>OX463237.1:56172643-57581939 GCA_949820135.1 Sylvilagus floridanus
TCCTTAGAGTATTTTCTATCTGATGCTTGATGGTCCATGTCCCTCCACTACCTGTGTCTCTTAGCTTCAGCTGGGGTCCCAATCTGCCACCATGCCGCCCCCATGGGAGATCTTCAGGTGGGATCCCAGTTCGTGCTGCCTCCATCACCCTGTCAAACTGGGTCAACCTCCAGTCTCTTCTCCCCATCAGCCCAGTTACACCAAGCCCCATCACCAGGGATAAACAAAGGGTTTTGGAATTGACCCACTCTTCCCTAACATTACAAGCAAAGCTAAGTGCAGTATCTGTACTGCCTTAGGCCAAGGAAGCCTAAAGCTCAGATGACAAGGAAACAAGTACTTTCTCCTCCCCCTCCTCCTCCTCTTCTTCCTTTTCCCCCTACTCCTCTTCAACCTCCCCCATACTCCACTCCCCTCCTCCCCTTTCCCTTCCTCCTCCTCTTCCTCCTCTTCCTCCTCCTTTTGTTGCTAAGGAGAACATGAGGAAATTACAGGAGAGACAAAATGTCAATCAATGCCTCAATAGCTCTGGTAATTCACTTGGTGTCAAAATTAGAGCTGAGAGCAAGGCCAGCTCATTGTTAACTCTAAGATTCTCCCTTACATGTCCCAGATGTAAGCCCCCTGGAGATCACTAAGTAAACCCAGAATACGCTATTCTTTTCTGTATCTTTCACGGCCTAGCTCAAATTCTTTCCATGAACAATTCTTTGACTATTATTTTGCCCAGAGTTGTTTATCCATTATCTGTTCTCCTAGCAATTTTCTGGGTCTCTGCTTTGTACAGTTCCCACTTTTCATCCTAGATACATGTTACTGAATAAACATTTTTAAAAATACCTGCCACATCTCCCAACTGGATATTTTTTCAGTCAATCAGAATAATACAGCTTTATCTAACCCCAGCTGAGACTGGAGAGAAAATTTTGGCTTCATATTCATGAATTGAGAAGACAAAAAGCATAAATGCTCCCAGAGTTTGGCGAACATTATCCCCAAAACTTTATTGGGCAGAGTAACTTTTGCCTTGGCAGTCATCAGGTTAATTTTATGACAAGCTCTCTTACTTTAAACCTTAACTTAGACGTGAACCAAGTCTATATAGGAGCACTATTTTACTGACAGAATACCCTAGCCACTCTGGGAGGAGAATCTGTCCCTAGGAAACAATGTGGAATGGCTCAAATAGGAGCTGACCACTACTCCTGGGTGTTACTGGCTACAAATATGAGCCCGAGGAGGCAAACTGAGTGCTGGGATGGCAGCCAGTGTGAAATGCAGCCTAGTATAGCACAGACAGCCCTGGGATGGGGATAGAAGGCTAGGATGTAATAAGAAGGAATAATGATGAGGCTGTGGCCGCTGGCTGTTTGGATGTGTCCATCTTCCATCCGTGAGGACTGTCTTGACTCTGGTCCTTGTATATCTTTTTGGCACATCCAAAGCTCCTTAACCTTCATCAGTAGGCTCATCTTCATTCCTGTGACCAGGAAATCCGAGTAACAGAGGTTCTAAGGAATTTTATTTTGAACTTCTCACCTGTAAGGTGTAACTAGACTGTGCCTTTGCTTTTCGACACCAAGCTTCTGGGTTATTATATGCTGGTCTTGGTCACCTTGGCCTCTTCCTGAATTCCTAAATGGGATTATCAGAGATTAAGATGCTCTTTGCTTGAATGCTTCTGTCCCTGAGCTCCAAGATTAAATTTGACATCCATTTTCCAGCTCCCAGGTCTCTGAGACTCTCATTCCCTCTTTGGCCTTCTGCCAGATGCCTCAGTTTCTGAGTTCTGTAAGGGCATTGCAACTCTCCTGTGCTACCTCTTACTGCTTCTCAATGCTGGATGCTCTGTGCCACTCACTGCCAGGGTCTCAACCTACCAACAAACATTGTGTTCCAGACTCATTCAGGTCTGCATATGCCCTTGACCTCCTGCTGTTGGCTGCTTTCCAACTGGCTGCCCCAGCTGAATAGATCTTTCTAGCCTCCAGGTATCAGTTCCCACTAGACTGATGAATCCCATCACAAACCAATACTAGATTTGGACAGATTTAGTTTTTTGAGTATTTTCCAAAGTATGTTTTCCAGAAGATTGATTCTGCAGTATTGATAGACATAACACACACAAAAGAGTTGCATAGTTATGCATGTTTTGAGATTATATGAGAAAAACAGGACTGTCCATGGGAGGAATCCAGAGCCTTGAATATGATACAGTACAGTGACAACACCTAAGGAGACATAGAGTACTCAGGGTTTCCAAATCCTGCTTAACCATGTTCTACTTGCAGGAGGTTGTTAGACTTGATGTTCCATAGAATAGATGTTAGGAAATGTTGAATTACTCCAGATTCCAGTCCCATGTTGACCTTGACCCATTATGACAATGACATCAGTGAGGGTGGCATTCCGTCTTTGAAAAGCATTTGTGTCCTCACAAATCCAAAGCCCCAAATACAGCCCCCTTCATGGCGCAGTGGAGCCACACAAGCTGGCTTTGTATCCTGGACCTTCCCTTTCATCCCTTACCCATACTCACTAATTTGGGTCTTTAAAAATTGATTGGCTCAGCTGCTATGGTGTAGTTGGTTAGGCAACAGCCTGCAGTGCTGGCATCCTATATGGGTGCTGTTTTGGGTCCTGGCTGCTCCACTTCCAATCCAGCTCCCTGCTGAAGTGCCTGGGAAAGCAGCAGAGAATGGCCCAAGTTTCTGCACCTCTGCCATCCACTTGGGAGTCCCAGAAGAAGCTCCTGGCTCCTGACTTTGGCGTGGCCCAGCCCTGGCCATTGCAGCCACTTGGGGAGTAAACCAGTGGATGGAAGATTTCTTTCTCTCTCTCCCTCTCTCGATATAAATCTGCCTTTCAAATAAATAATCTCTTTTTTAAAAAAAACTGTTTAATTTATCTGCATGTCCACTTCTTTGGGTATGCATAGATTTTAAAATTTTTGCATCACAATTAAATTATTTTAATCCCACTTTCTATGAATTTTTGAAGTGCCCTGATACCTCCAACTTCACAGAGATATTGATATATAATTGTGAACATTATTATCCAATAATTGCAATAGCTAACATATATTGACTCATTGCTATTCATTTATCATTGTTTTAACACAATAGTCATACAACATAGGCACAATTGTTAACCATGCTTTAGCTTACTGCTGTTCAAAACAGCTGAGTTACTTATCAAAGTCCACCCAGCTAATAATACCCAACTGCAATTCAAGTTTAAGGCAGCCTGGGTTTGGAGTCAGCACTCCCACTCCCAACCCACCGTTTCATTCATTCATTCCGCCAACAAATATTTATTGAGTCTGAGGTCATGCTGTAGACCCTACAGATATAGCAATAAATACAGACATTCCTGCCCTCACAGAGCTTGTATTCCAGTGGAAGAACAGGCCTTATGATAATAAGCAGAGTCCAGGACTGGGGAGGGAGTGCTATCTGCACAGAGTAGTCAGGGATGGCCTCTCTGATGGGAGGTGACATTTGAGTAGAGACATTGGTAAGTGGAGGGAAAGGCATTCGGAACAGAGGAAGCAACAAAGGCCAAAGCCCTGAGGTGGGAAGACTTCTGAGCTCTTTGGAAAAGAGTAAGAGGGCCAGCAAGGAAGGAGCAGTGCAAGCAGGAAGCAGGAGGCCAGTGAGAGTGCAGCAAGGCAGGTTAGGGGGAGGTAATGAGGGCGGGAGGAAGTGCAGGGTAGGGCAGTTCTCTTCAAGGAGATATTTGTACTCTGAGATGGGAAGTCCCTGGAGGACTGCAAAGGTTATGCTGTCTGCTATTAGGAAGGCAAGAGAAGCAAAATGAGCAGCTGGGCAAGAGGGGATGCCAGCCTGGGTGCTAGCAGTGGAGGAGAGAGGAGGAAGATGCAGGAGGGGTTGGAAAAGCTCCCCACCCACCCGGCTGAATTTGCTAATACACTGGGCATGGGATACGAGAGAAAGGCAGGAATCAAGGACAACTCCTAGATTTTCAGCTCAGCAATTGGAAGGATGGAAATTGCTGATGGAAATGGGGGTAAAAAGGCAGAAAAGCAGGTTTGTGGAGGAAAAATTCCAGTCTATAACCCTGCAACGTAACCACTGCTGCTAAGGTTTTCATTCATGTTTGTCTCTGCATGGGAACCTATCTGTGGTCTCTCATCAGAAAATAAGAAAGAGGGGCTGGCACTACAGTGCAACAGGTTAACCCACCACCTGTGATGCTGGTATCCCACATAAGCGTAGGCTCAAGTCTGGGCTGCTCCATTTCTGACCCAGCTCCTTGCTAATGCACCTGGGAAAGCAGCCAAAGATGGCCCAAATGCTTAGGCCCCTTCCACCCATGTGGGAGATCTGGAAGGTGTTCCAGACTCCTGGTTTTGACCTGACCTAGCTCTGGTTGTTGTGGCCATCTGGGGAGTAAACCAGTGGTTGGAAGATTTCTCTGTCCTCTGTCTCTATATATAACTCTGCATTTCAAATAAATAAATAAAATTTCACAGAAAAAGAAAGAAAATCCAGTATGTCTCCTTTTTCCTTGGATGTCACAGAACTTTGAACCTAACTCAGAACTCTGCTAAGGAATCTAGTATTTCCAAAGCACAAGAGACTTATTTATTAGTTAGGGTTCTCCAGAGAGACAGAACCAACAGGGAAAAGAGAGAGGGAGAGGGAGAGGGGGAGGGGGAGGGAGAGGGAGAGGGAGAGGGAGAGGGAGAGGGAGAGGGAGAGGGAGAGGGAGAGGGAGAGGGAGAGGGAGAGGGAGAGGGAGAGGGAGAGGGAGAGGCAGGAGGGAGTCATTAAAGAGATTGGCTCCCATGGTTATAAAGGCTGAGAGGTCCCAGGACAGGTCATGTGCAGAATGGATTCTCAGGGACAGAGGGTCGGGTGGCTCAGTATCAGGGAAGCTGCTGGTGTCACTCTCACTCCAAGGTAAAAGCTTGAGGATAAAGAGGGCTGCTGGTTGTTGAGCTCCAAGGCTGCAAGGTTTGGAATTCCAACATCCAAGGGAGGCAAGAGGAGCAGCCCTGCTCCAGGACAGAGACCTGAAGCCCTTGGTATTTCCTCTGGGCCCTCAGGCTATCGGAGGGTGCTGCCTACTCTGAGGGTGGCCCCTCCTCATTCAGTGCATGGACACACACGCCAGTCTCCTGGGAGAGCCCCTCACAGACACGCCCCAAATCAGCCTTTGCCGGTGCTCAGGCAAGCTGACACCTAAACATAACCATCGTACGTATGTCTTCCATCTCTAAGGGAGAGAAGGTGGATCCTTTCTTTCTAAAGGATTATCCCAGGCAACACCTTCCATAGCTATACCATCCACCATGTTCTGCGAGGGAGACGATTATACCATAGAACAACAAAACTTTCAGAGCAGTAATAGCTACACATTTTCATAAACATTCGAGTTGTTTTTATCATTCCTTTTCCTACTAGGATTCCAGCTTGTTGAGATGGATTCACTCTGAGAGGAGGTGGTGGGGGCAAGAGGCGTGGAGTCACCACACAGACCCCGGGAGCCAGGTGAAAGCAGGCCAGAGGCTAGCAGCCTGCAGGCTCGTTTATTTCAGTTGCTACAGCAGCTTATATAGCCAAGGCAGCCAATCTGGTCAAGGGGCGGTCTATGCCCTAACCAATCACACCCTGTTGCCAGGCAGTTTCCGAAGCCATCCAATCACGACCTGTTGTCAGTCAGGCTCTGTTGTCATGTGGTTTCTGCAGCCATCCAATCACAGCCTGTTGTCAGTCAGGCTCTGTTGTCATGTGGTTTCTGCAGCCATCCAATCACAGCCTGTTGTCAGTCAGGCTCTGTTGTCATGTGGTTTCCACAGCCATCCAATCACGGCCTGTTGCCAGGTAGTTTCTGTTGCCAGCGGCCATCTTGGCATGGCCTTCTCATTTCACCACATTAGCCAGTGACTGGATGACTTCAGAAACCACATCAGCTATCATTGTTTCCCCCAGTTTTCTTTGCCATTTAATTTCTTTGCTCTTAGATGCAGCAACACAAGGACAAATGACACAAGAGAACTAGAAGTGTGGCATTGTGGCACAGTGGTTTAAGCTACTGCTTGCCACACGTGCAAGCCCAGATCAGGGCACCAGTTTGAATCCTAGCTGTTCTGCTTCTGATCCAGCTTCCTGCTAAAGTGCCTGGGGAGGCAGTGGATAATGGCCCTGCTACCCATGTTGGAGATGTGGATGGAGTTTCTGGCTCCTGGCTTCAGCTTGGCCCAGCCCAGTTGTTGGGGCTGTCTGGGGAGTGAAGCAGCACATGGAAGATCTCTCTCTCTCTCTCTCTCTTTTTCTCTCTCTCTGCCTTTCAAGTGCACAAATAAATCTTTAGAAAAAAAAACTAGATAAATTTGACTACACTAAAGTTAAGTTCTTTTGGAGTGATCATTGTGGCACAGAAGGTGAGGCTACCACTTGAGATACCTATATCCCATATCAGAGTGCCTGGGATAGAGTCCCACTCTGCTACCAATCCAGCTTCCTGCTAATGCACACCCTGGGAGGTGGCAGGTAATGGTTCAAGTACTTGAGTCCCTGCTGCCCTTGTGAGAGACAGAGATGGAGTTCCTGGCTCCTAGCTTTGGCCTGGTCCACACCTGGCTAGTATATGCATTTAGGGAGTGAACTAGTGGATGGAAAAATCTCTTTTTCCCTCTTCCCCTCCCTCCCCCTGTTGCTCTAGCTTTTAAATCAACAAACTTTAAAAAAAGAAACAAAGATAGTGTTTCTTTATCTTAAAAAAAAAGACCTTTTTTGTTCTGCAAATGATACTAGCAGAAAAGTAAAAAGACAACTCATAGAATGGAAAATAATATCTGCAAATCATGTATCTGATAAGAGATTTGTACCTGGAATATATAAAGAACACTTACAACTTACTGTAAAAAGACAACTCAATTTAAAAAGTGGTCAAATTCTTTGAATAGATGCTTTTCCAAAGAAGTTGCAAAATGGCCAACAGTCAAAAGAACAAAGAAGTTCATAACCTCTTGTCATTATGGAAATGTATATCAAAACCACAAGATAACACGTACTACCCCCTAAGATAAAACAAAAGAGAAAAAAATAATGGGTATTGACAAGGATATGGACATACTGGAAATTTATTTGATGGATGGTAAAATTGCAAATGGCATAGGTGCTTGGGGAAACAATTTGACAGTTTATCAAAAAGTTAGGTAGTGGTATAGCATTATCAAATTACCCAGTAGTTGACTTCTCCTGAAGAGAAATGAAAACATATAACCACCCAAAATTTCATACCCAAATGTTTATAGCAACATTATTTATAATTGCCAATAAATAGAAATAAGCAGATGTCCATCAACTGAAAAATAAAACATGATATATCCAAGCAATGGATTTTTTAAAATTTCTCAATAAAAAGGAATGGTAGAACATAAACAAACCCAGAGTATTATGTTCAGTGAAATGAGCCAGTCACTAAACAGTGTGAAATGTATGATCCTATTTATATAAAATATTCAGGATAGGAAACTTCATAGTGACAGAATATAGATGAGTGGTTTCCTCCAGCTAGAAGGCGGGTGGGAAATGGAGAATGACTGCTAATGGGAATGCTCTACAATTAGATTGTTTAAATTAGACGATTGCTTAGTTCTGTGACTATACTAAAAACCTGAATAATACAGCTTAAATGTCTGTATTATGTGGCATATGAATTAGGCCTTAATAAAACTATTAGAAATTCCTTTACTAGGTAAAAGGGGTTGGAGGAGATACTGGTCAAAGGATATAAAATTTCAATTAGACAGGAGGAGAGTTTTAAGACATCTATTGTATAACATGGTAACTGTACTTAGTAAAAAATGTATTATATTCCTAAAAATTGCCAGAAGAGTAGATTTTTAAGTGTTACAACCACAAAAAAGATAAGCATTTGAGAGATAATGTTCATGTTAATTAGCTCAATTTAGTTAGCCATTTCATAACATATTTCAAAACAACATATAATGCACAAGATAAATATATACAATTTTATCCATCAAAGACAGGCAGAGAGAGGAATGGGGGAGAAAGAGAGACAAAGCATTGTTGAAAGTTTGAAGTAACTGGGACGTCCAAATATTGATGTTAGGAATATAAGACATGGAAAAAGATAATTCTATTTAAATTTGTGTGTAGATTATATTACAGCAAATCTGCCAACACAGACCAAATCAAAAAGTTGTTACCCACAGACTGAAGTGTAGAAGAAGCCCAAATGTTTAACCTGGCATTCAGGACTCTGTAGGGTTTAACCGCTCCTTCTCCATCTCATTACCCAAAATATCCCAGGTCACGCCAATTATCTCCCCCTTTATCTCAATGTGATAGTGATCACTGGAGTTTATGGAGAGCAAATTCTCCTCCCAATGTGGGTAACCATTAGGGATCTTGACAGTTGTTATCTTCTTTATCTTTACAACAACATTCTGTAATCAATGTCATTACCCACGTTTTGCAAGTAAATATACAGGATGCTGGAGAGGAGTCACCACTTGCACGAATCTACAATGAAACTCACTGCTAATGTGGCCCCTGTTGAGAGAGTTGTCTGTCCTCCTCTTTGAGGTTGGGTCTTGGTTTTAGATGTGGTGCAAGGATCGTGGGCCCCAGTACTTCTGTCTCCAGGACAACTGTAAGAGCAGAGCTCAAATAGGAGGCCTGGTGAACTCATGGAAACTTTCTATCTCTTGGTCAGTCACGTCTTTGGCACTAGGATTTATTTCACTTTAGCACATGCCTTAGGAGAGAGATGATTCCTCTGGATTCCTAGTATTTGACATTTAACAAGACATAAACTTAGTTCTCTGCCTTATCTCTCCTATCTAGGCAACGCCTCCACCCCTGAGCTGCAATACTGGGTTGTACTTGGCCGAGACACCATCAACACAGAGAAGCACTGAGCTTTGATTTGGTTGGAGCGGAGGCTTCTGGAGCTCTGATCTTCAACGCTCAGCACAGGATCAAGGAGTTGGAAGTTCAAGTGATGAAGCAAAGTTGGCCAGAGTCCTCTAGCTGGGTGCTCGGTGCTGCCTGTGCTGCTGGGAGTGGCGGGGGGTGGGGAGGGGGGCAGAGGAAAGACCCTACTCCCCACTATGAGCCTTAGGATATGGCCTCAAATCCCAAGAAGTAACCTGCCTCCCATTTCAGAGCCAAGAAACAATGATCTCCTTGTTTGGCTGCTTTCATCCATTTGCCTAACATTGTATATAAAGGCTTATGTGTCCTCCAAACTCCATGTTCCATCTCCGTAATCCCTCGGTGGGCTTTAGCCGAGAAGTGTGGGCTTCCTCTATTTCCTTTCTTAATCTCGCAGCCCGTTGACGGCATGCCCCGGCAGAACTGCATGTTGTAGCCGGCTCTCTGGTTTCCTGCCGGCATCTGGAATGCTGTCGATTCCGCCATGAGGTTCGGCGGAGCCAGCTGGGCCGTTTGCTTCATCCTTTTCCCCTGCCGCCTAGATTTGGCCCTGGCAACACTTTGATCCTCTCGGAAGCCGAGGTGACAGACGTACGTGCCAAGTCCACACACCACCTGTCCTATAAGCTGTTTAATAGTTTTCTTTAAACTGCCTCCATTTTTTAATATACACAAAAATGTTTTTAAAAGGAAACTAATGGATAAGGCAGGAGGAAAAGTGCAAAAAAAGCAGAAAGGGTCGTGACCCCAGAGAAAACAGAATACTGGGGGGAAACGCGGTCAGATGTAGCCTCAGGGCGGTAAGACTCTGGCTTTTGGGCCCAGATAGAAAAGAGAACTTGATTTTTTTTATTTTTATTATTTTTTTTTATTTTTGACAGGCAGAGTGGACAGTGAGAGAGAGAGACAGAGAGAAAGGTCTTCCTTTGCCGTTGGTTCACCCTCCAATGGCTGCCGCGGACAGCGCGCTGCGGCCGGCGCACCACGCTCATCCGATGGCAGGAGCCAGGTGCTAGGTGCTTATCCTGGTCTCCCATGGGGTGCAGGGCCCAAGCACTTGGGCCATCCTCCACTGCACTCCTGGGCCACAGCAGAGGGCTCTCCTGGAAGAGGGGCAACCGGGACAGAATCCGGCGCCCCGACCGGGACTAGAACCCGGTGTGCTGGCGCCGCAAGGCGGAGGATTAGCCTGTTGAGCCACGGCGCCGGCCCGAGAACTTGATTTTTAAAGTTGCTTCTCTGTGCTTCCCCTCGCAGCTTTAGAAAGAGCCATGTTGTTTGATTTCTTTTCACTGTTGGGTGCAGTTCGCCTGAGGTTTTCCAGATCATGCAAAATATCTTTACAGCTTGCACCTGTCTCAAGTTGGCATCCATGCATTAATTTTTGTTTTGTTTTAAGATTTATTCATTTATTTGATAAGCAGAGTAAGAGAGAGAGAGGTGGGGAAAGACAACTCTTCCATCTGCTGGTTCATTTCCTAAGCGCCTGCAACAGCACAATCTGGGCCAGGCTAAAGCCAGGAGCTCCATCCAGTTCTCCCACATGAGTGGTGGGGCACTAGCACTGGGGCCCTCATCATCCACTGCCTCCCAGGACATTATCAGGAAGTTGGATCAGGAGCCTGGAGCAGCTGGGACTGAACCAGGCACTCCAGTATTGCCTGTGAGTATCCCCGATGGCTTAACCCACAGTGCTACATTGCTTTCGCTTTCCCTGTGCATTCTTTGATAAGATAGAGGAGGACCATTGCGTGCAAGGCACCCTACTCCTGTTATGGGGTTTAATGAAGTCGTCCTTAAAACAAGAGAGGAACGCTCTCAGAAATTAATAGGAACTGGGACAGGCAGGGGTATGTTGTCACTGGCTTGCTGTCAGCTGGCGAGGACTGGATGTGCACTTCTCCCAAACCCACGCTGCATTTAGTGATATGGGGCTGTTAGCTTGGCATCAGCCATCATGAAAGTCTTTACACTGTGGAAATTAGCAAATGCCATAAACTAAGGCCTATAGGGGCAGGGAGTGGTGGGTAGGGCAGTTGTTAAACATTTTCCACCACTGAGAATAGGATGAAAAATGGAATAATTTAGACACACCATTAGCTGCCTGCTTTGAGGTTCTCCCAGCATCTTTAATAGGCGAAAACTCCACCTAACAGTGCAGTCTTCCAGCCAGCACCTCTCCATCTTTCCGAAATGACTTCTCCGAATACTTTGTAATTTTAGGTTTAAGGCACTACTCGAAGCCTGGGTCTGCTTTTTGCTCTCTTCACAGTCTGTGCCAAGCCCGCATACCACCTGTACTATTAGTCATTTAATAGTTTTCATTAAATGGCCTTCATTTCTTTTCTTTTCTTTTTTTAACACACATAAAGATGTTTTGAAAAGGAAACCAATGGATAAGATGGTGGGGGGGAGTGAAAAAAGCAGAACGTGGGTTAGAAGTCAGAGCCTGGAATTCCAATATGCGGAGAGAGAGGTGAGGTTCAAGGGTCATAATTGCAAGGGATCTGGAAAAACAGCCGAGGGGGGGAGAGTGGGAAGGGCCAGAGGCACCCAGCCTGCAAAGAGGAGGACAAGGGCAGAAAATGGACGTGGAATCTTGGGATAAGGGATCTGAGAATGGCCAAATAATAATAATAATAATCTTCAAAAATAACAATCTCATTCATGGAAAATGAGATTAAAAGATGAGTCTATTTTGATGCAAAAAAAATTTGGAATCCAGGCTTATGAAGAGTCTCCCAAAAATTCACATAAAATATGCATACTATGAAAAATTTATGCATGGAACTCAAAAAAAAGTTTGCACCCAAATAAACATATCTTTTAATTCCATTTTTCCAGGATATTCAGAAGTCCCCTCCTATCAAGCAAATCAGCGAAGCCACTTGGAGGATGGACTCCTGGAGACTGAATGAAGGCTCTTGGAATGAGGGTCACTGAGCAGCTGGAAAGGCTAAGACAGGAACTACTCTAGGCGTGGAAGTGTGAGGTGGTCTTTGGGGTGGGGGGAGTGGAGCTGTAGGCAAGGACAGGCAGGGCCAGGGACTTGGCAAGAGGAGGCACCAGGAAGGTTAAGAGTCAGAGGTTCAGAGCAGGCATTGTGATGCAGCAGGTTAAGAACCGACCCTCGCACTCCCTGCCCCACAATACCGGCATCCCATATGGATGCAGGTTCGAGTCCCTGCTGTTCCACTTTCGATCCAGCTCTCTGCTAATGAGCCTGGGAAAGCAGTAGATGATGGTCCAAGTACGTGGGCCCCTGCCAACCATGTGGAAGTCCTGGAAGAAGCTCTTGGCTCCTGGCTTCAGCCTGACTCAGCCCTGGCTGTTGCGGCTAGCTGTTAACAGCCACTAGGGGAGTGAACCAGCAGATGGAAGATCTCTTTCTCTCTCTGTCTCTGTCTCTGTCTCTCTCTCCCTCCCTCCTCTCTCTCTCTCTCTTTCCAGTCCTAATCACTCTGAACCACCAACAATCCTTATTTTAAAGATGAAACAACTGAGGTTCACAGAGCAGACCACTTCACTCTTCATAAGTGGCCAATTTGAGTTGCAAACTCAAATGTAGCACATGGCCTCACCTTTCCCCATGGCCCAATGGAAAAACCTGGAAAAACCTGGAAAAACCCATTTTTAAAAAATATCCACAGTATTTTTTTTGCATTGGCTTTCTAGTTTTTAAAAACTACTTCCTGTAAAGATTTATTTAATTATTTGAAAGGCAGAGTTACAGAGAAAGAGAGATGAAGAGACAGATCCTTCATCCTCTGGTTCACTTTCCAAGTGGGCACAATAGCCAGGGCTCTGCCAGGCTGAAGCCAGGAGCCTGGAATTCCCTCTGGGTCTCCCACATGGGTGGCAAGGACCCAAGAACTTGGGCTGTTTTTGCTGCTCTCCCAGGCGCATTAGCAGGGAGCAGGATCAGAAGAGGAGCAGCTGGGACTCTAGTGCTCCTACACGATGCCGACATTGCAGGCTTCATTTCTATAACTGCTGACTCTGGGATGCTTAGAGAGCAAAGCAGACTCTGTGGGTTACTACCTAGCACGCATTTCCCTCTCTTCCTGCCCGAGAGAACAGAGCCCCACTTAGATCCGCATCATGCACACCGCCGGTGGAAGGAGAATCTGATGCTGCCCCCAGCTCCAGGGGCAGCCCTGACTGGACTGAAGGCAAGCCCATCTTCATGCCTGTGGTTCGTACGGGCTTGAGCATGCGACCTGACTGTGGACGATGAGATCGATCGAGAGGCCTGCCAAAGGCTTTAGGAAAACTCCTTATGCTAAGGACAGCCCCAGGAAGTCACTTTCTCTTTCCATGGATGTGAGCAAGCACCTTGTGAACGTGGCTGCTACCAGTAGCTACCCCATAATCAAAAGGAGAAACAGTCTTGCATGGCTGAGAAACAGAAGGAATTCACACAGGTACTCACGACAACACCAGGCCACGGGGCAAGCATGCCAACCTTGGATGTCCTCTTCATGAGCTAGCAACTTGTGTGTATCAAACGTGAATCCATGTGATGACTTCCCAAACCAGTTTTAGGTCTGTTTTCTGTGGTATGGTCCAAAAAGGACAATTTATTACTGGCAGTAACATGAGGGTGCTTCAGAAAGTTCACGGAAATAGAATTAAAAGTTAAGTTTGCTTGGTGCAAAAAAAAAAAAAAAATTTTGGAATCCAGATCTAGGACGTGGTCTTCAAAAAGTTCATGCAAATGCATATTATTTAAAAAAAAAAAAAAACCTAGGCACAGATTTCAAAATGATGTTACACCAAAGTGAACGCACACATATATGAGTATGTTTGTATGTGTGTATGTGTGTTTATAGTAAGAGACAGAGAGACAGAAAGAGTTTGCATTCACTGGATCATTCTCCAAATGACTTTTACAGCTGTGCTAGGTCAGGGCCGAAGCCAACAGCCAGGAACACAGCCAAATCTCCCACATGGGTGACAGGATCCCAACCACTTCAGCCATTATCACCGCTGCTATCCAGACTCTACATTAACAGTAAGCTAGAATTAGGAATCAGGGCCAGGAATCAAACATAGGCACCCCAAAGTCAGATGCAGATGCCCTAGCCACTAGACCAAATACCTGCCCCTAAACTTATAATTTAATCCCATTTTTCCATGAATTTTCATAAGTGTCCTCATATCCCAATATGGTATACCCATAATGGGGAAGAAACAAAGATGGAAATATGACCACTAGTGCATTGAGGACCTCCAAATGAAAGAAGGAACGCTTTGGGACAAATAACATTATTATATCCTTGGCATCAGCTGTCTACATCAAGTGTAACTTAAATCAGTTTTTTAAAGATGCAATTATTTATATTTGAAAGGCAGAGCAACAGAGAGAGGGAGAGAGAGACAGCAATCTTCTAACTGCTGTTTCACTTCCCAAATGCCCACAACAAATGCACCACGCCAAAGCCAAAAGACCGGCACTCCACTCAGGTCTCCCACATGGGCGGCAGGAGTTCAAGCACCTGGATCATCTTGCACTGCCTTCTCAGGTGCTTTTCCAGGGAACTCGATTGCACGTGGAGTAATAGGAGTTGCAAGCTTTAACCCACTGGGCCACAACACTGATCCCAAATCATTAGTTTTCAACATTCTACTCTGGGACTAGCACCATCTACACCACTCTGGAACTTGTTAGAAATGTGAAAGACTGCCCCCCCCCCCCAGCAGCCCTGGGTCACCAAAAACTTTGGGATGGGGTCCAGTCATCTGTGGAGTTTAAGATTTTGTTTTAATTTTTTAAATTTATATGCAAGGAACAAATTTCATGTATTTTACATATGCAGTTTTTTTTCTTTGACAGGCAGAGTGGACAGTGAGAGAGACAGAGAGAAAGGTCTTCCTTTTCCGTTGATTCACCCCCCAACGGCCGCTGTGGCCGGCGCACCAAGCTGATCCAAAGCCAGGAGCCAGGTGCTTCTCCTGGTCTCCCATGTAGGTGCAGAGCCCAAGGACTTGGGCCATCCTCCACTGCACTCCCGGACCACAGCAGAGAGCTGGCCTGGAAGAGGAGCAACGAGGACAGAATCTGGTGCACTGACAGGGACTAGAACCCGGGGTGCTGGCGCTGCAGGCAGAGGATTAGCCTATTGAGCCGTGGCGCCAGCCCATATGCAGTTTTAAGAACATTATGATACTTCCCATCCTGCCCTCCCTCCTTCACTCACACCCAACCTCCTTGCTCCTTTCTTTCTTATTTTCCTTTTAATATTTGCAATGACATACTTTCAATTTATTTTGTAATCACAAGCTTAACCCACTAAATACAGAATTCAACAAGATGTAAGTAGAAAAACCACTGTTCCTTTAGAGTATGGACAAGGGCTATAAATAATTATCAAATCTCAAAATCTCAGTTTCAGTCATCTAAATTACACTTATTTGTACTCTACATTTTAGTTTCTACAAGTCAAGGAAAGCATGTTATTTGTCTATTTCACTAACCATAATGGTCTCCAATTGTACCCATTTTGTTGCAAAAGACAGGATTTCATTTTTTTTTATAGCAGAGTAGTATTCCATCATGTATGTGTACCACAATTTCTTTACCCAGTCATCAGTTGATGAACATCTATGCTGGTTCCATATCTTAGCTATTGTGAGTTGAACTGCTACAAACATGGGGGTGCAGATAACTCTTTAATATACCAATTTCATTTCCTTTGGGTAAATTCCCAGGGGCAGAATAGCTGGGTCATATGGTGGCAAGGATGTGGGGGAAAAGGTACCTGAATGCATGGTTGGTAGCAATGTAAACTAGTACAAACCATTATGGAAGACAGTATGGGGAGTCCTCCGAAATCTGTTTAAGTTGTATGATTATTTCTTTGAGAAGCAGAGAAACGGAAAGAGAGACATAGACAGTTCCCACTCACTGATTCATTCCCCAAATGCCTGCAATGGCTGAGGCTGGCCCAGGCCAGAAACAGGAACTGGGAACGCAAACCAGGTCTGTTACACAGGTGTCAGGGATTGAATTACTTGAGCCATACCGTTGCCTCCCAGGGTCTGCCTTAGCAGGAAGAAGCAGTCAGGGGCCAGAGCCAGGAGTCAAGCCTCTCCCACCTTCGAGACTTCCAGGGGATTCTAATGAATGATCCAGTGCAAAAACCACTTCCCTACCTAAATACACTGGGGAAAAGTGAGCTTAGCTGTGAGGTGCTCAAGACGAGCCATCAGCCCTGGTGTGAAGTGAGAGTTTGAACTTGTCGTCTTCATACAGCTTTGAATGTGGGGACTGCAGGTCCTCCTACCATGTCACTGAGTAGCCACTTCTGGCAATCTGAATCCTGTGCTTGCTGACCTGAAGCCAGATTAGAACTCTCTTTGCAGCTGCTAAGAAATCAAACTTTGAAAGCCATTGGTGCACCCTGCAGAGTAAACAGGAATGGTTCACTCGGTCCTAGAGGCACAGAGCGAGTGTGCAGCATTTGCTGTTTCAACTGCCACCTCTAGGGCACTTTACACATAGTTTGGGGCTGGCTCAGGAAAGATTTGTCATTAATTTACTTTTATTTTGCTAAGTAATTTTATGGTTTAGGAAAAAAAATGTTCTTTTATATACAATTGGCAGGGGGCGCGTATTCACACTCGGAGGCTGGTGACCACTGCTATGGAGCAACCTGCTCAGAGCTGATGACTTTCGCAGAGTTCCGGGAGTGATCAGCGTCGGGAGCGCAGCGTGATGGTGTGAAAGGGAAAGTGTCTTTCGCAGGGGGATTCTAACATGTGGTTCGTGGCTCAATAATTAACCCAGTGCCCTTGAAGAAAGAAGGTAATTAGAAGCACAGGCAATTAACTCCTTCCAGGTGATTCCTCACACGGCTCCACTCCCTGCCTGGAAAGGGGATTCCAGGAGGACTTGGAGCAAACAAGAGGAGCGGCAGGGTTCGATCCGATCAGAAGTGCAGATGCGAGTTAGAAAAGCTGCAGAGTGAGGAGGCTCTTCCCATCTAGGAGTACGTGCTATCCCCTGGACACCTCAGTACCATCAAGAGCCACGGCTGCCAGGGCAGAGCCTACAGCCTAGACAGGCAATTTCCATCAGGCACGTAACACTTTCCTCAGAGGCTGTCGTCAGCATCCAAGGCAGTAACTCCGGGAGGAAAATATTTATGAGCTTATAGCGCTAGAACCACGTGTGACCGTCACATGCCATGCAATGACATTTTGATCAGCTGTGAATCACTTGCACAATGGTGGCACTGTCAGTTTCTAATACAGGGGCTGACATTGTGGAGCAGTGGGATAAGCCACTGCCTGCAACACCGGCAATCCCACGTGAGTGCCCATTCGAGTCCTGGCTGCTCTGCTTCTGATCCAGCTCCCCGCTAATGTGCCTAGGAAAGCAGTGGAAGGTGGCCCGTGTGTTTGGGCCCCTGCTACTCACATGGGAGACCAAATGGAGTTCTTGGTTCCTGGCTTAGACCTGGCCCAGTCCTGGCTGTTGTGGACATTTGAGGAGTGAACCAGTGGGTAGAAGGTCTGCGTGTGTGTGTGTGTGTGTGTGTGCATCTCTCTCTGTCTCTGTATCTCCGGCTCTGCTTTTCCAATAAGCTCAATAATCTTAAAAACAAAACAATAAAAAAGATTACAGGACAGCTGAAAAAAATCCCTATTGCCTAGAATTTTTACTGTATCTTTTCTGCATTTAGATACATAAAGAAGATATCTCTCTCTCTCTCTCTCTCTCTCTCTCTCTCTCAACTCTGCCTTTCAAGTAAATAAATAAATCTTCTAAAGAAAAAAATGTTCTAAAGAGTGCACCCTGAGTACAAACATCAGGGAGGATGAGTTAATCCCTGAAGAAGTTATTTCATATGTGGAGGACAAGTGCTGTGTTCCTACACTCTGCACACGGTCTCTCAGTAGGAGAAGCTGGGGACAGCTGCCTGCTTTACCTCTGAGATTTGCCGTACTCTCCATGCAGCATCAGGCCAGCCTATTCTGTTGGAGCATCTGATAGTACCCCATAGATAGGATGAATTGCAAGTTATACTGGACTTGAAATTGCAGCTGGTGAAGGGAAGGGGTTTGCTAGTGATTCAAACCCAGCGGTGGCTCCCGTTTCAGGAAATACGGAGTAAGCACAGTGAGGCTCTAATGGAGCACAGCACAGCTGTGAATCTGAGACATGATGCATAGAGTCCCTCTTCAGGGGCCTCTGAACCACGAAAAGTAGCACATGCACTGAGAAAGCAGACCAGAATGTGAAAGAAATACCATTGAACTGGGAATGGGGTGGGGGCGGGAGTTCAACATCATGTCCCCTTCCAGTCTTCCCCCACGGAGCAATCAAGGCAGCCTGAAGCCAGGCAGACAGAGTGAGCTCAAGGAGAATACCCTCTTCTTATACCAAGGCACAGGATAAGGTGTCCTGCCATGCAGAGAGGGCGGGGACATCTCCCTTTCCTATTTAACGTTTATATTGGTTTCCTATTTTTCCCATTTTCCTCCCCACTCCCCCCAGGTCCCAGACAATTCTGTCGCCTGTAGTGGCAGCAACAGTGTGGGAGAGGGACCCACAGAAGCCTGAAGCTCCCTGCTGACCAGAGGAGCTGTGATCTCAAGAGCGCAGAACTCTTTTTTTTTTTTTCCTCCCTCTCTGTTCTTCTGCCATGGGGCTTATCACGCAGGGTCATAGAAGTGCATGGTAGAGCAAGGTAAATACTCGTAAAGCCCCAGATCTCTGGCCATAAAACCTAAAAAGAGAGACTCCGAAAGCCTGAAAGCCCCAGGGTAATCACAGAGAAGTGGGAACTCAGGACCTGGACCTTCTTAGGGTATTTACAAATTCCCAAGCTCACCAAGTTCTTTGCGTGTGAATCTGGTCCTAAGCCGCAGCCCAAAGGCTGTGAAAACTCAAATGAGGGATACATTACCAGCCAAGCTCCTGGCCCTAGGGTGGAGCACACATGTGGCCCAGCCGAACAGCGCTACAAAGGCATTGAATATGCAAGCCGTGTGGAAATTCCAGCCCACAGAAGGCTGATCAGCACTTCTGCCTGAACTCATCCGGCCAAGCACCCTCTAAACAAGTCTATTGAAAGTCTCCATAAGCTTCACACAGGACCCAAAGTCTCATAACAACTGGAATTATCAAAATGCAATGCGAAATGCATATGACAAATAGAAGATTCTCAGCTCAAGATGAAAATGGCAATCCCCAGAAGTGAATCCGAGATAACTGAGATGTTGGAATCATCTGACGATAAAGCAGCCAGTATAACAATGCTCTAAGAAACAAGGGTAAGTGGTTTTGAAATAAATGGAAAGATAGAAAATATCAACACAACAACAGAAGATACACAAAAGAGCCAAGTGGAAATTTTCAAACTGGAAAATATAATGAATAGAATTTAAAACTTCCTGGGACCAGTGCTGTGGTATAGCGGGTAAAGCTGCCTGCCGTACACTTTGTGTGTAGGCTGCTCCAATTCCAGTCCAGCTCTCTGCTATGGCCTGGGAAAGCAGCAGAAGATGGACCAACTCCTTGGGCCCCTGCACCTGCGTGGGAGACCAGGAAGAAACTCCTGGCTCTTGGCCTTGGATTGGCACAGCTCTGGCCATTGCAGCCATCTGGGGAGTGAACCAGCAAATGGAAGACCTCTCTCTCTCTCCTTCTCTCTCTCTCTCTCTGCCTCTCCTTCTATTTGTGTGTAACTCTGACTTTCAAATAAATAAATAGAAGTTCAAAAGTGAACTGAGACTCGAGGAACTGGAAGATAGTACTAAAAACTTCAACACTTATGAGATCAGAGTCCCAGAAACAAAGGTGGAAAGAATGCCTTTGCAGAACATTATTTGAGGAAATAATGGCTAAAACTTCCTGAATTTGGCAAAAGATAGAGATCTATCAATTCCAGAAGCTTAGCAAGTCTCAAACACAAGAAACGCAAAGTCCATGTCCATACACATCATTTTAAAAATGCTGAAAATTAAAATCAAGACAAATATAATTGAAAACAGCCAAGAAAAGTGAGAACAAGATACAACGTGCAGTGTAACAGTGATCGAAATGACTAAATTTCTCAGCAGAAATAATGGCAATCATAAAAAAGTCGTATAATATGTTTAAAGTGCTGAAAGGTAAGAGCTACCAATCCAGTTTTATATATTCACTGAACATCTCTTCAGGACTGAAAGTAGAATGAAGACATGCTCACCTGAAGAAAAAAAAAAATGATAGAAAACTTTTCCAGCACATCTGTTCTTTTTTTTTTTTTTTTTTAAAAAAAAAAAAAAAAAGCAACTCATGGGATAAGCATTGCCGCCTGTGAGACTGGCATCCCATATGAGCACTGGCTCAAGTCCCCATTGCCCACTTCCAATCTAGGTCCCTGCTAAGGCACCTGGAAAGCAGCAGAAGATGGCCCAAGTGTTTGGGTCTCTGCACCCACACGGGAGATGTGTATGGAGTCCCGGCTCTTAGCTTCCTTGGTCCCTGCAGCCATTTAGGGAATGAACCAGCAGACGGAATATCTCTCTTTCTCTCTTCTCTCTCCTTCTCTCTCTGTAACTCTGATTTTCAAATAAATCAATAAATCTCTAAGTGTCCTGGTGTCATTTCCCTTCTGCTTGAAGACTTGCTTTTTTCAGAGTCTCAGAAATAAAGTAAGAGCAATAGAAATAGCCAGTATCTGCATAAACAGATTATCCTTCTCTTAAATTCTGCAAAATATAACTTATTACTGAAACTAAAAAGTACAATATTGTTTGATGGGTTTTCAGATGGAACACTAAGACATCAACAAGGTAAAAGAGAGAGAATGATGAACTTAAATTCTGATAAGAGTTCTATATACCATGATGTATTTTAACTCTGAAAACACATATTATACATTTATATTTTAATAGCAACATCAAAATTATCCCAAGAGATATAATCAATAATGGAATAGATAAATTCAAAAAATTAACCCAAAATAAAGCAGGAGAGTGAAACAAAGGAATGAAAATAAATAAAACAAGTAGAAAACATAATTAAATGACAGACTAAAATCTAAACATACCAGTATGTTCTTTCAAAATAAAATCCATTAAATACAGCAAATAAAAGATAGAGATGAAAAACACGATCTAACTTTAGGCTATCTAATGGCACTTAATTCTGATATTGTGATGTAAGTAAATTAAAAGCAAGCATACAGAAAAAGGCATACTATGCAAACATTAAACAGAGGGCTGATATATCAGGCTATGTGACTTCAGAACAAAGATTTCCAGGGATAAAAATTATACTACACCATGAAACAAAAGACATAAAATCCTAGGTATATATGCATATATCAACAGAGACTCAAAATACATAAAACAAAAATTAACAGAGCTGAAAGGAGATAATAGAAAAATCCACAATACATCTGGGGACATTATACTCCTGTCTTAAGTAATTGATAAAACTAATAGATTTTTCAAAAATCAAGGGTATAGAAAAACTGAACAATGCCATCAAGTGTTTCTAATTAACATTTATAACAGACTCCATCCAACCACAGCTGAATACACACTCTTATCAAATGCACATGGCACAAAGGTAGATCACATCTGGATTCATAAAATAAGCCTTACCAAATATAACTGAATGGAAATCATACAATGTCCTCTGATCTCAATGGAATAAACTTAGAACTCAATCATACAAATATAAGAGGATAATCTCCAAATACTTGGAAATGAAACAACAGATGTCCAAACAATCAATGCTTCATTAAGTGTCAATCAGAAAATAATTTGAGGCAAATAATATGAAAACACAAAATAAATCAAATTTACAGAATGCAATTAAAACTGTGTTTAGAGAAAAATTTATAGAGATAAATGTATATGTTAAAAAGAAAAAAAAAACACTCAAATCTATCATCAAAACTTCTTTGAAAAACTAGCAAAATAGGCATAACAAACACTGAAGGAAGGGATAGAAAAAAGGTGGGGAGAGAAAACATTATTAAAACCAAACTATGGTTCTTTAAAAAGATTGAATTATTATACTTCGGGCAGGACGGATGACAACAATGATGACGAAGAAGAACAAGAGAAAGAGGAGGAGAAGGGGTGGGTGGGGGGAGAAGGACATCAGCAACAGCTAAGCACATCACCACTATCAAGGATAGCAGAGCGAGGCAGGTGCCGCAGAGCCCATGCACTGGGTGCCCTGAGGAAGATCACTTCAACTCTCTGCAGCAGCACTGGATCAGAGTGTCCTGACCGGCCCCTTTCAGAGAACCTAGCAGAGTAAGTAGAATTGGTTTCAGGACAACAAAAACGGTGCCCTAGGGAAGGGTGTTGTGGCACAGCAGACAAAGGACCACGTGGGATGTCTGCGTCCCATATCAGAGTGCCTGGGTTCAAGTCCTACCTCTACTTTCAACTCAGCTTCCTGCTTACACAAACCCTGCCTGGGAGGCAACAGAAGGTGGCCCACGTGCTTGCGTTCCCACCACCCATGTGGGAGACCTAGATGGCGTTCCCAGCTCCTGGCTTTGCCCTGGCCCAGCCCCAGATGTCATGGACTTCTGAGGAGTGCACCAGTGGATGGAAGATCTCTCTCTCTCCCTCTCTCTCTCTCTATCTCTCCCTCTCCCTCCTCCCCACTCTGTCCTTCAAACAAACAAGCAAGCAAACTCAAAGGGAAATAATAAAATGGTGCTCTCTGATGTCAGAGTCACTGTCTCCTTGACCCCCGCTACTCCACCACCCACAGCTTCCTTTCTCAAGACCACCTCATGGTTCAGGATGGCTGCTGGAGCAGATCATTGAAACACTCATTCCATCCAGCAGGAAGGAGGAGATCACAAACAGAGATCGGGAACAAGCCTTGAAGGAACCTCTCCAGCAAAGGCCAACACCACTTCCACTCTGTTCTCTTGACCAGAACTTGACTATGAGGCCATATCCCATTGTCAGGAACCTGATCTTTATCCCAGGAATCCATATTTCTAGATAAGAAGGAAATAGAGGAAGGACATGAGTACAAGCAGCAACAGTGGCCACCCACATATACGGAAAGAACTCCTCAAAATGATAAAACGGTTTGTACCTCTGAAAACTGCAGTTGCTCCTCCTAGGAGAAAACATACACCCTGTGAGATAATACAGGAAAAGTCTATCTTCAGCTCTCACGCTGGATTAAGTTGCCATGCACAGGTACTGTCTGTTGAACTGCTAACCTAAAGCCATGTGTTTTTAACCCATAAAATGAGGTCTCCATACTCACCCGGAACGATCCCCATTCACTAATCTGAATCTCTCCTATCCCCAGCGATATGTCAGTTCAGAAGTAATCCTAATTCCAAAGTAGGACAGCAGCTGCCTGGATGAACTTCTAGATAAGGGATGTCAGGCGTTCTTCAGAGACCACGAAGACCTGCTCTGTGACCCTTTTCCTCCTTCTCCTGTCTCCTTTTGTCCCCCGTGCCTTCCCTTTCCCTCATAACTCTCATCCCATCTGCCAGCAATGCCTTTTGCATGGAAACAAATCCTGAATCCTACTACTTCTCCCTGTCTCCACTCTATCCTGACTCATGAGATACATCTGTAGTCTCCATGTCTAAAGCCAGACTTCTCATCCTTACAGATCTAGACCAAGGATCAGTGAACTCTTTCTGTAAAGGGTTAGTAGTCAAGATTTTGGACACGTTTGTAGCAACTTAATTCACCGTAGCTAAGATATGGAATTGACCCAGATGTCCATCATCTGAAGACTAGATAAAGAAAGGGTAGAATACATTTTGAATGCATTGCAATTCTACTGAGCCATAAAAAAGGAATGAATTCCTGTCTTTTGCAACAAAATGGATGCCACCGGAGACCATTATGCTGAGTGAAATAAGCCAGTTCCAAAAGATAAATATGTTTTCTCTGATATGCAGTAGCTAATATAGAATACAAAAAATGTATAAAAAATGTAGTCTCTGTTGCAACTACCCAACTCTGGCTTTGTAGCACAAAAGCAGTCATAGACAGTCCATCCATAAGTGGCCACGGCTGTGTGTTCCTATAAAACTTTATTTACAAAAGTTGGCACCGGGCCAGATTTGGTACAGTTTGTGAACCCTTGGACTGGACTCATGTGGGAGCACCCTGTAGCATGTTCCATTTTCCCTAACTACTCTTTTCTATCTTTTACCCATTATGAACAAAATCCCCTTTACTCCTAAGTTCATTACTCTATATTGCATGACATACCACTTTCAAATATGTCGTTTCACTCGACCATAAGATCTAAAAACACACGTTGCAATGACTTTTTCCACACAGCAGTGCACTGCAATGTTAATCATCCGAAACACCTGAAATCAATATTTCTTCATGCCTGACATTTCTAGATAATGATCTATGTGACAGAATATTGCTCCACAGACACTCATCTCATCCCTATAGGAAAACCAACCACTCTAATTAATGAATCTTCTAATTAAACCTTTTCCTTCACCCTGAACTTGAGCTCAGAATACAAAGACAGCCAATCGAAAATGACTCAAGCTTGCATTTTTTCTTTCTGCTGGAGAGTGTATCAAGGCTTGAATACAGTTTATTCCCCAAAGTTCTTCAGGATGGAAAAGAGACTCCATGGTATCACATGGGAGGTATGGAATACACAGTCAGAGGGGAAAGAACATGAGGTTAGAAACAAGCTGCAAACCCATGGCTCAGGAAATAAAGCCATTCCAGAGACATGTTGCTTGGCCTTCAGGGTAATGTTAAACAATTTGAGCCACCGCAAAAATATCAAAGTATTTTACATGAAATAGCAACAGGAATTAGATATTCTTGGCAACACTGGGACCAAACTATTCCAGGGCAATAACAAGCTAGAGCTGAACAGTGCCAGTTTCTTTTAGATGGAACATGGTCCTCAATTTCCCACAATTTTCCACTACTCCATGTTGTGTACCTAATCCTGATGTGAAGTATCAATTACCAATGTTTATTGTCTTTACACTGTCGTGTTCTTTTAAAAATACTAATGAAGTATTTGTCTATGCCCTTTTCTCAGTCAGAAGCAGGATAACAAGGATCAGAAGGTCATGTGATCTAAAAATGGGAGCAAGCGACTCAATGATGTTGCCAGTCTAACCACAGTAGGCACTTGAGTATTTCCCAAGTGCAACAGCATAACAGGGAAGCTGGATTCAGGCTCTCGCCTTAGTTCAGATTTGATGAAAAGGTTCTTTGGAGCAAAGTGCACTCCCCTTCTCAGTCCCAATGTCTTCCTCAGCAAAACAAGGATTTGGGTGGGCAGGAATCTGGCTCCGTTGTCAAGATGCCACTTGGGATGACTGCATCCATATTAGAGTGCTTAGGTTCTAGATGTGGCTCCACTTCCAAGCCAGCTGCCTGCTGATGTGCACACTGGGAGGCATCGGTGATGGTTCAGGTATGTAGGTCCCTGCCAGCCACATGGAAGATCCAGACTGAGTTCTGGGATCCAGGCTACAGCTTGGCTCAGCTCAACAGTTGTAGGCATTTGGGGAGTGAATCAGTGGATGGAAGATAACCTGATTGTGCGTTTCTCTCTCTCTCTCTCTCTCTCTCTCTCTCTCTCTCTCTCTCTCTCTCTCCTCATTCTCTCCCTGGCTCTCTGCCTCTCAAATAAAATGAAAATAAACAAAATTTTAGAAGTAAATAAAATAAGGTTTTTATAAAAGTTAGCATGTTGGAAATGTTAGAAAATAGCAATTGAGGGGCTGGTATTGTGGCATAGTGAGTAAAGCCTCTGTCTGCTGCACCAGGATCCGATATGGATGCCAGTTTGAGTTCCGAATGCTCCATTTCCAATCCAGCTCCCTGCTAATGGCCTGGGAAAAGCAGTGGAAGATGGTCCAAATGTCTGTATCCCTGCCACCTACATGGAAGACCCAGATGGAGCTCCTGGCTCCTGGATTCTGCCTGGATCCTGCCTGGCTCAGCACTGGCAATCATGGCCATCTAGGGGAGTAAACAAGTGGATGGAGAATATATATATATATATATATATATATATATATATATATATCCATCTCTCTTGCTCTCACTCTCTCACTCTCTCATTCTCTTACTCTCTCACTCTGGAACTCTGACTTTCAAATAAATAAAAAAAATTTTTTTAAAAAGAAAAAATAATTAATTGGAAAGGTATCAGATACCATGGAGTTGATTTGAAAATTGAAGAACCAAGGTTAAGCAATTGTAAGGAAGCAAGGCATTGCAAGGAACTTGGAGGCAGCAGCTATGCAAATGGACCCATCCTGGTGCTGTGCACAGGGCAGTGACGCTGGGGGAGACAGACACCAACCATTCCTTTGGCCTTAGCAATCCTCAGCCATGATACAAAGTTCAGGCCTGTGATGGGGCAAGCTGGGGGCAGGTGGCCTTTTCACTGGTTGCATCAGGTCAAGAAAGCAGGCAGATCTGGGAAAAAGAACCCCAGAGAATCCTTCCATCTTCCAATGCAAAATAGATACCTGGATTTATCAAGGTAGGCCTACCAAGAAATTACCCATAGCAGAAAAAGAGGCAATTCCTCAAAAGGAAATTGGGTGGCTGTTGAGAAAGGGCAACCTTCACTTCCCAGAGCAAAAACCAAACTAAGTGCCTCCTACTGGGTTAAGCAAAATCTTCTATATAGCCTTAAATATAAAAGACATTGGAAAATGCAGCAGCTTCTTGGAAGCGATGGTAGGAAGCCAGGATCCCAAGGGCCTCGGTGACCCCTCCCTCTGCATTAGCTCCTGAAATATTTGTTGTGCTCCCCCAAGGTAGCCCTGAAGCCTAGGCTGAAAAACACAAGATGGGATCATCTATACATTCCCTGTAAGCTGCAATTTTGCCATTTGAGTGACAGAAAAATTAGTTTGAGTTTCCACTGGTTGACTCGGCACAGAGATTCTAACTAGATGATGTCTGTGAGATAAATCTTGACAGCCAATTGAGCCATGAGAATTGCTCTCCAGGGAGCTGCATTGGCCACCAGTAAATCATTCTCACTGACCGCTGATGAGAGGCACGGGCGCCCAGGTCACCCCCATCAGAGACAGACTCGGAAGCCATGACCTCCGTGTTAACAGCGGAAGGGCTGATCACTGCCCCCCGAGCTGCTGGAGGCCATCTCGGTGGCCGTCCTCGCCCATGCCTGTGAACCCGCCTCCATCCTTTGTTTGGCACGGTAAAGGAAGAAGAGAAGAAAACAGGCCCTCGTGGCCTCTTAGCATGAGCAGTCATCAGGAAGAAATGAGGACTGTGAGGGGAAAATATCATATTTACCCAAGATTTGTTTGGAATAACCAGCCACTCGGGGTAGCAGGCAGCTGGAAGCACATTATGAAACTATGAAAATATTGAAACAGATCTATGCTAATAGCATGCACAACAGTGCAGAAAGCCCCAGTTGCAAAAATCATTAACTCTTAAGATTTCAGAATCTTTTTTTCCATTCCAGAAACTGTATCTCAACTTCGGACCCCTCTAAGAAGCCTCTCACAGGACTCATGTGTAGACAGAAAGACATGGAAGCCCCATCAGCAGATCAAAGTTTCCTCTGGCAGTAATATCCTCTTTGTTGTGTTATCTTAATTTCTCCTTCTTAGGCCACAGTGTCTTACCGTTCCAGGTGAATTATTGCTACAGTCTGCAGATACCTCCCCCAATTCCTATGTTGAAATTTAACCCATATGGTGATAATACAGTGGGGTCTTGGGAAGCTTATTAGGTCATGAGAATGAAGCCCTTATAATGGGATCCGTGCCCTAGTAAGAGGCCAAGGGAGTTCATTGACCCCTTGCTATGTGAGGCTGTACCTGGAAGGCCCCATCTGTGAACCAGCAAGCAGGCCCTCACCAGACACTGAATCTGCCTTGATCTTAGAGTTGCCAGCCTCCAGAAATAGGAGAAACGAATTTCTGTGGTTTATACGCCACCTGGTTGTTGAGTATTTTGTTATAACAGCCCAAATGGACTAAGACACCTATAAGTAAGAAACTCCACCATCTGAGAGGACAAATGAGCCATTGGAAGGGCCCAGATGTGGTGTAGCGCGAAGTACTGTCTCTTACACAGAAGAGCTCAGTTCTCCAGGGAGATGGGGAAGGGAAGTTGGGAGGGTGAGAGAGAGCGCTTCCTTCCTCTTAATCTCTCCAGAAGCTGGTGACTCCTGACTTCATCATTGAGGAACGTATCATCACTGTCTCCAGATCACAGGTCAGTGTGATTGGTTCTAGGAGTCCAAGGAAGACATCAGACTTCACCCATGTCATTTACAGGCTGCTCTCTGCCTGGTGGGATATACCGATCCCACAGGAGAACTTAGGAAGCAAAGGAATTGAATACTCCATCCAGGAATAGACTTCCCACTCCCTTGGGCCCCATGTGCTGTACCAATGGCTATGAGAATATTGAATTCCCATGTCTGGCTGCAAAGGCACTGAGTATACAGCAAGATGTGGTTGTGAATCCCAACCCTACCATGCACATGATGGGTAACCATGATAATCCTCACTTAGAGTTTCCATTTGTGATATAGATCGTAATGGCTTCTCATGGTTCCTCACATCATACAAACTCAATAAACGGTCTCTGTCATTATCATCAACCCAAAACAACACAACTTGCTGAGCCCCATTAATTAGCCTGTGGATTCTCAAAGATGAATTTGCAGCAGGATCATTGGGGGAGATATTTTCAATAACCTACATGTGCCATACTCTAGGCCAGCTACACCCAATTACTCAAATTACTAAGGATGGTGTGTGTGTGTGTGTGTGTGTGTTTGTGCATTAACCCTTCCAGGTGATTCTGATATCTCTCACATCTGGACTAGAATTTGGGATCCAGTGCATATAACCGGAGACAATTTATATATGTGAATATAGATAAATACAAAGCAGAAGCCACAGTCACATACCCAACAGTATCTAAGAAAATGCAAAGAGCAGGGAAGCAAAAAGAAGAACATAATGACCATCTCAATATTCATCTATCCTCCTGGCAACTGAAGATGGCATTTACTAACGCCCTCTCAAGCACAATCTGTGGTTGCCTTGCAAATCTCCCATGATTAAAAGGCTTAGAAGGGAACAGGCATTTAGCCTGGTAATTAGGATCCCACATCCCAAAGAGCCTGGGTTTTATTCCTAGCTCTGGCTCCTGGCTCCAGCTTCCTGCTAATGTGGACCTGAGAGGCAGCAGGTGATGACCCACATACTTGGATACCTGTCACCCCTGTTGGAGACCCAGATGGAGTTCCCAGCTCCCAGCTTCAGTCTGGCCCAGCTGTAGCCAATGTAGGCATTTTAGGAGTGAACCTATGAATGAAGGCTTTCTCTCTCTCTCTCTCTCTCTCTCTGCCTTTCAATAATTTTTTTTCAATAAAGTGAAAGTCTTTGCAGAAAGGGTTGAAACTGCATCACCAGCCCACACAGATAATAAATGCTTCCTTTAACAAATGCAAGAGAACAATTTAACAACCACCCCTCCCCACATTTTGTTCTTTCAAGCATTCCTATGGGCACTCATCTGGAGAAATCACACTTAGGCTGTTTGCACCTCCCATGGGAAGGATAATTCTAGGGTGACATTTTATAAAATTTAAATTTGCCAGTGTGTTTTGTGACCCCCAAACCATTTTGCAGAAGAGAGAGTGGATGACTGGCGACTATAGAGCAACTGGGGGTGGCTTTGCTCTGCTTTCTAATGCAGCAATTACCATCAAAGGAGGAACACTCTGTGCCATGTTTCGCAATTTGACCATCTGCCGAAATATCCTAGGCGGCCTTGAAAATTTGTAAACTCCAGCCTCAGACTTTTGAACTCAGTGTAGTGACAGTGGGACCCAGTATCAGTATTTTTAAGCTCCTGGGGAGAGTCCAGGTTTCAGGTAAAGTTGATAATGGCTGCTTTAGTTCAAGCTGCAAACCCTGCTTTAAAAACAAAATCAGGAACCGCATTTGTGACGCAGGAGGTTAAGCCACCACCTGTGATAAATCAGAATTCCTGGCTTCCCTGCTTCCAATCCAGCTGCCTGCTAATGCACCTGGGAAAGCAGTAGAAGGTGGCCCAAGTATTTGGGCCCCTGCAACTCACGTAGGAGGTCCAGATGGAGTTCCGGGGTCCTGGTTTCAGCCTGGCCCAGCCCTAGCCATTGCAGCCTTTTGGGGAGTGAGCCAGCAAATTGAAGAGCTCTCTCTATAACTCTGCCTTTAAAATAAATAAGTACATCTTTAAAAATACTAATAATAAAACAGCTCACATTGAGGTGATTTTTTAAAATAATTATTTATTTATTTGAAAGATAGAGTTATAGCGAGAGAGATCTTCCAACTGCTGATTCACTCCCCCCACATGGCTGCAATGGCTGGAGCTGGGCCAGTCTGAAGCCAGGATCCAGGAACTTCTACCAGGTCTCCCACATGGGTGCATGGTGCAAACACTCGGGCCATCTTCCACTCCTTTCCCAGGTACATTAGTAGGGAGCTGGATCAAAAGCAGAGCAGCCTAGACTAGAACTGGTGCCCATGTGAGATGTGGGCATTGCAAGCAGTAGCTTAACCCACTATGCCACAATGCCAGCCCCACTGAGGAGACATTTTAAGCTATGAACAACTTGTTTTACTCATACTTTAGTACTTTCATGGTTTCATCTAAAAGGTACTGAGGTAGAATTGCTAGATAAAGCACAAATGTCCAGTTAAGTTTCAGATCAACTATATTCATGGGCAGACTTATGCCAAAGTAACTGTTCATTATCAGAAATCCAAATTTATATAGATGCTCTGTATTATTATTCTCATTATCTATCAACCCTCTCCTGAGGACCTCATAAAAAAATGGCGGAAAGCTTCTGGCATAATTGGAGAGGAAAGAAACTGTAGACATCTATTGGTTTTGTCTTCCATCCACCCATCCTCTTCTTGTATGCTCACTTCAATTTTCCTTAAGGAATGCCTGCTCCCCACTCTTAGTCTGTGTGGTGGGGTGGGCGCATAACCTAGATCCACCCAGTGGAGCTGTCCAGCTCCCTGTCCACAGTGATTACCTGGGCACAGTTGGCATTTAGAGCAAGCCAGACCCTGGGGGACACCCTCAGAATCTCTGTGTGATGGTGGAGGAAGAGATACTCTTCCTGGTAAGGGAGCTGAGAAGACAGACTGCACACCTGGAGCTACCGTGGTCTCCTCAGCACCATACATGATGGGTCTTCCTAAAAGAAGCCAACAAGAGGCCAGCGCCGCGGCTCAATAGGCTAATCCTCCGCCTGCGATGCCGGCACCCCTGGTTCTAGTCCCGGTTGGGGCACCAGATTCTGTCCCAGTTGCTCCTCTTCCAGTCCAGCTCTCTGCTGTGGCCCAGGAAGGCAGTGGAGGATGGCCCAAGTGCTTGGGCCCTGCACCCCCTGGGAGACCAGGAGGATGCACCTGACTCCTGGCTTCGGATCAGCGTGGTGCGCCGGCCGTAGCAGCCATTGGGGAGTGAACCAACAGAAAAAAGGAAGACCTTTCTCTCTGTCTCTCTCTCTCTCTCACTGTCCACTCTGCCTGTCCAAAAAAAAAAAAAAAAAAAAGCCAACAAGAAGCACACCACATCCTCAGGGCCTGTGGACCCACTCCTGGCTGAAGTGTGCACCTTAGTGTCTTCGTGATATCAGTCACTTAATTCTTCCCATTGACTTCTCCAGTCCAAGTCAGTTTTCTGCCATTAGTTCCTGAGAGAGCTGGGTAAAACACATAAAGGTACAGACAGGGAAACTGGAGTTAAAAGGTAAGCTTCTTTAAAAAAAAAAAAACAACAACAACAACAACAAAAAAAACGCCTTGCAGCACTGGCACACCCGGTTCTAGTCCCGGTCGGGGCACCGGATTCTGTCCCAGTTGCCCCTCTTCCAGACCAGCTCTCTGCTGTGGCCAGGGAGAGCAGTGGAGGATGGCCCAAGTGCTTGGGCCCTGCACCCCATGGGAGACCAGGAGAAGCACCTGGCTCCTGGGGTGCACCGGCCGCAGCACCTGGCTCCTGCCTTCGGATCAGCAGGGTGTGCCGGCCGCAGCACTGCGGCGGCCATTGGAGGGTGAACCAACAGCAATGGAAGACCTTTCTCTCTGTCTCTCTCACTGTCCACTCTGCCTGTCAAAAAAAGATTTATTTACTTATTTGAGATGCAGAGTTACAGAGAGAGAAACATCTTCCATCTGCTGGTTCACTCCCCAAATGGCAGCAACGACCGGAGCAGGGTGAATCCAAAGCCAGGAGCCAGGAGCCAGGAGCTTCCCCCAGGTCTCTCTCTATCTCTCTCTCTCTCTCTCTCTCTCTCTCTCTCTCACACACACACACACACACACACACACAGAATCTTCCATCTGCTGGTTCGTTCCCCAGATTGCTGCAACAGCCAGGGCTGTGCCAGGACAGAGCCAGGTGCCAAGAGCTCCTTGTAGGTCTCTCATTTGCATGGCAGGGGTCCAACACTTGAGCCATCTTCCACTGCTTTTCCCAGGCCATTAGCAAAGACCCGTGTCAGAGCAGAGCAGCCAGGACACCACCGGTGCCCATAGGGGATGCCGGCAGCTTTACCTGCTATGCCACAATCCTGGCCTCCAAAAGCATTCTTGAGCCACAGGCAAGGGATGTTCCAGAAGTGAGGGAAGGCTGCGGAAGAGGGAACAAACCCTAATCCTTGCAAGCCCTGGCTTCCATCCACCACGCTGCATGTGCAGGGTGGGGACAACGTTTCTGGCTTTGTGCTTAACCCCCCAAATCATCAGCTCTTGTTTTACCAACTTAACATGAGCTATGTACACTATCCAATTGACACTTAGATTTTGGAGTCTAGTTGCCAGTACTATTCCCAGATGGTTTCACTTCCTTGGTGGGATTCCCAAACATGCAATAAGAATAGGCCGGCTGCTATTTTCTTCTGAGGAAGTGCCCTTAGATGCTGGGGCCTACTCCACAAAGAAACACAAGGGGATTTGTGACACAGATCCCACGCAAGCAGCAGAGCTGTGGTATGCAGAGGTTTGAAAGCATGTTGGCCAGCGCCACGGCTCACTAGGCTAATCCTCCTCCTGCGGCACCGGCACTCCGGGTTCTAGTCCCAGTTGGGGTGCCAGTTTTGTCCCGGTTGCTCCTCTTCCAATCCAGCTCTCTGCTGTGGCCCGGGAAAGAAGTGGAGGATGGCCCAAGTCCTTGGGCCCTGCACCTCCTGGGAGACCAGGAGGAAGCACCTGGCTCCTGGCTTCGGATCAGTGTAGTTCCTGCTGTAGAGGCTATTTGGGGGGTGAACCAACAGAAGGAAGACCTTTCTCTCTGTCTCTCTCTCTCTCTCACTGTCTAACTCTGCCTGTCAAAAAAAAAAAAAAAGGCATGTCAATTCTGAAAACATAAAGGGTTGTTCAGAGTAGGGAGTTCTCCTGCCTGTGTGAAGAACCAAGGTGTCCCACATTGCCCACTACCCTAATTGAAGAATCCTGAGTCCATTTTTATAACTTAGGCCTGCAAAAAGATAAGAGGCAAAAATCAGCCGTGCCTCCGGCTGCTGTGTGATGTGATTCTCCACTTCCAGTTCAGATCTGAGGACATCACCTCCGGAAGCCGTGACATTGGATGCTGGGCCTCAATGTGCATCTCTGTAGACTGGCAGGGACATTTCTTTTGGACTCCCCCGAGCTTCCTTGCACCATGATGAAAATCTCTCCCCTTCTCAAGTGGAGCTCACTCCCTGCATCGCACACACATTGGAGGGAGGGGATGGGGGCGGGCAGCCTCAGCCTTGACTGCTGAGAATTCCATGCTTCGGGATCCCATGAAAGTGTTGCCCGGAACCAACCCTGCTGTGGATCCTGCAACACTGACTGGGTGCCTTCATCCAGCAGGGGCCCCTCCCGGGCAGGCAGGTAGATGCACACTTTGAAGAGGCACGCAGTTTCAAATTGAGCTCAAGTTCAGAGGCTTCCCTTTGACTGGGTGAGATTTGACTCGGGCAGATTTTACAGGTGCTGTCAGCCCCAGAAGCTGCTGCGGCTGCAGCTCCAAGACAGAGCGTCTCCACGTCCCCCTTCAGAGCTGCCCCTCACCGGTTGAGATTCTCTTGCAGCGGAGTTAACCATCGTGAGCGGCAGTAACAGGGGTAATTACAGAGCAAGAGAGAGCCTGCCACGATTCTTCTCAATACATAAGGGAGGGAGGGGGACACAGGGAAGAAAAAATGCTCCAAAGATTGGACTACATGACGCGTTTGAGGAGGGCGATTTTAATTCCTTGGGTGAGTTCATTTAGTGTCCACCGCCTGGTCTAGATAAGGCGCGATAAGATAAATTCCTGGGCTATAACTACAGTGGATAGATGCAGTTCCAAAGGTCTTGGATGGATTCCAGGAACCCAGAGACCTGGTGGAGGCGAGTGTGTGTTCGGAGCTTTCCCTTTCCGTCACAGAATCCAGGAGCTGGAAGTGCTAGGGGGCGCTTTAAATACCACACAGTGCCACTTTGTACCCAACACACCACCTCCAGTCACTTGTTCTTGCTTTTACTTGAATGCTTCCAGCGGAGGGGAGGGGAGCTCTCTACTTTTTTTTTTTAATTATTTATTTTGTTTAGTTATTTTGAAAGACAGAAATAAAGAGAGGGAAAGAGAGCTTCCATCCCACTGGTTCAGTCCCCCAAATGCTTGCAATAACCAAGTCTGGGCCAGGCTGAAACTGGGAGCCTGGAATTGAATTCATGTCTCCCAAATACCTAGCAGCGACCCACGTGCTTGAGCCGTCATTTCCTGCCTCCCAGGATACACATTAGCGGGAAGTGGCATCAGAAACAGAGCTAGCTGGGCTTCAAACCCAAGGGCTCTGGTATGGGATGCACGAGTTCCAGACGGCGTCTTAACTGCTGTGCCAATGCCCCCACCCCAGCTCTCTGCCTTCTTAAAGGAGCATGACCTCTTTGGGGACGGTTCGATTTTCTGAAAAGTTCTTTCTAGGAATCTAAATAAACTCTGTTACCTGGTAGCTTGCACATGGTGGTCCTAGTAGTACTGCCTGGGACAACATGAAATCATTGTAATTCCTCCTCTAGACAATTCTCCTCCAGCTACTAGGTACTGCAACCTTTTCTCCACTTGATTGTTCTATAAATGGTTCATTGTGCTAATGTGCCTGGAATCCCTAAGATCAGCAGTATTTTTACAAACTATAGCAAGCGTCCATGAAAAGAGAAGGTGACTTTTCACTGTCTGCCCAAGCTGGTTTCTGAACCCTCAGAGGAGTGATGTTTAGAGCCACACACCCCTGGGACCTTTGTGAAAGTTGTGGTGTACAAGCTCATGGTGTACAAATATTATAATATAACATACACTGACCAACCAGGAGCCTTATTCAATATACTTTTTTTAAAAAAATTTATTTATTTGAAAGGCAGAGTTAGAGAGGCAGAGGCAGAGAGAGAAAGAGAGGTCTTTCCACTAGTTCACTTCCTAAATGGCCTCAACAAATGCACCAATCTGAAGCCAGAGTCAGGAGCTTCTTTCGAGACTCCCACTTGGGTGTGGGGGCCCACACACTTGGTTTATCTTCTACTATTTTCCCAAGCCATAGCAAAGGGCTGGATAGGAAGAAGTGCAGCCAGGTCTTGAACTAGTGCCTACATGGGATGCCAGAACTGCAGGCAGAGGCTTAGCCAACTACACCACGGAGCTGGCCCCAGTTATGACTTCATGAGCACCAATAAAAACTACTTATTCTGTTAGTAAATTAGCATTTCTTGGAGAATTGCTACTGGGAAAATAGAATTTATCTGGACCATGCTAGCATGGTACGCATGTTGGCTGGCCATACTTGAGAATTCTAGTTTTCACTCGGAATCATAACCTGGGACTGACCATTACACATAAGCCCACAGGAAGCCCTCAAAGACCCATGTGTGTTTCCCTCTGCGTGGTGTCCTTGGAAGGGGCTCTGTGGTCAGGTCTCCATGGCCAATGAGTTCAACCCTTTTAAACTGAATTGAGTCACCCATGAGGTTAAAAATCAGGCCAACTGGCATTGATGTGGTCTTTGATTCTCTTCCCTCCAAAGACTCCTTAGATCATTAGATTCTGTTGATTCCCTCCCTTTGCCAATATTGACACTGAAGGACTGATAGTATCTCAGGAACAGATCTGCCCATTTGCCTGGAACTGGGAGCCCCAGGACAGTGACACTAAAGCCAGACAAGTCACCAGAGGTTAAAAGATAAGTCCCCCGGTGAATTGAGCTGTGTTTGTTGTTTTGACAAGAGAGAGAGAGAGAGAGTTTAAGGATGCAGAGGACACTTTATTTCCCCTGTCAATGTCACTGTGGAAGATAGATGTTTTCAGAAACAAGAGCCAGAGAGCCAAGAAACCTGGGCAGGAGGCCAAACCATCTTGTCCATGTCAACGATAAAGAGAATCGACTCCTAGCCTTGATGTGGCTGAGGCTGACTTGGGAGAGGAGCAGAGCCAGGCACTGCCAGACTGTGGCCTGGCACCCGGATCAGTCACTCTGGGATTCACCCACACAGAAGGTCGGGCCATCAGTGAGGCTGGGACCCAATAGAAGCTCTGGGTTGGGGTTAGAGTGGTGGAGTTAACACTCCCTGCTATCACTCATTGCTGTCCTCTGGAGGGATCTATTTCACCCAGTGGGCCTGCACAGAAGTCTGCCTGGTACACTCACACTGGGTGAGTCATATCAATTGCCTCCTGAGCATGTCATTTAGTTCTTTGCATTATGCCCCCGTCTGAGTTGGACATTAGCTATCCGCAATTTCATAGTTTCCAGGTTAGGAAGAGAAAGTGTGCAGGCTCCCAAGTGAATATGTGATAGTGCTTAAAAAGTGTATACATACATGAGTACACCGATTGCTTCATAAAGTTTGTAGGCAATGGAATTAAAAGGTAAATTTACTTTGATGAAAAAAAAATTTTCAAATCCCTGCATAATTTTTCTATATTATCCATTTTTTTGGAAAATTTTTGAAGAGTCCACATATGTATGGATGTCAAAACTTTCTTGCACCTAAATAAATTTGTCTTTAAAGTCCATTTTCTATGAATTTTTTAAAGCACCCCTGTATGTATCTTATTAGGATGGTACATATTTAATAATATGTTTTATGTATTTATATTAGTGTGTTACCTTGTTTTAAAAGGATTCGTGAATGCTGTTCTCTTCCCTACATCTCAGGGGCAGGGACCATGTCTTACCCACCTTTGCATCCCCCCCAGAGCATTCTAGGCTGAATCCCCCTACACTGTAGGTGGCCCGTCAGCTTGAGTGGAATTGACATTTCAGCTCGATGGACCCACCGCTGCTCTGCCTGTCTCCTTCTAATGCCATTTACTACACCTCATTTCCTGCCTATTGTCTGGGTTAGCCTATTTGTCTTCCTTATCCCATCTCTTTCATCCTCTTTTCCTAGGAGAGGAAGTCAATTTTGTTCTTTCTGGAATCATCCCCTTCTCACAAACAGGGGTCTTGTGTCTACCTCTTCATCAGCATTTACTCCATAACTCCCCAGGAAATTACTTAAAACATCATCTGCCAAACCCTCCCCTTTGAGGGTTGAAAGCAGCCATTCTGTTTTATGAACAAGGGATGCAATTTGCTTACTTCCCTCCCTAAAACTTTAAACAGCTGAGATGAACAGATAGCAGCCTTGAAATTTTGCAAGCAAATGTGTATCTCTTTCACAAACATATTCATCACTATACTTAGTGTGCACTATTTGCCAATTTGTTTTATTCCTCTCCTGTGCCTTAACTAATAAAGAAGAAATTCCCTCTCCACTATCTCTGCCTACTCCTCTGGTTACTTGTGATACAATGAGATGTGGTCAGTAAAGAGTTTATCTTAGAGTCATTCCTCAAGAAGTCTTCCTCCATGAAATTAATTTCCTAAAAATACTGAAAATTGACATGGTGAGATTCTAGATAATTTTGCCTATTAATATTTTAAGGGTTTAGCTGATATATGCACAGTGCCCCCTACCAGTAGATAATAAATAATTATTTGTTCAATTAATAAATGAAGGCTCATTTCAAGGCTCTTCATTATGAAATCCAACCCCCTCTGACACCTGCCAGTTTGTCGTTGTTTCTTTTTCTTTTTTTTTTTTTTTTGACAGGCAGAGTTAGACAGAGAGAGAGAGAGAGAGAGAGAGAGAGAGAGAGAGAGAGAGTTATAGACAGTGAGAGAGACACAGAGAGAAAGGTCTTTCTTCCATTGGCTCACTCCCCTAGTGGCCGTTACAGCCAGTGCTGTGCCAATCCTAAGCCAGGATCCAGGTGCTTCTCCTGGTCTCCCACGTGGGTGCAGGGACCCAAGCACTTGGGCCATCCTCTGCTACCCTCCCGGGCCACAGCAGAGAGCTGGACTGGAAGAGGAGCAACCAGGACTAGTACCCAGCGCCCCAAAAGGGACTAGAACCGGGGTGCCAGCACCGCAGGAGGAGGATTAGCCAAATGAGCTGCAGCACCGACCAGTGTTTCTTCCTTATACTAGAGTAGAAAGTCTCTGTGGGTATCCTTGGAAAACCACTCAGTATTTGCTTGCTTAATCATTTGACAAGTATTTAATTTCTATCCTGTATGGCACTTAGTGGGTGTTCAATAAACAGTCCATGACATGACTAATTGGGAGATGGAGAGAGATCTAAATTTGATGTCCAGTAGGAAACTTTTTTTATAGTTTATTTATTTATTTGACAGATAGAGATAGACAGTGAGAAAGAGAGAGAGAGAGAGAGAGAGAGAGAGAGAGAGAGAGAGAGAGAAAGGTCTTCCCTCCGTTGGTTCACCCCCAAAATGGTCGCCAAGGCCGGTGCTGTGCCAATCCAAAGCCAGGAGCCAGGTGCTTCCTCCCGTTCTCCCACGTGGGTGCAGGGGCCTAAGCACTTGGGCCATCTTCCACTGCCTTCCTGGGCCACAGCAGAGAGCTGGACCGGGAGAGGAGCAACCAAAACTAGAACCCAGCGCCTATCTGGGATGCTGGCGCCACAGGCAGAGGATTAACCTAGTGAGCCACAGCACCAACTCCCTACCAAGCCCTTCTTTTAAACTTTTAAAAGGATGGCCATATTTTAACCAAGAAGGAGCGGCACTCAGAAGGTAATGACACTTGTCTAAAAATGACCGGAGGATGGTCAAGGATCCCACCTTTGTTTTACAGCCTGACATATGTTGTTTATCATTGATCCTTTGCATTAATTTGATTTTTTAAAATTCTGCATTAAACAATTTATCTTTTTTAAAAGATTTACTTATTTATTTGAAAGTCAGAGTTAGAGATGGAGAGACAGAGAGTGATCTTCCATCACTCTTCCATTAGGGAGTGGATCACTCTCTAAATGACCACAACAGTCAGGGCTGCACCAGGCTAAAAGCAGAGCCTGGATTTATCCAGGTCTCCCATGTGGGTGCAAGGGCCCAAGCACTTGGGCCTTCTTCTGTCACTTTCCCAGACAAATTAGCAGGGAGCTAGATGGGAAGTGGAGCAGCCAGAACACGAATCAGCGCCCATATGGGATGCTGACATTGCAGGCGGCAGCTTAACCCTCTGCACCATAATGCAGCCCTATTATTTATCTTTTTTTTGGGGGGAGGGGGGCAGGTAGAGTTAGGCAGAGAGAGACAGAGAGAAAGGTCTTCCTTTTTCCGTTGGTTCACCCCCTAAATGGCTGCCACGGTCTGCGCGCTGCGCAGATCTGAAGCCAGGAGCCAGGTGCCTCCTCCTGGTCTCCCATGCTGGTGCAGGGCCCAAGGAGTTGGGCCATCCTCCACTGCCTTCCCAGGCCACAGCAGAGAGCTGGACTGGAAGAGGAGCAACCGGGACAGAACCGGCGCCCCAACCAGGACTAGAACCCGGAGTGCCAGCACCGCAGGCAGAGGATTAGCCTAGTGAGCCATGGTGCTGGCCAACTATTTATCATTTTAATAGCCTCCTTGTCACCCCTTTAATTCTGTCCATAAAGTGACTGTCCTTCTCACACTACCTCATCTCAGCCCTACATTTGACATCCCACAGGCTCAGTGATTTCTCACCATTTTCACTTACTCAGATCATAACATCTTTCAAAACCTATGATACGATTTCAGGCTGGGAGTTTGTAAAGACTGAATTAGCACTGGGATAGGGAAACCAGGTATATGCAAATAACTTCATCCCAGAGGGCTCAACAGGGAGATAAGTCAGGGCCAGGGGAGTGACAGATGGGAACTCCAGGTAGCACTTTATTTTGAGCTTGTGGCAAACCACACTAGGACACTGATGCAGATTCAAGTCCTAAACAGGACTTTGTTGCGGACTGAATGATGATCCCCAATATTTCATATGCTTCACCTAATACTATGCCCCCTAATACTGCAGTCCTAACCCCCAGAGCCTAGGAGAGTGCCTGTGTTCAGAAACAGAGCATGTAAAGAGGTAAAGTAAGTTAAAATGGGATAGTTGGGATGGCCCCGAATCCAGTGGCTGTTGTTTTGTAAGGAGAGATTAGGACTTGGGTACAAAGGAAAGACCACATGAAGACACAGCAGAAGATGGACATCTGCAGGCCAAGGAGCAAGTCCCCTGCTGACACCTTGATCTCAGACTTACAGTCTTCAAGAATTGTCAGAAACGGGGCTGGCGCTGTGACACAGTGGGTTAACACCCTGGCCTGAAGCGCCAGCATCCCACATGGGCACTGGCTCTACTCCCGGCTGCTCCTCTTCTGATCCAGCTCTCTGCTATGGCCTGGGAAAGGAGTAAAAGATGACCCAAGTCCTTGGGCCCCTGCACCCATGTGGGAGACCTGGAGGAAGCTCCTGTCTCCTGGCTTCAGATCCACGCAGCTCCAGCCATTGAGGCCATCTGCGGAGTGGACCAGCGGATGGAAGACCTCTCTCTTTGTCTCTACCTCTCTCTGTAACTCTGTCTTTCAAATAAATACAATAAATCTTTAAAAATAAAAAAATTGTCAGAAAACTGATTTTTCTTGTGCATCTTAGCTCTCAGTCCGTAGAATTTTGGTGTGCAGCCGTAAAATACTCATACAGACATTCACTCTGCTCCTATGGCCAAGGTTAGATCTTACCACCGCTCTGCAATGAGAATGTGGGAAGCAGGATAGAAGCACCCTTGAAGGGAAGGACTCACAGGCAAAATGGGAGCCTCTGAGGAGCACTACCCACACAGCCTCCGCCTTTGTTGGTGGTAGGATTGAAGATGGAGATGGAGGAGAGTAATCTGTCCAGACAAGAAGATTTCAGACATTTGGACACAGAAGAGAGAGTCTTGCAAAATGCACTTGACCCAGTGTGATGTCCTTTGGCCCTACTCAGTAGGAAATGCACGCCAATTCCATGAGTCACAGTCAGGATTTGAGCAAATCTGTGTTCCTTTCTAACAGATTAATCAGAAGCATGATGGGAGCCAGTAACAGAGGCCTTCTCCTCCCCAAAGCCCAACTCAATTGTTATTCTTGAAAAAGTCTGCAAATTTATATCCACCCTCATTCCCAACGCTGATGGTGGATTCTTCATCCTTTAAACTCTCACATAAACTACTTGTTTTTTTTCCCATGAGCTTACCATACTTAGACAACTACTCTCCAATGAGTCAGGCTACAGCAGTTTTCAAATAGTATGACATTGAATCTTACAGGTAGCCTATGTGTCCCACTTCAGAGGGCCTGGGGCCAATTCCTGACTCCAGCTCCAGACACCAGATTCCTGGAAGGCAATGGTGATGACTCAAGAGGCTGAGTTCCTGCCACACTCATGAGAGACCCATACTGAGTCCCAGACTTCTGGCATCAGCCTCCGTCCAGTCTTGGCTGTCAGAGACATTTGAGGAGTGAGTCAGCAGACAAAAGCTCTCGCACCTTATCTGTCTCTCTCTTTCTCTCTTTCTCTATGCCTCTTGGATAATTAAAACAACAACTATGGATTAGATATTCCCTTAAAATAACTATGTCAGCAAATATGTATAAAGAACCTCTACAGAGAAACCTCCAGATATGGACTACCTGAAATGTTCTCTACACACAACAAGGATGCAAAGGTAAGAAACAGTTGTCTTCAAGAAGGTCTTAGTTAGGGGTGGACATATGGCACAAGGATTAATATGTCCACATCCTACATCAAAATGCCTGGATTCAAGTCCCAGATCCACCTCCAGGTCCAATTTCCTGCTAATGCACACCCTGGGAGGCAGCAGGTGATGCTTCAAGTACATGGGTCTCTTTCACCAATATGGAGACACAGACTGAGTTCTGTGCTCTTCTTATCATTGTGGCTGATCCCAGCTATTGCAAAAGTTTCAAGAATAGGCCAGCAGATGGATAATAATTGCTCATGTTCTCTCTCTCTCTGCCTTTCAAATAAATAAATATAAATAATTAATTTTTAAATAAAGGTCTTGTTTTAGTAGAGGATGCAGACACAAAGCTTTAGATTCTAATGTAGTAAGCCAATTTCTTCATTCAAAAAAAAAATCTGTTGATGATCTACTCTGTCCTAGGCACTGTTTTAAGTATGGGAAATATATTAGAAAATCAGACAGAGAAAAACTGAGTATAACATAATATGACATAATTAAAAATTGGGGAGTTATAAATATCAAAAAGTGCAGTGGAAGTAGTGTGATGGTGCCAGGAGATGTGGGAGTTGGGTTGCAAGTTTATTATCTTTTTTAAAGATTTATTTTATTTATTTATTTTAAAGGCAGAGTTACAGAGAGAGGTAGAGACCAAGAGAGAGGTCTTCCATCCACCGGTTTACTCCCCAGATGGCCACAATGGCCAGAACTGTGCCAGTCTGAAGCCAGGAGCCAGGAGCTTCTTCCAAATCTTCCACATGGGTGCAAGGGCCCAAGGACTTGGGCCATCTTTTACTGCTTTCCCAGGCCATAGCAGAGAGCTAGATTGGGAGAGGAGCAGCTGGTACTAGAATGGCGCCCGTATGGGATGCCGGACTTCACTGCTGGCCACAGTGTCAGTCCCAAGTTTATTATTTTTTAAAAGATTTATTTATTTATTTGAAAGGCAGAGTTTTAGAGAAAAGGAGAGACAAAAGTCTTCCATCTGCTGGTTGGCTCCCCAAATGGCTGCAATAACCAGAGCTGAGCCAGGCTGAAGCCAGGAGTCTGGAACTCCATCTGGGTCTCCCACGTGGGTGGCAGATATCTAAACATGGGCCATCATCACCTGCCTTCCCAGGTGCATTAGCATGGCGCTAGATCAGAATTGCAGCCACCCACACTCTAACCAGTACTCCAACATGGGATGCTGGCATTGCGAGCAGTCGCTTAACCTACTGAGGCACTAAGCTGGGCCCTGGGTTCCAATCTGAAAGTACGTGATCACAATGGACCTCATAAACAAGGTGCTATTCAACCCAAGCCTTCAAGTAGGTTCACCAAACAGATGTCTAGCACAGTAGACCTCTAGGAGGGAGTAGTTGGTAAAGTGATTAAGCACAAGGAGGCCCAGTGTGTTTAATAAATACAACAGTACTTCAAAAATGTTGTGCAAAAATGGAATTAAAAGATAACTTTATTCTGGTGCGGAAAGAAAATGTGGGATTCATCCATTGCTTTACCATAATACACATTTTCATGAACTTTTTGAGTCTGCATGGATTTCAAAAATTTTGCCCCATAAATTTACCTCTCAATTCCATTATTCTGTGAATGTTTTGAAGTACCTTCATTCATGGGGAGGAAAAGCAATCAGATACTCAGAGTCTGATATGCTACAATTGCCCTCACGAGGAGTCAAGGACCACACATGGAGAACACTGTAGAAGTCATTTTTGCAGTGAGACTGGTTAGATTCAGAACTTTAAAAAGATTCTATAGTCACACATTAGACCCTAGGGTCGGAAGTCAGAGCTTGTAGCCCCTTCCACACATGTTCTCCTGCACCAAGAGACCTGCTAGAGGTTGAGACCCTCCTGGAAGACAAGATTTGCCCAGCTGATGGCTTCTGGGTGGCTGCACGGGGGACCTCATTAGCTTCTTCCTCATTCGTTTCTTCAATTTAGAACATTTTGTTTAATGTTCATGTTCCCAGCTAGCCTAAGAGAAGACTTAGGGAAACTTAGAAGGAAAGACTTCTCTTCTTCTCGTCCCCAGCTTCCTAACACACATGTGAACATGCACACACACACACACACGTACACACACTCTGTCATGTTTTCTCCCTTAAAACTGTTTTTCTTTTCTTTTCATGTGTTGAAAGTTTTGCCTAAGCCTGGCATCTCTCCTTCCACCCAGTAGGGCTCATCTGGACTGTCAGAATTGGATTTCCAGGAGCAGAGTTGTGGCTCAGCCGGTTAAGCCACCACCTTCAACCCGGGTATCCCAGATGAGTGCCCATTTGAGTCCTTGCTGCTCTACTCCTAATCCAGCTCCCTGCTAATGTGCCTCGGAAAGCAGCGGAAATGGCCCAAGTGGGACATCCAGATGGAGCTCCAGGCTCCTGGCTTCAGTGTAGCCCAGCCCCCACCATTGTGGCTATTTAGGAAGTAAAACAGTAGATGGGAGATGTCTCTCTTTCTCTCTCTCCCTCTCTTTCTCTCTCTCTGTAACTCTGCTTTTATTTTTTAAGGATTTCATCTATTTGAGAAATAGAGTTACAGACAGAGAGAAGGAGAGACAGAGAGAGAGGTCTTCCATCTGCTGGTTCACTCCCCAAACGGCCACAGTGGCTGGAGCTGTGCTGATCCGAAACCAGGAACCAGGAGCTTCTTCCCGGTCTCCCATGTGGGTGCAGGGGGGCCATCTTCCGCTTTCCCAGGCTGCTAGTGGGGCATCCATATGGGATGCCGGCACTGCAGATGGAGACTTAACCTACCACATACACCGCAGAGCCAGCCCCTCTGCTTTTCAAATAAATAAATAAATCTTTTTTAAAAAACTTTCATTTCTAGTGTTAATTCTCTTGTCCCTCAGCATCCTAGGGCATGCATGTAATACAGAAATCAGTAAAGGAAACAACCCCCCAAAAATATCTTCCTCTCTCTCTCTCTATTCTTTCAACTTACAGAAGAGACCCAGCGCAAACTTAATGTTTTCTGGAAGCACCCAAGGACTACATTGAGAAGCCAATCACTTAATTCAGGTGTTGCCTTGGCTAAAACTCCTCTCCCTAAAATGTAAGATTCCTGATGGTTCAGCAATAGCCAGAAATCTCAGCTACTTTTAAGTTCCTAAGCCTTGACAATGAACATATTACAAATCTTCCAGCAAGAAACTCTGTTTTCAGATATGCATCAGTCATGGAAGTAAAACTAAATGGCTTTGCCATCTCCTCTCTGGGCCAGCTGCCAGAATTAGTCATTGTATTAAAGAACTCCTTTCACAGGGCTTCCGGCTGACTTTCCCTTTTTTTCACAAAGAGGAAGGTAATGTTGTTACAGACGGGGTAAGACCTGGATCCTGGAATCAGACAACTACAGTTTAAATTCCTACTTTGCCTCTGGTGAGCTGTGTGTCTTTGAGCAAGTAGCTTAACTTCTCTCAATCCTGGCATTTCTTTCATGAAAAATGGGTTAATTTTAGCAAGTTATTCACAAAAGACAGAATAATTCTCTCTCTCTCTACCCCCCATGTGTCTGATTTTCATCGTGCATATGCTGTGCTTATCAAGTTCTGCATGCATAAGGTATTTGGAAATAACCCTAAAACTCCAGGAGAAATCATGAAAAATGTAGGAAACAGGAAATAGAGATTCTGGGAATACAAGGCAACATTAAACTGTTTGCAGAAACATGGAATTTAAAGAATTTAAAGATGTTTATTTTGGTGCACAAACTTTTTGAAATCTATTCATAATTTTTTCATAGTATGCATTTTCCACGAATGTGCCAAAGACCTCTTGTAGCTTTTTCTCTCAGCAATCAACAGCTTGTGCCAGTCATTCTGTGGCTCAGTTTACCCACCTGGAAAAATTGTTGCTTCATTGAAAGAGATCTTCCCTGTAATCTCTTCTCCTTCAGGATTATATAAAATTCATATTGATAAACAGGATTAAGGGGCCAGTGCTGTGGCACAGGTTAATCCTCTGCCTGCAGTGCCAGCATCCCATAGGGGCACTGGTCCTAGTCCCAGCTGCTCCTTTTCCAATCCAGCTCTCTGCTATGGCCTGGGAAAGCAGTAGAAGATGGTCCAAGTGCTTAGGCCCTTGCACCTTCTTGGGAGACCAGAAAGAAGCTTCTGGCTCCTGACTTCAGATCGATGCAGCTCTGGCCTTTGTGGCCATTTGGGGAATAAACCAGCAGAGCGGAAGATCTTTGTCTCTCCCTCTCACTGTCTCTAACTCTACTGCTCAAATAAATAAATAAAAATATTTTAAAAAGAAAAATAGCGTTAAACAATACTTATTGTAGTGTTGCTAAGTCGGAACATTAAGTATAACTGTAAAAGTAATCTTAGAGCCCCTCCAAAAAGTAATTCTATTTGACTTTTCTAAAATCCAAATCTAGCAAAAATTTCCAAACGACATATTTATCAAAAGCCATTCCTTTAAAAAATGCATTGATTTATTTTATTTATTTTCAAGGCAGAGAGATAGAAACAGAGCTCCCATCCTTTGGCTCACTCCCCGGATGCCTTCAATAGCTGGGACTGGTCCAGACTGAAACCAGTACATGGTTTCATCCAGGTCTCCAGAATGGGTAGTGGAGACCCAAGTACTTCAGCCATCACCTGCTGCCTCCCAGGGTGCAATTAGCAGGAAGCTAGATGTGGGAGCAGAGCCAGCACTCAAATCCAGACACTCTAATATGTGCTGTGGGCATCCCAAGGGGAATCTTAACCACTGTACCAAACACTTGCCACCCCCCCCCAATCATTCTAATTACCAATTCACCCACAATGTATGTACCAATTGAGAACTGCACATTAATTGTTTCTTAAGCAGCTAAAATAAGGCTTTGTCAGCCTGTTTAGCACTTGTAAGGGTAAACGCCTATGTTCCTGACATATTTTATGTATATAAAATAGTTCAGAGAGCTTGCCACCATTTTGGACCTCTTGCGATTAAGGAACCCCAAGTTGAGAGCCATTTGCCTATAAAACCCTGACTCAATGCTGAGAGAGCAAGAATAGCCTGGCCTACCATTGTCTCAGTAACAATGAATAGCACTAATCATTTACAAGAGCCCAAGAGGGACTTCGGAAATAACCTCAAAGCAATTAACTAAGGACCTACTTTGATTCTATCTCCAGCTTTGAAAGCAAAAGGTTAGAGTTCATATGCCAGGCTGATGTTGAGAGAGTGACAAAGCAGGGTGGCCAGCTCTCTTCCCGAAGGGGACACATAACTCCTACCTGCTTAATCTCCCTTCCGAGTGCACTTCCAGCAGATGGTAATCTTTATAGCCTTTTAACATTTTTATAACGTCTTTTTTCATTCTAATTAAAAACTATTGCTCAAGGTGGAAAACTTGAAGACTACAGAAATGCACAAAGAATTTTTTTTTAAATATTATCCGTAGTTCCATCAGGTCCACAAAAATTAGTTTCAACATTTTTTTGTTTGCCTTTCTGATTTTCTTGGTATAAATGTATACGGTTTTACTCGAGAAGTAACAAAGTGAAGACGCTGTTATTTTGCCTGCATTTTTAAAATCACAACATACTGTGAACATATTTCTGTAGCTATAGATATTTTATCTGGTTGTGCAATCGTTTATGTGATTAACTTCTTTGTGTTGGACACACGTGTAGACAAACCCAAGCGTTTCACCAGTGTAAATAATACTGGGATAATGATACTTCACCTGTTTATTGACAGCAGCTGGTAGGCATCCTTTCGATCCAGAAAAGATCTCTTCCCACTTATGTATTTACATGGATAGTTTAAAAAAATGAGGAGAATCAATCTTAATGACATTCATATGTTTTGAAGCATATTGCAAATATTTTCTCCACAGAACTAATGTTTGAAGCTTTACTCTCCTTGGGAGAGGATTTGCGAATGCTTTCTACACCCAAAAGTTAACCAATTTCAATATTTCAAAAATGAATACAAGTCAAAAACATCTCATAGTATTTTCACCTACATGTCTTTACTTGTCAATCAAGTTGGACATTTCTCATATGGAAAAGAGTGGTTCTCCCTTATCTTTTATTGAATTTTAATCCATGCTGTTTGAACATTTGTCTACCAAAATATTAACCTTTTCTTTATTGATCTCCTAATCTATTTCCTTATTGACTTATTTTATTTTCATGGCCACTTCTACAAGCTGGTAGAAATGAAGCTAACTCAAGTATCTTCTTAAAAGATTGCTTTAAAATGTTTTAAGTCTGTACCTAGAATGGACATTTTTACATAAATTCAAATATGTTGTATATGATGGGATTGATGTTTTTCTTGCCTCCCTCTTTTCCCTACCAAGTACACTCACATCCTTCACCAGCACACCCATAATCTCCCATGTTAATGACTTAATAGATATCTTTAAATTTTTCCCCACTTTTTTCATAATTATATTTCTATGTATATATACAAATATAAAAAGTGCACAGATGCAGGATTCTGTCATTTCTTACTTCATAAAAATGACATTATGTTAAACATTTTCTGCATCTCGTTTTGCTGTCTCAAAGGTACCCTGGGACCAGCAGTGTGGCATAGTAGTTTAAGCAGACATCTGTGATGCCAGCTTCCCATATCTCAGTGGCAATTTGAGTCCCAGATGCTCCACTTCCAAGCCAGCTCCTTGCTAATGCACTTGAGAAAGCAGAAGATAGCCCCCGTACTTGGGCCCCTGCCATCCGCTATGGAGACCTGGATGGAATTCCAGGTTCCCAGCTTTCACCAGTCTTAGCCCTGTCCAACCATGACATTTTAGGAGTGAAACAATGGTTGGAAGATTTCTCTTTCTGTCTCTCCCTCTGTCTCTGTCACTCTGCCTTTCAAATAAATAAATTAAATATTTAAAAATTATTTTTATATTTCATAAAAACCCTAACACAAAAATTCATGTATCTATAACTTGTGGTTTTTAATGGCTGTTATGAGGTCCTCTGGTTGCTCAGCCTATGACTGGAGTAAACTTTGCTTCCAGTTTTCTGAGGCATTAAAGGGCTGCAATAAACACCTGTGAGAAGGGTGACTTACAGGTGCTTTTATTCTGAAGCGTTGATTTCCAGGAAGAACACTGCTGTGTCAAGACTGGGTTCCATATATTTTTATTCTAATGGAAAAGACCAAGCTTCCTAAAAAGGCTGAAGCAATTCACAGCCTGGGAGGATCTCTCTGTCTTTGTCTCTGCCTGTTCCTCTCTCTCTGTAATTCTGCCTTTCAAATAAATAACTAAATCTTAGAGAGAGAGAATTACACTGCTATGATTATTCCATGTACGTCTCTAGTCCATGTGGATTGCTCTAATTTTGTCATCTCTTTCTCCCCTTTTGTCTGGATTTTTTAATAGGGTGGGGTGAAGTCCCAGTACCTGACATAGCCTTTCTCACTAGACTCTGGCCCAGCCCAGCCACTGCAGGCGTTTGGGAACCCTGTCAGTGCTTGAGAGCTCTTTCTGTCTCTCTGTCATTTGTAAAAAAAAAAGTACAAGAGAACATGAGACTGAGATGTAGATTTTGCCACACGACCAGGTTTTTGTTTTTGTTTCAACTCTAGTGATTGAGAAACTATCCATCTTGGCCTTGTTTTATTTTATGCTAGCTGTTACTCAATTTTACACAAAAAATAACCATACATGTATGTATGTATATGTTCACATGTACACATATACATGATCTATAGCATCTATCCTTTGCATAAATGTATTTTTAAAATTTATTTGACAGATAGAGCTATAGACAGTGAGAGAGAGAGACAGAGAGAAAGGTCTTCCTTCTGTTGGTTCACCCCCCAAATGGCCACTACAGCCGGCGCTGCGCCGATCCAAAACCAGGAACCAGGTGCTTCCTCCTGGTCTCCCATGGGGTGCAGGGCCCAAGCACTTGGGCCATTCTCCACTGCACTCCCGGGCCACAGCAGAGAGCTGGACTGGAAGAGGAGCCACTGGGACTAGAACCTGGCACGAATGTGGGGTGCCAGCGCCACAGGCAGAGGATCAACCAAGTGAGCCACGGCTCTAGCCCCATAAATGTATTCTATACAAAGATTCTGTCGTCAGTCAAAGCACCCACATGCTGTGGACAATGACAATTTTTATTCTAAAAAAATGGGTGGAAAGTGAAATTTTCTTCTGACGGTGAATATGCGCCTATTATAAGAAAATCAATAAAGTATATTTTTAAAGTCATCACATTTGAGCAAATATTTTTCTCACCTAAAAAATAAAACTATATACTGGCCTCCTGCTTTTTCATTCATAGAGAGCCATTCAAGTACGCTTTCCACATTCTTGATTTGATTTCCGTAGAAGAGATTCTGCCTTGAATGAATTTTTAAATTCCATTAGAGTATGTTTACTTATCAGAAATTCTTTTCTTATCTCATTTCTTTTTAATTTCTGCTTGGTTTCAATATGTTCCCTTCTCCATTCAAACTTCTTGTTTTTCATCTTTTATCTCATTTGTGCATGTTTCCTTGAATCTTGGGAGAACAAGGCACACGCTGGTGAAGAGCTTCTTCTGTTTATTTCAGTAATAAACAGTATTTTGAACAGTGTTTTCGCCTGCCTTTTTCCCCCTTATGTTATGGTATCTGTTCCCAGGCTTACACAAGTTTGCATCCACAATTCCAATGTCAAGCTCTGGCCTCCAGAAGACACGGCCTCTGCTTAGCTCTCTTATCTGAACATTGCTTATCCAAAGGACAGAGTATGAGAAAGGTACATTATTTAGCCACATTATTTTTATTCTTTTTACAATTGCCATCTTCTAGGAAAGAAGATCCCCCATCACTCCCACATTCAAACACCTCCCCCTTGAATGAACAGCCAGGACGTTGGTAGAGAGAATGTTCTACCTTTTCTGGTGAATTCTCCTGGTTCTGAATTTACTGCTCACTTATAGATATCATCCAGAGTTCCCCAAAACGATACCAATGCAGGTGTAGCCATGGTGCCCTATCAGTAGAAAGAACCTTTGCTTAAGAACAAGCATTGTTGGCCGGCACTGCGACTCAATAGGCTAATCCTCCGCCTTGCGGCGCCGGCACACGGGGTTCTAGTCCCAGTCAGGGCGCCGGATTCTGTCCCGGTTGCCCCTCTTCCAGGCCAGCTCTCTGCTGTGGCCAGGGAGTGCAGTGGAGGATGGCCCAAGTGCTTGGGCCCTGCACCCACATGGGAGACCAGGAGAAGCACCTGGCTCCTGCCTTCGGATCAGTGTGGTGCGCCGGCTTCAGTGCGCTGGCTGCGGCGGCCATTGGAGGGTGAACCAATGGCAAAGGAAGACCTTTCTCTCTGTCTCTCTCTCTCACTGTCCACTCTGCCTGTCAAAAATAAAAAAATAAAAAAATAAAAATAAATTTTAAAAAAAAAGAACAAGCATTGTGGTACAGCAGGTTAAGCACTGCCATCCACATGGGTGCTGGTTTAAGTCCCAGTTGCTCCACCTCTGCTAATGCACCTGGGAAAGCAGGTGATAGCTCAAATGTTTTGGCCCCTGCTACCCATGTGGGAGGCCTGGATGGAGTTCTTGACTTAGGCCTGGCGCAACCCTGGCTGTTGTAATCATTCGGCAAGTGAAACAGCCCATGAAAGATTCTCTCTCTCTCTCTCTCTCTCTCTCTCTCTCTCTGCCTTTCAAATAAATAAATATATATTAAAAAAGAAAAAAAGTGCAGAAACTCAGTCCTCACCCAGGCCCGTGAATCAAAGCCTTCATTAAGACGAATCCTCAGCATACAATCGAGTTTCAGAAACGTGGTTTTACTTTAGTTCAAAGACTTCTTCTCCACCTATTTCAGGAAACGTCCTGAAATAGCTCACAGAGATGTGAGCTGGAACCTGCAGGACAGTCTCCAGGAGGCCGGGGACTGACCCAGTTCTCCCAACTTTCCCCTTATGGTTCTCAAGAATAACTGGGAAACACACTAGGAATGCAACACCTGAGACAGGCAGGCAGGGAATGCCCGGAACAGCCCAGACTCTGTTCTTGCACCCCTGGATACAGAATACATTAGCCCAGCACACTACCTGTCCCCACTGAGGGGTCCTTCAGCTGTGCTGCAGGTGGATGCAGGCTGACAAGACGCCAGGCACCCCGGGCAGCTTCCCTGTGCCTCAGAAAACCAGCTCACTGCGATTTCTAGGCCTCCACATCCCTCACTGCCTATCAGTGATCAATTTGCATAAGACGGATGCTGCCTTGTACCAGAGCCAGACAAGCTGGTATCCAGTGCACACTGAGCCTGCTGTACAGCACCTGCTGCTCCTTTTCCTGCTCCCTGAAAGAATTCTCTGGTGGCACACATGGCCGAATCTGTCACGGCCAGTGGGGATCAGAAAGCACCTGTGCCCTTGGTCCATGGTAGGCCCCTTGCTGCTGAGCAAGGCTGCTTGCATCTCACCACCCCAGCTTCACATCTGCTAGCGCAGGTGAGTGGGGTCTTTAAAATTCAGAGAAACACGGGCCCTCCAGACATCACAGCAGCTCCGTATTCCCAGCCCATGAAAAAAGAATGCTTCCTACCCATCTGTTGGGTCAGTGGCTAAATAGTGTAACTGCACTCCCAATGTCTTATTTAGTGAAAACACTTTTTAGGTTTTATTTGCATCCCACCTTCTCCTTACAATAGAGACGTGAATCCAAGGCAGGCTGAGGCGGTGCAGCAGTGGGGAGCCAGGGACTGAGTGAAGGGTAATAGAATTCATTCGTTAACTTATTTACCCACTTATCCATTCCAATGATATGTTTCTTGAATGCAGACGGAGCTGCAAGAAACATATCCTTTGATATCAGGCATACTGAAGACTGAGGACACGACACCTTCTATCCTAGTGAGGCACTGACTTTTCTGTTTTGTTTTTAATCTTGTTGTGTTATATTCATTTATCTTATGTATTTGAATAGCAGAGATTCAGAGACAGAGCCAAATAGGGAAAGATCTCTCATCTACTGGTTCACTTCCCCAAATGCCCACGACAGCCAGCACTGGGCCTGGCCAAAGCTGGGAGCTGGGGATTCCATCATGTGGGTGGCAAGGATCCAAGCATCATTATCTGCTGCTTCCCAGGGTGTGCATAAGCAGAAAGCTGGGATTGGGATTGGAGCTGGGACTCAAACTCAGGCACTCAGACATGGGATGCAGACATGCCAAGTGACATCTTACATTCTGTGCCAAGTGCCCATACCATTCTTTATTTTTAATTGACAAATGATAATTGCATACACTTATGGGGTGCAATGGGATGTTTTGGTGTATGTATATATTATGGAATAATTAAAGCCAGATAATTAATAGATCCATCACCATGCATACTTACCTCGTATGGTTGTGTGTGTGTGTGTGTGTGTGTGTATGGACATTTAAGGTCTGCGTCTTAATAATTTTAAAATATGCTTTGCATTATGATTGATTATTGTCACCTGTGCAATAGATGTCCAAATAATTGGGTCAAATTTATATTACGGAACTCCTTGCGCCCCCAGTGAATTCCCCCCATAACTTACAAGAAGCCCTCTCATCCTCCTTAGGCAAAATGATCTCAAGTCTTAGGGAAAGAACAGTCTAGCAGATTAAAGAATATCTCAGTAAGAGAGTGGTCACTTCTCTCTTGTCTGCATCTTTCTTACATTCTATTTTATTAGATTCTATGTTCCCTCAAGAAAAGGGTCACAAAGCCTCTGCCTGTAGTGTCGGCATCCCATATGGATGCTGGTTCAGGATCTGGTTGCTCTACTTCCTATCCAGCTCCCTTCTAATGTGCCTGGGAAAGCAGCGGAGGATGGCCCAAGTCCTTGAGGCCCTGCACCCACCTGGGAGACCCAGCGGAAGCTCCTGGTTTCTGATTGACTCAGCTTTAGCCATTGTGGCCATTTGAGGAGTGAACCAGTGGATGGAAGACCTCTCTCTGTGTGTCTCTACCTCACTCTGTAACTCTGATTTAAAATAAATAAAATCAATCTTAAAAAAAAAACCCAAGATATTACATCAAATGAATTAGAACACTTGGGATTTTTTTTTTAATTTAGAAATACTTAAGTCTCACATCAGAGGCACACAGGGATGCTTAATAATGCTGATTCCCAGACTCACCCCTGAACTCTCTACTTCTCAATCTGAGAGCTGTTCATGAAACTCTAAGGTGCATCTCTGAACCTGTTTAACCTTTTCCCACTGAAGCCAAGTATGCTCTTAGATCTATGCCTGTTCACGTACTGGACATCTGCAGAAATTTCACTTTGATAATGCTTGTGGTCACTTAAAGGAAAGCTTGGTGATGATCAGTCTGCAACATCCAACAGAAGCATGTGGTATAGGATAAGGGGAGAAATGAGGAGACATCACCAAATCTTTAGGAGCCTAAAGCACAACAGACATGGAGGCAGGCTGGGTGTGGGGAACAAGCTATCTACAGAAACTAGGAGGAACCAGGGGTTGGTTTTCATGAGCATCCAGAGGCAGGGTCCAAAAGATTTAGCGAAGTGACAAGTGGAGAGATTATTGGAAGCCTTTACTGGGTGATCCAGATGGAGCTGTAAAGATCGCATCAGCTGGATTCCCTCTGTGGGCCTGGTGTGTCTGCCCTGTAACTGGTGCCTCTGTTGCTCTCAGGAACTGTGCCTGGTCCTTGATAAAACCCCATCTGAGCTGAGAACAGGGGAGCGAGGGAAGCTTAACTCAGTCTCACTGGCAAAGCAGAGGAGCTGAGCCCCGTGTCTCCCCACGACCCTGCCAGGGCAGCATTCTGCACTCACGAGGACATGGCCAGTCCGCTACCTGAACTTGAGCACCATCGATCGGATCAGCGCCAGCATGGGTGCCATAGTACTTTTGAGATCTTGTCCATCCAGGTACTAAGTCATAACTGCTGAGCCTCCTGTGTAGAAGGTTTAGTCTAAAGAAGGACGCTGTGCTTGTGGAGGCCCAGAGGGCTTTTTCTAGGAAATGAACAACTGAGTTCAAAGAAATGAGGGCATTCCTTGCAACTCATGGAAAGACTTCCAATACGGGGAAGAGGTGGAGAAGACGGTGGGAATCACTGCCGATTCCAGGTCGATCTGGAGAGGAAGGGCTCCAAAGCTGGCTGCCTTACAGACAAAACCAGCTCAAGGAAGAGGCAGGCACCAGCTTAGTGGCCTCTGCTCACTTGGAGAAACCATTTTCACTGAGATTTTTCAGAGGCCAGATCTGGATTCCAGGGCAATTTTATGAGGTGTTACTATAAGGTAATAAATATATTTTTACCAAATGTTCCAGAACTTACAGAAAAGTGAGCCTTGAAAATTCCCTTTTGTCAAGTCTCCCAGTGCCTGTGGCTCACCTTAATCCTTGGGTGCGTTTTGAGGTTTACAAACAGGCAGCACACCGTTGGGGTGAGGAGGGTGACTCAGACTAGTGCCCTACCCCAGTATTTGAGGTCATAGAAAGGTGACATTTCTCTGTCGTGAAGACACATCCTTTGTATGATAAAGTAGCTACTTTTGCAAAATCAGACTGATTTCCCTATGGGACTCAAATTAGCTTTGAGAGCAATATGATAAGAGGAAAGAAGTATGGCTAGCAGCAAGCATCATTAGCATCATTAGAACTCAGAGCCGGCTTCCCATGGTGATGATACTACGGGAAACAACACTCGCCAGAAATGCAGGCCTTTTTAAAGGTCTTTAAATAGAGTCTTGATGCCAGCATCCTGTTCAAGGATTAGCTCTCACCAGCATCGCCCAGCCACAAAGGCACCCATCTCTGAAAAACCAAAGGTCTGGGCTTCTGAAACCATAGTTGCACTCTGCTGCCTCTATTAGCCCAGGGTGCATTTTGGCCTCCTATCAGGGACCTAGCCTAGTCCTGAGAGTGAAAAAATGCTATAGGAACTAGAGGGAAACCAGAGGACCAGGTTGGCTGCCTAAGGTGTTAGGGCTGTTTTCAGTATACCTTGGAAGCAGGAAAATAAATATTTATGACCAGAAAAAAAAAAAAAACCACTAGGCCAAATCATTGGTCGCTCTGGAGCCACTCCTACCTCCCATGCACAGAATCCAACACTGCTGGTTACCTACTTGCCCTGCTGACGATTGAGTAAGGCTCCTCTGACCATCCCACTTTGCAGATAAATAGACTTCAGCCCAGAAAGTTTAAGGTTGTGTACCTAACATCACTTTGTTAGTGACAGAGCGACAACTAATCTCCATTCCTTCAGACCAGTGCTGTATGCTGCTGGATGCTTCCACACATATTCTTTAACCTGTATCTGTTTCTCCTCCTGCTGTACCTCTGGGAGTCACAGCCTTGCCAACTCTTGACTATTACATTACACTTTTTAAGCTAGAGCGTTTCTCTCTGCCTGACACAACTTGGTTCTGCACTCATCACTAACGAGATGCTGACTTGAAACAAATCATGGGATGAGAGAACCTTTGTGGAGGTCAAAATAGCCCAGTGGGGGTACCGGAGATCATCCCAAATTCCTTAGATAATCATTCAGGCTTCTTGTTTGGATTTAATCAAAACATCGTGTCTACTGTTGAGAATGAGCATCAAGACTCTCTGAACACAATCCCAACACAAGGCATCAGGAGATAGTGCCTCTGGGCAGGATGCCAGAGCTGCCAGGGTTTAACTACTCCCAGAGGGAAACGCGCTCCTCCCAGCACGATTCCAATCTCCTATGGCTGATTCTTATCTCAAGGCCAAGGCCAATAGCATCTTTTTTTCTTTATAACAACAGTTAATTTCCCCAGGGAGTTTCAGTGACTTTTAATAAGAGAAAATTTATCCAAGAATGTGGGTGTGTGTGAGTTTGAGAATGTGCGGGCTTTCCAATACCTGTTTGGGGGCAAAATGAAGTAACCTTGAACGTGGAAGGCGTCTTTTTCAGCTCTGTTATGACCCCTGCTTAGTGGAAAATTAGGAAGTGATCTAAAAAAAAAAAAGGCACATTCACAGCTAACATCATTGGCGTAGAAAGACAAAGAGCAAAAATAAAAAAGGATGACTGATCCCCAGTGGCCCTTTCTCCAATCACCTAATGGACTCCTGAGCCCACTGTGTGTTGGGGGTCAAGTAGAGAGATTAAGGATAGGCAGCGCCATCCCTGCAATCACAATGTGCTCTTCCCTCTATCCGTGAGAGTTTGGTTCCAGGGCCCCTGGAGACACCAAAATCTGAGGATGCTCAAGTCACTGATAGACAGTGGTAGAATATTTGCCTAGAACATACGCACATCCTCCTGTATATCTTAAGTCTTTTCTGGATTACTTCTAATACCTAATGCAATGTAAATTCTGTGTAAGTCATTGTTACATTGTGTTGCTCAAAGGAGAATGACAAGAAAAATGTCTGTACATATTTGGTGCAGACACACATTTTTCTAAATGTTTTTGACCCACAGCTGGGTTGAATCCATGGATGCAGAACCCAAGGATGATGGAGGGCTGACTCTATTTCGAATGCAGACTTTTAACACTTCCTAAAAAGAGCCTTTATCTCCTCAACTTGTTGTAACCCAAATTCTAAGCCAAGAGAGCTGTGGTAGTCCAGCAAGTGAAACACAATAAGGCACAGGCAATGGACATCCTAAGATTGGCCTAAGAATGTGATTCCCTACTCCACGCCCTATCTCAGCCCTAGTGCTCCTATAAGTACTTCCAAAGGCAGAACAAGTTGGAGTGACAACCGTGGTCCCTTTCTTCACAGTGTCTAACATATAACATGCCTCCTAGTTGCATTTTTGGCTGGCTTCCCCAGGAAGCAGAACCCAAAGCAAAGGCTTATGCCCACTATTGAAGTAGGAAGCACAGCACTAAGGGGCTAGGAAGGAGGAGGCAGGAGAACAGTCCATGTGAAGGTGTGTTACTGAGCTGGCCATCATCTGATGCCAAAAGATACTTACAAGCAAATACCCTTTACTGTAGAGCAGTCTTATAAGAGGCTGTATAAGGGCTGGCATTGTGGCGTAGTGGGGAAAGTCACCACCTGCAATACCAGCATCCCATGAGGGCTCCTGTTCATGTCCCAGCTACTGCGCTTCCTGTGAACTCCCTGCTAATGGCCTGGGAAAAGCAGTGGAAGATAATCCAAGTGATTGAGCCCCTGCCATCCACGTGGGAGACCCCAGATGAAGCTCCCGGCTTCTGGCTTTGGCTTGGCCCAGCCCTGGCCATTGTGGTCTTCTGGGGAGTGAATACAGTAGATGGAGAATCTCTCTCTCTCTCTCTCTCTCTCTCTCTCTCTCTCTCTCTTTCTCTCTCTCTCCCTGTATACATTCAATATCCATACTCCAAGGAAAACTGTGCTCTTCTCCTCTAAGTTCTCACTACCCCTCAGCAAGTGGAAGAGGAGGAAGAAAGAGGAAATGGGGAAGGAACCAGCTGTGTCTCCCTCTCCACAGACATCCAGTAGAGGGAGGAAAGAATTCTCAATTAAATAAGAGCCTTGAGTGTTGATGTGAGGTCCTCCTGGGTTGTATCGTTGACCCAAAGACAAGTGACAGAGAAGCTCTGGAAACCTTGGGAGTTTCCACCCAGAGACAGAGAAAACTATGTGAATGGAGCAGGTTGGAAGGGGTCGTGGTGAGGATGAAGGAATTGGTGCCAGTGTACAGTCACCATGGTCAACAGGGAAGGCCCATTGGTGATATCACGCATGTTGTTGTGTTAAGTAGACGTTAAAGTGGAGATTACATGTCATTTGATGCCATCGACTATTCTTGTCTACAAAAATGAATTTGAAGATCACAGGAAAGTCTCTGGACATGTCAAGAATCCACTGAGTGGGAGGTCAGTATTGTGGCACAGTGAGTTAAGCCACTACCTGCCACACGAGCATGCTGTATCAATACCAGGTTTGAGTCCCAGCTGCTCCACTTCTGATCCAGCTCCCTGCTAATGCACCTGAGAAAGCAGCAGAGGATAACCCAAGTCCTTGGTCCCCGGTACCCATGTGAGAGACTCAGAAGAAGATTCTGGCTCTTGGCTTTGGACCAGCCCAGTCTCTGCCATTGCAGCCATCTGAGGAATGAATCAGCAGATAGAAGAATGCTCTCTCTCTCCCTCTCTCTGTAACTCTACCTCTCACATAAATAAATAAATCATTTTTAAAAATAGAGAAGAATTAAATGAACAATCCCTGTCCTCTCCTCCCTCCCAATCCCAATTGGCCTATTCCCACCTGGAAAACAGACTTTGCTTATAAGAAAGATGTCAAAAAGAATTTCTAGGTTAAAAAAAAAAAGCCTATTGTGGCTGCGAGAATACACATGAAAACTATCTCTAAATCTCTCTCTACACGCCAAGTTTTAAAAAAATGTTCAATTGGAGACCATGAAGAAAGCAAGAAGGAAATCAAGTAACAAGCAAGATGAAGCTTGGATAATATCAAAGGGAGGGAAGACAAGACAAGAGAGCCCCACCAAACTTGGGGCGCGTGAAGGAAGGGAAGGCTGACATACTGGTTTCCGTTGCTATTTGAAAGTAACAGCCCTTGGGGACAAATGAAAAATAACAGAAAAGGGAAAATAGACGACATATTTAAATACAAGAGATTCTAAAAGGACCCTGAGTTTTCTAAACATGCTGCCAATGGTATGAGAGGGAGTTTTCGATTTTTCCCTGGGCTTAGAACAAGGGGTGGAAGATAGATGTATGGTGGCTGCAACTAGCTCCAGTAGCTTGCTGATGAAATGAAAGGAAATGCATCAAAGAGAAACACAGGGCTATTGGCCAGATGTGCGGCTGGGCAGCTGCGCCAGTGTGGGAGCAGCCCTGCCAAATCCCAGTGTGGCAATCAGGTGTGCCATCCTCCCCTCCCTCACTGCCGCCACCAGCCACCAACCGGTCCCTCCTGGGCCAAGTGGAAAGGCAGAACCCACAAGGATGACAGCTGTAGACCCAGAGGGGGACTTCACAGGCGCCAGCAATCAGGATATTCTTCCTCCCAGTCTCCAACACCTGGCTGAGGTTGCAGGATCAAAAGGAAAAAAGCCCAGAGAAAGAGCTTTGCAAAGACTGGGTCAGAATCACTCAATTGGTGGTAGCTCAGAAGGGACCTGATTTGCAAGTAGTAAGAATTCACAGGAAAATGGAGTTGAAAGGGACATTTATATTGGGACTCAAAATATCTTGAAATCTATGTATAGAGTTTTTTTTTTAAATATTTATCTCTTTATTTAAAAGTCAGGGTTACAGAGGGACAGAGGCAGAGAGAGAAAGAGGTCTTCCATCCTCTGGGTCACTCCCCAAATGGCTACAACAATGGCTGAAGCTGGGCCAATCTGAAGCCAGGAGCCAGGAGTTCTTCCAGATCTCCCACGTGGGTGCAGGGACCCAAAGACTTGTGCCATTTTCCATGCTTTCCCAGGCCATACCAGAGAGTTGGATCAGAAGCAGAGCAGCCGGGACTCAAACTGGCACACATATGAGATGTCGGCATTGCAGGCGGTGGTTTTACCCGCTACACCACAGCGCCAGTCTCTTTGTATAGTTTCTTTAATAACACACACCTTCCATATTTTGGGGACCCCACACACATGATGGATTGGAACAGGCATCAGAACGAAGTGGCAGTGACGGGGTCCTATTTCTGCAGGCTGTGTACAAAGGACTCACATAACTGGGAAATGACGCAGTCTCAGGGGAATTTGAAATCTTGCTCTGGTGGCAGAGAGAGGGAAGCAGGGTGAGAGGGAACAGGCATGTCTGGCTCCATCCATAGGATTTTCTTCCCTTTCTTGGTGACAATAATATAGAGAAAAACATAGCCCAAACCAGTTAAAATGCATCTCTTTGAGGGTGGTATTGTGGCATCATGGGGAAAGCTGATGACTGATGCCAGCATCCCATAAGAGTGCCAGTTCACATCCCGGCTGCTCCACTTCCAATCCAGCTCCCTGCTAATGGCCTGGGAAAAGCAGTGAAAGATGGCCTTGGGCCCCTGCACCTATGTGGGAAAACCAGAAGCTCCTGGCTCCTGGCATTGGTCTGGCCCAGCCCTGGTCATTGCAGCCATCAGGGGAGCGAACTAGCAGACGGAAGATTCATTCTCTCTCTCTCTCTCTCTCTCTCTCTCTCTCTCTCTCCCTCTGTCATTTTAAAAATATACATTTCTTTGTGATTTCTGGGCTTTTTTCTATCCAGATAAAAAATTCTGGGACCAGCACTGTGGCACAGTGCATTAATCTCCTGCTTACAATGCCCAAATCCCATAGCAGAGCCCTGATTTGAGTTCCAGCTGCTCTACTTCTAATCCAGTTCCCTGTTAATGTGCTTTGGGAAAGCAGTAGAAGATGATGCAAGTATATGGGCCCCTGCCACCCACATGAAAGACCAAGATGGAGTTTCTGGCTCCCGGCTTTGTCCTGCCTTTTGCTGTCATTTAGGGACTGAACCAATGGCTAGAACATCTCTCTCTCTCTCTCTCTCTCTCTCTCTCCTCCTCCTCCTCCTCCTCCTCCTCCTCTCCATCACTCTGTCTTTCAAATAAATAAATAGATAAATAAATAAGTAATCTTTCTAAAAAAATTCTCTGTCCTATTCCCTTTTTCATATATCTTTCTATGTATTAAAAGAGCTTGCATGAATTTGTTTAAAGGTCATATACATCAATCACACTTAAATTTCCTAGAAGCTTTTGCAGTGTCTGGCAGATTCTACAAGGAGCTATGTTTTCCTTTCTTCTGAATATTAAAGAGGAATAAAACCATTTACAAATAAAAATAGGCAATGGCAAATCTTCCCCCCTTATGAAATTGAGGCACTGTCAGTTTAGCCCCCCCCCCCTTATTGAGAGGACATCAGGATGAACAGGAAGCAATGTGACAATTCCTCAAGGTTAATGGTGCAGAACCACCTGTATTTAACATCCCTGCTTCTACTCCATTAACACACCTAACTCAGTTTTCTTTTATCTGCCACAGGAAGCAAAGGAACGAAAATCAATATCCTACCCAAAAGCACTGATGAGATTTTAGTCTCCCTCAACTGGCGAAGGAATGTCAGATCACTTCACGGCAAGGCTTCCCCTGAACAAATTGCAGGTTGCCACTACCTAAAGTGATGCTACACGAAATCAAGAGTTGAAACGCTTGCCACCTCATTATTTTTTTTCCACCCTGCAACGTCTATTTCATGTTTGCATTAGTGCCTCCGCATGCCAAGGAGATAAGTGTTTTAACAACGCTAAGACAGAAGTCTATGGAGGTGCTTGTTAATAGCTTCAATACATTTCCTTGTGTTGTAAATTTCAGCTTTCATATCTTTCCAAGAAGTTCCTCCCACTCTCTTGGCAGCTGCTGAACTTGCCAGGAGGCCTGTTCTCTGCTCCCCCATTCTGGGACTCAGGCCCAGACTCCCCGAAGCGCAAGTTGCACCCCGGGAGCCCCTCCCTGGCTACAAGCACACTCTGAGAGCCTTGCCACTCACACACCATGAAATGGGTCCTAATACAGCTGCTTCTGCTGTAGGAGTGATGTGGTGGTACTGTCTTGGCGACCTTGATTTAGGCTGGTGTTTTTGACTCTCAAAGTGGGCAGCCAGACCCTTCTTGGCCTCTGGGACCAATCAAATAAATTGAAGGATTTGTGTCTGTGGGTTCAATCCCTCAGCTGTGATCCTCTCACATGGCCAGATTCAATTTCTTCTTACTTTTGAGAAAATATTACACCTCTCCCGATGGATAGATATTTGTTTCAAGACACACTGCACCTGCTATTAGCGACACCTCATACCATAAGGTCCCCACATTCCCTTTGTGTCAGCCCTTGGCATGCATACCCAAAACACTGAATTCTATCGAAGCCAATAGAGAGCAAAGTGCAAGGCCCTGAACGGAATCCATCTTGACACAGTGGACTCATACTCGGCCAAATTTATGAGACATGATTGATTTGGAAGTGGATTTTTTTTTTATTGTGTCTTTGTAAGTAATAGGATATTTTGACTTTTGGTCTTAGTCTGCTTTAGTGCGGATACTCAGAGACAAATTCTTCAGCTGCATCTATGTGAGAGACAAAGTGTTCGAGCACTTCCACTGCCTTCTCCATTGCCTTTCCCTGAGTCTCATCAACTGCCTGCTGGTCCGACTCCTGCCCCACTGCTTTTGTGACCCTTAACATTGACCCCCACCTGCCTGGGGATGCTCCTGGCCCTAGCGGGTCCTTCCCTCCTGGGACACCCATGCCATTTCAGTGAGAACACCAGAGCTATGTGCCCTGTGTTTGGATGGTGCGCTTCCTGTGGTAGAGCAGTCGCCAGTAGTTGTTTCTCATAAAGAGCTTGGGCTTTCAGAGCAGAACCATCTCTATCCCAACAACGCAGCTCTGCCATCGTGGTGGGAAAGCAACCAGAGACAATATCGAAGCAAGTGGGACTGGCCGTACTCCAATACAACATTATTGAGGCACAACTCAAGTTTGAACTTCATTTAAATCCCACATGTCACAAAACACTACACTGCTTTTGATTTTTTTTAAAAAACCGTTTTAAAATGGTAAAACAGGAGCGAGTGTCTGGCCTAGCAGTGATGACAAGACGCCCGTGATCCATATTAGAGTGCCTGGGTTCAAGTCCCGGCTCCACCTCCTGATTTTGGCCTCCTGCTAACACAGACCTTGGGAGACAGTGATGATGGCTCAGGAAGTTGGGTCCCTGCCCCACACGTGGGAGAGCCAGATTGAGTGCCCAGGACCTAGCTTCACTGTGGCCAATCCTGGCCACTGCAGGCTTACTGGAGAGTCCTCTCTCTCTCTCTCTCTCTCTCTCTCTCTCTCGCTCTCTCTCTCTCGACAGGTAGAATTAGACAGTGAGAGAGAGAGATAGAGAGAAAGGTCTTCCTTCTGTTGGTTCACCCCCCAAATGGCGGCTATGGCCAGCATGCTGAGCCGATCCGAAGCCAGGAGCCAGGTGCTTCCTCCTGGTCTCCCATGCAGGTGCAGGGCCCAAGCACTTGGGCCATCCTCCACTGCCTTCCCGGGCCACAGCAGGGAGCTGGACTGGAAGAGGAGCAACCGGGACAGAACTGGTGCCCCAACTGGGACTAGAACCCCGGGGTGCCTGTGCCTCATTAGCCAAGTGAGCCGCGGCGCTGGCCAGAGTCCTCTCTTGCTCTCTCGCTCCTCCTCCTCCTCTGTGAGATTTCCCCACATATCTCTGTCCATATTTCTGTATATCTCCCTCCCTCTGCATCTCTTTAAATATATATCTCTCTCTTCATATCTCTGCATGTCTCTCTCAAATACTACTTTTTTTTTATGGAAAAACAGTTCTTCACTCAGCCCTAGGTTCTGTTTTGGTTGATCCCCGTGCCACAGACTTCAAATCAGCTTGTCCTGCAGCTCACTCAGAGTGGGTCCTTAAAAAAAGCCGTGATTCTGTTAATGAATTTTTCAGAAAGGACAAGGGAATGAATGATGGAATGTAAACAAAATAAAAGGATGAATGAAAAATAAGGGAATGAGCGATCTGGGAGAAAGAGTTGATCCCCAGGAATTCTAAAAATGTTTTTGATCATTTTTCTTTTTAATCCCAGTCTTGAGTTCCATGTCCAGACACCCTGTAGCCAATCTTCACCCTCACACTCGTGCTAAGATGCTCTCTGAACTCCTGCTGCAGTACCATGCTGTGTACTGAAGACAGCAATGGACAAGAAAGGCCCCACCGTCGGGAACCCAAGCCCCATAAGAGGCTTTCACAAGTGAACGAGGGATTCAACTACCACGTGGAATGCCTATGAACTAGTTTTCAAAAATACCCTGGGATCACATGGGCTGTCACCAGGGTCCAGATGGAATCAGACTTCAAAAGGAACTGGGAAGGTCAAGGGAGAGGGACGCCAGGTGGACACTGCGACTTCCAGCCATGAAGACAGGAGCCTCTTGCTTCCTGAGCAAACAAAGCCCATGTAAGCCAGCAGGTGGATTCTGGAACCCTCGACAGAATGGAGCCCAAGAGACATATTGTGCAGTGAGTATCTGTGTCTTCCCAAAGTCACAGTCTATCAGAAGGTGTTTGGATCATGAGAAAGGAGTCCCCAAGAGTGGAATTAGTGGCCTTATGACAAGATGGGAGGGAGGCAGAAAGTGGTTGTGTGCAAACCAGGACAACAGCCCTCAAGGCCACTGCAGAAATAAACGTGCATCGTTTAACCCCCCCAAGTCTATAGCATCCGGCGCTAAGATGGGTCTCATCTGAGGTTCAAAACACCTCTCTGAAGTTCTCTCAGGTCTTTAATCATTCATTTGTGGGTTCCCGGCTTATCAATCCCAAGAAGAATGCGAGATAAATTGTAATCTTGAGACACATGTAAAATATTTTCTTCAAACAAAGAGAATGCAAGCCACAGCTGCCATGTGGTTTAATGAAAGATACAGAAAGGTTCTCAAAATGGATGTTTCTTGCACGGCCCTCAGATAAAAGCTGGGGAAATAGCATTAAATCTTAACGGAGTGGAAGCGTTTCTGGAGGGGACTGAGATAATACGGACCAGACACATGGCTTTCTGAAGAGCTAACTCAATAGCGGCCAGAGCTCCAAGAATGCAGATGAATGGATGTTTAACATGAGCCCGGGATGGTCTCTTACACACATCAAATGTCTCCAGCCAGCTTCTGGCAAGTGCTGAATTGTAGCAAATTCATGACGGGCTTCCCTGATGAGTTCCTGAAGTGTCAGTGGATTCCGCTTTAATCAGTGCAAGGCAGAGGCGGCCTTCCGGGGAGGTGGAAAAAGGCCTGCGCGGTGTGGTGAGGGAGGCAGGAAGGCCCCACCGCCCAGAGACATGTGCGTGGGGCCAGGTGCCGCTGCGCTGCCGCCGCCTGCCGCCCCGTCCCCACGCGGCCGCCGCCACTCGCTGTTCTCCAGCGACTCCCATCAGCGTCCAAAGAAAACCCACACCCCTTGGAGTGATATAAAGGGATCTTCATAGCAGAGAATTAAGTTAGACCTCTACCTCATGCTTGAAACCCCAAATAATTTCCAGATGGGTGGAAGAGTTAAATGTAGGAAATAAAACGTAAAGGAATCTAAAGTACACACACACACACACACACACACACACACACACAGACTTAAGCATTCTCTGATCTGGGAATTATAAAGATTTACCCAACAGACAAGCCAGAAGGAAAAGATGGATAGATTGGGCCGTATAAAACTTAGATGGGTCTATATATCACACACACCAAAAAAAAAAAAAAAAAAAAAAAAAGCCATGGAATCCAAAGGTGAGTGGCAAATGGAAGACACGATTTTACTGCATGATGAAGGGTTCGAGTCTTTAAAATGGAAGCAGTTCTGGGCTGAGAAATGAAGGGGTAGATGCAACAGGGAAAAAAATGGGTATAAGCCATGAATGAAAGAAGAAAGAGGAATCCATTGACTGCTTGAATAAATCTGAGGGTACTTGACAAAGTTCATAGAAATGGAATTAAAAGTTTATTTTGAAAAAAAAAGCTTATTTTGGTGCAGGAAAAAACTGAAATCTATAAAAGCCTATCTTCAAGATGTCCATTAAATATCTGTAATTAAAAAAGAATAGATGGAGATCAATGCTGTGGCACAGCAGGTGAAGCAGCCACCTGCAGTGCCAGCATCCCACATGGGCATCGGTTCGAGTCCTGGCTGCTGCACTGTTGATCCAGGTCTCTGCTATGGCCTGGGAAAGCAGTGGAAGACACCGCAAGTCCTTGGGCACCTGAACCCGACCTGGTAAAAGCTCCTGGCTCCTGGCTTCAGACTGGTGCATCTCTAGCCATTGCAGCCATCTGGAGAGTGAACCAGTGGATGGAAGACCTCTCTCTCTCTCTCTCTCTCTCTCTCTCTGCCTCTCTGTAACTCTGCCTTTCAAATAAATAAATAAATCTAAAAAAATTTTAAAATGCATGAATTTCTATTTTTTTTGCACCAGAATAAACTTATCTTTTAATCCCATGCTTCCACGAACTTTTTCTTGTACCCTAGTATGTGTGCCGACTCAATGTCGATCTCACATCTGCCAACATGGAGAATGTCCTTGTCTGTGCCCACAGAGGCCAGGAGCTAGAAATGTCAGCTGCTAGGGGTTCTGCTCAAGTCCTTCTCTAGAAATTTCTAGATTCCAGGCTGCTTCTTCCACAGTGTGCTCTTTCAGTGGGAGTCCCTGTGCCCAATGATGGATCTGAGGAGGACTTACAAAGAGTAGACCCCTCTGACTTACACTAAAGACAACCTTGAAGGTGACCCCAACTCACATTCACGACCCTCTGCCCTATCCAATTCACTTTCTCGGGGGGTGTCCCCAGCATTGTGGCCCCGTTACTGCAGGTGTGTGTTCAGGAACCTTGTGGGAGGCAGGTGTGTGGCCTAACCAACAACCAAGCCAATGCAAACAGAAGCAATGGAATTCCCTTTGGCCTGTCAAATTTAAAAATTTTTTGAAAAGATTAAGTATGATTTTAAAATATGTTTTAGTGATAATCCCTTTAGAAATGAAATGTTTCTCAAGGAAGAGCGCACTCTCATCAGCCCAGTGGGATGCAAAGTGGGAGTACAATCCAGCTGCACAGGTCAAACTGCTGTGTGTGCAGCTGATCACTGCTCATTCTCATTCTATATTTCCACCCTTAGATCTCTTCAATAGTCATGTGACTTCCAACTCTAGACATGCCGAGTTGGAGGGTGCACTATCTAGGGAGAATCCAAATGTTCATCTAAAAGAGAATTTATTACCTGGGACTGCAGTTATGGCACAGCCAGTTAAGCCGCTGCCTGAGACCCTGGCCTCCCATATGAGCACTGGTTCAAGCCCCAGCTGTACCACTTCCAATCTAGCTCCCTACTAATTAACCTGAGAAAGCAGAAGAGTATGCCCAGAGTGCTTGGGCCTCTAAACCCATGTGAGATACCTCGATGGAGTTTCCGGTTCTTGGCTTCGACCTGGCCCAGCTCAGGCCATTGAGGCCATGTTGGTGCTACTCTCGCAATGGGACTATTGAAAAATCAAGTTTCCAAAGAGGACAGGATGACTTAAACAGGAGGCGTGTTGAGTTCAAGGTACTTTTGAGATAGTCAACTAAACACACGCAGTGAGAAGCAAAATCTCTGGGCCTGAAATTCTGAATGGAGGTGGTTACTTATGCCATCCGTGTGAGTGAAACCAACAACACAATGGTGTAATGTTAGCAGAGGGCACCAGACGACACCGTGAGAACATGATGTTTCAATCCTCACGTTACATGACTGAGCACAGCCTGCAAAGCTATTGACCTCTCTTCCTGAGGTCTCTTAGACACAACCCTCTTCTGTCCGGACAGTGAAAGATGGAGCCACAAAGGACAAGGAAACCAGAAAAATATCAGAGACATGATATGAGATGATTCAGGGACAGCTGGAACACCCACTGCTTGGAACACCTACATCCTGTGTTGGAGTGCCTGGTTGAGTCCCCGCTTCTCCATTTCTGATCCAACACCCTGCTACTGCACACCTGGGGAGGCAGCAGATGATGGTTTAAGTATTGCCACCACCTCCAGGTGGGGTTCCAGGCTTTTGACTTTGGCCTGGCCAAGCCCTGGCTGTTGTGGGCATTTGAGGAATGAACCAGGGGATAAAAGATCTCTCTTTGCCTGCCTTTCTTTTTCCTTTCAAATGAAATGAAAATAAATACATATAAATTTTATGAAGGATGTTTCAAAATGAAAATGGTGATCAACTCTAGCAAATGATGCAGACAAAGAAAGGAAGTGAAGGATTTTTAAGACCATCCCTTGCACTCAGCAATAGTAAGGTTTGTTGCAACCTGGGAAAGAGTAGCTTTGGAAGAGTGAGAAACATCAGGAATTTGAAAAGAGAGTGGGAGGTGAGGAAGAATTGAGAGCCTTCAAGATGTAATGCTGAACAGCATCATATAAATTTAACAGGAGAACATGCATACCCACATACACCATTCATGTTTGTGTGCTTTACACAATGTCCAAGAGTCAGGCTTGCCATGGTACTTTTGTAGAGAGTCAGTAGCAATAATTTTACACTATGTGGGCACGTGATCTATGCATGGTAGAATTTTCCCAGCACATCTCTGGAGGTGCTCTAGTACGGTTCTTTATTACAGAGATTCTTGGGCCTTTCACATGCATCAGAATCACTTAGATGGCTTGTTAAAAAGAGTTCATTTGAGAGGCAGCTGTTGTGACATAGTGAGTTAAGCCTCTGTCTGTGATGCTGGAATTCCATATGGTCATGGGTTCTAGTCCCAACTGCTCCACTTCCAATACCACTCCCTGCTAATGTGCCTGAGAAAGCAGTGGAAGATAGCCAGAGTGCTTGGGTCCTTGCACCCATGTAGAAGACTGGGATGGAGTTCAAGGCTCCTGGCTTCAGCCTGGCCCAGCCCCACTTGATGTGGCCATTTGGGGAGTGAACCAGCAAATTGCTTCTCTATTTTTTTAAATCATTTTATATTTAACGACCCAGCAGCAATTCAAAATCCATTAGAGCCAAATTCATTTCTTTTAGGGGGAAGCTGTAGGGCTCACCTCACACAAGCATGATCAAAGACTATTAGCAGGCTGAACTCCAAAGAACCTGGATGGATGGGGCTGACTCTGTGGCGCAGCAGGTTAACGCCCTGGCCCGAAGCACTGGCATCCCATATGGGAGCCGGTTCAAGACCCGGCTGCTCCACTTCCGATCCAGCTCTCTACCATGGCCTGGGAAAGCAGTAGAAGATGGCCCAAGTCCTTAGGTCCCTGCACCCACGTTGGAGACCCAGAAGAAGCTCCTGGCTTCAGATCAGCACAGCTCTGGCTATTGCGGCCACCTGGGCAATGAACCATAGGATGGAAGACTCTCTCTCTCTCTCTCCTCTCTCTTTGTAACTCTGACTTTCAAATAAATAAATAAATAAATAAATCTTTTTTTAAAAAAAAGAATCTGGATGGAAAGCAGCCTTTCATGGCTCGGAGATGGAGGAGGGTTTTTTGTTTGTTTGTTATGCATGGAATCTGAGATGTAGCAGACAAGAGAAGAAACAGCCATGATGCATTCTCAATGGTGATTGGGTGTTGTGAATATCTGTCATCTGGAGAGGACTAAGCAGGGAGGGCTGAGCAGGTCTACTGTCCCATAGGATCGGATCTCTTCAGCATATACAGCTGAACTCCCGGAGACAATACTGGCAAAACAAGGCCACACTTCTGCCTGGGGGGGTCAGACTTGCTGTCAGCTGCTCAGTCAGCTGCCCTGCGAGTTCTGAGACTGCTCTTCCAATGGCTATGGTGAGAATCAACTTAAACAGCACACGCACACAAATCCTGTCCTAGGGACCTGCTCCACAGCCACCCATTTCCTATGCTTATCCTCTGGCGTATAGCATGCTCTTGTGGCACAGACTCTCCCGGTTCTAGTCATTCAGGCTTTGGAAATTACAAAGCAGGGGCTGGCATTCTGGCATAGCGGGTTCAGCCACCACCTGCAACGCCAGCATCCCACAGGGGCACAGGGTTAGAGTTTCAGCCACTGCCACTCTACTTCTAATCCTGCTCCTTGCTAATAACCTGGGAAAAGCAGTGGAAGATCCACTGGTCTACTGTCACCTACACGGGAGAGCCAAACAGAGCTCCTGGCTCTTGGCTTTGGCCTAACACAGTCCTGGCCATTGAGGCCAGTTGAGGAGTTAACCAACAGATGCAAGATCTCCCTCCCTCTCTCTCTACCTCTCCCTCTGCCCTTCAAATACATATTTTAATTTTTTAAATATTTATTTAGTTAGTTGAAAGAGTTACAAAGAGAGACAGACCTTCTATCCCCTGATTCACTCCCCAGATGGCCACAACAGGCAAGGCTGGATCAGGCCAAAGCTAGGGGCCTGGGTCTCCCATGTGGGTCCAGGGGCCCAAGAACTTGGGCCATCTTCTACTGCTTTTCCTAGGCCATCAGAAGGAAGCTGGATCGGAAGTAGAGCAGCTGGGACTTGAACCGGCATTCAGATTTGGGATGAAGGCATCACAGGTGGCAGATGTACCCACTATGCCACGATGCGGACTTCAAAGAGATAAGAAAAGAAAGAAATTATAAAGGGGCGGAGCAGACGTCTCAACCCTGGATGCTCATTCGAATCTCCTGCAAAAGGACTGTTAATTTTTTTCATGCATAAATACCAATGCGATCTCCCTGATTTGATCCCATTCACCTTGAGTGTGAGTCATGGACTTGACTGAAGAGATTTTTTGTTTGTTTGGTTTTAGTTTTTTTTTGTTTGTTTTTGTTTTTTATGTATAGCTATGGCCAGAAACCTCTGAGCTGAAGCTAGATCATTGATTGTTTGCCCAAAGGGACCTGGACCCCCAAAAGTCCAACTCTCGTTTCAAAGGTAAGAAAATTGGAATCTAGAAAGACCGAGGGATTTTCTTGTGATCACAGGCCAGCTGATTGCACAAATGGGCTAGCGGTCTGTGCCCTGGGACTCCTAGTCCAGGGCTGTCTCCTATGCACCTCACTGATTCTTGAGGTCTAAAAGGCAGTGATGCTAAACACATTTGCCCCTTCCCGGGCTTCCGTGTGAAAAGGATGTGGGGACTCAGTTACTCAGCCTGGTGCCCTTTATTTCCAGCAGGAAGTTGCTAACGTTTATGTTAGAGGAAGACAAAAGGGATCTGCAATTGCTCCCTGCTCCTGTCAATAGTAAGTCATCTTGAAATCATCTTTTTTCCCCAACCCAAGAGAAACTGTTTTCTTGCATTGGCATGCTCACAAATACAGAAATTTAAAAAAGAAGAAGAAGAGTGATTAAATTTGCTTTTAAGTTACCAAATGCACCATGCAGGTCTGTAATTGACCATGAGAGTGTCGGGAAAATATGATCTATCCTCTATAAATCAGGAAACCTTAAACAGGCGCTCTCGTCGTAAATGCTGGTGCTGGCAGTGTCCAGAAAAGCTCATGTTTATAAATTGTTCCCTGATGTTTTAAGTAAGTGCACAAACACAAATCATACTAAGGACTTCAGAAAAGACTTAGCTGTGTGGCAATTTATTATAAGCAGTGTAATTTTCATCAGTCAGGCGGCCATAGACTGTAATTACCTCTCCACCGAAAGAGTTACAATTGCTTTCATTACATTTTCCTAGTCATGTGCTCCTCGACTTGCCACCGAGACGCTGGATGGAAAATGCATTTATTTATTGTTCGTCCTCCTAATGGCTCATTACGTGGATTCTAAAGATGTTATCAAGTCACTTGCTCTCCCTGCTCCTCTCCCCACCCCCAGTGGCGGCATTTACAGAAAAAAAAAAAAGAGAGAGAGAGAGAGAGAGACAACTTGAAAGCACTCAGCTCAGGTTGAGCATCCAAGCTCTCTGCAGCCACAGAGAGCCCAAGTTCAAATACAGAAGATTAATTAAAACCACACGACACTGAGCACAATGACCAGCCTCTCTCCTCTTGACAACTGAAAAGAAACCGCATTTTGCTCCCTATAGTTAGAGCTTTACAAGAACGCTTAAAGGACTCAGAAAGTGATCTCCAATCCTGTCTCCCACGTGGGTGGGTGCGCTAATTAGAGGGCATTGTGGCACCTTGGGCTTTGAAGCACACAGAGACATTTTCATCCCTGCACCCCGTTTCTTCCTGTTGCTGTGAAAGATAAAACTGGAAAGATAAAACTGGACACAGAGATGGTGCATTTGGAGATTGGGAATGGATGGGTAGAGGATTAGACTGGGTCTATGTACACACAGATGAATTTCATAAAGCCAAGGCAATCTGTCACTCATGGGTGAAGGGTTTGCTTTCTGTCTGAAGAAGTGACAACTGTGGGTCATGTTCTACAGCTTTCCCACGCATCTGCTGTGTGCATGCAGCCCTGTTACTCAGCAGCAATGACTTCGGCAGGATGCTTAATCTGCATGAACCTCTGATCCCAGATCTACTAAAGAGTTGACCATGGGAGCTCAAAGCTAAGGTTTTTCACTGTCAGCTCAAATGTGGGCACATAAGAAAGAGAAGGGGCCATGGACCAACACTGGGAAAATTCCTCATTTGTTTTTTTCTCTCTTGTTGTCTTTATTTTTCTTATTGAAAGCCATGTCACTACAAGACTGAAGTAGTAGCCCAGCCTGAGAGCTGCTCGCAAGTAGTATTGAGACAGAGGAGAACGTACTGAATAGTCCAGAACAGTGAATTTGAACATTTAAAATCTCAGAAGGAAGTGAGTCACGTTGTCCACCTGAGTGCTAACTAAGAAACTAAGTTCCAGGAAGCTCAACTAACCAGAGCCACAGAGGTGCTTTATCACCAGTCCCCCAACTCTGAGTACAGACTACTCTACCAACTCATCCCTCCCTGATACCCTTGAGTGAGTGGCAGGGCTGCCATGGAGAATGCCACAGCCCTGAGACTGCCCCTGCACATTACAGCATATTCATCTTCTTGAGCATGTGTTGGAAGTGGCTTAGAACAGGAAACCCAGTGAATGTAAGCTAAATCTGAATGCCCTGCCTTCCTTCTAGAGCCTTCCTTTGGAATTACTCTGAGTTTGGAGTCAAGGAATAAAATCATACTCTGCCCACTGGGGAGACAGGCCCGAGGGATGCCACCCACGTAGCATGAACAGTGACCAAACAAGCATGTCCCTCCATGGCCAGCTGCTGAGAAGCCCAGGAGCAGCCTTAACTCACCCTGAACAGCTTCTCACAGAGTGGGAGATAGATATAATTTCACCTCTCCCCAAATGAGCCCATGTTAGCCATGCCACAGCTGGTTAAAGGTAACCCAAATTGCTCCCCAGTGACAGTTGGGTACAAGCTCATACTTTATGCGGCTGGGTCATTTGGAGTAAAAGTTTCTGCATGGTAGGATTCGTCAAATGGAGGAGCTCCTGCTGTTGGGTGAGTGTGTCACTTCGGCAGAAATCCTATACCCTCCATTTCCTCCCATTTGCTTGTATTTCACAAATAGCCACATCATTTTGTCAAATTGTGGAGCCACTTGGAAATTGGGCATAGAGTTTTGCATAATCATTCATGGCATGCCTGTGACACTCTGTGATTATGTATAATGGTGTCTGGGGAGTCCCGGTATAGGGGAATGCTACCTGGTCCGCCTCCGAGCCAAGTCTCATTACAACCATTTCATAGAGCAGGACGTTGAGGAAAATTACTTGTAGCTACAGCTATGTGAGGTGCCTGTGTCAACAATCAGGAAAAGCTGGAAGCCCAGTTTTCTGACCTTGTCCAATTGATGTCTGAACCTAGTCACCTAAGGCCAAATTTCACTAGAAGAGAAAGAATTAGCCTTTGCTTCAAACCAGTTTCTCTCTGGAGGTAAAGACTGCACAATTTCTTAAGAATGGAAAGATGTCATTAAATATAGCTATTGAGTGACAGGTATGTTACTACTCTCTCTGCTTTTCTGTATAACTGACATTTTTCACAGTAAGACTGATTTCTTATAAAACAGGTCATGTTTCTGTTTGGTTGTACTATTGGAATGTTTGACCGTAAGTTGAATTTCAGACTATGTAGGAAAATAAATGCACTGCAGGAAATCCCAGAAAAGCAAAATCTCCAGAAACATGGTGAAATGAAAGGGTAAGGGCATTTTGTGCCTCTTGATCCAAGAAGATGGAGGCAGCAAGTGCCCAGCAAAGGGAAAGCAGCACGGTACATTTGGGTGCAGGAATTTTATATAGTCCTACAAGGATCCCCAGAACTCACCTCAGTAATGGAAACACACATGGTTCACGTACCCCTAACAGTGACATAGAAGTTGTAGACATGGTTGTGCCAGCTCAAGTCCTGACTGCTCTGCTTCTGATCCAACTTCCTGCTAATGCGCCTGGGAAGGTGCATTACTGGGAAGGCAGTATATGGGAGACCTAGATTAAGTTCTGGCTTTTGGCTTTGGCCTGGTCCAGAACTGGCTGTTGTTACCATCTGGGAAGTGAACTAGAAAATAGAAAATTGATCTCTCTTCCTCTCTCTCTCTCTCTCTCTCTCCATTCTCCCTCCCTCCCTCTCTGTCACTCTGTCTTTCAAATAACATAAGTAAATAAATAAATTTTAATGGCTGTTAGACCAGAAAAAGCCATGCAAGCGAAATAAGGAGCAATTCCACCCCCAGAAATGCTGGTCATGATTATTTCCAGAACTTCAATGTGACCCCAAGATATCAGAAAATTTCTTGAAATGACATGCATCATATTTCTAATAGGTAGTGGAAGTTGAAATGAATCAAATCATAGAAAACTAGAGTTACATTTATTGTATACTTGAGCATGTACTAAGATTTGTCCCTGCCACAAAAGCCCACCTGGAGAGCCACCCTCTCTGTATTAGCACTACTTGATTCTCAATCCTGTCTGAAAATCACCACTACCAGGGACCCTTTGCTGAAGATTCTAATCCTTACTTCTCTCCCCCTCTTCATTCCTATGGCATGTTCTTTCCCCTCTCTGGTTTCAAGGATTATTTCTCAGTTACCATGCTCACTATTGTCTCAAGCATTAGATTTACATCTCCATAGACTGAAAATTCTCCCAGGATTGGAGTTATGTTGTATAGATCTAATCACTGCCCTAGCTCAGTTTAAAACCTGTCTTTACTGTGCAATGCTCTCCAGTGGCTACAGTCAGTACCATCCTCACATCGAATACTGGTGAAGTCTGTGTGACAGTTAACATATTGGGATATTCTGGCACTGTACCTATTCTGCCACTGTACCAAACACAGCATCTCTGTGTTAGTGAGCAACAGAACGATGGCAATCCGTTTGGCTGACATCACCATTTGTGATGCTTCTCCCTATCTTGACCCCTTTCACACTTGTGCACATCCAGTCTCAAGGTGGGAGAAACTGAAACACTACCAATGGTCCCCAACTTCTGACAGTTCAATTTACGATTTGGGGGCTTTACAATGGTGTGTATATGACACAGGTTTAGTAGTTTCTAATTTTGAGTTCTGATCTTTTTTCCAGTTAGCAAAATGCCTGCTGATCCTCCCTGTCCCTGCCAGGCAGCAGTGGCAATCACGACTCCCAGGCAGCCCTGTGGTTATGGGGAGAAACAACTGAGGCTCTGCGGTGAACTGTGCTGCAAGGCAGGATGTGCGGCATGTCAGGTGCACCGATGTACCTTTGACTTAGAATATTCTCAGCTTACAATGGGTTTGATTGGCGTGTAACCTCACCATAAGTCAAGGAGCATCCGTATTCTTTTTCTTAGTCCCTTTGCACTAGAAGTGGCCAGGAGGTAGCAGCATGGCCGCTTAGACTGGAGAAGAAGCCTACTCCAGACTTCAGGAAAGGCTTTTACATTTCCCAGTAGTAGGAATAAATACGATGGGTTCCCAGTAGTAGGAATAAATACGACGGGAACACCTCCCCCTTCCCTTTCATCCTTCCTAGCTCATGGACTTCCTAGCTCATGGATAATTGATACTGGAGTAGCTCCCTTGTAATCACAAGGGAGAAACAGAAGGGAAGGCAGAGTGGCTGGGCTTGACCTCACTGAGCTACTGAACCAACACCAGCAGCCCCGCACCTGCAGACTTCTTGCTGTGTGAGAAAATGCACCCTTCCCTGCTTAAATCACTACTGATGGGAACATCTTTCACTTGCAGCCAAAAGCATTTTGACACAGACTTCATTGTTTTAAGGAGTACCATAAAGGTAAATAGATGAATTTTAGAAAAGATGGTAGGGTGGCAAAGAGAATTCAAGATTACTTAATGAAAATAACCGAAGGGCTGGCATTGTGGTGCAGTGGGTAGGCCGCCACCTGCAGTGCCAACATCCCATGTAGTCACTGTTTCCAATTCCTGCTGCTCCATTTCCAATTCAGTTCCGTGTTAATGAGCCTGGAAAATCAGCAGAAGATGACTCAAGTATTTGGTCATTGCACTCATGAGGGAGACCTGAGTGAAGCTCCTGGCTTCTGCTTACTGCCTGGCCCAGCCCTGGGCATTGTAGCCATTTGGGGAGTGAATCAGTAGATGGAAGATCTTTCTCTGTCACTCCCTCTCTCTTCATATCTTTGCCTTTCAAAAAATAATTAAATCTTAAAAAAAAACAATACCTAGGCCTGGGTAATTTTCTTTCCCCTCTAGACCTAGACCAACTAAATATAAATCTATCTGTTGAACTGGGCAGTAGTGGTTTTGCAAAGTACCACAGTTGTCTCCAATGTTCAGCATTACTGGAAAACAATTGCAATAGACTAGATGTTTTAAATGTGGTCTGGGGGCTCGCAGCTCAGTATCACCTGGGAACTTGTTAGAACTGCAAAGTCTTTGGCCCCACCCCGGACCTCATGAGCCAGAAACTCTGGAGATGAGATCCAGCAATTTGTTTTAATACAAAGTCTGGGTGAATTCTGGAAGTATGCTGAAGACTGAAACGCATCCTCAGAGATAAAGCTGTGAGCAAAGGACATCAAACAAAGCTTTTTAGGGCCAGTGTTGCGGCACAGTGGGTTAAGCCATAGCTTGCAACACCAGCGTCCCATATGAGAGCACTAGTTTGAGTCCTGGCTGCGCTGATTTCATCCCAGTCCCCTGTTAGTGTGCCTGGGAAGGCAGTAGAAGGTGGCCCAAGTACTTGGGTTCCTGCCACTCCCATGGGAGACCTGGATTGAGTTCCTGGCTTCAGTCTAACATGACCAGAGAAAAATCCAATAGCCACACCAATCTTGAAAGAAGATAGCAAAATACTGTTTGATCATCTCGCCAGGTGGAAAAGAAAACCTGATTATGACTATCACAGGGGCTGATGTTAGCTCAGGAAAGTATATCAGTGTTATTCAGCTGCGGTCAAAATCGAGCTCTGGGAAATTTATGCAAAAATAATTAATTTATTTATTTATTGGGAAGGTTTACGGTTGCTCACAGAATTAAGGGAAATCTACCTCCCAGAGAACAAAACCAAAGTTAGCTCGAGGCCTGCAGATGAAGGAACTGATAGGAGGGCTCTTCCCAGTGCTTCCGGTAGAATGAGTTAGCTACAGGTGTATTCTGTCTTGGCATCATTGGTGTAAGTTTCAGATTCTTAGGTGAGAGCATCTAATTGGCTGATCTTGGATGATTCGCTAACCTGGACCAGGGATGGGTGCAGAGACCATGTGCAGTGGAAGAAAGGATAGTAAGCCAAAGAGAAAGGAAGACACTCTCGGGAGGAGGAGGAATATTGGAGGATGGGAAAAGATACTCACGTTGGGTAAGTATGGATAATTGTGTAAAAATGTTAAAAGCTGATGGAAAGATGGCATGCCTATGCAGCACAAAACTGTACAAAGACTGAATTCCTGTCTCCCTTGCGTGGAGACCATAAAACTGAAATTTTCTTTTGCCTCACATCTTTTTTTTTAAAATGTCTAACTCTCACTTTTCTTATCAAGCGCAAATCCTGATTTATAGCATTAGCAGCAGTATCATATGATGGTGAGGATAATTAATTTCTGGACAATAAAAGCAGACATTTCCCTGTTAGAGAGCAAAGGCAGATGTCGACTCTGTCACAAAGCTTATAGCAAATGCACAGCTGGTTTGCTCCTGTTTTCCCCGGTAGGACCTGATCCTAAACTGAGTGGCCACATGCATAGACTGTGGACAACAAAGGAATCGATTGCAGATCAATCAGTCATGCCTAGCAACTCTTCCTACATCTCCAGACTATAAAACCAGAAAGCAACAGCCTCAAGATAGGGGGCTCAAGACCCATTCATTGGCCAGCGCCACGGCTCACTTGGCTAATCCTCTGCCTGCGGCGCTGGCACCCGGGGTTCTAGTCCCGGTTGGGGCACCAGATTCTGTCCCGGTTGCTCCTCTTCCAGTCCAGCTCCCTGCTGTGGCCCAGGAAGGCAGTGGAGGATGGCCCAATTCCTTGGGCCCTGCACCTGCATGGGAGACCAGGAGGAAGCACCTGGCTCCTGGCTCTGGATCAGCGCAGTGCTGGCCATAGCGGCCATTTGGGGGGTGAACCAACGGAATGAAGACCTTTCTCTCTGTCTCTCTCTCTGTCTCACTGTCCACTCTGCCTGTCAAAAAAAAATAAAATAAATAAAAAAATTTTTTAAAAGACCCATTCATCAGCAACAGGAGTATTCTGGGATACTAGAGCCTATGTCCGAAAAAAGTGCTCCCACACCCTTAACAACCCACCCAAGCCCTTTATTCAAGTAAGATCCTAGGGGCAGGCATTTGTTCTAATGGTTAAGACACCATTTAGGATAGCCACAGCCCATAGTTTTGATATCTGGCTCTGGCTTCCTGCTAATGTAGACCCTGGGGGGCAGGGGTGATAGCTCAAGTGATTGGGTCCCTACCACTCACATAGCACCCAGATTGTGTTCCCCACTCCAGGCTTCAGAGGCCTCAGCCTGGTCCAGCCCCGGGCATTTTGGGGAGTGAATCAGCAGTTGGAAGTTCTCTGTCTCTCAAGTAAATTAATTAAAATTTTTTTCAGAAGAACAAATAAGAGCTTGCATAAAAGAATAAACATATCAGAGATGTCCTTTTTGAAACCAAATTGGATGGCACAAAATACTATCCTTTAGTAGGCCTTTCCTGTTTGCAGTTGCATCAGTTAGTTTTTGCTATGTAACACAACAGCCCAAACTAATGACTCACAACAACAGCCATTAGTTTAGCTCATAATTCTGGAAGTCAGACATTAGGGCTGGGCTCTGCTAGCCAGTTGTTGTGCTGCTCTCAGCTGGGTCACACTGCGAGTGCAGTCAGCCCATCACCAACTTACAGGGCTGGATGTGCAGGCGTGACAAGGACAGCTGGGCCCATGCCACCTATTATCCAGGAGACAAGACCGGGCAGAGTGGACAGTGAGAGAGACAGAGACAAAGGTCTTCCTTTTGCTGTTGGTTCACCCCCCAGTGGCTGCTGCGGCTGGCACACTGCACTGATCCGAAGCCAGGAGCCAGGTGCTTCTCCTGGTCTCCTATGCGGGTGCAGGGCCCAAGCACTTGGGCCATCCTCCACTGCACTCCTGGGCCACAGCAGAGAGCTGGCCTGGAAGAGGGGCAACCAGGACAGAATCCTGTGCCCCGACCGGGACTAGAACCCGGGGTGCCGGCTCCTCAGGTGGAGGATGAGCCTATTGAGCCACAGCGCTGGCCTAGACCAGGCTTCTTTTTACGGTGACAGAGGCAGGGGTTGCCAAGAGCAGCAGAAGGGCACGCACCAATGCACAAACACTTCCTAAACACTTCCTTGTCTTGTGATGGCTGACGTCCCTCTGGTCAAGGTAAGTCACAGGTCCAATAAGCATTCAAACAGTAGAACAATATCTCCATCTCTCAAGATGGGAGATGAAGCCGCAATGGCACACTGAAATGTCTGAAAAATGGCTGAGGCCAGATGGAACTCTGCGGGTCAGAACTTGGAACTCGCTGGGCTCGGCTACCCTGATATATCCATCCCCAGCCTGGACAGATGACTTCTAACCTACCTAAGTAATTCACGGGGAGCCAGTTCTGTCCAAATCTGTAATTTTCTGCAGGCTGCTAGGTGAATAGGTTAGCAAAATTGACTGTATTGCCCAACTGAACAGACATTTATCTTGCCTCCACAGCCTTGGCCATCTGCCCTGACACTGCCTGTTCCTTTAAAATGCAGCATTAGCAGGGAGAGACCACGGTGCCATCCGCAGACCTCGGAAAGCGAGGCCGCCTTTCAGTGCAGCACATTCTGCTGATGGTTGAGCAGTTCAAAGTGGGATCATTTAAAGCTCTTATTTGACTCAAAGAATTCATTTGTCTTTTGATCCACCTTCCACTCTGACAAATGCTCCCTTTCCTATCACATTTAAACACACACCCTCTTTAGAAGCCAGGAAACTCAACCCCTGCCAAGGAATGGATTTTCCCCATATTGCTCTATCTGAGTGATAAAAGGGTTTAATGTCCCAAGTCCGTTTTTCAGTAGCTAACTCAGATATACCCGACACAGCATAGCTCCTAAGCTCTTTCTCCAGTTATTAAACTGTTATCCCTAATTCCTTTGGAGCCTTGACCTAGCAGCCATGATTCTGGGGGCATTTCCTATTAAATCTGCATTTTGCACCGTGAGATAAAGGCAGACCAGCTTGGTCCTGTTTACAAGGATGACAGAGGTCTTCCCGCAGGCTGCCGGGGCTGTCAGCAGTTTTACCCGCTCCAGAAGGCCATGCACGATGGTGGCCCAGGAGCATTTGGCAACTTTGCCAACTTTTCAATAGCACAACCACTTCCAAAGCCAGAGCGCAGAGCAGCCTGGGAGCTCCGTGGGGAAGCTTTGCTGCAGGCACGAGACGAGCACACAGCAAACACAATCAACCTGCAAAAGACAGGGGACATTTCCAGACACGTCTGTGGGGAGCCAAATATCAGCTTAGAAGAAAACAAATTTGCCTGGTGCGTTATAGAAAAGAGATCTTCAACTTGTACGCACATACCCCAAGCAGGATGCAAGATGACACACTGATGTACAGCAACAATATACAGGCATGCATTGCTCAATGGAGGGCTACCTTCTAAGAAGTGTGTCATCAGGGGATTTCTGTGTTGTGCAAACATCATATAAATTGCACTTACACAAACCTAGATTTGCAGCCTACTACACACTTTGACTCTATAGCATCTAGGCTACAAACCTGTACAACTTGTACTAAATACAGCAGGTGATTGTAACACAATGTTGAGTATGCGTGTATCTAAACATAGCTGAACATAGAAAAGATAGAGTGAAATTACTAGATAGTAGTATATGTGGTCATTGGCCAACACGTACTTTTGGAGCTCACAACCATAGTAGAATTATTTTCCTTTCTTTTTGTTTGAAAAAATACCAAGCACCCTCACTGCCTCACAGTAGCAGATGGTACAGTCTCATGTGATGTCTGGGCCTACAACATGGAAAAGTAGCGGGGGGATTGAAGAGATGTCCTTCTAATTTTTTTGTGATTTATTTATTTATGTATTTGAGGGGGGGAGGGGTCTTCCAACTGTTGGTTCACTCCCCAGAAGGCCATAATGGCTGGGGATGGGACAAGCTGAAGGCAGGATCCTGAAACTCCATCCAAGTATTTCATGTGGATGCAGGGGCCCAAACACTTGGGCTATCTTCCACTGCTTTCCCAGGCTTTAGCAGAGAGCTGGATTGGAAGTGCAGCCACAGGACTCAAACAAGCTCCCATATGGGATGCCCGAGCCACAGGCAGAGGCTTAGCCTACTATGCCACAATGCCAACCCAAACCCTTGTCTAAGCAGACTTTGAGGAATCACATTTCACATAAGATCAGTAAAATGAATGGATTGATGACATAATCTATTCTAACCTAAACAGCCCCTTACAAAGCACAGCCATGGTTTAAAAAGATCTTTGAAAAGATATTAAGGATTGAAGAGCACACCGCTAATGTAGATAAAAAGCAACAATAACCAACTTGTCCATCCTCTCATTGCTGCTTTATCTCTCCAACAGCCACATTGTGAGAGGGAAAAAATGAGACCAATTTGAACTGAGAAAAAGTCCAAAGCTTCAAGTGTAAAATATGAACACACACCCAGTGTTATTGATGACAAATCTCACTCAGAGTACCTTGAAATAAGAGTTAATGGTGACTTGAAGCCTTTAGGATTAGAGAGGAACTAAAGTATTGCTTGTTTCTTAATTATCACTAATGTTTTGTCATTTCTGGTTTGTGCATTTTTTCCAACATAAATAAAGATCACCAGACATTTTTAACAGAAGGCACAGAATCAAAAATAGTTTGGAGGGGTGAGCTTTGTGGTGCGATGGGTTAAGCTGCCACTTGTGATGTTCATATCCCATATCAGAGTTCCTGGGATTGAGTTCTGCCTTTACCTCCCCTCCAACTTCCTGCTAATGCATGTGGGAGGAAGTAGATGCTGGCTCAAGGACTTGAGTTCTGGACACCCACATGGGAGACCTGGATGAAGTTCCTGGCTCCCAGCTTCAACCTGGCTCAGCCTCAGCTCTTATAGGCATTTGGGGAGGGAACCAGAAGATGGAAGATTCTCTTTCTTTCTCTCTTGACTTTCTAATAAATAAATAACTAAAATCTTTAAGAAACAAAACAACAGTTTGGAAGCTCTTGCTTAAAAAGATAATAGAGATAACAACTACTTTGCACACAAAGTCATAGTTCCTCGATTCCAAACCCTGTGCATGTACCACTTACCATGCAGCCATCTACTAAAGAATATAGAATTAAATAAGCAAGATTATTGGAATTATTTTATGATTGTACTGTATTTAACTACTATAAGAATTTGTTGAACTTCAATCCTGTCATCTCAGGTCCCCTCAGCACTGTTAGAAAATCCTTCAGGACTAACACCATGGGGTAGGATGTTAGGCCTCCACCTGTAGTGCTGGCATCCCATATGGGAGCTGGTTTGAGTCCTGACTATTCCACTTCCAATCAAGCTCCCTGCTAATGTGCCTGGGATAGCAGTGGAAGATGGCCCAAGTGCACCCAAGTGGGAGACCCAGATGAAGCTCCCGGCTCCTGGCTTCAGTCTGACCCAGCCCCAGCCAATGTGGCCATTTGGGGACTGAACTAGTGGATGGAAGACTTCTCTTCCTCTTTCTCTCTCTTTCTCTAATTCTGCCTTTCAGATAAACAAAATAAATCTTAAAAAAAAGAAAGAAAATCCTTCAAAAGCAAGTAAAAGTTTGGATCATGTTCTCCTGATGGTGAAGACAACATCATCTCCACTACAGCCAATAGTTAGTAGACTTCTTTGAAGGAGGGCTCTCTTCCAAGGACTCTATGGATATTGGCCCCTTTACTCCTCACAATGGCCCCAGGATGCACTGGGGTGGGCAGACCTTAAAGGTGACCCCCAACTCCTTCTACCTTTGTAAAGTTGCCTCCCCTCTCTCCAAGGCAGGACCTGTGACCTGTTTCTACTCAACAGAATACATCAGAATGCAATCAGACATATGTGTTTAAGTGTTCATGTTGCCTGAGAGTAGGTACAGGCTTGCTGGAGTCTCTTCCTCCCTGGCTGATTTTGAGAAAGGTAGTGGCTGTGTTGGGGGCACACCTGGGAAGAAACAGAGGGTGGCCTTCAGCCAACAGCCAATAAAAAATGAGGCCCCCAGTCCTACAGCCCCAAGGAAGCACAGTCTGCTGACCACCCCAGTGAGTTTGGAAGTGGATCCCTCCCTGGCAGAGTCTCACATGAGACTCCAACCCTAGCTAATACCTTGACCTTCACACTGACTCCTTGACCTCAACCCTGGCTGACAACCTTGACTTCCACCCTGGCTGACACCTTGACCTCTACCCTGAGTGACACTTTGACTTCAGCCTTAGGCTGAATCCAATTGAGTCTAAGTCCCGATTCTCAACCCACAGAAACTCCAAGATAACAAATAGGATGAATTTTCAGTCTCTGTGTTTGTAGCTATGGATTACTAACACGAGTGTGTACATTTTCATACCTGTATTATAGATGGAAGGTTAAATAAATTGGCAAGAAACAGGGCTGGGATTTATACCCAAGTACCCATTTCTACAATCGATGTACTTCTCTCTGTATCTGCAAATACTTTGCCCACTAGCTCACCAGTCATTGTTACTGTTTCACTCCCTGTCCCCCTAGTGTAGAGTCCTTTGTCCTGAGGCTGTGATCCCCAGTGGGGCACTGTTAGGGTTTGGATGTGGTTTGTCTCCCAGAGGTTCATGTGCTGGAAGCTTGATCCTCAGTGTGGTGGTGTTGGGAGGTGGCAGAACCTGTAACAGGCAGAGCCCAGTGCAAAGTAATAAGGTCATTGGGGCCATCGTCTTCAAAAGAATTAATGGTAGTGTAGCAGCATGAGTTAGTTTCCTAAAGAATGGATTATGACAACGTAAAGAGTGAACCTGACCCCTGAATCTCCCTGGCTTCTTGTCTCACCAGACCATTGCTCCCTCTCACAGGCACTCCCACTATGATACCATCTGCTGCAAGGCCCTCACCAGAGCCAAGTGGATGCTGGTGCTCTGGAACCTCCAAATCTTTGAGCTCAATGAACTTCTTTTCTCTATATAAAGTGCTCGGCCTCTGGAATTTTGTTATAGCATCCGAGAATAGACTAACACGGGCTGAAACCCTAGGCCTTGCAATCCTCAGTGCCAAGGCCATGGCATGGTATTTGTGCTAGCACAAAGGAGGGAGTGGGAGCCAACCAGTCGCTGATGTCCTGCCCCAGCCCTGGCGTCTGGGAAGGAGCATGCGTTGGTAGCCAACCAAAGGCTCCAGCTGTCTCTGCCACTGAATAAGCTCTGCCAATAACTCAAGCTCCCCACACATACAGGAGAAAAATAAGTCTGTGGTATCACGGAGACAGCCTTGGCATGAACGGCAGGAGACTTGGGCAGTAACCTCAGCTCTGCCAACTGGGAGGCCGTGGGAACCTGAGGAAGCCACTCACTCCTTCTGTGCCTCTGCTTTCTCATCTCTAAAAGGAAGGCTTTGGATTGGGTGATTTTTTTTAAAGCCTCCAAAACATTTTCATAATTCTAAGAATTTGAATTTATTTAAATACCTTCCTCTTGCCACAATTCTCAAATTCACAAGGGCCTTCGTTTCAGCTGCCCAACTTTGAAACCCAGGTGAGGTACGAATGTACTTCATTCATGGAAAAATGAAATGAAAACACCAATGTATTTTGGTGGAAACCATTTCTGAAAGCCATGCAGAGTTTTTTTTTTTTTCATAACGCACATTTTTCCGAGAGCATTTTGAAAATCGTTTGCAATGCCAGTGGAGGGTAAACTACGGAGAAAAAAAAATGCAAAAGGAAAAAAGCAGAAACCTCATGGGATCCGAGACACAAGGAAGGATGGAATAACAGCTGATGAGAAGAAATTCTCACCCAAAGCTATTGAGATCCGGAGTCCCCAGCCCGTCGGCCCATCGCCTGCGCCTGGCCGCCACAGCTCCTGTGTCCCGGCTTTTCGTCGCAGATTGAGTCCCAGCCTGCGTGACAGTCTCATTTTTCACTGAATGCTTGCCGTGAATGCTAAACTGTAATCGCTTTTTGCATGCTTCAGTTCCAAATTCATAACTGGCGGAGCAGACCTCGTGATCCGCAAGCCATCACTATGAGCTGCTCTGCCGAGCTGTGCCACGCAGCCCTGAGCCCGAGGGCTTTCTCCCCGCTTCACACTTTGTCAGAATGTATCATGGGGGACACAAAGAAACGGACGCTGGAAACTCCCTGCTTTCCAATCCTTTTACCATCTAATTGTTCTTCTTCGTCAAGGCTTGGCCATCCTCAAAATAGGCCCGGGTCCCTGCCTGGGCTGTTTCCATTTTGAAGCAGAGTGTGGGACAAAAGAGAGGCCCTTCCCACAGCTCTGAGCTCCCCTGAGTGTTGCTATTGTCTCCGATTCTGCTTTCTGTACCCTCGGCTGTCTTTGAGATGCTACTTCCCCTCGCTCCACATTATTTCAATGAGCCAGTTCCTTCCTGCACTCTTGAAACCTGAACCAATGAAGAGATAGGGGAAAGGTTGAGGAAGTCCCCCTTGGAGAATCCTCTGCCAGTTTCTGCTTGCATTTAGACAGATGTGAACTCCTTGCCATGGACCGCAAGCCCTGCCTGCTTGTCCCACATCACCCCCAGTGGATCTTAAAGGGTCAGGGTGCTCCAACCACATAGACCTTCATGCTCTTTCTCTATTGCCCACAGGACTTCGGCATGTGCCGTGTCCCTTGCCATGAAAGCTCTTCCTCTGCCCCTCTCCATGACTGCCTCCTGCTCATCATTGCTGTCGGCTGTAGAGAACTGGGCCCAGTATCATTGTCCCTAATGAACACAACCAGGGCCTTGTGCACATGTGCTCAGCGCTGGCCACACAGATGTCCCCACTCTGGTTGTCAACATGTGTGATGCCAGCTGAACTTTGCTCTGACTACCAGAGCCCACCCTGCCCAGATGCAGGGCAAGCTGAGCACATCAGGGAATTGTTGGCCCTCGGTCAAACACAGTCCCTTTTCCCCCAACTGGGATCACTCTGAGGCATGTGTTCTAAATGCATCACACCGTTCATGCCCCCTGAGTGTGTGTATATGTGTGTGTGTGCCCATCATATCTGGGTGTGCAGTGTACCTGCTGTGCGCAAGCCACATTCACCCCTTACCCACTCCTCCTATGCCTGGTCCATTTTTATAAGTTCCCTGGATCCACGCATAAGACCCAATATCCACTTGTATATCACCCTGATCTTAGTGTTTCCAATAGCTGCTGTCTACACAAGGTGATAAATACACATTGGGGGAAAGGCATCACTGATGCATGAATTTTACTTCTCCCGGAGGAAGAGTCACTAAAATTCTTTAGAGATCCAAGCTGAGTCTTCAGGAGCCCTCTACGAAGACTGAGGCGGTGAGGATGACCAGCCCACTAAGAAAAAAGTCGTAATGTCAAAGGGAAGGGGCAAACAGCATTTAATGTGCAACAGGGCTTCCTCCTGTGTGATTTCTGCACAGGCGGCCATGACGTAGCTGTAAACAGATGGGCTCATTTCAAGACAAGTCCAACACCAGTGTGTTGTTGCCAGAACTTCCTTCCCTGCCAAAGATGTCCAAATTGCTTTGTAGTCAGGAGGGGCACCTCAGCCCATCTCGTAGCACACCAGGTGACAAAGGAGTGGTGAGTACCGAAAGGTGGCTTGGAGGAGGCACTTGGCTTTGGAACCCAGAGGCTGTAGAAACTGCCCCAGCAACTGAGATGATGTATATGGGGGTCTTTCATAGACCGTAAATCTCTTCAGCCACACTGTGTGTTTTCATGATGATGATGATAAATATGGCTGCTAAGTGTGTTCAGTGGATAATTAGTCCCAGATGATGTTCCTTGGAAAAAGAAATCTGTATGGTCAGAAAGAGTGAAGCTCTGTTAAAAACAGGCTGCCATCTCACTCAGACTCAATACCTTACCACGGTCCAATATGACCAGTCTGGCCACGTCTCCAGTTCTTGCACTGCTATTCTTTTTTTAAAGATTTTATTTATTTATTTGAGAAGTAGCATTACAGGCAGAGAGGGAGAGAGAGAGAGAAGTCTTCCATTATCTGGCTCACTCCCCAAATGGCCACAATGCCTGGAGCTGGGCTGATCCAAAGCCAGGAACCAGGTCTCCCACTGCCAGTCTTAAGGCTCTCTGCCAGTGCCATGCTGGCCTTCCTGCTGGGCCTGGATCACATCAATCTTACGGTTCACGCTCAGAGCATCCTTCATGTAAAATCCACATGGGTCATCCAAGAAAAGATGCTCGGCTTCACGAATCATAAGGGAAATGCACACCCAAACCTTGAGAGACACCTGCCACACCCAGCAGGAGGGCCATCATCAAAGGAAACATAAAATAACAAGTGTTGGTAAAGATGTAGAGAATCGGCTGATGGGAAGTGGGGTGACAGGGCTGCTATGGGAAACAGCAATACGGCAGTTCCTCAAAATAGTACGAACAATCTAGCAACTACACTTCTGGCACATCCAAAAGCACTGAAAGCCAGCAACCCAACAGACACTTGCATTACCTTGTTCACAGCAGCGTTATTCACAAGAGTCAAAGGCAGAAGCAACCCAAGTGTCCAACGATGGATGAACAGAGCGTGCAACCCAAGTGTCCAACGATGGATGAACAGAGCGTGCCACATAGACACGTTTGATGGAGTGCTACTCAGCCTTAAAAGGCAAGGGAATTCTGACCCATCCCACACCACGGGAGAACCTCGGAGACGTGCTGTGAGAAACGAGCCAGCCACACACAGACAACATTTGTGTGATGCCACTTGCACGCCGTAAGTCCCAAGACAGAAAGTGGAATGGTGCTTGCTAAGGGGCTGTAAAATGGAGGAGAATGGGGAGTTCATGTTTAGTGGGTGTTGAGTCTCGGCTCTACAAAGACAGAAGAGTTCTGGGCATGGATGATGGCCATGGTTGCTGAGGATTCAGCCAGTCTCTGGTTTGCTGGCAGTGCCAGAAGAGCAGCTTTTTGGGAGCTCTGAGCTGTGGGGCCACTGCTGGGGCTGCGCTGAGCAGGCTGCCCCTAAGGGTCAGACACCAGTTACCAGGATTCCCTCACCAAACTGTCAGGGTGTGTGACTGAATGAACTCAGAACTGACAGATTGTTTGCTGGTGTTTAGACAAAACTAATACTACTAGAAATAACGAGAGTGGCCTGGCGGGGAGTGTCGGTTCATGAATCACAGAAGTCAACGATGTCTTCACCGTGTGGCCAGAAACACCTCCCACTGGATTAGAAGGAAGGAACTACTGATAAGCACGAGAACACGGACAAGTCTGAGAGGCACTTCACCGTGTGAAAGCCGTCAAGCCCCGGAGCCCTTGCTTAGTGGTCTCATTCAGAGGAGGCTCAGGTGAAGCCAATCTGTGCTGAGAAGAATAACAGTTGATGGTGGCAAAGGGGATGAAGGATGGGGGTGGGGACCCAGGAAGGACCATGAGGAAACCCCCAGAGGTAATGGAAATATTTTGTATTCCCCCCCACATACATGTTATTTATTATTTATTTATTTGGCACATAGAAATACAGAGTTCCAATCTGGGGGTTCATTCTCCAAAGGCCCACAATGACAGGAACTGGGTTGGGCTAAAGCTGGGAGCCAGGAACTCAGCCCAAGTCTCCCCCATGGGTGGTAGGAAGCCAGTTGGTTGAGGCTAGGGTATGCACTAACAGGAAGCTGGAGTCAGTAGCACTTCTGAACCCAAGTGCTTCCATGTGGGACGTGGATATCCTAACCAGTGTCAGAACCGCTAATCTCAACAGCATCCCTGCAAATGTTTTGTATCTTGGTGAGGCTACGTGGGCTACGTGATCACATTTTTCATATTCATCCGACTGGACACTACATCTATTCACTTTATTGTATGTAAATTGGAGCTGCAAAAGAGAACCACAAGAAAATATTGACCTGTATGAGGGTACTTCAAAAAACTCATGCAGGGGTGGGTGTTGTGGGGCAGCTGTTAAGCCTGAGTGCCTGGTTCAAGTCCTGGCTACTCTGCTTGCAATTCAGCTTCTGGCTTATATGCCTTCTGGGAAGCAACACAGGATGGCTCAAGTGCTTAGGTCCCTGCCATCCATGTGGGAGAGCCAGATGGAATTCCTGGCTCCTCACTTCAGCCTGGCTCAGCCCTGGATGTTGTAGGCATTTGGGGAGTGAACCAGCAGATGAAAGAGCTGTATCTTTCTATTTCTCTCTCTCTTTCTGCCTTCTTTCAATAAGCGAATGTTTGTAGAACTCATAGAAAATGAAATTAAATGACCAGTTTATTTTCATGCAAAAAAATTTTGAACTCCATACACAGCTTTGTCATAATATACTTTTTCCATTAACTTTCTGAATACCACTCATACATATGGATTTCAAATCAATGTTGCACCAAAATATACTTACCTTTTGATTCCATCTCCTCAAAGGTTTTGAAGTACCCTCATAGCTAGTGTTTGATATATATGCTGAAGTATTTTAGATGAAATGTGCTGATGTCTGCAACTTACTTTGAAACCAATCTAAAAATAAAATGGGGAGCAGGTGTGGGCAGTTAACCCAGCAGCTAAGATGCTAGTGAAGAAACCAGCCTCCCATCAGAGTAATCGGGTTCAATATCCATCTATGACTTCTGACTGCAGCTTCCTGCGAATGCAAACCCTGGGAGGCAGCGGTGATGGCTCAAGTAGTTTTGTGCTGCAACCCTCATGGGAGACCCGAATTGAGTCCCCAGCACTCAGCTTCAACCTAGAAAGACCCAGCCATTCTGGGCATTTGGAGAGTCAACCAGTGAGTGGGAAATCTCTCTGTCTCTCTCTCTCTCTCTCTCTCTCTGTCATTCTGCCTCATAAATAAAGAATCCCTGATAAAATTGCAAGACCAGACAGAATAGTAAGGCTGAATGGCCATTTGATAGTGCCTAGAACAATTGCTCTCAAACTGGGTTCACCAGAATTGTGTCAGAAACCAGCTCTGCTTCAGACAAAATAGCTCTCCTTTAATACATTTTATATGTTGAGGTTCTGTGTAAGATTTTTATTTGAAAAAAGGTGCTTTTACTATTTAAGAAAATTGGTGTTTCTCATTGCCATGATATCTACACGTGTGACTAGTAGGTCTTTCAAGACTGTCCCTCTAACTGCTATACATTGGCATCTCTGATCAACTACTAAAAGCCAGCAGCACCTCCACCATCATTATAACAATTTTAAATGCCTCCACCCGCACTGATTTGCCCATAGTCACTCTGGAGTTAGCATCAAATCTAGTAACACAGCTCAATAGGTCTTCCCTGGGGTGGAGACAGTTTTCCTGCAATGTTATAGCACCTGAATTTCTTCTTGATGAGTACATATGATAAAGGGATGGGGCAAGTATTTGGCAGAGCAATGAAGATACCACTTAGGATGCCCACATGCCCTGTTGGAGCACCTGCTTCTGAGTCTCAGATCTGTTTCTGATTCTAGCTTCTGCTAATGTGCACCTGAATGGATAAGCTAATGATGGCTCCACTGGTTGGGTTCTGGCCAACCCATGTGGGAGACCTGGATTGAGTTCTTAGTTCCTGACTTTGGCTTGACCCAGTTGTGGCTGTTGTGGGAATTTGAGGAGTGAACCAGCAAGATAGGAATTCTGTGTGTGTGTGTGTGTGTGTGTGTGTGTGTGTGTGTCCTTTTCTGTCTCTGTGTCTTTCAAACAAATAAAACTTTTAAATATTAAAGCAAACACTAGGAGACAAGTCTTCACCATTTAAGTACAGTTCTCCTTAAAAGAAGCATTTGTTATGGAATCTCTCCCAAATTTCCAGACCTGAGAAGGTGCTTTCTCTTGGTGAATTAATAACCTCCAGATATTTTTTGGATACCCACACATCTTAACCTTGGGAAAAGAAGAATGGCTGCCATGATCATGCCGACATTCGTACATCTGGCCTGCATAAAAATTCTAGTTTCTTTTCTTTCTTTTTTTAAAGATGTATTCATTTATTTGAGAGAGAGAGAGAGAGAGACCTTCCATCCGCTGCTTAAATGGCCACAATAGCCAGGTCTGGGCCAAGCCAAAACCAGGAGCCAGGAGCTTCTTTCAGGTCTCCCCTGTGGGTACAGGAGCCCAAACAGTTGGGCATCCTCTGCCGCTTTTCCAAGGCCATTAGCAAGAGCTGGATAAGAAGTGGAGCAGCTGCAACATATACCAGAGCCCATACAGGATGCTGGTGCTGCAGGCGGCGGCGGTTCTACCCGCTCACTACACCACAGCACCAGTCCTCTACTTTCTATTATAAATGACTAAGTTGGCGCTCTGATCTTTTAAAAAGCCCTTTTACTAAAAGCTCACAGTGTTTAACATCCATAATGAAACTCAAGCAGAAGACTGAATGCTAAGGGACATCCCTGAGTTACACCTTTGACTCACACCCTCTGTTGGGGCAATCTCACGAGATAAGGGCAAGGGTCGGGTATCACCCCCTACTCTCCCTGACAAACTGCAGTCACACCGTTTTCTTGTAAGAATGTGCAAATGGAAAACGAGTGGAAAGCAAGCCGGAACAGATGTCTAACATCATTAGAGCTGGCTCCAAAAGAATCCAGATCTCAGTTTGGTATATTAATGCTCTATTTATCTTTAAGCGCAGATGGATATTTTTATTGGTATTACTTTGTTTATCTGGTTTCAAGGAAGGTTAGTCCAGGGGGCAGATGCCTCTGTTATGAGAGCACATTCCTGTGAGGGAGTTGGGAGAGAGGGAGGCTTTTCAGTAGAACTTTAATTAGGAAAGCCCACTTTATAGATGTTGGCACTGCCTGCTGATCTAATGAGGCCAGTTGCAACAACAAACAGAAAGACAAATAGGACATTGGCAAACTTGGGCTTTCCCATCTCTCCTCCTCACCCACCAAAGAGCAAAACATACCAACACCTCATTCCCAGAAAAATACTCCCTGACAGAGCCCAGATTCTCAACACAGAGACGCTGTCTAAGCAGCTGGTTGTCACCTAAGGTATCCAGAGCAACAGGTCTGTACCTAGTGTCCTAGTTATGAGCATGTGGGCCTTCCAGAAGCTTCTGAGCAAAGCAATTGCCATGCAGTGTATGGATTTGATGGCTTCTGTTATGGGATAACTTAAGATCCTGGCAGCAATACACAGGGTCTGTCCACCATAGTTCCCACTAAAGTTTGCATTTCACTCAAATTGATCGCTAATGAAGTTTCTCTTTTTGGAGGAGTTAAATAGGATTACAGACCCACATGCACAGGAAATTCCTTCCTGGATTGGATTAGGGGAGTTCATTGGCCTGATGATTTCCCCCAGGAATAACTGTCAATATGGACCCAGTGTGTGTGTGCTGTCTTCATGAGTAGCCCATCACTTTGTTATTCCTCTTTGTGTTGGTTCTTTTTGCTATCATCCTCTCTATACCTCTCCACACATGCAAATGAATGTAGAAAAGGAAACCAGCAAGTGTTCTGAAGCCCAGAAATCTGGGCTGGAGAGTCAGTTCTACCCTCGTGACTAGAAGAACACACTTGCCTACTCTCTGTCACAGACTTCCTACCTATAGGATGAAAATCAACATTTCTAATGCACTCTCCTTACAAACTGATTTTGAGCACATGAATTCATCATGTCTTCGCCAATCACTCAGCCTCTGATTACTCGTCCTCCCCCTCCCTGAGTGCTCATGTTGAGGTCCTAGTTCCCTCTTGCCCTCACTCCCAGGGTCTATCCACTGTCTCTCTCAGACTCAACATTTCTCTATCCTGAACGCCTCCTCTTCAATCTCAGAACCTGGACTTTCTGCTATTGCAGAGACTTCCCCTGATCCACCTGCCAGGGTTGCATCTCCTATTGATCTGACATGCACTGATCCAGGTGTAGCTACCTGATTTAAAAAAAAACAAAAACAAAAACATTTCTCATTGCCATGGCTTTTAAGGGCTCCAACTGAGTTCCAGTTGTGGAACACTTTGCTGCATTGATCTTAACCCACTGGTTCAAGATTCCCCACATGTAGCTTCTGCCCTCCCCTTTTCCTCTATAATGTCCCCAGACATTCCCCTTTGAACAACGTATACACGGCAGGCATTTGGACTAGCAGTTAAGACACCAGTTAAGATGCTGGCTCCCACATCACAGAGCCTGGATTTGCTACTAGTTCCAACCCCTGACTCCAGTTTCCTTCTCATGCATACCCTGGGAGGCATCAGTGATGGCTCAAGTAACTGGGTCCCTGACATCATTTGGGAGACCTGGATTGAGTTCCAGTTTCTTGACTTTGATCTTGGCTTAGTCCCAGATATTATGGGAATGTGGGGGAATGAACCAGTGAATGAGAGCACTGTATCTCCCTCTCTATTTCTATCTCTGTCTTTATCTCTCCCTCTCCCCTTTTATCACGCCACCCTTCTTCCTGGAATATATGATCAACCCACTATCTCCACAAGTGCATTTCTTCTTAAATTACACCTCCCATACAGCCTCCATGAAGCTATGCCTGTTCAGCTTTGCAGGAAGTCACTCTCCTGGTGAGTTCCATTGCCTCTGCGTTTCATTACATGTATCTCTCTCATTCACACATATTTTTACTTCCTCTATCATTTATTTATTGACTGCATGCTTTCTAATATAATAAAGTCCTTGAGGGTAAGACAACAGAACCAGAAGTCCCTAGCACAGAGAATCCCTTTGATAAGTAGACCTTTGTTATCAGGATGGGTTATTCTGAGCTGATCAGGTACCCAGGCCTGGGAGCCCAGTGTGTCTGGCCATGTCTTCCCCACGCCAGTTTGCAAAAGGAGTCGAGGAGCCCTTGGGAAAACAACCCATCCTAAGGGAGAAAAGGTGAGGCAGCAAAGGTTGGCCTCGTCACAAAGCCTCAGTCATGGTGGCAGGAGCTTGTTTTTGAGTGCAGAATAATGTTTGCCTTTCAGCTTTGTCTGCCCTCCCCAGGGCTATTTACTAAAAAAAAAAATCTAGAAGGTACTGGAACACAAACAGCACAATTTAAAAATCCCTGTGAAAACACGGGGAGTGGAGAGGAAAGCCTTCTGACTGCACAGAATGTGAAACACGGCTGATGCTCCAAGGGCTCCGGAGGACACGGGGGAGGGGGCTGTCACGTTGGTGCCTTAAAGGACACAAGCTCACTGAAACCCTTCTGGGAGCGGCAGAGACGAAGAAAAATAATGCAGGTGTTCCGTGAGACACATAGGAGGAACCTCTGGAGACACACACACACACACACACACAGAAGTAATTTGTGGAGAGCAGGGAATTGTGGAGTCTTGAGATCCTGCACTAGCAGGTGCAGACAAGAGCAGAGGAAAGGCAGATAACACACTGCAGGAATGAGGAGATAAGAGAATGAAGGGGTGTATACAAAAGAGTTTGTTAAAGCCCATACAGCTCCCAGGTTCAAGTTGTTATGATTAATTGGCTCTGTGGGTTTCTTGTGGTTATATAAACACAGTCTCACAATCTTTGAGTCTTGTCACGCCAGGATTAAACTGTCTCTCAGGACTTCCATTCCTGCTTACATTAAATTCTCTCTCGCTCTCGTTCTCTCGCTCTCCCATCTTCTCCCCCTTACGTGTTACATCTGTTTGCATCACCTCCTCTAGGGCTGCTATAAATAAGTCTATTGAGCTGGGGGAACCCAAGTGACCAGCCACAAAGACCTTTTGTTTGTCATTGCAAATATCGGCTATCAGATACGAGCAAAGGGGAAAGTATGATGTATGTCTCTGGAGTTTGGGGACTGATGGAAATGGTGGTAGGAGAGAGGGAGCAGGGTTGCAAAGACAGACTGCCCAGCCTAACCGCTCCTCATTGCTCATGCCTCATGGTTATTAATTACTTTCATGCATTGCTACAATTTGCTAGTTTTCTGAGTAGGCGAATTACGCTTAGTCATCTTGGCGTTTTTAAATGTAAATGAAAAATCACCCAGCGCTCCGAGCCAGAAGCGAGAAAGATAAATAACGCCAGGAAACTGGTCGTTGCCCGTCTGTCATAAAATTTCATTAGTTTTGACAGCCTGTATAACACAAGCAATGAATGGATGCTAACTGTACTTCCTCGTTGGTCCACCTCCCATAAGTCACCCGGGGTTGCACAGGCTGAAGAAAAGATGTCGGAAGACAGGGTGTCAGTATCAAGCACATCACGGTACGTGGTATATGGTGACCCACCCCACAAGGAGAATCCTACAGAGACTGGGAATGGGAGCGGGCTGGGATGAAGCCAAGTGTGGTTCATCGAAACCATGTCTATCACCCACATGCCCTGGGCGCCCAGAGCAGCCCTGTCCATGTGGGACAGCCCCACCCACCTGTGCTCTCCTCTAAGACTCTTTCACGAAGCAAATGCTTTGTGGTCTTTTCCAGGTGCCAAAGACAGCAATGAGTGCTGGAGTGCTGGACAGGTAAGAATCCATGCAACAAATACACAATCAGATGGAGATCCACGCTGGGGAGGAAAACATGGCAGGCGCAGGAGATGAGGTCTCTGCCATGGCTGGGTAAAAGGCAGGATCGAGTTTTTTAGTTGCCCACAGAGCCAGGGAGCATGCAAGTTCTAGGAATTGGGGACAGCTTGGGAGTCCAGGGTCCCCTGTGGGGGACTAACCCAAATAAAGACAAAGAGTGGTGTTCCCACTTCTGCTTCCTTTCTCTTCCTTTCCTGAGCAATTCAACCTTTAGTCTATTGAGTGGATCAGGAAAAGAGACGAACATCATCCTCTCACCAATGGTAATATCCAAAATGTAAGGATTAGTTGTAAATTCTGTCCAAGAAAATCCAAAAAATAACCATGGCTTAAGACAAATATGAAAGGTCAGCACTGTGGCATAGTGGGTAAAGCCACTGTCATGGGCACCCATTCAAGACCCAGCTACTCCTCTTATAATCCAGCTCCCTGCTAATGCACCTAGGAGGGCAGCAGAAGATGACCCAAGTTCTTGGGCCCCTGCACCTACATGGGAAACCTGGAGGAAGCTCCTGGCTCCTGGCTTCAGCCTGATCCAATGCTGGCTGTTTCAGCCATCTGAGGAGTGAAGCATCAGATGGAAGCTTGCTCTCTCTCTCTCTGTCTCGCTCGCTCTTTCAAATCAGTAAGTAAATCTTTAAAAAAAAAAAAAGACAAATCCAAATGCTAATCCATGACTATAGCCATAAGCAGTTCTTCTAACCCATCAGTATGACTAGTCTTTCCCTGTTGATTTGGGAATACATATTTGTAGCTCTTTTTAATTGAATCTGGTATGTTTTCCTACAACTTTCTAACCCGTTATGACTTTCGTAATCCTAGAACGACACGTGGAAAGGGACCTATAGCCTCAGCTAATCATTAAAATGTGATTTTCATATTCCCTTCCAAGAAAGTAATACAGTGATGAGGCTGTCAGGGTAAAATAAAACAGAGAAGCATCTCCATGCAAAGAGGTTTCATCTGAGAATAAGCAAAGTTAGGATCATGATCCGATACATACACGCACAGTGTGCCGTGATAGCCTCTGATATGTCTGAAGAACAACGAAATGGATGGGAGTTTGGGAGAGGACAGAGAGAAGCTATGTAAGGTGTTTTCAAAGAAAGCTCATTGCTTCTTGTGGCTTTATGGGAAACCTGGCAAGTCTGACTAATGAATGGCTGCGGTGTTGAGCTAGAACTAGGCTGAAGGCACAGCAAGTGGATTTACTGGGTTGGGCTTATGAGACAATGTGAGTGGCAGGTGTTCTGGGCATCAGTGATAGCATTCCTCATGCTAACTGCCTTTGTGTGACTCATGCAATGAGCTGTGGTCTGGGAAACTCTCCTGTGACCGTATGTGTAGCGACTCATTGCACCTGAGATCCCTCCCTTCAGGGCTTCCCCCAGCTCTGTTCTCTGGATTTTGACACTGCAGCTCCATTTCAGACCTAAGAACTTTCACAAAGCGATAATAATTTAAAAATCCCACTGCCTCTCAAAAATAATCAGGATAAACCACATACACACGTATATTAGCTTATTTCTGAAAGTCATAGATCTTATAAACAACATAAAATTTATATTAAGTACAGGGAATCTCTGATTCAAAAATCATCTTGGGGGAGCTGGTGTTGTGGCGTGGTAGACTAAGCCTCTGCCTGCAGTGCCGGCATCCAATATGGGCACTAGTTCTAGTCCTAGCTGCTCCTCTTCCAATCCAGCTCTCTGTTATGACCTGGGAAAGCAGTGGAAAATGGCCCAAGTGCTTGGGCCCCTGCTCCCACGTAGGAGACCTGGGAGAAGCTCCTGGCCCTTGGTTTCAGATCAACCCAGCTTGTTGCAGCCATTTGGGGAGTGAATCAGCGGATGGAAGACCTTTCTCTCTGTCTCTCCCTCTCTCTGTCTGTAACACTACCTCTCAAATAAATTAAAAAATCTTTAAAAACAATAGTTTTAAAAAATCATCTTCGGTTAATAGCATACAACGCAAGCTCTTACCATTTAAAAATGCAAAGAAACAGAAATGTGGAAAAATGTTCAGCATGCTGTTCTTTAGGAAGATGCCTATCTCTGCAGGTCAGAGATGTGCCACATGTAGATGACTGGGTTTTCCTAAGGCATCCATGGGCAGAAATATGACTCCCGGGAGAAGAGCCCTGCTCAGTCCACCCAGCCCTATCCCAAGGGGAGATGTCTCTCCTGATTGAGATGAGAAAAGATGAGATGAAATGAGATGATCTGGGCTTTTTACACTCACCTCAAACATTTTCCCAAACCAGTCTGGGCTAATCTCCATTAAAGCATTGTCTTGTTTTTCTATCCAGTATTTTCCACTTATACAGTGATAGCTTTGTAAATTTTCAAGTGTAACACACACACACACACACACACACACACACACCCTGAAGGAGGATATAAAAGAAGAGAACCGGCCGGCGCCGTGGCTCAACAGGCTAATCCTCCGCCTTGCGGCGCCGGCACACCGGGTTCTAGTCCCGGTCGGGGCGCCGGATTCTGTCCCGGTTGCCCCTCTTCCAGGCCAGCTCTCTGCTGTGGCCCGGGAGTGCAGTGGAGGATGGCCCAGGTGCTTGGGCCCTGCACCCCATGGGGAGACCAGGAAAAGCACCTGGCTCCTGGCTCCTGCCATCGGACGAGCGCGGTGCGCCGGCCGCAGCGCGCCGTCCGCGGCGGCCATTGGAGGGTGAACCAACGGCAAAAGGAAGACCTTTCTGTCTGTCTCTCTCTCTCACTGTCCACTCTGCCTGTCATAAAAAAAAATAAATAAATAAAATAAAAGAAGAGAACCAATATAAAAATCACAGAATTTGGGGCTAACATTCGGTATAATAATTAAGATGCCACTTGGGAAACACATACAATATCAGAATCCCTGGGTTCAAGTCCCGGCTCTGTTTCCAACTCCAACTTTCTACAGGTGAATACCTCAGGAGGTAGCGGGGTGATGACTCAAGTATTTGGGTCCCTGCCACCTATAAGGGAAACTTTCAAAAAATTTTTAATTTAATTTTAAAAATGTGTGTAGGACGAATTCCCTCATTCTGTCTTCTGAACAAAACTAGAAGCATGGCACCACAAAAGCAAAGTGCATGGAGCTCCCAAATCCTCATTTCTTTTTTTTTTTTTTTTATTTTTTACTTTTTTATTTATTTATTTTTTTTTTTTTGACAGGCAGAGTGGACAGTGAGAGAGAGAGACAGAGAGAAAGGTCTTCCTTTGCCGTTGGTTCACCCTCCAATGGCCGCCGCAGACAGCGCGCTGCGGCCGGCGCACCGCGCTCGTCTGATGGCAGGAGCCAGGAGCCAGGTGCTTTTCCTGGTCTCCCCATGGGGTGCAGGGCCCAAGCACCTGGGCCATCCTCCACTGCACTCCCGGGCCACAGCAGAGGGCTGGCCTGGAAGAGGGGCAACCGGGATAGAATCCGGCGCCCCGACCGGGACTAGAACCCGGTGTGCCGGCGCCGCAAGGCGGAGGATTAGCCTGTTGAGCCACGGCGCCGGCCCAAATCCTCATTTCTAAAAGCCATTGTCCCCTACTAGAAACCAGGGATCCTTAGAGAAGTGATCAGAGTAGAGAATCTACAGTGTGAACCAGCAAAGTCTTGCCATGTCAGAAAGCAAAGAAGTGTTCCAGTTTCTGGAACTGTGTTAAAATACTTTGTAAAGTGCTTGACAATGCCCCAAGTGGCTATATTTTGGGCAATTTGAGCACCAGAAAGAATAATAATTGCACTTGAATGAGTAAAAATTCATGATTCCCTAGTAATAATAGTAGAAAAAGGAAAGGAAAATTATTTTTGGTGTACATGAAAAAGCCATGAAGAAAAGCAAACTAACAACAACAACAACAACAAAAAAAAATGAGTATTGTGAAAATCAAGATAGCAGCTATCCATAAGAAAAGGAAGACACAGCTGTCTGGTGGTTAATACAATTCACTTTATCTACATGTTTTATGGAAGTTTCCATAGGTATCTCCATTTTTAAGATAAAAACACCAACAAATTAAATCTGTCACAAAATAAATAAGCCATCCAAAAGGGCTAGGAAGAAGAAAGGTCAAAATTCCATCATCAGTGGGATTTGGATGATTTTCAATCCTCATACTTTTGCTTTTCTTTTTTCTAATTGTGTATGATGAATATGTATTAATTCAGTATGAAGAAGGAAATGAAGCTATAATGTAATATAGTACAATGCACATGAGACTGGCAGATTCCACATAGAATACCAGGAACCACATATCCATCACTCTTTAATGATTTAATTATATGCACCTCTGTTTTTCTCTTACATCTTTCTTTCTCTTTCTTTCTTTCTATCAGAGAGATATAGCAGAGGCAGAAATCTAGACACAGATGGCTAGATTAGTCACAACTCTGATTAATAACTTTCTACAGGTCTGAGTTTCATCTCTGAAGCAATATAAGAAAAGTAGGTATGAAAATGTATGAGATTGGGCTGTAAAATAATAACATTTAAATTTTTCCAATATCAAAATAGATCTAGGTCTCCTGCTAAGTTCTTCAGAGTTGATGGCATACTTCTTAAGAACCTTCAATAGCATAAATCTTCTACTTTGAGGGTGAAATTCATTTTTAGAAACAACCAAAAATCATCCAAGGCCAAGGCTAATGAATAATGTGGTTGATCAGGCAGGAAACTACCAACTACCTTTTGGTTAAAAATGAGGTGCAATTTTAGGATGATGAGCTAGAAAATATAAAGTAACTCAGAAGTCATTTCCAAGTAGAAAGCGAAGCATCTTGGGGCTCTTTGGTGAGGGTGGAGGGGAATGGACAGCCTCCCCCAGTTGAGTTTCTCTTAACCAATTTCTCTTAACCAATGAGGACATAACGGCCTCTGATCCCATACCTCTTGAGGTCATCACCGATTCCCCCGAATCCTCACTTGGCACAACAGTGTGCTCTCTGCCATCCTAGGAAATCATTTGAAAAAAATCTCTATTTTCTTTCCAAGCCATTGAGTCCAACCACCCATGAACACCTACTCTGTACTCAATGCAGGGTGAGTCTCTAGAGTTCCTTATATAGGGTTTTTAGCAACTATCCCACCATCTTCAATGTTTTTTTTTTTTCTTTAAAATAAAACCAATCAAAAGAGATTTTTGTAGAAAGTCTCTTGGTTGTGTTAATCTGTTCCTGAAATCACTGAAATCACTGTTCCTGAGGTCAGTTTTTACCTACAATCTTCTCCCTGCAGAGCTGGAACCTGGGGCCACAACACTCATGTTGGAATGAATGATTCTTTCCGACTTTTGATGCTGAGCAGTAATTTTTTTGCATCAGGTATCCTGGCTGCCAATGTCCCATGAATGCTTTCTGACTGGTAGTTGAGACAGAAATGGAAGACACTAATAGAAATCCAGCAGTCCTGGTCCCACAGTCTTTTAGACTCTCTAACAAGGAAAGAGACCAGGGCCCTGGAGTATGATTGACCCCAAAAGGCTAAGATCAGTCTAGGTCTTGAGAATCCACCCTCTCCTTTCAAAATATCATATCAACAACAAACAAGCACCAAACAGGTAAATCCCAGCCTGAGCATCCATTTGGTGCTTTTTAATAATAATAATAATAATAATAAAGTTTTATGAAATAAAATACATAGGATGGGTGAAGAGTACAAGACTGTCAAAGCCGCCCTGACTGTGCATTTCCTACACCAGACTGAGCATGCACTATTGACTGAACTTGGTTCTAGTTTCAGCAAACAGTATTCACTTCAAAGGCTCCCTTTGTTGTCAAGCTAAGTTTATAAACACAGCTATGTGCTAATAAAAGCGACCTTCACACGGCACTGCTCTGAGCACAGACACAGTCTGTGTACAGGAGGCTGCAGGGAGAGTGGAGGAGAGGGAATGCCTGCAGAAAAGACCTGACGGAACCCAGCACAGGCTCTGCTCACTCACTCAGTCCTCAAACATCGGACAGCCCATTTCTTCCTCCAACTAAACTTCGCTCGTTCTTCCACTTATTCAACATGCGTCTTTCTTAGTAATCTCTGGAGTATCTGGTATGCATGCTAGGTGAATAAAGATACAATGCAGCATTAAGACATTCACACAAACAGTACTGACCATGGCCGCACTGGAGCAGTGTGGTGTGTAAGGCAGCTGGATGAAGTCAGACTGCGAAGGGGAAGACCCGCAGCTCGTTCCATCTCATCCATGATGGGACAGATGGGAAGGCTTTGAAGACGGTGGCATTTGAGATGGCCCTGGAAAGGACAGTTGTTATTTGAAGAGGAAGTAGATTGACGTTTCTAAGAACCCAAAGCACCCTACTACTTTCTGTCAAAAACAGAAAGTAAAACAGGTTTCATCAGAGAAGGTTGTTCATTGTTTAGAAAGTGAGAAGTTCAATAAATGCCTTCACTTTCTCTCTATAGCTTCACACTCTGCAACCAACAGGTTTCTTTATTCCTATTGTCGTACTTATTTATTTTTAAAGATTCATTAATTATTTGAAAGTCAGAGGTACAGACAGAAAGGGGGGAGAGAGAGAGAGAGAGAGAGAAAGAGAAAAGAGAGAGAAAGAGAGAAAAGAGGGAGGGAGAAATCTTCCATCCTCTGGTTCACTCCCCAGATGGCTGAAATAGCTGGGGTTAGGCCAGGCCAAAGCCAGGTGCCAGGAGCTTCTTCCAGGTCTCTCATTCGGGCAGGAGGGGCCCAAGTACTTGGGCCATCTTCTGCTGCTTTTCCAGGCCATTAGCAGAGAGCTGGATTGGAAGTGGAGTACACGGGACATGAACCAGCACCCTCATGGAATGCTGGCATTGCAGGCAGCAGCTTTACTCACTATGCCACACCACCAGCCCCCAGGTTTCTTTATTTCTAAACTATTTGAAAAAAGGTAACAAAAGCCATGGCTCTTTCAGAGACTTTTGAAGACTAAATTGGACAGCCCTATGGCAAGCAAGTAAGATCATAATTCATATACATCACTATTGAGCAGCTCAAGTATATCAGAAAAAAGTCATACAGATAAATATGAGATGTAGTCCCTTAAGCCAAAGGAACTCTCAGTCAACAAAGGAAATATAATCAACTTTAGATCAATGAATTACAAGAAACTGTAAGTTGTAAGTGACATGTAGGTAGTTCTGACAAGGAGAATTATTTGAGAGCAAAGGAGCAGGTGTGTGGTTCAGCTGCTTGGAGTGCTCATATCCCATGCTGGAGCCCAGTTCAAAGTCCCATCTCTTCAGCTTCCAATTCAGCTTGTTGCTAATGCACAGCCTGGGTGTAGAAGGTAACAGCTCTCATTGTTACCACTCACGTGGAAAACCCAGATTGAGTTTCAGGTTTCTGGCTTTGGCTTGGCCCAGCCCTGGTTGCTGTGGGCATTTGAAGATTGAATCGGTGAATGTAAGACATTTCTCTGTTTTTCTTTTTCTCTCTCTGTTTCTCCTTTCAAATAACAGGAAAATAAACGAATAAAAATGTAAAAATAAAATGATGTCCACTGTGTGTCTAAATGGTCCGACAAAGTTTCCCAAAACTCAGGCATTACTTTAAAAAAAAAAAGTTACATTTCAGATTGGCAGGTGGGAGAGCTGTGCCCTCATTATTTCCTCTTCTTTGAGTGCTATTCTTCATGTGCCTGGCTCCCCTGTGTCACTCATGGGTCCTGCACTAAGGGCTACTTCTCAGATATGTCTTCCTTAATTGCTAAATGAAGGAGTCAGCCTGTTAGTTCCAGATAGAATATCTGGTCTTAAACCTTGCTCCAATATGAGGGCAGCTCGAGAAGTTGATGGAAAATGGAAAACAGGGGGGTTTTTTGGTGTAAAAAATTTATCATATTCATGCAGTTTTTTCTTTTTTTTTTTTTTATATAAAGCTTTTATTTAAAGAATATAAATTTCCAAAGAACAGCTCATGGACCACAATGGCTCCCCTCCCCCCACAACTTCCCTCCCTCCCCCCACCCTCCCCTTTCCCGCTCCCTCTCCCCTTCTGTTCACATCAAGATTCATTTTCAATTCTCTTTATACACAGAAGATCAATTTAGTACATATTACGTAAAGATTTCAACGGTTTGCCCTCGCATAGAGACACAAAATGATAATACTGTTGGAGTACTAGTTATAGTATTAATTCACAATGTACAGCACATTAAGGACAGAGATCCTACATGATTTTTTTTTAAAAAAAATTGATTAATTGTCTATGCAATTTCCAGTTTAACACCAAGATTTTTTAATCATTTGCAATTATCTTTATATAAAGAAGATCGCAGTTTTTTCATAATACTTGTTTTTCATGAATTTTTTAATATCCTTTGTACTTACTGATTTTTTTAACCTAAATTTATTTGAAAGACAAGAGATAGAGACAGAGAGAAATAGAGAAAGAGAGAAAGAGAAATCTTTCCATCTTGTGGTTCACTCCCTAAATTCCCTCAAAAGCCCAGGCTGGATCAGGTCAAAGCCAGGAGCAAAGAATTCAATACAGTTCTTCCACATAGTCAGCAGGGACACAAGTATTTGAGTCATCAACTGTTGCTCCCCAGAGTTCACCTAGCAGAAGCTGGAATCAGGAGGAGAACTGGGACTCGAACCCAAGCACTTTGATATTGGATATGGGTTTTTTAACCACTAGACCAAATGTTACTCCCCTACTCTATGATATTTTAATTGTTTTTACTTATGCGTTTTTTAATCTGCTCCAGAAGTTCCAGAAAAGCAGTGATGTTGTCTTGTTCTGTGGTGGTCACAGTTTCTTGAACATCACACTAGGTGTTCAATAAATATTACATAGATGGATGAATGGGCAGGTGATAAAATGAATCACGAAAATAGCATGAGAAAAGGCCTGGAAGAGCTGGAATGCAAAGAACAATTATCACAATGTGACAGCTCCAAACCAACGTGGATCAGTTACATGAAAGAGCAGTGAGGAGTAAAATGAACAAAGGATATAACATGCACTTCACAAAATATTGAACCAAAATAGCAAATATATGACCTCATAAGTCACTGAAGGAATGCTAACAAAAATAATTAGCACTAAAATTGACATTGAAAGTTGGCAGAAGAGTTTAAGAGGGTAAAGCAAAGGACTGGTAACTATTTCTCAAATTCAGAACTATTCCTAGAAGAATATGTGCATGAAGTTCTGAATAATCTATATATCATTTTACCTAGCCATTCTGCATTCAGAATTTATCTTGGGAAATAATTAGACAAAACTGAGTGTCTAAAGTATGAGTTTCAGGATTGTTTATAAAAGTGAAAAATTGAAAACTGCATGAATGTGTCACAATGGGTAATTAGTTTAATGGATTATGGAATATCCATGCAATAGAGCACCAGGCATCCATTAAATAGGTTGTTTTAGGCATGAAAGATGTTTATGACGTATTGCATGTAGAAAAGTCGCTTACAAAACAGTTTAATATGCATAGTAGGAGCCTAGTTTCATAAAAGCAAAACAATCAAATTTATGTGTTGAAAACAAACTGGATCGCAAGACCAAGATGGCAATAAGAACAACCAGCTGTATCTGCTAAATACAGTTCAATTAGGTTAGGGCTGAATTAGTTATGAGTGTAAAGATAATTAAGTAAACAATATGAGATGTTTATGAACTCTAGGAAAAACATAAATTAAATGCCCAAAGAGCAACTGCTTCCATGCAGAACATGACTCAGCTGGGAACCGCCCTTTCATGCTCTTAATGTTGCAAACACTGAACACTGATAGCAACTACAAGTGTGACACAACCACACAAGAAAATGGGAGAGGAAGTGTGAGTTGGTGTATGAAAACTTGAGTCCCTTCTCCCATTGCAAAAACAGTCAAGTGATAACAATAAGAAAAAGTCAATAAATAACAGTGCAAGTGTAAGGATACAATCTAGTGGGATTTGGAGATTGTGGTGTGGCAGTTTTCATTGCCAGTCCTACAAAGATATTCAGTAATTCTTGTGTACATCGATTTGCTAAAAACTTTAAATTGAAGGCAGGCGCTTAAGGATTTCATAAAATACTAGCAGTAAAGACGCTAGTTAAGGTTCCTGGGTCCCACATCATAGTACCTGGGATCAATTCCTGGCTCTGGCTCCTGATTCCAGCTCCCAGTGAAGATCTCAGGAGGCAGCAGAGATGGCTCAAGTAATTGGGTTTCTAACACCCATAGGAGAGCTCTGGATGGAGTTCTTGGCTCCTAGCTTTGACCTAGCCCCATATTTTTTTTTAATTTCTTAATTTAAAATTGAAATGAAATTTGGGATATAGGCATAAATTATTTTGGTGTCTACTTAACCTGAACTGGATAATATGCCAAGTTCTACTTTATAAGATTTGGAAAGAAAAACTGCCAGATCAACAGCATTCGATCAAACAAAGGTTGATCTTTGTCTGATCTTTCTTATTTGCCTGCCTATCTACCAGCTTTGAGTTGGTGTTCTATGGCCTTAAGAAGCAAAGTGCTTCCATACCCTTGGGAATCCAAAGGAATCCCAATGAATCATACCAGAATCATTAAGGCATTTCCATTAGTAGCAGACTTAAGGGTCTGGACAGTTTCTAATGCCCCCCCAAATCCCAACTCAATTTTACAGTTCCTCACAAAAGTATTCTACCTCTCAGCTTCTCCAACAGTGGGACTGAGGGAAGATACTCACAGTGGTGACTGAACAAATAAATAGCAAGAGAAGAGAAGACATACTGCATCAGCCCAACAAATACTTCTGCTGTGTACCAGGCAGTATGACGGGCCCTGGAGGTACAAAGATCCAACTAAGAGATATTTAACTAAGTTCAGTGCATTGTGGCAAGTGCCAAGATAAAACTTTGGACAGGGCAGGGCAGGCATTTGACATGGTAGTTAAGTTACTGGCTAGGACACCTGGCTGTCATTTCAGAGTGCCTGGGTTCACATCCTAGCTGCATTCACCATTACAGTTTCCTGCTAGCAGGCACTCTAGGAGCAGATGATGGCTCAAGTACTTGGGTTCCTGCCATCTGTATGGGAGATTTGGCCTGAGCTCTGGGCTCCCTGCTTCAGCCTGGTCCAGCCCAAGTTATTGTGGGCATGTAGGGAGTGAGCCAGCATAAGAAAGAATCTCTCTCTCTCTCTCTCTCTCTTTCTCTCCCACTTAAATTAAGTAAATCAAGTTTTAAAATTAAAAATAAAACTATGTACAGGGCACAGTGGAAGTTCTCCTTCAAAAGACTAACAAAATCTAGTTTAAGGAAGGTAGGATGAAGAATTAAAGATGAAGGTCAGATTTAGTAATGAAGGCAAATCCAGAATGTGGACCCTGGAGCCAGGCACACCTGGACTCTGATCCCAGCGCCATCATTTGTGGAGTCAACAGTAAGTTCCCCAACTCCTCTGGGTTTTTGTTTTCCTAGCTGTCAAATGGAGAAGATACCCACAGTCCTGAAGGTTAAGAAAGAATGTGGGTGGCCAGTTCTCATTTCTGGAGCTAAACTCGGGAACAACCTGTTGGCGTTGAAAGATGTCTGTCTCCAGGACCTCCCTCAAGGCAAAGGTCACAAGCACTCACAGAGGAAAAGAGTTACATTCACTGAGAAGCAGCTGGAAGACCTGAGCATCTTGTTCAGTAAAGATCCATACCAAACTCCAGCCTTCAGAAAGCAGTGGCCTCGATGACAAACATGGACCCCACAGTCTGAGCAAAACTCAGGAAAGCAAAATGTACTCCCATCAGCCCCCACTCGAAACTCAACACCAGCAACCCCTTGTGGGTACAGTCAAAACCCACCCTTTCCAGGCCACAGTGGAAGGACTCTCCTAAGGACACCAAGTGGGGAGATGGGGACTCATTTACACACATCACGTGGGGCCCTCATTCCATCTCAGCATCTGCCCCAATTTTAAGATCTCCAGGGACCACTCAGAAGGCCACAAAATTATTCATTTCGGCTGCTGCCAAGATACAACATCTATCCCATTTTGGATCCCAAAGAATATTCTCCAGGCTTCGGTTCTACTCCTGTTTCTTCTTTTGCACACAGTAGAGAGAACTGTAATGATTCCCAGACACAGAAATAGTTTTCAGCCATAAAGAACAAACTAAAGATAGAAGATAGATAGATAGATAGATAGAGGAACATACGCCCAGCGCCTGGTGACTAACAGGAACTCAAGAATGCTTCTGGGCCTGGAGTTATGGTGTAGCAGGCTAAGCCTCCTCCTGCAGCACTGGCATCCCATATTGGCGCTGGTTCAAGTCCCAGATGCTCCTCTTTCAACCTAGCTCTCTGTTATGGCCTGGGAAAGCAGTAGAAGATGACTCAAGAGCCTGGGCCTCTGCAACCATGTGGGAGACCCGGAAGAAGCTCCTGGCTCCTGGCTTCAGATCAGTCCAGCTCTGGCCACTGTGGCAATTTGGAAAACAAATCTGCAGATGGAGGACCTTTCTCTCTGTCTCTACCTCTCTGCAACTCTACCTTTCAAAAAAAACCACATAAAAATTTTTAAAAAGAAGGGGGTGATGGACATGAGTGATAACTGTCGGAGTGAGAGACAAGAAACCCTGACTTGACAGGTTTCACCTGTCCATCAGATCTCAGAGGAACCTTGGAGAAGGGCTTGGTTAATCTAAGGCGCCCCTTAAGAATACAATTTTATTTTCTTTGATATCCAGAAGTTGAATAAAAGAGAAATGTTCTAGAAAATTCTTCTTTAGCTTAAAATTATTTTTCCCCACCACTTTCTCACCCTTTTCTGCAACAATGAAAAAAAAATTTAGAAGCAAGGTGGTGATAAGTTCAATGAAAAAAATGTGGAGAGGAAAAGATATGATAAAAGAAGTCAGCACGCTCACAGAAACTTAGTGAAGTTTTTCGAATGTTGGGAAAAAAAGAACTGAGATGTCATTTTACCTCCATCATTAAATATCAGCCTCTATTAAACCCTGGTGACTTTTTTAAAATAAAGAGGTCTTAGCAAGCTCATGGTTATGAAATACACTTGGAAGGGACACAAGACTTAAGTGGAAAAAAAACAAACCAACGTTTTGTGATCAAATATTTTCTTACATGGTGAGAAGCCAGTGATCTTTGAGAGAAAGTGAACCATTCACAGCAGATCTAGCGGATCTGTGCTTCCCAGCCTTAGAAAAGAGGGGCACCCCGTTTCACCCAGCGCCACCTGCCACACTCCTCCTTTTGAACTCATGGAGACAGAGGTAGGAGAGCAATGATATACGTGTGCATGCTGAATGGACCTTAGTGGTCTTAGCTCTTCTAGAACAGCTGCCCAGGGTCTGGGATTGTCACACAAAGAACCTGAGGAAGAGAAAGGGAAGGGGGATTTATTTTTTAAATGTCCTGTCAGCTGATGGAGGCGGGACTTCTGGTTCTGCAAGAGAGCAGACTGCTCCCATATCCAACTTCCCAACTGGACAATTTCCATGTCCAATTTCCAACGTGTAGAAATGCAGGATGTTAACATTAAATCTTTTTAATCATCTATGGCTGTGCTCAGGGAAAGAAACTCTATGGATGCGCCCATGTCTGAAGCTAGAAGAGAGCTGAGGGCAACTGAGGTCGGTGTACGAGCAGCTGCTCAGCAATTAGGAGTGATGCAAACTCATCACTAGGAACTTGGCCCTTACCGAGTCGCTAAATTGGTGGGAACTGGCCAGTGAACTGCCCACTAGTGCAGAGAGACAATAAGGAAGTTGTCTTAGGCGATGACTTTAGCTGGGAAATAGAGGACTAAATCCATAAATAATTCTCCCATAAGAACTCAACAGCCCAGGCCTGTGGGTTTGGAGTTTATTTTACGTGACATTCACAGTGTATGAAGCTCTTGAACTGAAAAGTAATGTCGAATTGGTCTTAGGTTGATGATGGCTGTGGGTATTGAGACAAAACAAATGAAAATGTCTGGAGTAGCAGACATTTGGCCTGGAAGTGAGACACCTGCATCTCACATCAGAGTGTCTGGGTTCAAGTCCTGGCTCAACTCCCAATTCCAGCTTTCTGCTAATGTAGGCCCCGAGATGCAGCAGATGATAGCTCAAGTAAACTGAGTTCCTGCCGCCCATATGGGAGACCTGGATTGAACTCTTCACTGAAGATGTCATCCTGGCCCAGCTCTGGCCATTGCAGATATTTGGGGAATGAACCAGCAGATGGGCACTGTGTGCCTGTTTCTTTCTTTGTTTCTCTTCCTCTTACACACACACACACACACACACACACACACACAGAGATAGAGAGAGAGAGATAGAGAGAGAGAGAAAGGATTCTTTAACAATTTATGCTGCCTAGATTCCCAAAGAAAAATAAAATTCCACATATAAACCCAAATTATAGGGACCGGCACTGTGGCATAGCAGGTAAAGTGCCGCCTGTAGCACTGGCATCCCATATGGACACTGGTTCGAGTCCTGGCTGTTCCTCTTCCGATCTAGCTCTCTGCTATAGTATGGGAAAGCAGTGGAAGATGGCCCAAGTACTTGAGCCCCTGCACCCACATGGGAGACCCAGAAGAAGCTCCTGGCTCCTGGCTTCAGATTGGCACAGTTGTGGCCATCTGGGGAGTGAACCAGCGGATGAAAGACTTCTCTCTCTGTCTCTACCTCTCTCTGTAACTCTTTCGAATAAATAAAATAAATCTTAAAAAAAAAAAAAGATGAGGAAGGGTGAATATTTTTAAAAAATATTTTTAAAGAATTCAAAATCATAATATGCATAAGAAAATTATTCATTTTGAATAAAAGGCAACAATAACAGCAAAAAGAAAAACCAGAGCTCAAACACGTAAGCTAATTAAAGAATAACTTGAAAGGGACTACAACCTGACATGTTCAAGATGAAAATCATTAAAACTTTCAGAAACAAGAAAATCAAAAGAGAATCAATAAACTGGAAGTCAAATTTTAGTACACTTTCCAGAATACAGAGTGAAAGATATTAGAAATATCTGGGGGGTGAACAATGGAAAAAGGAAAACCTTTCTCTCTGTCTCTCTCTCTCTCACTCAGCCTGTCCAAAAAAAAATTTTAAAAAAAGAAATATGCAGTTTAACAGAGAAGATTAAAGACATTGAATATAGATCTAGAAAAATCCAACATATATCTACTAGGAATGCCAAAAACAGAATGAAGATGCTAGGAAAGAAGCAGTATTCAACATTATGATAGTTGAGAATTATCCAGACTGGATTTAAAAAAAAAAAAATGAATCAACAGATTGAAGAAGCACAATAATGGGACAGGCAATTAGACAGTTAAGTTGTCACTTGGAATGACTGCATCCCATCTCAGAGTGCTTGGTTGGGGTCTTGGCTACTCCATTTCCCACCCAGCTTCCTGATAATGAAGGAAGCCAGCAGATGGTGGTTCAAGTATCTGTGTCCCTACCACTCATGTATTGACCCAGACTGAGTTTGTGCCTCCTGGCTTCAGTTTGGCCCAGTCCTGGATGTTGCAGCATTTCAGAAATGAACCAGAGGATGGATGGTATTGCTCTCTCTTCCATTCTCTCTCTCTCCCCCCTCTCTCCTTCTCTTTCAAACAAAATAAAGATACATAAATTGAAAATTTAAAAAGAGGGGGTTGGCACTGTGGCATAGTGGGATGGGCCTCCCTCTGTGGCACTGGCATCCCACATGGGCAATGGTTTGGGTCCCGGCTGCTCTACTTCTGAATCAGCTCTCTGTTATGGTCTGGGAAAGCAGGGAAGATGGCCAAAGTGCTTGGGTCCCTGTACCCACGTGAGAGACCTGGAAAATCCTCCTGGCTCCTGACTCCCGATCGGCTCGGCTCTGCTGGTTGCTGCCATCTAGGGAGTGGGCCAGTGGGTGGAAGACCTTTCCATCTCTTCCTCTCTCTGTCTGTAGATCTGCCTCTCAAGTAAATACATTAAAAAAAATCTTCAGAGAAAATTTTAAAAGATACACAATAAGTCAAAGCAAGATAAATGAAAATAAATTCAGACGTATTGTAGTGAAATTACATGAAACCCAATGGATTAAAATATCAAGGAATTGGGCCGGCACCGTGGCTCAACAGGCTAATCCTCCGCCTTGCGGCGCCAGCACACCGGGTTCTAGTCCAGGTCGGGGCGCCGGATTCTGTCCCGGTTGCCCCTCTTCCAGGCCAGCCCTCTGCTGTGGCCCGGGAGTGCAGTGGAGGATGGCCCAAGTGTTTGGGCCCTGCACCCCATGGGAGACCAGGAAAAGCACCTGGCTCCTGCCATTGGATCAGCGCGGTGTGCGGGCCGCAGCGCGCTGGCCACAGCGGCCATTGGAGGGTGAACCAACGGCAAAGGAAGACCTTTCTCTCTGTCTCTCTCTCTCTCATTGTCCACTCTGCCTGTCAAAAATAAAAAAAAAAAAAATCAAGGAATTAAAAATAGAGTATTTAGGCCAGCGCCACGGCTCACTGCTCACTAGGCTAATCCTCTGCCTGTGGCGCCGGCACCCTGGGTTCTAGTCCCATTCGGGGCGCCGGATTCTGTCCCAGTTGCCCCTTTTCCAGGCCAGCTCTCTGCTGTGGCCCGGGAAGGCAGTGGAGGATGGCCCAAGTGCTTGGGCCCTGCACCCGCATGGGAGACCAGGAGAAGCACCTGGTTCCTGGCTTCGGATCAGCGCGGTGTGCCGGCTGCAGCACACCAGCCGGAGCAGCCATTGTGGGGGTGAACCAACGGAAAAAGAAGACCTTTCTTTCTGTCTCTCTCTCTCTCTCTCACTGTCCACTCTGCCTGTCAAAAAAAAAACTAGATTATTTATAATAGAACAATAACCCAAATAATAACAGAATATCAGAGAGGCACTTTTAAGGTTTGTCCTTAACAGCAACAAGCAAATGTCAAATGCTCACAATTGGGCTAACATTATGGTTTATAAACCTGTAGGTAAATCTACACAAATATTGACTCATAACCTCAAAAAGAGAAACACTGAGTAGTTTGGAGGGTATTATTTTAAAATTAAATGCTAGAAAGCCGTCCATGAAAGAGGAAAGGGCACTAGAGGCTGGAACAAAAACATTTCAAGGTCCTTGTCGAAGGTCAAGCCATCGGTGCATGTAACAAAGCTATTAGCTACCAATAGAATAGAAAGGAACAGAATTTATAATTTCCAAAGAGAAATAAAAATAATCCAATAAAGCTGTGTTCTGGATACGTGGAGTTCATTTTAACCATACTGATCTTCACTCTAATCTGCATGATAGAATATTTCCTATAAATAATTAAACAAAGAACCTCATCAGCAAGCCAGGACAAGGCAGGAAGTTAAAGGCAGAGAATATAAAGGAAAACCTGAACAAATACAGTAAGTCTTAGGAGGTTGCCTTACCAATGCAAAAATGGAAACTCCTATAATCACAGAAAATTTAGACATATGCTGTTTAAAAAAAAATTTCTAAAATATAACAGAAAACCAAATGAAAAAAGATGAAAAATCACGTACCTGGAAAATATTAACCAAGAAAAGTCACTAGCGTTTACACCATATCATACAAAAGAATAATTAACGCAAAAGATGCTCCTAAGGATACAGGGTACATTACATATTAATTATAACAGAAACTTATAGAGACGTCATAATCATATATGTACCTAACAGTTTAGCCCCAAAATACATAAAGCAAGGATTTACAAATCAACAGAGTGGATTTTTTTTGATAGGCAGAGTTAGACAGTGAGAGAGAGAGAGACAGAGAGAAAGGTCTTCCTTCCATTGGTTCACCCCCCAAATGGCTGCCACAGCTGGCACGCTGCGCCAATCTGAAGCCAGGAGCCAGGTGCTTCCGCCTGGTCTCCCATGCAGGTGCAGGGCCCAAGGACTTGGGCCATCCTCCAGTGCCTTCCCAGGCCACAGCAGAGAGCTAGACTGGAAGAGGAGCAACCGGGACAGAATCCAGTGCCCCGCCTGGGACTAGAACCCAGCGTGCCAGCGCCGCAGGCAGAGGATTAGCCTATTGAACTGCAACACCGGCCCAGAGTGGATATTTTAATATTGCTTTCTCAGAATTGATAAATCAGAAATGGACAGATTAGACAGACAAAAAAGTTAGTAAGATAGATGATTTTGAAAATGCAATGAACAAACTTGACAAAAAGAACACATGCAGGACTCTAAGAATTAAAGAATGTACATGTTTTTCAAATATACATGGAATTTTTAATAATAAATTGACCATGTGCTATGTCACCCATAAAGTTCTGATGTCAGATAACTGATATTCTATAGGTCATCTCACAGTGAAATTAAAAGTTAACAACAAAATATTTTAATATATTTGGAAATTAAAATGATACTTCTATGCAGAAAAGAGCAAGGAAGATAGAATTTTAGAATCAAATTATGATACAAACACTAAATAGCAAATCTGGGGAACAGTGATGTGTTCAGGAATATTTCCTAACAGGTTCCCAATGGGAATGCATGTTGTAGAGCAAGAGCAAGGAGGCGAGTCGAGCAGCTGACTGTAGCATTTGTCAGTGCCCATAGTGTAGATACCTCACATGGTCTATCCCAAGTTGCTAGCATCCAGTGTGGACATATTTGTAATCAACTAGCACAAGCCCATGTGAGCTACACTTGGTTCCAGCTCACAGCTATAAACAATAGTACGTCTTGAGGAGTAAAGATTAGAAGAAGAATATCAGGGTAAACCCAGTTGAATTAGAAAGGAGAAAATAATAAAGATAAAAGCTAAAATTAATAAGATTTTTAAAAAGTTTAATTTGTTGTTTTTTGTCTTTTTAATGATAGCATTCAAACTGAGATGAGATGATATTGCATTACGGTTTTGGTTTGTATTCATTGAGCGCTTTTTTATATATTTGTTGGTCAGCTGTATTACTGTTCCCTTTGCAGTACAGAAGCCTCTGAGTCTGATATAATCTCACTTTTCTATTTTTGCTTTTGTTGTCTGGGCTTTTGGGGTCTTACCCTAAAATCATTGGAAAGATCAACATGTTGGAATGTTTCCTCTCTTCTCTTTTAGTAGTTTCATAGTTTCGGGTCTGATGTTTAAGTCTCTGATCCATTTTGAGCTGATTCTCTTCCCAATGTGGAAAAAAAAAAAAAAGTTGAACTGGATGGGTAACAGTAGTTACTAGAGGGTGGGAATAGAGGGGAGAGAAGTGGGAAGTGGGGACTAAAACACAGGTGGAAGCACTGTTTTCCAGTGCCCCCAACGCACCGTTGAGGGACCCTGGTTCACAATAACCTGTGATGTAGTCTACGAAGAGCCAGAAGAGAGGAATTCTAAGCCTCCAAATGTAAATAAGTAAGGAGATGTAAATGATAATGACCATGATTTGATAAATGCATGTGGTACAAATGTCTAGAAATATCACAGTGTACCCAAAATACATACAATCATTACATGTGTCAGTCAACAACATATAATATCCCTGTGGAATGTAAAAAAATTAAAATGATTTTAATAAGGCAAAGACTAAGTGAAGAATATAAACAAATAAAACAGTTCTTTGAGAAGACAAAAATACATGAGCAGACATCAGGATAACTTGATCAAGCAAAAATAAATACATATAAAAATAAACAATATTCTGAATAGAAGGTACCTAACAGAGCTACAATAAAAAGATAAATATTATAAGCAGCTTAGTGGCAATAAATTTAAAAAGTTAGATAAAAGGGCAATTTTCTGGAAGACTATAAAAATACTGACTCATGAAGATATAAAAAAATGTGGACATGCATTATACTATCAAAGAAATTAAATCAGTTAACATCCCCTGATGCCGCCAAACACACAAAAACACAATCTCTAAGCCTGGTTTGTTTTATAGGTAGGTTATGTCTTTAAGAAATGAATACTTTTAATATTATAAAATGACTTCATGAAAACAGAAAAACATAGAGAGCTATCCAGCTCATTTTATGAGGCCATTAAATCTTAAAACAAAATGAAAAAGAAAAACCACAAGTCAATGTCATATATGAACAAAGAGACAAACATACTAAATAACATATTTTAAAAATCTACCAACATTAGTATAATTTCTGAAATCCTACTAAGATGTATCCAAGAATATAAAAATGCCTTAGAAAATCTATTACTATAAATCATTATCAGATTAAAGAAAGGTAATTATTTGATTTTTCCTATAGATATAGACAAGGTGTTTAATGCAAATCAACACCAGGTTTTTTTTTAAGATTTATTCATGTATTTATTTATTTGAAAGGCAGAGTGACAGAGAGAGAGATAAAAAGAGAGAGGGAGGAAGGGAGAAAGAATGAGGGGGAGAGAGACAGAAAGAGAGACAGAGAGATGGAGAAAGAGAGAGAGAGAGAGAGTCTTCTATCCTCTGGTACACTTCCCAAAAGGGCAGACCAAAGCCAGGACTATAGAACTCCTTCAAGCTCTCTCCCCAAGGGCTTGGACCATCTGCTGCTGCTTTCCCAGGTGCAGGATCAGAGAGCTGGATGGGAGACAGGGCATTTTGGTCTAGCAGGCAAGATGCCTACATTCTATAACAGAGTACCTGGGCGTGATACTGGTAGCTTTGGGATCCGCAAGGAGGGAAGGCCTATAATTCCGGGAATGGAGAGTCCCTACCTGTACTTCTGGGGAAGAAAAGTCCTTGTCAAGGTCCCCACGGGTGCCTGAAGTTCAACCAATGAGGATCAGACCTGCCTCGACCTTTAACCCCCACACCCTGAATCTATAAAAGGAGCTCTCCCAATCTCTGACGCGCGACTTCCCCGGCACCCGCTCTGTTGGGACCAGGGAACCTCGCCCGGGAGCAGAATCCCAATAAAAGCTTGTGAATTAATTGATTCGTCTGCCTGGGAAGATTTGTTATGTGCCGGACACCTTGCAGATACCTGGCTCCTAGCTCTAGCCTCTTATTAATGCAGACCTGGAAGGCAAAAGTGATGGCTCAAGTGATTGAGTTCTTGCACCCAGGTGGGAAAGCCATGTAAAGTTCTTGACTTCCATTCTCAGCTCTTGTGGATGCGTGGGGAACAAAGCAGCCAAAGGATACTTGGTTCCTCTCTCTTTCTTTCTCTCTCTCCCTCTTTCTCTCTCTCTCTCTTTCTCTCCAATAAATATTTTAAAAACCTATTGCAAATCAAAATTCATATGTCAAAATCTAAGAATATCTTTTTATCTACTTTCAATGTTGTACTATGGATCCCAGCCAAAATAACAAGAAACATTTTTTTAGAAAGTTAAATATTACAATGTTTATAATAGCCTTGTTCATAATACTCAAAACGTTCAAAGCAACTCAAAACTGATGGACAAGAGAATGAATAACCACATTGTGGAATATCCACATAATGGAGTACTATTTGGTCATAAAAGAAAGGACGGATTATTAATATGGGCACCAACATGAATGAATCTAAAAATAACTTAATGGCATGCAAAAAGCAGCCCGTCCCAAAATAATATATACTTTATGATTCCACTTAGATAAAGTTCAAGGACAGATAAAAATGACAGTTTCAGAAAGAAGACTGTTGGTGACCTAGGGTTAGGAGATGGAAATTGATTGCCAGGAACAACAAGGTGACAAAGCATTCTGTACCTTAACTGGCTTATTGATCACGTAAGTGTATTGAAGTTATCAAAGGTAATTGAACTGAATAATTAAGATATGTGCATTTTACTGTAAAGTGATTGCATTTTAATTTGAAAAAACACCATAGACACAAAAGGTTAAGGCGGGGGCAGGGTGTGTGTATGTGTAATTAGTACATGATACAATTGTTTACACAGAATATCTAATAGAATCACAAATAAATATTAGTCCTAATAAGAAAGTCCGGCAAGACTGTTGGAAATCAATATACAAAAATCAATAGCTATTTTTAAAATGCAATTTTTAAAGGACATTATCAACCATGGCAATAAAACTTTAAGATGTTCATAATAAATTTAGCAAATGGTGTGCATGATTTTTATGGATAAAGCCATAAAACTTTATTGAATGAAAGAACTTACTATACTCATGGATGGAAGATCTCAATAATGTAAAGATGGCAATTTTCCCAAGTTTATCCATAAACAATATAATTTCTTCTTCTTTTCTTGGTAAGAATTTATTTATTTACTTGAAAGGCAGGGTAACAGAGAGAGAGAGAAATCTTCCATGTGCTGGTTCATTCCCCAAATGACTGCAATAGCCGGGCCAAACCTGGAAGCCTGGCACTCCATCCAGGTCTCTCACATAGGAGGCAGGGGCCCAGCTCCTTGAGCCATCCTCTGTTGCTTTCCCCGGTGTCTTAGCAGGGAGTTGGGTAGGAGGTGGAGCAACCCAGACTGGAACCTGTGCTCAAATAGGAAACGCAGGAAACGGCTTAACCACAGCTCCACAACACCAGCTCTTACAATTTCAGCAAAATTCTCAGTAGAGTTATTCAAAGAATTTGACAAGATGATTCTAAAATGCATATGGAAGAATAAGCTATATCACTGCAGAGAAGTGGGGGAAGGTAGAGGAAGAGAAAGAGAAGAAACAGTGGAATATTCTTTGGAATGTTAATTTAATCATTTGAAGCCATGCTGATTTAACTAGTGCAATATTGCCACAGGGAATAGAAAACTTAAAAGTAAAACCATTTAGGGGCTGGCGCTGTGGTGTAGTAGGTTAAGCCTCCTCCTTTGATGCCAGCATCCCATATGGGTGCCAGTTCATGTCTTGGTTGCTTCTGTTCTGATCCTGCTCCCTACTAATGGTCTGGGAGAGCAGTGGAAGATGGCCCAAGTGCTTGGGCCCCTGTGTTCACGTGGGAGACCTGGAAGAAGACCCTGGTTCCTGGCTTCAGATTGGCCAACTCCAGGGAGTGAACCAGTGGATGGAAGACTTCTCTCTCTGTCTCTCCCTCTTCTGTCTGTAACTCTGCCTCTCAAATAAATGAATAAATCTTAAGAAAAAAAGAAGTAAAACCACTTAGGAATGTGCATTTGGAATATCACTGAGATGACAGCAAAAATCACAGGCAGGAATGGAAGTTTTCAATAAATGATGCTAACACGTCACCATGTAGACAAGGATGGGTACAACTATATAGACGAAAGAGTAAAATTAGGTACTTACTTCATAGCATATGCAGACATCACCTAAATGTATAAAAGACGATTTTTTTAAAATATAGAGGAGAACATGTTGATACTATCTGAGTACTGCCATATGAGCGATGCCAAAAGCATAAAACATCTCGAAAAAAAAGAATACTCACAACATTGTTATCTTAAACTAAGAACTTCTGTGTGTCCAGACAACTATGAGAAGGTGGTTGCGACTCATATAATTGACTTTATATCATCAAAGTGTAACAGAATTTCTTAAAAAGTATCAAGACACAAAGTCAAGATCAAAGAAAACAGAAATAGATATCAAACATATGAAAAGATGCTGTCTACCACTGTGGTGAGAAAAGAAAAATGCAAATTAAAAAAACAGTGAAATACCACCCCGTGCCTATCATATGGACTAAAACCAGTGAGTCCAACAACAATAAGAATGGAAATGGGAAATCTTCTACAGTGCTGGTAGGACTGCAAATTGGTACAATTACTTTGAAGAGCAGTTCTGGATCAGCTGAAAGAAAGGAGCAACAAGTTGATGATGTGAATGACTACCAACTGGAAATGTGACTGATTGCTGCCTCAGAGCAACAGGTGCACAAAGAGATTACGTTTCAAGATTATTTATGCAATATTTTTTCTAGTGGCAAAAAAAAACTAGGATAAAGCACAGATATTGTCAGATTATGTACTTTTAAAAAATAAACAAATCCATGGCCGGCGCCGTGGCTCACTAGGGTAATCCTCCATCTGCGGCACTAGCACCCCAGGTTCTAGTCCCGATTGGGGCACCGGATTCTGTTCTGGTTGTTTCTCTTCCAGTCCAGCTCTCTGCTGGACTGCAGTGGAGAATGGACCAAGTGCTCGGGCCCTGCTCCCTCATGGGAGACCAAGAGGAAGCACCTGGCTCCTGGCTTCAGATCGGCATGCACGCTGGCCGTAGCAGCCATTTGGGGGGTGAACCAATGGAAGGAAGACCTTTCTCTCTCTCTCTCTCTCTCTCTGTCTAACTCTGCCTGTCAAAAAAAAAAAAAAAAAAACTATGTGTGTTTATTGGGATGCATACATATTTACAGAAAGTATACAATCATGCACAGCAATATCATTATAGCAGTGATAAATGGGAAAGGGACCCAGGGCCAGATTGCTTCAGTTGGAATCTTTGGGTTGGCCACCAACAGTGTGGCCTTGTACAAATTACTTACCTAACGTTTCCTCCACCTCTTATCTATAAACACAGGGGATTAGAACTTCTATGACATATATCTGCTGTGGACATTAAGGGACTTAGCATATGTAAGGTGCTTAGAATAACACCTGGCACAGAGTCAATTTGTGATGTTCAGTGATAAACATCAATATCATCATAATTATTGTTGTCAAGACAATGATTACCTCTGGGAAGTAAGAGGGAGGGATGGAGATAAATCCACAGTTTTATCTGCCAATAAATATGGCTACATCAACATATATTAAGCCTGAGGGGCTAGCATTGTAGTGTAGCCTATAAAACCGCCTGCTGCAAAGCCAGCATTCCATGTGGGCACCAGTTTGTATCCTGGCTGTTCTACTTCCAATCCAGTTTTTTGCTAATGGCCTAGGAAAAGCAGCAGAAGTATTTGGGCCCCTGCTACCGATGTGGGTCACCTGGAAGATGCTCCTGGCTCCTGGTGTCAGTCTGACCCAGCCCCAGCTGTTGTAGCCATCTGGGACGTGAACCAGTGGATGGACAATCTCTCTCTGTCTCTCCCTCTCTGTAACTCTGACTTCCAAATAAATTAATTAATCTGGAAAAAACAATATATTAAGCTTGTGTTTACAATGTATATGTTTGAGTGCATTTTATGGTTGTATGTCATACAATTTTCTGAACTTTATCATGTGTTCTAAACAGTATACATATTAAAAGTAGGAGGTCTTTTTAAGGAAAAAAAAAAGAATGGTCTGTGTAATAGTCATGGAAAAGTGTTTAAACCACCTTGTGTACTGAATGCAAAAAGAAGCCACTGTAGGAACACGCTTATGTCCCTTGGCCAGTTCACTCCCCAGATGCCACAATAGCCAGATCTGTCGCAGGCCAAAGTCAGTAGCCAGGAACACCGTCCAGGTCTTTCACATATGTGACAAAGGTCCAAGTAATTGGACCCTCTTCCTCTGCATTCCTAAACACAGTCACAAGAAGCCAGATTGGAAGCAGCTGCGACTCGAACTGGCCCTTCCATAAGGGATGCCAACATCACATGCAGAGGCTTAACCTGCTGTGCCACAACAAGGCCCCTCATGTATGCTTTTTGTTTGTCTTTTGGGCTGAGACACACTTCAGGTATTATTGAAAAAAAAAAAAAAGAAAAAGAAGAAAACGTTTATGTTCCTTGTGTGCATAGACCATGAGAAAAGGATTTTGTGGTTGTATCCCTAGAAGAGGATCAGGACGCTCTCAGCAGCAAGTAGCAACAGCTGCCTCAATACAGCTTACACAATGAAGTTCATTGTCAACAGACCTGAAAAGCGTGGCAGTTAGCAGTACCAGTGTTGATTCAGATGCCCAACAGCATCCAGTACACTCAGGCCCTGACTATCTTTTTGATCTTCCTTCCCATGAGCTGGGATGTTTTGCCCAAGGTCATGAGACAGCCACAGCAGCTCTAAGCATCATGTCTTCACACAACCAAGCTCAAAGGCAGAAAGTAAACAGACAACGGACTCATTACTCATCTCGTGCTTTATCAGGTAAGAAAATCTCTCCCCGGGGCCCGCATTGTGGTGCAACGGATTCAGATCGTTTGCAGTCCCAGCTGCTCTGCTTTTGATCCAACTTTCTGCTGGTGCACCTGGGAAGATGGTGGAAGATGACCCAAGTACATGGCTCCTTGCCACCCTTGTTGGAGATTCATATGGAGTTCCTGGCTCCTGGCTTCAGCCCGGCCTGGACATGGCTTTCACAGCCATTTGGGAAGTGAAGCAATGGATGAAAAAGTTACATATCTCTCTCTCTCTCTGCCTTTCAAATAAATCTTTTTAAAAAAGAAAATATCCCCTAGTAGTCCCTCAAGAGAATTTATCTTCCATCTCCAAGGAGAGAATTGAATCACACAGATGTCCCTAAACTCAGCTGGGATGATCGCGACTGGATGAGATTCATCATTGGTTGTCAGAGTCTGCCTTGTGCTGCTGCAACAGAATACCATTGGCTGGGGAGTTCATAACCCATAGTGTTTGTCTGGCTCGTGCTCTGGAAGCTAGGAACTTCACATTTGAGGGGTTGCATCTGATGGGGGCCTTCTTCCTGCTCCCACCCATGGTAGGAGGCATCAGGTATTGAGAGAGAGCAAGAGGTCAAACTGGAAAGCCGTTTTATCAACTTGAATCCATTTCTGAGGGTGCAGACTACATGACCGAAATGCATCTCATCTTCCCCTACCTCCTAACGCTATAGCATTGAGTATTAAATTTCCAACACATGCCTTTTGGGAGATACTCTCAAGTCAGCATGAAGTCACTTTCATGCACCAGCATTATCTTTCTTTGAGCATAGCGCCACCAGTATCTGACCAGAACCTGCTTTGATCATAAAGCAACGAGAGCCTCAAAGAAGAAATGGGCCAAAATCGACACATGGAAAAGACAGAAAACAGAGCACACACAAAACTACACAGTATCCACTCAATTTTCTCCAGTACGATTTTTGCCTGGAGCAAACACTGCTGGATGCACCTACTAGCCATTACTACCACCTGCTGTGGTTTGAGTATGTCCCCAAAAGTTCATGTGTTGGAAACTTAATCCCCTGTGCTACAGTCCTGAGAGGTGGGAACTTTGGGAGGTGGTTAGTGATGTGCTGGCACTGGAGTGGTTCATTATCACAAGAGGCGCTTTGTTGGACAAACCAGCTCTGCCCTCTCTGGCCATGTGATCTCCTCCATCATGTTAAAACACAGCAAGAAGACCTTCTCCAGATATGGCTCCTACATCTTGTACCTCCAGGGGTCCAGAAACATAATAAATAATTCTCTTTTCTTTATGAATTATCCAATCTGGCCTTCTGCTACAGCAACACCAACCAAAGACATTACCTTGGAGCAGTCACTTGGCTTGGGATACTCTCATCTCATACCAGAGTGTCTGGGTTTGAGTCCTGGCTCTGCTTCCAAATCCAGATTGCTGCTAATGCACACCTCAGGGGCAACGGGTGGTGGCTCAAGCCCTTGGCCCCTTCCATCTTCCATGGGAGACTCAGATTGTCTCCCAGCTTTGGCCCGGCCCAGCCCTGGCAGTTATAAGGGCATTTGGGGAGTCAAGCAGCAGATGGAGGACCCTTCTCTGTCTCTCTACCTTTCAAATAAATAAAAAATGAATTGAATTAAAAAATAAAGGCACTACTTTTTTCTTGCCAGGCTCACCAGATTTATTTATATGTTGGGCAGCCACATTTCTCCAGAGGCTGGGCCCATCTATGGCCAGGGCTGACTCTGAAATGCTCTACACCCAAGGTGCTAAATTCACTGCCCTCACCAGTGGCTGGTGTAGGGATGGGAATGTGGCACCAAGGGAAGCCTTCTGTGGAACCCCCTGGAGAGGGGCAAGGGAAGAGAGGCCCTTTCTCTGGTCTTGGGACAGGGCCGTGGGAAGATGTCTTAGCTATAACCACTGCAGCTGTCTCATGTGTCTGTTGGATGTAGATCTCTGGCTACCGTGGTGAAAATGGGGCTCTGTATGGAACTGTCGAGCCCCTACAGTCCTCAAACTTTTAATCACCCTATCCCACAATTTCCTATAATAGGAGATAATAAATTATCTTATTTGACTATCTTTTTTTTAGTTATTCACAAGTGATCTTGATAAGATATTGACTCCGGAAAACAGATAGCAAATAATTGAAGGGAGAAGGAGCTAACCAGAGGACATCTAGCTGCTTTAAACTGGTTCAGAGTCACAGGCTCAGAATAATCAAATCCCACAGCACTCAAGGAGACCCTTTGAATGAAACATTTCCTACGTGCAAGATGCTTTTCTGAGCCCCACAAGGAGACAGAGACTGAGAGTAGGAACAGAAAGTGATGATGTGCACAATCCTTCAATTCATAGAGCTTGTAATACAATTTGGGAGAAATTTCAATTGACTGCAAAAATTCTAAATTGTTACATTCGTTTTAAGAAACTGGCTCCATTATTTTCAAGAATGACTCTTATTATCAAACAAATAATGAATTTTATCATCCCTCCATTCTACATCAAATATCAGAACACCTCCCAAAATCCCCACATCTATTAGACAAAGCCTTAATTTGGCAAGACCAATCCTTCTTTTGAATTGGCTATTGATCTGTGACTAGATTTACTTTCCCCCAGTTCAAACTAAAAATTCATAGCCATAATGTCCAGCTTTTTTAGCTCAAGCAATTTTATCATGTATAATAAACAATCATCAGAGAGGGACTCAGTAGAGTCTAAATTAATGAATGCTCACCGTATTTGAATTTGAGTACGATGATTTCCAATTTGATGGTTGACCTTTAAATTTACTGAGGAAAGGAACGAGCACACAGAGATGGCAGAGAGCAGGCTGACCTATTCACAGTGGATGGATACACTTTGGTATTTGCGAGGAAAGTGCCCAGGGCAAGGAGGATTCTGAGCGGTGCTAAGTGTGCATTTTGCCTTCATCAGGCCCCTGGGGGAGATGAAGAGTGCTAAGCCTGGGCAGGAAAGCAGCAACCCAGAGAGGAAAAACTACTCTTCTGAATGTGTCTACCAGAGCATAAATTGATTAAAACCCCATTTCAGACCAGAAAGCAAGTGCTTTACTAAAGCAATAGTTCCCACAAGCTAAGTCACTTCTGTGTTTTGTTTTGTCATGGCATTTTTTTAATAAAAATGTGAGTAGTTTAGCAACATTGTTTTAAAAAAAAACACTATTTATTGATTGATTCAATAGACACAGAGAGAAAGAGGACAGGTAGAACTCCCACCAGCTGGTTCACTATCCCAAATGGCTGCAATGGCTGGGGCTGGAGCTGGGAGCCAGGAATTCAATCCAGGTCTTCCACATGGGTGGCGGGGATTCAACTGTAGTGGCTATCACCACTGTCTGCCAAGGCCTGAATTAGCAGGAAACTGGAATCAGTAGTGGGAACTGGGACTTAAACCCTGGTACTCTGATGTAGGACACAGGCATCTTAACCAGTGTCTCAATCATAGGGCAAACACCTACACTGGATTTATTTTTTAAAATGTTGTAGTGACAAAATATATTCAAGGTATACTTCCTGATGATTTTATATACATATACATTGTATACTAATTACTCAAATCAATTAACATATCCATCACATCCAACATTTGTGTTGGGGGGGGGGGAGTGAGGGAATTTAAAATCTGCTCCTTTATCACATTTCATATAAACAAAACATCTTTAGCTATAGTCAACATGTGTACATTAGATCCCCAAACTTGAGAATATATACCCGTAGCCAATACCACACATTCCCTGCCCCCTTCACCTGCCTCCACATCCTGGCCCCTGGCAATTGGTCTGTAATCTCAACTTTTTTAGATTCCTCATAAAAATGAAATCATGCAGTATTGTTCTTTCTGGACCTGTTCTTTCCTCTCAAGATTTATTTATTTATTTTAAAGGCAGAGTTACAGACAGAAAGAGGGAAAGACAAAGAGAGAGGTCTTCCATCTGCTGGTCCACTCCCCAAATGGCCACAACGGCTTGAGCTGGGCCACCTGAAGTCAGGAGCCAGGAACAACTTCTGGTTCTCCCATGCAAGTGTACAGGGCGCCAAGCACTTGGGCCACCTTCCACTGCTTTCCCAAGCCACCAGTAGGGAGCTGGATCAAGGAAGGAGCAGTCAGGACTCAAACCAGCGCCTATATGGGATGCCAGTTCCACAGGCAGAGGCTTAACCCAGTACACCACAGCGCCAGCCCCTTTGGATCTGTTTTCTCTTACTAAGCACACTGTTTTCAGAGTTCTCATGTTATCACAAATGGCAGGATTCCCCTTCCTTTTTATGGCTCAATACTATTCCACTGTGCGTCTGCACCACGTTTTCATTGTCTATGCATTTGCTGATGGAGGCTTGCTTCGTTACCATATCTCAGCTGTTGTGAACAGTGCTGCAACAAACACTGAATGCAGATGTCTCTTCAACATACTGATGTCATTTCTTTCAGACATAAACCTAGCAGTGGGGTTGCTGGATCATATGGTAGTTTTGTTGTTGACTTTCTGAAGAAACTACATGTTGTTTTCCATAATGGCTCTATCTATTTACATTCCCACTGACAGTGGACGGGGTTCTGTTTTCTCCACACCCTCACCAACACTGTGATCTCTTGTCTTTTTGGTAACAGCCATGGGGCACCGGTCCAACAGATTGTGGCAGAATTAGGGTGCAGCCAACTGCAGAATGGCCAAGTCGGGGCATTTTCCGTAAAACCATTTTCACTGTGACTGTGTGTTGCATTTGTCTCTCCAGAAACCAGCACATCCAAACTCAGACTGTAAACAGAAACTTCATTAATAGAGGATTGTCATTTCAGCTGATTCCCCGCCGAAAGACTTCAGCTGACAGGATCGAAGATGAGGAAGGCAGATGGAAGATGAGAGAAGTTTCAAGGGATAGGAGGGGGGATTAAGGGGGAGGGAGGGTTCAGAGATCAGTGGGAGTAGGACTTGAAGTTCTCCAACTTCCTCCTCAGGGCAGCCATTTAGCCTAATTGAACCTAGTAATTAAGACATGTCTTGGAATGCCCGCAACCCATATCCAAGTGCCTGGGTTTGAGTCCCAGCTCGATTCTCAATTTCAGCTTCCTACTAATGTGCACCCTGGGAGGCAGTGAGAATGGCTTAAGTCCTTGCCACCCACATGGGAAACACAAATAAGGTTCCTGGCTCCCACTTCAGCCTAGCATAATCCTAGCTGTTGTGGACATTTGAGGAGTGAACCAACTAATGGGGTATTTCTCTCTTTGTCTCTGTCTCTCTCTCTCCCCTCTCTTCCCTGCCCCCCTCTTTGCCTCTCAAATAATTAACTAACTAAAAAATAAAGAAAGAAAACTTCCTCTTCGTCAGTGTGGTTGCCCCCAACACTTTTCATGGAATACTGCAAACTTGAAAGAGAAATTACGACACTGAGGGTATTTCAATAGCACATCTTGATGTCAAGATCATGAAAGACGGGGAAAGAAGCTGTCACATATTGCAGGAGACTGGGAGGATGCGATAACTAAATGCAATCCTGAGTTGACTCCTGGAGTAGGAAAAAAGGTCATTAGTGGAAAGACTAAGGAAACCCAAGTGTAGTCTTTAGTTAGCTGGATGTTAGTTTCTTCAGTTTGATGAATGTATCATGGTTATGTTAGATGAGACCCATAGGATGTAGAGCCTATGGAAATACTTTATATCTTTACAGTACATTGTTTTCTAGACATTAAAATTTACTGTATCTGGCTAAATTTAAAGGTAAAACACTTTCAGGACTTTTTTTTGCATAATAGAAAATGCAGTATATTTTTCTCCAGAGAAACAGATGATGGTTACAGACTGATTACTGACTGTAGAAACTATTTTTGAAGAAATCCAGGGAAATTATTTGACTTTACTTCATGAAACATAAAGACTGCTATCTTAGCTGAGTCTCAGGTGAGTCTATGAGTGTGAGGATAAGGTTGAAGCACATGCTGGAAATGCTGTTACAATTAGCACTTTCTGTAAGTTAATCAGTTAACAAATCTTCTTCTGAGAAAAATCTAGAGTTTTGGGAAGCCAGGAGACAGGACCACAGATTTATGACAAAGTCATAGCTCTGTGCCTTGAGTTTCCAGCTCTATGTGTATAAAAACTGATATCCTTCAGTCTATACTTTGTAGACTGAGTTTTTTGGTAAGATCTGGTGGAAAAAAAAAAATTCTATTGTATGAATTTGTCCATGAAGGGGTGGGAAAAGGGCTCTCCTACATTTTTAAACTTTCATTACAGAAAATTTGAGATTTTCACAAAAGTAGAGTAGTACAGTGACTCCCTATGTCATCATCCTGCTTCAACAAGTACCAACTCATGGCTGTTCTCCTGTTATCTGCATTGTAATCACTCCTCCACCCTCTGCTCCCACAAGATGATTGTACAGAAAATCCCAGACATTACATCATTTTATCTGTAAATAGTTCTCTGTGTGTCTCTCAAAGATATTACTTTTACAAAAAATAAATAACCACAAAAGCCTTATCACACCTAAAAAAAATTAACAATTGTACTTCCTCAAGTATCCAGGCTATGTTGAAATGTCCCTGATTATTCATAAGTTATTTTTACAGTTTGTTTAAGCAAGGTCCATGCCTTGCATTTGGTTTTTATGTCTCTTTAATTGCCATATCATCTAAGGGCTCCTCTCGCTGGATCCTGGGTTGTTCATTCTGCAGTTTTCCACGTCCCGGATTCTGCTGCTGATGTCCTGGTGGTGCTGTTTGACATATGGAACACGTTCCTGTGTCTACAGGCTTTTCCTCTGCTGATCCTTTCCTAAACACTTCCCTCCATGTCGGCCTGTGTTCTGGCCCGAGCAGTGACCTCATGCCTTGCTTATGGCTTCATCAGCCACCTGGGATCTGCACACCCACTGCCCAGTGAAAATCATCCTTAGGATAGTGCATGTTGGCCTCCAATCTCAACAGGTTCGTCAAAAACATAGTGTACTGCCTTCTCTCACTCCCTCCCTCTATCGAATCTTCATCCCTCCTTGCTCTCTCTCCTCTTCAGTGAGTGGAACCACTATCTGCTCAGAGCTCCAAGCTAGAAATATGGACACCATCTGTGATTCCTCCCTCTCCTATACTGCCCCCCCCATCCAACCCTTCCCAACCCTTGTCAATTCTACCCAGACCATGTCACACATTCATTTCTCTCCATTTCCAGTGGCAACTCTCTTGTCTGTCATCTTGATGGCTTTACAGCCTCCCAACAAGTTCTGCTATCACAGCTCTCTCTCTTCTTAAATTATTGTTCCTCCTGCATTTAGAATGGTCCCTCTAAAACAAATCAGATGGCATTATTCTCCTATTTAGGCCAAGACAATGGTTCTCCATTGCTCTGAGAATAAAATCCATTGTTAGTCACTGAAAACTCTTCAGGATCTGGACTCTGCTTACTATTTCAGAGTCATTTTTGCCTGCCACTCCCCTCACTTCCCATCCTGCACCCCTGTCATCAGGAACTCTTTCTCAGTCTCCAGGCTCTTCTTGTGCCTTTCTCCATAGCCTTCATAGTCTTTCCCCTTCACCAGTGTAAACTGTACTTGTGCTTAGATTTCTTTTATGTTCATCTCCTTCACTGTAACCTCCCAAGGAATGTGTTGGCTGTTTCTGTACATGCTGTCTCAGCACCCTGTTTAGCCCTATCATATCACTGCTGGTATCCCTCACTACATAGCAATCTCCTTAAGAGCAGGGAGTGTGTTTTCTTCCCTTTCACATGCTCAGTACCTAACAAAGTCTTAGCACATAATAAGCACTTCATTAATCAATTGGTTGAACTGATAAAGATGCATGATGGTTAATTATGTACCAACCTGATTTCAGAGATATCCAAACAGCAGGTGAAATATTATTTATGTGTGCTGTTGAGGGTGTTTCTGGAAGAGATTAGTATTGAAATCACTAGACCTGGTGAGGAACATCTGTCACTGAAGTGGACAGGCATCATCCAATCTGTTGAGTATAGAACAAAATGGCAGAAGAATGAACCTTCTCTCTTGTGAGGCTGGGATGTCCAGCTTCTCCCACTGTTGGATATCAGACTCTAAGCCCTTGGATTATGGGACTTACATCAATTCCCCCACTCTTGTCTAGTGCTTTGGACTCAGAAGGAGAATCCACCATTGACTCCCCAGGTTCCCAGGCTTTCAGAGTGACATCGAGTTATGTCATTAGCTTTCCTGGTTCTCCATTTGCATATGGCACACCTTGGGTCTTCGTGGCCTCCATAATTATATGAGATAATTTCCATACGAGATCCCTCTTTGACAGCTTTCTACATCCTTAAATAACTTATTGGTTCTGTTTCCCTGGAGAACTCAAATAATAGTCATTAAGGATTCAATGAGTGAATGCATGAATGAGTGACTCAGCCAACTCAGCCATCATTCAGTGAGTGAAAAAAAAAAAAAATCAATCAATCAGTGAGTGAAAACACTCAAGTAAATACAACCTAAATCTGAACAAACTAAAGGCAAGCCAGATCTTTATATATTTTGTTTACTTGAGGAGCAGAGAGACAGAAGGACAGAGCTCCCATCTGCTGGCTCACTTCCCAAATGTCTGGACCAGGCTGAAGCAGGGAGAACACCAATTCAGGTCTCTCACAGAGGCGGCATGGGCACATGCACTTGAGCCATCATCTGCTGCTTCCAAGGGTGTGGAACCTGCAATTGGAAGCAGAGCCAGGACTTGAATCCAAGGATCCTGATATGGGATGTGGGCATTCCAACCAGCCTGTTAACTGCAGGGCCAAATGCCCACTCCAGAAGCTAGATAATTCTGATCTTCAAAAGCTCTTTTCAACAGGTCTTTTTTTTTTTTTTTAATAGACTTCTTTTTTTCTTTTTTTTTAAGATTTATTTATTTATTTGAAAGTCAGAGTTACACAGAGAGAGAAGGAAAGGCAGAGAGAGAGGTCTTTCATCTGCTGGCTCACTCCCCAGATAGCCGCAATAGACAGAGCTGCACTGATCCGAAGCCAGGAGCCAGGAGCCTCTTCTGGGTCGCCACACGGGTTCAGGGGCCCAAGCACTTGAGTCATCTTCTACCGCTTTCCCAGGCCATAGCAGAGAACTGGATCAGAAGTGGAGCAGCCAGGACTCGAACCGGAGCCTATATGGGATGCTAGCACTACAGGCAGCGGCTTTACCCACTATGCTACAGTGCGGGCCCCTCAACAGGTCTTTTTGTCTTTTAGTAGAAGTAACTCAGATGAATGCAATAATCCAATACTTTCTTACCTTGCTTGACCAGCTTTCTTAAATGTAGCAGAGGAAAATCATGTTCAAAGCATTTTCCCAACAAGTGATAAAGTTATAATACAGCGTGTAAAATTTTATGATATGGCTGTTTGTTAATATGCTTCTATATTTGATATCTCTTTTGTGGATACACAAAATTAAAGATTTTTAGGACATTCTGGAAAGAATTCAAGTGCAATGTCAAATTATTTTCTTTCAAAATACCAAAGTATGCAATATTCCCCTGTTATAGACTATTCCTATTAATATGAAGTTTCTGTGGCTATTTATAATATATGCCTCTGGATTAATAAAACCTGATGTTATTCTTTTTTGTAGCTAGTAGTAGAATTATGTACTACAATTAATAGGATGTGGGTTAAGCTGTACTCAAAGATAATTTTTTCAAAGATTTATTTATTTATTTGAAACTCAGATTATGGGGGGTAGGGGGTGGAGAGAGAGAGCTTTTCCATCTGCTGGAACCACCCCTCAGATGGCCATAACTGCTAGCACTGGACCAGGCCAAAGCCAGGAGCCAGGAGCTTTATCCAGGTCTCCCACATGGGTGCAGGGGCCCAAGGACTTGGGCCATCTCCTGCTGTTTTCCAAGGCCATAGTAGAGAGCTGGATCGGAAGTGGAGCAGCCGGGACTCAAATCGGCTCCCAAATGGGATGCTGGTGCTGCAGAAGGCAGCTTTACCTGCTATACCACAATGCCAGCCCCCTCAAAGATAAATTTATTGCCTTAAACTCAGTATAACTAGGATTCCAGCTCAACTTATATTTTAGGATGCCCCACTATTTATTTGGCTGTGACTTGTTAATGAGAACATGCTTCTTTCACTCTCTCACTTTCCCACTGGTTTTGCTAGGACACTTAATGGCTGCTCTTGCTTTTGATCAAACAAAAAATCTTTTTTAGCAGTTTTAGGTTTGCAGAGAAAAATTTTAGGTTTGAGGGAAAAACACAGAGTTCCTACATGCTCCATCTCCCTCCCCACAATTTTTCTTACTAACATTTTGTATTAAGATGGTCCATTAGTTACAATCAACACACTAGTGTCAGTACATTAATATTAACTAAAGTTCATAGTTTACCTTAGGGTTCACTTTGATGTTATAAGACTTCCTGTGGATCTTGACAAATGAATAATTACATATATTCACTGTTAAAATAAGCCACAGAATAACAGTTTCACTAACCAAAAATTCCCTTGTGCTCTTATTTACTCTGCCTGTCTACTCCAAAATGTCAACCACTGATCTTTTTATTGTCCCCATAGCTTTTCCTTTCCTACGATGTCATAAAGTTGCAGTCATATGGCTTCTTTTGCTTAGTAATATGCATTTAAGACTCCTCTGTATCTTTTTCATTGCTTGACAATTCATTTCTTTTTATTGCTGAACAATATTCCATTTATGAACAACATCTCAGTGTGTTTACCCATTCACCTGTCCAAGGACATCTCAGTTGCTTCAAAATTCTGGCAATTATGAACAAAACTGCTATATAACTGTTCATGTGCATGTTTTTGTGTTGACATAAGTTTTCAGTTCATAAGTTTTCAATTCAAGCAGTGTGATCGCTGGATCTTATGATGAGAGTATGCTTAGTTTTGTAGGAAAACACCAAACTAACTTCTAAAAGTAGCTGTACCATATAGTAGTACCACTGGCAATGAATAAGAGTTGCTAGGGCACATAACCGACCGAGAGTTAAGGTACTGGCCAGGAGTACTTGGGTTTGAGTCCTGGCTCTGCCCCGGATTCCACCTTCTGGCTGATGTACACCCTGAGAGGCCTAAGTGATGGCTCAAGTGTGTCCATGACACATGGGAGACCCGGACTGAGTTCCTTGTTCAGCCATTACAGGCATCTGGGGAGTGAATTAGCAGATGGAAGCTCTCTCTTGCTCTCAGGCTCTTAAATAATAATTTTTTTTTTTTAAAGTTACTTTTGCTCCATGTCCTCACCAGCATTTGGTGTTGTCAGTGTTTTGGATTTGACTGTTCTCACAGGTGTGTAGTGGTATATCATTGTGTTTTCATTTATAATTCCCAGGTGATACAGTGGGGATCATCTCTGTTTCACGTGCTTCTTGCTGTCTGCATATCTTCTTTGATCAGGTGTCTGTTCAGATCTTTTGCCCATTTTTTAATTGGGTTGTTTTCTTATTATTGGGTTTTAAGAGTTGTTTATATATATCAGATACGAGTTCTTTATCTGATATGTGGTTTACAGAGATTTTTTTCCCCATCTTGTGGCTTATTTTTCCATTCTCTTCACAGTGTTGTTTTAACAGAAGTTTTAAATTTTTTTATTTTAATTTTAATTAGTTTTTAACAGGCTCAATGTGATTTGTAGATGCAATTCTAAGAATATAATCAACAGAACAGAAGCATTAAATTATAATGAAATCCAACTTTTTTTTCTTTCATGGATTTGTGCCTTTGGTGTTGTATCTAGGAAGTCATCATTAAATTTAAAGTCAACTGGAATTTCTCCAATGTTACCTTCTTTTTATGCTTTTATTTTATTTTATTGAAAACAAGAGATATTGAGATCACAAGTGAAAGATTCATGACATTGATCATAACATGGTAAAAGAAGGTATATTTCATATCCATGATATGATTCAATGAAGCAATATTTATAACTATACACCAAATGATATGACATCTACACCATTTTTATACCATACTATACTAACTTGAACAAATAAGAGAAAACACATGCTAGCAATCTTTCTGAGACTGATTTTTTTTTTAGGATTTATTTTATTTATTAGAAGGGTGGAGTGATAGAGAGAGGAAGAGAGACAGAGAGAGATCTTCCAATAGCTGGTTCACTCCCCAAATGGCCATAACACCCAGGGTTGGGCCAGGCCAAAGCCAGGGGACAGAATCACCATCCAGGCCTCCCACTTGCATGGCAGGGCCCAAGCACTTGAGCCATCTTTCTCTGTTTTCCCTGGCTCATTAGCAGGGAGCAGGATCAGAAGAGGAGCAGCCAGGATTTGCTTAACTCATTGCACCACCATGGCAGCCCCTCCGATGTTACCTTCTAAGAGTTTCATAGTTCTTTGTTGTACATTTAGGGCGAGGATTAATTTTGAGATGATTTTTGTGAAAGGATTTTTTGCATGTAGATATCCAGGTGTTCCATCACATTTTATATATATATTTTTTCAAACATTTTTCTTCAATGATCCTGTTTCTGGATTCTAGAAGAATCTGTTAAACTTTTCTTCCAGGTCTCTGATTTGATGTTCTAGACTCTCCAGTTTTCTGTTTCCTGCTTCCACTGACTTTTGTTTTGGGCGGGCAGAGTAGACAGTGAGAGAGAGAGAGAGACAGAGAGGAAGGTCTTCCTTTTCCATTGGTTCACCCCTCAATGGCCCCTGTGGCCGGCGCGCTGCAGCCAGTGCACCGCGCTGAGCGCTGATCTGAAGCCAGGAGCCAGGTGCTTCTCCTGGTCTCCCATGCGGGTGCAGGACCCAAGGACCTGGGCCATCCTCCACTGCACTCCCAGGCCACAGCAGAGAGCTGGACTGGAAGAGAAGCAACCGGGACAGAATCTGGCTCCCTGACCGGGACTAGAACCAACCCAAGGTGCCGGTGCCGCAGGCAGAAGATTAGCCTATTGAGCCACGGCACCGGCCTGTTGTTTCAAATTCACTATTTTTTTCTGATTCTTTCCATGTCACCAATTATGTATGATGAATAAGCAATGACTTCATTAATCTTTTTGAGAATATGCACAAAATATTTTTAATTTAAATATGAATAAATACATTAGACGAACATATATTCTGTCTAGTCTCTTCATAACTGTTGTCCTGCCATAGCTATTAATAGTCCCATATAGAATATTTAATGTTCAAAAATGCTCCAGTTTAGGGGCTGGCGTGTGGCAGCTCCCTGCTAACATGCCTGGGAAAGCAGTAGAAGGTGGCCCAAGTGCCTGGACTCCTGCCATTCACAAGGGAGATACAGACAGAGTTCTATTCTGTGTGCCATATCAGAGTGCTGCTTTCAGTCCCAGCTACTCTGCTTCCAATGCAACTCCCTATTAATGCATCTTGGAGGTAGCAGATGACAGCTCAAATGCTTGGGCCCCTTGTTGAAGACCAGAATGGAGTTCCAGGCTTCTGGCTTCGGTCTGACCCAGACCCGGCTGTCATGGCCATTTGGGAAGTAAACCAGCAGATGGAAGTGCTCTCTCTGTCTCCTTTGTCTGCCTTTCAAATAAATAAATATACGCTTTTAAGAAAATCGTACTCCTAAGAGCATGGTCCATGGACCAGGAGCCTTGGCATCACCTAGAGGTTTATTGGACATGTGGAAACTTGGACCCTACCCCAGACCCACGAAATCAAAACCAGCAGTTAATAACTTCCCTGGGTGACTTAGAGGCACTGTAAAGAATGAGCAACACCAGCCCAAGTACTTAAATATCCCTCGGGAAGTTTGAGCTGGGCATGATTTTTACAGGGCTGCTCTAGCCAAAGACCAGGCAAACTTCCGTGGTTCAAGTGAAGACATGTCTGTTAATTTGCCAATGTTGCCACGGACAGCACTTACATGCTACCAGGGCAAATGGGTGGGGATAATTTACAGGTAGAGTTCTGCTTTCACAATTTTATTTTCTTCATCATTCAGAAAACAATCTTAGGATCCCTCTTCATCTGATGAACCTCCTCCAGCACCAGAAAAAAGATTTGGATAACTTTGGTTGAATCTGCCCGTTTGCCTTGAAGTCTGATGTAATCACAGTCTCCTACCATGGAATTAAGTGTAATTCCTGGGGGAAAGCAAGATTGTTGAATGCTAACGATAAAATATATGAAGACTCAATGAAAAGTGTTATAAATGTGCGTGGCTACTAAGAGCTATCTGGATGGCCTAAGTCTCTGGGTCTATCTCACTTTTTTCCCACCGTGTATCTGCTTCCAGGAGGAAGTTCTCTGTGCTGTCGGCTTCGTCTGTCTGCTGCTTAGGAACTGTGTGCTGTGCAAGCTCAGCTTTCTCCCTGCTGGCTCCTCCCATCGCAGGGAGATGCTGTGTCTGTCCTGTGCTGAGAGCGGAGGTGGGTTCTGCCAGGAAGCCTGTAGTCCACTCCAAAGCGTGCAGTTCTGGTTGGAAGGAGGAGGATGACACCGGGTCTTTTGTGACATACCAGGAGTCTTAGCTCGTGGAAAATGTGTTATGAAAAGCTATGCATGGATTAATTCTTTGTCTCAAAGGAAATATATCTTTGAATCCAGGAACTTTTTGAAGTCCCATCATCTTGGCACAATAGGAAAGAGAAAAGGATCTCTTCCGGGTATTGTGTTTCAAATGCTCAGAATACAGATTTTTGGAGGAAATTTTTCTTCACTATAATTAGAGGACAGTGGACTTTAGGTGGGGATGCCCATTCCACCTCATAGCCCCTCTCCCCCATCACCGCCATCGAGGCCATTCACAGCTACTCAGCCTGCATGGCTGCGTTCCCTCCACAGAGGGTGCTGTTTTCTACTTGGATCGCGTCTTTTTGGTGTCGTCTTTTTAATTAACCTTTTTTGGAGGCGAAATATTTCTTTTTCTATTAATTTATGTTTTCATTAAAATATTTTATTAAAAATTATAATTATTTATGGATGCCATGTGACATTCTTTTTCTTTGTGCTCCTACAAGTATTAAAAATGTAAGCATTTTTGAAATTTTGCCATATTCACTTCATACACAGATATTACATACATATACATATTACTCTTTTTCTTAAACACAGGGATATTAATATTATGTTAATATTATATTATTTTCAATATTATACTAATGTTCATTATATATTAATATTAAATTACTATGTGGGATTCGTGACTATGATCATAAAGTGAGGAAAGTAGGGTGTATTGTCATATATAATTCAGTGAAACAATATTTATAACTATATACAAAATAATATGACATTCAGACAATTTTTATATTTTTTCTATATATTAACTTCCACATATGAAAGAAAATGTGATATTTATCTTTCTGTGTCTGGCTGTTTTCACTTACTACAATGATCTCCAGTTCCACCCATTCTGTTGCAAATGTCAGGATTCCATTCTTTAAAAAAAAGGTTTATTTATGTATTTGAAAGGCAGGGTTACAGAGAGGCAGAGGCAGAGAGAGAGAGAGGTCTTCCATCCTCTGGTTCACTCCCCAAATGGCCGTCAATGGCCAGAGCTGTGTCAATCTGAAGCCAGAAGCCAGGAGCTTCCTCCAGACCTCCCACATAGGTGCAGGGGCCCAAGGACTTGGGCCAGCTTCTACTGCCTTCCCAGGCCATAGCAGAGAGCTGGATCAGAAGTGGAGCAGCCTGGACTTGAATTAGCGCCCATATGGGATGCCGGCAATGCAGGCAGCATCTCTACCTGCTATGCCACAGCGCCGACTCCCAGAATTCCGTTCTTTTTCATGGCTGAGTAATAGTCCATCACATATAAAGATCACCTTTCTATATCCAGTCTCCAGTTGACAGACACGGGGGTTGATTCCACATCTTTGCTATTGTTCATCGAATTGCTATTTCCCAGGTGCCTTTTTCTAATATTCACAGAGAGAACTTAGATGCTCCCAGAGACTGCCTGGGAAATTCCTAAGAAAGATGCCCAATGTCCTGATCTTCCAGGCAAATAAAGAGAGGAGGCAGATTTATGTGAGGCAGTTGGGAAGACATGAAAACCCTAGAGAAGCGATAGTCACAGGATACAGCTAAGCAGAAAGGGTCTTAGCCTCATGCAGTGCCCTTTGTGGAGCAGGGAGCAGGAGAAGCAGAGAGAGTACAGCACCTGGGGGGATCCTTATGAAAAGACAGACAACTCAGCTGTGACCTGGAGCAGAGAGGGGACAGGAACAGGTGAGAATAGCTTGGGACAAAATCATCACTCGGAGCCAAGCTGTCAGCACATACGAGGGTACTTTGAAAAGTCCATGGAAAATGGAATTGAACGAAAAGCTTCCACTGTTACAAAAACATTTTAAAATCTGGGTTGAGCATTGGACGTGGTTAAGATGCTGCTTGGGACGCTTGCACCCTATATCGGAGTGCAGATTCGGCTTCCTGCTATTGTGCACCTTGGGAGGCAGCAGGCGGTGGTTCAAGCTCTTAGATTCCTGCCACTCACATGGGAGACCTGGACTGATTACGAGGCTCTTTGCTTCTACCTGACCCAGCCCTGGCTGTTGTGGGTATTTGGGAAGGGAATCAGTGAATGGAAGGGTCTTCTTTCTTCTTTTCTTCTTTCTTTTCTCTCTCTCTATCTCTCTCCTCTCTCATCTTTTGCAAGTAAGTACAAATTTTAAAAACCTTAAATCCATATGCATTTTTTCATAACACATTTTCATGATCTTTTTAAAGACAACTTGCATACAAATATTTCAAAATTTTTTGCACCAAAATAAGTTTATATTTTCTTCCTTCAACTTTTTGAGGTACTCCCTTATTACTCCATGACCTGCCCCCTTCCTCCACTCTCCTGATAGAGTAGATTTTCTTAGAACATCAGCTCACCAGAATTCAAGGGGGCAGGACCTTGAGAAGCTCAGTGGAGCTGGAAGGGGCGAATGTATTTTTCCCTCAAATCTGGTACAATGGAAACTTGAAACAGAATATAAGCAGGCAAAAAGGGAAAAAACAAGATACTTTCTGGTTTCCTTGCTTTCTGGCTGCAGATCACATCTATTAACATTGCCTTCTGTCCAAGTTGTACCACTGTGTATTTTTGAGACAGAAATTTCTGATTCCATTCAACATGATGTTCTTAATCAGAACTAAGTTCTTTTTTTTCTTCAATGGAGCAAGTGACATGGTTCACTAGAAAAAGGTGGAGATCTGTGTTGTCTGGTTTTTTTTCTTCTTAATGGTATAGATCTCAAAATCAATTTTAAAACATTCTTAAGCAAATTCAACCTTTCTTGATATTATGTAATGAAACTATACTAAAGTCTTCATGCTGAACAGATAAAACTTTCTAGTAGGACAAATATTTCATAATTTCCTAGATTTAAAAAAATCAGTATTTAGTACTGGCTATCCTATAAAGGTTTAAAACACCATAAGTTAACAAAGTTCACTGTGCTTGCTTCCCCACTTTTAAGAGACAAATTGGTCTTGGACTGAAATGCAAAGGTATGAAAAAAATGTTTAAAGCAAAATAGGACACTTTGACCCATTTTAACAGCCAACAGCTCAGTAAATAAATACAACCGTGGTAAATAAACTTCTCTGGCTATCGCTCTATGAAGCAATGCTTGGAAGAGATGAATGAAAGTAATTTTTTAAATCAGTAATTTTCCTACTTGGCTCCCTTTCTAGACTCTTTTCAGACTGCCTGCGTTCAATCCGAATTTGCGCCAATTATTATTTAAAAGGCAACGGTCACAAAGATGTGCCGGGCTGTGTTCTAAAGTTTGCTTCTTAATTAAGATACACTTTTTTTTCTAACACAGATCCCCCCCCCCCCCCCCGGCTGTTTCCTGCACAGCATCTTCCTTGTTTACAGGTTACACACAAGGAAAACACATATCATTGAATTTTCTCTTCCACAAAAACACACATCTCGCGTGCAGATTCAGGGACAGACACCAAAATCTAAAATACATGACAGTCATTAACCAGTGTCGTTAGCAGAAGTCATTTGCACCTGTTTATAACTTTAATCACTTTATATTTCCACTGCTTGATCCCCTGGGTGCCCACTATCTCACCATGCTCTTATAATTTCATGCCCTTTCTCCCCACTGACATATACCTTGTGGAAGTCAGAATGCAAGGTGACCTCCTTCCAGAAAACTGGCCCCAGGGAATTAAGGACAACAGCCTCCCCTCTACCCCCACCCCATATCCGTGCCTTTGATCTCCAAAGTCGCAGCTATCCTCAGCTAACCATGGTCTGAAAATACGACATGGAAAATTCCAGAAATAAATGATTCCTCGCTTTCAAACTGAGCACTGGCCTCAGCAGCATCATGACATCTCCCACTGCCCTGCTACATTCCACCCGGGACGTGAATCATCCCCCGGTGCTATAACTGCTGCCTGCCCTTTAGTCACTGGGTAGACATCAGGGTCATGGGCTTGACTTGGTGGTTTGGCAGTGCTTGTGGTCAAGTAACCCTTATGTGATTTAGTAGGGGCCCCAAAGGAGGCATCAGGGCAGAGAACATGGAAGGGAATGCTGCAGGGAGTGTGGGGAAAAGCCTAGAACACATAGTGTTCAGCACTGTCTGTAGTTTTAGGGACTTGCTGGGGGTCTTGGAATATCTCTATGGATAAGAGGGAGGGCAGGGAGAGGGATTACTATATTCCATCCCCTCACAAAATCCTACTGTAATTTATTTCCTATCTTCCATATTACCTTTAGACATTTAATTTCAATTGCATGTGTGTATGGAATCCACCCTACACCTGCTATTCGGCCGTATTTGGTTACATGTTCCTAAAGGGTAAAGACACAGTCGGGAATTCAGGACTTTATATTCCCCAGTGCTAGTGCTAACAGCCTTCCCTTCTCTCATGGAGATGTACACCTGACCTCTCACATACATTCTCCTGCCCCACCCCCCTTTTGTGGTAACAGAGCCCTGGGAAGTGACCAACTAAAGTAATTCTATTCCCTGCCTCTCTGAAAGTTGCAGGACAGAAGGGGTGTAAATAGAAGTCATTAAGGAGGGGTCCTGGGAAAGCCCCTTTTTCACCTTGCTTCCCTCCCCTTCATTTTGCCCCAAGAAGTTGGAGTATAATGGCTACACCCTGTGATCTCAAGGAGTGAGTTCCTGCAGGAAGAGGGATTGGACAGAGACAGGGGGCTGAATCCCTCATGCTGAGATGGAACCATGACTCCCAAGCTGGGTCCTGTACAGAATGTCAGAGTAGGATCCAACAGTGAAGCAGCACCACTAGTGTGTGTGTCTTGTTACAGGAACTGCACCGGAAGCACCCATGGAGCCAGTTAAGCAGTGTCTGTGAGGAGGCTCTCTTTGAAGCTGATGCTAGGGGACTCGGATAGCTGAGCAGGAAGATGGAGATAAGGCAGAGGCAAGGAACATGACAGAAGCCACAAGCATAGTCTGGAGCCCACAGGTATGGACTGAAGTCTGGGCCAGGGCCCACTGACCATCACCTGAGTGGTGTGACTATTCTATACAAATGGGGGACATTCATCCCAGGGCTAGACACACACACACACACACGGCTCAGGAGGAGCCTAGTGAGGCAGGCCAGCTTGTGTATGGTCACAAAATGTGAACTGCAAAATGGCAGCTGCACCTGGTGCCCCAGACTCTCCCAGGGAAACTACTGGACCCGTTCTGACTAGAAACATGTGGAAAAAGGAATTCTGGGGTATATATTTCAGCACAGACCCCATTGATACGTGTCAAGGCCACCAAATTCTGGATTTCTTTTTTGTTTGATATTGCTTTGTTTTTAAAAATTTACTTATGTACTTGAAAGGCAGAGTTGGCGGAGGAGGGAGGGAGGGAGGGGAGAAGAGAGGGAGAGAGACAGAGAGAGAGAGACAGAGAGAGAAATCCTCCTCCTGCTGGATCACTCCCAAATGACCACAATAGTCAGGGCTGGCTCAGGCCAAAGCCAGGAGCCTGGAACTCCATCTGGGACTCTCATGTGGGTGCAGGGACCCAAGTACTTGAATCATCTTCTTCTGCTTTTCTAGGCGCATTAGCAGAGAACTGGACTGGAAATGGAGCAGCCAAGATTCAAACCAAGGCTTACATGGGATGCCAACGTTGCAGAAGGTGGTTTAATCCACTGCACTATAACCCCAGGCTCTCTGGGTTTCTTTAAATTTTCTCCTGCTTAAAGTACCTCATTTGATCCTCTATTATTAACAACCAAATGTAATTCCTAACAGATACTGAGCCTCTATAAATACATGTTGTTCCACAGCCAAACTGGACCGTGAATCTGCTCTCTGGATCCAGATAACTTCAACACAGAGACTTCTGTCTTTTTAACAGAAGATACGGACTTTTTAAAAAGTTGCTTTGGAGAACTTCCAAGCATAGCATATTTTAAGAGAAAAACGGTAAAGGTCAAGGAATCGATAGAGATTTGCAGAATGAAAGAACTGTGTTCTTCATTCCAGAAAGCAGACTGGGGAGGGAGGAGACCAACGTCTACCGGGGCTTGAAGAGCACAGCTAAGGGAACTCAAGGCTTGTAAATTACATTCTGAAATGTTAGCCCCAGGATGAAAGGATGGTCTCACAGTGCCAAGTCTTGTTTTGAACATGGCTGTTTGGGGGCATGACAATCATTTGTGATTTAAGCATCTATGATTTCAGTACTCTAGCCTCCTGTTTGCAGGAGTTCCTTGTAATTCCTCAACGATTTCCACAAGTAGGTGTCATTGTTACCTGTCAGCAAGCAGCTTACTGGAATGGCGTGAGGTGTCTGTGAACCATGAAAAGAAGGAAGAAGCAGAATGGGCAGAGCAAGCTGTAGAACGATAGGGAGACCGGGAGCAAGGAAGGCACCGAGAGGAGCCTCACACTAGGCAGAAATGACTGGGCCCTGGGATTCCCATCATGCTCAGTGTGATCAGCTGGGGGTCCTTCTGGGAAGATGGCCGGCCTCAAGCTCAGAAGCTCCAGAAGGTTCTAGAGCTGGAGGCTGTCAGCTAACTATGCTCCTTGCCAAGGAACAAATGTCAGGTTCTCCCTGAGCAGCATACTTCCGAGACTGTCACAAGCACAATTGCTAAGAGAGATGCTCTTTCTTCTTTTTTGTTTTAAAAGCTTTACTTATTTGAGAGGCAGAGTTACAGATAGAGAGAGGGAGAGACACAGAGAGAGGTCTTCCATCTGCTGGTTCACTCTCCGAATGGCTGCAGAGGCCAAAGCTGGGCTGATCCCAAGCTGGGAGCCAGGAGCTTCTTCCAGGTCTCCTATGTGGATGCAGAGGCCCAAGCACTTGGGCCATCTTCTACTGCTTTCCTAGGCCGTAGCAGAGAGCTGGATCAGCCAGGACTTGAACCGGTGTCCATATGGGATGCTAGCGACACAGGCGGAGGCTTAGCCCACTATGCCACAGTGCCAGCCCCACACTTGACACACCCATTTCCCAAAGTCAAGTTGAAGAAAAGAATCCTTACCAGGGCAGGGTGACTCATCCCAGGTCAGATAATAAGAAAGAAGATAGGTTAAGAAATTTTCTGAAGAAGGGGTGAGGGAGATGCAAGCTAAAAGATACAGAATTCGAAACAGAGAGGAGAAATACATTCAAGGGACTTAATGTACAACACGGTGACATTAGTTCATAATTGTCTAATATATACTTGAGAATCGTTTAGAGAGTACATTTTAAGCATTTTCACCACAATCAGCTTAACATAGCTATTCCACACATCTGGGTATTTCAAAAAATCATGTTGTTCACCATAAACAAGAAGGTACTTCAAAAAATTCATAAATAATGGAACTAAAAGGAAAGTTTGGGGGCAGGTATTTGGCACAGCATGCGAAATGCAGCCTTGGACACCTGCATCCCACATCAGAATGCCTGGGTTTGAATCCCAGCACGCTTCAAATTCCTCCTTCCTGCTCATGTGCATCCTGGGGGCAGCAAGTGATGGCTCAAGTACTTGGGCCCCTGCCACCTATGTGGGAGACCCAGGTTGAATTCCAGGCTCCTGGCTTTGACCTTATCCAGCCCCAACTGTTGCCAATATTTGGGAAGTAAACAAGCAGGTGCAAGATCTCTCTCTCTCTGCTTTTTCAAATAAGTAAAAATAAATTTTTAAAAAGATAATTAATTTTGGTGCAAAAAAATGAAATCTAGGCATAGCTTTTCATAATACACATTTGCCACAAACACTCCTTGATTAAATTGCTCCAATTTTTGAGCTGGCGGAGTTTGAGTTCACACAGACCCCAAACCAGAGAGGGGAATCTATGTTGACATTTATTCTAGCATTCCTCAATCCTAGGCTCATGACTCTACTTCCTGTCTCTACACACCATCCAGGAGGATCATGCTGTCATATTTTCCCATGGCTACTCAATCCCTGTCTGACCACAACTCCCACCTCACCTCCTAGCATTCTGTGGGTCAGCCACACTGAGAAGCAGTTCCCTATAGCTTATAGCCCCTAACAGCCTTGCTTCCCATCTGTTTTCTGTTTCTTTAGTAGATGTATGACAACTCAGGCTGGAAAGCTAATTGGCTCTGACTGACGAGAGCAAAATGACCACCTGATTTGCATCTACAGCTTGAACGCCAATCAGTGGCTGGCTAAAGGCAGAATTAAATAAAAATCTGTACAGGCCAATGCTGGGGAATTCTGGGTCAGAAGGATATGTATTTACCCTTTACACTGGCCAGGCAGTATCTTGCACCACAGATATTGACCAGTTGCAGATTTTATTCTCAAAAGGCACTCGTCCCTAATGATCTCAGCAAATGAGTAACTCATAACAGCTTATTTGGAAATTCCAATATTCTGGAGGACTTTGTCTTTCTATCCTTTATATTTTCTACTCAGGATAGAGGCTCGGAAATAGTAAAAAAAATAAGCACAATGATTAAGTAACTGATAGATACAAAGAATGGCACTTGAAACTTTAGTTCTGTGGGTTTAATTTGCTTGTACTGTAGGTTACCTTATGTAAGTCCATTTTACAGATGAAGGTTAGCAAGTGTAAGTGACAGAAGATAATCAACTAGCTATCCACCCTGACTTGGGACAGGTCTGACTCCCTAATCTTTTGCTCTCTTCTCTCACTCGACAATTCACAATTACATGCCAGAGTCTAAGACTCTGAACATGAAGTCCACATCTGCTGGCATCCGTAGTGTCCAACAGCTGATGTGGGAGAGTGATTGGGATTAAAAAGAAAATGAGATTGGCCAGAGATGATAACGGCTGAAGCAATTAGACATACCCAGTTTCATCGACCCTTGTGTGCATAGGGTAATTATTCTGAATGCTCACCCTTTTATATATTTGACGTTTTCCCTTATCAAAGCAGAAGTTGGCAGGAGTCATCATATTCTGTGAAGGCATTCAGTTGTTAAAAATGGCTCCCATCTAGCTGGGACATTATGAAGGTCCTGCCCTGACCCAACTGGCCACACACACACACACACACACACACACACAGGTGCTCCCAGTTTAAAGCATCTTCTAGCATAAACAGTGCAGATACGGATTAGCCATGGAGCTATTAACACAGAAGCCTGGAAACCTTGGCGTTCCCAGCACAAATCAGCCTGGACGAATGTTCCCTTTCCATGTGAATCACGGCATTCAGCCCCGCTCACTGTCTTATGTACCTTTTCATTTGCTCAAGCCCAGCCAAACCAAACCAGGGATCACCAGTGGAGAGAACTGTAAATGTTTGCAAACGGTGAGCAAATGAGGAGAAAGCCCTAGATTTAGAGAGACACGAATGATTGTGTGCAGATATAAATAAACATTGTTCTCAGCTCAGCTTCTGTCAACACCTCAGCACTCCGCACACATTCATCCGAAGATAAATGAGCTAGTGTTACCCAGAGCTGAGGAGCTCCCAAAACCACCTGAAGAGGCACACGCTGTGCTTGGCTAAGCCTGTTTGCAAAACTCAGTCCCTGGAATACAAAGCCACCTCAAAGTACACAGCCAGCTCTGAAATATGTGTGTGTTTCCAGACAGCTATGGAAGGCAAAACAGTCATCCCCTTTTGTTGTTCTACGCTTCACATCTTGGCAATGGGCACACCTGGAGACCCACATCGTTTGCCCGCACCAACATTCTTTCCATTTTTTAATCAAGTAGGACCGTGCTTATAACATAATATTTATGAAAACACTATCAAAAAGAAAAATCTTAAATTTCCTTCATTCTACCAGCCAAAGGCCACCATCCTTACTGCTGAATGTATGCTTCTGGAATTTTTAGGGCATACATAAAAATTCTTCAAAATCAAAATAGGATCATATTATAGGTAATTTGCTTTGCTCGTGCAAAGACAGCCTATGCACATTTTAGTGTTTTGTTAATAAACAAGTAGTAGTACCTCTGAATCATCTCTTGTTGAGGATTAAAAAATAGCCAGCCCCAAAAGGCACAACCCATCAAAATGATATTGATCATTTTTCCATATACAGAAATAAAACAATTTATTCAATCAAGATGTAATGCTTGATGTCTATCAAGAATTACTTCTGAAGATGTGTGGTTTCAAATTTGTAACCCTACAACTAATTTTTAGTGGATATTTTTGTAGATAATTATTTCCACAAATCTATTATTATTTCTGTACGGTAAACTTTTAGAAATAGAATGCACAGATATGAATTTTTTGATGCTTTTAATACAATTTCCCTCCCATCAAGAGTACACACATTTATATGCCTCATTATCCTGTACCCTAACAGCAAGTGATTTTCATTCCTTTTTGATCTTTGCCAAATCAATAGGTAGAATACTATGTCATTTTATTGGAATTCATACTTATTATAAATATTAATGATACTGAAGTTTCATTATGTTTGCTGAAACAATATACAACTAACTGTTACCAGAGAATGGCAGGGTCCTTGTCTTAGCGCAAGAAAGAATTCAGGCGTGAGACAGAGGAAGTGGAAAGCAAAATAGCAAGGTTTATTAGGGCAGGGACATTCATAAGAATGGATGGGCACCTCTCAAGAGAGAACCTGAGAGAGTGCCCAGTCGCTCAGACTGGGGGAGAGCGAGGTTACATGATTGAGTGGAGAGAATACACCTGGGCAGGCCAGGCCAGGCCAGGCCAGGCGGGTGGCTCAGCAGAGAGGCAGAGGGCTGAGCACGCAGTCCCCGGTTGAGGCCGGGGGTTTTTAAGGGGATGGGCCTTGCCTTCCCCTCTTCTCCTCCTGGAACAAAGGACGTTTTGGATGTAAATATGAAAAATTCCTTTCTGAGTTTTCCCTCTGAAGTTATCAGACAGAGGGGAAGCCTGGCTGGCGTCACCCCACCTTAGAGGAGCCTTAGTGGAAGGATGGTTATCAGGTGAAAGGGGCAGGGAGCGTTTGAAGTGCAGATACTGGGCTATACCTGGAAAGTGATCAGGATGACTTTGAGATGCATATGCTGGACCTAGATGTCAATTCTTTAGGCCTTTGTCACAAACACATAAGCTCATATCTGACTTCCTACCTAACATGTCCACTCATAATGTACATTTATTATTTATCTCTAAGATTATTCATTTTAATACTGGTAACTTCCTTTCTTTTATATAGGATGCAGTTTCATTTTTGATCACTTGTTAACTTGATTTGTTGTTTGGGACACAGAAAAGTTTTAAATTTGGGGGTTAAAAATACTTGAAAAATTTTTAATAAAAATGTGTTTAAAGTGCATACTCCATTATCTTCATGGATTTGTTGATATGTCATATTTACATTGTCCATCCAAAACCTATAGTTTTCTCCTATTAAATTTTTAGATTTCAGAAGCAGAGAGTGAGCAAGCAAGCTGTTTCATCTCCTAGTTCACTAATCAAATGTATGAAATGGTTAGGGCTGGGCCAGGGCCCAAACTGCGATCAATCTAGGTCTCCCATGTGCATGGTAGGAATCCAACTACTTGAACCAAAACCACTGCCCCTCAGGTCCACATTAGCAGGAAGCTGGAGTCAAGAGCCTGTTCAGGTACTCAAATCCAGGTGCTCCAACATGAGATGCAGGTATGAAGGACTCCAACATGAGATGTAGGAATCAAGCACTAGGCTAAATACCTTCCTCTAATTTAAAAATTTTCATCTACTTCAAGTAAATTTTGAAATATTATGTAAGATCCAGATCACATTTTTTCTCCCAAGTGATGATTTTTGGTCCCTGCAATGTTTTTCATAAGAGCATTTTTTCCACAGTGATTTAACAGGCCTCCATTACACACACTAAGTACTTATATATCCTTTGGTCTATCGACTTTTTATTTTATTCCAATGATCTTGTTTACTTATTCTTGCACAAGTACTACCAAATTATTTTAATTTTATAATTCATTTTAATACATTTTGCTTCTAACTTTTCTAACTCCATCTGGGTCCCCCACATGGATGGCAGGGACCCAAGTACTTGCGCCACTTTCCACTGCTTTCCCAAGTGCGTCAGCAGGGAGCTGGAATGGAAGCAGAGCAGCCAAGACTTGAACTGCTACTCATATAGGATGCCAGCATCCCATCAATACTATCCACCAGGTTGCGTGTTAGCAGGAACCTGGAAAGCTGAGTGGCCCTGGGAATCCAACCCAGTCCTCCAATACAGGATGTGATCCAGGCAACCTAGGGAGCATCCTAACTATTGCGCCACACCTACCTCAAGGATAAGGAAATGCAGACAATATTTAGTGGCTTTAGCGTGGATTTTGTAGAAGGCAGGACAAAAGCTCCCTTAAGGATGTCAGTGTAATGGGCTGGCGCTGTGGCGTAGCGGGTTAACATCCTGGCTTAAAGTGCTGGCATCCCATAGGGGCGCTGGTTTGAGACCCAGCTGCTCCACTTCTGATCCGCTGTGGCCTGGGAGAGCAGTGGAGGATGGCCGGGGTCCTTGGGCCCCTGCACCCACGTGGGAGATCCAGAGGAAGCTCCTGGCTCCTGGCTTCGGATTGGTGCAGGTCCAGCCATTTTGGCCAGTTGGGGAGTGAACCATCGGATGGAAGATTCTCTCTCTGTGCCTCTCCTCTCTCTGTGTAACTCTGACTTTCAAATAAATGAATGAATCTTAAAAAAAAAAAAAAAAAAAAGATGTCAGTGTTTTAATCCCAGGAACCAGTGAATATATGAGGTTAAAAGGCAAAGGGCACTTAAAAGGTAGCAGATGGACCTGACTTTAAATAGGGAGATTATCCAGGCAGGCCCAGTGGAATCAGACAAGTCCTTAGCAATGGAAGCAAAGGCAGAAGAGGCAGTGCCAAGTTGCGGGGCACGAGAACAACTTACTCTGCCATTGCTGGCTTTGAAGGGGCTAGATGCCAAGGAATGTGTGTGGGCGCCTTAAACACCAGGAAAGACAGAATGACTTCTCTCCAGCCTCCTGAAGGAACACAGTCCTGCCAACACCTTGACTTTAGCTCAGTAAAACCTCTTTAGAACAACTGGCCTCCAGGACTGGAAGATAATAAATGCATGTTTTTAAAACACCGAGTTGGTGTGGCCTTGAGTCAGATGTGGAGTCAAAACTCGAATTTATGGTTCATTAATTATTTTAATATAAATACCCTTGGAAGAACTAGTCTAAATCTTGATTTCATTGCTTATAACATGGCTGTGATATCTTGCTTCAGGCAATGATAATAACAATAGCAACTTCATTAGCTGAGTACTATGGTCCTAGTAAGGGAGATAAGTAACCTACGTGTGGGGAATAGCACTCCTAGCTCATAACTTTTCTGTTAACTCATCAACACCACCTTCTGACGCAAGTACCATTATGATCTCTATTTGAATTGAGGCACAGAAAGAGGTAATCGGCCAAAAATTAGAGCCATTAAAGGAAAGGGCTTAGATTTATGTGCAGGTGGAGTTCAGAGCCCCTGCTCTTAAATGGAGAATCAGGTTATAGTGGGTTGAGGGTCCACTTGCCAGGGAGATGAGCATCTGTTACGAATAGGAGATTCCCAGCCCAGCCTATTTTGTGCTTCTAGCATACAGTTAAACAAGGCTCCAGGGCAGGAGTCTCAATCCCCACCTACTCCTTGAGCTGCATGTCAGCTTTGCAATGGCTGTGGTTTCCTCCGTGCCGTGCAAACAAGCAACCAAAGGCTTCCAGTAGCCTTAGTGTCATTGCCTCATGCACTCACCCTCTGGATCTCCAGTTCCTCCTGGTTTAAGCATGGGGAGGAATGTCCTGGTTGAATTTTGCTTGGGGTGGGAGGGGTGCTCCCTTTTTTCCCATAGGTAAGTCTCATCCTTCATATGCCCCAAGTCACAAATGGATGGGTCCTTTTCTCAATGTTCTAATATGCGAAATTATCCCACAGGGGATTGGTGCTAGGACTGCTGTGGATACTGAAGCATGCAGATGCTCAAGCCTCTTCTATAAAATGGCAAAGGATTTGCAAGTAACCTCTGCACATCCTCCCGTACGCTTTAAATCATCTCTGTAAGACTTAGAATGTATCCTAAAATGTAAATTCTATGTAAAAAGTTGCTATGCTGTATCATATGGGAGAATAATGACAAGGAAATAATCTATACACATTCAGTACAGTCACTAAACAAAATATATACTCTTATTTTTGGGGGGTGGTGGTTATAGTTGGTTGAATCTGAGAATGTGGGATTCTTGAACAGGAAGGGCTGACTATATGGCTAGATAGTTCTGGGTTTCAAATGGAGGCATGTTCTTTCTGCAGAGAATCGGGGAGAGAAAATCAGCTACATATGTAACTTCAAGTCATCATCTTACATGGCAGTCCTTTTGTAGATATCTCCATGAGAACTTGGAAAACACTTAATGGAAACCGAGATGTGGGTTGAGGGAACAAGTTCTACTCCTGGTCCTCTACCAGCATAGAGGGAGTGGCAGCGCAACAATTTATTTTCCCATCAAAACTCTCATTATTAGCAACTGGAAACTATTGCAGTTGGGTTCAAATGTTTTTTCTCTCGGTTGCATAAAGCACAGAGTGCGAGCCAGAGTCTCATTTGCAGTTGATGTCCTTCTTGGTGCTCTGGTCCATTTCTGGCTCTCCAACACCCATTCATGGCTGAGATCTTATCTGTGGAAAAAGTTTTTCACTACTATGGAGCAAACTGATATTAAATAAGGATTTTTGTTTCCATAAGGCTAAATGATTCCATTTAAATCGCTCCCAGATTATATCCTTTTAATATTTGTTGGCCTTAAAATGATGTCTTTTATGAAATGATTACAACACTCGCTGGTAGTTTGATTTGATTTAAACACCCTTACAATGTTAAAAGCTGGCAATCCTCTGGTGGTTTTCAAATTATTTTTGAAATCTTTTTCTGGTCTGTGTAACCCCAAACCCTATGAACCACTGGAATGCATCTTCAAATAGTTTTCAACAAGTGGAATATTTTCTGAGCCCCTGGGTTTCTGAGAATGCCTGCCTGTCCCACGGAAAGACAAATTGCCGGTTATGACATTCTTAGCTCATCACTCCCTCCTCCCTTCCTAACCCCGTGGAGTCATTTGGCATCTAACTGTTGCAGAGGAAATGGTTGAGACCAGCACTAACTTTTGTTCTCTTATAAATAACTTTTTACTGAATACTTTTCTTTTTCACTTATTACTTTCTTCCTTCCTGAAGGCATCATGCACCTCTCCCCCAACAAACATGCCGCTGAGAAAGAGTGTGTGGTGACTGATGACCAAGGCACCAGGCCTTGTATCTCCTAAGTGCAGATGCTATGGGCATAAAGTATCTTAACCATTATTCCAAGTTCTTGTCCCCACAGAAATAAGAATTCAAAGCCAAGGCAAAAACGCAGTGCACAAGTGAGAACTGGATTTATTTAAGAGAGTGGTGAGTACTGAGGGGCAGTGGGTTAAGTTACAGCCTATGACTCTGGCATCCCATATGAGCACTGATTCAAGTCCTGGCTGCTCCACTTCTGTTCCAGCCAGATCCATCCTGGAAAAGCAGCAGCAGATGACCCAAGCGCTCAGGCCCCTACATCCACATGGGAGACTAAATGGAGTTCCTGGATCCTGGCTTTGGCCTGACCGGGCCCCAGCTATTGTGGCCATTTGGGGAGTGAACCAGCATATGTAATATCTCATTCTGTCTGTCTCTCCCTCTGTGTAACTCTTTCAAATAAATAATTTTTAAAAAATTTACATTTACACAAGAGTGTGGGCAACCCCACAAGGGGAGACACCTGTCAAGAGTGGGCCAGAGTTGCCTATGAGAAGAGAGAGTAGGAGGAGGCCAGAGAAGGACCCATAAGCAAGGTCCAGAAGCCTAAAAGCACAGGGCGCATTTCCACATGTATCGGTCCCTTTTATGTGGTAGGCAGTGGTGCCCTAGTGGAATTTACAAACAGGTTCAGTTCAGTATGCATGAGGCTTTCTGGAAGTTTCATGGCACCTCCATGTGGAGCTTAACGTCTACATGACCATCAAGGCATCTCCTCCTTCCTGGTCCCAGATGAGACACAGGTGCATCATGGGAAAGTGAGTGTATTGGATTAACAGGTAAGGGGGTGGAGTTACAGCACAGTGCTACACAGAAATTATGAAAAAAAAAATCAGCTCAATTATCCCTAATTAACCTCCCTGCCTAGTTTCCCCATATCACAAATCTAGTTTCTTTTCTATACTAGCCACTGTACTATTGGACAGTTCTGGGTTGAAGAGTATCACCTGTACCTGGGAACATGATCTTAGCTGGGCACAGGATCTTTGTAGATGCAGTCAAATTAAGGTGATGCTATTACGTAGAGGCTGATTCAGTGACTAATGTCTCAGAAGAAAGAACTTTGGATTCAGACACACACAGGGAGAGTTCCTTGTACAAACAGACACAGAGTCTGAAGATGGAGGCAGAGGTTGGAGTTTGTAGCCACAAGCCAAGGGGAACTACCCTGGGATCACTAGAAACTGGACGAGGTAGGGAAAAATCCTCCCCTAGAGGGTTCAGAGGGAACAGGGCTCTGTCGACACCTCCAGCTTCCATAACTAGGGGACAGCACACATCCATTGTTGCTTTAAGTCACCCAGTTTGTGGTACTTTGTCACAGCAGCACTAGGAAACTAAGACAGATGTTGCAAACACTTTGGATTTCAAGTGCTTTATCTGTAAAACGTGGGCAATAATGTGTTTTAAGGTTTACAGATGGTTGAGAAGATTAAACGTGACAGCAGGAGAAAAGGTATGTAAATTCTGGCACATTCTGTCTACTAAATAGAATGGGTCATTTTTGTTACCATCATCAGTGTCACCACTACCACCACCGCCCACACCTTCCGTTTTTTATGTTCTTGTAATTGTTACACACAACCTGCATGATTTTTATAAAATAATAAAATCTTAAAAACTAGGGATTGCCAGGCCCACCATCAAAGATGTTTGATTCAGTAGGTCTTGGATGGGCCTCTGGAATGAGTTACTGTTTGAAGGTGTCCAGACATGAACTCTCATTAAACACTGAAAGTTCAATGTAATTTAAGTGGTAGACCTGGTATTACTGTCCCTGTTCTATAAATATGGAAATCAAGGTCAAAGGAAATTGAACCCAAGTCAGAAAATGTAAAATCAAGTAGTTTTTTTTTTTTGAGGCTGAACTTCAATAACTTCACTGGTTTGATGAAATGTGAAACTCCAGCCTTAGTAAGAAAAAAATCCCAGATAATGAGAACTCCGTAATACATAAAATATGGGAGACAGTCCAGTAGGAGGATTAAGAACACATGCTTTGGAAGCAGACAGGTTTAAACTCTAGCCATGGCACTTACTTTCTGTGTGAACTTGGAAAAATTATTGAACCTTTTGAGAGCTCGGGTTCATCTGAAAATGGGCATAGCATCGATCAGGTTTCTCTTGAAACGTGAACTAGGCACCATGATAGACCATTATTTTTAGCACAGGGAGTGCTGAATGAATGTTACATTTATGCAGTGACACTCATTTTTAAAAATCCATACTATCTTCTGCTATTGAGTTGCTATAAAGATACAAATGCAGGGATAAAGGTCCACAGATGAGGACCAGGAACTCACTTTGGAAAAGATGTGATGCTCCAGCTGTCCTAGTAGCTTAGATTATCATTCTGAAAGTAACTTACCTGGAATTCTTATTAATTGGCCTTTACCAAGGCTCCTTATATCTTCAATTCTCCATTATTATAATACCGAAAGGTCATTTGCTAGAGTACATACAAACTAATTTTAATAGTTCCTCATAGCTAACCAAAACATGTCTTTAAGGATGCTTTAATGAGTATGATTTTCTCAATCTCTAGTGCTCAATAGGATTTGTTTCTGTCTATACTTGGAACATTCCACTGTATTCTGTATTCTTCATCAGCCTCCAAGATGCTGAGAAGGAGGAAGCAAAGAAAGGAATGTTTTCCTGGTGGAAAATTGGGCATCCTAACATCACCAAAAGGATTAGCAAGAAACAAGATAGGAAATTAACCTGTACAAACCTGCTTCTTTTATTTTCGTGTCATTTAAATCACTGTACATTTATCTTACATTAGAAACAGTCACCATTTTCAGACTTGATTTTGTTAAAGATTATATGCCTTTTGGAGAGCTGACATGATTCCAGTCGCTTCTCCATATCATTTGCTGTCATATTTTTTTTTAAAAGAATTTATTTATTTTGAAAAGCAGAGTTACAGAGAGAGTGAGAGAAAGAATCTTCCATCTGCTGGTTCACTCCCCAAATGGCCACAATGCCCAGTGCTGGGCCAGACAGAAGCCAGGAGCTAGGAGTTTCATCCAGGTTTCCCATGTGGGTGGCAGGGGTCCAAGCACTTGGGCCATCGTCTGCTGCTTCTCCCAGCCCATTAGCAGGGAGCTGGATTAGAAATGGAGCAAGGTGGCATAGCAACTTAAGCTGCCGCCTGCAGCACCGGCATCCCATATGGGCACCGGTTTGAGTACTGGCCACTCCACTTCTGATCCAGCTCCTAGCTAATAGCCTGGGAAAGCAGTGGAAGATGGCCCAAGTGCTTGGGTCCCTGCACCCACATGGGAGACCTGGAAGAAGCTCCTGGCTTCAGATCAGCCCAGCTCCAGCTGTTGCGGCCATTTAGGGAGTGAACCAGTGGATGGAAGACCTCTCTCTCTATGTCTCTCCCTCTCTCTTTCTGTAACTCTTCCTCTCAAATAAATAAATAAATCTTAAAAAAAAAAAAAGTAGAGCAGCCATGACATGAACTGGTGCCCACATGGGATGCCAGCAACGCAGGCAGCGGCTTTACCCACTATGCCACAATGCTGGCCCCAATGTCCAGATAAAATTTTGATGGCAAGTTGCTCAAACCTCTTTGCCACTCACTGAATGTCTCATCCAGGATTCAATGAACAGAAGACCATAAAGTAGCCTAAGCAACACAACACACCTGTAGCAGTTAAATCTGCAGATGGATGTTCCTTGCTTGGTGCAGTGGCTCAAAACTGTCTTTTAGAAACATGGTTCTATTTTTTCCACTATGCCTTCCTCAAAATGTTTTTATGTCCAGATGCTTGAGACCTCATGGTTGCAAGATGGCTGCCTGGTTCCAGAAGTTATATTCTTATCTCTGCTTCCTGAGAATATAAGAAGAGGAAAGGTCATGAGAGCAGCACCTCTCTTCTCATGCCCAACTCTTTCAACAGTAGACAAAACTGTACCCCAAAATCTCACCAGCAGGTTTCTACTATCTCTTTAGCCACAACTGGGTAACCTGAACAGCTCCAGGTATAAGAAACTCTGGGAGTATTATCAGGCAAGGTTGAGTAAGATCCCTCTCCCTGGGGCCAGCTTTGTGGCACAGTGGGTCAAGCTGCCATCTGCGGCAACAGCATCACTTATGGGCACCAGTTCCAGTCCCAGTGGCTCCACTTCCAATCCAGCTCTGTGGAAAAGCAGAAGATGGCCCAACTACTTGGGCCCCTGCACCCATATGGGAGACCCAGATAAAGTTCCTGGCTTCAGCCTGGCCTGGCCCTGGCCATTGTGGCCATTTGAGGAGATCACTCACTCTCTCACTCACTCTCTGTTTCTCTAATTCTGCCTTTCAAAGAAATTAATAAAAAAAAAAAAAAAACACAGAGATTCTCTGCTTGACTTAAAGCAATCATGATTCCTCTGCTGGGGGTTGACATTTTGCTTCTCTTATCAAAATCAGGGTCTGTTTAGTAAAAAGGCAGAAAGTCACAGCAGTGGAGAGAATTTGCTGGAGTGCCTTTCCAAGCCACCCTACTCCCCACTTTCTCCCCTGCATCCTGAGTTGACTCTTTAGTATCCCCAAAAGTTGTGTGATGCCGTTGAGCTCTAGGGAGTAATGATGCGAAAGGGCAGCTGGCAGGCTATAGCTGCGGTGTGGGGTCTGATTGGAGTGATACTGAATCAGGATACCATCCTGATGCTATCAATCACGTTGGAGCAACTATCAAGAGACCCAAAGGACAGATTGAAGCTATTGAAGCTCACCGGAGGCTGACTGGAAACTCTAATCTGTACCCTTAGAGTGCAGCATCTAACCAAAGAACTCCCATCAGTTACCCACCCTGGTTCCAAACACAGCCTTCCATTCTGTGCCCAGACCTGGGGTTGTGCAAATGACATTGCCTCTGCCAAGAAGCGGCGGTAAGGTGGCAAGACTGGGACAGAGAGAAGGCACGTGTGCTTCCTCTCCACTTCCCGTCTGACCGCAGTTCTAGTGAGCGCCACTCCAAGGCTTCTTGGCTCCTGAGAGCAACTGAGCCCTGTTTGCAGCTTTGCCCACATTTAAAGAACCACCTTGAGCTTGTGCCCCCCAGCAATAAGAGCACCACTGGTGTAGGGACTCCTGTGCCGGATCTGAGTTTCAAAGTTGTGCTAACTCTAACCTCTACCTATTGTTTCTCCAGTAACAGAGACGGTCCTGGCTTGATAGCTCATTTAATTTTCACCCTTTGAGTTACCTAGCAAAACTTTTTATTACGCGAGCCTTCCTTCTATTAAACCCTCTGCTCAAGGAACTGGTGGGATTTCTGTCTTCTGACCCCCATGGCTGTTCAGTAGGGTGAAGTCATGAAGAGACCATGGAAAGCAAGGTCCTGAAGTGCTCTAGCTTCTCTATGACCAAGTTAATGTCCTGTGGTAGCAGTTACCTCCAATGCATAATTCACCTTAATGGTATATTGCTTTGAATTAAGTAGCTTGGATTAAGTAAGTGCCAAGTGACAGAAATCCAAAGTAACACTGTATTAAACAAGTTTGAAATTTATTTCTTTATCTGTTTCAGATCTGAAATGGCAGTTCCACAGACACTGGGCATCTATATTCTACCCATCTTGTTATTTTTCTGGCTTTAATATATGGCTTGTGCCTCCTGTTCCAAGATGTTGTTCAAGTTCCAGCCACCTCATCTACATCCCAGCTAGCATGGAAAGATAGGACTGCTTCCATTATAGTTACTTAGAAATCAAACATGTCACATATGTGTGCATCCCACTGTCCAGAATCAATTACAAAGTCACACCAAGGTGCAAGGGAAGCTGTGAAATGCTTTTATTCTGAACAGTTAGGTCTTCTACTGTGTAAGGAAGGAATAGCTATTGGTAGATGACAAGTCATCCATCTAACATGGTAATTGTTACTTCTGGTTTGTCTGGGTAATTTAATAAGCAGTTTATTGACAGAAAAGTTTACATTCCATACAATTTACCTATCACAGACAATTCAATAGTTTTCATTATATTCACAGTTGTGCGTCCTTCACCATAATCAATTTTATGAAATTTTCATCCTCCCTCCACAAAAGCAAACTCTTTATTTATTAGCAATCACTCCATTTTTCCTTCCTTTTCCATCCCTGTCATAGGCAGCCATTAAATTACTTTATCTCCATGGATTTGACTTTTCTGAACACTTTATACAAATGGAAGCATCCAAAATGTGGCCTTCTGTAACTAGTTTCTTTCACTTGGTATAATGTTCTTATGCTTCATTCGTGTTGTAGCAGTATCAGTATTTCATTCCCATTTTATGGCCAAGTATTTCCCTGGATGGATATAGCACATTTTACTTATAATCAGTTGATGGACACTTGGTTTGTGCCCACTTTTTGGCTATTATGAATAATGCTGCTATGTATAATTTTTTTGTAGACATATGTTTTTACTTCTCTACATTATATCTCTGGAAAACAGATTTTACTGCTGGGTCACACAGTAGCTCTATGTTTAACTTACTGAGAAATAACTGAAATGTGCTCCAAAGTGGCTATATGATTTTACGTTCCCATCAGCAATATATAAGGGTTGGAATTTCTACACATCCTTACATTTGTTACTATTTGACTTTTTGATTACAGCCATTCTAGTGGGTGTGAAGTGGTATCCCATTGTGGTTTTGATTTGCCTTTCCCAAATGACTAATGATGCTAAGCTCTCCCCCCCCCCCCACTATGATAGATCTTTTTTTGGGAAAAATCTACTTAGATCCTTTGCCAATCTCTTGGTTTTAAGATTTTTTTTTAAGCTACATAGTTCTGTGTCACCTGGTTACATCTTGCATAGATTTTTGCCAGATTTTTCCCCTTAACTTTTAAGAGAAAGCTGGAACTTTATCTATTGTTGGAAATTCAGCAAGGCTTTGAAACATCATCTATTCGAAAGTCACAGCATGTGGTATAAATTGCAGATTTAATTCAGTATTATATATGTAAAAAGAATCTCTGAGGAGAAATTTTATTTGAAAGAAAATGGGTAGAGGGCTAGCATTGTGGCGTAGCAGGTAAAGCTGCTGCCTGAGACACTGCCATCCCATATGGGCACAGGTTTGAGACCAGACTGCTCTACTTCCTATCTAGCTTCCTGCTAATGTGCCTGGGAAAGCAGCAGAATATTCTGGTCCAAGTCCTTGAGCCAGAATAATATGGTCCAAGTCCTTGAGCCCCTACTACCCATGTGGGAAACCCAAATGAAGCTCCTGGCTCCAGTTTGGACCAGCTCTGGCTCTTGCAACCATTTGGGGAATGAACCTGCAGATGAAAGATATCTCTCTACCTACCCTACCACCGTGCAACTCTACCTTTTAAACAAACAAATAAATAAAACCTTAAAAAATGGGCAGCCAATATACAAGGTAAAGTGAGACTAAAATACCACTGCATTTTGAGCCACGTACCAAAATAGTAAGGAAAATTAGAAGTCAACATCCAAGCTCTACAGAAGGGGTGCAGAACATTTTTTCTGCCAAGGGCTATTTGGATATTTATAACATCATTCATAGGCCATACAACATTATCAACTGAAAAACGAGCCTGTTATAAATTTATTGAATTTTGAGTCCCACCTGCAGTTGCCTTGGCAGGGCCAGACCAGATGAATTTTGCAGGCCTTATCTGGCCTTCAGGCAAGACATTCACCACCGGGGCTCTAGAGTTTGATAACATTATGTTTAAGAGACAAGATACAAAGTTTTACTGCTGATTATTTGGAAGTCATGTTTTAAAATACATTAGCAAGTAAATAACTGTAGTTAAAGATCACAAGAATATACAATAAGACAAGGCTCAGTAATCATGGGATAATAAAAACAATGTTTTTAGCTAAACCTAATGATTTTTCTATCTCTTAGCAAAAATAATGCTTTTAATTCTTCGTCTCTTTCCATAGGCAATACTGAACAAAATAAACAACAGGTAATGGGGAAAAAGCCCTATAAAATATCTTTGCTTTGTTTAAAATGTTAAGGCCAAAGTAACTGTGTAATTGTGAAGGTCTACACCAGTCATTAGTGAGGATGCTATAGGCAGAGGGAGGGATAAAAATGATGACACTATGAGAAGGAAAATATTGATTCGGATGTCTAGAATCAAACTTCTATCACTCAGAGCAAAACCACCTAACAGTTCTGGACTTCAGTTTCCAAAACTAAGAATGCAAAGGTCAGGCTGTATGGATGCCTGTAGTCTATCTCTAGAAATCCTATGAATCTATAATGACTAAATAGCAGAGCTTGTCTATGGCATTTTCTATGGAAATTTGCTGAGGAAAGTAAGTCTGATCAACCCAAATAGTGCCAAACCAGAAAGCCTGGCTCAGTCATGGCATTTCACAAAATGAGTTGTGTTCAAAATATTCAGGAAACAATGGGATGAATAAAGTTGTGATGGGTTCTTTTACTTATTTATTCAAAATATATTTCCCATTTCTCCCTTAGTTTAACATTCATGTGAACTGGGACAGCAATATGTGTAGGTCCATAATGATGAAGTGACTGGCTTAAGCTGTCACCAAAATCCTGTTCCCTGCTTTCTCAGCCTCCCTTGCAGCTATGGGTGGCCAAGTCAATGAACGCAGCCACAGAACATTATTCTTTCCAAAAGCACTTTCAGGAATTACTTTTCAGAAGCATGGTAATTACAAATGTTATACAGATATATGTATGTTCTAATAAAGCCAGAATATGCTAATCTTTTAGACTCTTCTTCCATAAATCATTTACTCTGTTTATCCAATGGAGTATTTTGTCATACCTTGCCCTCATTTTTGTAAAATTTTTTAAATGATAGAAAAATCAGTTTCCCAAGAACGTATCTGACTATTAAACTTCTCTATCATAAACCTAAACAACTTGGAAATTCATATTTTTGAGTAAACAAAATTTAATATTCACATTAATCAAACTTTTAGACACAGTTGTGTTGTCGCATGAAACCTGGAACCTAGGATTCTCAGTTCTGTGCACCAAAATCACTGGTGGTACTTTAAAAAGAAAATCACAGTTCGGTCTCCATCTACCCCACACCTCTTCTGATTCACACTTGCAGGTGGCTCAGGACTCTGGTAGTTTAAGTTTTAAGGACAGCCAAGACTGAAATACTGTGCTTTATACATCACAGAAGCTGAGGCTCTTCAAGAGGCTTTAGTTGAATGAGGCCTTATGGTGTGGTGAAAATAACTCTGTAACAGGTATAGGGGCTCTGGCCTTGGTTTTGGCACTCAGCAGTTAGTTGACTTTGGCCAAATAACTTAAAAACTCTTTGAGCCTTAATGAGTCACTCATAAAGGGGACAATTTTTGCCCTGGATGTAAACATCAACTGTTTATAAAAGCATGTGGAAAGGGGCTGGCGCTGTGGCATAGTGGGTAAAGCCTCCCATATGGGCACTGGTTCGAGTCCCGGCTGCTCCACTTCCAATCCCTCTGCTATGGCCTGGGAAAGCAGTGGAAGATGGCCCAAGTCCTTGAGCCCCTGCGCCTGCATGGGAGACCCTAAGAAGTTCCTGGTTCCTAGCTTCGGATCACTGCAGCTCCGGCTGTTGTGACCAATTGGGGAATGAGCCAGCGGATGGAAGACCGACCCATCCCTCCCTCCCTCCCTTTCCCTCTCTCTGCCTCTGGCTCTCTGTAACTCTGCCTTTCAAATAAATAAATCTTAAAAAAATGGAAAATTACAAGGAATCTGGAAACTTATTTTTTTCAAATATTTTTATTTAGTTATTTGACAGGTAGAGTTACAGACAGTGAGAGAGACAGAGAACCTTCCATTGGTTCACTCCCCCGTGGCCACTATGGCCGAGGTTACGCCGATCCGAAGACAGGAGCCAGGAGCTTCTTTCCTGGTCTCCCATGCGGGTGCAGGCACCCAAGCACTTGGGCCATCCTCCACTGCCCTCGCCAGCCACAGCAGAGAGCTGGACTGGAAAAGGAGCAACTGGGATTAGAACCTGGGGCCCATATGGGATAACAGCACCGCAGGCAGAGGATTAACCTAGTGCACCACCGTGCCAGCCCTGAAATCTGGAAACTTCTATCAGTGCTGAAGACTGTTATCCTCTTTGTGGAGTGCCCTTTCCAGTCCTTGCATGTTGAAAAAAAATCCTATTGCACCTCCCACTGAGAACTCTTCTGAAATCTTTGGAGCCCTCTCTACCCCAGCTACACAGAAATGTAAGCACGTCAGGGCTTTCCAGAACCTTCCACATCACCCTATCACACGGACCGCCCTAACGACAACCCTGCTGTCCACCACTGGCATAGCGTATGCTCCTCTCCCTCGGGGAGCCGTCTTCTCAGGGCCCCTGTCCCTAGCAATGCTAGCCCAGGTGGCCCAAAATGGCCACCACCTCAGCCAGAAAACAGGAACTACCCTTGTAGAACCAGCTTTTTCAAAAGCGGAGTCTTTTTTTCAACGTGCTTTCACTGGTCAAGGAGATACTAGGGGACTTTAAAAGTCCGTGGAGAAACAGAACTAAAACAAGTTTATGTGGCTGCAAACACTGTCTGAATTTCATGAGGTTTTTTTTTTTTTTTTTTCCCCATAGCACGCGTTTCCCATGGATTTCAAAAACATTTTTGCATCCAAACTAGGGTTTCATTCCATTTGCCATGAGCTTTTTGAAGTTCCCTGGTAAGGGGAGGCCTGCCGAGCTCTGCTGGGGTAACCAGCACGGATGACAATTACTTTATCGCTGCCCATTCGCGGTAGGCGCCTGTGACACTGAATTCCCTCGGAAAACGTCCACTGGATCCCCATTCTGCAACGAGACGAGCGGGGCTCGGGCGACTTCGTAATTGGCTCAAACACTCCAGAGCCCCAAGGCACCTCCTGCACCCAGAGGCGCTCTGAGGCTCCGCTCTCCGGCTGTGGCTCGGGGACCAGACCCCTCGAGTCCACCCCGACTCCCTTTTCACAGCGAAGCTGGCGCCGCGGGCACTGCTCGACCCGGAGGAGACAGGAGGCACCATGTCCTCGGGGCGCTCCGGTCACCAGGACGCGTCCTAACAGCACCGGGGCCCCGGATCCGGCCGGGGGCGTCTATGCAGCTCTGCCGCGCCTTTTGCCCCGGGAGGACTCGGCCACACCACGCTTTCTCCCAAAGTTTACCTCAGACGCCGAGCCGGCAGCCCGGCCGGGAAGCTCCAGAACACCCACACCGAGAGCGAGGCCCTCCCACTGGCCGCCCGCCGGAAGTGACGCACCGGATGCGTCCCTCCTCCCGCAGAGGGGGCGGGGAAGGAAGATGGCGGCGCCCAGCAGCCGGTGAGGGCAGAAGACACCGGGACCCTGGGGGGCGGCCGAACTCGTCCGTTATGGCCGCATCCCCGCATGCTCTGTCCTCACGCCTCCTGACAGGTACTGGACCCGCCTCGGGCACGATCTTGGGAAAATTCTTGCTTTCGTGCCACGTGCGAGACCGTGGTTTCCGGCTGCCTGCAACCTTGGGAGCCCTTGGAGAGGTCGGGTCAGCGGAAGAGGGGAAGTGACTTTTGGGGTAGCCTGGAGGGAGGAGGCCGTGGAGCGAGGGTCCAGCCTTGCACTGTATCCCCAGTGGTCCGCACCGTCTGCTCCGTCGGGGAGGAGTGGGCAGGGTCAGGTGCTTCTCTGGCTTTTCAGAGAGGGCAGGACCTTAGGGCTCCCCAAATCTCTCAGCTTATCAGAGCCTCGCTTCCCAGCCTTCCCTCCTGGCGTTCCTTGTAACTGAGAGTCTTCGCTTCAGTGTAGAGTGATAACGATAAGGACAACTGCAGGCAGCAGGACATACCCCCTCCCACCCCCTGCCCCAGACTTTGCACTATCAGCGTGGTCCCTGATGATGTAAGCCCTCCACTTGAAAGACCCGTGACAGATGTTATATTGAGCTGAGATGCTCATCCCTACCACTTGGCAAGAACTCAGCTCAAATGGCTTCTGTGTCTCCTTATCAGATCACGGTCTCTAAAGTAAGGCTCCCTGTCTCTCTCTTCTGGTATCAGCCTTTATCTTTCTTTCATCATGATTAGCACAATCTATTGTTGTTTATATCCTGGTTTATTGTGTGTTTTTCTCAACGAGAACAGAAACGTTTTTTCTTAAAGAATTTTATTTATTTGAAAGGCGGAGTTACAGAGAGGCAGAGGCAGACTGAGAAAGAGAGGTCTTCCATCCACTAGTTCACTTCCCAGTGGGCTGCAACGGCCAGAGCTGGGTTGATCCGAAGCCAGGAGCCTCTTCTGGGTCTCCCACGTGGTTACAGGGGCTCAGGGACTTTGGACATCTTCTGCTGCTTTCCCTGGCCATAGCAGAGAGCTGGATCCGATGTGGAGCAGCTGGGTCTCGAACCAGCGCCCATATGGGATGCCGGCTCTGCAGGCTGGGGCTTTCACCCACTGCACCACAGCGCTGGTCCCGAGAACAGAAACTTTATGGAGGCAGCAACAATGTCTGCCTCTCTGGTTCACCTCTGTGTCCCCAGTGCTTAGGACTGGGCCTGGTGTGTGTTGTCTCTGTGTAATTATTTGTGAATGGAGGAAATTTATCCTAGTGGTACTGTGGAAGAAGAAATTGGGAATTGTTTTGCCCTCATTAGTTTAGGGTGAAAACTAATGACTGGGTGGGGAACATGTTGCAGATGATCCCCATTGGAGACAATATAGGAGAAGCCAGGAACTTTCTTCCGGTCATGCCCAGAAACTATTTTCAGGCCTACCCTACCACTCATGAACTCTGCATTATCTGGCGATGTTGGTCACTGTGACTCCATGAGACTTCTTCCTTCCTTGTTTTTCATGATGTTATTTTATAGATCTTTAATTGTCTGTGTAATCTCAGGGCAAATCACTTGACTTTTCTAGAACTGAGTTTACTCATCTATAAAATGAGGTTATTAAACGATAATCTCAAAGGCCCCTTCTGGTTTGTAAGGTGGGAGGAGCATAGGTCAAACAGGACCAGCCAGGGTTTGGTCATTGTGAAAGCTGGGGGATAAGTATGGGGTTTGTTGAAGTCTTCTGCTTTTTTATAGGACTATAATTTTTCATAATGAAAAGTTATTTTTTAAGTTCTTATTTATTTGTTTCTTTGAGAGGCAGAGAGAGAGAGGTCCCATCTGCTGGTTCACTCTCAAAATGTCCACAATGGCCAAGAATGGATCAGGCCAAATTCAGGAGCTGGGAGCTCAATCCAGATCTCCCACATGAGTGACAGGATCCTAATTACCTGAGCCATCACTGCTGCCTCCCAGGCCGTGCATTAGCAGAGAGTTGGAATCAAGACACGGTAGATTAATTCTCCGCCTGTAGCACCTGCATCCCATATGGGCGCCATTTCTAGCCCTGGCTGCTCCTCTTCCAATCCAGCTCTCTGCTATGGCCTGGGAAGGCAGTAGAAGATGGCCCAAGTCCTTGGGCCCCTGCACGCACGTGGGAGACCAAGTGAACTAACAGGAGGAAGACTTTTCTCTCTGTCTCTCCCTCTCACTGTGTAACTCTACCTCTCAAATAAATAAATAAAAATATTTTTTAAAAGAGTCAAGTATAGAACCCAAGTACTCTGAAATGGGGCAGGTGTCTTAACCACTAGGTCAAGTGCACATCCCCCCACCCCCAATTTTTTTTTTTTTTTTCTGTTTGGAGGCCCATGTTTCTTTATTTTGAATCACTTCTTAGTTACCTGTTACCATCCCTGACTGAACGTTCTTTGATCCGCACCTTACACATTCATTCTCTGAGGCCTCCTCAAGAATTCTACACTAACAGTGAATAATATGAATAATCCACTAAGAGGTGTATAATTATCACCTCTGTGTGGTTTCTCCAGCTGCATCCCTCAGGCTAGCTGTCTCTCTGCCTTGGCTGTTCTGTATTTTCAGCTTTCTGTGGGATAATTCCATTTGACTGCCCCAACTGTCCCAGTTCCAAGAGAAGGGCAGCTCCACGTGGTATGGTGCTGGCTCCACCTTCGCAAGGGTGGGGTAGAAGGAATTCAGAGATAGCTTACGTTCTGAAGTGGGAACACAGTCGCCCAAAGGTCTGCTAGTAGGTGGTCTGTAGGACTCACTGCCATCCAGTGATGGGCAAGCAGTGTGATGGGAAGGGGTGCCAGGAAAGCTGAACTGGCACCGTGTCATTCTTGTCTGATTTGGCTTCTAAAAGTTCAGCGTATTTTATAGCTGCTGAAAAACTTTTGAGAACATTTCAGCTCTTTGTCTGCTCACTTAATTTTAAAAGCCTTATAAACATGAATCAGGGTTGCTGGTGAACAGTGGGTATTGTCATGTCTCCAGATTTTCAATGTATTGATTATAAACTCTGTGTATCTTCCAATGTAAATTTGTTTGCATAGGGCTGAAGTATTTTTCTAGATACTGATTCATTGAAATGTGACTGATTTTGACCACATGAAGCATTTTATCTGTAAGTGCAATTTTCTAGCCGCTTGTCTTCTTACTGCCATTCAGTAAGATCTCAGTCTGACTGTCTTAATCCTGAGAGATATTTTCCAAGGTGGTTTGGAGACAAACTCATATCCAATCACATGGAAAATAAGCATGTCATACTTAAGTGAGGTCTGAGAATATGAGTTTAGTGGAGTGGCTTGTCTTCAGTCTCGGATAATTGCCATGTATTTTAAGGGGCAGTGATAGTTCTCCTTGCACAGTGCAGGCAAGCTCGGTGGGCACCCCGGTTATCAAGCACCATTTCACAACTGGATGGAAATACTCCACTAGCTGTTGTGGCAAAGGTGAGGAAAGGAGAGGCCCTGCCACCGAAGAACTAAAACATGGGATGGCGGAAACAAATGGAAGCAGTTTGCATTAAGAAACTGCCGTAAAATGTAATATGAAGTGATGGAGTAGTTGAAAGAACATTAGAGAATTTGACAGGCAGCGTGGAGTACAAGGAAATGACGTAAACACAGATGATCAGAGTGGGAATGTGCAGTGTGTTTAGCGGAAGAGCAGGAGACAGAATTGCTTCAGTGAGCTGTACATCCTCATATGGGCAAGTAATGCAGTTTCTGGGCTTCAGGAAGGTGGTCACTCATATGTGGAGCATGCATTGGACAGGAAAGGAAGTTGCCGATGGCTGGGTGGCCGCTTGACTCATATTACTGTAGTCCAAGTGTAAGAGTAAGAGTCTAGGCCGGCGCCGTGGCTCAACAGGCTAATCCTCCGCCTTGCGGCGCCGGCACACCGGGTTTTAGTCCTGGTCAGGGCGCCGGATTCTGTCCCGGTTGCCCCTCTTCCAGGCCAGCTCTCTGCTGTGGCCCAGGAGTGCAGTGAAGGATGGCCCAAGTGCTTGGGTCCTGCACCCCATGGGAGACCAGGATAAGCACCTGGCTCCTGGCTTCGGCTCGGCGCTGTGCGCCAGCCGCAGCGGCCATTGGAGAGTGAACCAATGGCAAAGGAAGACCTTTCTCTCTGTCTCTCTCTCTCACTGTCCACTCTGCCTGTCAAAAAAGAAAAAAAAAAGAGTAAGAGTCTAGGGGCTGTTGCTGTGCCGTAATGAACCAAGCCTCTGCCTACAATGCTGGCATCCCAGTGGGCACCAGTTCCAGTCCCAACTGCTCCACTTCTGATCCAGTTCCCTGCTAATGGCATGGGAAAGCAGTGGAAGATGACCCAAATGCTTGTGCCCCTGCACTCGTATGGGAGATCAGAGGAAGCTCCTGGCTCCTGGCTTCAGATCGGCCCAGCTCCAGCTGTTGCAGTCATTTGGGGAGTGAACCAGCAGATGGAGGACTTCTCTCTGTCTCTCCTCTGTGTCTGTAACTCTGCCTCTTGAATAAATGAATACATCTGTGGAAAAAAAAAAAAGATTAAGAGTCCATCAGGAGGAATGGGAAGAAATGGAGAGATTTGACTTAGGTTTCAGAGTTGACGGCATGTGGTAGCTGTTAGATGCTGAAGGAAGAGTTCAGGATTTTCCTGAACTCTCAGCAGGTAATGGGTTTATCTGCAACAGGACACAGAGCAGGTATAAGTAGGGGTGGAAGGAAGTGTTAAAGATGTGTTGGGGCCCATCCGTGTGGAGGTACCAAGAGAGCAGTTGGAAATAGGAAGAATGATTTCTAGGACAGGGGTGGGAGATTAGAAATTTTCCTACAGTTCCTGAGTTAAAACTCAGGAGCAATGTTTAGCATTCAGAATAGTGTAGACATCACTACCTTCAAGTGGCATACGCTGTAAGAAACTCAGAAACCAAAAGTGGAGAACCAGGAACCTTTGCTCTCCATGGGAGCCATGGGAGAGGAAGCTTTTTAATAGAAAGGGAGAATCCACAGTGTTGCATTCATTGTCAGAGGTGTAAACTGGATGAGGCCTGAGACTGGCGTTGTGGCACAGTGGCTTCATCATCTGCCTGTGGCACCCCATGTGAGCTTTGGGTTCAAGTCCCAGATGCAAGATCTCTCTATCTCACCCTTTCCCTCCATCTTCTTCCCTCCCATTCCTTCTCCCTCTCTCTCTATACCTCTGCCTTTCAAATAAATAAATGCTTTTTTCAAATAAATGTATTTTTCAAATAAATAAATGTTTCAGGGTGAGGCCTGAGACAGAAGCATTGGATTTGTTGATAGTTGAGCAAAGTTTTAGTAGAATGATTAAAAGCCAGAGTTGCAGACAACAGACATTGCTTACCTCCATCTAGACTGATCGACTCCTACTTCACCGAGAGCTATTTCCTCTTCCTTTTAGTTGTCTTACTCTCCATGGCCAAAATATTAATCTGAAGCACACGTGTATTTCAATGTACTGTTCTGTGTTGAGGAAAACTGTGCCTTTCATTTTCTTCTTTTTGCAGAGGAACTGGGCTCATTTGATAGTCCTTTCTTTAGAAGAAAGATCTACAGGGTGATCATTTTAGCACTTAATATAACAAAAGCAAAGTGACCCTGAAATGAAAAATTTCCTCAGTCCTCATGAAGAATTACACTTAAACAGTTAGCAGGCTGATAAATTGCATTTATTTGCAAATCTGGGTGAGATCATTTCAGGGCTTTGACCCGTCGTGCACTGCGGCAGTAGGTGGCTGGCTTTGCCTCTAGGTAGGTACAGCCATCACGCTCTTGAGACACATCAATCATTTTGCTCCTCTCTCCTCCTTTCTCTCTCCTCTAGGTTGCATGGGAGGATGCGTTTGGTATCTAGAAAGAAGAGCTCTCCAAGCACCCCCTGGCAAGTTTATGCGTCTCTTTAGGAATGTCCATCAGCAGTGGATTACATTTCAGCACTTCAGCTTCCTCAAACGCATGGTATGTTGAGACCATCCTTGCCCTGTTTCCTGGTTCCTTCTCTGTATGAGGGAATTTCAGAAATTCCTGTTAGAGGAAGAGTTTTAAGAAGTACTAGTTGAAAAAGGACTTTTATTTAGTGTCCTCTTAAGTTTAGCAAAAGTTTTTAATCTCTTGTTTTGATTATTCTTAACTGAAACCAGAATGATTCTGGCGTTTGAGGTTAAAAGTATGATCCTGAACTTATTGATTAAGTTTGGAGAAAGATTGAAAACTTCTGCCATATTTTGTTTGACTTGACTAAAATTAGGAAAAGCTGAACCGTTATGATACATCTTTTTAAAATTCTTTGAAGTTCTAGGAATATATGAGTAATATAGAAATAATTGCTCTAATGGTGTGGCTGTCTTGTTTTTCTTAAATCAGTAGTGCATTTGAAAATCTTTTTTTAACACATATCCTTGAGAATAGACTCAAATAAATTGAGAGTTTTTGTCATTTGCTGGACATTTTATAATGGACATTGATAATACATCTGAGAGTCCTTTATCTGGGTTGATTTTCATGACATTGTGGGTAACATGATAACTTACTCTTAATTACCATTTTCTCAAATGGAAGAGGGGCCTAAGATGGCAAAATATAGCTAGAAAGTGGTGGTTGCAGTACCAGCAATAAAATAGCAGCAAATACATAATCTAAAGCCCTATTTGACATCTCTGTTATTGTTTTAACTCACAATGTCCACTTTAACATTAAAACTTTAATTTAGAATCTTAATAAAACTCTGTTGATGAGAGATTTAAATTTTTTTTCTTTAAAGATTTTATTTATTTATTTGAGAGGTAGCATTACAGAGAGGGAGGCACAGAGGTCTTCCATCACTGATTCACTCCCCAGATGGCTACGGTGGCCGGAGCTGACCCGAAGCCAGGAGCCAGGAGGTTCTTCTGCCTCTCCCATGCGGCTACAGGGGCACAAGCACTTGGGCATTCCAGGCCATTAGCAGGGAGCAGCTGGACCAGAAACCAGTGTCCACATGGGATGCCGGCGCCGCAGGCAGAGGCTTAGCCCATACGCCACAGTGCCAGCCCTAAGAGATTTAAATTTCTAGAAATGTTTGGACTTTGTAAGTTGGGGGTCAAGGATAATGGATATTTAGAAGAGAAGTTCAAATATATGTAATGGGTTTGTTATATAAACAGATCTCTGAATTCGTTCATGAGTTTACAAGTCTTACCTGAGACTAGTGTGTGTGGTTTTAAGACTGAGGTAATGGAAAAGGCACTTACTTGCTTATTAGAATAGGTGGCTCCATGTCCCAGGGCTACCTGTAACTAGTTATGGAAGAGCTCTGTTTTTAATGAGACATCTTCTTTAACAGCTGCTGAGAAGAAAAAACGAAGTAGATATTACATAAACTATAAAATGGCTCACAAATGTCGGTAGTAATTAATTTTGCCTTGTAAGTAGTAAAACGTCTGATTCCCACTCCTGTGCTCTCCTCTACCACGTGTGTACAAGGTCATTTAACTCTGGATTATGTCCCCAAGCGGAGCCCCTCTTGGTCCTGTTTGCAGAAGTACGTGGAAAGGGACCTTCTCATTTGGGCTTTTGGGGATGGAAAACACTTTCATCTGTCTAGAAGATTTTGGAGGAGATGAATATGGAACAGATTTACCTTTCTTTCTAGTAACTTGTGTTCTTATGGTTTTCTGCACCATAGATTTGAAAACGTTGACTAAGACACTAATTTTATTCTGTTTAATACCAGGAAAGAACTTTCAGGTACCCCAAAAGATTGGAAGTGTTACTAAACAACCATTGAAAAGCATTCGGGGCCTCACTCGCATGGTAACCTGTGCTTTTTGTTTGTTTGTTTGCTTAGTATGTCACACAACTGAACAGGAGCCTCAACCAGCAAGTAAAACCAAAGCCGGAGCCAGAGGCCTCTTCTTTCCTTGAAAAAACATCTTTAGGCCAAGACAATGCAGAAATATATGAGACAAGACCCCTCTCACCCCCTAGCCTGTCTGTGTCCAGAAAGCCAAAGGAAAAGGAACTGATGGAACTGGAGCCCGATTCGATCTCCGAAGGGGCACTGAATGTGGGAAAAGACACAAAAGAAGAAAAGCAGTGGAAGGAGATGAAGCTGCACGTGGATGATCTGCCAGGGATTTTGGCCCGACTCTCCAAGATCAAACTCACAGGTACTGTGTTTTCTGGTACGGTTACTTATTTAAAACTTTAGTTTCTGCTCAACACAGACAACCAACCAACCAAAAAACTAATCTTGTCGAGTGCCCCAAACGGAGTAATTTGAAACCAGAGGTCCTCTCTTAGTATTTTTCCTTTCTTCATTTTAATTGAGATTTGAAGTCAAGTCTTCTAAACTCCATTTACCCAGAACTATAAATGGTGTCACAATAGGGACTCTGCTAAAAGTATTCTGGCTCTCATTTACAAGTAAAGTAGAATATGTATCCTGTTACCTCCCTTATCTTTCCTGGTTTTGTGCATACTCTGGTTTCAGATGCAGATAGTGAGTTCCATCTACTTGAGTTCTGGAACAGGGAGGGTTACACTGCTGTGTGGGTTCTGCCCACAGCGCACCCCTGCCACCCTCCGAGGGCTTGCAGCTTCTGCTGTGTTTTGCTTCTTGGGGGTCCTCTTGATTGTTCCCAGTGTGCTTTTCTGAAAGAAAGCTTAAACTTTTTTTTTTTTTTTAATTTGCCTGTTCTAGCACACTAGATCTAATTTTATTGCATGCATTTGGGTGTTCACTTATAATTATGTCATCCAGTTGTCATAATGACCCTGTGAGTCAGGCTCATAACTGAGTTAGCCCTGGGTTATTCTGGACTAGCCCCTTGGAGTGGGTGGGTTCTGGGCTCTTCTACAAATTGAAGACCTGGACCCTAGTCTGCTTCCTTTCTTCTTGGATGATAATAGAGACAAATGTAAGGAGTGGATGATAAGGTTAAGCCAGGTACTCTTTGAGGACAGAAAGTGGTAATTTATGTTACTGCCTTAAAAGAAACAGAGGAGACAGGGAAACTCTGGAGAGTAGAGAAGAATCAGAGTGGTTTTGGTTTTTAAAACGGGTCTCAGTGCTGTGTGCCAGCTAAGCAAGGAGCGATCCGTCTCTGATGAAGTCATCTTGTCATTTACGCAAGTGGTCTGGCGTTGTGTTGTTAAGGGTGGCTGCAGACACGTTGCAGTCACAAGGATGTCACCTTCACAACGAGGCCTCTCGGTCCGTGGGCCTCAGACGTGGCAGCTGTCCCCAGCAGGAGCAGGAGCGCCTTTCTTTTAGTGCACCATCGCTTAGCTCGGCTGCCTGCTCTGCACGTGGGTTCTCCTCCGTGTCCGCCCTGTGCCTGTCACTGGATGGTAGACTCAGCCTTAACTCTTTACTTTCCATTTTCCTTTTCATCTCTAGTCTGGCATCTGACTTTTTTTTTTTAAACCTGCAGAATCCCCTGCAGTGCTGGTAATAAGGTTTGCTTTCGCTTCCCTGTTTCTGAAGCGATGCTTCTAATTTAGGTCCAGAATGCTTGAGGCCACTGGTTTGTGCAGCGGCTCCTAATGGCTGCTTGTCTTCATTTCCCCCTGCCCCAGCCACTGCGGTTCTTGCTGTCCAGAGCCACCACGCTGACTTTCTGAAGCATTGCTTTCAGTTTTCCTAAGTTCACTGTGCACAGACGTCCGTAGTTTGTCCACCACTTCCTGCCTCCACTCCCACTCTGCCTGGTTCTGATGACACGTTGTCATGTGGGGTCATCACACCCTTTGCCAGAAACATGCTTTTTTTTTTTACGCCCTCTCCCCACCCTCCACCCTGTCCTGTAGGCCAGGCCTTCCACCCGCCATGCTTTTTCCCCTGCCTTCATGGGAGACAGCCAGCCAGATCCTTTGGGGGCCTCTATTCAGCCTGCTCTTGGCCCCGGTACCCTGTCTCAAAACCCACAGTATGGCTTTCAAAGTCAAGCGGGCTTGAGTTCAGATGCTGGCTGTGACATTTACTAGCCAGGAGTCTGAGCAACTCCTTAAACTCATTGAGACAACTTCCACATCTGTAAAGTAGAAATAACAACGATAATAAATCACTTAATAGTTAGATTACAGAATGCACTGAGAGCACCCAGCAACCTGCCTCACGTGGGCTCGTTTGCCGTGTGTGGTGTTTCCCCTTCAGATTGTTTGCATCTGACAAGGGGTTGCAGGGAAGATGAGGAGGGGGATAGTAAGCAGCAGCAGAAGCCTTTGCAGAAACCAAAGAAGGCCGGCGCCGCGGCTCACTAGGCTAATCCTCCGCCTGTGGTGCCGGCACCCCGGGTTCTAGTCCCGGTCAGGGCACCGGATTCTGTCCCGGTTGCCCCTCTTCCAGTCCAGCTCTCTGCTATGGCCTGGGAGTGCAGTGGAGGATGGCCCAAGTCCCTGGGCCCTGCACCCGCATGGGAGACCAGGAGAAGCACCTGGCTCTGCCTTCTGATCAGTGCGGTGTGCCAGCTGCAGCGGCTGTTGGAGGGTGAACCAACAGCAAAGGAAGACCTTTCTCTCTGTCTCTCTTTCTCACTGTCCACTCTGCCTGTCAAAAAAAAAAAAAAAAGAAGAAACCAAAGAAGCATGTTCAGAAAACCACAGTGTGACTGGGAGTGCCCCTGGGTGACTTCGCTCTCACCCAGGAGGGGCCATTGCTGGGATGGCAGAGTTAGATGGGGGTCATGCTGAAGAGTCTGGCTCTCCAGTGGAACAAGAGCAGGTGTGGAAAGCCCTGGAAGGTTCTCTGGAATAGACGTTATATTGGGATTTTTATTGTCCTAACTGAAAGTTCCTGAGAGGAGGTTCTTGGGATGGGAAAGGTTTATTTTGGCTTCCAGCTTGGAAGTGCACCGTTCAAGACTGGGCATTGCCATGGACTGGCACCTGGTGGAGACTGGCAGTGGTGGAGTATGTATGGAGGGATGGCCACGTGGGGAGCCGAGAAGCAGAGTGTGTGACGGAGGAAGAGCAGGAAGGTGCTTGGCTTCCAGAGCAGCCTCCCCAGGGCGCGCCCCCATCCCGCAGTGGCCCACCTCTCTGATGCCATCATTAGGTCAATATCTACCCTTCCTCCATCAGCCTCTAACTGAACACATTGGGGTTCAGATGTCTCCATGAGTATGAGGAGCCAAGTCCTTATTTGTCTCTTAAGGGCCTTTTGCTTACTGTTAAATTAATACAGGCTTATTATAAAAAAGAAAAAACCTAAGAGGTGTGCACCTTAACACAAGTGCTCCCTCAGTTGTAGATAAAAACCCTACTGGGAGTATAGCCTTCACTGTATAAACACAGATGCAGGTACAGCCATGGTTGTACATTTTCTTTAACAGAAATAGGATCACACCATCACTCTGTGAACCCACTGTTTTCTCACAGCAGGATAGCGTTAACTGACGGTATTTACTTCCCTGCATACTATTCCATTGTATGTGTCCGCCCTCGTTTACTTAACTAATCCTCTACAGGTAAACATTTTGGATGTTGCCAGTTTTTCCCTATTAAAAGCAATTCTGCAACTAACTCTTAGTACAAAAGTCATCGTATACTTACATGAGTCTGTAGGGTAAGTATTTGGAAATGTGATAGTTAGCTTTAAATATTTTAATTTTTGATTTATCAACTGATCTGTCCCTAAAGAGAGCATGGCCACTTTACCCTCCTTCCAGTGGTGCCTGGGACGCTGACTCCCTCTGTGCGCTGTGCTCCTCCATGAGCTGTCTGTCTGTACCAGTTTTGCCACTTTGATAACTGAAAGAGATACGAGTTTTTATTAAGCTTTGGCAAGATTTAGCATCTTTCTCTTTTAATCATCTGTTATTTTCCTTCTACTTCCTCATTTGCCTCCTATTATTTGATCCTTTTTTTAATAAATAATAAAATTAGCATTTCAGCTATTCATGACAGATATTTATTTCACAGTTTGTCTTTTTTCCTTTTTACTTGCAGTGTTTTGTTTCACTTTTGTCCCACTGAAAATTTTCTTTTAAAAGATTTATTTATTTGAAAGATAGGGTTAGAGAAGGAGAGATGGAGAAACAGAGATCTTGCATCCTCTGGTTCTCTCCCTAAACGGCTGCAACCGCCGGGATGCGGCCAGGAGCCCAGAACTCCCTCTGGGTTTCGCATGTGGGTGCAGGGACCCAAGTACTAGGGCCATCTTCTGCTGCTTTCCCACCCCCATTAGCAGGGAGCTGGGTCACAAGTGGAGCAGCTGGGACTTGAACCAGCACCCATATGGGATGCTGGCGTGGCAGGCGGCTGCTCAGCCACTTGTGGCACAGCACTGGCCCCACCCCTGAAACGTTTAACACTGTGTATTCAGATTTCTTCATTTTCTTTTTTCACGCTTACAAAGAGTATAAAACAGTTATTTCTGTCACAGTTTTGAGATCAGCTGGAATATATTTCAGTGGAAGGAGTAGGATTGATAAGGAAAACTGCTGTGGCAGTTCCATTAAGCAGGGTCAACCTTCTTTTTTGTAACTAAAATTTTATTGGAGCACAACCACACTGACTTACTCTATGCCGTTGCCATGCTACAGTGACATAGTTGAGTAATTATATAAGAGGAAATTTACCTGGGAGAACTGGAATACTAACTGTCTGGCCTTTTACAGAAAAGAGTTGCTGACCTTTTTCTTTTTTCTTTTTTTTTTTTTTAATGTTCATTTATTTATTTTCATCTATTTGAAAGGCAGAGTGGCAGAGAGAGGAGGAGAAACAGAGGTCTTCCATCTGCTTGTTTAGTCCCCAAATTCCCGCAGCAGCCGGGCCTGGGCCATGCTGAAGCCAGGAGCTCGGAATTCAGTGTGAATGTTCCTACAGGCATGTCAGGGACCCAAGTACTTGGGCCCATCAGCTGCTGCCTCCCAGGCACATTAGCAGGAAGTCGGCTTGGAAGTGGAGGAGCTGGGACTCACACCAGGCACTCTGATGCAGGATGCAGGCATTCCAGGTGATTCCAGGCAGCGATTACCCAGCTGAGCCACAACACCCGTCCTGCTGACCTGTTTAGAGGGAATACAGATGAGTGAGAGTCGAGAGCAGTGGCAGACAAATGGTGGTAACTAGTTGAGAAACGAAGTGGGGCTGAACTGAGGCTATGGTGGGGAAAAGGAAAAATGGAGAGATAGAGAAACATTAAGGAAGTGGGATGAATAGGTAGATGTAGTCGTGTATTAGGGAAACATAATGGTTTGAGGACATGGAGTTGCAAGGAGTTTGCAGAACCTTTGAGTGAAGCCCATGCTGTCCAGCTCTCTGGGCCCTGGTGTCCTTCTCTGTCATCATAGACCCTGCCCAGCTCTTCGAGAGAGAGCAGTGTGATGACCTCTGGAGCCATATTTCCCTTCCCTGCCTTCAAATCCTGACTCTCGCTAGCTGAGTGACCTTGAACAAAGTGCTGTAGTCTCAGTCTACTTCACCAGGTTGTTCTGAGTGTTAATAGAGTTAGCATTTACAAATGGCAGGAAAGTGGCTGGTGTGTGATGAGAGCTATTTGCAAGTTTCTTGAAAAAATAATTTTGATGCTGGGTTTCCCCTGCAGGCATTTGCCTAGAAAAAATTCCAGGCTTGAGAAACCAGGGAACGATGGAGTTGACTTGAGAATACGACTGTGAAAGGCAGAAATGGGTTAGAGGCAAAGGTAGCGAGTTCGCATTCAGACAAGTGGAGTGTGAGTTGCCCCTAGCCTGTCCAGTGCAGATGGCTGAGAAGAAGATCAGAGAGAACTGTGGGCTGGAGGATGCAGAATCTGCAGCATGGAGTTGGCGGTGTAGCTGCTGTGGTGAATGAGGTTACCAAGGGTCAGCGTGCCTGGGGAACAGAGCAGAGAACGGGGCATAGGACTTTGAATAAGGCTCTGTATGGGAGCCTGCAAGAAAACGCACGTTGGGAGGCAGGACAAGAAAGGGTCTGTCCCAAAAGCCGAGAGGGTAGACCCAGTTCAGAAAGGGAGTGATCCACACGGTCACATGCCCAGGGGTCAGCTGAGAGGCCCAGCTGGAAAGAGGTCTTTGATGATCGTTCACTTGTGCCCGCTGTGTAGTGTGGTGGGTGTCAGGATCACTGATCGCATGCCTGTGAAACTGGCAGTTCTTGGCCACTGTCCCCAGGAATTCATGGTCCCTAGGGCTGGGACGGGACCCGGAGAACGGCGTGCTTGACTGGGAACCAGACGATGCTGAGGCAGGTGGTCCTGGATCACAGTTGCAGAAAGTGAAGTAGGTGTTACTCAGGCAGCGCCGCGTTCGGGTCCCAGACCAAGTGGTCTGGCTGCATGGGGAGAAGACTCACCTAGGGAGTGCCAGAGCAGCTGATTGCTACCGCTGGCGGCTGGAAAAGCCGGCAGGGCCAAAAGTGGACCACACAAGAGAGGTGTGCAAAAGCAAGAAAGCCGGATGCACCCGGGGGGGGGGCGGGGGGACGGGGCTCACCAACAGCCAAAGATGGAAAATTCCCAGGGCAGTGAATTTCCCCTCGTATCATTTTATGTATTCCATGCCCCAGGTTTCTGCAGGAACTAAATGAATTAAAGCCATTTCCTTCTGCTTATTCCATTTAAAGGAGCAGAGCCCTTTGGGTGACCCCCCCACCCTCTTATCTGACCTTTTACTTCTCTATTTAGTTTATTGCTTGAATTCACATGGCTTGGAGTGGAGTCAGCAGGATTTTTTTTTTTTTCCTTGAAGAAAATCCCCGGTATCTATCAATTGATTTCTTTTGGACTCTTCACATCGTAGACAATTCATTTATAGCTAGCTAATGATAGCCTGGGCAGAAAAATCTGGGGGCCAGCGATCACTTTTATAGAACTCGGCTCTCTTTGCCTCCTCTTGTTTATAGCTGTAATATACCAAGGGTAATTAACTGTAGAGTAAGTGCAGGGCCATGTAGTGGTCATCCTTCTATTTCATTCCTGGGGTAACAGGGTAGCAGCAGCCTGATGCCTTGGCCCTTACCTCGGGACAGGGATCAAATGTTTGCTGCTGCTAATGCCATTTAAAGACCCACCCCCCATGAACGGAAATAATACTGAGTTTATAAAGAAGGAATAGTGGTCCCCCTTGAGCTTCCCTCGCCAGCTGAGCTATTTACAATATGTTTTTGGAGTTGGTTGCATGGACCACACTGGGGTGAAGAAATTTTATTTGGATTAGGATCATAAGAGGCTTTGGTGACTGAACTGAGTTTATATTGAATATAGGTCAATAAAAAGCAGAACTTTTTTTTTTTTTTTCCTTGAATAACATCTGTGTTGAAAAGCTACAACACATTTTCTGGGACCAGAATGCTAAAACAGATTGTTTATTGGAACCAACAGATTATGCTGTTGATGGGACTGATATTAACTGCAGTCTGTCAATGTATAGATTTTTTTTTTTTTACCCTCGAGAGCCTAGAATGCTGCTTTTTATTAACAGGGAAAAAAAAACAGGAATGGAAGATACAAGTTCATTTTAGATGCTTGTATAAAAGTCAGTTTGCTCTAATCTTCACTTATTAGCTATCTGTATCAAGGAGATTTCCTGAAAACACTGAGTAGAATTATTATGATTCTTTGAATTTTTCTTAATATTTTGATGTAGTTACCTTGATGGTAATATATTTACTGGATGTTGTAGTAGTGTATTTAATTATATGACTATCAAGTATTTCTGTTTAGAAAAAAAAAGGTAAACTAAAAAAGGGCATATTGAAATCCTTCTATAATTCCACCAACGTATGTAGTAACCGTCTTGAAGAGTTTGGTGTCGGATCGTCTAGAATTATTTTTCCATGTATTCCATTCACCCATTTTTTTTCTTTTTAAACAAATGTTGAGACCAAAGTGTAAATGCCTTCTGTAATTTCATTGTATCTATTTTTGGTGACTTTTAAAAAATTTTCAAGTAGTATTTTCTTAACACAAAAACAGATAATAATATACAAAACGTCCCCTCCAGGCCACAGAGTAAGCAGGTTTTGTGGGTAGAGTTTTCCAGGCTTTATCCCTGCTGTGATGTGAATAGTACAGGCTCTGGAGTCAGACTGGCTGGGGTGGAATCCCCGGGCCACACCTTATTGGCTTTTGTGATCATAGGCACATTTTGTTCAAGTCTTCCTCTGAAAATGTGGCTAATCCTATCTGAAGGGAGCGTTGTGAAGACTGTCAGAAAGAATACAAGTAAATAATTTAGTGCCGCAAATGCGCAGGAAAGGTTAATTATTTATGTGTTTGATCATATGCAGGTGTAGTTTTTGTTGGGTTTTTTTTAGAAAACATAAAGTCACGCCATGCATTTTGTTCAGTCATTGCTTTCTTCTTCCCTAAATTATATGTCACAGGCCTACTTTCTCATCAGTGCAATTAAGTCTACTTTTTTTTTTAAGGCTGATAGAATTCCATCATGTGGATATATTGAATTTACTGAAAATTTCCTTATGAATGGATATTTAAGTTGTCTTATGTTTTGGTGTTAAAAGTAATGATATTTGGTATCATTGTACATACATCATTGTTTATATTTATTTCTGAAAGCTAGCTCTGTAGAAGTATATACCTTTATTTTTAGTGGCTAGCTAGCATACCATTGTGTAGCTATAAGTTACTTACTTCTCTTCTGTTTAGGTGATTTCTATTTTATTATTACTTGTAAGCAGTGCTGAAAAGAATATTTTCATAACCAAATGTATGATGGTTTTCTTAGGATTAGTGGAAAGCTCTGCTGGGTCAGAGGGTGTACATACTTTTAAAGCTTTTGATTTTCATTGACAAATTTTCCCTCAAGATTTTGCCAGCTTATACTGTTAGCAGAGCTACCAACTGACTGCTTTCACTAATGAATGCTAGATATTACTGTGCTTTTCTACCAAGTTGATGGGTGAAAAGTGGCAGCGTTTAATTTTATATTTACAACTACTGATGAGGTTTCACGTTTTCCCTCTGTTGATTGATGATTTATGTTTCTGCTGCGAAAGACTTGCATGCCTTCCAGGCTACTCTTTTGTGTTTGTCTTTATTTATTATTTGAAAGGGTTTTTGTTAACAGTATATAAAATATCTGATCCCATTGTATGTATCTGTTATAAATGTCTTATATAGTGTTTGCCTCATCTTCTCAATGATCGTGTTTTTCTGATGTGCACAAGTTCATTTTATGTGGCCAAGTCTGTTGATCTTTTTCCTTGTGGATTTGACTTTTGTAAAATGCTTAGGCTTTCCACATAAGGATTTTGTAAATAGTTATGTACATTGTTAATCTTACAATTCAATTGCATTGTGCCTTCCACAAGATGTATAAGGTGGAGATGTAATCCGTTTTTAATCAGTCTTCAACCACTGTGACCGTGTCCCTTGGGTCACTTTCCCTCTTCCCTCTCCCGGTCGGTTCTGCTGGTATTTCGAGTTTCAGTATGTTTACGATTAGTCTGGGATGAACTGAGATTTTACCATATTATGTCATCTTCCTTTAGTCAAGTCTTCTTTTATGCATCTTCAGATTTATACTTTCTTGATTTACCAGTGCATTAATTTTAGGGTATTCAAAAACTTTTTTGACCCTTGATTTTTTTTTTCCTTAGGTTTTTCAGGAATATACTCTAGTAGTGATTCAGATGCCTCCTTTTTTGTTTTTGACAGGCAGAGTGGACAGTGAGAGAGAGACAGAGAGAAAGGTCTTCCTTTGCTGTTGGTTCACCCTCCAATGGCCGCCGCGGCTGGCGTACCGCACTGATTGGAAGGCAGAAGCCAGGTGCTTGTCCTGGTCCTCCATGGGGTGCAGGGCCCAGGGACTTGGGCCATCCTCCACTGCACTCTGGGCCACAGCAGAGAGCTGGACTGAAAGAGGGGCAACCGGGACAGAATCTGGTGCCCCGACCGGGACTAGAACCCGGTGTGCCGGCGCTGCAAGGTGGAAGATTAGCCTAGTGAGCCCCGGCGCCGGCCAAGATGCCTCCATTTGGTGTTTGTCCTGACTGTAGCATTTTCTGGTCACTGCCACCTTGCTTTACTTTCTCTGCTTGCTTCCCTCACTATGATTTTTCTGCTTCATTCGGAAAGGTTCTGAGATGCGTCACATGCAGCACTGATTTGGTTTTGTGTGCTCTAGTTCTTACCACATCTCATGACCTTTTTTTTTTTTTAAAGATTTTATTTATTTATTTATTTGAGAAGCAGAGTTACAGACAGAGGGAGAGACAGAGAGAAAGGTCTTCCATCTGCTGGTTCACTCCGCAAATGGCTGCAACGGCCGGAGCTGGGCCAGTCTGAAGCCAGCAGCCAGGAACTTCTTTTGGGTCTCCCACATGGGTGCGGGGGTCCAAGCAGTTGGGCTATCCTCCGCTGCTTTCCCAGGCCATAGCGGAGAGCTAGACTGGAAAAGGAACAGCCAGGACTCAAACTGGCACCCATATGGGATGCCGGCACCACAAGCAGAGGCTAAGCCAGAGCACCGGCTCCTCTCATGACTTTTTGCAACATTCTACTGCGGCAATTTTTATTTTTATATACTTTTCCTAGCACACTTGATGTGATTCGTGGGCCTCACTTTCCCTGGAGTGTACAAATTTGCTTTTTCTTCTCTTTCAACTCATACTCCTTGAGTGCGTCATGTTCCAATGTGCCTTTCTAAGCACAGCAGCCGGAGGAGGAGCGTGCGGCGGTCCCTGCCCTCACATTGGGTCTCTGACAGTGATTCTGTGGGACCCGTTGTTCACAAAGGCAGTCAAACTCATTTTCTTCCATCTGACTTCATTCCTTTGGTCTTTTGGAATCTTTGAGTCTTAAGTGGACCCATTCATTTTACCTCTCGTTATCTTTATACATCCCTAAACAAAGACAAGATTATTATAGTTATATCCTGAATGAATGTAAGCTCTGTATCAGGTCATTTTGTCTAGCTGAACTGTTACACTCGGCCTTGTGCCTATAATAGTGCCTGGTGCCCACAGGGTACTTACTAAGTGTTGATTGAATGAACACGTGGTTGGATATTCCTTCATTGCTAGAGACTTCCACCAGCAGATGATGTTGGACTTCACCATGGTATTGTTTATTTTTTAATACTTTTTAAAGATTGATATATTTATTTGAAAAGCAGGGTGCCAGAGAGGGAGGGGAGGAGGAAGAGAGAGAGAGAGAAAGATCTTCCATCTGTTGGTTTTCTCCACAAATGCCCACAACAGCCAAGGTTAGGCCAGTCAGAAGTTAGGAACCAGGAACTCCATCTGGGTCTCCCACATGGGTGGCAGGGGGCCCTGGTATGTGGGCCATCATCATCATCTTTTGCCTTCTAGGTGCATTAGCGGGGAGCTGGATTGGAAGTACAGAGTGTCCAGGACTTGAACCACACATTCCAGGATGGGATGCGCCCTAAGTGTTGGCTTAACCCTTGCGCGTTTGGAACCCGAGGGATGGAGGCTTAGTTTTTGCTCTTCTGATGTAGCTCCCCCATGGTCTGCAGGAGACCAGAAGCAAGCGACCAACAAGGACGCTTTTGCTCTCCCAGACTTTTCCTCACCACATTTCTGAAACCATAGTGCTGGCGCTCTGCTCTCGGATCTGATTTTTCACATCATCCGCCTCTCCTCTTGGCATGCAAGTGGTGTGTCTGTGCCCACTTTCTTCTCGGGGCTGAGCTGGGGGAATACTCTCCCATGCAGGCAGGGGTGAATGCCTGTTATGCTGGGTGAAGGCACTCAGAAGAATTCCCTGCTTGTCTCCATGAGAATTAAGTCAAGGCCAGGCCCTGCTTTCTCTCTGCTGTGACTACCCCCAGCCCTGCCTCTCCCCACTGGGCTGGCGGCTGCCTCCAGGCCTTCTGTACTGGGATTATAAGGGGTCTTTGCAGGGAGTGGACCTGCCTCCCCCTGGTGCACTCTGACCTCTGGCCTTGCTCTCCATCAGGAGGCAATAATGAGTACTGTCAGGACAGTCTTTATTTCCCATCATTTTCTCGATTTCCTTATCAATGGCTACTTAGTCTCATTTTTTTTTCCATTTAAATAATGAAAGCAATGCATCAGTTCTTGGTAACTGTCTTCAATTTAGTCTCATCTGTGCTATATTTAACAAATATTTCTTGAGGTTTCTGGTACCCTCTCTTTACCTAATTTATTGCTGAAGCAAGCTTTTCTCCGATTTTCATTTTTGTTCCATCATTTTACTTGGTTTCTGGCGGCCATGGGGTGCGTAGATGTTCGCTTTAGTCAGGGTTCTAATGTAAACCAACAGTAGATTTGGGCTACTCTGTTTGCTGAAGATTTAATTGTTAAGATAGGATTTAATTATCTTCAATTTGATGTTACACCCGGGCTGTCTGTCACGCGGTAGCTGCTACAGTAAGGTAGACATTCCACAAGGACGATAATCACTGTTAGCCCCTGTGAGCCAGAACGGGGCCTGACCACACATGAGTGACAACTTGAAAAGCCACAGCCTGAAAACGCAAAGGCTTTAAGGATTTTGACGTCAGGAATCTAGCACCAGCGCTTTAAGGACAGACGTAGCCAGCGGCATGTCTGCTTTGCTTTCTCCCCATCACCATTAGCTGGTGACTTTTGTCCTCAGAACCCCAAGATGGCTTCCATAGCCCCGTCATCACATTGTGTGCCGGGCAAACAGACGGGGAGAGGGGAACGTGGAAAGTCAGAAACCTCGGGACGGTCTCGGCCTTTTACTTGGGAAGGGAGCTCTTGAGAGGAACTCCTCTCTTTCCGTCTCGCTGGCCGGGAGAGTGCCACGTGGCCACCTCCACCTGCGAGGGGCGCTGTGAAGCGCAGCGTGAGTCTGGTGTCTGTATCGAAGAGCCAAAACGCCTCGAATGCAGCCTGGTCGACTCTGACTCTGTATCCCGGGAGCCCCCACGGGGCTGTCTCATGCAGCACCACATCCCTCTCCTGGAGGAAGACGGGGCTCCCTGCTCAGTTTTTCCACAGAAAAATAGATTCCGCCCTCTGGGCAGCTCCGAGACTCGCAGTGCACATGTGCGCTTCATATGTCGTGTATTTCAATGAAGACTGACGTGCCAGCTTGACCAGCAGTGGTTGGGGATGCGTGCTGATCTGTCGTCAGTTCTCCCTATCAGCCGGATAACCAAATACACATTTGGAGACTCCTTGTTTGTGTCTTAGGGTGGAGTCACTCAGCGTGGACCATGCCAACAGAGCAAAGCCCGCTACCCAAAGGGTATGAGGGAGCTTTAACAAGTTCATGGAAAGTGGGATTGAAAGATAAGTTAACCTTGATACAAAACAGTTTAGAAACCCAGGAGTAATTTTTCATAGTAGGCATTTTCCATAAATTCTTTGAAGACCCTGCAATGCATGGATTTCATTTGTTTTTTTTTTTTGCGGCAAAATAAGCTTATGTTTATACTACTACTACTACTACTTCTTCTTCTTCTTCTTCTTCTTCTTCTTCTTCTTCTTCTTCTTCTTCTTCTTCTTTTTTGAAGATTTATTTATTTACTTGAAAGGCAGAGTTACAGAGAGATAGAGGAGAGACAGATCTGCAGGTTCACTCCCCAAATGGCTGCAATGGCCAGAGCTGGGCCAGGCCGAAGCCAGGAGCCAGGAGCTTCTTCCAGGTCTCCCACATGGGTACAGGGGCCCAAGGACTTGGGTCATCTTCTGCTATACTCCCTGGCTATTAGCAGGGAGCTGGATCAGAAGTGGAGCAGCCAGAACTTGAACCGGTGCCCAGATGGGATACCCCAGCATTGCCGATGGCAGATTCACCTGCTGTGCCACAGTGCCGACCCAAGCTTGCATTTCAACTCAATTCTCCACAGACTTTTTGAAGTACCCTCTTCCATCTTCACTGAACCTCAGCTGAACCAGAAAACCAGTCAGGTGGCAAGGAAACCCTTAATGAACACCGTCACACTTTCCCCTCTCTCATTTTGTTGTACTCCAACAGTCACTGTCGGCTCTGGCATCTTGGTCAGTTTTCTTCTCCTCCCAGAATTCCGCCATCATCAGCCTAGAGAACAAACCTGTGCATAGTGGTTTTCAGACTTCACATGCCTTCTGTGATACTTGGGGTGCTTGTTAGAATACTGATCTCTGGGTATCACTTGTTTATCCTTTCACTCTAGGTCTGGGGTGAGACCTAGAATCAGTACTTTAACCAGTGACCCTGCTACCGATGGTTCCCAGACACACCTTGAAAAACGACTCTTGCCATCTGGAGAGCCCGTGAGCACCCTCCTCTGTCCTTGCATTTTCACACTCTCAGCAAGTGACCTCGTGTCCCTTTTCTCAGGGGAAGCTGACACTCCCCAACTTCCTGCTGGCCCAGGTGATCTGGGTTCTCACTCCCCCATGAGTGGTTGATGTCACTGGCAGCCTGACACTTTGGGGTTCCCTGAGATTCCAGAAGGCCCAGCACGTCTCCCTGTACGTGTGGAGGACGGGTTATCTGAAGCACCTACAGGGTGCAGACCATTGCTTCTCAACCTGGATGCCAGACCTGTCCCCGTGCTTAACTATCCTTTTGGGTATAACCAAGGGCTTGATTTCAGTTCAAAGCAGAGCACGACAGCATCTCACATATTGAGATTCGGGAAGGAGCCACTTTACAGAAGGGAATTACAAAAGAATGTGAAGAGGTGGTCTCTTTAAATACCAGAAAGGCCTTTCAGCTCAACCTTTCTTAAAAATGCAGAGTAAAGTTTTAACTGCACTAATAGCTTTTTGAAAAAAATAAGACGGAATAGTGTATTGGGAGGGTACGAATGAAGATATAGTGAATTTGAAGGTTAAGAAAGAAAAGAGGAATGCTGACCTGCCAGTGAGCTTTAAAAAAATGCATGGAGGGGTAGGCATTGAGCCTAGTGGTCCAGATGCCTGCCTCTCAGACCAGTGCCTCGGTTCCACTCCTAACTCTGCTCCCAGTTGCAGCTTCGCACTCACGTGTACACTGGGAGGCAACAGGAGGTGGCTCAAATAATTATGTCACTGTCACCCACGTGGGAGACTTGGATTGAGTTCCTGGCTCCCAGCTTTGGTTTGACCCAGCCTCAGCCATCGTGGGTATTTGGGGAGTGAACAAGCAAATAGGAGCACTCTCTTTCACTCTCTCTCTGCCATTCAAATTAGTAAATAAATAAAAATTTAAAAGATACGGCTATGCGTTTTTGTCCTTATGTACCCATTGGCAGGTTTTATCTGTTTCTTGGGAACAGTCTGACCATATGGGTGGCTGTGGGCTCCCACTTTCCCTCCATCTCAGGCTCATGCCTCACCTTCTTCCCTCTCCACCAGGCTGACTCCTCGTCATCCTTCAGTCTTCAGCTTTGGCCTCACTTTTGGGACTGTCTTGGCTGGAAAGCCTTCTGTATCCTTCACAGAGGTCTTGCCTCCACCTGCTGGACCACTGTCACCTGCTGCAGTTAAGGCCTGCCGGCTTGTTGGAGCCTCTGCCTGGGTGGGAGCCCCAGCAGGCAGGGACCACAGGTCTCCTGTTGCATTCCCATCACCTAGCTCAGTGCCTCGCACGTACTGGGTGCTTAAATGATAGGAGCATGCTCCGTGGGGGGAAAAGCATAGTGGAACTCCACCGCTACCATTTGCAGAACTGGGAAGAGCTTAGCTCTTTAATGGTAAGTAATTATTTTACTGTAGCATAGGAGTTCACTGCTTAGTGCTAACTGGAAGTTTTACATCCCAACCGAGTGACTTGAGGCTGCTGTGCCTTGGTCTGCTTCTTGCAGTGGCTTTGTAATCTACTGCTTTGTTGGGTTCTCAGCATGATGGTGGAGGATTGAAGTGTTTTTCTTTAAGGTCACCAAATTTGTGAAAACTGTACCCTCCCCGAAGCTCAGGGGGACCCTTCAATGACTTTGCTTTGTTCTACACGATGTATTCTCCAATTAAGAAAATTTGTTTGCAGATAAGTAGTGAGCATAAGTGTTATCAATGGATCACTATTAGACGTGGCAAATGACTATTGATTTTTCAGTTTCACTTAAAGAGACAGCAGTACCAGGAAAGGAATCCTTCCAGCTAGTCATCTGAGAATTATTTCCGAAAGATGTTCTGGCTGGAAAATCCTCTTGAATGTTTAGAATAAAGGTGTAGTCAGCATTGTTACATAGCTAATGAATATGAGTAAGTGAAAATTCCCAGGGAATAAGAAATTAATGATACATTTTCATAAATGTGCAGTAGGTTCAGATGAAAAAGAACAAGTGACTAGATGCATTTTACCAACTTGTGCTGTGTGAAATAATCAAATGTAGATAAACACTAAATAGTGGCGAAATCAGAGTGATACCTGAAGAATCTTCATTCCTAAAATATGTATCTTGTAAGTTATCTGCTCTCTAGACAGTCACATGCACTATGTTGATGAGAAACTGAGTTAAAACTTCACTGTCATAGTGAAAACAGCTCAATAAAAAGTCGTATTTGAAGATGTGTTTCCACTCTAAAAAGTTTCAGTTGCATGCATCAGTTTTGGTTTAAACAGCATATATTTTACGGAAAAAATTTATAGTTAATTAGAAAGGTTGTAGAGTGTTAGTTATTGAGTATGTCACATATGTAGAGAGGAAATGTTTTATTGAGAAGGAAGAAACTTAAAATAGTTTTTGGAAAAGTAGAAACGACTCTTGACTCAAGATAAAACTAGTTGAAAAACAGTCTTAGGATCTTACTCAGTGTTGCACACTTAGCTTAATTTTATAAACAGCTTTTATGTATCTATTTATCCCCAGCCTCATCAGACACTTCATATCCTTTTTTCTGAATGGGAACTATAAATGCAAACCAAATGCTTCCCGATGATTTGCTTTGGTAACCACACTTCAGGGTTTCGTTTTGGTAACAGTGCTGCTTAGTAAATTTGAAGTTAGGAGATTTAATTTGGTCCTGGAATGTTCAAACCAACCTTGGCAATTAAGTATATGAATTAAAGAAAGAAAAACAGGAAACTCTGCCTAACAAGTTCTTAGTTCTGCAGCTGTGTTGTTAAAAAAAAAAAAAATCTCTATTAAAAAAGTCTTGTCTTTTAACCGAAAGCGATTATGGTTTGTAATTGTTTACTCCTGATTGATAGCCTTTAATGTGGCTGAGAAAAAATAACTCTGTCTCTCATCGTTTAACATTTCATCTGAACTGAACAGTAAGCATGAGAATTACCACTTTCTTTGATATTTGTGTTGGTAAAATGACTGTATTAAGAAGTTCACAGGATGCTGCCAAGCTGTGACACCTGAAAAAACACTCTTCAATTAGATACTCCACCATTGGAAGCTTAAGGTGTTGCTAGACATGAAGATAGTGAATGGAAGCCGTAGGAACAGTCATTTATTTTTTTCCCCCGAAGACACCTTTTATTTAATGAGTACAAATTTCCTAAGTACAACTTTAGGAATATAGTAATTCTACCCACCATATCTGCCCTCCCACCCCACCTCCTCCATTTCCCATTCCCAGTCCCCGTCCCGTTCTCCATTAAGATTCATTTTCAGCTAACTTTAGACACAGAAGATGAACTCTATTCTAAGTAAAGATTTCAACACTTTGCACACACACAAACTGAGAACAAGTTTTACAATTAACTCTAATAATAAAACTCATTGAGGACAGAAGTCCTGCATGGGAAATAAGTGCACAGTGACTCCTGTTGTTAATTTAACAATGAACACTCTTATGTATGTATGACGTCAGTGATCACCTGAGGCTCTTGCAGGAGCTACCAAGGCTATGGAAGCCCTTTGAATCCACAATCTCTGTCAGTATTTGGACAAGGCCGTAAGCAAAATGGAAGTTCTTTCCTCTCTTCAGAGCAAAGTACATCCTTCTTTGATGACCACTTCTTTCCACTAGGATCTTTCTCACAGAGATCCTTCGTGTAGGACATTTTTTGCCACAATGTCTTGGCTTTTCATGCCTGAAATGCTCTCATGGGTTTTTCAGCCATACCAAAATGCCTTAAGGGCTGATTCTGAGGTAAGAGTGCTATTTAAAGCAATTGTCATTCTGTGATACTGCTGTGTAGACTGCTTCCCATGTTGGAACATTCTCTCCTTTTTAATTCTATTATTATTGCCAGATTTTGATCTTATTTGTATGATCCTTTTAACACTTAATCCTATGTGTATCATCACTTTAACACTTAATATGGTCACTTTAACACTTAAGATGGCATTTTTACCACCTAGCTTAATGGGATTTGGGGTCCCGTGGCAATTTTTGAAACTTACCCTTAGGAATAAGTCCATAGGAATGTACGAGGAACTATACAGCTTTACAGTTACAAACTTCCTCCTCCCTCTCATATTCCCACTCTTATTTTTTACTGAGATCCATCCTCAATTGACTTCATACACATGATTAGCTCTATGTTAAGTAAAGAATTCAACAAATAGTATGAAGAAGAGACCAAAAAAAAAAAAGTGCTCTATTAGTTATCACAGATCAAAAAGAACAAATGGTTTTTGTCCCTTGGGACTGGCTTATTTCACTAAGTATGATGTTTTCCATATTTATCCATTTTGTTGCAAATGACTGGATTTCATTTTTATTACCACTGTGTAGTATTCCATAGAGTACATATCCCATAATTTTTTTATCTAGTCTTCAGTTGTTGGGCATTTAGGTTGATTCCATGTCATAGCTATTGTGAATTGAGCTGCAATAAACATGGGGGTGCAGATAACTCTTTTTATTTGTTGATTTCATTTCCCTATGTAAATTCCCAGGATGGGGGTGGCTGGGTCATATGGTAGGTCTGCATTATAGTTGTGAAGTATCTCCAAACTGTCTTCCACAGTGATTTTACAGTTTACATTCTCACCAACAGTGGATTGTGGTATCTTTTTTCCCCACATGCTTTCCAGCAATTGTTGTTTGTTGGTTTCTGAATGAAAGCCATTCTAACTGGGGTGAGGTGAAACCTCATTGTGGTTGTGATTTGCATTCCCCTGACAACTACTAATCCTGAATATTTTTTTTATGTGTCTGTTGGCCATTTGGATTTTCTCTTTTGAAAAATGTCAGTTTAAGTTCTTTGCCCATTTCATAACCAGATTGTTTTGTTGTTGTGGAGTTTCTTGATCTCTTTATATATTCTGGTTATTAATCCCTTCTCAGTTGTATAGTTTGCAGTTAATTCCACCCATTCTGTTGGTTGCCTTTTCACTTTCCTGAGTGTTTGTTTTGCAGTACAGAAGCTTCTCAATTTGATGTAATTCCATATGTTAATTTTGGTTTTGATTGCCTGTGCCTCTGTGGTCTTTTCCAAGAACTCTTTGCCTGTGGCAATATCTTTTGCAGGTTTTCTCTGGTGTTCTCTAAGAATTTGATGGTATCAGGTTTTAGATTTAGATCCTTAATCCATTTTGAATGAATTTTTGTGTAAGGTGCAAGGTTGGGGTCCTGCTTCATACTTCTGCATGTAGAAATCCAGTTTTCCCAGCATCATTTGTTGAAGAGACTGTCCTTGCTCCAGGGATTGCTTTTAGCTCTTTGGTCAAATATAAGTTGGTTGTAGATGATTGGATTGATTTCAGGTGTTTCTATTCTTTTCCGTTGACCTGTCCATCTGTTTTTGTACCAGTACCAGGCTGTTTTGATTATAACTGCCTTGTAGTATGTCTTAAAATCTGGTATTGTGATACCTCCAGCTTTGTTTTTGTTGTATAAAATGCTTTAGCTATTCAAGGTCTACTGTTTTTCCATATGAATTTCAGCATCATTTTTTCAGGTCTGAGAAGAATGTCTTTGGTATTTGGATTGGTATTACACTGAATCTGTAAATTGCTTTTGGAAAAATGGACATTTTGATTATCTTGATTCTTCCACTCCATGGACATGGAAGATTTTTTTCCTTTTTTTTTTTTTTTTTTTGTATATTCTTCTATTTCTTTCCTTAATGTTTGGTAATTCTCATCGTAGAATTTTTTTTTTTTACATCCTTGGTTAAATTTATTCCAAGATACTGGATTTTTTTTTGTAGCTATTGTGAATGGGATTGATCTTAGAAGTTCTTTCTCAGCCTTGGTATGATCTGTGTATACAGGGCTGTTGCTTTTTCTGTATTGATTTTATATCCGGCTACTTTACCAAACTATTCTATGAGTTCCAATAGTCTTGGTGGTCTTTTGGATCCCCTTTATATGGAATCATGTCATCTGCAAGTAGGAGTAGTTTGACTTCCTCTTTCCCAATTTGTATCCCTTTGATTTATTTTTCTTGCCTAATGGCTCTGGGGAAAACTTCCAGGACTATATTGAATAGCAGTGGTAGGAATAGGCATCTTTGTCTGATTCCGGATCTCAATGGGAATGCTTCCAATTTTTCTCCATTCAGTAGGACACTGGCAGTAGGTTTGTCATAAATTGCCTTGATTGTGTTGAGGAATGTTCCTTCTAAACCCAGTTTGCTTAGAGTTTTCATCATGAAAACGTATTGTATTTTATCAGATGTTTTCTCTGCATCTGTTGAGGTAATCATGGTTCTTGTTCAGTTTGTTAATATGATGTATCATATTGATTGATTTGCAAATGTTCACCCATCCCTGCATACCAGGGATAAATCCCACTTGGTCTGGGTGAATGAGCTTTCTGATGTGTTGTTGGATTTGATTGGCTAGAATTTTGTTGAGGATTTTTGCATCTATTCATCAAGGAAATTAGTCTGTAGTTCTCTTTCTCTGTTGTGTCTTTTCTGGGTTTAGCAATTAAGGTGATGCTGGCTTCATAGAAAGAATTTGGGAGGATTCCCTCCTTTTTAAGTGTTTTGAATAATTTGAGAAGTGTTGGAGTTAGTCTGGTAGAATTCAGCAGTGAAACCATCCAGTTGTGGGCCTTTGTTTGTTGGGAGGGTCTTTATTACTGATTCAGTTTCCATCTTGGTAATCAATCTGTTTAGGTTTTCTATGTCTTCATGGCTCAATTTAGGTAGGTTTTATGTGTCCAAGAATCTATCCATTTCTTCTAGGTTTCCCAGTTTGTTGGCATATGGTTTTCTTTGTAGTTATTTCTGATGATTCTATTTCGGTGGTGTCTTTTGTCAGATTTCCTTTTTCATCTGTAGTTTTGTTGATTTGGGTCTTCTCTTTCCTTTTTTTTTTTGATTAGTCGGGCCAATGTGCCAATTGTGTTTATTTTTTCAAAAAATCAGCTCTTTGTTTTGCTTATCTTTTGTATTTTTTTGTTTCAATTTTGTTGATTTCTTCTTTAGTTTTAATTTTTTCTTTTCTCCTACTAGTTTTGAGTTTGGCTTGCTGTTGTTTTTCTAGAACCTGAGATGCATTGATAGCTGACTTATTTGGCGCCTTTCCAATTTCTTTCTTTTTTTTTTTTTTTATGACAGGCAGAGTGGACAGTGAGAGAAAGGGACAGAGAGAAAGGTCTTCCTTTGCTGTTGGTTCACCCTCCAATGGCCGCCGCGGCCGGCGCGCTGCGGCCTGCACACCACGCTCATCCGATGGCAGGAGCTAGGTGCTAGGTGCTTTATCCTGGTCTCCCATGGGGTGCAGGGCCCAAGCACTTGGGCCATCCTCCACTGCACTCCTGGGCCACAGCAGAGGGCTGGCCTGGAAGAGGGGCAACCGGGACAGAATCCGGCGCCCCGACCGGGACTAGAACCCGGTGTGCCGGCGCCGCAAGGCAGAGGATTAGCCCGTTGAGCCACGGCGCCGGCCCCGTTGAGCCACGGCGCCGGCCCCAATTTCTTGATGTAGGCACCAATTGCTATAATCTTTCCTCTTAACACTGCTTTTGCTGTATCCCATAAGTTTTGATAGGTTGTGTTGTCATCTTTATTTGTTTCCAGAAATTATTTGATTTATCCTGTGACCCATTGTTCATTCAGGAGCATGTTGTTTTTAGTCTCCTGTGCTTTGTCTTCTAACTCAGATATTCTTTCTTCTGCTTCACCGATTCTGTTGTTAAGGCTTTACACTTCATTTTTTATTTGTTGTGTTAAATTCTTTATTTCCAAGATTTCGTTTTGATTTCTCTTTAAGATCTCAATTTTGTGGGAGAAATTTTCTTTCATGTCATGTGTGGATTTCATTAATTTGTACATTTGCTTCTGATTACTTCTTATTAATCTTATGATCAGTTTTTTTAATTCCATTTCTGACATTTCTTCAATCTCATCATCTTCACAATCTAGTATTGAAATATTGTGTTCTTTTGGGGGCATCATGTTGCCTTCTTTATTCTTGTTTCTTGAATTGTTACGTTTGTTATTCGGCATTTGTGGAGATACTTGACGGTTTCTTCTTTATGGAGCCTTTTATCTTTGGATTATGTGTGGATTAGTGGAGTGTCTGCTTTCAGGGAATACCTAATGTGGTGGGTGTGGCCAAGGAGCTCTGTACTCCAGGGTGGAGGGTGTGTCTGAGGTGACACACCCTGGTTTGTCCTGTTAAATCTCCTTTTCAAAGGGAAGGATTCTTGGCTTTTGGCATAGACTCAGCTGAGCCCCTCTTCTAGAAGGAGACCAGTGCCTGGGCGCTAGCCCCAGTGGGTATATTATTCGTCTATTCTAGCACAAGGACCACACAAAGGATCTGTGCAGTCCTCAGTATGAGCTCAGATTCCCCAGCAATGTCCCTTACCAGGTAACCAGGGAGTCCTGATTGTGTAGAGCCTCCCACAGTGACTGCCCAAAGTCACAGTCATTCTAATAAGAACTACAGTCTCATGTGAGAATCAAAAATTCTTATTTCCCGCCTCTGAATTAACATATTGTTTTGGATTTTGAGATCTGTTGACAGAAAGTTACTGTGTTGCTTAGACACACATATAAGCAAACCTCCCATCCTTGTCAATGTCACATCTGTGGTCCTCAAGAAAAAAATTAAAGCAGTGATATGAAATTTAAAAAAAATAATCCTTTTCCTCACATATTTAGATAAAATCCTTACCTTGCCGCCACTGTAACATTTGTCCGCACCTGACTCTTACCCAGAGTTTGGTGGGTGAGGCACAAATCCCTTTGCTCCTGGAATGAAAAGCATCCTGGAGAGACAGGTGGGCAGCAAGAGGGACTTGTTTACAATTTTGCATGGTATCTGCCATCTAGGATAATGAGCTAGAATAGGTCATACGGGTAATTTGAAATCTATAGAGAATCTCAAAATCTCATTTAGCCAGTAGTTTCAATCTTTCCACTGAATCTTTTATCACAATTGATAATTATCTAAATTGATTTATTGGAGTTTTGCTTTTTATTTAATTATTTTGGGACTGGTGGTAAAAAATAGTGAGGCGTTATGAGACAGATAATGAGAAAGCTGCATGTAGGTGACTCATTTTTTAATACAATCCTTACGGTTATTTTTAAATTGATGATCTTAGAAAATTAAGAGCATCAATTATCATCAGCGCTTATGTTCAAAGGCCAACAGTTCTCAAAGTAATCAGCCTTTTAAAAAAAAAAATCTTGGAGTAGGCAGTTAGCCTAGCGGATAAAATGCTTGCATCCCACATCAGAATGCCTGGGTTGGACTCCTGGCTCTGGCTCCTGACTCCAGCTTCCTGCCAATGCACATCTTTGGGAGCAGCGATGATAAATCAAATAATTGGGTTCCTACCACCCACTTGGAGATCTGGGGTGTGTTCATGACACCCAGCCCAGCCTCTGGCCATTGAAGCCATTTGGAGAGTAAACCAGTGGGTGAGCACTCTCTCCTTGTTGTGCTCGCTCGCTCTCTCTCTCTCTCTCTCTCTCTCTCTCTGCACATCTCAAATAATTTTGTTTTAAATAAGCAAAAAAAAAATTTTTTTTAAATACCTTGATAAAGCTACTTCTCCAAGAACATCTCATACATGTTGGAAAATGCAAAACCGTCTAAGTGAGTTGTTGCTCCCCTGGGAAACGCCCTGTGAGGTTAGAACCAGGAAGACTGATGCCTCAGTTTGGTTTTTGTGTGACAAATCCTTCTTTGTCACAAAAGTAATAGTATATGTGCACCAGGGCTCTTCCTGCCGACCCCCCAGTTCAGGCTCCCCTGTCTGTGACCTGCAGTTCCCCTTCCGGCCTTCTGGGCAAGAAGCACTGCCGTGGGTGCTGTGCCGGGACAGGTGTTAAAGCTTGACTTGCCTGACTTGCATTTCCAGGAAGTTGGTTTTGACTTGACTAGAGGGAGGACTGTTGAGTACACAGAGTGCCCAGGGAGCAGAGGGACTGCCATGGGAGACCTGACTGCCTGTCACCCGACTTGGAGATCGTGTACACTGACATGTTGCAGAAGCCATCTTTTTTAGACTACTTATCCCAAATTCTGTTTGGCCCTATACGTCTATGATCCTGAGTTACGTGTAGCTTCTTGGACGTGACTGCTTGTATTTATTCATTATGAAGCCCTGTATGGCCACCTTTGAAATACCTGGGAACTCTGCTTACGCATTGCCATCCTGTGCTGCCCTCGTCACTTCCCACCTGGTGCACTACCATGGCCTTCGAGTGGCTCACTGGGTCTGCCACCACTGTGTTGCTGAGACTAGTCTTTCTGAACTGCCACCCCAGTTATGGCACATACTAGTTTTCTGTTGCTGCAAATTACCACAAACTTCGCAACTCAAACCATGGTCTTGATTGGAGCTGTCATTCTCATCAGGACTCGGAGGTCTCCTGTAGGCTCACTGGTTGTTGAGATTTCTGTGCAACTCCAGGAATGAGGTCCCTGTTCTCCTTCTAGCTACTGTTCTTAGCTGCTCGTGGCCACCCATGGGCCATGGGGCCTGAAGGGCAGCTTTCAACAGGGCCTTCTTCTTCCAGGCCAGTCAGGGTGTATAGGATTGCGATTGTTTAACAATTAATTTTCACATAAGTAGGGACTTCACCCTCGAGAATTCAGGCAGCTAGCAGACAGCATTTGGTGAGACCTGCTAACTATGGGACATGGAAGAAGGCAACCTTGGTCAGTCTCAGGTCAGGCTAGTGGTTCAGAAGGGGCTGATGGACAGAGCTATTGGGCCGAGGGGTCGGAGCTGCATTTAATGAAGGCTGCTGTTGGAGCTCGTCTCATGGAGGAGCCTGGGGCTATTTGGCTGCACCTGCCCAGGAGCAGGATGGGTCAAGGCCCATTGGGCTGAGGGCAGTTCTCTGCCTTGGGCTCCCAGAGACATCCCTGGGCCTGCAGAGCTGTCCCTCCAAGCCTCTATTGGGTGGGTCATGCCTGGCTGGCAGCATTGATTTTATGTTTATTTGTGAAAGGACAGAATATGAGCTTACCAAATAAAATATAATTTCAAGTGTTATTAATGAAAGAATGTATTACATTCACTTTTAATGAGATCCTGGTGTTGCAAAATGGTTCCGTGTAATGAATCTCAGGAAATCAATGAAAAGTTTAATTACAGTTGTGGCAGTGTTGTATGAGAATATTGCTTTGGTCAATTTTAGTTATACAATTTATCAACCCCTCTCTGCCTTTCTCTTTGAAATTAATTGCTTTGATAAAGTAAGTATAAATGCATTCTTTGTTAGCTTTTGATCTCTTTTAGCAATGATGACAAAAATCAGATTTCCTCCTCAATAATAATAATAGTTGCTATCATTTTTATCTGCATTGCCATCTATAATTTTTACATGTTTGAAATTGGGCAGTGTTTCCATTTTGCAAATTTAGTCATTGTTAAGTCTTTCTAGAACATGGGCCTTTTCCCTTTGTCAGTTGTTTTGCAAATCACTTTCTGTCTCTTCTCAACCCCTCAGTAGACCCCATCATTCAGAAAAATGTATGTGCCAGGCTGTGGTGGGAATAAAAACAGTAGCAAAATACCTCCTTCTGTGATTCACACTTTTGCTTTTGTGCCGCCATGTTGCCCTTTTAGTTTTGCACAAAACAGATTTTGTTTTTAGCACATTTCTTACTTTGACAGCTCAGTGATTATGATGCTGTCTTGTTCGTTACGATGGTAATTGACTTTTTTAAAAAGTTTCTGTGTAGAACACAATACAAAATGTTGCCCTGGATATTTTGAGGTATCTAAAGTGGCTCTTGATTTTTGGTGCCACCAGATTCATAGATTCTATACTGAGAAAGTTATAGTGGCTTTTTTTTTTTTTTTTGACAGGCAGAGTTAGAGAGAGAGAGAGAGAGAGAGAGAGAGAGAGAAAGGTCTTCCTTCCATTGGTTCACCCCCCCCAAAAATGACTGCCACAGCCGGTGTGCTGGACCAATCCAAAGCCAGGAGCCAGGTGCTTCCTCCTGGTCTCCCATGCAGGTGCAGGGCCCAAGCACCTGGGCCATCCTCCACTGCACTCCTGGGCCACAGCAGAGAGCTGGCCTGGAAGAGGAGCAACCAGGACAGAATCCCGCGCCTTGACCGGGACTAGAACCTGGATTGCTGGTGCCGCAGGCGAAGGATTAGCCTAGTGAGCTGTGGTGCTGGCTATATAGTGGCTTTTCTTTTAACCTCCTGCAGGGGTTTATAAGTCGTCTACTTTTGACACTGGGTTCAAGGCCTTAAAATATGCTGAGGATCATTCTGACTGATTTTCTCTGTGGATAGAAGCAGTTTACTGTCTCGTCCCTCAAACTCTCCCATCGATAGCACCTACCTTTCTTCCCACAGGATAGAAAGCCTCCAGTGCAACAGAGAGGCAGGCTGGGTGCTAGGGCTCTTTCCTCCAGCCCTGGCTTGTCTGCAGTAAGGGAGGACTCGCCTAACTACCTGGAGAACCACTTAGGGCCCTGGTTCCTGGACACCAGCCTGTTCCCGAGCTTCTCAAGTTTCTGCTGTGACAGCTGTGAAGAAAGGAAAAACGTCCTCACAGATAGGTGCTGTTGGAGTATCCTGCAGGGAGCCTCTCGTGGTGGTCATGAGAGTGTGTAGGTGAAGCTAGACGGACTGTCACTCGAGAGGCTTTCCCCCTCTTGGCAGCTGGCTAGGGTGTACCTGCGGCCGCAGTTTCTGAAAGCCTGGAGTCACCATGGCGTTTTCTTTGGGGCATGAGTCACTACAGAATTGGAGCACTAACAGTTTCTGCCAGGATGTTGTCACTCTTCAGTTGACACCCCCAGCTGCCTTTGGTCGGTCGCCGCTCCTCGGTACCTTGCCCACGCTGCTTGTGCTGTGACTTGTAGTGCCACATCTGGACCAGGGCAGGCCATCTGTCAAGCAGAGGGGACATGAGACGAGGCAGTACCTGGCTTCTGGCCTGGGAGCATTCCCTGTCTCTTCCTCCCTGCTTGTCTCCTGGACATGTGGGCCACCATGACTTCTGATCAGCCTCCTGTTTGCCGTCTGCTGCTGATCTTCTGTAATCTCTCTCCCAACCTGCACCTTCATTTCTGAACCTGGCTCTTCTGTCTGCTTAGATCTGTGCACATCCCCTCTTCTCTGGAGGCAAGTCTTCCCCTGGGAAGTTTGAATGCACACCACATTGGGGAAGGCCTGAGTTCAAGGCAGGACCTCTTGCCCAAGGCACATGCTTTCTAGAGACTTGTGTTCTGGATAGCAATCTCAGTACATAGATTTAAGTCGTTTTTGCAAACGGCCATTGAACCTAACCAGAGAAATACATGCAATGTCAAGGAACCTGAGTCTGATGTAGATAAGTAGGGGAGGGGCCAGTACATATGGTGGGACCAAAATGTCACCAGTAAGACTAGATTGAGAGATAGGACAACTGGCTATCTAGCATGCACTTGTTGATGTCAGGAGTGGGGCTTCCTGTCCTGCGTCGTATGGCCACTTCATGTTCCTGGACATGTGCGCTGCCTCATTCTCCCCTTCCTCTGAGTATAAAAGAATGGCATTTTTCACACACTTTCCTTTGCACGTGCTGCCCATTGATACTGTCATCCACCCGGCCAGGGTCAGCCATGGTCTCCTTGGCAGGTGACTCGAGAACTTTGTGTCTCACTCCCTTCTCCCATCTTGGCCTCCGGAGCTCTACTTTCAAGTCTCTTCCACTTCCTGGATATTTCTGCCTAGATGTCCTATAGTTCTGGAGAAACAGCACATTGTCCTAGGACTGGCTGGCTTCACCACCCCTTCGCCTCATTTCCTGATTTCTGTAAATATGACTTGGATATGTTCTCCGTGTCACGCAAGTTCAACACCTAACCTCTTACTCTTTTCTGGTTTTATTTTGTCTTCCAGCCTCTCAGTTATCAGGTCCTAACAATTCACTTAGCCAAAAATAACCCCTCGTAAATCTTCGCTTCCCACATTGACCACACTTGTTCACAGTAGGTTAATAGACTAGCCTCTTAAATTGTTTCTCTGCAAAGTGTAGCCCTTGTAAGTGGTTGCACAAGTTGCTACAGGTTAAACTTCTACTTTGGGATTGCTTCCGTACGTGGGACTGACAGTGATTTCCTACTGCCTACCACCAAAATACGACAGCTCTTCAAAAAGTTCATGGAAAATGTGTATTGTGAAATAACTACGCGTGGATTTAACAAACGTTTTTGCACCAGAAATGACCGTGCCCTTTAATTGCATTTCCCACAAACTTCTTGATGTCTCTTTAACTTCCTTGGCTTGATGTTCTGCAGTTCAGCAGCCACCATCCTTCTTCCTCCCGTGAGTACTGTTCTCTGCCTGGCACAGAGGTGGTGATAAAAATACGGCCTCGATCTTCACAGACAGCCAGGGCTCCTGCCTTCTCGGTTTTTATTCCCGTGAGGAGCCAGGGTGTGGTAAGGCCTGGGAAGGAAAGAAAAGAATGATAATGCACCATTGAGTAACTAGGTGTGACAGGAATGGTCTCCCTAAAGAGTAACATCTTAAGGGCAGCTATTTGGCCTACTGGTTAAGATGCTGGTGAAGACACTCAGATTTGGGGCCAGCTACTCCAGTTTCCATCCAGCTGCCTGCTGATGCGCTCATGCTGGGAAAGCAGCAGAAGATGGCCCAAGTGCCTAGGCACCTGCCAACCATGCAGGAGACCCGGATGAAACTCCTGGCCTCAGCGTGGCCCAGCTTTACCCCTTGCAGCCATCCGGGGAGTGCATTAGCAGGTTGAAAATCTCTCTGTTTGTCTCTTTCTCTCTCTGTGACTCTTTCAAATGGGTAAATGCATAAATCTTAAAAAAAAAAAAAAAAAAAAGGCAGGGGGGTGGTGGTGCTGTCTGTGGTGTAGCAGGTTAAGCCACCACCTGCAGTGCCGACATCCCATATGGGCACCAGTTCGAGTCCCAGCTGCTCCACTTCCGATCCAGCTCTCTGCAATGGCCTGGGAAAGCAGTAGAAGATGGCTCAAGTCCTTGGGGCCCTGTACCCAAGTAGGAAACCCAGAGGAAGCTCCTGGCTACTGGCTTCGGATCAGCACAGCTCTGGCCATTGTAGCCAGTTGGGGAGTGAACTAGCAATTGAGAGACCTCTGTCTCTCTCTGTCCCTCTTTCTCTCTCTGTGTAACACTGACTTTCAAATAAATAAATAAATCTTAAAAAAAAAAAAAAGATACCTACATTCTATATAGGAGTACCTTGAGTTTGATGCCTGGTTCCCAATTCCAGCTTCTTGCCAGTGCAGGCCCTGGGAGGCAGTGGGGATACTCATACAGTTGAGTCTTTGCTTCCTGGAATGGAGACATGGATTGAGTTCTCTTTGCCATGGCTCAGACTTGGCCATTGTGGGCATGGTGGTGGGGCGGGGAAGGCAACCAGCAAATGGGAAGTCTCTGGTATATCCATCTGTCTCTGCTTCGCAAATATATTTAAAAATTTAAAAAAGAAAAGAATGAATATATTAGAGAGAATCTGAAAGAAGAGAAAGAGCCAGCCGTGGAGAGAGGCCTAGGAAATTAAAGTTCAAGGCCCCCGAGGCAGAAGGAGCTTGGCAAACTTGAACAACAGAAGATGACTATGTAGAGCAGAGAGTGAGCCTAAGAGAGGTGTGAGACATACTTTTGGGCAGGGGAAAGAGTTTACATTTTATTCCAGTTGTAACATCAACCGTGAAGTGATGCCATCTGTTTACTTTTTAAAAACATCACTTTGAAGAAAACTAAGGTGGAAGCAAGGAAACCAGTTAGGGAGGAGGCTCCTGCAGTAACAGCTTGTGCTGAATTTTCTCAACCTCAGCACCATTGACATCACAGGCCAGAGGATTCTTTCTTGGGTATGCAGTCCAGTGCACCATAGGTAAGATGTTAAGCATCCTCAGGGGCTGGTGCTATGGTGTAGAAGGTTAAGCCTCTGCCTGCAACACCAGCATCCTGTATGGGCTGCTCTATGGTGTAGAAGGTTAAGCCTCTGCCTGCAACACCAGCATCCTGTATGGGCTGCTCCATTCCCGATCCAGCTCCCTGCTAGTGTGCCTGGGAAGGCAGCAGAAGATGGCCCAAGTGTTTGGGCCCCTGAACCCACATGGGTGACCCAGATGAAGCTCCCAGCTCCTGGCTTCAGCCTGGCCCAGTCATGGCTGTTGCGACCATTTGGGGAGTGAACAGTGGATGGAAGAAATGTTTCTCTTCCTTCTCCCCAACTTTGCCTTTCAAATAAATAAAATAAATCTTTAAAAAAACAAGTGAAGAAACATTCCCAGCTTCTTCCCACTAGAAGATAAGTGGCACCCTCCCCTCCCAAGTGTGGCATCTGAAAATGTCTCTAGACATTGCCTATGTCCCCGGGCTCAAAGCCATTCTAGTTGAGAACCACTGCACCAGATGGTGGCTGTCGTGATGGGTTGCAGTGTGTGGCACAGGTAGAACTGACAGTGCTTTACACGTTGAGTGGGAAAGGAGAGGAAACAGGATGCCTCTTGGGTTTTTGGTTGGTGAATCTAAGTAGATGATGTCACCCATTGGAGATGCTTGACGTTGGTCCTCCTCCCCTTTGGGCCTGTTCTTGGAATCTTGCAGCTACCTGGCAGGTTACTCGCCCCGCCATCCTCTTCCTTTTCCTGAAGCTGCAGTTTCGGTGCCATCTTCCTGACACTGTCCCAGATCAGCTCAACCAGGGGTGACCCTTTTTCCAGGGAGTTTCTGCAGCGCCCACAGCGCTATATCAGTTCTACCCTTGGACAATTGCTGGTTCTGCTAGAGTCTGTTGACCCCAGGAGAAGAGCACTCGGGCTACCAAAAAGGAGCAGCTATAGTGAATGTCTGAGTTGCCTGGCTTAGCTCCTTCGCCTTGCCTCTTTTTTTTTTTTTTTTTTTTTTTTGGTTAAGATTTATTTATTTAATTGAAAGAGTTACAGAGAGGCAGAGAGAGAGAGAGAGAGAGAGAGAGAGAGAGATCTTCCATTCACTGGTTCACTCCCCAAATGGGCACAACAACCAGAGCTGTGCCAATCTGAAGCCAGGATCCAGGAGCTTCCTCCAGGTCTCCCACATAGGTGCAGGGGCCCAAGGACTTGGACTATCTTCTACTGCTTTCCTAGGCCATAGCAGAGAGCTGGATCGGAAGTGGAGCAGCCGGGACTCGAACCGATGTTCATATGGGATGCCGGCACTGCAGGCGGGAACTTTACCCGGTAGGCCCCAGCACCAGTTCCAGCACCTTGCCTCTTTCTTTGGTTCTTGTTGATGTCTGTAGGATTACCATCACTTACTCGTACACCATCTGTTACAGGCAAGCCTCTCACTAGGCTTTGAGTTTGAATTGGGGTCCTTGTTATTTGCTACCTAATGTTCTGTGTCATCTCCTGTCTACTCAAAAGCAAAAGCAAAACCTCCTACATCTTTATCCCTTATGTTGCCTACTGCCTAGCACAGTACTGATCATGAATTTGCTATTCAGTAAATGTTTGTTGAATGAATAAGTAAATGGTAGAATCTGAAAGGCCTGTCTTATTTTTTTTTAACTTGCAAGTATATACACTTAAAATTAACATTTTTCTGTAATTAATACATATACTTTTTTAGAATCAGAAAAAGGTAAATTTGTTTTACATGAAAGAAGATTTAGCCTACAGCTTATGCTGTGAATGTAACCAATTGGTTTATGTGGGAGATGGTTTGTTCCTCTCCTTTCTGGCGTGTACAGTGGGGATCTTGCTGGTAACCATGCATCTGCCCTGTTTCTGTGTCGCAGCTCTAGTTGTAAGCACCACTTCAGCTGGCTTTGCCTTGGCTCCGGGACCTTTCGACTGGCCCTGCTTCCTGCTCACTTCTCTTGGAACAGGCCTCGCATCCTGCGCTGCCAACTCCATCAACCAGGTCAGTGTCTCACCTTCCTGTTGCATCACAGCGTCGTCGCTTTTCCCCAGGTGCCCTTGACAGACTTTGAAAACCTTCCCCAGTCCCATCATGGAGAAGCACTGGGAACTCGTAGCACTGAATGTCCTGTAGGGCTCTGTCGGTTACATCTCTGATTTGCCTTTTCTTTGGAGGTGAGTGGTTTTCAGATATGATCAGGTTAAAAGTGCAGTAGACTTCAGAAAGTTTGTGGAAAATAGACATAAAGAATAAGTTTATTTTGGTACAAAAGAATTTTGAAATTCATGAATAGTTTTATTTCATAATACCTATTTTTTTCCTAAACTTTTTGAAGACCTTTCATATACATGGATTTCACAATTTTTTTGCACTGTAATAAACCTGTCTTTTAATTCCATTTTCCACAAACTTTTTGACATACACTCTTAGGCTTCCAGTGACTAGGATACCTTGTGTTTTAAAAAAATGTATCAGAGCTGTCGTGGCCTTCTGTTCTTGGTAGTGTCTGGGTTTATCTGTATCAGGTATGTCATAGCATGTGCTGTTCTTTCTTTCTTTAATTTCTTTGCATTTTTAGCCACCACTATACGAAGCAGAATTTATCTTAAAGAAGCATATGTATCTTCAAAAAAAATCAATAATTCAGTACATAGCTAACTTTATACAGAATCATATTAAAAACCAATTAGTATGATATTTTCATGTGTGTTTTTTGCCTTCATTATTTTAAACATCAAAATAATTCCCCAAAATAGTTTTTCTTCCCTGCCTGGTCACTGTGTTCTGCCGTGGCCTTGTGGCTTTCTCATAAGATACGATAATGAGAAAGTCTTGGCGAAAACTTCAGGGAAATCGTTTACACCCCCAGAACACCCAAGAGGAACTGGCACAGTTTTGAAACAGGAACTCGAGTTACCAGCAGGAAAACAGCTTGGCTGAGTCCGTTTCTAAGTTGCTAGCCTGCAGAATGTGGGAATTTAATTCGATAATGATTAAAGAGCATTGTGTTTCTATAATGTATTATCAGCTCTTTGGGGACCGATCAATCTATTTCACATAAGTTTTTGTTGTTATTTTTTTAATGGCAAAACAGTCTTAGAGTGAGGTTAAAACAGTCCTAGTGCTTTAGCAGAAGTACTGTTCCCTTCTGTAAATCACGGTCCAGTCTTTTCTGAGTTGTTCCTTCTGCCACCCTCCCCGTGTATCTTGGCAAAGAGAGCAGTCTTGCTTTCATCACGCACATAATTTTCATGAAAATTTGAATAAAACACAATATAAGCAAAATGGATTTATCTGCTGGGATTGAGTCTATTTTTCAATTTTTTCTAACACATTTATTTAGTTTTAGATCTATGTCAAGAAGTTAAACCAGGGACATTCTATTTTTTTTTTTTGCTTGCTTTTAAAACAAGAATAAAAGCACATGGATTCAGTGGAAGAGAAAAGAAAACCTAAAAAGCATTAAATAGTGAGAAATCCCTAGTATTAGGAAAGATAAAAGTTGTGAATTGAAGCTACTCCCCCCCCCAAAAAAAAGAAGAGGTAGTTCAAGAATTTGGTATGAAAATAATCTTATCATTAATAGCAAGAAACTATCTGGATAGAAAAAAAATGGGATGATTTAAATTTAGGCAGAAATGAACGTAGGACAAGGTTTTAGACATTTAAAAAGGACTGTGGGCTAATTGATTTTGTAATCTGTAGAACTGTATTTGCTGTGGGGGTGGGGTGGCTCCTGTAAGTTTTAAAACTACTGAGGAAAGCCACAGAGTACGTGATGGGATTCTTTCTGGCACCAGGAGTGGCAGTGTCCGAGTCTTCCGATACTTTTTCCCTCTCGGGCTGGTTTTCCAGCACTGTGCTGCCTCTCACGTATACCTGCCCCTGCCGGGCTTCCCCTGGGAGGCCGCGTCGTGTTCCCCTCCAGGCCTCTTCAGTGATGTCGGTTCTGAATCCATGCTTGTTGTGCCAGTGAATTTCTCTTGTCTTCTTCCATCCATCACATTACGTCTCTCACTTGGTCGGGCTCTGACTTCATTTGGAAGCACAACAGTACCTAAAAAATCTGAATGATTCCCAGCATAGCAAAATCCTAGTGCTGTTACGGTATCCACCTGCTTCCCAGATTACAATATTTCTTCAAAAACAGGTTGGAAATATTATTGTTCCAGTGTTATTAGGCAGTCTCCTAAATTTTAATATTTATTTATTTGAAAAGCAGAGGAAGAGAGAGAGAGGAGAATACATAGAGAGAGCTTCCATCCACTGGTTCACTCCCCAGAACGATGCAACAGCCAAGGGTAGGCCAGGCCAAAGCAAGGAGCCAGGAACTCCATCTGAGTGTCCCACATTAGGTGGCAGGAACCTAAGTACTTGGGCCATCATCTGCTGCTTTCCAGGTGCATTAGAAGGAAGCTGGATTGGAATTGTGGAGTAGCTGGGATTAGAACCAAGCGCTCCAGTATGGGATGTCGGTGTCCCAAAAGGCAGCTTAGCCAGCTGTGCCCTAACGCCCACTTTGGTGTTGGAAACTTAAACGAAAAGAGCTTGAAGCCATTTCTATTAGTGCTTTCAAATACAATAAGGAGGGCCCTGCGCTGTGGCGTGGCTGGTAAAACCGCCATCTGTGGAGCCAGCATCCCACAGGGGCGCTGATTTGAGTCCCAGTTTTGATCCAGCCCCTGCTAATATGCCCAGGGAAGCAGCAGAAGATGGCCCAAGTCCCTGGGCCCATGCATCCACGTGGGAGACCAGGAAGAAGCTCCTGGCTCTTGGCTTCAGATCAGCCCAGCCCCAACTATTGCAGCCGTTTGGGGAACAAACCAGTAGATAGATCTCTTTGTCTGTCTCTCTGTCTGTCTGTCTCTCTCTCTCTCTAACTCTGCCTTCAAATAAATAAATAAATCTTTAAATAAATAGAATAAGCAGAACCAAGAATGCTGGGCAACAAGGAGTTACTTTGAGTTTTTGAACAGCAGACAGGTGAAGAAGTAGTCCTTAGCAAAGAATGAGAGCAGACTGCCTTTTCCTGTTGTAGACAATTGGTGTTCAGAACGCACACATGCAGCCGGTCTATACAAACGTACTTCAGCTTCTAATGGGGTTCTGTAGGAAGAAAAATTTCCTTTTGTGTTCATAAAAGGCTTCAAATAAGGTTTTATATATGACGTTTTTTAAAAATACTTTTCTTTGAGCTGTTACTCATTTAGTTCTGAGCTTCTTCTTTGTACCCTTTTTCTGTGATGTTTCTGTGAAAATAGAAAAAAAAATAAAGCTTTGCAAAGCAATTTCCACATTTGTTTTAAGAAGAGAAAATGAGATTCAGCTTCTTATTTATGGAGCAGTGACTAGTGAGTGCATAAAGAGATGTATAAGAAACCACTAGCGCTAAAATGTTAAAAGAAATTACATACATGTTTTTTAATATATATACATGCTTCATTCGAAACCACAGTGTAGCTTTCAAGCGAGTATTCCATCAAAGGATGAAAGCTATCCATAAAATGTTTTTAATTTAACAACTGAAAGATAAAATGTTATGGATGATTTTCACTGACCAAATCTTAGGAAACAAGCGACAAACTGAATAGTTGAATAAATTCCAGTGGAATTAACTCAGAATTAGAAAAAGATGAGTATTGTCAGGAACTTATAACAACTATTTTGTGTATTTAACATGATGTTAGAATAACAGGCCGTAATTGGGATTATTTTACTTATGCTGCATATACAGTGGTTCCCAAGCCCCAGTCTGAGGTATGCCTATATAGGAAAAAACATAATATGTATATGGTTACATACTATCCATGGTTTCAGGCCGCCACTGGAGGTCTTGGAACATACTCCCCTCCTGTATGGGATGTGGTGTCCAAGTTGGGTCTTAACTGCCATGCCAAACACCTGCCCTGAATTATTCTTTTAAAAAGCAACAGTGAAAAAAGTTATTATAGAAATATTTTCATTGCACACCAGTGAGAAAAATGTAGATAAGCAAAAATAGCACTAACATTTTAAAAAGTTTTTTATTTGAAACTGACAAATAAAAAGGGCACTTTTATGGGGCACCATGTGATGTTTTGATACATGGGTGCACTCTGTGGTGTTCCTGAGAGGCGACCACCTGTCTCCTCAAGCATTTAATGTTTCTTTATTGTGAAAATATTCAAAACCCTCTCTTCTAATTTTTCTCGTTACTGTTGTTGGAGAAAAACATGGTGCGTTACGGAACGCCGGAGCGCTGGAACGCCTTTCTTCTGACTGTACCAAACCCTTCCCCAGCCTCCCTGCCTCCTGTTCTCCCCAGCCTGCAGCAACCGCTGTTCCACTTTAACTTCTTATCTTTAGATTCCACGGCTTTTTAGGATAAGCGTTTTACTTCAGTTTAGTTTTGAATTTACAGAGCAAAAACTAGGAAGCAGTACAAGGAGTTCCCACATCCCCTCACACCCAGCTTGTCTTACTCCCTTTTTTTTTTCCCATCTAAACTCCAGGTCATGTGTTGCCTGTCTTTCTTTGCCTGACTGACAGCATAATGACCTGTGGTTCCATCTGTGTTGTTGTGAATGACAGGATCCCATCCTTCTTTATGGCTGGCGAGTATGTGCACCCCATTTTCTCCAGCCACGTATGTGTGGACGCACACTTAGGATGTTCCCACTCCTTGGCTCTCATGAATGATGCTGCAGAAAACCTGGGGTGTAGATCTGTCTTCAGACTTGATGCCATGTCCCTTGGCTGTATACCCAGTGTGTTGATTGCTGGATCGTAGGGTAGCTCCATTTTCAGCTTTTGGAGGCATCTCCGTCCTGTGTCCTGTTTCCCACAAGCGATGAACTAATTTACATTCCCTACACCAGCACTTGTTATCGTTTGCCTTGATTATCTTGCCTGTCTAGCTGGTGTGAGGTAACAAATCATTGTGCTTTTGATCTGTATTTTCCTGATGAGGCGTGATTCTGAACATTCTTTCTTTTTATGTACCTGGTGACCTTTGTATGTCTTCCTTTGAGAAATGTTTATCTAAATCCACTGCCTATTTCTAAAATTGGATCATTTGGTTTTTATACTATTGACTTGAAGTCCTGATATGTTCTGATTATTAATCCTTTGTCAAGTGTGTAATTTACAGATCTCTTCCCCTATTCTGTAGGTTGTCTCTCCATTCTTTTGATTGCTTCCTCTGCTGTGCTCTCGCTGTTTATTGATGAAATTCCATTTGTCCATTTCTGGTTTTGTTTCCTGTCCTTTTGAGGTCTTAAAAACTGCTTGCACATTCTATTTCTTCTATGTTTTCTTCTAGTAGTTTAATAGCTTCATGTCTTTCATTGAGGTCTTTCATCCTTTCTAGGTTGATCTTTGTTCATGGTGGGAGCTAGGGGTCTAGCTTCACTCTTTTGCATTTAGACATCCAATTTTCCCAGCACCGTTTATTGAAGAGACTGTCCTTTTCTCCAGTGTGTGCTCTTCAACGTGTTTGTCAACGATCACTTAGCTGTCATTGTGTGAGTTTGCTTTTAGGGTCTCTGTTCTGTTCACTGGTCTGTGTGTGTGTGTTTATGCTAACACCATGCTGTTATAACAACTGTAACTTTGTAATATATTTTAAAGTTAGATAATGTGATGCCTCCTGTTCCCTTTGCTATCCTGAAGATTGCTTTGGCTATTCCAGACAATAGTATTTCCATTTTTATTTTCCCTTATATGTCTGATTTTTGTACATATTACAGCTATAGCAGAGGAAAAAAAAAAATCTCTGCTTTCATGGTGCTTAGATATGGCCATGCAAATACAAGGGTACTCCAGAAAGTTCATGGAAAAATAGAATTAAAACATGCTTGTTTTGGATGTAGAGATAAAATTGAAAGCATAGTGTTGTCATAACATGTATTTCTCCACAAACTTCCTCATATGCATGCAGTTCAAACTTTTTTTATACCCAAAGTACACTTCTCTTTTGGTTTCATTTTTCCATGAACTTTTTTGAAGTACCTTCATAGATCCATGTGTTAATATTTTGGTTAGATTATTAAAAACTTTGCACACATACATTTTTACATGTAAGTGTATGTATGTGTGTGTGTGTGTCAGAGAAATTATTTATATCATGTTTATGGTATGTATATATGTTTCCATAAGATGTCATGAATATATCATGAATATCCTTCCAGGGTACTTCAAAAGTTGGGTAATAGTCTTTGTTCCAAAATAAACAATTTTTCTTTCCGTCTCCCCACAAGCTTCCTGAGGTACACTCACATTTGGCACATTGTGATTTTAAGAATTATATGTGGCTATACCTTGATTTACCTCATTGGTTCCTCTTTATTTGACATTTTAGTAATTTCTAGCTTTTTTTTTTTGCCCATGTAAACAGTGCTGAGCTGAAATTCTTATAGCTAAATCAAACCAGACATCATTATTTCTTTTGATAGATTGTGATATATGCAAAACTATGTTACGTTCTTTTTTTAAGGTTTATTTGTTTATTTTAAAGGTAGAGTTCCAAAGAGAGATCTTATCCAGTGGTTCACTCCCCAAATGGCCACAATGGCTGGGCCTGTGCCAGGTGAAACTAGGGGCCTAGAACTCCACCCAAAGTCTCCCATGTCAGTGGCAGGGGCCCAAGTACTTGAGCCGCCTTCTACTGCTTCCCCAGGTGCATTAACTGTGAGCTGGATAGAAGTCAGAGAACTAGGACTCCACCTGGTGCTTATCTGGGATGCTGGCATCATAGGTCACTGCTTAACCATCTGTACCACAACACCAGCCCCCATGGTGTTTTCTAAATAAAGGGTTAAAATAAAATAAGACGTCTATTTTAAGTATAGCTAACTGTCTTTCTTCCCAGACAGTCTTATTTCTTTATTGATGTGAAATCAGCTTGTACTTCTGTTTGGCAGTGCAGTAAAGTGCTCATCACCAACAGCTATGAAAGAAATCTTGGCCAGGTTTATAAATGATGTTTACTGTGTGTCCTTTTTAACTCTAGTGGCTTTATTTAACTTTTGGAATTTATTTATTTAAGAGGCAGAGAGACAGAGAGAAAGGGAAGGATCGGGAAGAAAAAGTGAGCAAGCTCTCAACCAGTGGTGCACCCCTCAGATGTCTATAACAGCCAGAGCTGGACGGGGCCAAAGCCTGGAACTCACTCTGAGTCTCCATGTGGGCGGCAGGAGCCCAGCTGTTAGAGCCACCACCAGTGTCTGCACTGTAGGAAGCTGGGTGCAGGAGACAGCCGGGAGTCAAACCCAGTGCTCCGGAGTGAGGCGTGGACGCTCTCGCCCTGAGTCCCAGCTGCCAGCCTAAGTGCCAGCTGCAGTTCAGGTTGTTTTGATCACTTAGGAGGTGGAGTTTGTTAGTTAATTAATTTTCTAGTGCTTCTTGGCCATTGTGTTGTCTTTTGCCAGTGAGCTTTGCCTGTTTTGCTGCTGGGAAGCTTGTCCTTTGTTAAGAGTTCTTGCTGGGGTCAGTGCTATGGTGAAACAGGTAAACCCACTGCCTGCAGTGCCAGCATCCCATAGGGACGCCGGTTCCAGTCCCGGCTGCTCCACTTCTGATCCAGCTCTCTGCTATGGCCTGGGGAAGCAGTGGAAGATGGCCCAAGTCCTTGGGCCCCTGCACCTGAGTGAGACACCTGGAGGAAGCTCCTGGCTCTTGGCTTCGGATCAGCACACTTCCTGTTGTTGTGGCCAACTGGGGAGTGAATCAGTGAATGGAAGACCTCTCTCTCTTTCTCTCTTTCTCTTTCTCTCTCTCTCTCTGCCTCTGCCTCTCTGTAACTCTGCCTTTCAAATTAAATAAAAGAAAAAAGATGTTCTTGCTGCACATAGATACATTGTCCACAGTGTCTTGTCTGCTAATTTTTACTGTATTGCAGAGGTTTCATGTTTAGCCAGTCAGATCTTTCCATTTTTAATGGAGGGTTTTTCAACCTCAGCACACTTTTTTTTTTTTTTTTTTTTTTTTTTTAACATTTTAGACTGGGTAAGTCTTTGTTGTGCAGGGCTGGGCTGTGCATTGCAGGGTATTTTCCAGCAACCTCAGCCTGTACCCACTGGATAGCAGTAGCCCCCCTCTGTGTACTGTGACATTGCCAGTTGTGCCCTGAAGACCAAAGCCACCCTCAATTCAGAACCCCTGCTTGAATAATTTTGACTTTTGCTTCCATTCTGAGATCTTTCGTCAAGATCCTGGGTACGGTTTCTGCCTCAGGCAATCCCTGGCTTCCATTTCTTACTGTATAACTACAATTGAGAACTGGAGTGATCATATGTCCTTGTCCTGCTTTATGCTTGTGTTCTTGGCATTAAGAATGCCCCCTTACTCTGAGCATCCCAGCTCGGACAAGAAACCCTGTGGTCTTGCTAATCATGTTGTGACTATGCTTTCTACCTGTCACTTCAAGGAAGACGATGTAAAAATACCTTAGTATCAGAAGGCCTCAGCTTCAGTTGTGCCTGTAAGTGTTTCCACGGGACAGGCGGAGCTTTCCAGAGTATGCTCACCCAGGGTCACCTGGCATGCTTCAGTGTCACTCTCTTCATAGTCCTTTGAGCTCTCCTGCCACACCTAATTGTGCGGTTACACACGGAGGGCCTGAAAGAGTATTTTGCATCCATTATTGCTATGCTCTCACTAAATTGCCCTAGAATTTTAATGACATTTTTTTGCCTCCAGAGTCACTTTTTTGTTTCAGTATTCTTGGCCAATTTCTGCTGCTAACCATGGTGGTCATGGATTTCCAGGCCAGCTGGCTTTCTAGGTGGGCAGTCCTGATGATTAGGGCTGTGTTCCCTGTGTTGAGCCAAAGTCTGCCCCCTTGTGCTTTGATATTCTTCCATGGGACCATACTAGCAGTGTACCACTTCCTAACTGTGGTTGATGGGCACTTGTGGTATTGTGTATACTTACTCATTTGTATCTGCTCTTAACTCTTTGAAACCAATGATTGTGAGTTATATATGTAACTTGTACATTCATCCCTCTGCCAGTATGCATATATTCTGAAGGAAAAAATGTGAAGAGAGGGAAGAGGGGTGAGGGAAGTAGCCAGAAGTGTTCATGATGACAGTAATTGCAGCTAACGCTTATTTAGCACTTGCTGTATACTAAGGCACGTTCTGAGATTTTTGCGTACATCAGATCATTTGTCGGAGTCTAGGTTCATGGGATTTCAAAACCTGGCTCTTTTTGAAAGATCAAATAAATGATGAATGGATTCATAACTTTGAGCTCTGAGAAGAACCATTGATGTTCTCAGTGACTTTGTTTTGGAGAAAATTACAAGAAAGGCACAAAACATAAGTAGAGTTTCAGATCTGAGAGGCAGGTTATAATTAGAAAGGTAAATCTGATAAGGGTATGTTGTCTTTAGGATCTAATGTATCCTTGAAAGTTTAAGAATTTTTATGAAAGGAAATGGAAGAGATCAAGAGGTGTGAATAAAACAGGGCCAAGAAGAGACGTGTTTTTGTTTGATACTGACAGTGCTTGAGACTTTCATGGCTGAAATAAGGTAAAAAGGAAGGGTTTTGGATAAAGAGCCCTGAATTACATGAGTGGGCAGGGCAAAAGAAAACTGCCAGCTTTTTAAACGCTGCAAGAAGAATCAGGTAGAGATTTTCCTGTTTTCCCAGTGAATATGAGATTGATGTCTAATGCATCTCTCTCCATTTTCCCTTTCTCTGATGTTTCCTTTTGTTTCGACTCTGCAGTCGGCCTAGAGCAATGAGAACTGACTTTCATCTTCCATGTTGAACAAAAGTGGTTATTAAATTGCCAGTTGAATTCAAGGAGAGTTAAGACTTAACGTTAGCAAATACCAGTGGTGGGATTTATTGAGCGTCATACATGTAAGAAAAATCAATATGAAAATATATTTTCCTTCTTAGTGGTGTGATTTGTTTGACTTTGATGTTTTAACTGGTGGGCAACTTGCATTCATTCAGTGTCCTCTGAAGTTCCTAACCGATGGCTTATTCAGATGATTCGCATTAGCTACTGAGCCAGGTCAGGTTTTCCTGGAGACTCCTTCAATACAGTGTGGGAGAGAGTCTCCAACCAAATATGGTTTTTATATATAAAGAAGATGACGAGCATTACTGAGTGAAGTCAAAAAGAAAACGCATTCTAAATGCAGAGGCTCTTTTCCTGAATTTATATAACCCCAAATAGTTCCTAAATTACTTTTGATTCCCCTCTCCAGAAAGATCCATCTCAGTGGAGTGAGTTTGGCATTGGTATTTGTAACCAAAATAACTCCAGGTGAAGTTTTGCCAACAAATGCAGAGATGATGATAATTTGGACGTGTATTTGTAGATCGTTTTTTATAATTTACATGCCACATTAGCCATCATTACTTTCTTTGCTTCTTACAATTACCCTGTGAGAAGGCCTTATTCCAGAGTTGCAGAGGAGTAAAAGGGAGCCCGAGGATGCCACTGATTACACATCTGAAAACGGTCAAACTGGAAACAGGACCTGGGGACCCAGTTCACTGCTTCTCTTCGGAGCTGAGGTGTCCTGGTCCTGTCGCTGCCTCAGAATTGGGCCATTCTGGAGGGCGTGGCCATGCATCTTTCTGATGGCATCCTGAGGCGTTAACACATTCCCGCCTTAGTCTAGCTAGATGCTCTGCTGATGTTAGCTGTTAGCAACGTTATCAACAGAAAATGTTGGCCCTCATCCTCCATATTTTCAGGCCCCAAGTATCTTCCCCTTACACTCAATTAGCGTCTGAATGAGAAGAGGTCAACAACCATACTACCCTGAAGGTGCCCTAATCTGTGTCTGACCTCACAAGTGAAGCTAGGTCTAGTACTTGGATGGGAGAATGGGAAGAGAAAATGTGTTTATTTTCCGCAGCATACTAACAGACTTAAGTTGTTCAAGTTGAGTGAGTATCCCTTATCCAGAACGCATGGGGCCAGAAGTGGTTTGGATAATTTATTTATTTGTAGGAGTGGGTAGAGGGTTGGAATATTTGAATGTACATAATTAAATGTATTGGAAATGAGACTTGAATCTAAGCACAAAATTCTTGTGTTTCATGCGTGCCTTACACAGGGCTGGAAGGTAATTTTATACAACATTTTTGGTGTTCCACCTGCATTTTGACTGCTGCCTGTCACATGAGGTCAGGTAGAATTTTCTACATGTAGCATCATGTCAGGGCTCAGAAAGTTTTGGATCTTAGAACTTTTCAGATTTCAGACTTTTGGATTAGGGATGCTCTGCCTCTATTTGCAAGCTGTTTGTGTGAGAGAGAATACATTTGTATTTCAAGGGTGTTTATACTTAGGTGTGAATTCTTCATGTTTGAATGTGTGATGATGGCTTAGGTTCAACAGAGATTGGTTTTCTGCTATTTGAGATCATGAAGTTATGTATGCAATTCGGATAAATCAAAGAAATGTTGGAGGAAAAGGATGATAGTATCAAAAATATTTAATTGAAGCATAGTGAAAATAATAGAAATGATACCAATATGCATTTGAAGAGTTAAAATTCTTTTTTTTTTTTTTTTAAGATTTATTTATTTGAAAGGCAGAGTTACAGAGAGATAGAGGGAGCCATAGAGACAGAGATCTTCCACCAGTTGGTTCACTTCCTGCAGGGCCGCAGCGGCCAGGGCTGAGCCAGGGTGAGCCAGGCTAAAGCCAGGAACCAGGAGTTTCATCCAGGTCTTCCGCATGGGTGCAGGGACCCAAGGAGCTGGATCAGAAGTGGATCAGCTGGGACTGAAACCACCACCCACATGCAATACTGGCGATGCAGGCCGCAGCTTAACCCATTATGTCACAATGCTGGCCCTGTAAAAATTCTTTTTTTAAAGAAGGCTTATTTATTTATTGAAAGGCAGAATGACACACAGAGAGAGGGGGGAAAGACTCTCTCTCTCTCTCTCTCTCTCTCTCTCTCTCAAACACAGGGAAAAAGAAAGAGAGCTCTTCCATCCACTGCTTTAGTTCCCAGATGGCTGCAGTGTTGGGGCTGGGCCAGGCCAGAGCCAGGAGCAAGGAACTCCAGGAATTCCCATCGTGGGTGGCAGGGACCCAAGCGCTTGGGCCGTCTTCCTGTGCTTTCCCAAGCACATTATTAGGGAACTGGATCAGAAGGGAACAGCTGGAACTCAAATCAGCGCTCCAATATGGGATGCTGGTGTCACAGGCACCGGCTTAACCCGCTGCGCCACAGCACTGGTCCCCAGAGTTGAGGCTTGAGTCCCTGGGTAACATGTGGTGATTAAACCTGGTTTGAGTGGCTTAGAGACTGCTTTTTCTTACTGGCTGTCTCCCTGTCACTCCCACATAGCAGAGGTCAAGCTGAGGTTCTTTCCGAATTATCTTTCTTTTTTCTCTTTTTTAATCTTGAGTTAAGTGTCGCTTTGCCTGATAGCTCGTTCCCCTGAATGCCGTGAGCCTGTGTGTTCTCGACTCCAAACCACACTGATTCTGCTCCCTGATTTCTCTTAGCTGACTGATGCCTCATGGGAAACACCTGTGTAGCTGATCCGGGAGGCTGCCTTTCCTTGTGTCATAGAGGCTGCTTTTTAGTACCTGAAAATGCTTGAAGCCTTGATCTATATCTGTACCTGAAAATTGGAGGCCTCGGATGAATCGGAATTCCAGCCCGAGCCCCCAGACACGGAAAGGAGTGAGGGTGAGGGGACAGACAGTGCAGCAGATGTTACTTGTTATAACTCTGCTTCTTCGGCCCAGACTGACTTGAGAATTCTTTGTTGCTGTTTCTACGTGGTAATGGAACTCCAGACCACTTTAGGCAGCTATTCGACCTCTAAAATCTGTGTGTAAGCAATTAAGTAAATCCTAAAATTCACATTTCCATGACCACCCAGTCTTGTCTTATTGATTTTCTAAGAAGTTTTAGAAAATATTGTTTGGCAAGAAGGGGAAATTACTTACCTGTGTGATTAATCTTAAGGAAAATTTTGCTCTGGCATTTCCTTTAGATCCCATGCCAGATTTCTCCCGGAAGCAATGATCACAGGGGGAACAAAGAAATTTTAAAGGATTTGAATGATGGAATGTAGAGATAGGATGAAACAAAAGAGAAAGTTAATAAGATTTATGTATCCTTGTAATGTATCGTTATGCCTTAAAATATACTGTGCAACCTTAAAACACTAAGATGCAGTTTTGGCTTTTATTCTGGTTGGTGTTTTCTTTAGGACTAGAAGGTAGTTAACTGCAAATGAGAAGGAAAACTACCAGTGAGATAACATCCTGACTCTTCGTTAATTATCTGAATAAAGCTGTGATTGTTCTGGTGTTGCTTTGAGCTACAGTACGATTAAGAATCTAGGAGTGCAGTGTGTGACTTTCAGAAACAACAAGCTGGAAAATATGTGGATGAAGTCTCTTCCTGGCATGTCACTGATGAGGATTTAAAATAATGGGAATTAGATGCAACGTCCGACCTTAAGAACATAAGCATATAAAAGCTACATCCTTGGTTCTTACAATAAAAATGTTCAGGGATCTGTAAATTAGGATATCAGCAAAGGACAGAATTTACTGAGCCTGGATTCTCTCTGTGAGCCCCACCCTTGAGTGAATTTGACTGAATGGCGGAATAGCTTATTTATTGAAATAAACGTGTGGTTAATTGTGAATACACAGCTGGAGAGAGGGGAGGTCAGTCCTCTAATTCAAAGTCTAACGTGTTTTCCTAGAAGAAGAGTAGTTTTTCAGCAGGTAGATAGATACTCAGCCATCCCAGGCACCCATGCCTTAGGTGATGTCAGCATACTCAGAAAAGACCATTTCCTAAGCACTCGGGGACATCCAGGCTTTCCGACTTCATCCTAATAATGCCTGTGGAGGGCAAGCGGACGTGACTGAACCAGTCCCCACTTACACAGAGTTTTGTTTGTTCTGCATACTTCAAGTTGAAATTATTGCATTGGGTGTGAGGGGAGGACCGTGCACAATTTCTTGATGTTCACCTGCCTGCCGAAAAGTCATTCCCACTCAGCTAGGCCTGGAAAGCAGACTGTCATTAAAGTAGTAGGACCAGGGCCAATGTTGTGGCATAGCGGGTACAGTGCCGGCATCCCATGTGGGCGCTTGTTCTAGTCCCAGCTGCTCCACTTCCGATCGAGATCTCTGCTAAGGCCTGGGAAAGCAGTAGAAGATGGCCCAAGTGCTTGGGTCCCTGCACCCGCGTGGGAGACCCAGAAGAAACTCTTGGCTTTGGATTGGTCCAGCTCCAGCCGTTGTGGCCATTTGGGGAGTGAACCAGTGGATGGAAGACCTCTCTCTCTCTCTCTCTCTCTCTCTCTCGCTGCCTCTGCCTCTCAGTAACTCTGCCTTTCAAATAAGTAAATAAATCTTTAAAAAAAAAAAAAGTAGTAGGATGTGGCAGTGTTCTTTGCTATTTTCTTGGAAGCTGTTTTCTCGAAGGATCTTCACACATTTATTGTTTACTTTTGCTAGAAATAAAGAGATTGGTTCCTGCTCTGAAGCAGCTTATAGTCTGGTAGAGGAAGACACATATTATAAGCAAATGTAGTAAAGTACTCGGGCACTGTGGCAGGAAGTAGACAGCTCCTTAGCTGTACAAAGGAAGCTGTAGGGAGTGCTCGTGTCTACTTGTGGAGGTCTGGAAAGCTTCTCAGAGAAGAGGCCAGAGGAATCTATCAGAAGGTTAGATGGGGGTTGGTGCTGTGGCATAGCAGGTAAAGCTGCGGCCTGCAATACCAGCATCCTTTGTGGGCACCGGTTCGAGTCCCGGCTGCTCCACTTCCAATCTGGCTCTCTGCTATGGCCTGGGAAAACAGTAGAAGATGGCCCATGTCTCTGGGCCCCTGCACCCACATGGGAGACCCGGAAGAAGCTCCTGACTCTTGGCTTTGGATCAGTGCAGTTCCAACCATTGTGGCCATTTGGGAAGTGAACCAGCAGATGGAAGACCTCTCTCTCTCTCTCTCTCTCTCTGCCTCTGCCTCTCTGTAAATCTGCCTTTCAAACAAATAAATATTAACAAAGAAAGAAAAATAAAACAGCAGGTTAGATGTGTGTTTAGGTGCACTTGAGAGGGATCCCGGGCAGGCGAGGGAACATGATGAGTCAAAACCCAGAGAAGTGACATTTCCTAGGTGGGGACCACTCGGAGTTGGAGGCCTGGCAGTGCAGCAGCAACCTGAGATAGGAGGAGGGGATGGTGCGGTGGGAGATCTGGCTAAAGAAGTAGCAGGTACAGTCCGGAATGGCCTCCTGTGCCTCCCCAAGGCAGCCAGTGGTAAGTTTTCAGCAAGACCGTAAGAGGATTGATAGCTTTCTGTTACTCGGATTGGGAGGGAGATTCTGACTTCAGCCCACAGCCTGCATGTGTCTGTTTCTGCTCAGGCCTCCCACCTCTCGCTGCCCACATCTCAACTAGAGTCTGGCTCCATCAGAATGTGTTGTCTTCAGCTGACACTTCTCAAGCACCTGGTGAGCTCCAGGCACCGTGCTGGGTGTGGGGACACAGACATCGCTTCTTTCTTGTACTTAATAGTGCTGGTGAGAGATGGGCAGTACCCAACAGGCAGGGGCTGGCGTGATGATAAAAATGAAATCGAAGAATGCTAACAGCGTCAGGTCCTCAGAGGAGGCTTTCCCGAACCTCCCCCTGAAACCTGGGCAGCTGTCCCTCCTGCGCCTCGCCAGCCAGCCAGCCTTCCCTCGTACTCCTTCTCTCAGTCCTTCAGCGCTCATTTGTTTGTTGTGAGCGACTGCTCGGTGTCCTTTGCACTTGACGGTAAGCGCAGCATTTGCTGGGGGCTAGCACAGGGCAGATGCCCAGTGAGGCCTGCTGGCTGAGTGCACTCGGGAGCCAGACCGCCTTCAGCTGGGTCTGTTCCTGCCACTTTGCTCTGTGACTGGGGGCAGCTGACTTTACCTCTCTGAACCTCAGTTTTCTTATCTGTAAACAGATGTGGTTATTGAGCGAATTAAATGATAACAAAACACTGAAAGGGTCCGGATGTCCCATCCAGAAATACATCGCTTTGGCATAAGAATTATGTTGAAGTCAAGGTATTTGTGTTCCTGCGATTCCTTATGTGCCTAAAAGCAGAGCCTCCCCAAAGAACGCAGTTGTCGTACATCCTCTCCCCTGGAGGACTCCAGCCGTTTGTGAGAGCAGAAGTTGGCACTGTACCCAGACACTGGCACAGGTTCTCAGTGCGCCCATCTAGTCTCCTAGGGGCCCATTTGTTTTCCCCAAAGTTCATTTGCTCTCCCATAACAGCTTTCCCCTCCTCCCTTTCTCCTGTTGAGATGGCACATAAGTTCACGAACCTCACCAGTCCTTTGAGTATTTGCTTCTTACTCTGACACTCCTTCCATGTGAAATTAAAAAATAATAAATTACCTGCCTTTTCTCTGCTTGTGTCTATTGTCAGTTTGTCGTCCCTAACTTGAATCTAGAGGTTTTCCTCCTCTGCAGAGTTGACAGATGCCTTGGCACAGAATTAATGTTAATTATTGCCATTGTTTATTAATAAGAATCTGTTGAATGTGGACAGAACATGGGGAGGTTTGCTTTCTCTTAACAAAGTGGTAAAGTTCAGTTCACGAGAGCCTGAGGAGAGCTATTAGAAGTTGAGTAGAAAGCACTTGGTCATTAATTACAGGTCCCAGTGAGCAAAAGAAAGGCATAAAAATTACCTTTTAGATTTCTGATGTGGCCAAGAGGGTCCATCCAATGAAGTAGGAGATGGAGGAAAGGAGCAAGTCTTGGCAAAGACATAATAATCTGGTTGTGGGCTTTTTAAAGATTGATTGGATTATTTGAAAGGCAGAGTGAAAGAGAGATGGGGAGAGACGAGAAACAAGATCTTCCATCTTCTGGTTTACTCCCCAAATGGCTGCAATGGCAGGACCGGGCTAGGCCAAAGCCAGAAGCCAGGAGCGCCATCAGGTCTCCCACATGGGTGATCGGGTCCCAAACACTGGGCCATCTTGTACTACCTTTGCATGCCATTAGCAGGGAGCTGAATCAGAAGCAGAGCAGCTGGGACTCTGTCCTGCCATCTGAAATGGGATGGCAGCATCATAGGCAGTGGCTTAGCCTGCTGTGCATGGGGCTGGCCCCTGGTCTTGGATGTTTTGCACGGTTTGCAGGCTTGCAGTGTTTTTGGTACATTCAGGGGAGATGAAGGAGGACCAAAAGTGGAGACTTTGGCAGGAGACAAGAACCCTAAGAACTGGTACCACATGGAGTAGAAACAGGTGCCGAGTGACTAGGCTAGGGCATAGGGGAGCTGCACAGACTTGAGAACAGAAGACATGACAGCGGTTGGAATCCGTGGGCTGGGAGTGGTGGTATGATTTTTGGTACCTCCTGGGGTGGACAAAGATACTGGACAAGTAGAGTAACTTGCTCCAGAGGAGTCTCAATGGCCCAACTCAAAATAAATCCCGTAGCCCTGACCTCCAGAGCTGTCAGTGATTCTTTGGCCTCAGCTCCTACAACTCTGCTGGCTCCTTCGCTCGCTGCGCACCAGCCTTGCTGGCTTCCCAGGGCCTTGCAGTTCCTGTTCCCAGAGCCTCCTCACAGATGCCCACGAGGCTCCATTCAAACCTGTGCTCAAACATCGCCCCTGGCACGGACACTCTGCACTCCATTCGCCCTGTATCTGTTGTCCATTTTCTGTGTCCCCCACACTGCGACATCAGCCACGTGAGATTACAGACTTGGGTTTGTGCACTCTTCTTCCGGCGGCACCCCAAACACTGCTTGGCACATCGTAGGAGTTCCTGGTACAGAAGGAGTCCCACAGCTGAATGAATGAGCGAGTGAGTAATCACCGTGGCGTACTGTTTGTTGAGAGAGACAGGACTCAAATCAGAAAGCTCACCCAGATGAATGTGAGCTTAGAACTGCGGTCAGGAGAGAGGCGCGCAGGGCACCTGGATAGAAGCCTACCCTGTCCTCACCTATGCAGGAGGAAACTAGCCAGGGTCAGCGCTGCAGAGTGCGAGACCGGACTGTACACCTCTGCTTGGCCCTCTTCTCCCACGTTGCTCTTCCTGTCTGTTGCTTCCTGGGGTGAGGAGGGAATCCCCAGGGTTCAAATCTATCCAGGAACCTCCCTCTTAAGCTGCTTGGTTCTTGGGACTGCAGTTGTGTTTGTAGTAAACAGTCTTAGGGAAAAATGAGCGGAGATAAGCCTCAGCAACGATGTGTGTTCTTAAAGACTTGAGCTCATCTCATTTACCCACGGTGACTTTTTCCATTTTCAGAGGCGAGTGCTCTCAGATCTCTTGCATACAGGTTTCCCTTGCTGTTTTATTTTTAATTTTGCTGCTTTAGGCCATTACTGGAAAGACTGTTTTTTAAAGTTCTTTTTGAGAAAAAAAAAAAAACCAAAGATTTATTTATTTGAAAGGCAGAGTGAGAGAGAGAGAGCAATCTTCCCTTCTCTGTCTCACTGGAAGCCAGGGCTGGGCCAGGCCAAAGGCAGGAGCCTGGAACTCCATCCTGGTGTCCCACATGTGTGGCAGGCACCCAAGTACTAGTAAGCTATTATCTGCTGCCTCTCAGGCATGTCAGCAGGAAGCTGAATCCAAAGCCAGGAATAACCAGGACTCGAACCAGAGATTCCTCTATGGGATGTGGGCATCTCAAGCAGAAGCTTACCCCAACACCCTAACCCCTGCCCCTCCCTTGCTGTGTGAGGAACCTGGCCAAAGAGAACAGCTTCTGTGTCTGGTGTTAGTAAATGCAGGTCCATTGTTGCTAGACCCTCCAATTTGTCAGTACAAACTAGACATTTGGATTTTCATGTAGCAAAGTTGTAATTTTAAATTTGGCTCCCCCCACTTTTTTTTTTTTTTTTTTTTTTTTTTTTAACATACTGTGCCTGTTAAACAGAACATCTCTGTGGATTGTATTTGCCTTGAGGCTCTTCCCCAGTTCTGGCCTTTGCAACAAGGCGTGTAATTTTTACATTATCATTTACGAAAATCAAAGAAGAGGGGAGCTGGCTTTGGGCCAGTGGTTGATATGACCAGCTGGGACACCCACTTCTTGAATCAGAGTGCCTGTGTTCAGGTCCCAGCCACGCTCCTGATTCCAGGTACCTACTCATGCAGACTCTTGAGGCTACAAGATATGGCTCACACAGTTGGGCCCCTGCCACCTTCGTAGGAGACCTGGATTGAGTTCCTGGCTCCTGGCTTTGGCCTGCCCCACCCCCAGTTGTTGGGGAAGTGATCCAGCAGGTGGGAGTACCCACTCGTGTACTGTTTCTCTCAAGTAAATAAATAAATAAAAATTAAAACAAGAAGAAAAATCTTTCCCCTGAAGACAGACTTCTTCATATACTAAATAGTGCACTTCTCTTTTTTTTTGTTTTAACGTGAAGAAAAATGAAGCACGAACTATCTCAGTGGCTTGGAAATCAAGCTCTGAGCACCTAATCCTGACTTTTCACGTTGCAAGCCTCCTTGGGCGCGTGTGTCTTCTTGAGCCAGACCACAGAAGAGCTTATTGTGTTTAAACCTAGAAATAGGACGAGGGCTGGGGGATGTTACTGCTTTCTTTACAAGGTGAAGTCAAAGAGAGTCAAGTCAAAATTGCTTCAAGAAACACCTGGAAATTGCAAATGTGTTCACAATTACTTCTGTAGCGATGGCGTTCTGTTTCAGAGAGTGCCATTAATTGTGATGGAGTAACACACAGCTCTTTGTGAAATTTAAGTCCACTGAATATCAGCACCTTCAAAGACAATAAAAATTCCAGCCTGCATTTATCTATTCCCCTGTGCAGGGTAACTGCCACGTCCTTCATGTCATTCCATGTGAAATTCCTTGGTTTAATCATCTCTCATTTATAGGCAGTTGTGTGAGGTCAGTTTTCCATTTTGCAGTTGTCATACAGCTGCCAAATTAAAACAGCAGATCCTAAAATGAATGTCTACCTCGTGCCATTCCATGTTAGTGCGTTTCTTGACTGAAGTGTTTTGAAAAGTTATCCACACATTTCTTTCATCCTTTTCCTCAAGTATTTCATTTTACCCCACAAATGCGCATGTATCCATTGGATATCATACTCTAAATATCTTTATTCTTCTCCAAGCGTAGTTTTTAAAAAATTCACATTAACTTAAAAAAAAAAAAAAAGACATTGAGCCATTTAATTCCACTGTTCTGTTCCTGAGAGAAAGCCAAATGACTTTAAACGTGTTTTCCTTGTTTTTATTGTCTTGCATATTCTCATCCCTATTTTTAATATCATTTCTATCAAGCTGACATTGCAATAGTAATTGAACATAGAATTCTTAATTGCTCTCTAAATGTCACTATATGTTAGCGTAATGGTAAAAAATTCAGCACCCATTTTTAATAACTCATTGATCAAAGAAATATTTCTGGTTATACCATTGATGTTTTACTACAAAGCACCTCAGGTTGCCAGCGGGTGACATTAACACTGTAATCCTCTCTGAAAGAAATCCAGCCCTAGGTGTTTGATGAAAACTTCAGAGTTAAGCCATTGGGTGAAGGATCTTCAGTCATCTGCATACATAATTCTTAGCTATTAGCAGAACACACCAAAAATGGGTATTTTTAAGTTATGGTAATTAGGGATTACTCTGTGGCAGCACTGGAAACCAGTCATCCCCATATTAGTTTATTTAACCTTCAACAGTAAAGTCATCATAGTCAATATTTGTTTAGTACTTGCTTTCCTTAAACTTGTAATTTGGTGGGGCCTGCCGTTAACTCTTCCTACATTTAGACACATTCTTCTCCCCTGAGACTTTATGACTCCTTATGTATATATGTGTTAAACCATTTATTAAATCGCACTTTGATTACATTTTTACGTATCTGGATGTTCCACCAGCCTGTGAGCCCCTCTTGGCTACAAGAGCGTAATTTATCTTAACTCCCGATACCTGACAAGTAGGCAGTGAGTGAGTAGATATTGAGTAAATGAATGTGAAATTGAGTCGCCAGGTGAGAACAGAAATTCAACAGTTCAAAGAGCCCAAACGTACAGTCTTAGCTCGGTTCCTTTGTTATTCTAACTTCTTCAAAGCTGTCACTTTAAAAAAAAAAAACAGCATTTTGTGATGTACAGAAGATGCTCCTATCGTTTCTGCAGCATTTCTTGCAAATTTATTAGTTCTCTCTGAAACGGTTAGCATGAGATTGTAGTACAAGTTACATTAAAACTGGTTAATGCTAAGGGAGCAGATAAAATCAAATAATGTAGAAGTTACTTACGACAGTGAAGTAGGGTTTTTCTTTTTTTGGTAATGCTAAATGAAGCTAACTTAATTTCATGTTCTTTGCCATTGGAAGGTTTTTAAAAAGTATTCTTAATTAATTGATACTCCAAAATAATTTAGTAGTAACATTGTGAGTTAAATAGCTATAGTGAAAATGTATTCCAGTGATCTGTTCCCTCTTTAGAAACTTCATTACTAGAGGGAAAAATAAGGTAGGAGATGCAGAAATCCAGGCTTTATATATCCTACTGCCTGCAAAAGGACTCCTTCAGGATTTTTGCTAAGATAACAGAAGCGTAGCATTTCTAAGTGTGCTCTAAGTCTAATCTGCTGGTTGTTCAGGCCAGAAACTTTGGAGCCATGAATGACCAGTTTGTCTCAAGCTCCACATTCAAGCCATCAGGAAATTAATTATTCTGGTTGCACTTGTGCACACACACACATTTCACAATCTCACATACACAAACGCTCTCTCATACACAAATGATACACGCATGTAATCTCTGTGATACAGAAATGGTCACACATGCACGCACACACACACACACACACACATGAGCTGTGGGAGTCGTTGCTCCTCTGAGCCTTCATGTTATCATCACTGTTGTCTCCTGCCAGGGTTATTGTAACAGCTTCCTTAGTGGTATTGCTCCGTCTCCCTTGCCCTTCTGTAATATTCTCCGCACACCTTCCAGAGTGATCTTCTCCAGATAGAAAGGGATAATATAATTCCTTGAGCCAGAACCTCGAAGGGACTCCCAGCCCCCGGGTGGACGTCATGCCACCAACCACAGCTCTATGTTCTCAAGCCCTGGACAGAATGTTCTTTTCATCTTATTTGTCTTAAAGTTTGAGAAAAGGAAATTGGGGCTGGTGTTTTTAGAATGCTTTAATAGCAAATTAGTCATTTGTATTGTCTTGTTTGTTATTTATCCTGATTGTTTGGTCCTGTCTCTTGTACATTTTAGTTTCTTTTTAAATAATATGCAAATACTTCTGTATATTAAAGACTTTAACCCTTTGTTGCTGTTGCCACTCAGGCGTTGAGCAACCTCATAATCTACATGAAGGCAGAAATATCCTGAGTCCAAACAGCTGCAGCTTCCTCATAAAGCAGCCCTTGGTGGCCAAGAGCACAGGTTTGAGGTCTGGGTGCCACTGGTCATGTGATACGGGGCAAATTACTTAACCTGCAAAATGGAGACAGCAATACTAGTATCTACCTATAAGATGTGCTGTCATTACAACCAAGTAAATAAAACAATTATTTCTACTCTCACGACCTCGAGGGAAACACGAATATACAGGTAACAGGAGTTCAGGGTAGAAAATAAGAGACATAAAGTAATATAGGATGTCATGGAGGAAAGGTTATCTCTGGCTTCTATGGTGGAAAGAGTTGGTGCGTTTTAGCTGGAGTACATAGAATATGCATGATTTACAGATGGGGAGAGAAAGAATTGCCATCAGAGGAAACACCCAGGGCCCAGTCAAGGAAGCTGGAGAGTATGTGTGTGTGTGTGTGTGTGTGTGTGCGTGTGCATATGGTGTAGAGAGCCCTGGCTGGTAGACTGCCCAGAGGACTCAGTTGCCTGTGAGGCCAGGGCCCTGTTGTGAGTGTCATAATTGCTGAGCAAAAGAGTTCTGGTTTGATTCAGTAGGAAATAGCCTTGGTGGTGGGAAACGCCTGGAGGCACATTGACCAGGTAGGTGTTATCACTCTGCTCCAGCTACTACAGGAAACATGAACCTGCAAACGATGCAGATAATATGGAAGAGGATATAGATTTGAGGGAAAAAAGGGCCTTTGTGCTGAAAAAGTTAGCTCAGTTTGAGTTGTAATGCACATGTTGGCCTGGGTGTCCGACTCCATGTTGTGTCCAGGATCCTCCTGTGTACACGAAAGTACACGCAATCTTCCAAGATGCTGGACAGCCACTGTAAACTAGTTAAAGAGTTGCTATTCACCGTCTGTGCTCTAACTAAATCCTAACTTTTCTACTTGTTATTATCATCATTTGGTTAAATCACTTTAAAATGTGAAGATAAATGTAGCATTGTAAGAAAGATTAGAAATGGCATTCTGGTGACTGAGCAGTTTTTTTTTTCTGTACTTTTGAGTAAATGATTGGCAATGCTTTTTCGTGAAATTGAAGAAAATATTCATTTTTTATATTTTTTAAAAGATTTATTTATTTGAAAGAGTTACACAGAGAGAGAAGGAGAGAGAGAAAGAGAGAGAGTGTGTGGTCCTCCATCTGCTGGTTCATTCTCCAATTGGCCATAACATCCGAGCTGCACTGATCTGGAGCCAGGAGCCAGGAGCTTCTTCCAGGTTTCCCATGTGGGTGCAGGGGTCCAAGGACTCGGGCCATCTTCTACTGCTCTTCCAGGCCACAGCAGAGAGCTAGATCAGAAGTGGAGCAGCTGGGACTCGAACCGACGCCCATATGGGATGCTGGCACTGCAGGTGGTGGCTTTACCCACTATGGCACAGTGCCAGCCCTGAAAATATTCATTTTTTTTAAAGAGGGAGGATAAAAGCCAAGCTTCCTGTTTAAATCTTTAGTTCTTGCTTCTTCCTTTGGTTGGTTAATTCCCGAACTTTTGCTACATGGAACTTTCTAGAATATTAAGATTTGCTTACATTACAAGTGAAACAGATTTGGCTAGCCAAAGATAATGTCTTACAAATTTTTATTCTTGTGTGCACCTATGGTCGTTGTGGAACCATGAGTTTTTCAGTTGCTGATTTAAGGACAGTAAGCTATACCAAGGAGGAGAAACCTAACCTGCTACTGTCCTAATTTTGTATTTATTTCTGTAGACAGTTTTTATTGCTACTTTTTCAGTTTAATAAGAGATGAATGGAGTGGTAAGGGATCTCTCTCTTAAATGTCTGTTTTGGGTGTCTTTGAACTATTACAAAAACTGACCCCCAAGTAGGAATCTCGCCTTAGCAGAACTGTGAGTCTGTGGGGGATGGTGCTGTGGTAGAGCGGGCCAAGCTGCTACCTGTGATACCAGCATCCTGTAGGATGCCAGTTCAAGTCCCAGCTGCTCCACTTCCAATCCAACTCCCTACTAATGCACCGGGGAAAGCAGCGGAAGATGGCCCCAGTGCCTCAGCCTCTGCTGCTCATGTGGAAGGTCAGGATGAAGTTCTAGGCTCCTGGCTTGGCCAGGCCTAGCCATCTGGAGAGTGATCCAGGAATGGAAGATATCTCTCTCTTTCTCTAACTCTGACTTTAAAATAAATTAGAATTTTTGAGAAAAAAAAAGGTATTTTTTTAAAGACTTATTGATTTATTTGAAAGAGTTACAGAGAGGGAGAGACACTCAGAGAGAGCTAGTCCATCTGCTGGCTCACTCTCTAGAAGGCTACAACAGCCAAGGTCGAGCCCAGCCACAGCCAGGAGTTTCTTCCAGGTCTCCTACGTTAGCGGGGGCCCAAGCACTTGGGCCATCTTCCGCTGCTTTTCCCAGGCACATTAACAGGAAATTGGATCGAAAGTGCAGCAGCCAAGACACGAGCCAGTGCCCAAATGAGATGCCAGCATTGCAGGCAGTGGCTCTACCCACTATGCCACAGTGCCAGCCCAAGAATTCCAAGTTTACCTTGAAAAATCTGCCTGTGGGAGGCTGCTGCTTTTTCTCAGTCCACCTGCGATCGGCCGCAATAAGGTGTGTTCTTCATGGTCTGCTTGTTGGGATCGGGGCCTGCCTCTGCTGGAACTGTATGACTCTTTAGTACGGAGTCACTGTAGTCCTGTATCCACCTGTGGCCTTGTGTCCTGTCACCCCTAATCTCCTGTGTCTCCTGGCCAGTTTTGCTCTACTTGCATGCCAGCCCTCCTGAGCCGTGCCATGGTGACTCACTGCTTCCTCCGTCTCCAGCTCAGGTGTTCAACAAATCACCATGATGATGATGAGTATGGTGGTACAAAGACAACAACAGCGTGCTCACCTTGGATGGACAGGCGTTTTCAAACATCACCTGGTTCAGACTTAGCCAACGGCAAGCTGAGGAGAAGCTCAGAGGAGTTTCTCAGATCGCTGTAAAGTGGCAGAGCCAGAAGGCATTTCCGTTTCGCCTGACTCCTGAGCCCCTGGCCGCTCCCGATGCTCTAACTCGGATTCCCTACCTGATTCTAAGCTTGTCTGGCCAGATCTCAGCACGCGGTGCCCCTCTTCCCAAACCTGTGCAGATCTCTGGATCCGACCTGTTTCTGTGGTGATTTACACCTCGCTCCACCTCTGGTTCCTCCCCTGCAGCCTGAGATTTGCAGTGCGGGGCTGTTGTTAGTCAGTGGCAGTGGCTGTTAAGACCCGACCTGCTCACTGCCACGGTCTCGGCAGTTACCGGCAGCCCAGTGGCCAAAATAACGTTGCTGCAGTAAACCACAGTCCATCAGTGTCTTTCATTAGTGTGTGTTGCCTAGATCCTACCTAGTCCCAGAGAAACCATGGTGGTATTTTTCCAGGCCCAGCCTCTGGGTGAGTGCTTGTCCATGAAGAGTGTGCCTAGTTTAAGAAGGGATGTGAGCTGGAGCCACACCCAGTCAGCATGGAGAGCAAACAGCGCCTCCCACAGGTAGGCGGCGAGGAGTGAGGGCGATAGCAGAGTGCGCCACGTGTTCTGTTCCCACGTGGAACAGGGCTTGTCACCATATGAGTACGGATTAGGAGACCAAGGCTCAGGGTTGTATCCCTCCCTCAGTGCCAAAACTCCCACTCTGAATCCCAGTTTCTTCTGTCATGAACCACCCCCCGCCTCCCGCCCCTGGGGTTTCTGCCCTCTGCAGGCAAACACAGTCCTCTTGATTGGGGGAAGTGGTTGCTGCAGGAGTCCTGAAGCTGCGTGTTCCCAGCCCGTGGTTGTGGATCCGGATCCCAGAATCCCAGGCCTCCTCTCAGCAGCCTTAGCTCAGTTGCTAAAGACCATTTGGATAGAATGGATTTGCTTAGGCAGTATTGTTGATGCGTGAGCTGTGAAAATTAAAACTCTTTTAAGAATTCAGGCTTTTTCTCCCCCAGTGTGGATAAAGTAGCCCGGAGCACGATGAAAACACATGAAACTAATTTGTCTGATGAAAAAAAAATTTTTTATACAAATCATAAAATTAGGAAGGCAGTTTGTAATGAAAGGCATTAAATGGAGAATGTAAATGTTATTTCTGTGGTCTATTTGGTATTACATTTTAATGTAAATACTGTATCCCAAAGAAACTGTGAAATTGATTAATAAATCCACTCCCCTCCAGTATTAGGCAACGTGAGATGGAGTCAGCCAGTGTTTTTTGTCCAAGGGGATGCATTCTCAGGCTCACAGGGGCGTGGAAGGGCTACCACTATGAGCACAACAGGTGCATGCAATTTATGTTCAAGAGTAGTTTAAGTATCTTTAATCAGTCCGTTTTAAGTCAAACCATATGATGTTCAGACAGAGACATTTTTCCTCTCAGTATCAAGTACTTTTCCCTTTTCTCAGTGCTCATATTAGTAGTACCCAGCTGTGAAACCAGGCTTGTCTTTTGTTACTTGAAAGCAGATAAAATGTTTACAGCAGTTACAGTTGATTGCATGGTGGTTAGTTTCACATTTCGCACTCCTGTCAAGGTGACAGTGGGTCTCCAAAGAATAAATCAGTTTCCCCCGACTCTCGCTCTCAGCTCAGCTCAGCTATAAATAGGTCAGCTGTTGCATCAGGTGTCGCTGGGTGACCACTCCTGTAGACATGACCACGCTCTTCTAGAGATGCAGAGAGGCGCTCTTCCCCTGGCAAGCAGTGTGAGTTGTGAACAAGCACTCTAGAGAGATCTGTGTTTAGAGTTTGTCACACTTCCTGCCTTCTCACTAACGATGGAGAAGTGGGGGGGCTAGTTTGAGGGAAGCAGAATCATACTCTAAGAATATTCCACAGTAACTTTTGTTTTAGGTTTGCCCTAATATCCAAGAACTTAAAATTCAGAGGTTAAGATCAGATTCTCTCGGACAACTCCGAGTAGATTATTTTTTCTCTTATTCTTTCTTTGTGGAAATCCTTCTGTTCTTTGTTGGTGTGTGTCTGCCCTCACAGTTTCACGTTGCATGTGTAATTTGTCCATGGGCCTCCTGACAATTAAGGCGGTATATTCATTTCATCACTTCTGGTTGTCAGGTGATGCCCTGTGGGAATTGCATTAGGTCGGGGAGTGGGAACTGCCATATCCTTGCTGTTGCCCTTGATGGACCAGAGCGATCCCAGGCACAGAGAACCCCCTGGGCTTCGGAACTCTCCCCCACCTCCCCTCAATGGGAAGTCTTCCTTCCCACCCTCAGGAGGGCTTGTCAGCATTGGGTGTTGTGACGTGCTATGAAGGTAGCAGACGTTGGGTCTTATTTGTGTTGAGTCACGACCAGTTTATAAGGTGTTCTCAGAACAAATGCTCTCCAGTGTCAGAGCTGTCCCCTATTGTGGGAAACGCACTTCAATCTCATTCTCTTTCCTGTTTCCCAGGTTGTTTTTTTTTTTTTTTTTTTTTCACTTTGGTTTGAAATCCAGCAGAAATCGGCCGGTCAAAGCAGGTGACAAATTGATTTATGAGCTGCAGGTTGGGTTTTCCCCCCTGAAATGTGAACAATGAAACGTGAACTTCATCTTTAAATGCATTTACGCAGGTTGTCACTGATGAATGCCCGTTGGCGAAACAACTGCAGGAATGTTTTTATCCCAGCACCTCCAGTTGAAACATTTCGCGTAGGCTGGGGTGAACGCTCGAGGCCCGGACTCCTGCGGCCGATAGGAAGCGGCAGCTCGTCTGTCTCGCATGGCCTTGGCAGCTTATTCGTAGAAATGTAATGAAGTCCCACAACTGTGTAGGGTGGGGTTTAGGTGTTATTTAGCATGCTCACCATGTTGCATTCATTCTTTGCTGAATTAGCCTGGTACCGAGGGGCCTTGTTGCAATTGGGGGGGGGGGGGGAGTGGACTTTGGCTATTGACAACTGATTTTGCTTGAATACTGAAAACCCACATTGTAAAATCTAAAACATATTCAGAGGCCAGTGTTCAGAGCCAGACGATGAAATGCAGCTCTTTGGGGGAGAGGCAAACACATTGGAGCACGGATTACAAAGGGAAGGGCCCGTGCGCCTAAAGAAGTGGCCCAGGACTCCTCCGAGTCTTAAGCAGCCGAGGCATGTGTGTGTCCGTCCTCATTGTGCGCACTCTGAGAAGACTCCACAGCCAGCGCTCTGGCCACTCGAAGGCATCCAGTTCACTTTCGGTTTTTTAAAATACATGTCAGTACTTAAGTAGGGTAGACAGCAGCACTAATCATATTAAGCACAGTGTCTGAACTCCCAGTGAATGCATAATTAATGTATTGTTTTAGAGGACCTAATATATTAGTCAAGGGCAAGAGCTTCATGCATAGCTTGCTCCATGGGTGAGGAGGAGAACGATTCCACGGTGCCGTTTGTAGCCACCCCGGCTAGCTCTGCTCACTAAATCTATTTTGTTACACCTCTGATACGAGCCAAAGCCATCAGACACCTCCATTAAGGCGTTTGCCACGGAGAACTCTCTCTGGGATAGTAAATGCTAATTCAGTGTCAATTAGAAAAATGCTTCTAACAAAACACTGCGATTAATAAGGGGTACTTGTGTTGATTCATTGCTGGGATTTTTTTTTTTTTTGTAATTCCTTATAAGGATGTGTCTTTCATTGCTTTCTATTTATTATTTTAAATATGTTTAGCTTGAAGGCACTTTACCATTTCATCTTTATTTTAAAATGTAGCCAAATGTTTACTTCTCCATCAATATCCATTTAGACTTAAGCCATTTGGGTCTCACTAATTTAAATTCCTTTAGTCAAACCATTGAATAAAAGGTTCAGTATAAACTCTTGAATTACTGCATTCAAACACACTTTTGAAAGTTTCTGATTTCTATAATCCTCTTCTTAGCTTAGAAGATGTATACTGTGTATTTTTGAAATAAATCCAGCTTTAATAAACATCCTGTTACCACGGTTAATTAGCAACTAAAGCTGAAACTCTTTTCTCTGTGTAGCTCTCAGACTTTATGGAGTAAATGTGTTCAATTTAGTATGATATTGGGTACCTTTATGCATATACACTGTGAGCTTGTCTCATGGGGCTGCGTGTGTCTAATGGTGATGCTGGTCACAATTCTGTTTTCTTTTTCATTATTTTGATGAAATCATCTTTTGTTAAAAGCTCATTGGTGTGCGCGCGTTTCCTGGGTGAGTGTGAGATGTCTGCTGGGTGGGACTTGCCCCAGACGATACTGTACTGGGGAGAACTTGCTAATGTTCCCTCGCTAGCGTGCAGTTGGAGTGAGTCTCTGAAGCTCCTGAAACGCTGTGTTTCTTGTTGCTTCGTGTAATGTTTTATTAGTGTTGAAGGATTCTGGGGAAGTATTTCCTTTAAAGATTAATCAGTGTGGGAGTTATTGAAATATGCTAAATCATATTGATTTTAGTCTCTGACTTGTTTTTAGCTTTAGAAAAAAAAAGTGTTAATAAATCTCATTCATGCTTCCTTGAGTGACTAGAATCAGAACTTTGGAGAAAAGCGCTAAGTGTCCTAGGCTTCAGTTGTAACCTTTGAACTGTAATCTTGAAAGAGAATAGTTCCACTTGACGGAAACTGTGCTACAACCTTTGAGTTAGTTTTTTTTTTTTTTTCAAGAGTTCATCTTCAAGCAGATTATACTACAACTTGTATATTTAAGCTGTTTGCTTTCTCGACTAAACCAATCTGTCTGCTGTCGGAGTATTTTTTATTTGCTGATTTGACTAGATTGTTTTTTGAAGAGTACTTTTGTTTATGTGTTTTCCTAGTGCTGCCACTAAGCAAAGTCACTCCATTGAGATTTTCTGATGAGGTCGGCAAGAGCTCCATTCCAAGCACAGCTCAGCTTCCATTTCTCATGTATGTCTGTGCTGAGGGCAGGGAGGAAGTCGGGTAGAGTCTGATATGAAGTGTTCTTAACATTTATAAATAAAATAAGCCATCAGTTTTAATTTTTTGTGTTTATAAGAGCTGTTAAGATCACCTACAAAAATTCAAGTACAGAAATATTTTTCATTAGATCCATGTAAATCAAAGCTAAAAAACACTGTGCTAATGAGTCTTCTTAAATCAAAATTATATATGTGTGTGTGTGTGTGTGTGTGTGAATGCTGCATTGAGAATTTGAGTTTGCCTTGTGTTTAAATTAAAATGTGAATATTGTGATTCTGTCTTCCTGTATTTAAAAACAGAAGGTAATCTTCTCTGTACAGTTAGATGTCCTTCTATTAATTGTGTGCTACTGGGAAGTTATGATTTTGCCCTCAAGTCCAAAACAGTCTGGTAACATGGCCACATCAAAGTTAACACCACCTTTAGAAGTGTTTTTAATTTTTTTTCAAAAGTTGCATTTTTAATAGTAATTTGAATCTTCAAGAGTATGTGTATGTGTGTGTGGTTTTTAAATTACACCATGGAACCTTGAAGGCCTAGCCAGTACCCCAAATTTGTTGCAGATGCTGTGTATAAATCTGATTTATCTTTATTTTTTATAGTGTAGACGTTTTGTGTTAAATTTTACTCTTCTTGGTACCTCTGATAGTTTAATAAACAAATTGCGCTGAGCTGAATTCTTGGTAAAAGGAAAAGATGAAAAGAAACAGCTTTATACTCATATCTTTTAAAACATGAAGAGATTATAGAATTATGTCATTTCTGTCTACATTTTAATGATGCTACTCTGAGCATTTGCATTTTCAGCTGTAATCTGGTATTTGTTTTAGTTTGTCCTTTGTTTATGAGATTAAAACATTAGCTTTGAACATTGGAAACAATGCTTATTTGACAAAAAATTTCTCCCTGCAGTCACAAATTAAGCATATTGAATATCAGGTGCATTTTATTCGCTTGTGATTTGATTAAATTACCTGAGTTCTTTTTCTGGTTTTTTTTTTTTTCTAGGCAGAAAATAACTATTCACAAATACTCATTTGGTCATAATAAGTCACTAAAATTTAGTAGTTTAGGATGCAAATTATCCGGGATTCTCCGAGTAAGGGTGTGCATACAGTAAGGATCCTATAATTTTTTTTTTTCAGGCATGAATCCTTGTAAAAATGCTTTTGCCTCGAATATTTAGATAATTACATAAAAAGAGTAGCAGAGGAGGGGAGCCTGGGTGCTTTGAGAGGGAGAAGTTAAGTACATTACGGGTGGATTTATGATTGTACAGCTGGACTGAGTTATAGCAGGGACGACAGAACCTAAACAAAAGCCTCTGAGAAGAGCATATCAAGGTACATTCCTGAAATCTGTGTGTCTACATTTCTTTTTTAAACACCCATTTGCATTAGTAAAAAATTATCTTCCTCTCCAGATTTCAGATGCTGCTGTGACTCTCGTGTGTAAACGCTAGTTCACAGAAATGAGACGTCTTCTCATTTTGTGCAAGTGGACACGAGCGGTCTTCAGAAAGTTCGTGAATGTGGTTTTTATGAGAAAACCATTTTCGCTCCAAAATAAACTTACCTTTCAGCTTTTAACTTTTTGAGGTACCCTTGTGTCCACATCAGTGTGTGCGTGATGTAATCTTTCATCAGCTGAGCAACCCCTTGCCACTAGGAACTATTTGCTCAAGTTCTCAGCTTCTCCTACCTGAATTCCATTGTTTGATTTTTAGCTAGCCACACACCATCTGTATCTTGGCTTCTAACTTCCGGTGGCATTGGCATCATTTGTAATCTTCACAATCTTCTCCTTGGCGTGCACTGGAGTGGAGCTAGCCTTCTTAGTTAGGCTTGTTCTGGGAAACACCACAGTCACAAATTAAGAAATCCACATGAATTAGCCTATGGGGCTCCTTCAATCCAGGAGCGTTGTAGACCTGTGAGCCCTGTACATCTTCTTTCCTGTCTTCTGGGTGGAGAACTAGAGAAGGTACTGAGGCCAGCCAGGGCCAGCTTGGATTTATTTCAGTCAAGGAAGTAAAGTCCTCTGGACAGAAATGCGGAGTTTTTCGGCCTCAATTAAGTTACACGGGAGAGATAAGTGTCCTGTGGGTGGTTGTATTCTGCCTCCCTCAGAGTAATTCTTCCCTTGCTAGAAATAATTGCCTCATATTTATACACTATTGTGGCAGCTAAAGGCACTGGGGACATTGCTGTTATGGGCAGGTTTTTTTGTTGTTGTTATTGCCCTTTTTTTTTTTTTTTTTTTTTTTGGCCTCCTTAAGATAAAGTCTGAGTATCATCTGCTGGTGCCCAAAGCATTTAAAGTCCCTCAGTCCCTATGAAGTACAACTTCATAGATGACCAAGAATTCCCGGGAACTTCTTGTGAAGGGATTTGTAATGGATAGAAAGGGATAGAAAACCACACACTTACTGGTTCAGAGCACAGGTCTGTGGGTGAACCAGGCCTGGAATCTAATCTAGCTCTGTGGACCACCCTGTGCTTCCAACCCCAGCATTTTCCGATGTAAACTCACATTGTAACTAACATCTGCCTTGTAGGTTTCTTTTTTTTCCTTTTTTTAATTTTCTTTTTCTTTTTTTTTTTCGCCTAAGAATATAAATTAGATCCTTTAGCTTCTAAAGTTCTTCCTTCTGTCCTGCCCTTGTCATTGTCTTCCCCATAGGCATCTCTGTGGCCGTCTTCCTCATTGTGTTCCGCATCTTTGTTCTTTCCTCTCCTTCCTTTGCTGTCTGTCTTTCCTCCACATCTTCCTGTCCCCTGCCTTCCTGGTTTTCTTTGCTCCTCTTCTCCCCTACTAACCACCTCTGTGCTCTCTGATAAAGACCAGACCATTCAATAAACTTCAGTGTCTTTAGACTCCTCAAATAGTAGTTAGTTAGCCTCTGTGTGCATTAGCCAGTGTACGGAACATTCTCACACAGTGAGTAGTCTGTGGTTATGCCTTTGCTGAAGATTAGCTCCCCAGGATGAGGAACCTTGTTTACCACCGTATTCCTAGCAGCATGTCATAAATGCTTAATAACATTATTTTCAAATACAGTGGGTATTTAGTGCATGGTTTAAGACATTGCTTGGAACACCTGCATCCCATGTCAGAGTGCCTGAATCGGAGTCCTGGCTGCACTCCAGTGCAGACACTCCAGCTTCCTGCTAATACATGCCCTGGAAGGCAGCAGCTGATGACTCCAGAACTTGGGTCCCTGCCACCTGTACGGAAGATCCAAAGTTCCATTTTCCTGGCTTCAGACTGGCCCCATTCTGGCTGGTGCAGGCATTTGGGGATTGAACCAATGGATGGAACTCTCTCTCTCTCTCTTTCTTCTCTCTCTTCTCTCTTTCTGGCTCTTTTTCAAACAAGTAAAAGTTAATTTTTAAAATTCTTTTCCAAGGAATGAGTGATTGAATTATCATTGTGAAGTATAATTTGATTGTATTCTAGTCAAGTGAACAGTCAACTGGTCATTTATTCATAGACTTCTTTAAAGAGCAGTACATTGAAGAGGAAGTTAAAGGGCATTTCTCAGAAGTCACCATAATTTAGAAGAGAAACCACAAAACATCTTAAGAGAAACCAAGAGGAGATTGTTTAAATATTTTGATGTGTCTACAGCCATTATAAGTAATGAGGTAGACCTGCATATAATATACACACATGCATTTTTATATTTTTTACACCAATAATGTTCACTATCTATTAAGTGAAAGAGAACCTAGAAAGCAATATGTAATATCAAAATACTAACTTTTTTTGTATGCATGTCAGTCCCCCGTGACTTACCTTTTATTTTTTCTTTGTTTTTCTATATTTCTTGATTTTTGTCATCAGAAAGCAAAGAGAAACTTGTTTTTTAAACTGGAAAACTGGGGTGAGCATTTAGCCTCGTAGTTGAGACACCCACATCCTGCAGAATTTGGGAAGCAGGTGTGATTGGATTCCTGCCCCTCACATGGGAGACCGGGACTGAGTTCTTAGTCTCTGTCCTGCTGGGTGTGTGGGGTGGGGCATTGCAGACACTCAGGAAGTGAACCAGAACTTTGTCCTCTTCTGCTCTCTTCCCTTCTCATAATTATAAAAAAAAAGCAATAAAGTAATAATTTTGAAAAATTCACTGTTTAAAGAAAAAGCTTTTGTATATTTAAAAACATGTAAACAGATCAGCTTACTTCTTGTATGAGGGATTCTGAATGCCCCTGTCAAGCTTAGTATTTTCATCAAAGTCTTACCATTCCTGATTAAATGCACTTCGGTCGTGTGCTTGGGGAATTTTCTCAGTGTTTGATTGTGAGAACTTTCTGTTTGCTGGCTCACTACAGTAAGTAAAAGCTGAAGACTCCAAATTTTTGACACACCTTTTCTTTTCAACTTTTCTGGTTACTAGTACCTACACTTCTGTCTTTGCCGTTTTCTGATTCGGTTGTCAATTTGAGAGCAGACTCAGCAGATTATCTATATCTATAGAAATATCTATAATTTCACTACTGCATGTTGAATATTGCCTTCCTGAAATGCTCAGGACCAGAAGTGTTTCAGATTTTGAAATATGTGTGTAGACAAAATAAGATTTCTTGGGAATGGGAGCCCAGTCTTAAGTACAGACCTTGTTTATGTTTTGTACTTACCTCGTACCCATAACCTGAAGGTAACTTTATACAATATTTTTAGTGTTCCTGTGTTGTGAGTGTGACCTGTTACATGAGATTTCCACGGCAGTATCATGTTGGAGTTCACAAAGTTTTGGATTAGAAGGTATTTTGGATTTGGGATTTTCAGTTTCGGATGAAAACCTGTAAAATTCATAAAACATAGGTAGCTGGCGCTGCGGCTCACTAGGCTAATCTTCCGCCCGCGACGCCGGCACCCCGGGTTCTAGTCCCGATCAGGATGCCGGATTCTGTCCCAGTTGCTCCTCTTCCAGTCCAGCTCCCTGCTGTGGCCCAGTAGTGCAGTGGAGGATGGCCCAGGTCCTTGAGCCCTGCACCTGCATGGGAGACCAGGAAGAAGCACCTGGCGCCTGGCTTGATCGGCGCAGCACGCCGGCGCAGCACGCCTTAGTGGCCACTTGGGGGGTAAACCAACAGAAAAAGGAAGACCTTTCTCTCTCTCTCTCTCTCTCTCTCTCTCTCTCTCTCTCTCACTATCTAACTTTGCCTGTCCAAAGAAAAATAACAATGTGGAAAGCATCACTTGTTGATAGCCCGTGTTTTTTATTTGTCATTTGATGTACAAAGTTAGAACTTTGTCACAGAAGACAATTTAGGGGTGATTAGAATGTGTAACACGTGGGAAGGAATGTGCAGAAGTTGAAGACTGGCTAGGGGATAGAAGAATGAGTTCTCGGGGATCCATTCTGCTGTTCTTTTGGTATATATTTGGTAGATATTTCAATATTTGGTATGTATTTCAATCATCAAGAAAACCTGTGTGCAAAGCCCAAGGTCACTGGTTTCTACAATGGGCGTTGATAAGCAGCTGCTGCCTTGAGGCACCCCCCGTCTTTCCTCAGGACTCCCCAGACTCCAGATGGATGGTGACAGCGTGGTCCCCTGCCCGTACTACAATGGCTCTCAATTATTTTGAATCATCCCTGCTGTTGGTTACTTGTTACATTTAAAAAGGTTGCCGTAGCCATCATTTTAGCAACAAAGACATGAGTTTTACAAGGTTAAGTCTTAACCCAGCAGAAGATCTAAAAGTAATTTTTTAAAAAAGGTGCCATACACCAAAACAAAAGTGACACAGACTCACCTATCTCATTTTACCCACATTTTTACAGAAATAATATGCCTATGGGAAAAAAGCACTTCCAACTGAATCAATAAGCGTGAAAACATCATCTAAGCTGTGGAGCGCTATGTTAGGGTAACTCATTCACATCTGTGAGGCCAGAAGATTTCAAATGATCCCTAAGAACAGGTTGATTGTAACTTGCAAGCTAGTGGAAGATGACGGCAGAGTGGTGCTGAGCAAGATGAGGGTCTCCCATCACGTGCTTCGTAGGTACCAGACACGGGTTTTTCACCCAGGTGAATGCAGGTGTAGGAGGCCGGCATGATTATCCTTTCATGGAGCCAGGGGGCTTCCTCTCTGCTCCCAGCCTGAACTCCTTAGACACCAAGTGCCTCCGCCTCTTTGGCTTTTCTTCTCTCTCGGAAAACCACTTCCAGGACCCCTGGGCTACAACCAAGGGAACACACAAGGGCAGGTTCCAGTCTCGACTTAGTTGCACTGAGGAGGGTGAGTGTCCTAGGAGTTGTTTTGTCTGGTCTGGGCTTTGCATGGTGAACTAGCTTTAGGTAACTGAATGTGACTGACCGATCACATTGTCCCATAAAACTAAAGAGGGTGGAGCAAATAAAACAGGTGGAAAAGCAGACAAAACATTCCATTGCACATACTCTGATGGCACTGATTTAGGAAGCAGTATTAGAAAATATTATGAAACAGCTTTTCCTCTTAAAGTAAACTAGTAGACACCAAGCCAATACTGTTGCCATGTATTAAAAAATACATAGGGAGACTCACAAAGTTGCTAAAACAAAGGATGTTGATGTATGTGTGTTGCCGATATATCCTGCATGGAAAGACTTGTGAGGGAGATCCTGAAACCTCAGCCTGTAGTCCTCATTCAGAGGATCTCCTGACCAAAAAAAGGGGAGAGGGAGGGCGAATTAAATTATAAAGTGATTAAAAAATCAAAACAGGTGCTTTATGGGATGATAGCCTCCCAAGTAGAAGTTTACTTCGATAATAAGTATACTTTCAGCAGTTGTGTCTGTGTTAAAAACTACTTCAATTTGCTTTTGTTTGGGTTTTATTCTCCCTAATATTCCTATATCCCACGTTGGGGTTTAATCTTGAACCAAATGCCACATCATTCTTCATGCAGATATCGTGAAATCATTGCAGATGAGGTGAGGAGATAAAGTAATTGGATTAGGAATGGGTGGTTTAAGTTTACACCATTTTATTATATCAGGAATTTTTGATATTTGAGATGTAGCTTTCCACAGCTGTGCGATCACTTGAGCCTAAGATACGGATGTGAAGCCAGGTTCTCTCATTCTGTTATGTTAAATTCTGAAGGAGGGTAAGTGTCGACAGTCAACTCTCTTACTTAAAAAAAAAGTTTTATCTGAAGTAAAACAGCTGATATCTCAATTTATACAACACGGAGGTATGATCCTTATATTTCCTAAATATTCCTTCCTTCAACTCTCTGCTTTCTATCACTTTGAGTTTATAAGCAATTTCGTGAACGGCCGTGTCAGTGTGATAGTGTAAGTTTGTATTCTTAAACTTTCTATTTATAATATTTCCCTAATCAAAAAAAAAAAAAATGTGTTTTTCAGGCTTACAAATGCATTGCCCTATCCTACATTACTTTTACAGAGTACTAAATTTTCCTTAGGATATATTCATAGTTTAACCTCTAACCTATTAAATTCTTTGAGGAAGAGAAAAAAGAAATCTTTTTGTGGCATTAAGAAACATCTGTATCAAAGACTATTTGTGGTTATTTTATACGTTTTTTCTGTTTATTTTTATGCTGAGTCATAACTTGAAATTTTTAAGAAAAAGAAAAATAAAATTTAAAGAAAAATTTTGTACTGTTACTGCAGAAATGTAGTAATAATGCTGAATGAATTGTGTAATTAAAACTTTAGCCGTTCTTATTTTAAGGTTAGTTCATTTTCAGTTAGTTCAATTTCTAAAAGAAACAGTACAACTGAATCAGTTTGGAAATTTTGCTGAAAAAAGTTAAAACTCTGGAGTGTGTTTTCAGTTGAAGCTTATCTATAGAGGCCATGTGTAGCTTGTGCATTTCTTTACCGAGGAGCCATGTAAATCCTGGGTAATGTTGATCATAAAGTTCCTACGAATTTCCCCAAAACCTATTGAAAACAAGCCACATTTATTAAAATGGGTGAATACTTTTCATTAGAAATGATATATTAAAACTTTAAACTTTGCATTTAGTAACTGGACTGCATACTCATCTAATTAGATTGGACTGAAGCTTATTTTTGTGCTTTCTATGAAAACAAAGTTAAAATGTAATAACTGTGATTGTATTTTGCTTAATAACTGAAAGTATTTTAGAAGTGCATATTACATTTAGACAAGGGAATTGTTAATAAAATGTTTTCATGAGTCATATGTTAAAGGAAGCTTAATCTATTATTGTAACTATAGTTAAGTTACACTAATTTGGACTAATGATTTGTAAAAAAATTATAAAATACTTCTGAAGAAATCTAATATTGTTATTTTAAAATTAAATTAGAATATTAAAATCCTCAAAGAGTTTGTTGCTGTTAAAAGTAATCTCTGAGCATGAATATTGTATGTTTTTTCTGGGCCCCATAGCATCTGTAGTGTAATTGACGAACAAACACCATCTGTAATTACCTTCAATGCGTGATATAAAGTACTTGATAGAACAGACTTGAATAACCTTAAACAGTTAGTTATCAGGCATTGTAAATCCCTGCCATCATACCAACGCCAGATATTGTGAAAACTACGTCATGGCAATATGTAGGATGAAAAAAGCTACAAAAGGGCCGTAACTTTTGTCCTGATTTCAGGATGGATGAGGGGAAAAAATGACTGAATAGTAAGGTTGAAATTCATGAGACATTTGGCATATTTGAAATTAAGCGAATACCTTCTTTTTTTTCCGGAAGTTATTTTTAATGCAGACTTTTCATTAGGTCCAGTATCATGTGAATGATTGAGGTTTTAGTCTGTACAGACTTAATTCATAGGACATAAATGAGACTGTATGTTACCAAACAGAAATCTCATTTTGCAAAATATGCTTAATATTATACATGATGAATGACTGGGCTTTTACAGAGAGGAACCCTGCGTCCATAACAATTCTTCAACTCAATGTTTCTGAACTTTTTTAGATTCTTCTTTGTTGTTAAAGAATTGGTGCCTATACCACAGATATCAATAATAATTTTTCAGTTACTTGTAATTAAATGTTTCATGATATAGACCCCATGATCTCTTCAAATTCAACAAATGTTAGTTTCCAAAGGAAAAAGGGATGATTCTTCATTATCTATTATATAGAAATCTTGAAAGAATATAGTTTTTCAGGTTTTATCTAGTTGTTTCATACTCATGATCTGTGGGAATATTGTTAATTATACTATATATTTGTTAAAATACTCTTAAAGAATAAGAAATAAAAAATACAAAGGTATCTTCCCTTTTGCCCTTTTTTAAGTAAACATCGAGAAATTCAGTAAACAACTTACATGTTATAAAATGTTTGTTTTCTGGAAAAAATTCGCTGGTTCTTAGCAGCATTTTAATGGCTGTTCACACTGGAAGATGAAACGCATCGCCTATGTCAGATGGTGTTTCAGAGTACAGAATAATTCTGTAAGATGCCTCACTCTGCTTTGTATGTGGGACACAGATGTTTTCACCTCCGAAAAGGAACAGAAAAGCACATAAAAGGGAATTAAATCTGTTCCCAGAGAGTACGTGTGGTAGAATCCACTGTTGGAGAGGATTTTTGAAATCAGTAAGCTAGAAAACCGCCATGCCATTTCACTTCCATAGCAGGAAATATGCCTCTCGAAGCAGTAGTTCTTTCATAGGACACACTTACATTCGCTGTCCTCAGTGGGTTTTTTAAGTGAAACTCTTTATTTAGAGCTCATCGTAGCACATGAAGGAGCTCCTGTGCCCTTAGCCTGTTTTCCCCTAGAGGTAGCATCTTGCAAAGCTGTAGTACACAATCACGGCATGCCCTGGAGACTCTCCCAACAGCCAAAGCAGACCCTGTGTTTTCCATCTTGTTCTGAATGAAGGCAGTTGACACCTGTACAGAGAGAAGTTAGCTTTGAAAATGACCTAGCTTTCTGTTACTACTGGGTGAGGCTGAACATCCATGCTCTTTTTACTGTCCATGTTTCAATATGTGAAGTCTTACACATTTAATGGAGTGCACTCTGCTTTCCTGTGCAGTTTAGCCCATTGATTCCATGGACAGATTTTATTTTAATAAAAGCAGACAGTCTTTACGTTGAAATCTTGGCATAACTTTGGTAATTAGCTCTGTTAATGATAAAATGTCTTTGGAGTCAATGCAGCTATTTCCTGGGAAACAAAAACGTGTTCAGTATCAGTTTGGCATGCACATCACTGAGTTTAGATGCTCTGTGGGTAGTTCTCGAGTTTTACTGATTGTAAAGAATCACCGAGGCGCGGCTTGAAAGTGGAGGACCCCGACTCCCTGGCTGGATGTTCCGTCTGGTTCCGAAGGTCAGGAGCGGGCCCGGGGATGTATGTTTGCAGTGAAGCACTGCAGAGGGTTCTGGGCCGGAGGGCGCCCACCCTGTGCTCTGAGAAACACTTTATTGTATAATGAATGTTTGTGCTTTATATCTTCGAGGCAGTCGGCGTTGTCGTTATCCTCTTAGTGCGTGTAAAGAATATCATTTTTGTTTTCCAGGTCTTTGTCCAAACATGGAGTTACCATTTTTCACGGTCTGTATTGGAGATTTTTAGGTTCAGTAACACCTGTGCTCTGCAGCTGAAATCTTTTTTCAAACCGCTGGCCAGGAACTCAGAGGAAGCAAGGCTTTGAGCCATTAAAAAAAAAGAGCTTGAGCTAGAGTGAGAGCCACCCAGGGAGGGCATCTGTGGGTAACTGGATTTAACCAAATAGGTGATTTGGGAGTTTTGCTTTCCTTTTTCTCCCATCAACGCTGCTTTATTTTCTTTCTACTAGTAACAGGAAAAATTAAAACAGTAAGTTAGGGCTAGCGATAAAGACAGAGAGGAAGAAAACCTAGGCATAGAGTGAGACAAAGAACATGTCAAAATGATTTATATTTTTGAAAACTGAGGACTTAGACCAAGTCACCATAGGCCAGCATCCTGAGTCGTGGAAAATGAGGTTCGCTAAATTGTTTTGAAAGTTCAGAGGTAGGAGAGATTTTAGAAACATTTTATCCGAGGTGCTTTACATTTCGTAAATACGTAGATATTCAAAGCAGAATAGTACTTCAGTAACCGAACATTCGTTTGTGTGCAGTATCGTGTCTTCCAGAGATGATAGCAAAATGGATTGTGACTAATTCATGCGACTTATCAGTAATTAGACCTTCTTCTAAGGAAAGGCGAGGTAATTATGGGCATATGCCCCTTTTAAGACTTTTAGAAAGTTTAGATTTGGCTTTCATTGATTTCCCCTTTACATTTGGCTTGACTGCGACATAATTGGTGTTTCTGGAAATTTCCTACCATAAAGCACAGTTGAGATGTTGGTAGTCTGGGTTCTGTACTTACTGACCTTCCTGGTCATGTACATGTCAAACCCTGCAATGCATTGCTTACCTGAACTCCATTTTTATGCCAGCCTTTTAAAAACATTTTTATTTGTTTATTTTCATGATAACTTTTGAAAGAGACAGACAGACAGGGAGAGATCTTCCATCTGCTAGTTTGCTCCCCAGATGCCTACGTAACAGCCAGGGTAAGGCCAAGCCAAAGCCAGTATCCCAGAACTCAATCCAGGTCTCTCCCATGGGTGACAGACACCCAGGTACTTCAGCTAGCACCTTTTAAACCATCTCATTTACAAGGTTAAGAGAAAGAACTCCAACTTGCCTCTCAGTGTTTGACATTAAGTATAGTGAGTGGAGACAAAGAAAAGACTTGTGATTTCTACTCTGTCCATGAAGATGTTCGCATGTGCACATTGCTTCATTTAAAAAAAATTGACACCTAAAGATTTTTTTATTAAGTCTTAAAGTTCCTTTTACATTCTGTTTTGAAATTTTTTTTTTTAACTTGTTTTTTCTGTATTTTTTCACTTAATTTTTTGAGCTTCAAGTTTACCGAGACTATCCCAGGAGGCTTTTTTCCTAATCAGTGTTCCTAATCAATGAGAAGGCTATCTGAAGCCACAGCAGTGCTAGACAACTAAATTGGGTAAAGAGGTCTTTAGGTGTTTGTTTTATACAAAGTTCTTGAGGATGCCAGAAAATGAGCCTTCTCGCTGTTTGTGTGAGTATCAATTGAGGCTGTCTTTCTGGCAGGAAATTTTGGAAGGTTAAGTTTAAATCCCCAAAATGGTTTATTCCCTTTAATCCAGAAGTTCCATTTCTAGAATTTTTTTCTAAGTGATCAAAATTGTAGAAAATATAGTGATATGAGAATTTCATAAGTGGTACATGCAAAAATATTAGAATATAACATTATATACAACATGTGTATGAATACATCTTGAGTTGGAGGGTTCAAAAATATTTATACCTTTTAATCCAGTAATTCTCCTTTTGGAAATCAATGAATCCTAAGTGAAAATAAAGAAATATTTATATTTCAGGGTCCAGTGCTGTGGTGCAGCGGGTTAATGCCCTGGCCTAAAGTGCCAGCATCCCATATGGGCCTCGGATTGGCGCAGCTCCGGCCATTGTGGCCATCTGGGAAGTTAACCAGTGGATGAAAGACCTCTCTTTCTGTCTCTACCTCTCTGTGTAACTCTGTCTTTCAAAAAAATAAAATAAATCTTAAAAAAAAAATATTTACATTTCTTTTTAAAACACTGTATAGATATAGGAGAATAAAAATAAATTATCTTGGTGAGAGTTACTATATATTTAATTTTTAAAAAAATTTATTTATTTATTTGAAAGAGTTACAGAGAGACAGAGAGAGGTTTTCAGTCCACTGGTTCACTCCCCAAAAGGACGCAGCAGCCAGAGCTGCACCGATCCAAAGCCAGGAGCCAGGAGTTTCTTCTGCGTCTCCCATTCGAGTACAGGTGCCCAAGCACTTGGTCCATCTTCTACTGCTTTCCCAGGCCACAGCAGAGAGCTGGACCGGATGTGGAGCAGCCAGAACGGAACTGATGGTTTTACCCACTACACCCCAGTGCCATCCCTTATTTAATGTTTTGATATAGAAAATTTTAAAGGTAGTGCTGTTAAAAAGTATAACTAGAATTTCTTACTTATAATACAGGCTTCAAGAATTACTGAAGTCCCTTCCAGGGGCTGGTGTTGTAGCACAGCGGGTTAAGCTTGACACCAGCATCCCATATCAGAGTGCCAGCTACTGTGCTTCTCATCAGTTTCCTGCTAATATGCCTGGGAGGCAGGGGGCCCCTGCCATCCATGTGGGAGACCAGGATGGAGTTCCTGGCTCCAGGCTTCGGCCTGGCCCAGGCTCAGCCATTGCATTTATCTAATAAGTAGAATTGAATGTTAGAAATAGGAAGTTTTTGAGGGCTGATATTACAGGAGCTGGAGGGAATCTCTTCAATTCAGTATTGGGAAATAATTGCTAATTCAAGTTGTTAAATACGATTTATATGTCTAAGTTCATCTGCTCATCTTTCAACAAATTCTTTGTATTCCTAGTTTTTCTTTGCTTGTAGATCTAGGTTGGTATTCAGAGAGTTTTGTGATTCTGTCAGAGCCCTTTCCAAAATGTTCTTGAATGCCAGAGGCTCTTGTATTATTGTTAACATATATGTTCCACCCAGCAATCTTAGGACACTAAAGTAAACTCAGTTGTAATACAGTGATTCCTGTTCTTCCAAATACTTCACGAACTGGTGATCATTAAAGGGGCACAGGTGAATAAAGTTTCCTTAGAGTGGCATCACTCAGCCACGACACACTCACCAGCAGACATTCTAGTGTATATGACATGCCATAATCTATTTTCTCTTTCTCCAATTTCATGAGCTTTCCAGGTCATTAAATACCATTTGCTTTTAACAGAATTTTAAAAACATTCATATTGTGCTTATTTTATGGATAGGGCAAAATGTCTGTTGACTTAGCCCTTATTGTCAGATGTTGAAATTACGTCTAAAACTTCAGAAGTGGTTCTACCGAAGGCACACGTCCCTTTCTTCTCCTTCCTGAGAAGAATGAGGTCACTTAAGGCATTTTCTCCATGGCGTCCTCTTCCGTGTGACTGCTGTAGTGATGGCAAGACAGGTGTATGTCAGGGTCGTGTTTCTCGCTTGTGAAGGATTAGCCCTAGCTGCTCTCGAATGCTAGCTCCGTAAGCAAACACAGGCTTTTGCTGGACGTTCTCAGGTGCTGTGGGCCTCATTTTAGATGTACCAGTATTGAGAATCATAATCTGCCCGTCCTCTGAACTTACTGTTGTTATCTGCATTTCAGTGCATCTTACTGTACTGCCTATTACTATTTCATGAACCGTTATCTCCTGGGCTAGCCCCTGAGCTGAATGAGGCCAGGGGTCTTGTTGTACCCTACCTGGCCACTTCCTCGCTGCAGCCAGTGTCCCTTGGCAAAATGGTGTGCTGTATGGTGTGTAAGGTGGTGAAGAAGCACAGAGACTGGAGAAAGCCTGCTAAGCACCAGGACCTCAGCTTCCTCATCTCTGAGACAGAGATCACCAAACCTACCAAATAGACAACTGCAGGAGATAATGCAAAAACCCAACTTAGCCCATGTATATGGTAATAGTAAAACCTCAGGCAGCCGGAAGCGGTAGCCCAGGTGGTTGGACCCCTGCCACTCACCCATGTGGGACCTGGATGGAGTTCTGGGCTTCTGATTTTGGCCGAACCCAATCCTGGCTGTTGTAGGCATTTGGGAAGTAAACCAGCAAATGAGAGCTCTCTTTGTCTCTATCTCTCTGTCTCTCAAATAAACTAATTAAAAACCCAGTAAATAATAACTAATAGCAGTAAGTTACTTATGGTTAAAAAAAATAGTAATTTGGTGCATTGCATTGCTGTAGCCTTATCGGTATCCTTAAAAAAACACTGTCCATGAGTATTCTGTATTTTACTTGTCTGTTAGATTCAGCAAGTTACCATTCATTTTCACCTGCTTTGCCGAAGCTGTGAATGATTATCCTAAGAAGCTAACATTTTAATTAACCTTCATGATATTACCCAGTATCTGTGTAATGAAGTGTTTATTAGTAGCAAACTTGCTGCTCAACTTACAGGAAATATTATTTCCTTAATCAGTAAATCCATAGCTGAGAATGTGTATAATTTTTAAAATGTAAAGCTGATAGTTTTATAATTTGATTGTTGAAAATCCAAAGTTTTTCAGTGAAATAACCCAGCTACATTTTTTATGCCTAAATAAGAAAATGGGATTTTTTTTTGGTAATAAATTTCTTAAATTAAAGATGTTAGAGGTGCATAGTGATTGCAAACATGGATATTTCATTTATAAGCATCACAGCTCTAAGTAGCACAAAAAATAGGCCCACATTTGAAGCCAGGAATACCACGGACGATACTGATGTTGCCTCCATATGGTGCTCCGTGTCTAAAACTGTCTCAGCTTGCGTTGTTTTTTTGGGTCTCTGCCTGTCTTGCTCTACTGACTAACTGTAACTTCTTGAGCAAATGAAAGTGTGCTGTAGTAAAAATGAAAACCAGCAAAAATTCTGGGCAACACAGGTCAGGAGAGCTACAGTTATGCATAAACAAATATAGCCACAGAGAATGTTGTTTTGAAAAGAGTCCTTATACGTAAAGAAAGTTTTTTAAACTGGAGCTTCTTCTATAAGTCTATGTTAGTCTCCATTTTTATTATTTATTTTTTTATGTATTTGATAAACAGAGAGGCAGAGATAGAGAGAATCTCCCATCCACTGGTTCATTCCCCAAATGCCCACTGAGGCTAGTCTGAGCTGAAGCCAGGAGTCACACAGGTGGCAAGAACACAAACCCTGAGGCCATCACCTGCCACCTTTTGGGTCTGCAGCAGCAGAAAGTTAGCATCCAGAGCCAAAGCCAGGAATTGAACCCAGGCCCTCTGATGTGGGACATGGCATCTCACCTGGCATCTTAACTGCCTGACCAAATGGCCGCTTCCAGTTGTCTTTATGAAGACCTTCCTCTCTCAAACTGACCTTCAAAGGATCTTGTGATTAAAAAAAAAAAATCTTTCATTTCTAATGTGTTTCAGAAAAACCTGCAAGATTAAATGTGGTTTAGAAAATGTAACACTTAATTTAAAAAAAAAAAAAAACTTTTAGATTATGTCCGAACTTTTTCTTAAGGCATACAGCCACCTCTGTCTATTATTTATTTTTTCTGTTTATGATTTATCTTCCTTTTGTTGCAATGCAAAAGTTCGAAAAAAAAAAAAAAGAACAAAAAATCATAGTCCCACTCACTCTGAAACAAACATTGAAATGTAGATTCCAGTATTGGTTGGAAGCACTTTCCCAGGTTACTAGAGAACCTTCTGGGTTATCATTGTTAGCGACTGCCCGATGTTCTGGCAGTTCATTTTACCACGGTTGGCCCCCTCGTCCAGCGCTCCCTCCAGTTTTCACCTGCTAACAGAACCCTACAGCGGACACTTGGTCTCTGGCACACTGACTCTCCTCTACTTCTCCGTGGTTTGCTGATTGTGTCCTTTCAGAAGGGAAGCTTTTGCAGGGATATACTTAGTAAACCTACAGTTTCTTCATGCCCTCCTAAGTACATTTTCCCTTTTCTTTCAGGAAACACCGAAGCAGTGTGTTCTTGCCTTCATATTCCTCTTTGTCCTTGTTTTTTTTTAATTGTAAGCATTTTCTGTTCTTGATAGCAATCCCGTTGTCTTGTTATGAGGCAATATGTAACTTCAGTTATTAAATATTATGTAATGTATGATCAATAATCTTCAGCCACTAATTTTTTAAGTTTTATTTATTTGTTTATTGAGAGAGAGAGAGAGAGAGAGGGAGAGAGAGGGGCTCCATCTGTTGGTTCACTTCCCAAATGGCCACAGTAGTTAGGTGTGGGCCAGATTGAAGCCAGGAACCAGAAACTCCATCCACTTGGGCAGTCTTGAGCTGCCTTCCCAGGTGCATTAACAGGTAGCTGGATCAGAAGTAGAGCACTCTGACATCTGGATCAGAACCAGCACTCTGATACGGGTCACTGGTGCTTGAAGTGGCGGCTTTACCACCAGTGCCACAGTCACTAGTCTTCCATGAGCCTGTTCATTTAGTTGTAGTCCTGCATCTGACTTCTTGTTTGCATAACTTTCAAAATCTTGACTTGCGATGGTCATTTTCTTTAATTGACAAATAATTATATATGAACATGGGGTTCAATCTGATGTTTTATATCAGGCAAACTAACATACCCATCACCTTGAAAACTTATCATTTCTTGGTGGTGAAAACATTTAAAATCTATTCCTTTCACTGCTTTGAAATATACAGTACACTATTAACCATAGTTACTTTTCTGTGCAGTGTATCATGTAGTGGTAATTTTCTTTAAAAAAAAAAATAAAGCCTTTAATAGAATTAATGCCATTACATTATGATAAATGATGAAGGAAATGATCTCTCAAATATATTTAGTTATTAGAGCTATCATTTTTAAAAATTATATTACTATAAATTAAATTCTATATTGCTGTTACTCATATTCTTTCAAAAATTTATACATGGATACCATCTTGGCTTTTGTTAATCTGAATATAAATTTTATACTGTTACTGTATCTCTCTGTGTAAGATTATACTTTAGTATCTGAAACAGTTTGGAAATAATTATCATTAAATTTTAGTAGACAAAATCCCAACCACCTCTGTGCAAATGTAATATGTCTTATTTAAATTATGCCTATAAAGACTGAGTTTTATAAGAATGGGGGATATTTTTGTCTGCTCTAATTATGAGATGAAAGCCACTGTAAACTGCATAGCCTAAAATGAAATTAATTGTTGGATAATTCGACATTGCTATTTTCTTATAAAGACATATATTATCTAATATCATTTTATATCATTATAAATGTAATTATGTTGAAGAAGTCTCGTTGCCTTCTGGTTCGTTGTGAATTTTGTGGTTGTGGTAATAGTTGTCTTATATAACATTTTATCCTGGCACTTAAAGTTTAGAATTTTTGTTGCATCACCGAAGATAACTGGCACACGATCTGGAAGATTTTTTAAAACATATGGTTATTGCACTAAATGGGAAATTATTGTCCGTGAAGTAAAATCTCTAATGAAAATTATGCTCACATAAATGTTAACGTGTTTTATCTGTAAATGTAACCTGAGATCAGGTTTTCATTGATTGTAATTTTCATGTACGCATTGATAATAAAGGGCCTTTTTCTACCACGTCCTCTGTCCCCTCAGCACAGATTCAGAGAGAGAATAAGATTGTCGCAGTGAGAAATCCTCTGCTGTTTGTGTGTTGTTTATTATTTTAGTAGCATACTCATTTACTCTCCCACTGCTCATCACTGAAATTCATAAGAAAGCGCATTTTTGTCATATACTTGCTTAAAAATATATACTCTGTAATTAGGATTTTTAAAAATTATTTTAAAATATTTTCAGGGAATCAGTAAGGAAAGATTAGGCTAGTGGAGAAATGGGCATTAGTAACTGCACTGCTATTGCAATGCACTGTAATTGCTCCCCCCACCGCCTGCAGTGCAGGATCTCTGAGACACAGCGCCTTTGCTAAGGTCAAGTGATGGGAGAAAACTGGTGTCTCCCAAGAAACCACATCGTTTCCCTCTGCAGCCATATAGCATCTGACGTTCAGAAATCAGCTGTGATCTTCGGGGCAGAATTCTGCTATTCTTTCAACATGCCATTGAAAATTTGCAGAAAGCATACGTAACTGTGTTTTAAAGGTGGACGTGACATTCTTGAACGGGCACAGTGAATGAGACGTGTGTGTTTCCCCCTTCCTTTCTCTCTGTTGTGGAGGGTCATGCTTTTGCCGATGATTAAACCAACAGGTGCCAGGAGTGCTGAAGCGAGCTGGCTTTGTGCCCACATGTGTACAGTGGAGATATTGTGTCACCGCAGGTTTTGGTGTATTGCCGTGTCCTTCCGAGGGAAGGGATAACCCGGCTAAAATACACACTGCAACTCCCGAGGGATTATGTGCGTTTCCTTTGCTTTATAGTTCAGAATTTTACAGTTTCTTTGTTTGGGAGTTCTCAGATTGCTTAATGATTTCTGTAGCCTCCACCCCCACCCTGTTGTGACCAGATGTATAACGGCATTTGAACCTCTGTAGATTTGCCAACTTTATTGCTCAACATGTGGTCTCACCTTATTTTTTTTTTTTAAGTATCGTTATCAGTCTTCTGTGGAGTCCAAAAGATGATTTTACTTAATCATCACCTTTTAAAAATGGTCTTTTTTTATGATCGCATTTAAAGAATCATAGTACGTTAGGGTCTGAGGTTTTTGTCACATTGTCATTGATAATGTGATCAGTAGGGCTAGGCGTACGTATTTTGTGTCAACAGAGAGAAGGGTTCTGTAAGGACTTGCTAATTATGGTATTCTGGTGTCCGTATCAGATTATGATAAAGTAACATTAGTTGAAGGAAAAATTGTCTGATCTTTTAAGCTCTGGTTGGAAAGGTGTTTGTAGATTTTTTTCTTTTAATTTTTATCTAAATAAGTAGTCTGTTCATTTGAGTAGGCTCTGATGGGCTTTGCATGCATTTACTTGTGGTTCGGCAAAGCAGGCCTTCAGAATTGACTGTTTTTAAAATAGTTTCCTCGAAGATGGAATTATAGCCCCTTGCAGCTGTTTGAGTAGAAATTCCTTTGAACTTATTTGGAGATGTTAGAAGACCGTTAGCCCCACTCTGGACACCCCTTGTGACCATACGGGCTGGCTAAGATGTGAGCCCCAACTGTCATGTGTATTAGGACAGAAGACCATTTTTTTCTCTTTCCTGGAGGCTAACCTGTGCTAAAGCCATTGGTGCTGGTAGATACCTGTGGCTTAGGGGAAGGTTTGGACTAGGGGAACATAAGGCACACTTAGCCGTAGATGGGAATAATCCGGCTTAAAGACACAGGCTAGGAAGGGGCTGGCACTGTGGTGTAGCAGGTTAAGAAGCCACCTGCAGCACCAGCATCCCTTAAGGGCCCTGGGTTCAAGTCCCATCTCCATGCTAATGCACCAAAGGAAAGCAGCAGAAGATGGCCCAAGTGTTTGGGCCCCTGCACCCACATGGGAGACCTGGATGAAGCTCTTGGTTCCTGGCTTTCTGTCTCTCCTTCTCTCTCTGTAACTCTGCCTTTCAAGTAAATAAATAAATATTTTTTTAAAAAAGTAAATAAATATTTTTTTAAAAAAAAAGGGACAATTGATAGGATAAACTTCCCAGAAAGGGGGAGGGGGGCAGGATTGCCAGGGCTGGTGGAGGTGACTGACCCTAGATCCATAGGATTAGGGGAGAAGGGGGTTGGGTGCATAGGACAGAGCAGGGAGAGGGGAGAGTGGTCATGTTAGAGGGCTTCCGTGTCTTCCAACTAGAGAGCCTTGTTGTGTGCTGAGAACAGGCCAGATGTGAAATCCTCCTTGTGAGAAGGAGCTGCTGAGTGGACTGGGCAGGTGAGATCTCCAAGAGCGAGAAGAGCCCACTTGAAGCTGATGCTTTTGCACTTGCAGTGGATCCTCTTGACCTGTAGGCTGTCTTTTCCAGCCTGGCTCTGCTGCTCAGAGAAGGAAGGGAAGCTGAGCTGTCCAGCAAGCCGGGAGGCAACCACAGGAGAGGGGGAGTGCTGTGATGGGACTCCACTGCGGGAGTGGAGCCTGTGTGTCTCCTTGAGGAACTGCAGGGTGGTTGAGAATGCTCACAGGCAGCATGAAGTGGAAGAGGTAAAGATCAAGATTATGATCAAGAGAGGGGAGCTCCTCTTGTTAGGGCAGCCAAGGGCAAGTTTTCTGCTGGCTAGGTGATCAGATGTGCATCTGAAAAAATCACCTTGAGCCTTGCATGAGAAGCTGTATGGCAGGATCAGTACCCGCAGTAGGGAGAGTAGCTGGGAGGCTGCTGTGGTCTAGGCAAGGTAAAATAGCCTGAATGAAGGAGGGACACGAGGAGGGGGACATAAGTGTATTTGAGAAGTACTCCCTGTGAGTCTGGGGGCAGAGCGGGGTGGGAGGATTACAATGGGCTAAGCCTCCAGTACTGTTGATTTGATACTGGATTAGTTTAATGGTTTTCTTTTTTTCTTTTTTTTTTTTTTAAGATTTATATATTTATTTGAAAGTCAGACTTACACACAGAGAGAAAGAGAGAGAAGTCCTCTATCTGATGGTTCACTCCCCAGATGGCCTCAACAGCCAGAGCTGCACTGATCCGAAGCCAGGAGCCAGGAGCTTTTTCCAGGTCTCCCAAACAGGTGCAGGGGCCCAAGGACTTGGGCCATCTTCCACTGCTTTCCCAGGCCATACAGAGAGCCGGATGAGAAGTGGAGCAGCTGGGTCTCGAACCTGCGCCCATATTGGATGCCAGTGCTACAGGCTAAGGCATTAACCCACTGTGCCACAGCACCGGCCCGTTTAATGGTTTTCATTACTGACCTAAAGAGGGTGAATAATTCTAAAGAAAGTAGAATTTCTTTATTACCCTTTTTATTTTAAAGTAGGAATACACAGCCTTTGACAGACAACTGTAAAATACAAATAGGTAAAGGATAATAAATCACCCCCATGGCTCCTAAAAACAAGTATTATAGATATTCTAGTATGTTTTTCCTTCTACATTTTTTAAGAGTTATTTATTTATTTGAAAGAGTTACACAGAGAGAGAAGGAGAGGCAGAGAGAGAAGAGAGGTCTTCCATCTACTGGCTCACTCCCCAGTTGGCCACAAGGGCCAGAGCTGAGCCAATCCGAAGCCAGGAGCCAGGAGCTTCTTCCGGGCCTCCCACAGGGATGCCAGGGTCCCAAGGACTTGGGCCATTTTCCACTGCTTTCCCAGGCCATAGCAGAGAGCTGGATCAGAAGTGGAGCAGCCGGGACTCGAACTGGCACCCATATGGGATGCCGGCACTGCAGGCAGCGTCTTCACCTGCTACACCACAGTGCAGGCCCCATCCTTCTACATTTTTTCAAAAAGCTTTGTTTTCAAATCGAGGTCTCTTCGGCAAGAGAAAAGGGTCCGATCCATAGTCGTGATTTTTGTTAAAGCTGACCAAAACCAATGTGACTTTCTGGAAGGTGTTTCCTTCATAGGATGTGCTGCTTTGCCTCGAAAAAGCCCTGGGTGACCTTTCAGGCCTTTTCAATTTTTTCCCTCAAGGAGGAAGCTTCAAAATGCAGGCTAATGGGAGAGGGTTTGAGTGGCCTGTTTAGAGAGGAACATTGCCCCAGTCACCACCTTGGGTGAAAAGCCACTTCTGATGAATGCCAGAGCACACACATTCTTTGCTTCAAATGCTGCACGCACGGGATGGGAATCAGCAAGAACAAAGGCGTCTTAATTTGCTTGTTCTAGGGAACAAGGGAAGAGTAATGGCTGGGTGGATATCTTAACTGATTTGTAAGCTGAAAGTAATGGTGTGGCCCAGGTGCCTCTCCCTGTGCTTTCTTTTATTCTATTTTCCCAACGTCCCTTTTACCTTGGCCTGAGACTGATTGAGATATTATCTGGAGCCTTGGAAGCTGTGAGCCACACTGGAATGACAAACACTTGTTGACAGCCTTGCGGAAGATGGATGGAAAAACAAACTCCAAGGAGGGTCACCTGTTTGTTTTTCTATTGAATCTGCAGAAGAATGTTGCTCTCCTTATTTGGAATAGAAGAAAAAGTTGGACCTTGCTATCAAATTCAATGTTTTCTGAGCTTGACTTACAAACATCTCTAGCATACATCTGCTTTTTGCATAGGCTATAATTAATCAAAGTGGGGATAGGAAGTTTCTCACTTGGACCAAGTTACTTTTGATGCCTGTGTCATTTTAGTTCACAAAGTTCAGTAGTATCATAAGTATATATTGTCTGTTAGAAGGATCGATAAGCATATTTTGTGTCTGGTCATCAACTATTTGAATTAGTAATAATTATCTACTAATATAAAAAACGTAGTCCAGTAGAAAAGCACACATCCCATAACAGATGTCCACTAAATTTTACCCATTGGTAGAATAGTGCCCTATATCTTCGTGTGACTCTGGGAAGAAATAATTATCTACTTACTAGCTCATTAAATTGAACTGTTAAATTGAATTCCAAACTGAGTATGAGACAAAGATTGATATAAATACTTATTTCTTATTAATACCCTTCAGATACTTAGACTGGGAACACTCTTTCTACTACAAATAAATTATTTATAGATATGATGTGTGTGAGGGGGGAGATGAAATGAATTGGATTTGTTAGTTTTCAGAGCGTTACAAACGATTTCACATCAGCGCTCTGCCGTTCTCTTCTGGGACTAGAATTTCCAGTTTCTACAGAGAAATTAATAACCGGGGACTGGGAAGGCAGCACTGTGGCAATGTGTCTCTCCACCAGCATCCTCGGCATGCTCACAGCACAGCCGCCTCTTCCCCTGGCCTTGGTGACGCTGGGCCACAGCAGTTCTGAGCTTTTCTCTTGGTTACTGGGAGGATGGGAGGCTGCAAGGCTGCCAGCACATGGTGTTCGATCCCTGGAAAGAGCCTGTGTGCAGGAATAAAGCAATGAGATTCAAGAGCTGCAAAGAGCCAGAATCCTGATGGCATCATCTGAGACTTCCAGAAAGCAGGTACATCCCCGTGGTAAGGGACAGCAAAGCGCTCCTGTCTTTTGAGTTTTGTTTCTACAAGTCCCGTGGACCTTGGCTAATATGAAAGATCACAGGATTGCTGGAGGGCAAGACATGTGCAGAAAGATAAGGCTGGTTGGGAAAGACCTGAACCGAGAAAAGAAGTTTAGGGGCCAGCGTTGCAGTGCAGCAGGCAAAGCTGCCACTTGGAACGCCGTTATCGTGTGATCAGAGTGCCAGTCACAGTCCCAGCTGCTGCTCTCCCCTCCAGCACCCTGCTGATGCACCTGATGGACTTCCAGCTCCTGGTCTCAACCTAGCCTAGCCCTGGCTGTTGTGGGCCTTTAGGGGGAATGAAACAGTAGATAGAAAACCGCTCTGTCTCTCTGCCTTTCAAGTAAATAAATAAGTCTTTAAAAAAAAAAAAAAAGACGGAAAAATGTCTTAAAAATTTAACCTAAGGCCAGCGCTGCGGCTCAATAGGCTAATCCTCCGCCTGCGGCGCCGGCACACGGGGTTCTAGTCCCAGTCGAGGCACCGGATTCTGTCCCGGTTGCTCCTCTTCCAGGCCAGCTCTCTGCTGTGGCCCGGGAGTGCAGTGGAGAATGGCCCAAGTGCTTGGGCCCTGTACCCCATGGGAGACCAGGAGAAGCACCTGGCTCCTGCCTTCGGATCAGTGCGGTGCGCCAGCCGCAGCGTGCCGGCCGCGGTGGCCATTGGAGGGTGAAACAACAGCAAAGGAAGACCTTTCTCTCTGTCTCTCTCACTGTCCACTCTGCCTGTCCAAGAAAAAAAAATTTAACCTAGACAGAAAATAAGTCTGTTTGCTGAAGGAAAAACCAGAATAGTATTCATTTTGTGCAATACTTTGCTCTAATGATTGAAATTCTTGCAGTCTTCACATTATTGACACTGAAGTAAGAGGTGTAAACCCACGTGGATTTGACCCAAACTGGAAAGGGTGGAGGTGGGGGCATTGGAACTTGACTACCCTTAGTGTCCCATCCTATGACCAAGGGCAGCTAAGAGAAAGGGGAGCATGTTTTTAGGGCTCTGGGCTGGTCCAAATTGGATCAGACACTCCAACTCGGTAAACCAGTTCCTGGGTCCAGGCCTAGGGTGAGTACTTGGTTTTATTTATATATATATATATATATATATATATATATATATAATATTTAAGATTTGTGTATTTGAAAGGTGAAGTTACACAGAGAGGGAGGGGGGAGAGAGAGAGAGAGAGAGAGAGAGAGAGAGAGAGAGATCTTCTCTCCTCTGGTTCATTCCCCAAATGGCTACAACAGCCAGGGTTAGGCCAGGCTGAAGCCAGGAGCCAGGAGCTTCTTCTAGGTCTCCCATGTGGGTGACAGGGCTGCTCTTCCCAGGCCATTAGCAGGGAGCTGGATCACAAGTAGAGCAGCCAGCATGAACCAGACCTCTGTAGGATGCCGGCATCACAGGAGGCAGCTTTCCCCACTGTACTAGAACGCTGGCCTCGGTTACGTGGATCTCTGAGCTCATGCACAAGGTCTTCTATCAGAAGAAGGGCACATGGCAGAACTGGCCCTGGGGGAATTCCTTTGACCTGGGCAGCTGTCCAGCCTGTGCTCACTGCTGCGTATTAACTTTCGGTGTTCTGTGTAGTCTTTGTAGTAGTTAGGGTATGCCAAAAGCGGGGCAAATAGCATATTCTCCAGGTTGGTGTGACTGTAGCAGTCTTTTCAACACAAGTTGCAGAAGTTTTCCCTCACTGCTTTGGAAGTAGCTGGAGCCAACTGAAATGATGATAAGATTATGAAAATATATTACAAAGCACAGGGGGGAAATGTGAAGAGACTAAAGCCATCTAGATGGATGGATGGATGGATAGATAGATAGATAGATATAGATTCTGAAATAACTGTCTAAGTGTTTACATTTATCTTCCAAGTATACTATGCTTTATTTTGGAGATGTGGTTTAAATATCTAAAGCAGAGCAGTAAGCCTAACTGAAAGGCATTATAGAAAGTACATGAAGAACAGAATCAAGTAACATAATGAGCTTTGATCCCTTAGTGCTGGGAAGAGCTGTTGAGCCCTCCCTGAAGTAGACCGTACATCTTGGTGAGCGTGGTATTTCTGCCCAGATGGCGCTTGTCCTGATAGATCCAAGCATCCGTAGGCATCAACGCTGCTGCCAAGTTCTGGCACCCTGGTGTTCAAGTGTGTTCTAGACCTCAGTCCCTGTGTTTGAATGGCCAGCTGGCCATAAACACTGACAGATCTTTTTCATCCAAATGAAATGATTCATTAGAAGTCCTGAACTAAGTGCCTGCATGTGTGCATGCACAAACACATACACACGTACACACAAGCACACATATACACATGGCACGCGGAGACTTGAGAACTGCCAGGGCAATTACTTATCCACAAGCTTCTGCATTATATTAGGTAACAACTTAGAAGCGTTTAAATTACATGACATGTAGTTAGGATCCTCTCTGTTGTCCTGAAATTAAATTAATAGTACATATTTTGGATCATGAAGAAAAGATGATTTCAAATACTTACAGAATGTGCTTGAATATCAAGAGGAAGAAATGTGTACATTTCACATAGGACCTTTAAGTAACATGTGTAACTTAAACGAATTTGTAACATGAATTATAAATCATTTTCAAATGAGTATAATGCAATCTGTACAGATAAGCATGTTTATTTGCACTGATGGTGTGTGTAATAAATTATTTATTGAGTGCCTACTTGCATGCCATAGATATTATGTCTCTTTAACGTTAAATGAATTATAAGTCCACTTACCTCAAGAAGCCTGCCATTTAGATTGTTAGATAAGATGAATATATCGAAAAGTTAAAGACTTTTATTTAAACAGTGGCCCTATTGAAAGTAAGAGAAGCAGCCTGTGTCAGTCAGGGCTTGATCAAAATTCCAGAACCATTGAGAGTGTTTTCAGGAATGTATTCTAAAGATTAAACCTCACACTGTCTTGGGCGGTGAAGCAGTCTGTGTAAGGCTGCTAATTCAAGTAGAGGCGAGCAAGGAACACCTGGAATCCGTAAGGGCACAGGGAAACTCATGGGAATGAACTGGACCACGTGGCTGTGTCTTGTTGCAGCCAGGCCTCCAAAAAGTTGGTGCATTGCACTAAGAAGCAGCACACAAACTTGGCCCAAGATGTTGAAGAGATGGAAGCAATGTGGGGATCTCCTGCACCCCAAGGAGATCTGGCAGGGGCTGCAGAAGCTGCAGGTCCGGTGGGCGCTGCAGTATGTGATGCCACACCAACATTCCAAACGTACACACAGCTGCCGCTTCGTTTCCACCTTCCACAACTCACGCACACTTCTTTTTCAGCTAACTCTAACCTAGAACTGCACAGGAAAGGGAGTTCTGAGCAACACAGTGGCAGGTTAGCCAAATTAACACAGCACAAAGCCATCACAGTTCACCTGTGATGGCTTGGCCCTCAAGTACACCTCTCATCCATACTTCAGATGAGGACAAAGAAATCAAAGTGAAACTGTCCCTCTTACAGCCAAAAAAAAAAATCACTATTCTACTCCCCAAAAAACAATGTAAAGCCCCTTTATTCATCTCTCTCTATGCTCCCTGATATTGGATAACTTAAATACTGAAATATGAGGTTAAATACTCTTGTCTACTGCCATACCACCACCCAGAACACACCCGATCTCAGCTGATCCCAGAAGCTAAGCAGGATCCAGTCTGGTTAGTACAGGGGTGGGAAATTAAATACTCTTAATGTATCTTACACTACATCGTAGGAGAATGAAAGGAATAGAGATAGTTTTTCACCATCACAAAAAAAAAAAAAAACCTGCTATGAACATCTGTGTACGAGTCTTGGTAGACATTTGCTTTCCAATCCCAGAGGTAAATCCGATAGTAGATCTATGTTCAAACTACTGAAGAAACTGTCAAACTGCTTCACAAAGTGATTGAGCCACTTTCTGTCAGTCAGAGTTCCAGTTCCACACCCGTCAAGAACCACATTTTGGGTCAGGGTTGAGGACACAGAGAATAAGGAATGGCTGTTGGAAGGATGTCATTGTAAATACCAGCCACAACTCTGTGAGCAACCATAGAAATGAAGAAAGAGCAGTTAGGAGTATTTTTTTTTATTTTGATAATAACTGAATATGTTTATGTAAGCTAAATTTTCTTTTTTTTTAAAAAAAGAAGATTATGTGAGAGGCAGAGTTACAGACAAAGGAAGAGACAGATCTTCCATCCACTGATTCACTCCCCAAATGGCTGTCAACAGCCAGAGCTGGGCCAATCCAAAGCCAGGAGCCAGGAGCTTCATCTAGGTCTCCCACGTGGATGCAGGGGCCCAAGGACTTGGGCCATCTTCTACTGCTTTCCCAGGCCATAGCAGAGAGCTGGATTGGAAGAAGAGCAGCCGGGACTAGAACCAGCACCCATATGGGATTCTGGCACTGCAGGCCAGGGCATTAACCCACTGCGCCATCGCACCGGCACCACTAAAATTTCTATTTCAAGATTTTCACACTTTTCACTGTCTAATGAACACAATGAACCACCCTGGGAGTTGGAGACTTATCCAGTTTTTGACTCTGACATTGGAAGACATATTTTGTATGTGGAGGCTTAATTTCCACAGCAGTAAATGACAGTAATTCTACCTAGAAGAGTTACTAGGATTTAAAAAACAAAAACAGCGTGCATTGATGCATTGTTGCACATGACAGAAAGCTCTGCTCATTTCTCACCTGTGGCTGTGCCTGTTGATTAGACTGATGTTCCCTGAATGTTATTTTCTTTAAAAAGATTTTATTTCAGAGGTAGAGTTCTAGACAGAGAAGCAGAGACAGAGAGAAATAGCTTCCATCATTCTCCAAATGGCCAATTCGAAGCCAGAAGCTTCTTCCAGGTCTCCCACATGGGTGCAGGGACCCAAGCACTTGGGCCATGCTCCACTGCTTTCCCAAGCCATAGCAGAATACTGGATTGTATAAAGAGCACCCAGGACACGAACTGGTGCCCACATAGGATGCCAGCACCGCAGGCAGAGACCCAACTCACTATGCCACAGTGCCAGCCCCTCCCTGAATCTTCTAACAAACCTGACTTTGACACACACACATATATCCATGAAACCAAGACCACAATCAACACACACATGTGTCATGCCAAAAGTGTTGCTGTGCCACATAGCAATCAAGTGGCATTACAGAATTGGAAGTCAGTTGCACACGTAATGGTTTTGCTTAAAAACAGGAGAGTGAAAATGAGGTGGGGTCTTTGCTTGGGCAAGGCCTGTTGTGTTGGGGGCAAAGGAAGATGCTAGTTGCCCGTCCTCTCCACAGCCGGCCCTCACTCAGGCCTTCACTGTCACAGGCTCTCCTGTGAACAGCATGCCCCACCCGGCATCCATCTCACTCAAGATGAAGTCACAGCATGTTGACTCCTGGGCTGCTCCCTTGCCTGCCTGCGGAGCTCCCTACCAGCCGTCCTCCAACACTCATGGGAATAAGCAGTTAAATGAGTCATTAGTAAGCACCTTCTGCATGCCACACCTGTGCTCTGCATGCATTATCTTCATTAGGCCTTACATGAACTTTGCAAATTGTGTATCGTTACCCTCCTACTACAGATGAGAAAACTGGGTTTCCCCAGGTTACACAGAGACTAGTAAGTGAGAATGCTGGAGCTTAACCTTGGTACCTACAACTACAAAGCCTGCCCTCTGAACCTCTCTTAGTAGCCGCACTTCCAGCTCCTCGAGTACACATTCAAATTTCCACCTCCCGTTCCTGCCTCTTTTTAGGTCTGAAATGCGCTTCCCTCCTCCCACATCTCCTTAAACATCTAACTCTTGCTGAGTCATTCAGCCCCAGTTGAGGAGCATCTGAAGGAAACTTCTCCTGCTCTTTCTTGCCTCCTTGCCTGGCTCAGAGCCCATTCTCTGGGCTCCCATAATCCTCTGCACAACTCCCTCTTGTTGTAGCATACATGTTCTTGTAATTAGCCAGGTTCTCATATCTCGGTCTTTCTAGTGGATTAGGAGTTGGCAGGCTTCTCCTGTAGAGAGCCGTACAATAAACACTTTAGGCCTTGTGGGCATACACCGCCTGTTGCAGCAACCCCACCGTGCTGTTGTGCTGTGAAAGCATCCATAGAAATCAATGCATAGGGGCTGGTGCCGAGCTGCGCCAGTTAGAGTCTCTGCTGCTCTGCTTCCCATTCAGTTCTCTGTTGTGGCCTGGGAAAGTAGTAGAAGATGGCCCAGGTCCTTGGGCCCCTGCACCCCCGTGGGAGACCCAGAGGAAGCTCCTGGCTCCTGGCTTTGGATCAGCGCAGCTCCGGCCGTTGCGGCCAATTGGGAAGTGAACCAGCGGATGGAAGACCGCTCTCTCTTTGCCTCTCCTCTCTCTGTGTAACTCTGACTTTAAAATAAATAAATAAATATTTAAAAAAAAAAAAAGAAAGAAAGAAAGCTAGGGTAAACACAACTTACCAGATGTCTTAACTGATAAGGATAAATTCTAAGTTTCTCAAATAGTTCAAGCTAGAATTTTCATTCATTTTTAACATTTGCTGGGGTAGGTGTCTAGTGCAGCCGTTAAGCTGCCGCCTGGGAGGCCCGCATCCTGTATCACAATGCCTGGTGCCAGTCCAACTTCCTGCTAATGTACACCTCAAATACTTGGGTCCCTGCCACCCATATGGGAGACGTGGGTTGAGTTCCCAGCTCCTGACTGTGGCCTGGCCTGGCCCTAATTGTTGCAGGAATTCAGGAAATGAACCTGAGGGTGGTGGATCCATCTCTCTCTGTCTCTGAATAAACAAATGCATGCATTTACTAGTTGGAAGTACTAGATTACTTTTCAAAGTATAAAATACAGTGTACTTAATTTCTAGGCTATGTCTTTTTGGCCCTAATACTTACTTTTCTCTAACATGCATAGAAAACCTACTAAGTGCGTGGAATCAGGGAGAACCGTGATATGTATAGACCCATGCAGGAAATGATCCCTGTCACTTGAATATACCCACACCAGACATTTCTGCAATCTGGTAAACATATTTATTCTTGAGGAAAGGTTCCATGGGTCCAGTGTTTGGAAAACACTGGCTAAGGGATGTTAATTAGATTTCTTCACTTTGGAATTTCCCAGTCTTTATTCTACTAATGTGATGTGACCACTGAGTCAGTCTTTCTGGGAGCAGCTCCAGAGACTGCTGGGAACATAGCTGGGGAAACACTGGCTTAGCACTTCCACTGAATTATCGTTTCATCTACTGATTTGCTTCCAACCCAGCATTTAGTCAAAGATATTCTCCAATAATGACCCAATCGGAGTTTTCAGCACTCTGTGGGGATAAGAGACATTGCTAGCAAATTTAAGAGCATAACGTGTAGTTTGTTGAAGGTTTGGAAAATGGACTTTTGATAATCCCCTGGATTTTGTCCTTTAGTAGGTAAACAACTACAGCCGCACTTCACAGGTAGGGTGCCCATGCCAATCTGTTGTCTACGCTGGGATGCTTTGAGAGTGATGGAGGTAAAACCCAAAGTGTCCCAGGCAGAGTGAGCTGACCACCCACCTAATCACAGTCTGAGCTCAGCAGTTGTGTATAGTTGCATCTGGGATCCTCAGTACTGCAGCCCTGACCTTGACTTCAGGAGCCCGTTGCCAGGGTTGGTTGGTTCTTGGTTCATTCACGGGCTTTGGGATTGTGTCGGATTGTGAGATTGTTTACTGCACTGAGGCTTTCAGCAAACCGTGGCCTTGAGAAATCTTAACTGCACGTTTAACAAGTGGTTTTCAAGGTGGGTAAAGGCAGATGTTCCTGACGATGCATTTGTTTTAAGTTTGTCTCCTCCCGAGAATTTTTCTTCAAAAAGGGCCAAGGTGTGAATGTATGCTATCAAAATTAAAATGAAGTTGACTGCGGAGCACTTTTCAACACTGCAGCGGAAGAGTCGCTTCATATTCCTGTCTTTAATGCGTTCTGTCTTCCTTCATTCTTTTGACAGTTTTTCGAGGTGCCATTTGACTCAAACATGAATCGGACGAAGAACAGGCCTCTGGTCCGGGGACAGATCAGGTAAAACCACGACTGTTAAGTCTCTTCCACCTTGTGGAGCATCGATGTGCTTGTTCATCCTGAATCGTTTCCCAGAATTTCGCCTTCCGCGGTGGAGTGGAAAATCACCCACCCGCAAGAGATCACACTGGTGTGGATGCGCAGCCCCTCTCACCTCTAACCAAAATGCACCACCCAGCACCTCAGATGCACCCAAGATGTGCGGGTTTTCTGGAGGGAGTAACTCATGCGAGAGGCCTTTTTGATTTCATTTTGAGATACAGACTTTGTTTCACTTTGTGGGGCCTGAAGATAAAAACACTCCATTAACACAGGATTCTGAGACCCATCCAGATAGGGTCTCAGAAGAGGGCTGTATCTGAAATCTCATTTTTTCAGATCACCCGATAAAGCTGTTGTATGCCAAGTTAAGCACAGCCTCCATTACCATCCTTTCCACCAAATTCAATTAAGTAGAACTAAAAGGCATATAAATATTTCAATATCTCTAATGGTTAATAATTAAGCATTTTACTTCCAGGAGACCTCTGCACCAGCATTTTCAAAAAAAAAAAATTTTTTTTGAATCTGAGATATTATGTCACACGCCTAGAAGTATAACGAGAAGGGCCAATTGGTTTATCCATCCTGACTCTTCCAAACCCAGTGAATCTTCTCTTCACATTCCCAGTGCGTGCCCTCCTAGGAAGCTTAGTTATTAGATCGAAGAATCACACATGCTAAGCAAAACACCCAAGGAAACATGTGTAGATCCAATCTGATAAGTCTACATTAGCTGTTTTGAGCCATTCAGTTGTTAATGAATTTAAAAGACTGCCACATTTAAAAAGGCAATAGAGCCAGACAAAAATATAGAACAAAAGCATCTTTTTTTTGTACTGATATTTTTTTCCTTTTTATATTTTTGAAATATAAATACAGCTATGTATTGTTTTACAGTTTGTAAACTGCCTGGACGTGCTTTTGTTATTTAAATAAATCTGTTGGGGCGGGAAGAATGCCGTGTCCGTAACCCGTCTGTCCCCAGAGCTGGAAGCTGCACTTGCCCTGGGCAGATCGCAGGGAGCTTGTTCCTGATTCGGAATTTCTGTCCAGTCATTGTCCTCAGCGGGCTCCTGCCCTCCGTCAGAAGCAGAGGCAAGTGTGGGAACAGACCCAGCAAGCAGTCACCACTGTTTCCATCCCAGGCCGTCATCTTTGGTCCAGGAGCACTAAAGCAGGGTCTGTGCGTGTGTGCAGAAGGCAACATTGTGACCTTGGTGCCCACTGTTGGCAGTGCTGCACAATCACTAGTCGTGTGTACACGTATGACTTGTCTTGTCTGCAAGATGGCCCAGGCAGAACCTCACTGATGACAGTAAACCTGAATTGCTCTTTTAGAGAGCAGATTATAGGCCTGAAAGAAATACATTGAAACTCAGAGCAGAAATGTATTTTCTTAAATAGATATGAGGAGCTGTTAAGGGCCTGGGGCAGAAATCTTCTCATGTTGGGAAGTGTGGTTTCAAAACCGAAGACTTCATACCTTGCCAACTAGCATTTATCGTGATTTAATGTGATATTATCTACTACACAGATGTTTTCTAAGTGGGTAGTCATGGGGGGGAATAGTAGAAGGTTCCTACCAACCACCCATTAAAATTGATTTCTCAGCTTTGACAGTTTTTGTGCTCATAGCAACTATCGGTCACCCAAATCCAAACTTCAGCAGTTATTTCAATGGTTTGTTCTCGGTACTCAGTACTCTGTTTGATTTGGGGTAGTATGCCTGTCCAGCTTCCTAGACTTAATTTACAGTTCCCCGTGTAAAGTGGGTCCCTGTCATTGTGGGCAGCCAGGGAAAGAAACCCTGTGCAAGTCTTGTACTGATGACTGGGTCCTGTGGTGGGATAAATGCACGTATAGCTGTGCTGTATCTTACTATGTATTTCAGTCACATGGCTACCGTGTTTTTGAACGCTTTTATTGATGTGAACACAAGTGGCTTCCAGTGAGTAAAGGCGTGGATCAGGCAGTGAGGTTGTTCCTGGACCTGCTGCCATCCACTGTGCTTAGTCCTCTCTTCCAGAAAAATGCGGTGGCGAGCAGCGGGCAACGCGCCCGAGAGCTGCCGTGCAAGAAAGAAACTGTGTTTGTTTTTTTCTTTTCTTTTTGCTTATTTGCTATTTATTCCAGAAGAGATGTAGAGGTATCCTAAGACTAGTTAGAAAAAATAGAGAAGTGGACGTCAGACTTCATGGAAGATGGAATATGGGATTCAGGGTGAGACAGAGCTTACCGTGTGCCCAATTTCACCTGCTTCTTTTGATGGGATCACAGCGGCAGGCATTACGGACAGCGTGGATTCTCACGATTCCCCCATGAGGTGTGAGCTGTCCAGTTGCCCCCAGTGCTCTGGAGAGGAAATGGAGGCTGCAGGTGTTCACGAGCAAGTGACAGAGTGCAGATTTACCCGAGGGCCTGAGAGCTGGCACACGGCTGTGTCTCTGTTCGGGAGAAGGAAACATCACTCCCGTGAGCTCGGTAGGGGAAAGCAAATCTCAGGTTGCTAAGGCTCCCCTTGGCACAAGCCAGAGACAGGAGTCCTGAGAACGTACGGCCTCGAAGTGACTGGAGAGGAGGAGACTGGGGCCGACATTGTAGCCAGGGATGTGTTTCTGACTGTTCAGCTGGGTGCAGAGATAAAACCTAGATGGATGGGCATCGTCCATACTGGGTTAAGCCGTCCCTTGGGAACGCCGATGTCCCATATCAGAGTACCTGGTTCGAGTCCCCACACTACTGTGTGCTTCCAATCCAGCTCCCTATGATGGGCTTAGGAGGGTAGCAAAAGATGGTTCAAGTACTTGGGCCATTGCCATTCATGTGGGAGACCTGGATGGAGTTCCGGGCTTCTGGGCTTCCACCTAGCCTAGCCCTGGCGATTGCAGTCATTTACAGGATGGAAGAACATTCTGTCCCCCTGTCTCCATCACTCTGCCTTTCAAATAAAGACATGCATAGGTACCTATATACCAGACATAGAAAGGAGCACACCAGGGAATAAGACTAGGATCAGAGAGAGACGGAGGAGATGCTCAGAACATCCCGTGTGGGCCAGGGGCGGGTGGCTGTGTTTCCCCCTTTCAGCCCAGCAGGATCGTCCTCTCTCATGTCCCACAGTCTCCAGTTTGCATAACTCTGTGCCACCCTCTGTAAATGTGACGATGGTTATGGGCACAGAGCTTCATCATCGTTATAGCTATTTCATATGAATGGTTTTTGCTGATTCCTGCTGAAAGAGAAAAAAACATAAATGGGAAGCATAGCATATTTAAAGCAGCTTGTAGATATATGGTGAAATCCAGACCCCTTTAAATACTTCTGTTCAAAATACCACTCAGCATCTCTGCATGTTCCTTACGTTGTTTACACATTTCTACCAGAAATGTCATGGCTGTGAAAGATGTGTGTGTGAAGGGAACTGGTCCTTTAGAGCCTGCTTTGTTTTCTGGCGGAAAACATATACCTTAGAATTCATGTGTCACACATGGGGAGCTCACACTCAAGCATGAGTAAGCCTACCCTACAGGTTAAATTTGTAAACGCGCAGTCTTACAATGAAGGTAGACACAGAAGTTTACCTTCTTATAGAAAAGTCTGGTTCAGCCTGATCACTTGTAACTGGATGTCTAGAAAAAGTTTTCAACACGTAGAAACTAATGTTGTGGAACCGGCGCTGTGGGGTAGCAGGTAATGCTGCCACTTGCAGTGCCTGCATCCCGTATGGGCGCCGGTTCGACTCCTGGCTGCTCTTCTTCCAATCCAACTCTGTTGTGGCCTAGGAAAGCAGTAGAAGGTAGCCCAAGTCCTTGGGCCCCTGCACCTGCGTGGGAGACCTGGAAGAAGCTCCTGGCTCCTGGCTTCTGGCTTCAGATAAGCACAGCTCCAGCTGTTGTGGCCATCTGGGGAATGAACCAGCGGATGGAATACCTCTCTCCCTCTGTCTCTCTCTCTCTCTTTCTGCCTCTGTGTAACTCTGCCTTTCAAATAAATAAAATAAATCATAAAAACCCCAATGTTGTATAATAGAAAATACCTGTCTTCAGATATTATTCATGTAATTACCATGCTATCTGGACAGGCACTTAACCTAGCAAGTTCAGACTCCTGCATCCTGTATCACTCTACCGGGGTTCAGTCCCCAGCTCCGGTTACTGACTTAAGTTCCTGCCATCTGTTAATGCAAACCCAGGAAGTAGCAAGTGGTGAGTCAAATAGTTGGGCCCCTGCCACCCATGTGTGAGATCTGGACTGAGGTCCTGCTTCCAGCCATGGGCCTAGCCTAGCCATCATGGAGGGCCTTTAGGGAGTGAACCAGTGCATGGGAGCATATTTGTTGCTCTTCCCCCGCCCGCTCTTCCTCCTCCCTCTGGAGTTTTGAAGTGTTACTTAACTGATTCAGAGCTTGGCAAGTCATTGAGTGACTCTCTCCACACTACCAGTTCTTCTGGCATGTTCACCTCGTAACAGTGTCGTGGAGATAATAACATTGATAAAATCACATGAATAATAGCGCATTGTCCAAGAAGAGGTTTAAAACTCTAAAATGTTGTAGGATTGCTTATGGAAATTTCATCTGTTGTCAAATGGGCTTCAAAATACAAATACTTTGTTACTTCCCAGACAATAACTTAAATCCAGGTTCCTTTTATAAAAGGTGGGAGGGAAGGAAGCAAAGCTACTTTGCAAATGGAAGAACATCAGGGAGTGAAAATTATGTTTCCACTCTCATTGAGTTGGTAGACAGAAGCTACTCAGGTGATTGAGTGCTTCATTCATTCTGTCACCATCGGGACACTGTTAGGGAGCGCATTGTATGGAGAAGTGGGCTCCTTGCTAGGGCACAAACAGGTAAATGACATTGTCTTAAAATCACATGGAAGAGATGGCAGCACACAGGCTTAAAAATGACACTGAGTGCCTTGAGAGGTACAGTTTACTCAATTATCTATTTATTTACTGCACCTGCTGGCCAGGTACCGAGCTGGGCCCTGGAGGTGCAGAGGTGATCCAGATACACTGTCTCTTGTGGGGTACCGACTAATTAAGCATCTCCATTGTGGTGTGCTGAGTGCCCCCCTAGCAATGGGCCATGGGGGATGTGGGAACACAAAGAGGAGCTCAAAAGAACTTCTCAGAGGGAGTGGAGAGCCCAAGCATGCGTAAGAAATAAGCCCTCTGGCTGTCCTTGCTAAGCTGTGTTTTCTGTTCCTTCCTCCACGTTCTGCTCCTTACTTGGTCATCTTCAGCCTTCTCTCATCTCCCTCATCCCCTGTACAACCACACCCAGCACTGTGTACACCTCCAGCCCAGATTACTCTTCTGAATCCTTTGAAAAGCTCTATTGAGATGCCCCTGCCGGCATCTCACGCTCTATACACATGGACCTCAGTTCCTTCCCTCTCCCAAATCTGTCCTTGTCCTTACGTACTTGAATTTAGATTCCAAAGTCAGACACCTATAAGCCATCCTGGACACATTTTTCACTTAGTCCTCTAGATTTTTCTACAAACTGGGTCTTTGCGACCCTCTGAATTGCCCTGGAGTCTGCCCTCTCTCCTCTCTGCTGTGGCTCCAGATCCTTGTCCCTTGTATGTAAGTGGCTCAGCAGCATCCAGCTGACTTGGTTTTTTTTTTTTAGACTTATTTTATTTATTTGAAAGACAAAGTTGTGCCGAGAGGTAGAGCCAGAGAGAGAGCGAGGTTTTCCATCTGCTGGTTCACTCCCCAAATGACCACAACGGCCGGCCGGAGCTGAGCTGATCCAAAGCTGGGAGCCAGGAGCTTCTTCCAGGTCTCCCATGTGGGTGCAGGGGCCTAAGGACTTGGGCCATCCTCCACTGCTTTCCCAGGCCAGAGCAGAGAGCGGGATTGGAAGTGGAGCAGCCGGTACTCAAACTGGCACCCATGTGAGATGTTGGCGCTGCAAGCCGGGGCTTTAACCTGGTGCACCACAGCTGAACCCTGCAGCTGACTTCTCGCCGCCTTTCTCGCCCTCCTCCGTCTCCCTTCCACTCAGCTTCCTTCAGGGATCACATTGGTTTCTGGTCACCAGACACACTTAGGACAAGGTATTTAGTCTGAATTCTTTACCATATCGTGCAAGGCCTGTCAGGCTGTGATCCCTGCCAGCCCCTCCAGCCTTGTCCAGGACTGCGTCTGCTGGAACTGTGTTCCTTCTTGTCTGGTACACCATGGTTCCCTGGGTCTGCCTGTTCTTTCACCAAAGAGCCCTGCTTTCTCTCCTGTCTGCCAGGCGTGCTAACCTCGCCCTTTCATTGCCTGGGTAATTTCGTACCCAGCACTACTTCCTCTGGAAGTGACAGGTCTGCAAGGTTTTGTCTTGGAGCTTGCTTTGCGCTTAGTGTGTCTCTGTCGCAGCACTGCTCAGTGTGCTGCATTCTCCTCTTGGGCCTCTTTATGAGTTCTTTGAAGATAGAATTTGAGTCTTCTGTTTATTTCTATCTAACACCTATATGACATGCATTTTCTAAGTGCCTAACATATGCTAAGCACCATTTTTTTTTTTAAAGATTTGTTTATTTGCTTATTTATTTGAAAAGCAGAAGGAGTGAGACAGAGAGTGCTCTTGCATCTGCTGGTTCCCTCTGCAAATGGCTGCAACAGCCAGGACTGGGCCAGGCTGAAGCCAGGAACCCAGAACTCCATCCCGGTCTCCCACATCAGTGGCAGAAGCCCACATACTTGGACCATCATCTGCTGCTTTCCCAGGTGCATGTGCAGGGAACTGGATCGGAAGCAAAGCAGCTAGGGCTCAAACCAGTGCTCCAATATGGGGTGCTAGCATCACAAGCCATGGCTTAACCCACAGTGCCACAACGCTAACCGCAGGTGGGTACCATTTTTAATGCTGTGATACAGCATTGAGCAAAATATACAGAAATTCCTGCCTTTATGGAACATACGTGCTCACCCATCATAGCTGACATAGTTGATGCTTAATCGATGGGTGGACGGACGGACAGACTGGCAGACGGCAGGTAGACAGATGACGGAGAAGTAGGGACGCCTATCAGGAGGGAGGGTCATGGCATGTGCTGTCAAGGCACTGAGAGCCCCTTCTTGTAGGAGTGGAGATTGAGTGAGGAGAGGGGTTAAGAGAATCCTCCAGGGGCTAGCACTGTGGTGTACCTGGTTAAGCCTTTGCCTGCAATGCCGACATCCCATGTGGGCACCAGCTGCTCCAGTTCTGATCCAGCTCCCAGCTGGTGTGCCTGGGAATGAACTCAGTAGAAGTGCTTTCCCAAGTACTTGGGCCCCAGCACCCACATGGGAGACCTGGATGAAACTCCTGGCTCCTGGCTTTGGCCTGGCCCAGCCCTGGCTGTTGTGGCCATCTGCAGAGTGAACCAGTAGATGGAAGATCTGTCTATCTGTGTGCAAGTTTGTGTGTGAGATTGTGTGTGTGTGTGTGTGTGTGTGTGTGTGTCCTTCTCGCTGTAATTCTGCTTTCAAATAAATAATTAAAAGAAAGAGGGAGACGGACAATCCTTCAGCTGCCCTGGGAAGAAGGGACTATAAGGTTACAGTAATGAAAAGCGTTATGAAGGAGGTCCCAGTATGAACTCTTGATAGCACAGCCTGGTGCACAGAGCAGCTGAAGGCCCACTGTTGCTCAGTTCAAAATGGAGACCAGCCGTCACTGCCCACCAGGCCCCCTGAACCGGGTACGCCTCCCAAGCCTCTCCTCTCTGAGTCACCGTCTCCCCAGGTAAACTGCCCATCTCCGCCTCCTTACTTCTGCTTCTCTTGCTTTCCACCTGCCTTGTCTTCTCTTTCTGCAGCTTTTGCTTGCTTTCTAAGGAATCTCTCTCTCTCTCCCTTTTCTCTGGAATGTTCCCATCTCCCTCTCTCTACGTGTGTCCCCCTCTGTGTTCAGTTCAGTAGCTTCTTGTGATTCAAGAGGACCTTAGAACACAGCCCCAGGGAAGCGGCAGCTCCACAGTTGAGGCAAAGCCTCACCTCCACAACTGAAATGCATTACTGCTCACTCACTCACTCACTCACTCACTCAGGTTGCCAGAGCTTCGCAACAAGACGAGCACAGTGAGCCTGAGCATTCTCCTTGTCTTCTGAGAGTCTTCCCAGCGGCAGGGTGTGTGTATGTGTGTATGGTGTTTGTATATATGTGTGTACATTGTGTGCATATGGTATGTGTGTGTGTTATGTATGTGTGTATATGTGTATATGTGTGTTGTCTATGTATATATTTGTATGTGTGTATTGTATATGTGTATGTTGGTATATATATGCATACGTATGTATGTGTTGTGTGTGTATGTGTGCAAGTGTATATGTTGTGAGTGTGCATGTGTGTTGTGTGTATATGTATTGTATATGTATGTGTATTGTGTATATATGTGTATGTGTGCATTGTGTATGTATGTGAGTGTATGTTTATGTGTGCATTGTGTGTATTGTGTATGTATATGTCTGTGTGATGTATGTGTGTGTGCTGTATATATATGTATGTATGAGTGTGAGTGTATGTGTGTTGTATATATTTGTTGTGTATGTGTGCGTGAGTACACATGTGTGTTGTGTATATATGTATTGTATATGTGTGTATTGTGTATGTAGATATGTGTATGTGTGCATTGTGTTTGTATGTGAGACTGTATGTTTGTGTATTATGTATGTATATATGCATATGTCTGTGTGTATGTGTGTGTTGTGTATACATGTGTGTATGTGTGTTATATATGTGTATGTAAGTGTGTGAGTGTGCACACGTGTGTGTGTACATATGTGTATATGTGTGTGTGTTGTGGGGGGAGGGAATACCCTGTCATCTAAATATCGGCCTTTCTCTTGCTCCCTCTTTTATTTAACTCAGTGGTTCTTAAACTGTAGCGAACAGCCGCATTCTCCAGTATTGGGCGTACACTTGTGTGTGCTTCCTGAATGACCTCAGGGGGTTCGGAAGGATAACTCAGAGCCCAATACATCTTCACCCCAGGACTGACCTGGGTACACCGCAGCTCCGAACATGGAAATGCATGCAGTCCTCTGACAGCAGAGTGCTGCTCTCCCGCTTCTTCCTGGGCCACCTTTACCTGTATTCTGGGTGATGGAGACGGCTAAGTGGCACACATTTCATAAGAAAGGGGTGTAACCCAATTGTTCCCGGTGATGGAGACGGCTAAGTGGCACACATTTCATAAGAAAGGGGTGTAACCCAATTGTTCCCGGTGATGGAGACGGCTAGGCGGCTCACATTTCATAAGAAAGGGGTGTAACCCAATGGTTCCCTGTGATGGAGATGGCTAGGTGGCTCACATTTCATAAGAAAGGGGTGTAACCCAATTGACTTCCCATAACAAACACACACCCTTTACATTGTAAGCACCATTCAAAACTTGTGTAATTTTAGGGGAGGGATCAAAGAGGAAAGCCCTTATAGCTAAAATACCATTTAACAAGAATAAGATCTATGAGATTACTTGTTTTAAAATTTTTATTTATTCGAAAGGAAGAGAGAGAGCGAGCTTCCATCTTCTGGTTCACTCCCCAAATGGTTACAACAGCCAGACCTGAGACAGGCCAAAGCCAACAGCTAGGAACTCCATCCTGGACTCCCATGCGATGGCAGGGGCCCAAGTACTTCTGCCATCAACTGCTCCCTCCGGGGCTGATTAGCAGGAAGCTGGTTCAGATGTGAAGGAGCCAGGACTTGATCCCAGGCACTCCAGTGTGGGATGCGGGCATCTCCAGTGGAGGTTTAATTCACTGGGCCACAACACCTGCCCCTATTGCCTATTTGAATTTCCCATGGAGACTACAAGGGAGAGTGCCGTAAAAATGCCAGTTCCATATGTCTGAGGCACCACGGCTAGACGTTAATAAAAGAAATAAGTGAATGTTTGCCCAGTCTTGTTGGGGACGAACTAGCAGAAAGAAAAGGGTTTTTATCCTAAGACTGTCATTTAAATCCAGCCCAGAAGTTGCCAGGCCACAGGAAGTTACCAGTGACTCTGAGGCGTGTTCCAGAACTGCAGATGGTTAAGAGAGCCATCCGTTTGCAGCTCTTGTTTGCCAAATGGGATTCCCGTGGAAACACTTGACCCTGTGGCTTTCTGCTTCCCCTCCGGCTCCAGGCCGCTACAGTAGAATTATTTATCAGAGTCTCTAATGGCTTGGGGGCCACTTGATGAGACTGACTACCCTGGACACCACATCACTCAGGAAGCGTCCCAGATGCACACAGTTAAAGCCCAGTCACGGCGCGTGTCTCTGAGAGCTCTTGTGCCCTGCATCGGATGAAATCTGGAGAGAGGGGCTCCAGAGGGCTCCTAATGGAGCCCCCCCCCCGCCCTCCCCACAGAGTGTGTCTCTATTAACTTGGCGCCAAACCACCGCATCCGTTCCCCACGGGCCTAACGGATCCTCGGCTTCTGGTGGGCCAGACACGTGTCATTAAGTGGAAAGTCATTGTTTCTGCTACCTCCGAATTTGCCATTTGCCTGGCATTTTTATGTCCTCAGTAGTAACTTCTTCTCTCTACCCCTTACCTGTCACACAGATCCTGTGTCCTGAGACTCCTTCCATTGAGCAAAACTCCATGTCTGCCTTGGGCCAACTGTATAACATGGATTTGATTTTTTTATTCATCTGAGAGAGAGAGAAAGACAGAGACCACGTCGTCTGCTGGTTCACTCTGCAAGTGCCCACCACAGCCTGTGGCTCGGCTAGGCCAAAGCTAGGAGCTGGGAGCTCCACAGGGGTCTCCCACATGGGTGGCAGGGACCCCACTTGAACAGAGACAGTAGCAGAGTCCCAACATTTAGCAGAAAGCTGGAACCGAAAGCAGACCCCAGACTCAAACCCAGGCGTTTCAATATGAGATGCACGTGTCTTAACCACTAAGCCAAAAGCCTGCCCTGGATTAAATGGAGTTAGTAATTTTAGGGTGGCTAGTGGATGGGTCAGAAGAAGATAGTAGTCCAAAATGAATCTTCCCAATATTTCTTCAGAAGATGGACCTCAGTCCTTCCAGGGCAGGTGAGCATTTTTCCCAGCTGCCAGAATCTATTCTGGAAATTTGTGGGGAGCCCTGGGCACCCCTTTTCTACCTTGTGGTCTTCCAAGTCCTAAGCCGTGGATCCCAGCTTGCATGGGAGCTGCTTGCTCAGCTCAGCCTGACCCTGAGGCCTCTCCCAGGACCCAGGACTCCTTCCCGTCCCATGGCGTCCTTGTCTTCTGCTTGGTGTTCTTCTGGAGTTCTTGTCCCTGCTTGGCTGGTGCCTTCTCTTAGACACAAGTCGGTTAAAGCAGCTGCTGCATCCGTCCCCATCCATTTCTCCACTTCTCACCTCCACACTGCTGGAAAGGGCGGCCTGCTCACCACTGCACCTGCTGACGTCAAGCTTCTGCCCTCATTGTTCACCTCCACTTCTCCCTGGGCTTCCACTTCACATTCCTCTCTCTGAACCTCCCTTCTTCTGCTCCCTCGTTCACTTAAAATGACTTGCTGTCCATTTCCAAAGCTTCGTGAGAGAAACCAGCTTGTCCAGACTTGGGCCTGGTCCAGTCTCGCAGGGCCGAGGAAAGGGGTCACGGACAGCTCACCACAGGGGTAGGAATGGGAGGTTACAGGTGCCCAAGGCTGCTCTGCTGCTTCCAGTGCAGCTGCCCCAAACCTTAGCCTGCACTCTGCCAGGCATGCAGCCCCAGCCCTGCTTCTGCTTGGTAACTCCGTCTGGAATGTGCTCCCCGCATCCCCAGCACAAACACACTTTATGTCAGCTCCTTTGTGTGCATTGCAGTCAAGGCCTAAGGAAGAGATTCCTGAATTTAACAGCGTGCTGAGTCTCCCGTTTGCCTCCCCTGGCAGAGATCTGCCTCAGGCTCCCTGTGTTTGCAGCTCCTCTGGAGGAGTGCTTTCCTGGCCGTCACACTTGGAGGTACCTGTTTCCTGTTCTCCATGTCCTTTGCTCCGAGAGGAGAGGACCAAAGGACACACCTGTCCTTAATCTGCCATCTCTATCAAACTTGAGGTCCTTCAGTGTTCAAATTCAGTGATTCTTACTCCTGTACTTTTTTAACTGATAACTCTTTTTTCCTTGTTAAATTTAATCTTAAGACTCCCAAGGCCTAATGTTTCTTAGAAGTAAAAAATTCTGTTCTTTATTCAGCTCATCAGGCTGTACTGATCCCCTGTACTGCCACCACATCGTTTTTATGATGCTCACGGATGTCTGTCTGGGTGGGAAAATTAGATTCACGACATGCTTAGCAGGCAGGACAAGGCAGCCTGTAACTCTGTGCTGAGTGAAATGAGTAAACTGTCGTAAACAAGTTCTCCTGGGGGGTCAGGCAAAGCTGATAGGGATAAGGGCAGCGTGGGCAGTGGCAGCTGCCGCTGGGAGGTGGTCTGGGCCGGGCCTTTCTCCCTGTGATTTTGAAAGACTGTATTTTTGCTTATGCCTCCTTCTGAGTGATCTGTGTCCCCGCATGGTGATACTGACAGGGAAATAATAGTGGTCAGCATTGGTCTTTCCAACTTAATGGGTCGGATTGCGGGTGATCCCTGCTGGTACGCTGCAGACGTGGGCCGCCTCGGAGAGTGGCCGGCTAAGCGCAGAGCGAGAGGTTATTTAGAGAGGATAAATTAAAACACTTGGAGTCGGGGTCAGCCAATACCTGGTTTGGAAATGAATGATGAAGATTGAGTTTTAGAAATGAAATGAATGGATTGTTTAGTTGGCATTATTAACTTAAAGAACAGGGTTTAGCTTAAGTATTATAGGGATTTACAGGAGACATTTTTCACATGTACTGAAGGTTTTACCAGTAAGCACTTAAGCAAATGTAAACATTTTGTGGGCTGCAGGGGAGCTGTGAATATTATTCATCAGCCGGCCCCACTCGCCTCCTGCACGTGCACCCAGCGCAGGCCACGGCTCTGTACAGTTTCCAAAGATTGTTATGATCAGTCTCTCGGCGTGTATATATTGCTAATGTAATAAGAACATAAACATTTTATAAGTATAGAAATTTCTTTTTTTAATGTTAGCCAGTGATTCAAAGTGGCAGGAAGAACGAATTTGGTCTCACCGGGGTAAGAGCATGGAGAACTTTGTTCTTAAAAACCCTTCTCCGTGTCAGGAAACACGGGATGAAGAGTCAGCAACAAGTTTTGTAGACATCATCGTGCTTAGTCATTTCCAGGGAGTCAGGGCAAGGACCAGTGGGATTTTCTAAAGCTACACTACTTTCTCTCATTGTCAGGAGGGAAAAAGGAAGTATTGATGAGTATTTTGAAGTGTTGTAAAAGGTGAGCTTTTGTTGACAGCAGTCCTGGATGGGGGAGTGATCAGTTCCCGTGTCTCTTTCTATAATCAGGAAATATCCAGATATAAATATGCACATGAAGAATCCAGTCACATCCTAGTAAATTAATCTGTCACTTGCAGCCACTTACTCACAATCCCAGGTCATTTCGACCCCCTCACTCACTTTGGTATATTTTCATATATGATGCTGTGAAAAAAGACTGGACATGATGGAGCGCCGTTCCCATTGGCTGGTGTTGCGTGCATGTAGTTTTAGGTTCTTGTTCTCTCCCTTTTGCACTGGTTTGTAAAGGTTCATTTGGGCACCATCCCTAAGAGCAGAGAATGTAAAGATGCATAGTCCAGAGTCACCCCCCACACACACACACACAAGCGCGCGCGCGTGCGCGCGTGCATGCGTGCACCTCACACGTACAGTTAATATGGTGCAGCCGGATGGGCAGGCAGTGTAGCAGATCGGGTTAGCATAAGGACTGAGGAGCGCTGTGAGAATCCCAGGACAGACCCGGAGACCAACCTTGTGTGTGCGGGGGGTTGTGGGTGAGGGAGGTCAGAGATTCAAGAAGAGTAAGAATCAGACACACACATGAGATGGAGCATGGTATTGGTGGGGGGCGTGCGGGAGCTGCGGGTACCACATTAGGTAAACCCTTTCCTTCCAGAGGAATTCTCACAAACACCAGAGATTGCATGATCGCAGCCCACAGACCAAAGCCCAAAGAGATGTTTTGTCTGGCCTTGCTGTGGTGCCCTACAGTTCGCATCATTGCCAACATTTAGAAATGGAAAATGCTAGCATCAGACCCCAGATTTCGGGGCTGCTTCTGTGCATTCCCAGGCCAAGCCAGGTGGCGGCTCGCGCAGCCCTCACCCCGCCCTCGTTTCTGTCTTGGGAAGACCCATGGCCCTCCTCTGTGCCCTCCGCCTGGATGCGAGCTGGTGGCCAGGTGGAGGCACCTGCTGAGCTGCCGAGCTGCCGAGCTGCTGGGCCCGAATTCAGCTCCCCAGCAATCTCCAAAGCTGCAGGGATGAATGGTTTTATTTCTCAGCTTTATTTCTCGTGAGTTGTATTTTATTAAAGCTTTTCAGAGACTCGTTAAAATTCATTGACCCTATTTTGTGTAGGTGAACACAGCTATTTTTTTTTTTTTAATGTAGACTTCTGTGAAGTAAAAATAGAGAGGAGAGGGTCAGTGAAGCCATCCACTCCACCAGGAGAGAGGGAGGTCAGCTTCTGCCGTGTGTTATGGGCGCTGGGGGCTCGCGGGCTTCCTAGGTGGTCCCTCCCCTCAAGGGTTTGAGAAATAGATCAAGAGGTTAGACGTCCACACTGGAAACTCTTGATTTTCATGGGTGCAATCAAACAGTAGGAATCACTGTTCTGTGAAAATCCCAGAGTCTTTGACCATCTTACCCTTATTTTAAGCTGCCTCGATGGGACATGATGCAAGGTCACCCTTGGCTTCTTCCTGAACTTCACAGTTGGCTCTCAGAGGTCAGAAATGGCAGAAGGCTCACTATGGCTGAACTCCACGGTTGGCTCTCAGAGGTCAGAAATGGCAGAAGGCTCACTATGGTGTTCATTTGGGTTTTTTTTTTTTTTTTAATAGCCAATCGATGTTAGCATTTTCCTTGAACCATAAAATCCTCTCAGTTAGAGTTCCAAAAACTCATCATGGATCCACTTTATTTTCTTCTGTGGAGGAAAACAGTAAATAAATAAAGCTTTTCTTAATGTGCTCCCAAGATCTCCATGTTCTGAATATAACTCTGCTGAAAATATCTGCATTTTCTTGCATTTCTCTGAAACATGTTTTAGAATACAGTTTTCTTTTAAAAATGGGTTTCTGTCATCATCGTCTTCACCATTTCCTGAAGTTCTGAATTTTCATCAGTCCCCTGCTGCCTCGCAGTATCTGCACCTTGAGACATGTTCAGGAATACAAAACCCCTCAATGAGATGCTGGAGAGACCTTTTTACAGCAGTTATCTGTAGACACTTTCCCCCCAAAACTCATTTCAAAGCTCCAATGTGGGATTTATGCAGGAAATTAAAGTTAAATTGGCTTGGTTTGATGAAGGCTTTGGGTTTTCTTTTGTTTTTGAAGAAAGGAAATTTTATTTTGTAATTTAAAAATCATTTATTCTGGAAGAGTGACCAAGAAGTATGAGGTTAATTTTTGTGTAAACCAATTACCTGCAGAACGGCTCAAAATATAAAGCTTTCTTGATTTAATATAACATTTCGTAGGCCTCCCCGACACATTACTTAAACAGTAGGGCCACGTTCCTCCAGGAAGTTGCTTAAAAGTCAAGTAATTTAAGTTACATTTATTAAGTGCAATAAATAGGCATCAAATGTAAGCTTGTATTTCCCTTCTTTGTTTCTAGTTTCTGTAGAAAATTCCACCGCCATAGAGCCAGTAAGGACTGGTGTTTGGTAAACAAAGCCCTGTTACAGGAGTATTTTAAGGAGGCAAAAATAATTCACAGCAATGTGTTGACAAATCTCCCCCTCCCCCGCTCCTTCATCTATTAGTTTCTTTGCTGCCATAGCCTTGGGCAGGAAAGGCAGAAGTAGAAATATCCCATGCGGTGCTGCCCGGTAGAAAGATATCTCAATTTAAAATGTAATTCAGTTTTGTATATGAGTTTGGAAATAAATCATCATTCAACCCTCAGCATGAACCCCGAACCTATTTGCATGAGTGAGTGAAGGAATATAAAAGAATGTTTTTATGTATAAAGGGAAGTCACTGAGTCTTTTTTCTGCCCACTCCCTATCAAATAGTGTTGCTTTCCTTATTCATACATTTATGCTGTGTTACTGGAAGTTGGAAATTTTTTTTTGCAATACCATCATACACCATTGACCTGCATTTTTGCACTTTCTAATCTAAATTTACTCCAAGGGAGGCCACTCACAGAAATGTTAATTCCTCTGTTCTTTTTGTAGTTGTCGTTAAGATTTATTTTACTTATTTACTTGAAAGGCAGAACGGCAGAGAAAAAGAGATCAAGATCTTCCATCTGCTGGTTCAATCCCCAAAGGTCCACAATAGCCAGGGCTCCGCCAGGCTGAAGCCAGGAGTCAGTAACTCCATCCAGGTCTCCCACGTGAGTGGCAGGGGACCAAGCACTTGGGCCATCTTCCACTGCCTTCCCAGGTGGGTTAGCAGGGAGGCTGGCCAGAAGCCAAGCAGCCAGGACTCAAACCATCAGATATGGGATACCAGCACTGCAAACGGCTTAACCCACTGTGCCACAACTCTAGCCCCATTTCCTCTATTCTTAATAAAAACTATTCAGCTATTTTTGTAGAGATGCAAGAACATCAGTGTTTTAAAAAAAAAAAAAAAAGTATGTGATTAAGTTAGTATTTACCTGTACCAGGTTATTTTGTGTAATTTGAAACAATAAAATTTAACTCTTTATAAAATGTTATAAGTGAAAATAAAAATTCATATTTATAAGTCTTACTGTATACTGGTAAGTCTTTAAAATTTGAAAAATAAGGGAAAACGACTTATTGTAAATTTATCAACCCTAACTTCCAGCTCATTTGCATAGCCATCGGGTTGGGTGTTTGGTGCCAAAGTTAAGGTGCACCTTGGGACACCTGCATCCCATATCAGAGGTTCCAGTCCCAACTGCTCCTGTTTCTAGCTCCCTGCAGGTACACACCCTGGGAGGCAGCAGGGGATGGCTCAGCTGTCTGGTGCTCTGCCACCCAAGTAGTTGAGTTCTGGGCTCAAATGAACCCATGGATGGGGGGCTCTCCCTATTTCTCTCCCTCCCTCTCTCTCTCTCTCTCTCTCTCTCTCTATCTCTCTCCCCCTCTCTCTCCCTCTCAACTTAAGTAAGTCGGTATTCACTATTTAAATAATTCTGTCTCGTTTCATCTGTGCTTTTTTCTTATAGCTGAATATTACTTTTGTTTGTCTTCCTTTGACTATTTTAAATGTTTAAACTATTTTAGATGTTTATTTTTATGTATTTGAAAGACTGAACAATGATGAGAAGGAAAAAGAGAAAGAGGTTTTCCAGCCGTTGATTGCCTTCCCAGTGTAGCCCCGGCTGGGCCAAGTCCATTCTGGTCTCCCCCGTGGGTAGCAGGGATCCAGGTAATTGAGCTGCCTTTCTGAGTGTGCGTTAGCAAGAAACTGGATCAGAAGCAGAGGCAGGACTCAAATCCAGGCACCCAGGTACAGGATGCGGGCATCCCAAGCCGTGGCCTAGCCTGCTGCACCTGTGCTCCCACTCCTGTCCTTCCTTTTAGACTAAACTTTCCTGTTTTGTTCATTGCTGGATAGCCAACTTAGCATAGTGGCCGGGTGTATAGGCTTTGAGAAATAATGAATGAATGGATAAACAGGTGAACATGTTTATCTGTTAAGCTCTCTGCTAAGTGCTTCATTTATGTCATTGCTTTTAATTCTTATGACAACTCTGTGAAATATCTCCCTTTATTTTTTCTTCTAAGATTAATCTATTTGAAAGGCAGAGTTACAGAGAGAGATGAAGAGACAGAGAGAGAGAGAGAGATCTTCCATCTGCTGGTTCGCTCCCTAAATGGCCACAGCAACCAGGACTGAGCCAGGCCAAAGCCAGGAGCCTAGAACTCCATCTGGGTCTCCCATGTGGGTGGCAGGGGCCCCAGCACTTGGACCATTATCCACTGCCTTCCCCCATGCAGTGGTTTATGTAGGCTCAGCGTTTGTTGCTTGGCCAAATGGAGACCAGCATCACATTGTAGCATGGTGGCTTTCAATCCAGCCACCTGCGTTCCCATCAAGTCCCCAGGTGATGCTGCTGCTCGTCCAGGAGCCACACTTAGAACCAGAGTGCAAGGGAGCTGCTGGGAAGTTCCCCCCAAGGCCCCCTCTCCAAGGGTCACTCGGAGCCCAGAGAAGCCCACTGCAGCCCCTCTCCTCATCTCGCTGCTAGATACCAGCTGTCAGAGTAGCACATGAATGGAAATGGATTGCTAAGGAACTTAAATGAGAAAAGGAACAAATGGACTAGTGAAAAAAAAAAAATCCCAACCAGACATTTTAAATAAGGAACTAAGTGATAATAAATGGTGAAAAAGAGAAAGAACGCTGTGCCTGATGCCAGTGTGTGGTGTCTCCAGGTGTAGGATTCTTTCCAGAACACCTCCAGGGATGGGAAAAGCAGGTGGGTTTCTTTGATCAAGGGCTGAGCAGTGCGATTAGAAGAAAGAGCGTATAAAGTCATTGACCTGAAATGACAAGGCGTCAGTTGTCACCAGGCCGTCACACGTCTGCTGTTCAGGTCTTTGAGACCTGGCTCTGACTCCTCTTGATGAGCACAGAGGCAGAAAGATCCTCGTGTTTAACTGAGATGAGAACAGAATCCTCTTTCCTCACCTTGTTTCTCTTCCAAAATAGATCTCCTTATTAAAACAGCAGAACCGGAACAGCTTTAATGTTTTCATGATAGTGAAAAAGTCACCCTGCCACCAGCTGGTGTACTTTCCCTTTGCCCCTCACTGTTGCTTTACCTTCTGCTGGGTTTCAAAAGAGTACTTCCTCTACCGTCCACTGCTTCTCTGTGTGCAAAGATTCTCACCAAAACCCTGCCGTCAGCCCCTTGTTTACTTCTTCACTCTGCCCTATTTCTCACAAGACTCTGGGGAACTTGGAAGGTATGGAAAATGTAACAAGTAGTCCAAGTAGTCAAGAAAAGGAGACTTGGGAGAGACGAAGTAGAACCTGGACTAACAGAGCTAAAACTGCAAACCACGGCCACCTCCTGTGTCATGACATCAAACAGCCATGGACTGAGGGAAGAGAGAGCCCGCCCCTGCCCACTGGATTTGCTCCACCCGCACACGTGGGGACTGGAGGATGCATTAGCTACAAGCCAGCTCAAGGCCGTTCCTTTCTATTGAGCGTTTGACCAGTGAGCTGATGATTCTTTTTTCACACACATGTCTAAAAGGCACTTCTCTTGAGAGCAAAGTGAATGACTAAATGCTTACCTGTCTTTGCTTCCTTCCTGTATGTAGTAGCCTGAGAGGTCCCCCTCTTAAAAGGCACATCTGATCACTTTCCCCCCTTTGGAAAGCAGAGAAAACGGCACTGATAGGATTTCCCCCGGAGGCGATGTCAGATGTCTCCGTGTGGCCCCACGGTCGCCAGAACCCGCCACTCTCCTCTCACCCCTGCTCCTGCCGCTGAAACCACACCCTTCCCACTCAGATTCAGGTCAGGTCTCAGGTTTAGCATCCCCTCCTGCCGGAAGCACTCTGTGTCCCTGCGTACACACTGCCTGGGTTAGGTGCACCTGTCCTACCCTGCCCCAGCACTGTTGCTGTTGAGCTGTCTGCCACTGTAGTGTGAGTGTCCACAGGGCAAAGGCCACGTCTCTCTGGCTCACTGTTTCATCTTAGGGCTGTTGGAGAGAGAGATATATATACCATAATATATATATATATATATATATATATATATATATATATATACACACACACCAGTTGGTGCTGTGAGCAGAGGTCTGTCCATAAGATATTCATCCCAACATTATTTCTACTGGGGGGGGGGAGACAAAATACTAAATGTTCAGACATGATGTGTTGATGGAATTAATTGCAGGGCATCCACAGGCTAGGCCACTGTGCTGCCTGTGATGACAATGTAAAAGAAAAAGTAATGGAGGAGAAATGATGGGGATATGTTGAAATAAAGCAGGTAACAAAAGAACACCCTTTAGTGGCCAGCATTTTGGTGCAGTGGGTTAAGCTGCAGCCTGTGACACCCACATCCCATGTGAGTGCCAGTTCTAGTCCCAGCTTCTCTGCTTCTGATCCATCTCCCTGCTAATGTGCCTTAGAAAGCAGAGGAAGATGGCCCAAGTGATGGGGTCCCTGCCACCATGTGGGAGACCTGGCCATTGTGATCATTTGCCGTTTGCACAGTGAACCAGTGGATGGAAGGCCTCTCTCTCTCTCTCTCTCTCTCTCTCTCTCTCTCTCTCCCCCTCCCCCCCCCGTCTTTCCATAATTCTCCCTTTCAAATACATAAATAAATCTTAAAGACATGCACACTCTTTAGTACTTCTTTGTTAATTTTTTAACTTTTATTTCATTTGAGAGAGATAGGTAGGCAGAGCAAGCTGTTCTGCCCATTGGTTTACTCCCTATACACTGCCGCCTCCCAGGGTGTGCATGAGCAGGAAGCTGGATTTGAACCCAAGCACTCTGATATGGGATGCTGGCATCCCAGGCAGTGTCTCAACCACTGTAGCAATACTTGCCAAATACAGCTGCGGTTTGTTTTTGTTGTTGTGTTTTGGTGTGTTTTTTTTTTTGGGGGGGGGGGTAGGCAGAGTTAGACAGTAAGAGAGAGAGAGAGAGAAAGGTCTTCCATCCGCTGGTTCACTCCCAAGATGGCCTCAACAGCTGTAACTGTGCCATTCCGAAGCCAGGTGCTAGGTGCTTTTTCCTGGTCTCCCATGGGGTGCAGGGCCCAAGCACTTGGGCCATCCTCCACTGCACTCCCGGCCTACAGCAGAGAGCTGGCCTGGAAGAGGGGCAACCGGGACAGAACCCGACGCCCCAACCGGGACTAGAACCCGGTGTTCCAGCTCCGCAGGCGGAGGATTAGCCTAGTGAGCCACGGCGCCAGCCAGTACAGTTGTTTTTTAAAATATACCTAGTATTGGGAAATGGCTAGAAAGATACAAACCACCATGCTTCTCCAAGTCACTAATAGTTGCAGAAAGTTTTTGAAAGCACATTACTTTTATAACAGTTGTGTTTTGTTTTGTTTTGTTTTTTTTACAATAAGTGAAACATCACAGGAAATAAACTTCATGTCATGTGTGATTGCCCATAACGGGGGAGCTCTAGTGTGTGCCGAGTGGGGCTGGGAGTGCTCCCACGTCCAGGGTGAATGCCTTCGTGTGTGTCCGGTGGCTTCTCAACTCCTTTACATTCACGCCCCTGAGCACATTGATTCAAACACTAGCATTGAGCTTCATGATTTTCTGTGATTCTAGCAAGAGTCAGAAACTGAACTTCCACATAAAATTGCCTATCTCAATAAATTAAATTCATGTGTGCTTTTCTAAAAGGGTTTTTCATAACACTAAGACCTTTGAATCCAGCTGGCTTCCACAGACCTTGGAGAAAGAGTGAACAACTTTTTTTTTTTTAGCACAAGGGCCAATTCAGGAAAAATAAAAATGTTTATGAGCCACATTTTTCTCCTACCCAAAATAAAATGGGCTTTTTAGAGTCCTATAGAGGAGGAAAATATCTGTTCTTATAAGCTATAAACTATTGAGAGAATGACAGTTACAATGTTTGTATTGCCTTTTAGCCATGTAAGTCCTCCTCCATTCTGGGCATGGGTGAGATAGAACACAGGGCATCTTCATAACCTTTCATCTGGAAAATGACACTGAGCATCACATGGGAAGCCCAGCTATATGGAGGGTGACTGCCAAAAGTCCATGGGATAGGCAAGTGCTGTGGGCTAAGCCTCCACCTATGGTGCCAGCATCCCATTTGGGCACCAGTTCAAGTCCTGGCTGCTCCACTTCCGATCCAGCTCCCTGCTAATGCACCTGGAAAACTAGCAGAGGATGGCCCACCCTGCACCCATGTGGGAGACCTGGAGGAAGCTCCTGGCTCCTGGCTTTGGCCTGGTCCAGCCTTGTCCATTGCAGCCATTTGAGGAGTGAACCAACAGATGGAAGATTCTCTCTGTATCTCTGCCTTTCAAATATAAGTAAATAAATCTTAAAAAGGAAAGGAGGGAGGGAGGGAGGGAGGGAGGGAGGGAGGGAGGGAGGGAGGGAGGGAAAAGTCCATGGAAAACAGAATGAAAAGATGAATTCATTTTGGTGCAGAAAAAAAATATTTGCTTAGTTTTTTTTAGTTATTTCTTCCTACTCTCTTGCCATGAGCTTTTTAAAGACCTTTCATGTACATAGATTTCAAAAAAATTGGCACCCTCAAGAAACCTAGCTTCTCATTCCATTTTCTGTGAGTTTCTGGAGGCACCCTCGTATTTTCCCACCTTAGAGAAATCAGAGTTGAGGAGCAGATGGGAACTGGGAGAGGAGGGAGGTGAAGACAGCGTGTGTGTGTGTGTGTGTGTGTGTGTGTGTGTGTACATGTATACTCCCACGCCGTCAGGACGTCTGTCTCCCAGAGTGTCAGAGCTAGGAAGGCATTGCTTGTGCAGGAATAGGAATGAAGGGATTCATCAAGGCTGCAGGAGACCCACGGACAGTGAAGGCAGGAGCTCGAGGACAAACGAGGAGGGGACCGGACAAGAGAGTTGGTCTTTGCAAGCAGGAAGGACAGCCTCTTTCCTGAACGGGAAGGACGGTGAGGACGCCCATCTGAGGGCACCCGCACTGGCACCGTGCAGCAAGGAGAAAGGGCAGCTGGGAGGCCGACTGGGGCTGCAGTGCAGCCGGAGCCTTGCAAAGATGGGTGTAGGGAGCGAGAATGGAAGTCTACGTTCTCTCTGCTTTTCCAATAAATAAATTTTGTAAAGATGTATTTATTTATTTGAAAGGCAGAGAGAGGGAGAGGTCTTCCATCTGCTGGTTCACTCCCCAAATGTCCGCAACAGCTAAAGCTGGGCCAATCAGGAACCAGGAGGTTCTTCCAGGTCTCCCACGTGGGTGCAGGGGCCCAAGGATTTGGGCCATCTTCCACTGCTTTCCCAGGCCATAGCAGAGAGCCGCATTGGATATGGAGCTTCCAGGACTCAAACTGGCACCCACGTGGAATCCCAGCACTGCAGGCGGAGGCTTAACACCGCTATGGCACCAGCCCCTCAAATAAATGCCTCTTAAGAAAGAAACGGGGCAAGCCAGCCTGGGTGTGAGGCTTCCTTGGTAGGAGCACACATTAGTCACTGCACACTCCAGAAAGGGGAGCTTAGGGGGGAGTGACTGCAGGACGCACGGAATGGACGATGGAGGGCGCTGGCGTTGTGGCCTTAGCAGGCCGTGACCCAGGAGCAGGTGGGTGCGAATTCACCCTCAGGTTTGCATGTGCACTAAGAAGCCGCCACTGTAGGTACGGCTTCCATCTCAGGTACCCTGACCACGATAAGCCTCTGTGTGTTCTCTTCTTCCCGCAAAACTCCCGTTCTGCCAGATGCCATCTTCTGGGCAGAGTGGTCACAGGCCTGGCAGGAGAGAGTAGGAACCGGAATTGTCCAAGTCACTTCCAGCTTGGGCTTTTATAACCCATCAGCTGCTGGGTTCCCATGCTCCCCAACCCCTGCCTGTCTGAGTCCTCGCTCATCATCACTCCACAAATTAATCATCTTTCTACAGGGACATCCTCATACACACGGGGCTTCTCTCCTGCCCTAAGAACACAGCAGTCCTGGCAACAGAAGGGTGTTAGTGGGAATGGCCCTGTGGCGTAGTGAGCTAAGCCTCTGCCTGCAGTACTGGTATCCCATATGGGCACCAGTTCAAGTCCCTGCTGTTCTACTCCCGATCCAGCTCTCTGCTATGGCCTGGGAAAGCAGTGGAAGATGCCCCATGTCCTTGGGCCCCTACACCCCCGTGGGAGACCCAGAAGAAGCTCCTGGCTCCCGGCTTCGGATCAGCCTGGCTCCAGCCACTGTGGCCATTTGGAGAGTGAACCAGCAGATGGAAGACATTTCTGTTTGTCTCTCCCTCTCTCTGTAGCTCTGCTTCTCAAATAAATAATTTTAAAAATCTAGGCCGGCACCGCGGCTCACTAGGCTAATCTTCCACCTGCGGCGCTGGCACCCCAGGTTCTGTCCCGGTTGCTCCTCTTCCAGTCCAGCTCTCTGCTGTGGCCCGGGAGTGCAGTGGAGGATGGCCCAGGTCCTTGGTCCCTGCACCCGCATGGGAGACCAGGAGAGGCACCTGGCTCCTGGCTTCAGATCAGTGCAGCGTACCAGCCGCAGCGGCCATTGTGGGGTGAACCAATGGAAAAGGAAGACCTTTTTCTCTGTCTCTCTCTCTCTCACTGTCCACTCTGCCTGTCAAAAAAAAAAAAAAAAAGAAAAGAAAACTTTAGAGGTGGGGAAGGTGTTAGCACATCCTACATGTGCCCAGCGGTTAGAGACAGCCTCCCTCCTCCCACCCTGGGAGCTGCACACTGGTGGCTTGTGCTATCCCGGGAGCACTTTGGAGCACCTGTCATGGCGCAGGGTCACTGAACACGACTAAACCTACTTCCCTCGGAGCTGCAATTAGAGCTTCCGCGAGGAGAAAGCAGGCCTGAGGAACCGCCGTGGTTCTTAAGAGTAAACCAGTGTGCGTGTACGCGGAGCTAATGGATGCAGATTATCCAGACGCTCCAAAGGCCTCTCACGAGACTCCACGCCCAGTCTGCTCTAGAAAGTGAGCTCTGCTGAGAGACAGGCCAGGGATGGTCACCGCCCTGGCAGAGTTCTGGTCGGCAGTTTTCTGTCCCTGCCTAACGCTGCGCCGGCTCCTCTGAGAACCCTGCTCCGTACCTCTGCGCAGTAGCCACCTGCTGTGTCCTGCTGTTGCCAAGGCTGTGGCTTACTACAGTTGCCGAATTGGGGGCGGTCACCGAGCCACACGCTTGTTACTCGTCAGCGCTAAGTAGGTGATGCTTCAGTGTAGAGTAAGCAGTCAATGGGTAGCACTGCTTCTAGAATTAAGATGCGGTTCTCTGCCCAGGTATTACAGCGTTGTGGCCTTAGCAGTGTGTTCTCGCGACTGTCCCTCGCTTAGCACCAACTAGGAAATGAACACTGTGCCAAGTGGGCTTTGTCTTGAGCCCTGAGAGCAAGAGATTTTCATCTGTCCTTTCTGGACGAGCGAAGTGGAGGCCAGGGAGGGCACAGCCTGAATTGGACTCCGGGGCTCTGAGCTGAGTCTCTTAGCTACTTGACCCTCACCTGGCCCGAGCAAGAGGGGCAGCCAGAGCTCCGGCGAACACAGCGCCGTGGCAGGGAGGAAGCTGGGATTGCAGGCGGCGGGTGCGATGAGGCTGAGTTGAGAATGAACACTCCATGTTGTCTGCTCTTTTCCAGCCCCCTGCTCGCCGTGGCCTTTGCCACTTGCTGTGCCGTCCCAGGCATCGCCCTTCTGACCTGGGGGGTGAATCCCCTCACAGGAGCCCTGGGCGTCTTCAACATCTTCCTGTACACCTGCTGCTACACGCCGCTGAAGAGGATCAGCATCGCCAACACGTGGGTCGGGGCCGTGGTCGGGGCCATCCCCCCTGTCATGGGCTGGACCGCAGCGACCGGCAGCCTGGATGCTGGTGAGTTCTCGCCGTGTGGGGGCATGCATGCCGGACACCAGGGCTTGGTGACCCTCCCATGCTGGGCTGGGGACAGCCTTAAGCTATAGTGTTTGGTTAGTTTCCGTTTGACTCAGTGCTGACTGTTAAAAAGGACGTGAGGGGTGTGCATTTGGTGTAGCGGTTAAGTGTCCACATCCCCCATCAGAGCACTTGGGTTCAACGTCCAGCCGGCTCCTGACTCCAGCTTCCTGCTGGGGCAGAGCCTGGGACGCAGAGTGATGCCTCAGGTCCTCAGGCCCCTGCCACCCACATGGGAGACCTGGATGGAGTTCCAGCGCCTAGCTGGGAACCTGGCCCATCGCTCTCTGCCTCTCAAATAGATAAACAAACAGTTGATGAGGTGGGCTGTGTTTACTTGCCTTATCCTCAAAAAAAAAAAAAACATACCTGGACATCACAAATGAGGTCAGCGGAGGACTGGCTGAGTCACCTTGGATGTCCTGGTCCATGGAGAAGGGTCTGGAACCAGCCTGCCACCCCCTAGGCCCTAAAGGGTGACACTTTGTTGGCAAGCCTCCTCACAAGCTCTTAACTTCCACAGAGCTGGGTTATTCCCCACCCCCCCACCCCCCAGTGAAAAAAACAGATTATTTTCATTAGTTTCTAATTTATTTTTATATGATTTGCTTAAATTGTTCATGCTGTCTACAATAAAACCATTGAAACATTTCTACATTTTTTTTGGTAGTATGTCACAGCTAAATTTGTGGGGTGCAAATGGCTCATTTTTACCATCTGTAAGGGAAGTTTCACAGTCTAATTAGTCAAGTAATTAGTGTTTTTGACCGACACTTAGGAAGGAAGTGGTGAGGTTCCCTGCAGTCTATGTAAGTACATATTTTTCAGATGAGAGATCAAAAGGCATTTGACCATAAACCGTTACCCTGTAAGCCCCGTTTCTGAAACTTTTCATAAAAGCTCCAGCACTCTGATTTGGCAAGCTTACAAGTACGATTACACCCCACCACGACTGTCTCTTAGAACGGTTTTAATATCCTGTAAGTGGCAGATTTTAATGGACCTACGAATGTAATATTGCGCAGCGAGCATTCACGTTTGCTCCGTGTCTCATCCGTGTGGGAGGCAGCATCAACAGCATGGTTGAGGACAGGGAGGCCAGAGCCAGACACTCCCACTCGTGGGCCGATGACCTGCCTTCCGATTGGCCTCCTCCACTGCCACAGTATCATCATCGACCACACCAGGCTAATCACACACCATCTCTCCTCGCACAGTCACCGTGAGGATTAAACCGGTTGCTGTCTTGGTTCTTTTCTGTGCTGTGATGAACAGAAGACCACAGACTGGGTCATTCATAAAGACGTTGATTTCCCACAGCTCTGCAGGCTGGGAGATCCAAGATCAAGGGGCTCATGCATGGTGAGGGCCTTGCAGCCACATCCCCCAGGGGCCACGGGTGGTGGGGACGGGATGAAACGCACCCTGTAGCCCATGCGTGAGGATGGAGGCCTCCCATTAGGCATCAGCCATACTCTGTGGATTAAGTCTCTGACATACGTTTCTTAGCGGGAGACACATTCAGACCAAGGCACTTGTTCTGCGCAAAGCGCTGGACGGAGGTGAGGCCTGCGCTCGCCATCCAGGCTGTGATTGCTGCCGCCCGGTCCCTTGGTCAGCACACAGGAAGAAAGGGCACGAGGCTGTGTTTGGCTCACACGCTCTGGGTGTTCTGAAGGCCGCGAACAGCCTGCAGGGGTAGCGAAGAGAGCACTGGGTCTTAGGTGAAGGAGTCGTCGGGGAAGTTTGGCATCCGGGACCAGATGACGTCTGTGTGCTGCCAGTCACCTCTCTGATTCGACCTAATCCCCTTCTCCGGGATGCATCCTGTCCCTCCCGTGCCCCCTGCAAGGCTTTTTAGCAAGTGCCCAGACGAAGAAGCAAGTGTTGACTCCCAGGGCTCTTCATGTTCCCATGTGAGTGCTTGGATCCCTGTCCTGAGCCACCGTCCTCTCTAACGGAGACTCCCCTCCTCTCCCCATGCCCTTCCAGGAGTGCCCAAATCCTATCCAGGTCTCTGAAACCCGGCATAAAGGAATATAACACCGGAAGTATCTTTTCTGCCTGGGGGGGGGGGTCCCAGACAGGGTCAGGGTCAGAGCCAAGTGATACAGGCTGAAGGACAGGTGTCACAGGTGGTCCAGTCCAGGACCATGAAGAGCCTGGTCACCACTGTTGTGCAGGGAAGTAAGGCCCAGGTCCTGTGAGGGCTGCAGGCTTTTGTCATCTTCAGAAATAGTTTGGATTTGGCTCAACTGCTAAGAGTCTCATTTAAAATATTTTTTTAATGTTGTTTACAGACTGGTTAATACTGGACAATTGAAGGCAGGCCATACCTTGTTTAGGCAGCAAAATGAAAACATGTGCTTATCTGGAAAAAATGAGATCCATTATCTACCCGAGCAGAACTGGTACAGAACAGAGCAAGACTAAAGATTTCTGTCACCACAGAGAGAGCAGTTCCCTGAGCAGCCTTTGACATAGACTTCTCTCACATCCTTCTTCTTAAAATCCAAAAGATGCATTGCTACACGTGCATGGTTTACTGCACCCAGAAATCTAACTTATCACAGAACAGATCATACGCCTAAAGCCTTGTCTAGTTTATATAGGAAAAAAAAAATACTGCTACTTTATATAATGCTTTAAACTGCTTCAGAGAAATTGCGAAACATGAACTTGATAGCGCAAACAAGATAAGCAGTAAATATTTGAATGAAGGGATCAGTGGCTGTTTACCTTCCATCTTACAGGTGACAGAACCTACAAAAACTTCCTTTCAAGCCTTGTTGCTAGGATTTTAGGAACTGGGTTGGATGCAGTTTAATATAATTTGGTCAACCTCTGGACCAGCACTGTCTAGTATGGTGGCCACTAGCCACTGTGACTATTGAAGTCAACTTCAGAATCCGATTTCTCAGTCCCGATGGCCGGTCTCAAATGCCCGAAGCCACGTGTAGCTAGCAGCTGCTGTACTAACACTGCAGGCGGTTCGCGTGCCGATATGATTTGCTTATCAACCTGTGTTCTGTCTGCCCTGCGTGAGTGTGTGGTTTATATAAGAGGGCATTTTAGGAGACCGTATTTGTGGTCTTAGTACATCGAAAACACCGGTTCTCCAAACTTCCATGTGCATCCAGCTGACATGGAGGGCTTGCTAACGCATGGATTCCTGGGCCCTACCCCGGAAAGTTTCTGATGCTGTAGCTTTCCAGGACTGCATTTCTCTTAGTGCGGATGCCCCTCGCCCAGGAACGACACTTTCAGAACCACTCAGCTGTAAAGACGGAGCCAGGAGGAGCTGCAGCCGTGGGGATACCTTGGGCATGCTTGGCGGCTGAGCAGAGAGCCTGAGCAGGTGGTGGTGTTTCGAGATGTGCTGGTGCTGCCATTTGTATTGTCCATGAGATTCTCTCTCATAGGTTCTGATCTTGTGGTGAGAACCTTTGTGCGCTAGCCACAAAGTTTCTTTCCTTCTGTAGTTACCTCCAGACCAGTGCATCTGGGCCCCTCCCCAGCCTGGCCCCCTTGGGGACGCCTAGCAGTAAGAGAAACCTGTGGAATACCGTCTTGCACTGTGCTGGTGGTGAGAGAGAGAAGCGGGGCGGTACAGGAGCCAGGAGGAAGCAGGAGAGGCCGGGAGACCACACACTTGGTTGAGCAGACCCGGCACAAACTGGTCCCTGTAATCACTTCCGTGGGCGGGCGTCCGTTGAGCTCCTGCTGTGTGCTAGGCACTGAGGAATATAAAACTAACTAGACCCCATCCCCTGTCCTCATGGAAGTGATGGCTGTGCATCTTCCAGGAGAGGCAGACAGGTGATAAAATAATTAAGTGGTCCAAGAGCTTCGGCAGAGTGTGCATCTTTCAGAGGGCTGTGGGCTCTCCCATCTACCCCAACTTAGTCCAAGTCTTTTTGAAAAAAAAAAAAATTTTTTTTTAAATTTATTTGAAAGGCAGAGTGATCAGGGGAAGGGGAAGAGAGAGAGAGATCTTCCAGTTGCTGGTTCACTCCCCATATGACCACAACGGCCAAAGCCCAGCACTCCATCTCAGTCTCTCACATAAGTAGCAGGGCCACCCTCCACAGCTTTCTCAGGCGCATTAGCAGGCAGCTGGACCGGAAGTGACGCAGCCAGGACTCAAATCCGCCCTCTGATGTGGGATGCCAGCTGCAGTACCGGCAGTTATAGCTCGCTGCACCACAAGGCCAGCCCCTAGTCCAAGTCTTGACTGGGTTTCCTGAGAAGGAAGTGTTTTCTAGGAAGAGGGGAGCCCGTGCACAGAGGCTGATGGGTTTGGGAGCAGGAGCAGCACGGTGTGTGTGCTGGGGGTGGGGGTGAACTTGGCCTAAGAGCTGCTGCCTGCTGAGGAATTCCCCCTGCGTTTGGAGATGGACCTGTTGGAGCTTGAAGCCGGAAGGAGCAGGGTCCCGCTTGGGAGACGCTTTCACCTCGTGCAGCAGGTTCCCCCGTGGCTCTCCCGAGACCAGGAAGTAGCTAAGGCTGCCCTTTCTGCCCTCCCAGGCCTTGAGCGTCTCCCATCACCCCCCCCATCCCCTCCTCCCCCTTGGCCCTCCCCGTCATAGACCCGCCCCTTGCCTCCTTGGCCGAGTGAAGCGTCCATCTGATTGTCCTTTGAAAGAGCAGCTTGCTCACACCAGTGCACCCCATCCACGTGAGCGAGCAAGTGAAGGACCCGCGTTGGGAGGGAGGCAGAGCCCATGAACATCCTGCACTCCTGAGCTGCACCTGGGAACCAGGACAGAGGACAGCACGCACATTTAAGTCACCAGGTCGCCCCGCACGTGCCTTTACTGGGGGGTCAGCAGGTGGTGGCCAGGATCAGGGAGGAAGGAGGAAGCAGCTCAGGGCTGGTAGGAGAACTGGAAACCCTTCAGCCTTCTGTCTATAAGGAACTAACCGTGGTCGGGAGGATGGCTGGACAGAGGAGAAGCTAAGACAGCAGAGAGAGCCAGGTGCTTCCCAGGCAGCGCGAGCCTACGTGCGTTTCCCTGTGCTTAGCGGCTGGGTGTTTCTGTGGTCACAGGAGGACCTCGGGGTGGGGGGGGACCTGGAGCGCTGAGGAGCTGAGGCTGCCTTTCTGCCTGTGAAGACACAAAGCACAAGCATCAGGACACCCCCTGGGATTCGGGCTTGTTTTGTTTTGGTTTATGAATAGTGAAAAAGAACTCCTGGTTGTTTTAGGTGCCCCCGTGGCACGGCTCCAGGGCAGACCCTGGGTCTGTCCCCCTGGTATCCCAGCAGGGCCCGAGCAAGGTAGACTGGAACCCAGGGGGAAGAAAACTGTTCAGATGAGCTGGCGAAGGGGCCCATTGCCGCGGCGTTTGCTCTTGCGAAGCTGCACAAAGAACTGGAAGCAGTTCAGCTGTTCCCCCCAGTCTGCAGCACCCAGCGCTTGTGGCAGGGGGGACCCGGGAACCAGCTTCCCTTCCACAAGGCCCCTCTGTTGACAGGCCCTGGCTGTGATGGGACTTCACCTGGGTCCATTGCCTTTTCCTCTCACCTGTCTAATTCCCTGCCCTTTTACCTGTATGTGTATGTGTGTGTGTGTGTGTTGTGTGTTCAAGAGCCTAACTGCAGGACACATTACAGATGCTCCCCAGATAAAGCTCAGAGAGGCAAAGAGGACTGTTTGCTCGCCCCGGTCTAGCCAGCTTGTTGTCTTAGGAACCAAAGCTCTTGGCTTGATTGTGCACACAGGGGACAGCAGTGGCAGAAGTGACCTGCGAGAGCCCTGGTGGAGGAGGCCCCTGGGAGTGTCAGGGGGACACTGCAGATAAGTGCCTGGCAGCTGCCTTCCCAGCTCCAAGCGGCCTGGAGCCCTGCACATTAGTGTTTCCCTCCAGGGACTCCTCAGTTTATCTCAGGGACTTGGGCTAAATCCCCTTACCCCTCCCCCAGCGAAGCCACCTCTCTTCCCAACACTCCCATTTCTTTTTAGAAAGACTCCATTTTATTACTATTAATTTTTTTTGGTCATTTTCATAAATGGGAACAAACCCCAAATCTTGGGAGTATATGGAAGGAGTGCCACTAGGGACTGTCTCGTAGAGCTGATTTGTCTTTGGTAGGTAATTCCCACATTGCCTGCGTGGCAAACGTTCATTATGTCAGCCAACATGCAGTTCCCAATGAGGCCTCAGAAATGGGCCCTTATCAGGGAGTGACCCTGGCGGATGGATGGAGGCACCCACAGAAAGAGAATGAGGTGCTTCCCCCTGCGCTGGTGAACTGCAGAACCTTCCAACGCTGTTGCGCTTTGTTTACCTCCTTTATCCCCAGAGGAGAAAACAGAGTGCCAGAGAGGGACCTGACTCACTCCTTCATTCAACAAATATTTATCAAGGGCCCACTGAGCGCCAGGCGCTGTGCAGCCCCAGCACTTGTAAAAGATTTCCTCTATAAGACTGCCCAGTGTGAAATCCTACTCAGAGACAAGTTCATGGCTTAAGACGTCACCGTGGCTAGCCGTGGGTGTTCCCAAGACAAAATAAACAAGGAACGTTTTCATGGCGATATTTGCAAACAAACAATATGTACTCCTGTGTTCTGGCCAACGAGGATGACGGAGGCACGGAAGTCTGGGAAAGAACGTACCAGAAACGCACTGCTATACCCTGGGGTGGGTGGCATGAGAGGAAGCAAGCCCCAGGCACGGAGTGCACCCGGGCCTTGTGGACGGGAATCGATCACAAGCCTTTAGGGAGCTGGGCCAGCGCCTCCCCAGGGTGGCCTCAGGCAGACCCCACCTGGGTACTGTTCACACTTGGGTGAGAAAGACAGCAGGAGTGACCAGGGTGAGCTCAGGAGAGAATCCATGGGTGCTTGACCCTTCCTGCCAGAGACAGAGGAGGGGGCAGGGACTCGTCACTTTCCCTCCCCCCTGGAACGTCCACCAAGGTGAGGGAGAGGGGAGCCTCTCATTATCCCCAAGTTACCCGACAGGATTCTTCCAGGGCAGGGGCGTGGGGGCTGCGCCCAGAGCACTTTCATCTCCTCCTTTGTGGCCTGCGCGGTTGATAAACTGACCCCGCATCCTCTGCCCTTTATCCGCAAGTCCATCGCGCTGTTGAGGCCGATCCGTTCCACAAGCTCCTTTGTGTCAGCTCTCAAAAAGAAGAAAGGTTTTGAAATCTGTGACCGTGAAGTGCCGGCTCTGGCTCTGCCCTCCTCCCCCCCGACCTAGCTCGCCCGCAGTTTCCATAACCATGGACCCCTGAAAGCAGGAGCGTAACCAGCCCTGGTCCAGACAGGCAACCGAGGGCCACACCGAGAGGGGGACCCATTGTCCCGGGCAGGGAAGGCCGCCCCTGCCCAGCCCCGAGGCTCACTGGAGGCGGGAGTCTTTGTCCTGTGCAAGGCCATGCGTGGACAGTATGTGACAGTGAATGGGTTTGGAGGGGGGTAGGGTGGGAGGGGGCCCACCAGGGGCCCAGCAGAGAGCAAGCCAGCAGCATTGAACTTGCTCCAAGGGGAACCTCCTTGCAGGACTACTTACAGGAGGTCCCAGCTCCCACTCGTGGACGCTTGCGTCCGCTCCACCAGGATGCCCGTTTGCCTAGGATTGCATGGTTGCATCAGCAGATTGATGGGGACACGCTGCTGCACACAAGAACATTTCTGGACCAGGGCAAGGAGTGGAGACCAGTGAGGTTCCCCCAAGTCTGCCTGGCGGAGAAATGACACCGAGGGTCAGCCTCGCCCCACCTCGATGTCTCCCTACAGTCAGGGCAGGGGGCTGTGACGAGGCACACAGCTCAGCAGCTAGGTCCCTTCTCCACCCCTGTGGATAGAGGGCAGTGGGTCAGGCCCCCACGCCTGGGTTGGCTCCCCAGAGTTGCCTTCGAGCCAGGGCTGCAGCATCAGACACAGGAAGTGCCAAACTCTGGAGAGCCAGACCCGCAAGACAGGCCACACCATAGTTTTCATAATCTCCAGTATTTTTACCTATTCAGATGCTGGTGAGTAACTGATCACAAGAGAGAAAGAAGAGGGGCCCGTGTCGTGGCCCTGGAACGCCAACATCCTGGATGAGTGCTGGTTTGAGTCCTGGTGGCACCACTTTCTGCTGATGGGCCTGGGAAGGCAGTGGAAGATGGTCCAAGTGCTTGGCCCCTGCCACCCATGTGGGAGACCCGGATGGAGTTCCAGGCTCCACTCTGGCCTGCCCCAGCCCTGGCCATTGCACCCACTTGAGGAGCAAACCAGTAGATAGAAGATCTCTCTCTCTCTCTCTCTCTCTCTCTCTCTCTCTCTCATTTTTTTCAAATAAAATAAATAAATCATTGGGGGGAAAAATACAAGAGGAAGTAGCAACAGGCATATGGTGCAGCAGTTAAAAGCATTGCTTAGGAGGCCAGCATCTCCCATGGGAGAACTAGGGTTCAAGTCTCAACTCTGCTTCTGATTCCAAGTCTATGTCAATGCACACCCTGGGAGGCAGCAGATGATGGCTCAAGTACTTAGGCCCCTACCACCCACGAGGGCGACCCGGATTGAGGTTCAGGCTCCCGGCTTCTGTCTGGCCGTTGTGGGCATTTGGGAAGCAAACCAGTAGTAGATGGAAGATCTCTGTCTGGCTCTGTTTCTGTGTGTGTGTGTGTGTGTGTGTGTGTGTGTGTGTGTGTGTGTCTTTCAAATAAATGGAAGGAAGGATGAAATACATAGAAACTGTCTTTTGACATTTCTCCCACATATAATTCAACCAAATATGTGCCAGGGTTCTGGAGGATTTGGTAGGAAGATGAGAAGATTGATTGAAAAGAAGCAGAAAACACACAGCTTGTGTGGGTAGATTAAGTTCAGCAACCACATTCAGATCAGCTTACAAATCCCTTCTTCCAGGAAGCCTTCCTTGCCCTCTGGGGGGCGAACATGGTGTTCCCGCTGTGTGGGTGCTACCCACGGCCCTGCCCCTAAGGTAGCAAAGCAGCACCGGCTAGGATCCCATTCATCCATTCATGCCACCTTTCTCCTTTCTCCCTGGCCAGATTCCAGCTGAGAACAGGCCCTGAGCGCTGGCAGAGTGGTCACCGCCCCCTGTCTGTTGTCATGGAAGTCGGGCCTGGAGGAGCAGACTGCTCTGGGGGCTTGGGGGCGCGAGGCCAAGCAGAGGGATGCAGCCCTGATCCTGGTGGTGGGTGAGGCCCGTGGATTAGAGACTACGGTGCTCTGCCCGCCCTGCACAGCTCGGCCTCCCTCACTCTATCCTGATGAAGAGAGCGATGCGCTTTGCATCTTGTGAAGGATGAGAGCAGTTGAAGCGGACCAAGCAGAACTGGGACGGCAGCAGCGGGGTGGGCAGTGGTTTTCTGAGCACAATCCATTAAGGCTGTGATTTCTAAGATTCTTGCACTTGTGACACGAGCCAAAGTCTGCTCGGTTTCCTCTCAGAAACAGCAGCCTGCTGCTCTTAGGAAACAGATTTCTTTCTTTTTTTTTTTCTTTTTTTTTTTTTTTATTTATTATGTTACTTGCAGCCAAAGCACAACAGAAAATGGGTATTGCACACAATAGAACAGTCCAGCTGGCTACCCAGAAAGGGGGGCTGCAGGGAGCTGTTGCAAACGAACAGGAAGCCTGTGCACTTGGGCCTGCCACCATGGCCACTGCTCCAGCACAGCCCACCAGACCCCAGCTCCCAGGTAGCTGCCCCACCCTGTGTGTCAGGCTCTTGCTGATGTTGTTTTTCCTGATGAGACACTTCTGGGCCGTGTCAGCTTCCACCTGTGCTGTGGCTGCCTTGACTGCAAGGTGGCATCAAGGCAGATTCCCTACCCCTCCCACCCCCACCAGCTGTGAGCTGGCCATGAGCTGGGGCAGGGCCGTGCCCAGCAGTCTGAGTGATGCTGTGTCCCATGGAGCCAAAGACACTTTGCCTTCACCAAGCGTGTGAAAGCCACAGACGTCACCTTATCTTCTCATCGAAATATGAAGCCTATTTTATATAAAGACTCTTATTTTTTAAAATATTTATTTATTTATTTGAGAGGCAGAGTTACAAAGAGAGAAAGGGAGAAACAGAGAGAGAGCTCTTCCATCCACTGGTTCACTCCTCAAATGGCCACAACGGCCGGAGCTGGGCTGATCTGAAGCCGGGAACCAGGAGCCTCTTCCAGGTCTCCCACACTGGTGCAGGGGCCCCAAGGACTTGGGCCATCCTCCATTGCTTTTTCAGGCACATTAGCAGGGAGCTGGATCGGAAGTGGAGCAGCCAGAACTCAAACTGGCACCCATCTAGGATGCCAGTGCCCCGGGGGAGGCTCAGCCCACTCCACCACAGGGCCGCCCCCAGGACTGTCATCTTCATGAGCTGGGAAATGTTTCTGTCCTCTTTCCTTCCAACTAGCCTCTTGTACGTGGCTCCGCCAACATTTGAATTCACACCCACAGCCAGTCGCTGCTGGCCTGCTACTGAGGAGGCAGCAGCAGAGCTGGGTCTCATCAGTGAGGTAATGACCTCCTTACCTGTGAGACGGGGCTGATAGTAGCTGTAGGCAGAGCCATCGTGAGGCTGGGGAAGCATCTACCTGCTCTACGAGAGAACTCCTAACAGCTCATGGAGCCGGGCTGGGCATTTGACACGGTTGTCAACAGGTCACCGCTATCAGAGTGTCTGGCGCCAGTCCCAGCTCTCCTCCCAGGTACAGCTTCCTGCTAATGCACACCCTGGAAGGGAGCAGTAATGGCTCAACTAATGGAGCCCCTGCCACTCACACGGAAACCTGCACTGAGTTCCCGGTGTGGCTCCTGCCTTTAGCGTGGGCCAGCCCCAGCTGTCGCAGGCATTCAGGGAGTGAGCCAGCAAACGGAAGTCTTTGTCTCTCTGCCTTTCAACTAAATTGAAAATAAAAGATCATTTAGAGTTCATAGAACAGTAGAATTAAAAGATAAGGGTTTTTTTTTTTTTAAAAGATTTATTTATTTATTTAATTTGAAAGAGTGACAGGGGGGCAGGGAAGAGAGAGAGAGATCGTTCATCTGCTGGCTCCTTCCTGCAATGGTCACAAGGCTCGGGCTGGGCCAGGCAGAAGCCGGGAGCCAGGAACGCTGCCTGGATCTCCCACATGGGTGGCAGGGGCCTGAGTATTTGGTCCACGTTGTGCTGCTTTCCCAGGTGCATGAGCAGCGAGCTGGATTGGAAGCAGAGAGCGGGACTCGAACCAGCGCTCCAGTATGGATGCTGGCGTCACAGCCGCGGCTTAACCCTCAAGGCTGGCCCCAGGGATGAGTTTCTCTTGATGCAAGGAAATCCTGAAGGCCATACAGTTTGTTCATAAGATGCCTTTTCCATGAACTTTGCGAGGTCCCCCCACAGTCCCCTGCCCGGGACCTGGAGTCCGGCAGCCACAAGATGCTTTATCTGCAGTGTTGCGAAGGCCCTCGGACTTCACATGGCCATAAATGAAACACTGTGTGCATACACTCCAGTGACCGGCAGCTACAGCCCGTGCCCCTTCGCTGTCTCCCTGCTGTCTGTTCCCCCCTGCACTTGAGGAGATCCCCCTCCCTCCAGCCTGTGTCGTAGGACCACAACGGGACGATAGCAGAGTGAGCCTGCCTTGAAAATCAGACAGACTTTATCTCATTTTGGAGAAGATAACATCATCTGAACTATTCTTTTTTAATTCTCCATTTCATTTATTTGAATCCCAAAGAGAGAGACCTCCCATCTGCTGGTTCATTTCCCAAAAGCCAGCAACAGCCAGGACTGGGGCAGGCAGAAGCCAGGAGCCATGAACTCTATCCAGGTCTCCCATGGGGGTAACAGGACCCCAGCCCAACTAATTTTTTTTTTAATTTATTGGAGAAGTAGAGTTGTAGAGAGAGGCAGATGCAGAGAGAGAGAAGAGAGGTCTTCCATCCGCTGGTTCACTTTCCAGATGGCTGCAATGGCTGGAGCTGTGCCAATCCAAAGCCAGGAACCAGGAGCTTCTTCCAGGTCTCCCACATGGGTGCAGGGGCCCAAGCACTTGGGCCGTCTTCTACTGCTTTCCCAGGCCACAGCAGAGGACTGGATCAGGAGAGGAGCAGCCGGGTTACAAACTGGTGCCCATGTGGGATTCCAACACTGCAGGTGGAGGCTTAGCCCACTACACCACAGCGCAGTCCCCAGCCCAACTACTTGAACCATCACCCGCTGCCTCTCAGGATGTCCACTAGCAGGAAGCTGGAGTCGGGAGAGCAGCTGGGACTCACACAGGCACTCCCAGTATGGGCTATGGGCATCCCAAAGAGCGTCTTTCAGCCATGCCGCCAAGCACCTGCCTTCTCCCTTCTCTCTCTTTGTAATGAGGACTATAAAACCCAGTGTTGAAGTCAGTTTGAACAGGGCAAACCCTCTGAAAATATCTGTCACATACTATGTGTCCCATCAGTGGTAGCCTTCATTCCACCTGTGTGTGTGTGTGGGGGGGGGGGTGATGGTTCCAGAGGAGGGAACTAACTTGTGCTCCTGGTGTGATGTCCTTGTTGAAAAATCACAAAGCTACAGAGAAGGCGTCTTTCCGCTCAAGGACCGGGTTTGTTTATGCCAAAGCACCGGCCCTGGCTTGTTCCGTCTGTTTAGCTCCTGCTGTTGTCCTACCCCCTGCCTCTGTCAATATGGCAGGCTCAGGGAATCCTGCAGAAAGGGTGCCAGGCACCTGTCCCGGCGGCGCAGGTGGTCCGCTGGTGGAACCGGGAAGCACGTAAAAGCCCCGGAGGTCAGCAGGGGCCTGGCCGCGTGCTCCGTTCCTTGGCAGTGTTGAGCAGGGAGCTATGGCTGCCCTGGGAAGGGAGCGGAGGCTCACAGAAGGTTCCCCTGGGGGGCAGAGGACGAGGAGCATCCCCCAGGCTGTAGCACCTCACCCCAGAGCCCCAGGTTGAGGGGGCACGGGGCGGGGGGGAGGGGTGGAAGCTGAGCTAAAAGCTCCAGCCCCAAGGCCCCGCCCACAGACAAAACTGGCTTCCACACTGAGTTCCCCAGAAGCCTTCCCAAGTAGGTAGGGGCTTCTTGTGTTATCTTTGTACTGGTCGGGCTAACTGCCCTGCACATGCTAGCTTTTGCCGCCAGGCGGGGTCTCCCCAACAGGCCCCTTTCCCCAGGGGAGAGGGTGGGTGGGGTCCTAGGGCGCCCAGCATCCCCGCCGCCCCAGACAGTGGCAGAGGACCTGAGACGCTGGCACAGACCCGTGCAGACAGCACCCCCGAGAGCCAGGTGGGCGCCGGCTGAGAGGGAACCGTTGCTTTGGACAGCCCTGCTGACGCCCGTTCTTTGTCCCCTCCTCTCCCCTGCCCCGCCCAGGAGCCTTCCTGCTCGGAGGGATCCTGTACTCCTGGCAGTTCCCGCATTTCAACGCCCTGAGCTGGGGCCTCCGCGAAGACTACTCCCGGGGCGGCTACTGCATGATGTCCGTCACCCACCCGGGGCTGTGCAGGCGCGTGGCGCTGCGCCACTGCCTGGCCCTCATCGCACTCTCCACCGCGGCCCCCGTGCTGGACGTCACCACGTGGACCTTCCCCGTCATCTCGCTGCCCATCAACCTGTACATCTCCTACCTCGGCTTCCGCTTCTACGCGGACGCGGACCGCAGGAGCTCGCGGAAACTCTTCTTCTGCAGCCTGTGGCACCTGCCGCTGCTCCTGCTGCTGCTGCTCACCTGCAAGCGGCGGCCTGCAGACCCCACGGACCCCGGCCAGCTCCCCAGCTGAGAGCGCCGCGGGGCAGGGCGGGGAGGGGCGGATGGAGAAACAGGAAACTCCGCCGCGCAGACGCACAATTCTCCCTTTGCTGTGAGGCCAGAGTAGTTGGGTCATCCCGGAGCCGCCCAAGAGGAGAAATGGCTGGATTTAGTACATTGGGTTAAAACTGGTGCTCGACGGTCACTTGACAGCTTTTTTTTTTTTTTTTATGATAGTACCCAAACTACCGAACTACAGGTAGGCTCCCACAATACAAAGAATATTTTTTTTTCTCTTGGCCGGTCTGTATACATCTCTTTTTGCCAACCAATGGCACACCCCATGTTTTTTCTTTTTCACAAGAATGTACACACGTGCCTCTTCTGGTTCAACATACACATGCATCTGTATATACACATGCATGTACATGTAGGCATATACACACATTCATATACGCACATACACACATGTGCTGCATATAATGTATGTGTGTACATGTGTGCACACATGCACGTGTGTGTGTGCACGTGTGCGTGTGTGCACACATGTGCACAGATACATACATCCATGCACGCATATACGCACTCCCCACCCTCCAGCCATGGGTGAGCACCTGGAGCCTGGCGCCTGCAGCTCTGTGTCCTCAGGGCCCCCCAGGTCCTCCGAAGAAGCAGCACCCCACTGTGAATGAGCCAGGGCCCGTCCCAGCTTTCTCTGCTCCACACATATCCCAAGCACACGTCCCACCAATAACAGGACACCAAAGGTGGGCTGCTGTGCACCACGGCAGTAGGGGGGCCTCCAAACGGTTGCCTAGGGCCTTGCAGATGGGACTGCCAGTCCCTGCGCCCCTCCTGCACCCTCCTGACATATCAGTGGTTCAGAAACTCCAAGGAATCGCAAGCACCTTCATAGCTCACTTTGAAATGGAGGCTCTGTCTGAGCATTTCTCTCCGGAACAGTGGCATGAGCCATCCACCCCTGATCCCATGACCACACGCGCTGGCCGGGCTACAGCTGCCCTGCCCTCTCCAGGCTTCGCCAGAAGAGAAGTCAGAATCAAGCGTGAGCTGGGCTAGCCAGCCCACAGAACTCCCATTCTGTCCCTTTTGTGAAAAATACACTTCCACCTGGTGTCTGCCCAGTTCGGAAATCAGCATCCACAGGGCCAAGGCTTTAAGAGCCGCAAGCAGGGGCTGGGCTCCCCACGGGGATGGCTCGGGTCCTGGGAGCGTTGTGAGTCCTTGTGCACTTGCGGGTCTTCAGCCCTTCCCAAACCCACCCCCACCCAGGTCCCTATAGAGTCCCATGAGCCTGGTGGGCTTGAAGCCCCGCAGGACGCCTGAATGTCGTCTAGGGGACGGCAGCCCTGCAGGGACTCTTTCGAGGGATTTCAGCAACATTTTTATTACACATTGACAGATCGTAGCATTTTTTTTTTTTTAATCCAATGTGAAATTTAAACAGCTCACTGTCTGCACCGTGCCTGCTCTCTGAGAAATGCCTAGGCGATGTGCTGTGGGGAACACGGCGTAGGAGTGTCTGGAGAGGGCGTTGCGTAGTTCTCAGGTCGGTGAACTCTGTTGATTCTCTTCCGCTTCTGCAGTAGAACTGCAGGAAAACAGGAGCGTTCGAGGCCACTCGGGTTGCTCATCCTGGGCTCAGTTCGCACACTTCAGCAGGACTGCTGACACTGGACCTTGTGAGCCAGCAGGGCACAGCAGGTGCCTATTTATTTTTCCTCCCCTTAATTTTTATTTTTTTAATTGTCAATTGGAAAAATGACAGTTGTATGTATTTATGGGATCCAAAGTGATGCTATGATGTATGAATACAATTCATAACTAAATAAAGTTAATTTACATATCCATTGCTTCAAATCCCCATCTTTCTGTTGTACAAGAACACCGAACATTGTTTTACTCTGAGTGACTTTCCGTATGGTTCCTTATTATTTACCGTAGACACATTCACCGCACTGTGCAGACTATCACAAAGGACAAAACCTCCTCCTGCTGTCTGCGTGAGGCTGTGCACCCCTGATCGGCAGCCGCCGCCTCCCCTCCCAGCCTCAGTAGCCACCATTCTGCTCTTCCTTTGAGATTCCACATTTAAGTGAGAACATGTGGTGTCCGTCTTTCCACGCCTGGCTTATTTAAACTGAGCCCAGTGTTCTCACGACATCCATCCTTTTTCAAGGCTGAGTAGTATGCCATTGTGTATACAAACCCTATTTTTTCCATCCATTCGTCAGTAGATGAGCACCAAGGCTTGATTCCATAACTTAGCTATTGCGAATACTGCAGCAGTGAACATGGAAGCGCAGACGGCTCTTTTATAAGCTGATGTTACCTCCTCGGAATAAATAGCCGGAGGTGGGATCATCAGACGCCATGATTCTTCTGTTTCCAGGTGTTTGAGGGACTTCCGTGGCGCTTCCGTAAAAGCAGTACGGATTTCCATCCCCTCACAGCCTTCCCTTCCGGAAGCATCTTGGTCGTGTCATCATTCCTGCTGATAGGCATAGCCGTTCTGACAGCTGGGAGCAGGGAGCTCGTGGTTTTCATTTGCGTCTCCCTGATCAGTGACATTGAGTTGTTCTTCATCTTTTGGCTGTTTTAGAAAAATATCTGCTCAAACACGTGGGTATTTCCTGTTTCAATGAAGTGTAAGTGAGCACCTTGGGGTTTTTTGTTTGTTTGTTTTGCAGGCAGAGTTAGAGAGAGAGAGTTGTAGACAGAGAGAAAGGTCTTCCTTCCGTTGGCCGCTACAGCCGGCGCTGTGCCAATCTGAAGCCAGGAGCCGGGTCTCCCATGCAGGTGCAGGGACCCAAGCACTTGGGCCATCCTCCGCTGCCCTCCCAGGCCACAGCAGAGAGCTGGACTGGAAGAGGGGCAACCGGGACAGAATCCGGCGCCCCAACCAGACTAGAATCCGGGGTGCCGGGCCGCAGGCGGAGGATTAGCCAAGTGAGCCACAGTGCCAGCCACCTTGGGTTTTCGACACTTGGGCACACAGAAGAAGAAACGATGGGCCATGAACTGTCACCCCTGCACCTGCTATTTGCAGTCTCTTCCGTAGGGCTTTCTGACTTGCAACTCTCCTGCTCCAAAGATCTCAGTGTTGTCCCGTGGATGGGGCCAAGTGAAGTCAGGACTTCGCCACACTCAAACCCCAGCTCACCCTCCAGGGACCTTCCCCTTGACACTGCCTCATGCCACGCCTCACTGCAGGCTCCCTGTGCTCAGGAGGTTTCCCCCCTCCTCACCCGAGGCCCGAGCCTTGACTGGCTCTCCCCAGGACTCTCCGATGCCCAGGATTTCCCGGTTGGGTGAAGTATCCATTCACCAAGGGCATCAGTGGGCGGTGCTGCCCCTCACTACTGTCTTGAGGAAGGCCTAGGGCACCAAGAAGCTGAAGAAAAGTCAGAAGGGCTGAGTTTGTGGAAGCAAGCGTTCCCCATATCTTCTAAGCCCAGGACCCTTCCTGTGTTGTCTTACACACACACACACACACACACACACAGCCCTTGAGTGGTGTCAGAGGCGGGCTGTGCAGCCTGGGAAAGACTGTCCCAACCGCATCAGTTTTCCCTCCAGCCCTCAGGCCAGCTCATGGGGCTGGAGCCTGGGACGCAGAGTCTGAAGCAGGGCACAACTTGGAGCTTGGTTATTTACAGAACAGCAAACTAATGGAAAAGGGACATGACTGGTCCCCTAAGTAGCTTTCTTGTGAAAACATGATTCTTGACACTGGCGGACAGGCCCCCGACTGGAGCTGCTCTTGCTCAGAATGTATGGCCTTTATGTTGATGCAAAAGCCATGTGGATTCTGCACTAACCAGGCAGGGAATGCAAACCTTTCCTGGGGCGAGCAGGGGGGACGCTGGGCATAGCGGCAAGCGCAGCTCTCGGTCCCTAGGGGAAGCAGCCCTCATCCTGCCTTGTGCTGTGGCTGGTGGATTCCAGGCACTTTCAACTCCCCCTATTTCCAATTGAGGATGCATTTATTTGGACGAAACCCCATTGTAGGTCCCTATCGCTCTGGGAGTGCTGACACTCTCTGTCAGTTGAGGATAAAACCAAGCTTCACCCAAGAGCCCTCTGTAATTGCAGGGAATGCCCTCACCTAGTTCTTGGATCGGGTTTTCTTTACCAACAAAAGTGGGATCAACCTGGCCCGGCTGCTCCACTTCTGGTCCAGCTCTCTGCTGTGGCCTGGGAAAGCAGTGGAAGATGGCCCAAGTGCTTGGGCCCCTGCACCCACGTGGGAGACCTGGAAGAAGCGCCTGGCTCCCGGCTTCTGATGGACCCAGCTGCTGCTGTTGTGGCCATTTGGGGAGTAAACCACCGGATGGAAAATCTCTGTCTGTCTCTGTCTCACCCCTCTCTAACTCTGCCTTTCAAATAAATAAATAAATCTTAAAAAAAAAAAAAAAAAAAAAAAAAAAAAAACAGGTGCATGTCCTTTATCTTGGAAACCTCAGACCCTAGAGCTGGAAAAGAAAATTGTGGCAGGCTGTGCTTTGCCCTGGGCACGTACGGCATGGAAGTGCCCCGCCACAGCTTGCTCTTCTCTAGTCCATCCTGCCCATCCATGGTCACCTCCTGGTGGCTTTGCTAAGACCTCTGAGACTGGGGGCAATGGTAGGAGCAGAGATGAGCTTGTTCTGCCTGCTGGCACTGGTGGGGTGGGATACCCACTCCCCTTCTGACACCCACCCTGCCTCCCACTCCACGTGATGGGCCGGCCACAAGGATGAGGTCCCCACGTAATGCTGACTTCAGAAGGAACTCGGAAGAGAAAGTTTTCTGGAAAATCCTCATCTTATAATGACAGGTTCATAGTCCAGAAGAACTCCCCATTTGACTTCAGTGAGGACTTGGGTTCGAGTGGTTTTTTGGTTCTTTGGGATTAGGGGCTGACCGGTGATCTCCCCGCACAACTCTGCGTCATTAGTGACCTGATTCCTCCATCTGTCTGCTAGAATTGGTGGTGTCAACCAGGCAGACAACTAAATAAAAATCAAGTGGAAAATAGACAGGGTCCAGCAGTTAATTTGGACCTATGATGTGCTGTTTTTCTTCTTTTCCCCACAGCCATCAAAAGTTTTAAATAAGTTGATATCTTAAAATGCCTCCGACCCATAAAAATGCGCAAGTACTACATGTGAAATCAAAAAAAAAATTAAGTATTTTTTTTAATCTGACTCGTAGAGTACCATTGATCTGTTCAAAACTCAGAAACTGGAAACATAAAAAGGATTTTATTTGGGAGGGGGATCTTAGGAGTTACAGTTCGGGACACACAGCTTCAGATAGTTCTGAATCAGCATTCTCAAGAAGGCAGGAAATAAGTGTGAGCTTTGGTAGTCTGTTGAATGCTGGGAAGGGACAAGGACTGCCTGGCTCCCAGAAGATAAAAGAACAAAAATCCGAGGCTGGCGCTGTGGTGTAGCGGGTAAAGCTGCCTCCTGCACTGCCAGCATCCCACATGGGTGCCAGTTTGGGCTGCTCTGCTTCCGATCCAGCTCCCTGCTAATGTGCCTGGGAAAGCAGTGGAGGATGGCCCAAGTGCTGGGGCCCCTGCACCCACATGGGAGACCTGGAAGAAGCTCCTGGCTCCTGGCTTCGGATCGGCACATCTGGCCATTGCGGCCATCTGGGGAGTGAATGGATAGAAGATTCTCTCTCATTCTCTCTCTCTCTCTCTCTCTCTCTCTCTCTCTCTCTCTCTGCTTTTCAAATAAATAAATCTTTAAAAAAGAAAAAGAATGTAAACGCCCATGAAGCAAGAGTCCGATGGCCTCTCGGTGCGCATCTTGAGCCTCTGGGCACGAGGCAGTTGTCCGTGTTCAGGTCCCTGCCGATGCCGGCAGTTGAAGGGCGGGGCGGGCAGAGTTCCCATTCAAGGGGGCAGCGGCTGGAGAAGAGCACAGGTTCTCTGCCGCCGTAACAGCCTTCCCAGGCCATTGGCAGAAGCCCCACCTTGCTATTGTCGAGGTTTCTCCTTTGTTCTCACCAGGAGCTATGTGAGAGCAACACCCCTGTGTGTTCCCTGGATGTTGGAGACCCAAGTGTGCTCGAGACAGGAGATCTTGTTCTCAGCATCGCTGCCCTTCCTGACTCCCTGACCACTGTGAGAGGCGAAGGCGCGCTGTGCCTCCAAGAGCCTCAGGGCCCAGCTCAGGTTCACCCACGAATGGCTGAACCCCCTGCCGTGCACACCCTGGAAGCTCCGAGAGGCGAGGCACCTGCATTCCGATTGGCCGCGCCTGAGTCGTGACACAACCTGGGACCCATCACTGAGTCCTCTGAAAACGTTACCCGGGTCTGACCCCGCTCACCCCTCCCACCACCACCTACCTGCCCATCTCTCCAAGTCACGTGCCAATAGGCTTTCGAATTTATCTTCCTCCTTCTGCCTTCGCCTCCTACCCTCCCCGATCCTTCCAGGAAATCCAGCAGATCACGCCATTGCCCTGTCCCCCACGCTGCAAAGGTTTCCATCTAACCAGAAATGAGATGCAGAGAACTTAGCAGTGGCCTGTGGGTGAGGTGGGGGAGACAGGCAGTCAGCAAGGGATAGGAGCTGAGGGCTGCAAACCCCCAAGCCACGTGCACCGCCCATATCCGCCGTCCTCCGTGCTGATTGGAGAAGGCTGAGGACTCGGTCCATGGCTTCTCATGCGGCTAAGCCTTACTTCTATTCCTGCTCCAGACGCCATGACACCTATAAATTCAAGCAAGAACAAGTGTGTTTCACACTGTTTCCACAAGCCTCTACAGCAGACGACGGTGCATACATGGCCATGTGATGGGCGCTCCATCAGTGACGGAAGAACGAACAAATGAGAGAGGTTTCCAGTAATGGCTGGAGGTGGAGGGGGCGGGAGCACTTGAAGGTGGGGGTGGGGGTTGGCACGGGGCTGGATCTGGGACGGGTGCATCTTTCTACTCACCAGAGCTGAGCCGAGACAAAATTGCTATTATTTCTTCTTAGTTTCACTCATGCATCAGTTTTCATTTTACAAATTGTAGTAAATGTTTTTCATTGCATGGATCTTCAGGGCTATGTTGGCTCAGCTAAGTAGAAAAGAGCCCTTAGTCAAGTGATTTTAGTTGGAACCTTGGTCAACATTTCTCTTGGATTCTATTTATATCTTTTTGTATCTATATGTACTTCCATCATCTATCTGCATCTCTTCTATCGTGTTTGTATCTGTCATCTACTTCTATCATCCATCCGTATATATTCTTTATCTGTCATCCGTGTATTCTATCATCTTTCTACCTCTCTATCACAGTCTCTTTCTCGCCCTCCTCCCTTTGCAGATACCTCAGCAAACAACCCAGTGTCTATGCCCCTAACACCTTCCACCAACGTCACTGGAACTCATTCCCACAGATTTGAGCTCAGTCACCTCCCACATGTGCCTGAGAGCCCAGAGCCAGGGTCGCACATCTGGACGGACCTAAATGAGCGGAACCCCTGCTGGTTCACAACCAGAGTGCTGCCCGAGACGTAGAGGCCCCGAGAATGGGGGGCCCAGATGCAGAGAAGATCAGAGGCAGGCAGGGGTGGACACGCAGGGGTCAGTTCCGGGGTCTTGGTTCAACCCCGTCTTTCCTCCCAGACAGCAGCCAGGGGGCGTTGCAGGACGATGCGGGAAGCAGTGGAAGCTCCGGCTGAGTAACCCCAGGCCACCCCAAGCTCCAGGAGTAAGATAAACAAGGCGGAGAAGATCCTCACAGCAAACACAAACAAGGCCCCGCCCCTCCGCAGCTCCCACAAACACAGCTACAAACAGCAAGGGCCACCAATCAAAACAAAGCTCTTTCCCTTCTCCCCCTGGGGGTGAGCCAAGTGTTTATTATCTACTGAGCAACTCATTATCCAAGGGGTTACGTGCTAGGGCTTGCCCGGGAGAGATGAACCAACAGGCACAGCCCATGACCCTGACCCTAAGGAATGTACTCTGGAAAGGGCTCCGAGGGGCTTGGCAATGGAAGGGGCCTGCAGTTTCCAGCCCAGAATCCTCAGACTGTCGCTCTACTACCTCCAGGCCCCACTGCCTGACTTGGGGCTGCTTCCACGCCACCTCGTTGGGGTTTCCCAGCCAATCTTCCTATACACTGTTGGACTCACAGTCCCAAATGACAAGAAACCCAACTGCAACTGAGTTCAGCAAGAGAGAAATATGCTGCTCTGTGGCTGAGAAGCGGGCTGGCTTCAGGCACAGTTTGCTCCAGGAAGCAGTTTGCTCACTGCAGCTCTTCTTGTTGGCACCACTCTTGGCAAGCTCTCTCCTCTCAAGAGGACAAGACCCCCTTAAATGGTTTTTCATTCCTTCATGCACATATCCAAGGGTACTTCAAAAGATCTGTGGGGGAAAATGGAATTAAAAAATAATTTCAGTGTAAAACATTTACATCCATGCATAGTTTTTCCATAGTGTGTATTTTCTGCAAACTGAAGACCCCCTCCTAAGCTACCTGCTTGGGGCCAGGTGCCATTGCAGGTGCTGGGGATACAGCAGAATACAAACCAGTCAAACATCCCTGCCAGTGTGCCTAAGATTGTTCTAGAAGAAAATGAAAAAAAAAAAAAAGTTTGATGTCTGTGGTTGCCTCTGGGGTGGGAGACTGGTTGGCTACGACCCAGTTTCTTGCTCCAACCTAGTGACAAAGGTGAAGTCGGAATTGAGGCTCAGGCCCAAGCTGGGCCAGGTAGGGTTTGTGCCCAGTCGTGGCTGAGGTTAGCAGTGTGTGGGTGCAGGAGGCGGTCATCCCTTCCCACGAACAAAGGTTTGGGAAATTTGGTAGGAAGAGGAGGCAGGTGCAGTCTGCTCCAGGCTGGTCCTCAGAGGCTTTGGGTTCAGGAACTCTGCGGAAGTGGGCCCATGGTGGGAGCCTAGCGTCAGCAGCCAGGACATAGGGATGATGCCAGGCACCACAGGGTGCAGCTGCTCTCAGGGACTCACAGACTCTCCCCCTGACCCCAACGCCCAGCCAGACAGAGAGCGCTTTACACCTGGGGGCCCAGCGCATTGGAAAGAGACTGGTCTACAAACAGGCCCACAATGAGGTCCATGTATTATAAGGCCATTAACACAATGACGACCCAAGGCATTTGACTACCTGCACTCTAACCAAGTCAACCCTATCCACCTTGGGATTTCCCAAGCCAGCAGAGTCCAGGAGAGACATAGCCACAGTCAAGGCCAAGGCCAAGCTGCATCAAGGGCACCTGAATCAGCAGCACCTTCAGACTCCAGCTTCACCTTTGACACATCACATCCTCGCTCTCAGGAGCAGCTTAGGGAGGACTGAAGAGGCAAAAACGAGCCAGCAGAGTTCCAGTCCGCAGGAAATGCAGAGGCCACGGCGACTCCATGCTCCCCGGCCACGAGGGAGCAGCTCATGCCCGGACCCACCAGGAAAGAGGAGGACAGGCATGTGGAGCGAGGATCCCGCTGTCCCCCGCGGAATCGTCCCTGCTCCGTCATCTAGAAAGGCACACTTGGCCTTGTCTCCATCAAACATTGTCATGCTAATGTGGCCAAGTCCGAAAGAGGAGCCCAGGCAGATGTGGGCAGTGTGGCAGGGGTGTAGTTCATTTGTCAGCAAGTGCGAGAGGCCCGTTGGCAGGATATTAAATATTTCCTTGGCGATTCACAAACACTTCCTATTTCAAGAAAGGCAGGGAGGTGAGGGCTGCGTCCCATAAGTCAGCGTTTGTCAAGGAAGCAGAAAGAGGCGAGCACTGATAAATCTATGTCATTGTCCTTGGATATCAAAGGCTCTAACATGTATATTTGTGCAACCGGCATTCCAGCAGACAACTCTAACCAGTCGAAGTCTGGGACAGCCAGATAAAAACAGAATTAGCCAATTCTAACCTGTTACGAGCTGGGGCTCACAAGCCATAGGCAGGTGGCAGTGGCCGAGTTGGGAAGACTAACGGGCAAGAGCCCAGGCCCTGCCTTATGCCCATCTGGTTCCCTGGACCTGCTCCACGAGGAAGGCTACTTGCAGACAATTACGGTCAACCATAGTTCCAATAGCCCCCAGTGTCAAAATGCAACCTGCATTGGCGGTTGAGCACAGCAGGAGGCCAGGGTGACCAACCCAGTGTGCACAGAGTCCCAGGCTAGCCCAGGGCTCCGTAGGTCCCATGCTGCCCCTCGCCTCCATAGGCTGTGCTTTCTCTTCCTGTTTCCCCCAGCCCCCCAGCCCTACCCCTTTCCTTACTCTTGCTTCTGTGTTGTCTTCTCCTCGGCCTGATGACTTGAAACCACCTGTGTCACTTGGAAGTCGCACACACCCTTCATCCGGTAGCTCTGCCATCGCAGTACCCAAAGCATGCGCCACGGCCGTGGGGACTTTAGTGCCCAGGCAGCCTCTGTTGAAGGCAGTGGCACCGCTGGGCAGAACAGCCTGCCATGCGTCAGTGGGATGGTGCAGACAGGCTCTGCATGGAGTCAGGTGGTCCGTGGAACCAGAAGTTGGGAAAGACTTCAACCCCAAGCAGACCCCACTCAGGGATGGATGCTGGGGGTGCACTTTCTCCTTTCTTTCCAGCTTATCCATCGCCATAGTCATATCTTGGTGTGCATCTGGACTCACCTTGCTTGCCTGGCTAAAACCTCAGCTCTGGGGAGAGCCACCTGTCTGTCTGCCCACACCTGCACCTGACCGAGTGAAGGTGCCAGAAGAACACCCAGCTAAGTGGGCTGGCGACATTGCACCCATTGCCCAGCCTTGATGCTCCAGGACCACATCCTGCTCCCTCCCCCCGACTCCTGCACCTGCTGCTCATCCTCCTCTCCCTGGGAATCCCCTGCGCCCTCCCCATTCCTCGTCTGGCTGTGGCCACCACGAGCTGTCCCTTCGCCTGGGTAAGCCGGTCCCGCTCCTGGTGCATTGAATGAACTCATTCCCTCTTGGCTGTTCAGAAGCCCTACTGCCCTCTGCCCTACAGTGCTGATCTCCTCCTTCCTAGTGGATCTTTCCCACAAACACACAAAATCCCTCTTAACTGTGCTTCTTCTGCCGCCTGATGCCCATTTCTGTGCTATCCTTTACAGCAAACTTCCCGTGAGTTGTCCCCTTATCACCCAGCCACTCTCTGGCCACCCCAGCCTACACCGCAATCCCAGTGGCTTGAACAACAGCAGTTTCTTCTCTCGAAACTCTTGTGGCTAGAAGGCCAAGATCAAGCTTCCAACAGACTCAGGTTCTCATCACAGCCCTGTGTCTGGCTTTCAGATGATGGGGTTCTCACCTGGGCTTTCCTAGGTATAGCTCCTAGAGAGGTGGGTGGGGAGAGAAAGAGCTCTCTGGTGTCGCACAAGGACACTAATCCTATTGGGTCAAGGCCCCATATGCCCTCATTTAACCTTAACTACTTCCTGGCTCCAAATACAGCCACCTGACGACTAGGGCTTTAAAGGATAACTGTCGAGGCAGAGGGCTCCTACATTGTGGCACAGCAGGTTATGCCGTGGCCTGCAGGTGAAGTCCCTGCTGCCTGTTCGCTGGTTCAAGTCCTGGCTGCTCCATTAGGAAAGCAGCAGCAGATGGCCCAAGTTCTTGGGTCCCTGCACCCACGTGGGAGACCCTGAAGAAAGCGCTGGCTCCAGGATTTGGCCTAGCTACATCCCTGGCCATTGTGGCCATCTGGGGAGTGAACCAGTGATGGAAGATCTCTAGCTCTAACTCTACCCTCTGCCCTCTGCCCTCTACCCTCTACCCTCTACCCTCTACCCTCAACTCTGCCTTTCAAATAAATAAATATCAGGAATCCAGATAGGACTTGTTGAGTTTGCAGTGTCTTTTAGAGATTTAAAGGGAAACACTCAGAGCTGCTTGAGTTAGCTAGAGCAGTCTCAGCTGGAGAGACACATCAGGGAGCCATTAGCATACCTACCCCTGGCATGCACAGACTTGAGGCTGGCTGTGATTACTAAGGGGATGGACAGAGAAAGAAGGTGACCAAAGGCAGAGTCCTGGGCCAAGCCGACACCGAGAGAGCGGGAGAGAAGAAGAGCCAGAAAGGCAGGGCTGAAGTAGGAAGAACAGCACAGGGGAGAGAGAGAGAGAGAGAGAGAGAGAGAGAGAGAACAGGGCATCAAGGAAGAGGGGCACCTGCAGCCAGGCCAGATGCTGCCAAGCAGTCGAAGAAGGTGAGGGCAGAGATTTGTGCGTTGCATTTGGCCTCGTGGACGTTGTGGGTGATGTGGGTCAGAGTAAAAGCAGCATGGTGGGGACACAGATCTGTTTGTGGGAGCGTGGGAGGAGGCTGTTAGGCACTGAATGTTCAAATCTACTCTCCCCCCACATTAAAAAAAGATTGATTGATTAATTTGAAAGGCAGAGATACAGAGAGAAGAGAGGCACCCAGAGAGAGAGAAAGAGATCTTCCGTCTGCTGGTTCATTCCCCAAATGGTTGCAACAGCCAGGCTTAGGAAAGCTCTCCTCGTTTGTAAAAAATGAGGCTTCTCGGCTGGCACCGCGGCTCACTTGGCTAACACTCTGCCTGCGGCGCCAGCACCCCGGGTTCTAGTCTGGGTCGGGGTGCCGGATTCTGTCCCGGTTGCTCCTCTTCCAGGCCAGCTCTCTGCTGTGGCCCGAGGAAGGCAGTGGAGGATGGCCCAAGTGCTTGGGCCCTGCACTCCATGGGAGACCAGGAGAAGCACCTGGCTCCTGGCTTCAGATCGGCACAGTGCACCGGCCGTAGCGGCCATTTGGGGGGTGAACCAACGGAAGGAAGACCTTTCTCTCTGTCTCTCTGTCTCTCACTGTCTAACTCTGCCTGTCAAAAAAAAAAAAAAAAGAAAGAAAGAAAGAAAGAAAGAAAGAAAGAAAGAAAGAAAGAAAGAATAAAGAAAGAGAAAGAAATGAGGCTTCTCCTCTTGCTCTGGGCTTGTGCCAGTGACATGGGAACTACGGCAGGAGAGAACAGAGTCAGGAGACCCAGAGTAAAGCAAAACCGCAAGTTCTAGGCTCGCTGAGATGATGCATTGCCCTGTTGTTTGAGACAGTTTGAGTAGGGTCTCTATCACTGACGGCCAATCGCATGCTAATGGACCCCTGGAGGGGGAGCTGCAGGCTCCCTTGCTGTCCCCATGTGACACACATCTTCTCCACGGGTTACAGCGGGAAGCCCCAAGAAGTATGCCCCAGAAGCCCTGACACTGCTGCCACTCTGACCAGCTAACACGGACAGACGGGCAGCAGCTTCCTCTGAGGCCTGCATGGTAGACACGGCCGAGCCATCTGGCGGGGCTTCCCCGAGGAGGTGGCAGGCCAAGGGCTCACCATCTGTTGCATTAACCACCGCGGCGATCTTGAGCTTCAGAAGGCCCGCTAGGATTCTCCCACCCCATTGCATCTTTGGCTCTAACATGGTCACCTTAACGATGACAGTTTGCAAGGGTTTGTCCTGCGCAGCAAAACTTGCTCCTTTCTTCTTTAGGAGTCTGATCCCTTAGGAAATGATGGGGGGCTTGGCCCAGAAACAGGGACGAAGACCCAGTGCCCATTTCTTATGCCAGGTCACAACATCACACCGTTAGCTGGATGCCACTGACTCCTTGAACTTCTGGCTTGACTAATGGTTCTGATGAATTGCCCAGCTGTTTTCTCCTCCTGTAGATACAGTCAGAGGCTGTGACATTGATAGAACAAGAGTTCTTTCTTTTTTTAAAAGATTTAGTTATTTTATTAGAAAGGCAGAGTTACAGAGAGGCAGAGGCAAAGAGAGAGAGAAATCTTCCATCCACTGGTTCACTCCTCAAATGGCCACAATGGCTGCAGCTGTGCCTATCTGAAGCCAGGAGCCAGGAGCTTCTTCCGGGTCTCTCATGATGCTGCAGGGGCCCAAGCACTTGGGCCATCTTCTACTGCTTTCCCAGGTCACAGCAGAGAGCTGGATCGGAAGTGGAGCAGCCAGGACTCAAACCAGCACCCATATGGGATGCTGGCACTGCAGGCAGTGGCCTACCCACTATGCCACAGCGCTGGCCCCTGATTTACTTAACTTTTTTAAAAAAAGATTTATTTATTTGAAAAGTAGAGGTATAAGGAGAAAAGGAGAGACAGAGAGAAAGAGATCTTCCAACCACTGGTTCACTCCCCAAATGGCCTCAATGGCCAGGGCTTGGACCAGGCCAAAGCCAGGAGCAGCTAGGACTTGAACCAGCAATCCAATATGAGATGCCAGAGTTGCAGGTGGTGGCTTAACCCACTGTGCCATAAAGCTGGCCCCATCAGTATTGACTTCAGTCCTCCTGTGGCCTTCAGAACCGTATGAGAACAAATTCGTTTGTAAGTCAGTTTGTCTTCATTATTTATAACAGCCCAGAAAACTAACAGAGAGGCTCCCTGACCTAGAGTGAGGCCATCCCCACCTCTGAATAGAGCCACCATAAGCTGAGAATACTGTAAGTGGAAAATGCTCATCCCAGCTCAGCAGCACGGCACAGGGAAGAGCATCGACTCCGTCCCCTCATGGCCACAGTGCGGGTCGGGATCTTCGCGCGCTGCTGCTCAGCGTTGCCAGAGAGAACCTGACTGCACGGCTCGAGCCTGAGAAGCACTCAAAGTCAGTGCATGTGTCCTACTACACGCCTGCTGCTTTCCTGGCACTGGAAAGTTGAGCCATCGGAAGCCAGGGACCGCCTGTCCACCTGGGGAGGAAGCCAGGGCTGACTCAGCACAAAAACCCCAGCTCCTGCAAGAGGGAGGAGCCAGGAGAGCTTAGGGGCACACCTGGGGGCAATGAAGGCTTCGATAGGTTAGGGATTTAATTCAGGAGAATGCATTCGGCAGCAGGCACTGTTTGACATCCATAGAAAGCAAATGCGTACCCTTGAGACCAAGGACAGAAATACGATGAACTAAGTGCTACTTAAGATCTGAGAAGGAGGGGCCGGTGCTGTGGCCGGTAAAGCTGCCATCTGCAGTGCCGGCATCCCATATGGGCGCCAGCTTGAGACCCGGCTGCTCCTCTTCCAGTCCAGCTCTCTGCTATGGCCTGGGAAAGCAGTGGAAGATGGCGCAAGTCCTTGGGCCCCTGCACCCGCGTGGGAGACCCGGAAGAAGCTCCTGGCTCCTGGCTTGGGATCAGCGCAGCTCTGGCTGTTGCGGCCATCTGGGGAGTGAACCAGCAGATGGAAGACCTCTCTCTCTCTCTCTTTCTCTCTCTCTCTCTCTCTCTTCTCCCCCCCCTTCCCTCTCTCTCTCTTTCTCTCTGTAACTCAACTTATCAAATAAATAAATAAAATGAAGCACATTTGTATGAATGTGGAAGTGCGGGGATGTTGTGAACTTAGCACCTAAGCACAAACAGAAAGGACTGGATTCCTTAATGAGTGGATGGTGAATCAAGGAAGCCCAGCCAGCCCCTCCATGCGCAGACACAACACACCTGCAACCTCCATGAAGGCATTGTGTTTTGTTTTGTTTTGTTTTGTAAGTCTTGTTCTATCAGGGCCGGCATTGTGGCACAGCGGGTACGTCACTACCCGCAACACCAGCATTCCGTACGGGTACCCATTCATGTCCTGGCTGCTCCACTTCCAATCCAGCCCCCTGCTAATGCACCTGGGAAAGCAATAGAGAAGAAAGTCCAAGTGCTTGGGCCCCTGCACTCACATGGGAGACCTGGATGGAGTTCCAAGTTCCATGGACCAATCTCAGCTCTTTGGGGCCATTTGGGGAGTGAACCAGCTGATGTAAGATTGTGTGTGTGTGTGTGTGTGTGTGTGTGTGTGTGTCTCACACTGCCTTTCAAATAAGTAAAATATATCTTTGAAAAAAATCACTATCACTGATATGAAACCATGATGTCAGTAGGGGTGAGCTCCCCCTAGAGGCTCTGGGACAGAATCCCGCCTGGCTTCCCCCCTGCTTCTGGGGACCCCGGCATTCATCCCATGCACTCATCTCCCCCATCTCTGCCTCCTTGGCCACATGACCCTCTCCTGGGTGTGTGTGTGCGTGTGCGTGTGTGTGTGTGTGTGTGAGAGAGAGAGAGAGAGAGAGAGAGAGTCCTCCCTCTACTTCTGTTGTATAAAGAACCCACCCAAATAATCTAGGACAGTCTGCTCAGCCCTAGAACCTGCACGGAATCCCATCTTTTACCATATAACGTAATACCCACAGTTTCTGGGTATCAGGGTCTTCGGCCTTCTTCAATTGCCCCGTCATACACAGCCCAACTGAAGGAGCAGGTCTAGGTAGTTGCGTCCATTCCAGGTAACCTTATCTACCTGCCCCCCAGCGGATAGGATGGAGATCAGCTCCTGCCTCCCAGGCTGGGTGCAGCCAAGTCAGACAGGGCATCAGAAGGCCGTACCCAAGCTCCAAAGACAGACAGTTCATCAGCAGCCAGGAGCCACGAGGTGAGCCAGGTATTCTTGCACAGCGTCAGGAGGTGGCCCAGGAGCCAAATAAAGGCTAGGAGCAGCCCAGGAGCCTTCGGGGGCAGGGGTAGGGCGGGTCTATAGGAGCAGAAAGGAGGAAATACAGACAGGCTGGCCCAGGGGAGAGGCCTCAACCACCAGAGACGTGGATGGGGGGGTCTCCCCCAGGTCCTCGGTTCCCTGTGGGGTCACTCTATCCTGGGCACCCACAAGATGGGCACCTGTGTAAGTCCCTCTGTACTTAAAGTAGTTGGCGTCACTTTCCTCTGCACCCCGAAAGCCCAGAGCCCAAATGCATAGCTCCCTCTTTCTCATGACCTCAGTGGAGCCCCCTATTATAGGGAGGGTAGAATCTCTTGCACCTCCAACCTCTTGTAGCTTCTCCCCATAATTGAGACACCGCAGCAGGCACCTCAGTACCCCGCCGTCCTCACACCGTCTCACAGCCCACTCTCAGGAGTGGACAGACGTAGGGGAGCAAGACCCCCTCCTCCTCTCCTGCACCAGCCCCTCTCCTAGCTTCCCCTCGTGTCACCTGAACCCCAGCCAAACAACCACTGCTATCGCCCCTTCCTACCAGAACCCATTTCCACCTCCCAGACGCTCCCAACCCTGCATTTAACCTCCTTTTCCCCCGTACATCCCCTGCCCTAAGCCGCACTGACAACAACATCCATTTTTAATGAGCGGGTGACTGCCTTTGATCTGCCAGCTCGCCGCCTCCCAGCTTTATTTGATTTCTAGCTCCACTTCCCACTGCCACCCGCCCACCTACCCTCCACAGAGCTGGATCCTGGGGTTGGGTCTGCCCCTTCGCCCAGGGCTGCAGGAGGAGCTACTCCCAAACTTTCTCTGCTGCTCCCTCCTTCCTCTCTCTGTTTGTAAACCACCCGCTCTGAGCATCGCGGACCCTGGTATTCATTTTCCAGGGCTGCTGGAACAAGCTCCCATGGACTTGATGGCTGCAAACTAATGAAGTTTATTCTCTCTGCTACTACAGGGAAGAAGTATATCATTTTCTACTGCTTTCCCCAGGTGCATTCGCAGGGAGCTAGCTTGGAAGTGGAGTAGCCAGGACTTGAACCGGCACCCATATGGGATGCCAGCCTCTCACTCCAGTCTCTGACTCTGCCTTCACAAAGTGTTCTCTCTGTGTCTCCTCCTTCTTCTTCCAAGGGCACTTGTCCTGAGATGTAGATCCCCCTGAACCAGTGGGTGGAAGATCTCTCTCTGTCTCTCCCTCTCTCTGCAATTCTGCTTCTCAAATAAACAAACAAATATTTTTTTAAAAATTGAGACACTTCACACTACAGGGCGTGAGATCTGGCTTCCTGGAGAGCCAATAGGGTCAGGTGACACAAAGTGGAGATGGGAGGAACTAACTGGTCTGATGATGACCAATGAGAAACAAGAGAAAGAGAAGCCAGCTGGATAAACCCCTCTCTCCCAAGCCCCCCCCCCCCCCGCCACCCCCAGGACTTCCTTCAATGCTTGTAGAGAATGAGCCACCGACTACCCCCTAACTCGTCCAAGAAGTGATGGCATCTCACTCCTTCCCTTTGCGTGCACCTCTCAGATATATCGTTCCACCCTACTCTGTCTCAGGCTTTACTTTCTAGAGGACTAGGGCTATGACTCACGCCCTTGCTTCCACTGAACAGGAAGTGGCCCAAGTGGTCCCCTTGGGGTTTGTTGTTGTTGTTGTTCCACTTGATTTCTTGTGCAGACCACAGCTGATTCCAGGAGAGATCTGTGGGCTCCTAGTGCCCTGCAGGAGCCAGAAACTGCCCTGCCCAGCAGGGGCTTTCTCAACCAGGCCACAAAACTGGAACAACCAGCCAGAATCGCTGTTGGAAGGTGTGTGTGGAAGGAGAGCACCCCCAAAAGGGACAAACAGCAGAGAAAGGAGAAGCAAAGAGGGAGAGGACAGAGACAAGAAACAAGACAAGGAAGCAGATGGAGACACAGAGAGTAGTGGTTATGATGATGATGACGATGATGGTGGGGGTAGACCTGAGGAGGGAGCCCCGGGAGCTCACACCTGGCAGGTGGCAGAGAAGTAGGGTGATCATTCTTTATGGGGTCTGCCTGGGTAGCTTTACATGGTTAGATCTTGAGATGTGTTGGGGCAGTTTCCTATGCCTCGTCTTCCCTTCTCATCACCCCTAGCCCTCCTGGATCCTCCACTAAACCTGCTCTTGGCATCCCTGGGCTCATTGCATGAGTGAGCTCTTCCATGGAAAAGCCACTCTTAGCTTACCCAGTGGGCCACTCTGTGTCACCATAACTGTCATCGACTTTCATGCCCTCTCAATAGTTGTCTATTTCACCCCTCAGTCACAGATTCATAGATATCTTCTTCCCTCTGCTTATTTTTATTGTAGTAACATATATATGAGATTTGCCATTTTCACCACGTTGAAGTGTACAGTTCTTGACATTGTGTATATTCACAATGCTGCATAGCCATCATCACTATTTCCAAAGCATTTTCATCATCCTCAACAGAAAATCTGTATCAATTAAATATCTTTCTATTTCTCCCCACCCCACCCCCTGGGAACCTCCACTCCACTTTCTCTGTCTATCCATTTGCCTATTCTAGGTACATCACATAAAGGGATTCATAGAATTTGTTATATGAGGCCTGGTATGCAACTGGCATGATGTTTTCAAAGTTTTAGCCATGTTGTAGAATGCACCAGAACTTTATATATACACTTTTTCCATTGTATGCATATCCTAGGCTCTAGCTACTCATCTGTTAATAGACACTGGCTTTTTCTCACCTTTTGGCTATTATGATTGAAACTACTATGAACAATGGTGTGCATATATTTGTTTGAGTGTCTGCTTTCAATTCTTTGGGGGTATATAGCTAGGGGTGGACCTGCTGAATGATGGATAATCCTACATTTAACTTTGTGAAGAGCTGCCAAATTGTTTTTCCCTCAGTGGCTGCACCAGTTTGTGTTTCCACCAGTAATGCAGAACGGTTCCAATTTTTGCCAACACTTGATATTTTCCATTTTCGTCTTCTGTTTTCTTAAGTGATAGCCACCTTATTGTGTGTCAGCTGGCATCTCATTGTGGTTTTTGATTGGGACTCCCCAATGGCTAATGATGTTGAGCATCTTTGCACACATCTACTGGCACGTGTATGTGTTTGGAGGAATGCTTGTTCATGTGCTTTGCCCATTTTGGAATTGTCTATCCCTAGATTGTAGAGCATTTTTATAATAAAAGGGTATTGAATATTGTTTTGTTCTGCATAACACATAGAGTTTTTTTCTTCATTATCTTTTTTCTAAAAAAATATTTATTTACTTATTTGAAAGGCAGAGTTACAGAGAAGGAGAAGGAGAGGAAGAGGAAGAGGGAGAGAGAGAGAGAGAGAGAGGTTCTCTATCCGCTGGTTCACTCCCCAGATGGCCACAACAGCAGCGCTGCGTCAATCTGAAACCAGGAACCAGGAGTTTCTTCCAGGTCTCCCACATGGGTGCAGAGGCCTAAGGACTTGGGCCATCTTCCATTGCTTTCTCTGGCCATAGCAGAGAGCTGGATCGGAAGTGGAGCAGCCGGGACTCAAACTGGTGCCAATATGGGATGCTGGCACTGCAGGCAGCAGCTTTACCGGCTACGCCACAGTGCCAGCCCCTACTCACACTTTTAATTCAACTTTTCCATTACCTTTTTGAAATACCCTCATGCAAATTTTATCCTCATACATTTTATGTTCCAACTAGATGCATTTTATTTGTTTTATGCATTTGTCATTTAAATCATGAAGAAAATAAAAAACTGGAGGCATCTATCAAAATTACAATAATACTGAGTTATATTTGCCACACATTTACAATTACTATAGAGCATTGTTTTCTTTTTCTTAAGATTTATGTTATTTATCTGAAAGACAGAGTGACAGAAAGATCGTCCATCCTCTGTCTCACTCCTCAAATGGCTGCAGCAGCCAGGGCTGTTAGAGGAACCTATGACTCTGTCCTGATCTCCCATGTGGGCCATCCTCTGCTGCTTTCCCAGACTCGTTAGCTAGATCAGAGGCAGAGCAGCCAGGACTTGAGCCAGCCCTCTGATAGGAGCTGCTTCGCCCACTTCACCACAGTGCTGGTCCCACAGCTTCTTTGCACAGCTTCAAGTGACTTTCCAGAATCCTTCCACTGAAACTTTAGAAAGTCACCACTTGGGATGCCCGCATCCCATATCCAGCCTGCTCACATGTGTTATAGGAGGCAGCAGGTCACGGTTCAAGCGCTGGATTCTTTCCACCTCTGTGGGACTCTTGGATTGAGTTTGGCTCCTGGGTTTAGCCTGCCCCAGCCCCAGCTGTTGCAGGCATTTGGGCAGTGAACCAACAGATGGGAGGTCTCTCTGTGTCTGCCTGTCTGTCTCTCTGCCTTTCAAATAGATAAAATAAATAAATAAAAATTAAAAATAGGAGATAAAGTCTTTGTGTAACAATGCTGCCATCTGTGGTGCCTCCAGGACTGTACCTATCGGTTTATTTTGTTCCTTTGTGTAGGTCATACTTTCCTGTTTCTTTGTGTATTTCAAGATTTCTGTTTTGTTGTAGTTGAAAACTAGAGTCATGTCTCTTCCCCCTGGGTTTTCCAGTGGACTTTGTGTATGTGTTTGATTTGGGTAAGTTTTTGTTTGTTTTGACTGTGGAAGGCTGCAATGGTCCATTGTTTTGTTGGAAACGGCTCCAAACCATTTTTTTTTTTTTTTGGCAAGACTATTACTTGCTATGCATAATCACCGAAGTCTCTATTCCTTTTACTTGTGAATAGGCAAAGTCTTCCTGGGAGTTTCTTCAATGCAAGAAGTTGGGAAAAAAATGCACACAAAACATATGTGAGGAGAAGGAAGGAGAAACACTGCTAGACTTTGCAGATCGGCTCCACATTGGCACGAAGCCTACGGATCAGCCTCAGGTGAAGTGGTAAAGTCTTTTGAGATCTTTTCCAAGCAATTCATCTCGCCCTGGGCATGTGCACAGCTATGAGTTCTATGTGGTGGTTAGCTTCTCAGATAGGTCTTAGATGGTCTGTTATAATCCAGACCTATATATATAATCTCTGGCCCCAGGCACCTGGAGAAGGAGGCGGGGTTTAGCCCACCTTGCCACTCTATGAGCAACACTCACTGCTTCCCATCTTAGTTCCAAACTAAATGAGTTCTTCCATCCGCTTGTTCACTCCCCAGGTGGCTGCAACAGCCAGAGCTGGATCAAGCTGAAGCCAGGGGCCAGGATTTATCTGGGTCCCCACATGGGTGGCAGGGGCTCAAGCACTTGGGCCATCCTCCCCTGTTTTCCCAGGCACATTGGCAGGGAGCTGGATTGGAAGTGGAGCAGCCAGGACACTATTGGTACCTGTATGGGATGCCAGCATTGCAGATGGTGCCTTAACCCGCTATGTCAGCCCATATAAAAGAAGTATGTGTTTAATAAAAAATACCTGATGTTCAAGTCCACAGGCTTTGATGACATCACCCACATGAAAAGGAAAGGGGAGCTGGACTTCTAGAAGCCGTAAGTGAGCCCTGGGAAGGCTGTGCAGGGTGCCTGGATCCCCGGAGGCTGGATTCACTAAAACAGACTTTCCTCCAAGAAGCCCAATGGGCTCTAATTGCTTGAGTCATTACCGAGATAGTATCTGTGTTTACACTCAGGAGTCACCCAAGCCCAGGTCAGTTGGCGGGTCACCAAATACCGCTTTGAGAGGTCAATGAATCCTCTCTGGACGGGGCAGATGGGTCCCCAAGGCCACACCCAGGTTTGTGCCCAGTAACAGCAACACACCATGCAGGGATCTATCAGGCTTCCCCCTTGCCCTGGGAAATACTTGTTTTCTGAGTCACCGAAACGGGATGGGAGGGCTTGCTGTTGGGGCAGAGCATTCCTGGACACGGCTGCCGCCGTACCCACCCGCATTCCCATCTCTGTGTTAAACGCGTGTGTGTTTCCTATCTTGTGTCCTGAACATACTCTTGTAACAGCTTGTGCTGTTCGGTGTGAACTTGTGCTACCAAGGCGGTTCTGTGTGTTCGTACTGGTTCACCACGGGCTGCTGGATGAGGCTTAGCGTCTCTCCTTTCCAGTGCCAGTGGCAGTTCCAGCTCAGCCAGGCCAGATGAAGAAGGAAGGAAGCAGTGAACAAGCGAAGGCTTTGATCCAGAAATTCATCTACCTTAGAATCTACAGGAGCGGAAGCAGACCTCAAGAGACCCCATGGGCATTACGTAAATGACTGCTCTGGTGCAATAATCCGAGGTGCTTAATGACCTTAATTACATTAAGGAACAACAATTTTTTGTTACTCTACTATAGTTATAGGTCTAGGATTACAGGCTGGGTAATAAGTAGGGAAAAGACTGGCGGAGAGTGGCTGGTAAAGCCACCACTTGCAACATCTCCACCCCCTATTGGAGTGCTGCTTGGAACTCCATCCAGCTCTCCCATAGGGGTGGCAGGAACCCAAGCCCTTGGGCTGAAGCCAGGAGCCAGGAGTTTCTTCCAAGTCGCCCAAGTGGGTAGCAGGGGTCCAAGCACTTGGGCCATGTGCAGCTGGTTTCCCCGGGCACATTAACAGGGAGCGGACTCCGAAGTGGAGTAGCTGGGACAGGAACCCGAATGCCAGCGCTGCAGGTGGCAGCTTTACCTGTCACTCCACAATATGGGCCCCACCTGGTGGGATTTTCAAGCCCAGTGATTCTGATGGTACCTTCTCCCCACTTGCTTAGCTGCGAAACACCTGGCATCATGAGCCACGGTACACAGCACTGCATTTAAGTAATGGTGAGAAGAGCAGCATGCGTGGAATACCCACGTGGGACGGGCACTGCTCCAAACGCCTGCCAGCGTCATCAGCCCCATGTCATGGATGGAAACAGAGACACAGACTAATAACTTCCCAAAGGGACAGGCATTGTGGTGCAGAAGCTAAATTTCTGCCTACAGAGACAGCATCCCCTATCGGAGCATTGGTTTGAATCCTGCCTGCTCCTCTTCTGATCCAACTCCTTGCTGGTGCACCTGGGAAAGCAACAGAAGATGACCCAAGAACTTGGCCCCTGGACACATGTGGGAGACCTGGATGGAGTTCTGTGTTCCTGGCATTGACCTGACCCAGCCCCAGCTACTGTGGCCATTTGGGAAGTAAACCAGCAAATAGAAGATCTCTCTCTCTCTCTCTCTCTCTCTCTCTTTCAAATAAATAAATCATTTATAAAATCACTTCACAAAGAGCTTTTAGGTGATAAGGACAGGGCTAGATTGTCTCATTCATGTGAAATCAAGGTCAAGAGCCAAAGATTTTTTTTAAAGGTTTCTTTATTTGAGAGGTAGAGTTATAGACAGACGGAAGGAGAGAAAGGAGTCTTCCATCCCACTCCCCAAATGGCCACAACAGCCAGAGCTGAGCCAATCTGAAGCCAGGAGCCAGAATCTTCTTCCGGGTCTCCCACGTGGGTGCAGGGGCCCAAGGATGTGGGCCACATTCTACTGCTTTTCCAGGCCATAGCAGAGAGCTGGATCAGAAGAGGAGCAGCCGGGACAGGAACCAATGCCCGTATGGAATGCCGGCACTGCAGGTGGAGGCCTAGCCCACTATGCCACAGCACTGGCCCCAAGAGCCAAAGATGTTCATGGCCAGGAATCACCAAAGGCCCCTGGGTGGGAAAGATGCAGGCAGCAGTCAGAGCTGGTGAGCAGCATCAGCCCGGAGGGCAGAGCAGAGCCTGGGAGCTACTGTCTGGTTGCATTGATGACAATGACTGCATGCAGCAATCTCCAGCAAAAAAAAAAAAAAAAAAAAAAAAAAAGGCACGTTTTACTCTTAACCTCCTCGAGACCAATTCTTATCAAGGCGACCCAGTAAGAGGCAGCTGCGGGCTTTGCATCACCAGCCTGAGTTTTGGGGGGATTCACACGTGTGCTTTTGTACCTACCAGGCAGTAATCAGGTGATAAGTCTGCCCTGGCTTCTGAAAGTTGCCAGGCTGGAGTCAGAGCCCACTCGCTACCCAGCCAGCAGAGGTGCACGGAGAGGTCGGGAAAGTCAGCATCTTCGTTTCACACGCGCATGCGCACTCGGCTCACCGAGAGTGCCAGGCATCCCTGTTTCAAAGGGGTTCCCCCAGAAGCTCCGAGTGAGGGAATTCATAAAGTGCTGATGGCAATCAACAGGAAAATCAGATTCCTCCAGCGGCCAAGCTTTCCATAGTGCACTTAGCCAAGTGAGGGAGACAGCTCGAGCATTTACGACGAGAGGACGCTCACTTACCCGTTGCTTCAGCCCGTTTGGCGCCTACCGGGAGTTGAAAATGAGGAATAGGTTACAAAGGTGACTTCTGGCGTGGGGGGTGGGGGGAGAGAAAGAGTGGGAAATGAAATGAAAGAGGCGAGCATGTCCACAGTGAGGCGAGTGCGGGGTGACATCAGCCGTGGGACGACGGAGAGTGATGTGCAGGGTGGAAAGTTCTGGAACTGGCAACCTTTGGGATGAGAACAGGAGCGAGGGATGCCGGCATCTGTACTTGTTAACGTGAGCTCGGGGAACTGTCCACAGAAACAGAGAGCAAACGCCTGGCTTTGGGGGAAAATCCAGGGTGAATGCGTCTCAGGATTTAGAAGGCACCCCACATTCTATCTCAATGGAGGTGGTTTGGGAAAAAAAAATCTCTGTGTAGCTCCAGCAAATCTGTGGCTCCTGGTCAGCCAACTATAACGGGCAATAACCGCCTGCCACTTTAAGGGGGTGTGGGCTGAGCCCCCGGACAGCCGTGTGCAGACCTGGGGGAGGTGAGTTACCAGAACTGCTGGCACCCTTGCACACCTCCCAGGGTTTTCTCCCCGATGAAAGCCAGGATTCCTCTTTAGCCAACAAGTACATAGACTCTGGTTCAAAGGCACCTGAGACACCACCTGCTACTTCAAAAGCTCTGAGCAATTTACCGGAGGGCATTCGCGCTCCCGGGTGTGGCCGCTGCCATTTCTAACCACACTCTGGCTGGGTGAAGGAAGTCTTTTCTCTGAGATGGCTTTTCAGTGCGGACCTGTCCACGGAGGTATTTGCCAGCCTTTGTGGCTATGTCGGTGGGGGTGGGGAAGAGATCCCAATTTTGATGGCTGAAAAATCGAGAGAGGTCCAAATTTTAAGATCATGGATAAGGAATTTGGATTTTTTAAAAAAGAATTATTTACTTTTTATTTGAAAGGCGGGGGGGGGAGGGGAGAACTTCTATTGGCTGATTCACTCCCCCAAATAACGGCAACAGCCAGGGTTGGGCCAGGCTGAAGTCCGGAGCCTGGTACTCCATCCTGACCTCCCAGGTGGGTGCAGGGCACAATCACTTGGGCCATCTTCTGCTGCTTTCCCAGGTGCCTTAGCAGGGAGCTGGATTGCCAGTGGAGCAGCTGGTGAACAGTGAGGTAGGAGGAAAAAACAAACAAAAAACAAAGAGTGATGTCTCAGAAGCCAAATGAGTGCATACCAAGTGAGCCAGAGTGCTCAGCGGAAGCTAACGCTGTCTCAAGTTCACGCAAGGTCAGTGCCCAGCAGTGACCCCTGGCTGCCCTGGGGGAGGGGAGCGATCAGGGCATTCCAGGGAGGCAGCATCTCGCCAGACGCCTTCTGCTTTTTCGCCCCTTCCAGCTTCCACTCCAAACTCCCTTCCAGACACAGGGAGCAGCCGAAGGCAGGGGTGTGGGGTTTACAAGTGGAGGAAAGAATCTGCCTATGTAGGGGCCGGTGTTGTGGTGAAGCAGGTAAAGCTGCCATCTGCAGTGCTGGCATCCATATGGATGCCAGTTCAAGTTCCGGCTGCTCCACTTCCCATCCAGCTCTCTGCTATGGCCTGGGAAAGCAGTAGAAGATGGCCCAAGTACTTGGGCCCCTGCACTCCCGTGGGAGATCCAGAAGAAGATCCTGGCTCCTGGCTTTGGATCTCAATGACTCTAGTCATTGCAGCCAATTGGGGAGTGAACCAGCGGATAGAAGATCCCCTGCCCCGTGTAACTCTGACGTTCAAATAAATAAATCTTTAAAAAAAGAAAAAAGAATCTGCCTATGTACATGAGGGTTCCCGGTCATCTCAACACCAGGAAGCATCAACAAGTGGCCCAAGTCCTGTTCTTCTCTGTCAATGGGAGTCCAGAGACCAAGAGTCCCCCTTTTGTGCCTCCCCTGGCTCGCTGGGACTCAGGAACACCAGCATCCGTAGACCACAGCAGTAAGATCCCAATGGGCATGGAGAGAGGAGAGCAACACGCCCAGGGGAACAGGGACAAGCAGGAAGCTCACGAGAGACCCTTCATAGGGGCTGGTGCTGTGGCCTAGAGGGTGCAGCCACCGCCTGTGGCACCTGCATTCTGTATGGGTGCCGGTTCGAGACCCAGCTGCTCCACTTCCGATCCAGCTCTCTGCTGTGGCCTGGGAAAGCAATGGAAGATGATGGCCCAAGTCCTTGGGCCCCTGCACCCACATGGGAGACCCGGAAGAAGCTCCTTGCTTCGGTCTGGGGCAGCCCTGCCCGTTGCAGCCACTTGGGGAGTGAACCAGCGGATGGAAGATCTTTCTCTCCCACTGCCTCTGTCTCTCCTCTGTAACTCCGCCTTTCAAGTAAATAAAAATAAATCTTAAAAAAAGAGAGAGATCCTTCATAAAATACAACTGGGAAGACATGCAGGCCTTTAACCAGCAAGCAGATGAGGATATTTAAATCCAGCACACTGTGGGTTTTTAAAATCACGACTTGAAATGAAAAACCCAGTAGATGAACATGAACTCTGGTGACTTCCAGACCAGTTGCTTGGAATGTTCTGTGGAAGAAAACATCTCAAAGAACAAAACAAAAAGTCAAAGGCAAAGGAGATAAGAATGAAAAGTTAGGCTACATGGCGTCAGCTTAAGGAGATAGAAGAAGCAAATAATAGGAATTCCATTGGGAGTAAAACACAGAGGAGACCGAGAGGCAGTGATTCACCTAACAAAAGGAGGTTAGCTTGAGAACATGACTTTTCGGATTGAAGAGTTTTACTGGTTGAGAACTTTACTTATCTTGAGAAGAATCCGGGGCTCCAAGGACACAGAGAAATAAGGCATTTAGATTATGCACTTAAAGAAAAGGAACAAAAAAATTGGAGTGTCATAAAAGCCAAAAGATTGTGAAAACGTATGTACAGCCAGATGACCTGCGGAAGAAACAAAGTTTTTTACATATGCTTATAACAACATAAAGATAGCCACTCTTTCTGTGACCAATTGCTGTATTAAAATAACACCTTGATACTTTGTGTCTTCAGGGACAGGTTAAGCCACTGCTTGGGTCACCCATGTCCCATATTGGAGTGCCTGAGATAGGATCCCCCTCCTCCAATTCCTTTTTTTTTTTTTTTCCTTTTTTCTCTCTTAAGATTTACTTATTTATTTGAGAGGCAGAGTTACAGACAGAGAGAGGGAGAGACAGAGACTGAGAGATCTTCCATCCGCTGGTTCACTCCCCAAATGGCTGCAACGACCAGGCTGGGCCAGGCTGAAGCCAGGAGCCAGGAGCTTCTTCAGGATCTCCCACATGGGTACAGGGGGCCAAGTATGTGGGCCATCCTCCGCTGTTTCGCCAGGCCATAGCAGAGATGTGGATCAGAAGAGGAACAGCTGGGACATGAACTGTTACCCATATGGGATGCCGATGCAGCCAGTGGAGGTTTAACCTACTATGCCACAGCACCAATCCCCTGCTTCCACTTTTGATCCAGCTTCCTTCTCATGCATACACAAGGATGTGAGTCCCTGCCACTCCTGTGGAAGATCTGGATTGAGCTCCTGGCTGTCTTGTGGGAAATGGGGGAGTGAACTGGTAGATGTGAATCTCTCTCTCTCTCTCCCTCTTTCCCTCTCTCCCTCTCTCTCTCTCCCTTTCTCCCTCAAATACTAAAAACCACTCCAATATCTTCTGTTGTAGTCTTTTGACCATTTTTCTCTAAAATCAAATTCTTCAGGTGGGAGTTTGGCACAGCAGTGAGGCCACCATTTGAAAAGCCCAGATATCGCATCAGAGTACTTGGTTCAAGTCTTGGCTCCTCTGCTTCCTACAGGAAGAGAGCTTTAAATGTGTATTGCTTAAGTGAATCTGGAAAGTTTACTATGTGACAGTCTTAAAAAAAAGATTTATTTGAAATCAGAGTTATATATATATATACAGAGAGAGAGAGAGAGAGAGAGAATCTTCCATCTGATGGTTCACTCCCAAATGACTGGGGCTGGGCCAGGCCAAAGCCAGGAGCCAAGAACTCCATGCAGGTCTCTCACATGGGTGGCAGGGGCCCACGCACTTGGGCCATCTTCCACTGCCTTCCCAGGTGCATTAGCCCGAAGCTGGATCAGAAGTGGGGGAGCCCAAGATTGGAACTGGTGCTCATATGGGCGCCAGCATTGCAGGTGGCAGTTTAAGTCGCTGCAAAATGGAGAAATAATTAAAACAACTCCATTTTTCCCCAGGGATCAATTAGATGCGCTCAAATAAGACACACACTGAAAACTGGGAAAGATCTAAGATTTAAAATTATTACAGAGAGGAGCAGGCATCTGGCTCAGTGGTTAAGCCGGTAGATGGGACACCCACCTTCCTTATCAAAGTGACAGAGTTCAAGTGTCACTTCTGTTTCCAATTCTAGTTTCCTGCTAACACAGACTCTGGGAGCCAGCAGGTGACGGCTCAGGTAGTTGGGTCCTTGCTGGAGACGTGGATTTTGTTCCTGGCTCCTAGCTTCGACCTGGCCTAACCACAGCCATTGTAGGTATTCGGGGATTGAACCAGTGGATGGAAGTTCTCTCTGTCTTCTCTCTCTCTCCCCCTCCCTTCCTCTCTACCACTCAAATAAAAGTAGTTTTTAAGAAGTTTATTTTTATATATTTGAAAGGGGAGAGAGAGAGAGAGAGATTTTTTCCACCTGCTGGTTCACTCCTCAAATAGCCTCAATAGTCAGGGCTAGGCCAGGCTGAAGACAGGAGCCAGGAGCTCCCTCTGGGTCTCCCATATATGGGTGGCAGGGAGCTGGATTGGAAGCAGAGCAGCTGGGATCCCAATATGGAATATCTGCAGTGCCACAGCACCTGCCCCCCAAATAAATTTTTATATAGAAAAGTGTAGATATTAAGGGTAAAGGAGACATATGTGTATATAGTTAGTATTCCAAATAATGGAACAAAATATGCGTAGAAATATATATGTATGTGTATATTATATATATATATATATATATATATATATATATATAGCTGTTTCTCTCTATATTTTTTCTGAAAGCTGAGATCAACCATACAGCTGAAGAGGCATATTCTGGAGGCATATTCTGTTTCCATTACAACGTATACAGAAGAAAAGGCAACATCAAGATATAGGCTAGGGAAGCCATTTAACTTTAGAAATAGCAATTAATTTGAGTTGCCGTTTTAGACAAGCAAGCGTTACAAACGTCCTCACTTGAATTCGACAAACCCTAAAGACATCACAGCAGCAAGAATCCCCAGACTAGGGGAGAGGCAGCTCAGGAAGCCTTAGGAAGGGAAAGGTTTTTATGTTTCATTGTAGGCAGGGGTCTTAGTTTTATTCTGCTATGAGAACCTGAGAATGGATGATTGATTAAAAGAGGAAGAGAGATTTGCTTCTTAAAAAAAAAAGATTTATTTATTTATTTGAAAGAGACACACAGAGAGAAGGAGAGGCAGAGAGGTCTTCCATCCACTGGTTCACTCCCCAGTTGGTCACAAACAGCTGGAGCTTTGCTGATCCAAAGCCAGGAGTCTGGAGCTTCCTCCAGATCTCCCGTGTGGGTGCAGGGACCCAAGGACTTGGGCCATCTTCTACTGTTTTTCCCAGGCCACAGCAGAGAGCTGGATCAGAAGTGGAGCAGCCGGGACTCGAACTGGCGCCCACATGGTGTGCCTGCACTATAGGCAGCAGCTTTACCCACTATGCCACAGCGCCAAGATTTGCTTCTTAGAGTTCTGAAGGCTGGGAAGACTGGGGTAGAAGGGCTGCATGGTGGGGAGGGCTTTCATGCTGTGCCCTCTCATGGCGGCAGGAGGAGAGGGAGGATCAGATCAGAGGGCAAGAGAAGGAGGGAGCCCAAGCTCATCAGAAAGCCTCTTCCACTCAGGGCCTAGTGTCCTGGTCAGTTTCCCACCTGTGGCCACCACTGCCTTTGGGATGAAGTTTCCCAGCAGATGAGCTTCCGGGGCGCGGGGGGGGGGGGGGGTCATGTTCAGCCCAGGCCAGGGAGGAAGACAGCAGGAAATAGGCCAGGGAGGAGCTCCTTACCCGCACCTTTTCCCTACCCATAATTCTGTAGGCAGGCAGCACTTAGGAATCATGGTAGCAGGAACTTGCCGTCTCCCCCAGAGAAGGCACTGAATCCGGTTTATAGCACCGGAGGAGCACACGCCAGGGCCTAGAAACTGAGAGACCCCAGGGGCACGACTCACTGCGGGAGGGATAAAACAATGGAGGTATGCTAATTGCAATTTAAAAATCTAGAGGCATTGGATATAACACCCATGTAATAGGTATGTGCCGTGTACAGTCATTAAGACACGTGTTGAGTTGTAGAGTGGATGCAATCAGAGAAGCTAGCAAGACTCCAGGCCACAGGGATGTGGACATGACACCTAACAGCGGTCATGTATCAGACACAGCACTCCATAGATGAAACGGCAGAATGGATGCAAGGAATGCACCAGCAAGGTTCCGGGCCGGGAGAGGGCACACCGAGTTTCAGAAAATGCTCCATGGAAAAACACAGTGTCAGCCCAGGAATGTGTGAAGCAGTCCCATCTCCCATCAAGCACAGAGAGGCAACGACTAAATTCTCTCAAGCATGCAGGCCTTCAAGATCAGCATCCACTGACACTTCTCGAAACAATGCTAACCATGGACTGCATGTACCCCAGCCAGCTATGATACATCACAAATGAAGATCTCAGGTTTCCTGGCTTCCTTGGATCACGTAAACATGAAACGAATGGAGAACTCATGGAATGGTGGCTAAGAATGTAATAATCAATCCTAACAAATGCATAATAGTTCATATTTTTTAAGATTGGAAGGTTGGAAATAAGTATAGATATGCTAATTATTCTGCCCTATTTTTCAAAGCAAGAAGTGAAGAAGTACTGTCTATGGGTAAAACGTGTACTATTTTTTGTTTTTTTAAACTTCTCCAGAGGCCTGTGCTGTAGCATAGTGGGCTAAGCCTCCAGCTACAACACCGGCTCCCCAGACTGGTACCGGTTCAAGTCCCAGTTGTTCCTCTTCCAATCCAGCTCTCTGCTATGTTCTGGAAAAGCAGTAAAAGTTGACCCAAGTGCTTGGGCCCCTGCATCCATATGGGAGACCCGGAAGAAGCTCTTGCTCCTGGCTTCGGATTGGCGCAGCTCTGGCTGTTGTGGCTGTTTGGGGAGTGAATCAGCAGACAGAAGACCTTTCTCTCTGTCTCTCCCTCTTCCTGTCTGGAACTCTACCTCTCAAACAAGTAACTAAAATCTTTAAAACCAAACAGCACTACTCCATGAAAATGCATTTTATTTTCTTCTTAACTTTAGAGATACCTTTTGGGAAACCATATTCCCAGGGATAAAGAGATATTTACAACTTCAATCATTCCTTCCTTTTAAAAATTAAAGTTATTGGGCAGGCACTGTGGCACGGCAGGTTAAGCTGCTTCCTGCAATCCAGCATCGCATATGCCCACCAGTTTGAGTTCTGACTGCTCCACTTCTGATCTGGTTCACTGCTAATGCGCCTGGGAAGGCAGAGGAAGATGGCCCAAGTGTGTGGGCTCCTGGATGATGGCTTCACGCTGGACCAGCCATGGCTGTTGCAGCCATTTGGGGAGTAAACCAGTGGATGAAAGTGTGCACGCTCTCTCTCTTTCTCTGCCTTTCAGAGAAATAAATAAGTAAATAAAAAAATAAAGAAAGGAAAGAAGGAAGGAAGGAAGGAAGGAAGGAAGGAAGGAAGGAAGGAAGGAAGGAAGGAAACATTTTTAAAAATAAATAACATGATAGGGAATGATCACTCATATCGTAGCAGATTGCTACTTAATATTCTCATTTTAAAAAAGAAGAGGTCATGTTCATATTTATATACAATATTTAGCAATATCAGTTGCCTCAGGAGGGGTGGGCAGAGGGAGAGAGATACTCAGGAACTGGAGTCAAATGTCAGATTCTGTGTTTCTTATGAATTTGATTTTTACAGGACTCATGTACTCTTTTTTGTTGTTGCTGCTAAAGAAAAAACAGCTTAATAACGAGGAAATAACAGGTGACAGGCTAGAAACTGCATATGGGGCTGGCACTATGGTGTAGCAGGTAAAGCCACCACCTGCAGTGCTGGCATCCCATGTGGGCACTGGTTTGAGTCCTGGCTGCTCCACTTCTGATCCAGCTCTCTGCTAATGTGCCTGGGAAAGCAACAGAAGATGATCTAAATACTTGGGGTGCCTGCCATCCACGTGGGATACCTGGAAGGAGCTCCTGGTTCCTGGCTTCAGATCAGCCCAGCTCCAGCCATTGCTGTCATTTGGAGCATGAAGCAGTGGATGGAAGATTTCTCTCTCTCCAACTGTTCTTGTCCAATAAATAAATAAATCAGAAAGAAAGAAAGAAAGAAAGAAAGAAAGAAAGAAAGAAAGAAAGAAAGAAAGAGAGAGAGATAGGGAGGGAGGGAGGGAGGGAGGGAGGGAAGAAGGAAGGAAGGAAGGAAGGAAGGAAGGAAGGAAGGAAGGAAGGAAGGAAGGAAGGAAGGAAGGAAGGAACTGCACACAAGGTGCTGTGGTTTGGATATGCTTTGGCTCCTGAGCTCACAAGAAGATTAAATTCCAAAGCCATTAAGTTGATGGTACTGAGTGCTTGGATACTTAGCATAATTATGGTGTGTGGGAGGTGGGCCTGGTGGGAGGGTCTTAGTCAGCAGGGGAGTGCCCTCCAAAGGCAATCCTGGCTAGATGGTTGGGTATAAAAGCTAAGTTGAACCAAGCCATTCTCTCTCTCTCTCTCTCTCTCTCTCTCTCTCTCTCCCTCCTTCTCTCTCTGCTTTCCCAGCACACTCCACTTTTGCCATCCTTGAGCCTCAAACGATGACTAAACCAATGGGGCCCAGGCGATCTTGGACTGTGAACCTCCAGAACTGTCAGTGAAGAGAAACTTCCTCCCTAAGTAGCTTGGGTCCCATGTTTCATTATGGAAATCAAAAGCTGACTAATATATGAGGGTATACTTTAAGAAGGATTCATGGGAAATTAATATTTTGAACCATCTATGCATGAATTTCAATATTTTTGTAGCAAAATAAACATCTTTCAATTCCATTTTCCCATGAGTGTTTTGAGGTCTCCTTATTTGTTTTGCTACCAAGAGGAAAAGAGTTGGGGCCAGCACTGTGGCATAGCAAGTAAAGCTGCTGCCTGCAGTGTTGGCATTCCATTTGGGCACTGGTTTGAGTCCCAGCTGCTCCACTTCTGATCCAGCTTTCTGCTGTGGCCTGGGAAAGCAGTAGAAGATGGCCCAAATGCTTGCACCACTGCACCTGTGTGGGAGTCCTGGAAGAAGCTCCTGGCTCCTAGCTGTGGACCAGCTCAGCTCCAGCCATTGCAGCCATTTGGGGAGTGAACTAGCAGTTGGTAGATCTCTCTCTAGGCCTCTCTGTAACTCTGCCTTTCAAATAAATTAATAAAATTTTTAAAGAGGAGTAAGTTAAAAAAAAAAAGAACAAAGAAAGAAAAAATAACAGTGTGTTTGGATGCTGATGGGAACCATATCATAAAGAAAGGGCACAGGTTGGGTTCCTGGGAGAGTATACAGGATACATATTAGGGAGTTCCCCTTAGGAGGGAAGAGGAGGAAGCAGGTAAGCATAGAGGGAGATGTCAGCTGTGATGCAGCCCCAACACCCCTCACCCACCCCACAGCAAGCTTCAGAGCTTAGACAGACTTTCAGAGCTGTACAGGGCTGGGCTGGGCTGAGTGGACCTTTATCCTGCCTTCCAGCAAACTTGCTCTCTGCAGTGACAGAGGTGGCAACAGCTGGAGGCTGTGTTGTTCCAGAAGGCACCAGCAGCCGGGGCAGCAAGCCCTTCCCTGACGGGGTCCAGGAGGCCCATCACTGTCACCACAAGGGGAGCTATGACTTGGAGAAAGGCTGCGATCCATAGCACTAATAGGGGTCACTGTCTCCCAGGCCAGCCTGCAGCTTCTTCCACTGTGCTAAGAGGGAAAGAGGAGGCGCTGGGGCCGGTGCCAGCCACTGTGGGGGTTTGCTGGGAGAGGGTGTAGGCGAGATCCCTCTAGTTTCTGTGTTCTCATTGGAGCTTTAAGGAACGCCATCTCACTTGTTTCCCAGGCCGGGAGAGCCGCCTGTCCTCCTGGAGACACAGAGGCGGCTTGCTGGACACTTTTCTGTGACCCATAGGAAGTCGGTGGTGCAGAAGTTTAGAGCGGCATCAGCCATGTCTGTCACACTTTCCTCCAGCAGCAGAGGCTTGGGCGGGGAAAGCTGGAGGATCTCCTTTGCTGGGAAGGGGAAATGAGAGATGGGGAGGAGCCGAGAGTATTTGCAGAAGTGTGGCAGCTGGAGGACCACGGATGGACCGAGGCTCGGATGGGGGCCATTTCTCCTCCAACATCACACAAGCATTTAAGGGGTTGGGGATAGGACTAGTGGCAGCTCTGGTGTGTGGACGTCAGGGTCCCGGTAGGGAAGACCACAGCACCCTGCGTGATCAGAGCAGGAACACCTGCAATGGAGCTGGAGGGGGGAGGACTCACAGGAGCAGCACAGGGCCCCGGCGCTGGTGAGGGGGAGTTGTCCCATCTGCCTGCGCCCGAAGGGGCGACAACAGCCCACCTGTCTGCCACGGCTAGGCTGTGGGGAGGACTTGCAGACAGGAGCTGCCTTTTCCAGTCCCGATGGCCCAGCCAGGACGGAGCTGGGGGCAGAAATGACCTCTCTCTCAGTGTCGCCATTCTCCTATTCCCTGCCCACGGCGGCCCAGAGCAAGGTGCGGCGTGGAATAAACACGGAGAATGGGTGCACAACCTGAGTCGTAAGGCAAGGGCATTCATCTCTCTCGTGGGGATCGCAGAGGGCTCCCCGAAAATGGCAGCGCTGCCTGCAGCCCCAGATGGGAGGCGGAGGCTCTGGCGGGCTACCGAGGCGCCGTCGGAGCTTGGGCTGAGGGGGCGTTTCTCTTTCCCCTCCACCCTGCGGCCCTGCACGCCGGAGTCGCCCCCTCGGCCCTGGAGGGAAGCGGATGGCGCGGCGCGGGAGAAGTCGTTGGGGGAGGCTGCGCCAGTCCTAGCCAGAGTCCACCTTCCCAGCGCGCCGGAGGGGACGCCCGCTGTAGCCCCCTAGCTCCGCTCCCGGCCCAGCTGCAGCTGCAAGGCTCAGCTCTGAGCGCTCCCTCGCGGGCGGGCATTGGAGCAGCGGCCGAGACGAGGGCGGAGCTGGTGCACAGCTGCTAGCGCCCGAGCGGCTGTGGCTGTGGCTGTGGCTCCGGGTGGGGAGCGGCCGGGGAGGGCGCAGGTTCCGGCGGCAGGAACTGGGCTCCGGGCCGCGAGCTCACGCAGCCCCTAGGGAATGCCTGCTTGGCGCTCCCGCAGTGGCTGGTGGAGGCGCACACAACGCGGAGCTGGGAAGGGTTGGAGCAGCCGCGGGGCCTCCTATCGCCAGCTTTAGAATCCGAGAAAGCCCAGACGGAAAATTTTGGGCGGGGATCTTTTGTTTCAAGTCCCTTGTTTTACAGATGTGCAAGTGTAGGGTCCGATAGTGGCCCGCCTGGGGTCACGCAGCATTGGGTAGGGGGAAGGGAGGGGCGTTTCCCAAGGAGACCCTACCCCTTCCTAAAGGACTGGACCGACCTCCCGGATTAGACCCCCTGCCCCAGGTGCCGGAGGTGCGTGCCGCATTAGGTAATCCCAAATAACCCAAAATGAAACATAGGCCTTACAGGTGTGCCGAAATTCAACTCTGCGTTTTCCCACTGCAAACGTTCTGCCCAAGTTCACTAAAGCTAAAACTTTCCCCGGGTTTTGGCGGTGGCTTTGGCAGAACACGCGTGGGGGACCCCCGCACGGCTGAGAAGTGGTTAAAGGCAGAGGCACAGATCGAATGGGCCCACGGGTAAGCTTGGGGACCAGCCGGGGCCATGCTCGGGCCTCGAGCTGCCCATCTGAGCAACTCGACCTTGTGAGACAAACGTTGCCCGAGGGCCAATCCTGAGCGGCACCGCACCAGGGGGCGTCGGGGACACAGCTTCAGTGGGACTCCCGAGAGCCGTAGGACCGGCCGGGCGGGCAGAAAGGGGACAAGGCGGCTGCGAGCGGCCCTGGTCCCACTCTGGCGCCACTGCCGAGGCCCGGCAGGACTTGAGGGAGGCCCCCCAGCCCCTCGCACAGAGCGCGCCGCCAGCTCCCGCACTGCGCTGGGCAGCGGAGACCGGACGGGCGGCGGATGGCTGAGCTCCGGGGCTCTCCGCTCTGCGCTTCACTCAGGGGCGATTTCCGACGCCCACAGCCTTCCTTCCACTCTCTCCCTCCCTCCACCCCCGGAAAAAAAATAGCCAGCTCCAAACACATCCGGAGCCTGCCTCGCTCTCTCACCCGACTTCCCTAACACCCCAAGGCACAGGGACTTTATTTATTTATTAATTTTTTTATCTGGAGGATTAAAATCCTGAAAACATCATTGAGTCACACCCGATCTGCACCGACGTTAACCACACGCGCGCTGCAAGGAACCAAACACTCACAAGTCAGGATCTTCATGTCCCACCGAAATAACACAAGCCTAGGGACACTTAATGACCCCCCCCCCCCGTTTTCAAAATAAAGGTGTCTGGCTGGTGTACAAAAATCTATTTGTCCTCACGTTTCAGAAGCGTAAATTAGGAATTAAGTGAATTGGGTGAAGAATCCAGGGCGCATAAGTCACTTGGAGAGAATCCACCCAACATCCCTTGCCAGGCAAGAAAAAAAAAAAAAAAGCCGGAAAGTTCAAGGTGGGATGGGGGGGGGGGGCGAGGGAGGAAGAAAATCCTGAATTATTTCCCCCTCGACAGTTTTGTAGGAGAATGTGTCAGCGCTCAGGGGAGTTACAGGGAGGTCACGCGGGGCACGGCGTGGGGCGCACGGGTCCCACGCCGGCCGCTGCGTTTTCCTAACCCTCTCCAGTCGCCGGGCACATTTTTGGAACCGGAGACGCCTAGGTCAGAGCGGCTTTCTCAGCTTGCTCCTCGGGGTGGGGTTCCCAGGAGACACTTAGTGAGGACACTGGCTCCGGAAGGGAGAGCAGCGCGGGCGGCAGCTCCGCCTGAGCCACTCCGTGGGCGGCACTGGACCCCCGGGGCCGCGCGGGGGCCGGCGTCGGAAGAGACGCTCTGTCCGGAACCGCGCGCCGCCAGGTGTTGGGAAGCCCGCCGGCCGCTCTGCCGCGGGGCCGCGGGCGCCGGGATGCCTCGGAGGCTCCAGAGCTTCCTCCACACGCCCGGGACAGGAATGCAGCCGAGCGCGGCGGCGCCCCTCGTCCCCTCTGCCCACCCAAAAGCGCCTGGGAGCCCCCGCTTCCCAACCTCGGGGCAGGTCTTTTGTTTCCCCACTCTCCGCAGAGATTGCGGGGCAGGGCGGCTTCGGCTGGACTTTGACTATTAGAAGAGTGCCACTCGGTTTTGGATGTCCCCGAAATCGGCACATTCTACGGCGAAAGGCGACAGGTCAGCTAGCCAACCTGTCGCCTGCATGAAGGCGAATGTTGGCTTCAATACCGATTCAGGGAAAAAAAAGAGAGGACAAGTTCTCAAACGTAACGTCTCCAACAAACTCACAATACTCAGAGGAAAACTTTCTGCGCTGACTCCGCTGGTGCGCGCGCACGCGTGTCCAAGAAAACTTTTTTTCTGGGACTCTACCTTTCAGCTAATTTCTCCCCGCGCCTTCTCCTCCCCCCCCCCCCCGGCAGTTTTAGAGGCAGAGATTTATTTTTTCTTTTTTTCCTGGAGGACGGTTTACTTCCTACTTAAAAAAGAGGCAGGCCGAGGTGGGTGGGTGGGGGTGAGAGAGGGCCCACCTCCTGGCACAGAGTAAGAAAAGACAGGAAAAAAAAAGTTGCCAGCGATTTCCAAACAGGCCTTCCACTTCTCAAACTGATGCCCGTCCGGGAAGGGCGTGCCTCCTGGGCCCCCGGCGAGGGACCGGCTCGACAAGGGCCTAGGGTGCACCTGCGGGAGCCCCTACCTCCTCCAGTCCCTTCCCCTACCCTGCAGCGCACACATGAGGAGCACGCCCGAGACACATCTGGACCGGGGATCGCGTCCCGGCATCTGGGCAGCGGCAGCTCAGGCCGGCTCCCAGAGAGCGATCGCGGAAACGCACGCGAGTGCGCCACTCGCTGGGGTGCGACCTCTCCCAGCGCTCCGCCAACTCCAGCATCCGTCCCAGCATCTGTGTCTGGCACCAGTCCCTGGCTCCGCCCCCATGAGCCCGCCCCCTCGCCCCCGAAGCCAATAGCTTCACCTGGTCGCTCTGCACCGCCCCCAACTCTTTCCACACCTCCACGCCCCGGGAGCGGGTTGGCTGCTGAGTCCTGGGTGAAGCCCCTCCCTCGGCGTGGTGCTCGCCGCTTCTGGTAGGAAGAGCAGCCCGTCACTCCTCAAGGCCGGGCCCGCCCCCTCCACCTCGGTCTGCTCGCTGGCTTCCTGCGCAGTTCTCCTCCGCAGCCTCCGCCGGGGCTGCTCTCCAAGACTGGGGCGCTCCGAACGGCGATCAGGCAGCCCCGGCGAGCAGCCGTGCGCACCGTCCCGAGCGCTCCCGGAGAGCGCGCGCAGGGGCTCTGCTAGCCGGCAGCGGGCCGTGGCGCTGCAGCAGCCCCTGGGCCAGCACTGACCGCCGCCCCGACTTGGCGTTCCAGTTGCGGCTGCTCCCGGGACAACATGTCAAGAGCCGCCGCCGCTACAGCTGCCGCCGCCACCTGGAGAGCAGCAGCAGCAGCGGCAGCGGCGGCAGCGGCGGCCGCTTTGACCGCAGGCACGCGGGGGCAATAAGCCTCCAGCGAGCCGCGGAGGGGGAGCCCTCTCTGCGCTCACTGCCCCGGCGGGACCCTGGCCATGTGCTGAGCCATGCCCCTGGCCGCGCCCGCGGGCAGCGCATGGGGCAGCGCCTGAGCGGCGGCCGCTCCTGCCTCGATGTCCCGGGCCGGCTCCTGTCGCAGCCGCAGCCGCCCCCGCCGCCGGTGAGGAGGAAGCTCGCGCTGCTCTTCGCCATGCTTTGCGTCTGGCTCTACATGTTCCTGTACTCGTGCGCCGGCTCCTGCGCCGCCGCGCCAGGGCTGCTGCTGGGCTCGGGCTCCCGCGCCGCGCACGCCCCGCCGGCCGCCCTGGCCACCGCTGCGGACGGGACGCCTCCCAGGTTGCCGTTCCGGGCGCCGCCGGCCACTCTGCTGGCCGCCGAGGGCGCCGCGAGCCAGGAAGAGCAGGGTCCCGAGGCGCCGGACTCCCCCAGTCCCATCGCCAGCTTTTTTAGTGGGTCCGGGAGCAAGCAGCTGCCGCAGGCCATCATCATCGGCGTGAAGAAGGGCGGCACGCGGGCGCTGCTGGAGTTCCTGCGCGTGCACCCCGACGTGCGCGCCGTGGGCGCCGAGCCCCACTTCTTCGACCGCAGCTACGACAAGGGCCTCGCTTGGTACCGGTAAGTGCGCGCGGGAGCGGGCGAGGGCGCGGGGCGGCGGCATAGGCTGCAGAGGGGGCGAGCGCACGCCGGGTGCGCCCAGCTCGGCTCTCGCCACGACCCGGAGAAACTTCTGGCGCATCGCCGGCGGCTCTGGTCCGCGGTACCCAAGAACCACAGGAGACGGGGCAGCGACTGGGTGTGCGCTTGGGAAAGCAGGGTGCCATCTAGCCATGGCGTTGCCGCCCCATACACATCAATCAGGGTCGCCAGAATTTAATTTTTCCTGGCGGAGCCCCCGGGACGCTGGGAGGAGCGTTGTGCGCCCCCGCCGACGCAGCCTGCTCCCTGCACCAACTTCTGAGCAGTTTCTGCGCTCCAGACTCTAGGGGATCGGGCGGCGACAGCGTCCTGCCGAGACCGCAGGGAGGCTGTGGGTTTCTGAGTTAACATTGCTCCTGGCTCCCGGGGCCGGGAGGGGCGTCGCACCCGCGCTCGGCTCCGGCGTCTCGGGCTCGGGAGGGTGAGCTGGGGCAGGCGGCGCGCGGAGCGTGGAGCGGTGCTGGTCTCTGTCGGGCAAAGGCGCGCACTGCAGCCGGTGTGAGCGGCGCGCAGCTTTGAAGGCTTCCCGGCGCCCCCGGGCAGGGCCCACCCGTTTCCCGCCTACCCCAGCCTTGGTGCTGTGGGGGAGCGAAGAGCAAGGGACGCGTGTCTCCGCGGGCTCTTGACACGTCGGGGGCATTTTTTTGGGGGGGGCGGGTGGTGGTGGTGGTGGTAGTGAGGGTATCCAGGGATTGGGAAAACAGAGTAGCTTCGAGGTGGCGGCTGCCCCAAATTTCTTTTTCCAGTCCAAAGGGACAGAATCGCGACCGCTGCCCACGGCTTCCCGCAGCTCCCGGGCCTTGGGGCAGGGGTGGTTTGGCAGAGTCCGGGCGAGGCGCACGGGTGGGCAAGGGGTTGCCAGACACCGTCTCCGCCCCGGGGATCGCCTTCTTTCCGGCCACCAATCCCCGAGCCCGCGCGCGCACGGGTCTCCGCCAGCCCCCAGGCCCAGTGGGCTTCCAAGAGGCGGCAGACTTCTGGAGACAAAACGGAGAGAAAGGAAAACGGGGATCCCTCACACCCCACCCCGCTTCCTGTCCCCATCCTACCGTGGGGACACGGATAGGATGGAGACTGCCGAAGGGGCCAACCTCTCGCCCCCAAACCCGCGCTCTAAAGGGCTTCGCCCAGTCCCTGGTCCCACAGCCCTGTGCGTTTGTTGTTGTGAGGAGTTGCCCACGGGGCTCAGGGTTCTGGTCCGGTGAGCGCGCCTCAGAGCTGCCATCTGTGTAATGGGCGCAAAGCCGCGGCGCGCACGCTGGGCCCCTCCCCGGTGGTGTGCTGTCGTCGCCGCGACCATAGTATTGTCACAGCTTCCACGACGCCCATCTCCCCGTCCCGGGAGGAGGCCAGCGCCCTTCCAAGGTGAACCTGGCCACAGCTGGAGGCAGCCCGGGTTTCTTTTCCTTGTATTTTATTTTATTTTTTTTTATTTTCTGGGATCAGACAAGTGTTGGGGGGGGGTGCTGGCTGGAGAATCACGGATCGCGCCAGGTCGTGCGGGTGACTTGCCGTCCACCTGCCGCTCTCCTTTTCGTGGCCTCGGCACGCAGAGTAAGGGACGGAGACGCACTGCAGACCCTCGGGCTTCGCGGCTTGCGTCTGCGCTGCTAGCGGCCGCGGGGGCGGCTGAACCTGCGGGATCCGCAGCGGCCCGGGACACCCCTTCATCCTCCCGAGCTGGATGGTCGCGCCCCGGGAAGCATCAGGCCCGCGCGGCCGTGACCCCATGGATCGTGCTGCGGGAGGAGCATGCTGCACACCGGCCCCAAACGCAGCGTCCCCGGAGCGCGGGGCTAGTGGATTTTTTTTTTTAAAGAAAAAGCAATTTTAATGCTATCTGTTAAACATTTTTTAAAAATAAATTAAGAATACTGTAGTTGTCTGGAAAAAGAAGTATTGGCTTCAGAATTATTGCAAAGGCGGCGATTTTTAAACAGAGACTCCCGGCCCAGGGCGCGGTATCCCGATTCCCGGCGCCCACGCTGCGCCTTTGGGCCTCGCTGCCGTGCCCCAGGGCTCTGCTAGGCCTGGCGGCCCGAGCGAGGTGGGCCCCGTCGCTCACCCGGGAGAGTGGCCCTTGGGAAGCGAGGCTGGGGCAAGTCTTCGGAATGGGGTCGCGGGACAGCGCGGGAGACCTACAGCCACGGGCGCGCACGGCTGGGTGCCAGGGTCACTCGTTCATCGGTTTAATGGGTCGAGGAGTGCGTCTGTGGGGGCGCAGGGCGGCCGACGGATACGCCTGGAGTTTCGGAATGGGATTCCGGCTCCAACGGGACTTTCGCCCCTGCAGCCGGATCCGGAGGGGTCGTGATGGCCTGCGAACCCCGACCCCTTGCCACCCGGCACGGGGTGAGCTTTGCTTTCCCAGCCTCCTGACCCAGTTTGTTTTCGTCTGCGATTGGGACTCTTCCCCGATTCTATTATCCGGCCCCGTGGAATCAGCCTTCCAAACGCAGCAGCAGGTGCTGGTGGGGGTCTCCTCGGGGTGGCTTGCCGGCCCTGGGCGGAGGGGGGTAGGGAAACATCTGAAAACTGCGGTAGGGGCGGGGTGTGGGTCTGCAGAACTTGCTATTTGCAAGGGGTGGAGAAGACACATCCCTGGACATCTAGGCTTGGAATCTTGATTGAAACTTGGACTTAGCCGAACATTGAACATCTAACTTTTAAAGGTTTTTTTTTTTTTAACCTTTAATCTGTTTTAACTGTTGATGGATTTTTATGGACTTGCATGACCTCACTTTGTGAATTAAGTGTGCCAAATATTATTATTGGTTATACAGAAACGTGTCTGAGATTTTTATAGGGACAGAAACTCCTGGATTCCCCTTCCCCAGTTTGAGTGGTACACATAGGTGGGCGTTTTAACTCGGTGGCTGACATTAAACCAAGTGCAGTGTGTGTGTGTGTGTGTGTGGTTTAATAATACTGTTAGCTAACACTTACTGAGTGTTTTCCCTGTGTGCCAGCCACTGTTTCAAGTTTTACAGGATTAGCAAATTTAATCCTCATTATAGCTCTGTGAAGTAGGGACTTTTACGGAGGAGCAGCAGCAGGCACAGAGAGGTTAAGCAACCAGCCCAAGGACTCACAGCTGGAAACAGGGCAAAGCTACAGAGGAGCTCTGAGCTGGGTTTAACGTTTTTGACAGGCTTCTGACTAAGGTGGCTGCAGTAACCGCAGCGGGCATTATGATGTCAGTCATTTTAAAAGAGCATCAGCTCCCAAACAGGCTCGGTGAGTAATATCCAAAGTTGGTTTAGAAGTGGAGTGAAGGCACCCACACCACTGTGGCAGTTTTATGTCTCCGTGCACGACAGAATCAAAGGAGTCATTAAAATGACACAAATTTCCCTCCAGTACAAGAGGCTGAGAGAACACAGCCAGGGTCCTCGCCCGCCCGAGGAGTGGATTTATTCTCTGCCATTTGCCCTTTTTCAAGGTGGGGAGGTGCTGGGGGACATAGGGTTAAATGACACGGTCCACAACTTCTTGGGAATTAATGTATTCATTCAAAATACTGCCTCCAGTGAAGGCTGAATAATTAATTTGTACATATTAAACAGAACACTCATACAGCCAACACTTGGAGCAGGTCTCTTAGAATGAGATTCTAAAAACCCCAGTGACTTGAGACATCTCACATGGCAATCTTGTCCACGTTTTTTATTTTAACAAATGCCGAGAAGCCTAATTGCCCCCCCCCCCTTCTCTTAATCTAGGTCTAAAAACCTGATGACAAAGAACGCTTCTGGCTTCCCGGAGGGAAATTTAAGATAAGATCTGATTGGGGATGATCTGTTTTGAAGTAATTGCCCTCTCAGTGCTGGAGTTTAAACGGAGCTTCTAACTCATTTCCAAGCTGCTGGGTGAAGATCAAAAATCTACATTTGTATGCAACAATTTGAAATACAAACCGTCATGTTACAAAGCTGTCAGGATTTATTAGCAAGACAGTGTAGCATGTGCTGAACTCTGTTTTTAATTAGGCACCTAAATTAGACCATAAAATGGTTGATTAATCTTTTACAAGTTGAGGGGAAAATATAACATAAATTAACCTAATCATAAGTGTTTTCCCAGATGCTTGAGTTAATAAAATAGTCAATATTTAATAGCCACCTATTTGTTTTAGATAAATAAAATGCTGCAGCGTGTGTGTTAACTTTCACTTATTGTCTTCTGAATGATACATTGTAATTGATCAGGTCTCTTAAAATTAGGTTGCAGCCTGTGTCTTTAAAAGTATTTATCAAAATAGAACACAACAATTACGACTTGGATGCTGACTCAATTAGATTTTGAATTTTAGAATGGAACCTAATTATGGAAAAATTCTAATTCGGTGTAGACTAATATTTATGAAGGCAATCACCCCGCTAACGTCGTGTTGTTTGGAATTTTTAAATGACCTCTCGCGGTATCTGTTTTCCTAGTTCGGTGTCTTATTTTTGCTTGACGGAAAACTTTGATATTGTGAAAAAAAAACTGTCACAAAACCTCATGCCATAGATTCATGCTAATTGGCCTTTTTGTTGAAAACATGTGCTAGGATATAGGCTTTTCTGGTTATTAAAAAATGAATTAAAATGAATTATTTGAATCATGAAAATTATTTATAATTGAAAGTGCACCAGAACTTAAAAAAAAAAAAAGACCACTGTTAGTCTTAAATCAGGGAGGAGCATTTATTTAAAGAAATTTGGGACTGCTTGCCTGCTGCTGTCTGGGTTTTTTGAATACTTTATGTTCTCACTCTATGAACATGGAAATTCAGTTGATTGGCAGAAAACACAGAATGTCCACACTAAAGGCAGAACATAATGAGCATTTCTTTTGCCGTGAATAGAGTTAGTTTCCAAATAGGGCGCTACCTCTCTCATTTAACAGTCGGTGCGTTCACACAGGACGAGAAATTTCAGTCCCAGGCTGTTGGCATGGTCAGGAATCCCAGCAAAATGAATTCCCCAAGTATGTGGCATATTTTCCAGGGTAATGAAAACAATATGCCGCCTACCTCACATGCAAACATTTACCATGACCGAAGAGAAATGAGATACTGCTATCTTTGAAAACTAATTGTAAGTAGAGCATGAAACTTTAAAAAAAAATCTATATATATTTAAAAAGTTATCTTGACTCTGCAAGCCCTCTCAAACTATGCCAAAATAAAACTCACATCAAATAAAACTGATGTTAGCTTCTGTCGAGGTTTTAGTTTGATTTTTCTCATCAAGCAATCTGGGGAAAATTTAGGGCGCGAGGAGTACTTTAGAAGTACCATCATTCTAAATAATCTACATTGCAGCCAAGAGGTTATGCCAACAAAATCCACTTCTTATACACAGATAAGAGCGCTATCCATTGCCTTTCTATTTGGATGTCAAGTGCTTTTTAAAATACCGCTTACAACGGTTCTGTGGCTTGGAAAAAAAATGCTAGAAAAATAGCTTAAGCTCCTGGGTGACTAAAAAAAAATGTGACTTTTGCCACTTGGAAACACGTTTATGAAGAAGAGGCTTGCCAGTGCGGATCTGTACACATTATAACATACACACACACATGCACACACACACGCACACATGGTACATTGCTGGGCTTAAAAAAAAAACCATTTTTCCTGTAAATTTGGCAGATGTGAAAAGTAAGCCTTTGGTTTCGCACTGAGCTGACTACATTTCGGCCGGGGCTGGACTCTGGCTTGCCAAGGGGTCAGTTCTTGAGGGGCCGTGCACCTCGATGGAGGGGCCACGTGTGGCTCCGGACCCCACAGCCGCTGAGATCAGAAACCCATGGGACCCCGGGGCAGTGTGTGAGGAGCCAGTGGCCGGTGGCATCACAAGCAAGGGCAGAGGAGTGAGCAGAAACGAGAGGGGGAGCGAAGAGACGCTCCCATGCCCGAGGCGGGTCACCCGAGGCGCCCAGCATGGCCCCAGACGGCCCGACGCGGCCACGTGGGCGCCCACAGGGGCCTTCGCGTACATGGCCCCGTCCGGAAGAGGGAGAAAATGGCCGAGGCCCCCCGCCTCCCCAACCCGTCGGCGTCAGGGATCAGTCAGCACGGCCCTTGTGTCGCGTGAGGATCGCTGCATCTGGCCCGAGGACCCGCTTGAGCCCTAGAGACAGATGGCGCGGCTTCCCCGCGTTGGGGGCGGGGCCGAGGCGGCCCCAGGTCACGTGACCCGCAGCGCCCCCCCCCCCCCCGCCTCGCGCTCGGGCCTCACCTGTCTGGCTTAAGCCCTGGGCGGAGCGGCCCGCGCTGGCGGTGGGCGGGGCCGGCGGGACCCGTCCCAGCGCGGACTGGTCAGAGTGACTTCCGAGAAGCCAATGGCGTTCGGGCTCCTCAGGAAGCCCCGCCTAGCGCAGGGGAGGGGGCGGGCAGAAGCGAGCGCGCCCCGCCCTTGCCAAGTGGGTCCGGCCGCTCCAGCCTCAGACTCGTCGCGGCTGAATGGGTCCCTGAGCCGCCTTTGCTTTGGGAGCGGGAAGCGGGAGGTGAACTCTGGTCCACTTTCCCTTTTTTGGGGGGCGGGGTGGGGGAAGCTGTGTACTCTTCCGTAATGACTGGCAGTCAGGCGATTCAGCGTGCTGAGCAGGTAACAGAAGATCGCTCGTGTCCTCACGATGACCTGTGACAAGGGGGCATGAAAAATGGCAAGGACCCGGATTCCTACCTGTCCAGCTCCCTAATCGCACCTGGACCAGGACCGAGGGGCCGGAATCCCCCACCCCCGCCGCCTCCCTGCCCAGGTGCCCCGGACGCGCACCTGCGGGCACCCCCTTCCCTAGGGCCCTGTGCTCGCCCGCTAACTTGGAGCAGGTGGGGAAGGCGTGGCCCTCCTCTAGCCACGCCCCAGCCCCGGGGTGGGCGGTGGCCGAGGGTCCCGCGGGTGCTGCCCAGGGCGGGTTTGGTGTGCGGGAGATGGCCTGGAAATGCAAGGTGTAGGGGCTACTTGCATTCCCGTGCGCTGTCCCCGTTGGAGGCCCTGGTTCGCCCGCTGACCACTCCTGGTGCCCGCTGCCCGCTGGGCGCCCTCTCCCTGCCTCTCTGGCTGGAATCCCGCCCTGCCTCTTGATGCGCGGGTCCCTGGTGCCCCGCCGGTTGGTGGTCCCAGTCTCCAGGCACTTAGGGTGTGCTGGCGCTGCCTGGACACACGAGTAAACAGACTGTTCCCACGATAGCTCAGGGCTTGTAGAGCGGCCCCAAGTGGAGGAGTCCCCGTGGGAGAGGGTGGGGTGGAGACGAGCAAGGTAGGGAGGCCAGGGTGCCCTTAGCCCTTATCATGAACTTGGAATACTGAATGGGGGAAGCACCGGAGTGATCATTTTAAGGCTTTTCCTGTACTCCACGGACGGTGCATTCTTATAAAATCAGGTTTACCAGCCTTTATTTCATTTACCTAACGGTGATTTAGTGAGCACTTAATTTTTTTTTTTTCCAATGAGAAATGGCGTTCAACATTCGTATTTCCAAGGATTGTGATTCAGAGAATAAATAGATCATGGAGAATGTCAGTCTCACCTAGAAGGAAAACAAAAAAGTGCCTGGGATGGTTGAATGATGGTAAGGGGGTGACCAGACCAGAATGGAGCAACAAGGGACAGTTTTCAGGAACAAAATTCACATCGGGCAAGAGGAAGACACTGAAGTAGGGTCAGAATACCCGGTGTTCACCCAGTTTGATCTTTTTGACTCCGAGTGACTACTGGAGTGTCAATCTATAGGCTGGTGGAGCTCAAAAAATCCTTATGCCACCTTCCAATTCAAGTGGCAAATCCGAGCGTCTTAGAAGCAATGAGCCCTACACCAATGCCCAAACGTTTCACCGGCATCACACAAGTTTGGTGAAAACTACAAACGTGTCCCACAGACACATACACGATCAGGGTCGGTGAAGCCTCCAAGGTTGCTTTTCTCAAACAGAAACTTAACTTAAAAAAAAAAAATAGACTTAGTGGGTTTTTTTTTTGGGGGGGGCAGTTATATACTCAGCAAAACCGAGTCAAGTGCAGAGGATTCCCGTATACCCTCTACCCCTAGGCATGCACACTCTCCTCCCTTTTCAACACCCCCCACCAGAGTGGCACGTGTTATAGCAGCTGGCGGACGCACACTGCTAGTCCAGCCTCGATGCAGGGGTCTGCTGTTGGTGTCCTGCCTTCTATGGGCTTGGGCTGGTGTAGAATGACACGTACTGTCCTTTGTAGTGCCATCTAGGTTGGTTTTCCATTGTTCTCTCCATGCCTGGAGCATGTGTACTTGTAGAGCCCAGAGGAAGTACGAGAACCATGAACTTGTCCTTGAAGAGCTTGTCCTAGTGGATGAACTAAAAATCCAGAGGCTTAAAGAAACCTCAAAGTCATTTAAGCACTGATTTAAGAACTAAAACCACATTCGTCTTGCCAGATCACTGATAAATCTAAAAATCATTTTAAGAAGCAGCAGCAGCTGATGATATAGTAAAATCTTTATTTTTTGGTAAGATTTACTTGTATTTGAAGAGTTACAAAGAGAGTGAGGGAGAGACAGATCCTTCATTTGCCGGTTCGCTCCCCAAATGACCTCAGCAGCTGGGGCTAGGCCAGGCTGAAGCCAGGAGCCAGGAGCTTCCTCCAGGTCTCCCATGTAGGTGCAGGGGCCCTAGCACCTGGGCCATCTTCTGCTGTTTTCTCGGGTGCATCAGCAGGGAGCTGGATGGGAAGTGGAGCAGCCAGGACACAAACTGGCACCCTTATGGGATGCTGGCACTGTGGGTAGTGGCTTAACCTGCTGCACCACAGCGCAGGCCCCAGTAAAAAATTCTAAATATGATTTTGTAGTGTACACTTTCCAAAGAAAGCCAAAGAGGGAAGAAGGGGCAAGAGTGTCAGTTACGTGAAATGCAACAGGGAGAAGGAAAGCCTCTTGGCCGAGCCAGCCAGGGCTTGCTGGGCAGGCCAGAAGGCCAGGCGCTTATTTCATCTCAACTGCGAGCCTTCCTGTGTGATTTCCTTTCGCTTCAAAGGAGGAAACGGAAGCTTGCCAAGGTTGCCCAAGGTCGTACAGCTGCACCTGTAGGTGGCTGTGCCTCTTGAACCCACAGGAGAAGGGGATGCCTCCCGAGGGCCCTCCCAACCCCACAGCTTGGAGGTTTTATTCACAACTGAAATGCAACGTGGTGTTTCTGCTGGACCTGGTTAGGCCCTCCCCTCCCCTTCCCTCTCCTCCCCTTCCCTCCCCTCCCCTCCCCTCTCCTCCCCTCCGCTCCGTTTGCTCCAAAGACAGAGACTTTGCCACAGCAAGTATTCCTGAGATTAAGTGTGTTTTTCTCTCTCCTTTTCTGTCTCTGTACTTACGAGCTCTTGGACGCCTTATGCTCACTCTTCAGCCCATCCTGTTGCTTGGACTTAGGCGCTGATGGTGGTAGTCCTCACCCGTGCCCTCCCTGCACCGACCCATCACTTCCGGGTCATCCCTGTAGCCCTTGCACCAACCACAGCACCTGTGCGCTCAGCTCCCCTCCTCTGATCACGGTCTCCAGCCGGTCCCCCCTTTCCCAGCCCTGCCTCTTCTCCCACCTGGTCCTTTAGGCTGCCCACTATACCCATGCTACTCAGACTCTCATTTGGGGAATGCTCCCCCACATACTCTCTGTGGCCACTGCTTTCCTGTTGCAGCCTGTGACACCCTCAGCACCCTTGTCCCCACCTGGGGAGGCAGCTTGTTCTGTACTGGTCCCAGTGGCTGGCTGTGCACGGGAATATCTCCAAGAGAAGACTCAGTCCACCCTGAGTTCACGTCCTTGACCAAGAACTTGGTTTTTCTTCTGTAGCGTGCTGGCCCTGCCAGTCACCTGCCCTTACCCGCTGCAGGACTGAATGATGTTCACAGATTGCAGCATTCATGTGGGTTCTACTCTCTTAACCACTTTTCAGCACAGTCTTATTTTATAGCTTTCCCAAGCTTCCCGCCATCATTTCTAAGGAAGTGTTGCATTTTCTCTCTTTTCAGTATTTTTTGGATGCAATCCCAGACATCATATTATTGTATCTGTAAATCTGACTTATGGGTTATTTGAGTCAAGTTTTTATCCACATACTTACAGAACAGTGCCCAAGTCGGAAGTGTGCAACACGGTGAATTTTTCCCAAAGCGAACCTACAAGTGTGTGGGTAACAAGTGCCAAGACCAAGAGCCAGCATGAAGCAGGCCAGGGGCACAGTGGTGAGGTCATCGCTTGGGATGCCCACATCCTATGTCAGAGCGCCGGTTCAAATCCTGGCCTCTCCACTGCTTATGGCAGCTTCCTGCTAATGGGCTCCCTGGGAGGCAGCAGTCATGGCTCAGGTGCTTGGGTCCCTGCCACCCACGTAGGAGATCTGGACGGAGTTGGGAGCTCCTGGCTTCAGCCTGGCCCAACCCTGACTGTTGCAAGTTTTGGGGGAACTCAAACAGCAGATGGAAGATACATCTCTGTCTGTCTCTATGCCTTTCAAAAAAAAAAAAGAGCGAGCAGTTTAAGGACCCTCAAAGATGCTCTCTTGCCTCCTTCTGATGACTGTCACTGTCCCAAGGACAAACGCTCTTCTGCCGCCACAGGTTAGCTTTGTCAGTGTGGAACTGAGTAGAAATGCGAATGCAGAGACCTTTAAAAACGTGTGAAGTCATTGCCAGTAGGGAGAGACTGGGAGATGTCACAAGGGAAGTCCTAATTTCCAGCTGCTTTAAGAAAGGAGGGGACACTCTAGGGCCTGCCTGTAGGATGGCAACAGCTGGCTGGCACGGGGAGCAGCTGCCTCTGTTTGCCAGATTCCCCCCCCCCCAACACACACTGTCCCTTTTTGTCTCCCATTTGGCCTAAGCGTCACTCATGTGTTATTACCAGACTGGGGAGCTACACCACTTCCCCACTTGTTTCTAGTCTGCACATTGCAGGATTGAATTTCCTCCATCCAGTGTGTCCTGGACATTCTTGTTTGACTTCGGCATTAGCTTTTCTCTCTAACTGTGCTGTCCTTGTGTACCAATATGGACTCTACTGTGTGTGACCGGCACACGGCTCATGCCCTCAGCCTCCCCACACTGGCCTCTGCCTGTCCAATGAGCACAGTGATCATGACCTTGGAGATTTTAGCCATGACAGGTTTTTTTTGGAAAGGCAGAGAGAGGGAGAGAGGCATCTCCCATCTGCTGGTTCACTTCTCAAATGCTTACAAGAGCCCAGGCTGTGCCAGGTCCAGCCCAGGAGCCAGAAACTACATCCACATCTCCCATGTGGGTGTCTGGGACTTCAACCATGAACCAAGTGCGTGGGCCTCCACATCCACATGGGAGACCTGGAAGAAGCTCCTGGCTCCTGGCTTCAGATCAGCACAGCTCTGGCTGTTGCGGCCATCTGGGGAGTGAACCAGAGGATGGAAGACCTCCCTCTCTCTCTCTCTCTCTCTCTCTCTCTCTTAAAACAAAATAAAGGGGCCGGCACTATGGCCTAGTGGGTGAAGCCACCTTCTGCAGTATCAGCATCCCATATGGACACTGGTTCGAATCTTGGCTACTCCACTTCCCATCCAGCTCTCTGCTGTGGCCTGGGAAAGCAGTAGAAGATGGCCCAAGTCCTTGATCCCCTGTACCCATGTGGGAGACCTGGAAGAAGCTCCTGGCTCTTGGTGCAGCTCTGGCTGTTGTGGCTATTTGGAGAGTGAACCAACCGATGGAAGACTTCTCTCTTTCTCTCTCTGCCTCTGCCTCTCTGCAACTCTGCCTTTTGAATAAATAAATCAAAATTTAAAAAAAATTGTGTGGAACCTAGCATTTCTCTTTGAGGGCAGAGTTCTCTTTTGCTTCTTAGGAACCTCTTAACAACACTTCTAACTTAAGTTAGTTAACTTCTTAAGAACTAACTTACTAACACTTCTGAGGAGTGTTGTTGGGTATGAGTGCCTTTTTGGGGGCTGTTGGTGGAGTAGAGGTTTTTTTTTTCCTTTTTTTTTTTAAGATTATTTATTTATTTATTTCAAAATCAGAGTTAAAGAGAGAGAAATCTTCCATTCGCTGGTCTACTCCCCAGAGGGCCACAATGGCTGGGGCTGGGCCAGGCAGAAGCCAGGAACCAGGAGCCCCATCCGGGTCCCCCATAAGCACCTGGGCCATCATCTATCTGCTGCATTTCCTAGGTCATTAAGAGGGTGCTGGGTGGGAAGTGAAGCAGCCAGGACACACACCAGCACCCACATGGGACGCCGGCATTGCAGGCGATGGCTTCACCTGTTATGCCACAAGGCCGGACCCTCAGACAATTCTTGGGGAGTTTGACCCCTAATCTCGCTTTCCCTTTCTCCCTGCCCCCTCCACCCCTGCAGTAGGCTGCCAGCTTCTTCCTTTCCTAGAGCCCGCACATCCTCTTGCTGAAGACGTCATTGCAGACCTGTGGTGTCTATCTGAGCCCCGCCTCCTTCCGCAGGATGAGAACTGGCCGAGCCCTGGGGTTACAGTCCATAGGACACCCTGGGAAGAAAGTGGCTGAGGTCAAGGGGGGGGGAGTCCACACTTGGCTGCTGAAGCTTTCAAGTCAGGTCTTGCAGGAGCGTCTTGGGTAAGCCTGCACTTGCTGCTGCTCCCTAAGCAGGCTCATTGCAGGTTCAGCTTTCCTCCAAGCAGCTTATGTCTGTTTCCAAGGGCTTCCGTGTCGGTGCCGTTTATGGGGCAAGATGTTTGATGGTGCTGGCAAAGGTGAAGCTTTTCCCAGTCTGCCTGACCCAGGGCAGCTCCCGTGGTGTGTGTGTGTGTGTGTGTGTGTGCGCACGCATGCACGTGTTCCCATGCAAGCACCAAGATGATTGGTCACCCTGCACAGACCATGGAGGTCTTCGTAAATGACCGGAGTGCTACACGTAAACATTGGCAACTTTGAGCTGAAAACAGAGCCAGTATGTTTAAAAAAAAAAAAAAAACACACACACACACACAAAAACGCGCATTCCTTTTCTGTGTCTGGAGCCGAGGGGAACACTTAAAGAAAGCTCTGTAGTCACACAGCCCAGGATACAAAGGTAACTTTCAGATTAGGTGTCTCTGGGAAAGGAGACGGGTGGAACGAGATGGGGGTTGATTTACCTGTTTGTACCCAACTTCAGTTACAGGAGTCTCGGGGTTTCCCCTGTGCGCACTCCAAGCTTGGTCTGCTGATCTTGCGATCTCTCGATGCACTTACCCTCTGCTCCTCCTATCTGGGTCACCCCCCCACCTCCACCCTGAACCCTTGCTGCACTTGCCAAGGGCACCGCACATGGTCTAGAGGTGATCAGCTTCACACCAGCCTGGGCTGCTCTGTTGGGTATACTCCACTAGCTTCTCTCTCTTATCACACTTCCCTTCCTATAAAGTTACGCATCTTCTACAGGGATATTTAATACCTGTGGGCCTTGTGAAGATCAGGAAATAACGAGGCAGCCTTGTTGCCATTGCCTGACCAGAACATCTGGATGCCACTGCTAATGGAATAATGCGCTGTCTGCCGTCCATTCAGTCACTCGTGATTTTATCTGCCGGCTCCTTTGACACCAAGAATGGGTCCTGCAGTGAACAAGGACTTGGAAAACAAAGTGTTGAGCTATTGTCTGAATCCTCCAGGAGCTCCTAGTCATGGTGAGAGGCATATACGAGAGCACTTCAAGAAGTTTATGGAGATGTGGAATGAGAAGATAAGTTTAGGGGCTGGCACTTTAGCACAGCTGGTGAAGCCGCTGTCTGTGACCCTGGCATCCCATAGCAGTGCTGGTTCATGCCTTACCTGCTCCACTTCAGATCCAGCTCCCTGCTGATGCACCTGGGAAAGCAGTGGAAGATGGCCCTAGTGCTTGGGCCCCCTCCACCCACGTGGGAGACCTGGATGGAGTTGCAGGCTCCTGGCTTTGGCCTGACCCCAGCTGTTGTGACCATTTGGGGAGTGCACCAATGGATGGAATTTTCTCTCTCTCTCTCTCTCTCTCTCTCTCTCTCTCTCTCTGTGTGTGTGTGTGTGTGTCCCTGTCTCCCTGTAATACTGCTTTTCAAATATAACTTTTTTTTAAAAAAAAGTTTACATTTTGGTGCAAAAAAGTTTGAAATCCATGCATAGTTTTGTTCATAACATGCATTTCCCATGAACTTTTGGAGGACCCCCTTGGAGAAAAATGTGAGAAAAACTGTGGGAGCAGGGAAGGGGAGACCCAAAGAAGAAGCCGCAGTGGGTTGGGCTCACTCCTGCTGCAGAATCTACCTGTGCCTGTCCCTGTCGCCTCCCTGGTGACTTGGACAACTGTCCCTAATGGCCTTAGTTCTGCGGTTTGAAGTTTTGAAGGAGAGAGAGCCATCCTTCCCGCAAGCTGAGCCCTACCAACCTCTTCCTCTCCCTCCAGCACGTGTGCAGAGGGCACCCCTGGCATTCCTCAGCAGCGGCGGGGTCAGGGGTGTCTCAGCTGGCAGTGTAAGCAAGAGGCCAGGGAGCACCAGGGAACACCAAGTGCTGCAGCTGCCCGATCCAGCCAGACAGGTCCAGGGCGAACCTCAGCCTCAGTCTCAGGATGCCGAGCAGGGCTGGAGAAGCCACACTTGGTTGCTGACTGCTCACATTCCCAAAGTGATTCTGTCTTGTTTCCATCACTCACCGTGGAGGAGCCCAACTGCATCCTGGAAAAATTCCATGCTACAGGTGATTGCAACTCTTGATGAGGTCTGGCTTTGAAGTGCATTTCTAAGCATATATTAGCGCCAGATTCTATTTCTGGTTGGAGGACAGACGGGAGAGGCTGGGAGTTGTGTACACGGTACACCTGTCCCGGTCGGGGCTGCCCGTGCGAGCTGGGCGGCCCCCTGTGCTGGCCCTGTCTCTTTCCCCGTGTGTCTCCTCCAATGGAATGTTGAGCCATGCGCAGTTATTTTTAGGGCTGTCTTTTCTTCCAGTCCCAGCTGGAAACAGAAGTGCGGAACAGGTTTTTGCGTATTTTGCGCTTCGTCAGAAAGAGCATTTGCCAAGGGAGCAGATGTGCCAGCTTCCTTGAAAATGAGCTCTCATTGGCTTTTGAAGACTTCCATCCAAGCCGCCTCTTCTCCCCCAGATGGTGGCTTTGTGGGGACGGGAAGTGCAAGAGCCCGTCCCCTGCGCAGTGGGAGCCGTTTGTGGCTGATCAGCCTCCAGATGTGACAGGTCCCATGTGTGGGCGTCTGGCGTGTGGGCTGCAGGGAGAGGTTCTCCCCAGCGTGGCGGCACTGTGCTGGTGCAGCAGCCAGCTGAGGTTCTGAACCGTTGGCCCCACCCGGCTCCTGTTGAACATGTGACTTTCGCAAAGACTCTCCCAGCTGCTAGTTGCTTGTCAGTTACATTCTGACTTAGATTTGGTGCAGTTTGGTCTCGGCTATAAAATCCATTGGCTTCTCTGGATTCCACAGAGGGTAGGGAGAGGGCAGTTGCCATGTCGCTTTGTTCCAGAGGACACTGATGAGGGAGAAGACCCCCTGGGGATTACTCCATTTATTTGGAAGCCAGGAATCGCTCAGGGAGGAAGTCAAGTTGATGTCAGCTAGCTCTCGGTGGCTCGGTGTTTCAATTCCCACTGATTTTAGTTTCCTTCCATTTAATTGCATCTTCCTTTTATTAATTTACTGAGCATCTATTGTGTGCCAGGGGTTGGGGCTACAAAGATTTGCTCACATAGCAAATATTGTTGAGTGCCTATTTTTTTTTTATAAGGTTTATTTTTATTTGAGAGACAGAGACAGACAAGACAGACAAACAGAGCTCACATTCACTGGTTCACTCCCCAGATGCCCCAGTGGCTTCGGGGTCCCAGCTGGGAGCTGGGAGCACAATCCAGGTCTCCCGTGTGGGTGGCAGGAACCCAAGAACTTGAGCCATCACCTTCTTCCTGCTTCTGGGCTGAAGGAATACATGTGAAAAGGCACAGAGGTTTCCACGACAGAAATTCAGAAAATATGCTGGTGCCGGAGCTGGCCTAGGATGTGTTCCTGGGTCTGTGTGCTCCAAGCTGCTGGCTCTCTGCTTGTCTGTGTGGAGCTGTACATTAGTGGGAAACTGTGGGATGGGAGAGTCCACTTCCCAGCTCCTCAGACCTGCAGGGGGCACAGTCCTGGAAGCTCACTGTTAGCATTCCTAGGAGCTGAGCAGGGACAGGCTGCTCCAGCCACAAGGCCCACACTGGTCATTAAGAGGTGGGGTAGCAGGCACACACCTGCTCCAAATGTTCTCCTTCCGCGGCTTAGCGCTCCGCATAGACCTGGCACTGGGAAACAGACGAGTGTATTCCCACCCAGCTCCCCTGCCCTTCCCAGGCCCTCTCATTCCCCCTGCAGGTCCTCCACCCTCCTTTCCTTCTTCCTCTCCAATCTGTTTTCCTGCCTGGATGCAGAATTTCTGGCCGCTTCCATCTCACAAAGCCATCTCTTGTCATTTTACTGGGAATGACCCCCCTGTTGGCTGGGCTTTGATCTGCACACCCAAAGTCAGAAAGTCTCGCCCCTTTTGTTGTCCCACTGTTGTGCGGGAGGAGCCAGCTGGGGCGCTGGACGGGCGGATGGCACCCGGGAGGGCATTTGGTGATGGTAGCGCTTCTACCCCAGAAGGCTGGCTCATCAGACGCTTCCCACCCGCATTCCTGCTTTATAGCTGGGCTAATTTAATTTCCAGCCGAGAGGCTACTCCCCATATGATGGTAATCTCCAACAGTTAATGAGCTAGAAGGGAGGCCGCCTATTGGGTTGATTGCTTCCCCCACTCTTCGGCTCATGGCTTCCAGGGCTAATTTATGAGCCTGTTTGTCTCTTGGTTTGAGAGGCTCGCTCAGCCTGAAGCTGTTTCCTGTGCGCTTCCTTTCTCCTAAAGATGGACCAAGCTGTGACTTCTGGCCCCTTAACGCTCACTATCGGCTCTCCCCCTAGCTCCTTTCCACCCTTGGTGGAGGCAAATGGATGCAAGGGAGGAGAGGGGATCATCTGTGCACAAAAGCCACGCGCTCATTGTGAAATTCGGCTCCTTGCGTGATTCCAGCTGGGCCTGTTGGATGAGCTGAGTTGGGCAATTCCAGCCTGCGATCCTGGTCCCAGGATTTGGGGCAAGTGCTGCTTCCTTCTGTGGAATAGTGACAGTTGGAAGAAATCAGGGCTGTAGCACACAGCCCGGAGGAGGGGCTTGGCAGGTGCGGGGGCGTGCTTTGGGAAGCCCCATCTAGTTGCTCTCGGTTTGGAGCTAGTTGGTTTCAGCAGCGTTGGGTGGGAAATGAGCTAAAATGAAAGTGTAAGGGCAGATGTGCAGAGAAGAGGTAAGAGCTTTAGCTTCTACTCTCTAAGTCTCATCTCTCTATGCGATGCATTGTATATATCTTGTCTCTCATATACAGTTGTCCCTCAGTATCATGGGGCACTGGCTCTGGGACCCCCTGAAGATACCAAAATCCACAGATGCTCGTCGCTTGTGCAAAATGACATAGGATTGGCTTCGAGCCTACACACATCTTCCTGTGTACTTTAAACCATCTCCAGGTTACTTTTAATACCTAGTACCATGTAAGTGCTGTGTGAGTAGCTGTTACACTGCATTGTTTGGTAAATAATGCCAAAAGGGGAAAGTCTGCACATACTTAGCACAGATGCAGTTTTTTTCCCTGCATATTTTCATGGTTGGGTCCATGGATGCAAAACCAACAGCCATGGAGAGCTGATTGCATGTGTGTGTGTGTGTGTGTGAGAGAGAGAGAGAGAGAGAGAGAGAGAACTGTTTATTGCATTATATTTTATAGCCTGTATAATCCCAACCTGTATAAAGCCAACCTTTTCATTTTTAGTTGTCAGACAGGTTGGAAGGTAGAAACCCCTTTAGAGAGGGGGTCAGAAGTGGGATGGTTACTACGGTGGAGTGTTTTGGGCTCAGAAATTCTTACAAACACGGGATTCAGAGCTTCCCATTCCGCGGTCTGAATTCCTGCTTTGCCCTTGCTCACCACTTCGTCTGGCAATGTAGAGTCTAAGCTCCATCAGCTGGTTTTAAAAGGGAGGGGGGGAAGTCCCTTGAGAATGTTGCCCAGGAGCCTGCAGGGTCGTGGGTGTTCCGGCCCCGGCTATGGGTTGCTGCGGGTCTTAGAGAGCTGGCGTCATCGTGGCCAAGGCAGAGACAGGACCATCTCCTGATCGACAGGGAAGCCTGTTTACTCCTTACCAGGGCAGACTAATTTCTCTGGGGCCTGCGTTTGGAGGGTGATAGTGGGCAGTGTCTTTATAACTTTACAAAACCAAGTGAACCTGTTGATGTGCCGGCTCATCATTTTCATGTTTAATGAAATACAAAGGCCTATCCCATATGTAATTGGTTCAGCCAGAGCATTTAAAATTCTATTTATTTATCTGAATGGCAGAGAGACAGAGACAGAGACTGACAACAGAGATCTTCCTTTTACTGCCTCACTCCCTAAATGCCTGCAACAGCCAGTGCCGGGCCAGGCTGAAGCCAGGAGCCAGGAACCCCATCTGAGTTTCTCATGTGGGTGGCTGGAATCCAAGTACTTGAGCCATCACCTGTTGCCACCCAGGGTCTGCATAAGCAGGAAGCTGGAATTGGGAGTGGAGCCAGAACTAGGCACCCCAGGGCTTGTGTTAACTCCAGTGCCAAAGGCTTGCCCTCAGAAAGATCATCTGGGTGGTGAACAGAGGTTCACAGAGCATTAGTGTGGTGCCAGCCTCCCTTAGGGATGAGACTGGAATCCTTATCCTTCCTGCCCTGGCCAGCAGAGACCTTGTCAGCCAGGCTGTGGCCTGAGGCACAGCTGACCTGTCCCTAGTGTGTAGCTGTTGGATCCTGATGGGATTACAATCTGTGAGCCCTGAAGCTGAGAATCAAGGTCCACCTAGTTGCTGTGTGTACCCGTCTCTTTTCCAGGCTTCTCTGTGCCTCCTCAAAGTTGAAGAACTGTGCCCTGGGGTCCTGGTCTGTGGGATCCACAGAGGCCTTGTTGCAGCCAGCAAGGGTAGAATTCTGTGTGCTGTTTCACAGTGCCCTCTCTGTTTTGAACAAGCAGAGAACCGTCTGTCTTCAGAGGCAGGAGGGTCCCAGGATTCTCGGTGCCCATTCAGGAAAGCTCCACGACCTCCAGAGTTGTGGAGACGGCTTCGTGTTGGGTGTGATGAGGCCAAGAACCAGCAGTCCTGCCAAAACTGCTGACGGTGTTTTTTTAATGATGCGTAAAGAGCAACAAACACATCAAGTGAGAGCGGAAAAGAAGAAAACCTGCAGTGAGGAGATACATGGAGCCAGGAATCGGCCCAAGAACTGTTCTCTCACATGCTATGGACATGACCTACAGCTTCCTTGCGGCCGCTGCAAAAAGATAAACAGCAGGTCGCACAAACTGCACACACACAAAGCTACTCCAGAGATACGGTCACTGTGTTTGGCGTTCGGATGGGAGGTTTGCCCTGAAAGGATGGCTCAGGGGAATGGCCATTGCACAGACAGAGCCCTACAAGTAGTACATAGTTATTCTAGCCTTTTTGTTTGTTGAAAGATGCGTTTTATTTAAAAATAAGTTTAGGATCCCAACTCTCATCTACATACACAGTGACCAGGTTGATGAATTTATTTTCCTTTCTGTTAATGAGGGAATCAGGCAGATGTTACCTTCAGTGCCAAGAAGAAGTCGAAAGAATACAAGTTTACTTGAAGTTCAAGGGGACGTGGATTTCAATTTACAAATAAATTTTTCCACGAGCTGGGAAGTCCTGTGCACCTCGTCCGAAAAGAATTTGTTTGCATATCTATAGTCAAGAGCTACTTCATATTGGTTTATTGCTGTCTATCATTTACAGAGTTACAAAATGATCTCAAAGGCAGTAAAAGGCTAGAATCAGATAACCAGGAGGGTGTACACTAAACTATGCATAGTTTTCCACTGGAAATACCCAGTTATACTTTCTGCTTATTCCAAATGTCTTTCCAGTCTGCTTATTCCAAATGTCTTTCCAGTTTCTTACACTGTTGTTCAGAAGGTTCATGGAATTTTTCATTTTTAAAAATTTTATTTGAGAGAGCGAGCTGTCATCTACTGGTTCACTCTCCAGTGACCAGGACTGAGCACACAGAAATACTGTGTGGGTCTCCCACAAGGGTGGCAGGGACCCTACTATTTGAGTCATCGCCTACTGCCTCCTCCTAGGGTGTGCGTCCAGCAAGAGGGTGGAATTGAGAGTCGGAACCGAGAATCAAACCCAGGCACTCCAGCCAGAAACATGGGTGGCTAAACTGCTAGGCTAAATGGCTGATCCTTATGAAATCAGTGAAGAGTCCACATCTCTTTAAGAAATGCTGCCAGTAAACACCACTTATTTTTTGCCACAATGCACAGAAGGCCCAGTCCGGTCCTAAGCCCCTGGAGGGTGATCATAGTAGATAAATAAAGCTTATAGCAATTGTATGTCTTCAAGGAGAATTCCTGCAAGTGGAAATACTCAGAAATGTATTAGCGAGAATCTTCCAGGAGAAGGCAGGTTCTCTGGGGACAAGAAGCCTCCTTGCACCCATTGGGGGACCTGAAAGCTACCGGGAGCCGGGATGAAGCCGACTTGGGAGGAGCGGTTGGAAGGGAGCCAGAGAGGAACTTGGGATTCACCTGGATGAAGGCCATGTGCCTTGCACAGGAGTTGGAAGGTCATGTTCAGTATTTTAAGAGTCTGTGAAGATTTCTCGATTTGGCAAAGGAGCGAGGTCTATGGATTCAGAGGGTGGAGGAATAGGTGGGGAGAATGAGAGCAGTTCTGTCCTGTTTTCCAGTCTATTTCCCATTATTCCTTGATAACAAAAACAACACCCTCCAGTCTGGGCTCAGTGGTCCAGTCACTGTCTTCTTCGGTAGGTTGTGTTCATGTTCCTGAACTTCAGTGTCCGATTCCAGACTTTTTCCTTCCCATACACCCTTGGGACCAGCTCAAGGAGGCTTGGGATCTCTCAGCAGAAACAACTGCCAGATGCTACTTCTCTGCATTTCTCGTTTTGGCCAAGAATGAGATATCCATTGTAGACTTGTGCCTGTGTGCTTTATGTTCAAATCAATAGCAAGTCCCCAGAGGGTAACACTCATCTCCGTAAACCAGAGATCACGGCCACTCACTGATTCTTTGATCATCCGTGATAAACATTGCACTTAAATTCTGACCTGTTTTCCTCTTGCTCCTGCCTGGGGTGGTTCAACCTGATATCATTGGATGGGTGCCTGGGAATGCAAACTAATTTTAGTAATAAAGCAAAATAATAATGAATATGAGTCTGCTAATGAGATCCAATCCCCTCATTGCAATCAACCATATTTATTAGTTTGAACATAGAACGTGTGACCAATGACTAGCCACCAATGCAGGGCAACCGGAGTTCAATGGCGAGATGTGCCTGTGTTCGGCATGTGTCCCACGGGTGACATAAGGAACTCTGATCTTAATGTCACACTTTTTCTTAGCATTCAAGTTCAAGACCTTCTTTATGTCTATGGCCTCTTAGTGTAATAGTGTCACTTAGTGTAATGAGTGTGGTGATACATACACGGATCATCTTTGGGGGTTGGAATACTGAGATGGTCACAATAGTCGAACCTGGCCCATACGATAATTTACGGTTGCTGGTTGCCCCCAATTCCCTTTACATATTTGCACTACGACCCCTCATCATTTCATCATTAGCTTCAAGCCTTGCTCATTCATTTATTCATTCATTTAACATATATCTTCCAGTGTTTCCTGTGCATAATGTTTGTTCTCTTCTGTGGCTTTTTCTTTTTTAAAGATCAGATCTTTAACATTCACAGTCTGAATAATTACAAAAGAAAACATGGGAGGCGGTTAAAATTCAACCAAATAATTTCATTCTTAGAAATAGTCACTAGGCTTAAGAATAGTTACAGGGTTAGTTTTTCACTGGGTCTCCTGCAGGGTAAAGGCTAATCTGACTTGTAATTCCTAGCAGCTCTGTCCCTAACCATTTCGTTAGTTGATCTCCTTGGTGCTTCTAGTTTCGCTCCCTTGGGAGGGGAGCAGAGGACAGGGATGCAGACACAGAGAAGTTTCTGGAAATTTTATCCCAAGGTTCACGCATCAGGCAATGTCCTCTACCAAAAAAGTTGTCATAGAATGTAACTAGAAAGGATGGAGCCCGCTCGTGTCATATTTGCTGGTGGCATCAGCTTCCAGTGAGTTCCTTCTCTTCTATCTTTGGGCGTGAAAGACACAAGGCAGGTAGGACTCTGTATAGTCATCTGTTGCAAATTTATTGGGCTTTTAGGATACATGGTAGTTGGCCGGTGCCACAGCTTACTTGGCTAATCCTCCGCCTGTGGCGCCGGCACCCTGGGTTCTAGTCCCAGTCGGGGCGCCAGATTCTGTCCCGGTTGCCCCTCTTCCAGGCCAGCTCTCTGCTGTGGCCCGGGAGTGCAGTGGAGGATGGCCCAAGTCCTTGGGCCCTGTACCTGCATGGGAGACCAGGAAAAGCACCTGGCTCCTGGCTTCAGATCGGTGCAGCGCGCTGGCCACAACGCGCCGGCCGTGGCGGCCACTTGGGGGGTGAACCAATGGAAAAAGGAAGACCTTTCTCTCTGTCTGTCTCTCTCTCTCTCACTGTCTAACTCTGCCTGTCAAAAAAAAAAAAAAAAAAAAAGAATACATGGTAGTGGCATTGAGGCACAGCATGTTAAGCCACTGCCTGAAGTGTCCGCATCCTATCTAAGCACCTGTTCAAGTCCCATTTCCTCTTCCAATCCAGCTCCTTGCTGATGCACCTGGGAAAGCAGCAAAAGATGGCCCAAGTACCTGGACCCCTACCACCCATGTAGGAGACACAGATGGAATTCCAGGCTCCTGTTGCGGCTGTTGGGGGAGCAAACCAGTGTGTGGAAGATTCTCTCTCTCTTTCTCTGTCTCTCTCTGTCACTGTAACTCTGCCTAACAGACAAATAAGTAAAATCTTAAAAAAAAAAAAAAAGAAAGAAATATATGGTTGACCGTGACCTTGAATAGATGGCAATCTGGGGAGATTGCACTTAACTTTTTCTCCTGTGGTAGATTGACTCTGGGAAGCTTCCAAATCTCTCAAGGGGAGAATTCCAAAGGAATGGCCGACTTGATGGGTGTCCAGTCGGGGTTCCCGGTGTCGTTGCCATAGCTGTGCCTTTATTTCCCCAGACATCTCTTGAACAGCTTCAAGTGCAGGCGGACCAGCCAGGCCCGAGGGAGCACTGGCGGCCTAGAGGGAGTGCAAGATAAGAAGCAGCAGCGCCTCTTTGTCAGCGCTCCCTGGAGGGGCCCTTTGCTAGAAAGGATGTCTTTCCTTCCCTAAAATGTTCTTGGACTATTTAAAGCCTGCGATAAGGAACATTTGTGTGCACTCATTTCCCTTCATTTTAGCTCAGTTCCAGTTTATGTCTGAGGATCTTTATTGAGCTCATTGGCTTTATACTGTTTTCAGTTGATAACCATAAAACGGGGTTCTGTTTGTTGGGCAAAAGGAAGCAGCGAGCTGGATGGAGCCATCATTATCTCAGACTTGAGAGTTGCCTGGAATGTCTCTCATCTAATGCCACCAGTGGCCTCACGGTGAGAGGGGCTGGGGCAAGCATCTGATTACAGCAGATCTCGCCATGCGGGTCTGGTCACAGCCTCTGCCCGGATTCTCAAGCTGCAGCTCTCAACCCCATTGTCAACCTCAGCCTCTGTCCTACTAGAAGAAGAAAGAGAACCCTCCAAAGTAGGTTGTCTTTGCATCCGTTTCCATTTCCTCTTTGGCTATGATAATGCTGTCTGATTCAGTAAATATCAGCCCAAGAAACAGGAGTTCAGTTTTCCTGTGTCTCCAGCATCCTACGGAGGACGAAGAAGGAGGGTACCAAAAATGGCATCCTTCGCTGCCCAAGCGTGGAACTGCAGAAAATCAACAGCTCTTACACGTATGACACGGGGACATTGGACTGGGAGAGCTGATCTGGAGGCTTCCTGTAGTAGTGGTTCCCTCTTCTAGAGCCCTATGCCCAGCGGGGTGTCAGGAGGGCAGATGAGTGGGAGTCCTCCCACCTTGCCCCAGGTAGGTAGGGTGCTGCTGCCCTCGGAGCTTGCTCATCTACAGAATTCTTGGAAGAAAAAATTTGCCAAAGTGGCAGGACATGTTTCCATTTTATAGATATATGTAGGTTTTCTTTATAGACAGCACAGAGATATTATACAATGTGCGTAAGCCACACGGTGTGACCTGGAACCCCACTTTTTCCTCCTACTCACCAGGCTGCCCAACAAGTAGGTTTAGGACCTATGTCTAGGATCTTGACATTGACCTCTGAATGATTATGTCTCTTGGAGATGCTCCCTACTCATGTGCCTGCAGTACATTTTGTCCCATTCTCAGTCATTGACTATCTGTAGAGTTTCTACTCAAGTTGTCTCAACATGTGACAACCAACCACAGGCCCCAGGAAGCGGTGGGATGGGTGTGAAGGTGATTGTCAGGATCATCTTTAGGACTTTGGAACTGAGGAGTGCCTACCAATCCATTAATTCTTACACACAGGGAAACTGAGTCCAGCACTCTGAACTCGTTGCTTGTGGCAGGGCAGGAACTGGAAGTCAAGGCTTCGTATGCCCCAGTGCCAACTCTGCTTTGGCGCTGAGTGGTAGAAGCCCCCTTTTCCTGTTGTTTTCTCCTTGTGTGTGTGTGTGTGTGTCTGCGTGTGTGTTGGGGTGGGGGGAGGACACAGGGCGGGGCTGGAGGGTGCAGACGCAATGATACCCATTAACTCTGTTGCATCTAACATTTACACCATGCAAATGGCTTCAGGGAAGGCAGTGTTTCTCGGGTAGAAGCAGGGAGAAGCCATTAAGGTGCAGAGAATGCATCTGTCCTGGACGGCTCCCCTGTAGGCCGGAAGCAGCCCACATGTGGCTGGGGCTTGGGCCACTCCAAGGAGAAGCAGTGTGTCACAGACCTGGGAAGCCAGAGCTCCCGGGAGGAGCCAGAACGTGGTCCTGTCTGTGCAGAGAACCGGAGTGTGCAGACAGCGGGGCCTCTGGTGCCCTGCTCCCTTCTCTCTGCATACACAGCTCCGCCCCACTGCTGCCCACTTACTTTCTAGAAAGTCTGCTTCCCAGAAAACGTTTTTCCCCTTCTTTCTAATGAATTTTTTTTTTTCCAGGAAACAGGACACAGATCCCTCTGATTCACATGATTTGTCCCAGCACACAGTGAGGCCCAATAAACAGGAGCAATCCCCCCAGAGAGCCTGGACACAAAAGGCTATTAGCTTTTAATTGAAACCCTCCTGCCCACTGCGCTCCAACCCCCCCCCCCCCCACACACACACCCCAGCCGCTTCCAGGAACTGGGACTTGTGGCCTTTGTGAAGCGAGGCCATACTCAAGGATTCTGCCCAAATGAAAGGGGTCTTGAGTTGACCCAGAGCCGCGAGATGCTCTTTTGTGCCCCACCCCCTTGCACATTCAAAAGCTTTTCATTTGCTGAGCGGTATTGAAATTCTAGAACAATGCAGGCCAAATCCTTGCAGTGGGGTTGGGGGCAGGGGGCGGAGAAAGAAAAGACTTGGAGGAGGAGGAGGTCTGAGGAGTCCAGCCTTTGTGATCTTTCTTCTTTCCTACCTTTAGAAAAAGAAAGAAGAAGAAAAAAAAAAGCCCAGTAAACGTTTTTAATAAATTATGACATCACTTCCGGCATCTGGAGAGCCCTGACTTTGAGAGTCCCAGACTGTTTATGATATCACTTGAAATTATTTTAAGCCCTCCCTATGGAGGTCTTTGATATGCAAACGTCTCCCCAAACGGAGATAATTATTTATGGAGAGGTGGCCCTTTGTGCTGGACTGGTGGGCCTGCAGGCTTCCGGGGCAGGGAAGGGGGTCCCAGATAAAGAAGCTGGGCGGATAACATCTTCCTTTCGCCCTCCTGGCTGCCACGCTGAGCTCCCCAGGGAGCAAGCTGCTTTCCAGGCGAAACTGCCCTGGGTTACAACTGGGGATTCAGGTTACTGCCCCGCTCTGTCATTGTCCCCTTGGCTGCGTTAGGTCTCCTGGGAAAAGTTTCTCTTGTCTTCCCTGGGCTGTGTGTAGGAGAGGCAAGAGGGGAAGGAGAAACTGGTTTTCCTCTTCTGGAACTCCTGGGGGTTCCCTGTGATTCACAGTGTCCTGAGGAAGTTTGGGAGGGAGGGAGGGAGGGAGGGAGAGACTGGTGGATTGGTGTTTAGGTGAGGTCAAAGCTTGACCCACGTGGGATATTATGGAAAGTCCTGGGGACCATGGGGCTGGCCCTTTCTTGCAGAATTTTCTTTGGAAAAATCTTCAACACGTCGGCTTAGCAGGAGTGGGGAATGTCTGGTCCCACAAGATCATTTGGTCTGGTCCTCCTGCCAAGGTAACCGCAGGCAGGGATCCAAATGCAGTAAATCTATAGCGGGCTAATTTTTTAAAAAAATATTTATTTATTTTAAAAAGATATTTACTTATTTGAAAGGCAGAGTTACAGAGAAAGGGAGAGATAGATGTTCCATCCGCACAGCCAGGGCTGGGCCAGGTCAAAGCCAGGGAGGGGCCTGGAATTCCATCCTGGGTCTCCCAGGTGGGTGGCAGGAACCCAGGTGTTTGGGTCATCTTCCTCTGCCTTCCCAGGTACATTAATTGGGAGCTAGATCGCAAAGGGAATAGCCGGGACTCTGACGCTAATCTGGGATGCAGCCACTTAGCCTGCTGCACCACAATGCTGGCTCCTTATTGCAGGCTAACTTTTAAGTTGATAATTGTGTATGGCCCCCAGATGATGCTATAAATACCCAAATGGCCCTTGGCAGAGAGAAGGTCCCCACCCCTGGGAACATCAAATGCCAGCATCTTTCACCTCCAGGAAGCGTCCCCTCCCCTCCGCCCCCCCCCCCCCCCCCCCCCCCCGCTTGGCCAACCTGTCGGCCAATCCGAGTGGGTTTCCTCTACTTTGCTGAGATGGGGACAATTGAGGAGACTGCTCTAGTGAAAGCTGAGCCTAAAATAAAGCCCTTGGTTTCCATCAAACCAGTTCTTGGGGGTCCCTACTTTGTTCCGAGAATAAGGGGTGCATAGGAAGGCATCAGACAGAGCACCTGTCTCCCATAATCCAAGGCATCCTTTAACTTCCTGAGTAGGAGGAAAGGTTTTTCTTCTTTCCTGAGTGGTTGGTGTAGTGGGTAAGGCTGCCGCCTGCAGTGCTGGCATCCCAAATGTGCACCAGTTCTAGTCCTGGCTGCTCCTCTTCCGATCCAGCTCTCTGCTGTGACCTGGGAAAGCAGTAGAAGATGCCCAAGTGCTTGGGCCCCTGCAATGCTGGGACAATACTGTGCCCGTGAAGACTCTTACAGAAGCACTCCTGGGTAGGGAGTGCTCCTCACAGTGAGGCTGTGTGTGTAGGGAAGGGTGTATTAGAAATCTCTACTTTCTGTTCAGTTCTGCAGTGAACCTAAAACTGCTACACCACAGCACCACCCGGTTCCTGTATTTTGATTCTACTGGTGGTTGCACAGTTCTAGGCATTTGCCAAAATTCTTCGAACTGGACACCAAGAATGAATTTAACTATATGCGAGTTACAAAGTAAATGTACAGAAGAAAATCTTTGTGGGAGTTTAGCAATGGTTTTTCTGCAACTAAGCCAAGAAACCATTCTCGCGGTGGAAGCAGAGAAAAAGGCTTGGGCCCACTGTGTCCCTTGCTCTTCTCAGCTTCCTTCAGCTGGACTGAAGACTAGCCTTGCCCTCACTCCGTGTGGGCTGCAGCCTTGTCTGCTCTCTGAAGTTCACTAACTGCCATCGTCTGTTTTGCATAAATGTCTGGGCATCTGTTGGCGCGTAGTGAGCTAGGGCACACCCATTTCAATAACCCTCCTTTTTACTTTTGGGTAATTGACTAGTTCAAACAATGAGTACCAAGGCTGAGCTGTGGGGAGGAGGGGACTGTGACCCGAGGGAAAGAACCTGAGTGTAGCACTGGGTCCCGACAGCATCAGCGGGGTAGGGCCGTGTCCAGCTGCTCCTTGGGCTCACTGTCACACCTCCCGTCTTTAGGCTGGAGGTTTGTTTTGGGTGGTTTGCTTCCAGCAGCAGGGCGTACCAGCAACACATGGGATGTTCCTTGGTGAACCCTGAGCTCTTCCCAAGCCCCAGCCAGAGATCCGACCCGGTGGGAAATCTGCTCCGCAGCAGGTGTGAGGGTCACCTTCCCAGCTGACTGCCGCAGGCTAGGGGGAGAAGGCACTGGCAGAAGTCGCCTCTGACCTGAGCTTGGAGATTCTAAATTCTCACACAGATTTCCTTCCTCCTAATCCACTGTGCATCAAGGTTACGGAGCAGGAGAATGACATGAATTTGTGGCATGAATTCATCTTAGCTTTATGGGATTTTTTAAGGGTTATTTATTTGAGAGAGAGAGAGAGAGAGAGAGAGAGAGAGAGGTCTTCCTTCCATTGATTCACCCCCAAAACGGCCGCTATGGCCAGCACGCTGCGCTAATCCGAAGCCAGGAGCCAGGTGGTTCCTCCTGGTCTCCCATGGGGTGCAGGGCCCAAGCACTTGGGCCATCCTCCACTGCACTCCCGGGCCACAGCAGAGAGCTGGACTGGAAGAGGAGCAGTCGGGACTAGAACCCAGCGCCCAAATGGGATGCCGGCGCTGCCGGTGGAGGATTAACCAAGTGAGCCACGGCGCCAGCCAACCTTATCTTTCTTACAGTTTCCTTTAGCTTGCCTCATTTTACTTTACTGGTAGCCCGTTTGCACAAGGGTGCTTCAGAAACTATGTGAGGGGCCAGCACTGTGGTGCAGCAGGTTAACCCAGCACTTGCAATGCCGCATCCCCTATCAAAGTGCTGGTTTGAGTCCAGCTATTAAAGGTGCAGATGTTTCGCTTCTGATCTAGCTTCCTGCAAATGCACCTGGGAAGAGGCAGATGATGGCCCAAGTACTTGGGTCTCTGCCACCCACTTTGGAAACCTGGATGGAACTCCTGGGTTTAGCCTGGCTCAGCCCTGGCTGATGCAGGCTCTGGAGGAGTGAACCAGTGGTTAGAAGATCTCCCTCTCTCACTATCTCTCTGTCACTCTGCCTTCTAAATAAATAAATAATCTTCCCAAAAAAGTTGATTTTGGTACAGAATACTTTGAAATCCATATGTATGAGTTGTCTTCAAAAAGATCCTTGAAAATGAATATTGTGAAAAAACTGCATTAATTTCAATTTTTTTTGCATCACAGTAGTTATCTTAATTGCATTTTCAACAAACTGTTTCTAGTGTCTTTGTATTTGATAATTGCTAGAGGAGTGTGAGTGTGAGTGTGAGTGTGTGTGTGTGTGTTTAGAGGCAACCACCAGACATCCTCTTCTCTTTGCATCAAGTCCTTTTGCATTTTATTTATTCTCTTCTCTGCAAGTCTTAGATTCTGAGGGCATAGCTCTCACTCACTTTGGGCAGTGGCCTGCTGTCAGCTGAGAGATCTTGACCCTTTGTGCTCCATCCTTAACTCTGCTTAGCCTTCAGTTCAAGAGGTGAGTCTTGGATTAGGTAAACAACTTCTAGTTCTGTTCACAATGCGTTCCCATTTCCCCTCTCCAGGGTGGCCCCTACCCACCCCCCAACACACACACAGTGTCTCAACTTAGCGGCACATGCATATCAGTGGAATGAATGACTTATACTGTGTGACAGGTTCCATGGCCACAGGTATCACAGAATAATGGCTCCCAGTCTTGGCTGCACAGTACAATCATCTAAACGATTCCCTGTTGGGGCCTGATCAGTCCACCTGAAGTGGAGCCCAGACATTTAGTTCTCATTAAAAGTACTCTAGGTTGGGGCCGAAACCGTGATGCAGTAGGTTAATCCTCCACTTGCAGTGCCGGCATCCCATGTGAGCGCTGGTTTGAGTCCTGGCTGCTTCTCTTCTGATGCAGCTCTCTGTATGGCCTGGGAAAGCAGTAGAAGATGGCCCAAGTCCTTGGACCCCTGCACCTGCATGGGGGACCCGGAAGAAATTCCTGGCTTCAGATCAGCTCAGCTCCGGCTGTTGAGGCTATTTGGGGAGTGAACTAGCAGAGGGAAGACCTTTCTCTCTGTCTCTCCCTCTCACTGTCAGTAACTCTACCTCTCAAATACATAAATAAAATCTTAAAAAAAACAGTACCCTAGGTTGGGGAGGGGACCCGTGTTGTGGTGCAGTGGGTTAACTCACAGCTTGTGATGGCAATGTCCCATATCAGAGTCCCCTCAGCTTCTGATCCAGCTCTCTGCTAAACAGGCTCTGACTCCTGGCTTCAGCCTGGTTCAGCCATGGCTGTTGTGGCCATTTGGGAAGTGAACCAGCAGATGGAATATCTCTCTCTCTCTCTGTGTGTATGTGTGTGTACATCTCTCTCCCTCTCTCTCTATGACTCTGCCTTTCCAATAATCTTGATAATCTTAAAAAAGATCACTTTCTCTCTGTCTCTCCCTCTCTGTCTGTCACTCTGCCTTACAAATAAATCATACTGGATGGTTCTAATGTATACTTAGAGGTGAAACCCTGGTTTTCTTGCAGGTATCCTCAAATCCATTAAAAGCTTGAGATACCCGAGACCCATCTGGTTCTGCAAGACCAGCTGTATAGCCCAGCTCTCTGAAGCCACAGGCGTTTCCAGAATTCATTGTATTGTCATCCCCAGGACTTCATGGGGTGACAAGCCTGCCTCTCCCCTTAGATTTACATGAAAAAGTGGGATTGCCTCTGCTCTCTGTCAGCCTGTATTCTACTTGCCGGCAGGTGCACCTGCTTGGTTAGCACCCCCTAGGCTGGTTGTCGGGAACACTTCTCATGGGTTGTAAGTATTGCTTTTTCCTTAGCCTTGGACTTCAGAAGCATCTCTTAGTGATAGCTCAGGGAGGTATTCCTTCCTGGAGAGGGAGGGGCCAGCCCAGGGTATTTCAGGGAAGAGCTGTTGCAATATTTGGTCATCTTCCAGACCCCATAGTGCGCAGCTGACAATGGGAATCTGTGAACCAGAGAGGTCTATTGTTTCGAAATCAGACTCATATTGGAACAATTATGATCAGCAGTGATCTTATTAGGCGTGAAATACCCGCTATTAAGATCCTAATCTATAAATGGGAGGGGGAAAATACAGGTAGCTATTCACAACGAGGACAGTTGTGTAGCTCTATGGGAAAGAAACAGGACGTGGCGAGGGAGACTACTGTGACAGTGGAAGGACATGAATCGGCAGATGCACCAGGAGAGCTGCCCCACATCCCACACGGGTCACCCTCACTGCTTTTAGCCTGTTTCTTCCTTAGTCCCGAGAGCGTTACAGCACCTACCTCTTGGTAGGTGAAGATGAAATCAGAGAGTGGCTGTGAAAGGTGCTTTGCAAACTCCGGAGCACTCTATAATTCTTAGCTGCGACTGAGCAACTGGCTTCATAATGAGAGGCTCAATTAGCCTGCGTGATTTGCTTAGCACTGTGGAGGCCAGCCTGGGGCTGGATCTACCACTGCTGAGGTTGCCGGGAGGGGCCGATGGTGGCTGGTGGGGGGAGGTGGTGTCTCATCTTGGACCTCATGCTCCCCCTTGCTTCTCTGAGCTTCTGTTGAGCTTGGAGGGGTTTCTGGGCCTGATGGTGGGATGCATGACCTGAGAGAGAGGAAGAAGCAAAAGGTGGGCCCAGGAAGTGAATGGAAAGATGTAGCTCCAGGACCTAGAGGTGGCTGTGGGGTGAGGATGGGACAAGCATGTTCTGAGGTGGGAGAAGTGCATACCATCCCCAGGCCACGGCGTGTTCTACATCCAGAGCACAAACATCCTCTGCTTGACCAACAATTTAGTTGGGCTCCAGAACCTTCTCCCAGTCCCATCTGAGTGCCTCCTTGTACAATCTAGTTTTTATTCTACTGGTTTATTCTCCAAATGCCTCAACAATCAAAGGCCCAAAACCAGGAGCCAGAAACTCAATCCAGGCCTCCCACATGGGTGGTAGGGACCCACTTCTTTGAGCCCTCACCTGCTGCCCCCCAAGGTCTCCATTAGCAAGAAGCTGGAGTCAGAATCCAGCTCTAGGAATTGAACCCAGGTGCTCCGGTATAGGACCTAGACATCTTAGCCTCTCTGCCAGATGCCTGCCCTGTAAAATCCATTTTTTTAAAAGATTTATTTATTTATTTGAAAGGCAGAGTTACAGAGAGAAACGTCTTCCAACTGCTGGTTCATTCCCCAAATGGACACAACAGCTGGACTTGGGCCTATCTGAAGCCAGGAGTCAGGAGCCTCCTCTGGGTCTCCCATCAGGTGCAGGGACCCAAGCACTTGGGCCATCTTCTACTGCTTTCCCAGGCCATAGCAGAAATCAGAAGTAGAGCAGCTGGCACTCAAACTGGCACCCACATGGGATGGCGGTACTGCTGATGGCAGCTTTACACTCTTATACCACAGCGTTGGCCCCCGTAATATCCAATTTTAACAAAGACGCTGCTAAGTGGGTTTAGTGGCCCTTGATATCTGATCACCCTTGGCATCCTCCACTGTCTCCCAGGTCATGTCTGGTCACCCTGGCCTGAATTCAGTAGGAGTCCTGTTAGGTCAGCTTGGCCAGGGTCCCCCTTATCTCTGATCATTGATAAAACTCCCACCCCACCCTCCTCACCTCAGTCCCCTTCTCTGGCTATAAAATCCCATTTGTTTACACTGTATTTGGATTTGAACCCAAAGTCCTTCTGCCACCTCCCATACCCCAGCCCCTCATTGCAAGGCCCCATTGCCATAGTCCACATGTCTTTGGTGAAAGACCTGAATAAAGTCCTCCTTACCATGATTTAACTAGTGTCAGTGAGTAATTTTTTCTTTAATAAAATGGGCCTCCCAGGGGTATGTTGGGGAGATGCCAGTCTCCTGCTGAGCCTGGTGCCTAATGCAGAAGCGCCCCTGGGTGTCTGTGGGGAGGACTCCAGAAGCATTTATGCAGTGATGGAGAACCCAGTGTGTGCCTCGCCTCCCAGCCCCCTTCACTGGCAGCAGCCCGGCAGGTGGAGGGGAGGGCGGCACCAGGCCCCCTCCCCCAGACAATGCCGAGGGGTGTCCCAGGAGATGTTCCCTGGAACCATTATTTGCCAATAATCAAACAAAAGCCTGAGGCTCCCAGAGAGATTTCTGAGACATGCGGACAGCTCCCAGATCATTCTGGAGAGGGGGTTCCCCCCAGAGCTAATACCCAGGAATGGTTTGGCTTAGCAAACCACTGGGGGACCAGCAGACAGCTGGGCGCAGTAGATCTGCCCACAGCTCAGGGGTCCTTTGTAGCTGAAATTCCATTTCCTTTTCACTAGTCCTGTTATGTGAATTTTTTAAAAGTCTTATTTATTTGAAAATCAGAGAGAGAGAGAGAGAGAGAGAGAGAGAGAGAGAGAGAGAGATCTCATCCACTGGTTCACTTCCCAAATGGCTGCAATAGCCAAGGCTGGACTTAGTCAAAGCCAGGAGCCAGGAGCTTCATCCAGCTCTCCCAGGTAGATGCAGAGGCCCAAGGACTTGGACCATCATCCGCTGCTTTCCCAGGTGCATTAGCAGGGAGCTGGATAAGAAATAGAGCAGCCAAGATTCAAACTCGTCACCCATTTGGGATGCCAGCATTTTCAGGTGGTGGCTTAATCCGCTCTGCCACAAAGCCGGCCTCTCCCATTATGTGAATTCTTACCCACAATCGCCTGTAGAGCTGTTTTGTTCAGTTACCAGGCCCTTCTTTAGGGGTGTGGAGGACATTCAAGAGGCAAGGTTCAGCGATGATTGTGGACCCCAGGCAGGCCAGGAGCAGATCCTAGCACTCCCGACCTCTCCCAGGCACCAAGCCTTCCCCACTGCTCCTCTGTGGGGTGAAACCCAGTGATTGGCAGGTCCCCCAGGCAAAAACCTTCTTCCTTACACCCTTGTTGACAGAGATGCTGTCAACAGAAGATAACTGATAACACATTCCTTGCGCTGATGAGGTACAGGGCTGGGTGCCAAGGTCAACTTCCGAGTTCTCTCAAAACCCTGGGAAGAGAGCAGGCAATTTAGCCTAGCCTCCCATACTGTAGTACCTGGGCTCTATTCTATATTCCAGCTCGTGGCTCCAGTTCCCTATGTGCACCCTCAGAGGCAGGTGCACCCAGTTCTAATGTGCACCCGAGGCAGCGGTGATGGCTCAAGTAGTTGGGCTTCTGCCACCCTGACTTGAGTCCTGGGCTTTGTCTGGGCCTTGTCCTAACCAGTGCAGGCATTTGGAGAGTGAACCAGCAGATAGGAGCTCTGTCTCTACCTCTCGAGTTGTAAAAGATTAATTAAAAATAAAACCCTAGCAGGTGGTTATCATCCTGGTCCTCACTGTTAAGGTGGAGAAGTTGCAACATGATCAGATTCAGCCACCTGTCCAGGGTCACAGGCCTCAGTGAACCTTGGTGCCAAGAGCCACAACCAATGACCTGACTTGAAACCCCATGCTAGGTCAGAGGCTCCCTGAGGACGGACCCTGAACTCACCCCTGTGCGACAGCCCTGCAGAACTCTGGGGACTGGAACTCCTCCAGGCCTGCTGGTTAACACTTAAGGCCCCTCGCCGTCCCCTCTTCTATACCTGCAAGCTGCAGATGGCTCCCCCCAGCGGGGGAATCACTTGGCCTTTCTCAGACTTGACCTGCTTGTTCGTGAAGTGCAAAAGAAGTTGAGAGAGCTGGGACTGCCTTTAATCCTTGATCACATTAGCCTGATGACCAGCTGCATTCGTCTAAGTAGCTGATGGGCAAAGTGGGTCAATCCAGCTTTAGAGTAAGCTGGGCTGGCTGCAGAAGGGAGAGGCCTGCTTTCCTGGACTCCCTGTTGCCAGGGTCCTGGAGAGCTCGCTCGCTCGCTCTCTCCAGTGGCTTGTCCTTCCTGGCTCGTGCAATGCATGCTTTATATCACCGTTCTAGAAATGTGCTCCATCGAGGAGCTGGGGTCGACGCATAGTAGGAAGCAGGAAATTTAGAATGTCCCACTGAGAAGATCAAACATTATGTGGGAAAAAAAAATTTTTAAATGACAATTCCTGTGCCCAGCTGAGACTCAATGAGAAATCTCTGTCCTATAGCAAATGGGTGATTTATAGATGTGTGACCAAAGCCTAGTGTCCAATGAACAAATCTCCTTTTGGTGTGTGTACGCCAGGGCATGCACATTGACTAGAGTGCTTCAAAAAGCTTCTGGAAAATGCTGTTTAAAAAACTATATTTTGGGCCAGCGCCGTGGCTCAATAGGCTAATCCCCTGCCTAGCGGCGCCGGCACACCAGGTTCTAGTCCCGGTCGGGGCACCGGATTCTGTCCCGGTTGCCCCTCTTCCAGGCCAGCTCTCTGCTGTGGCCAGGGAGTGCAGTGGAGGATGGCCCAAGCGCTGGGCCCTGCACTCTCATGGGAGACCAGGATAAGCACCTGGCTCCTGGCTTCAGATCAGTGCGGTGCGCTGGCCGCAGCGTGCCGGCTGTGGTGGCCATTGGAGGGTGAACCAACGGCAAGGGAAGACCTTTCTCTCTGTCTCTCTCTCTCTCTCTCTCACTGTCCACTCTGCCTGTCAAAAACAAAATAACAACAACAAAAAACCTATATTTTGGATTGAAAAAAATTACACCAAATTAAACTTGTCTTGTAATTCTATTTTCCCACCAACTCTTTGAAGTACCCTCCTATGCTACATTTTGATTCCATTCTGTGCCTTAAACTGTGTAATGAGCAATTTGGCAGCAATAATGACCAGGACATTAGAGGGAGCTGATATCTGTTACGTGTATACCATATGTCAGGCGTATTTTAAGCGTCTTAGTGTTATTCATTGCCTTGATCCTCATTAAGCTGCTATGAGGGTAGGTATTGTTGCATCCATGTCTTAGAGATGCAGAAAAGAAGCCCAGAAAATTCTCTGTTATTTAGGTGGGCACAGCAGATGAGTCACAGAGCTGGGAGTTGAACCCAGGAAGTCTGACTTCTGAGCTCAGATTCTCATTAGGCCAAACTGCTTCTGCTGTACGAACCCAAAGTGAATTTTCCCAACATCTGTCATGGCTCAGAGAAGTTAAGAGACTTAACGTCCATGGGGCTGGCGCTGTGGCGCAGTAGGCTAATCTTCTGCCTTCAGTGCCAGCATCCCATATGGGCGCCAGTTCAAGTCCCAGCTGCTCTTCTTCCAATCCAGCTCTCTGCTAATGGCCTGGGAGAGCAGTAGAAGATGGTCCAAGTGCTTGGGCCCTTGCACCACGTGGGAGACCTAGATGAAGCTCCTGGCTCCTGGCTTTGGATCAACACAGCTTCAGCCATTTGGGAGTGAACCAGAAGATGGAAAACCTTTGTCTCTGTCTATAACTCTGCTTCTCAGATAAATCAATAGTTTTTTTTTTTTTTTTTTAAGGGAGACCCTATGTCCTGATTACAGGCTAGTAAGTGGCAGAGAGCACCAAACCCTGGCCATTACACCAAATCCCGAACTCTTATCTTTATCAGCTTCATTCTGGACCTACCTGTCAGCCAGACCACTTACCCATTTGGCCTTTGAACAGCTTCTCGGACACCTGCAAATGATCTTGGCACCATGCTGATGCTGGGGACGTCACAGCGGAGGGCACCAGTATGGTCCCGCCTTTCTGGAGTTTGGCAGGCCCCTCCACACACACACATTGGGAAGTCTCTTGTGACAGTAGCAAGTCCCACCCCATGCTCTCCTTTCTCGCCATCCTTCCCTGTCCCCTGTCGCAGAACCTCGAGCCCACGGCCATCTCCTTGGGCTCCCGCCGGTGCGCTTCTGTGCCCTTTCTCCCTGGTGTGTGCTGTCCACGCCACCCTGATTGCTTTCTCTGGTCCTTCCCTTTGCTTGTCTTGGTTGGTGGTGTTTCTGATTCCCCAAGCCCCTACCTAAGGATTTTCTTGAAAATGTCCTACAAAAATGGACCTCAGCATCCACAGACCCCGAAATACTGGGTTCAGGCCTCTCCAGCAAATGTTTTATAGCAGTCACTGTGTAGCCATGTCACAGAATTTAGGCCATAACAAAAAATTGTGCTACCTATTTTTTTTTAAAACCATCTGCTGGTTCACTCCCCAAATGGCCACAATAGCCAGAGCTGGGCCAATCTGAAGCCAGGAGCTAGGAGCTTCTTCCTGGTCTCCCACACAGGTGCAGGAGCCCAAGTGCTTGGGCCATCTTTCACTGCTTTCCCAGGCCATAGCAGAGAGCTGGACTAGAAGTGGACAGCTGGGACACACACTGGCACCCATATTAGATGCTGGCACTGCAGGCAAAGGATTAACCTCCTGAGCCACGGTGCTGGCTCCTATTGTTTTATATCAGCTTTATTCACCTGCCTTTTGACTTGATGTCTTATAACCAAGGCCTTGACTTTAAGATTTATTTATTTATTTGAAAGGCAAAGTTATAGAGAGGTGGAGAGAAGAGAGAGAGAGATCATCATTTGCGGGTTCCCTCCCCCCAGAAGACTGCAATGGCCAAAGCTGGACCAGGTCTAAGCCTTGAGCCAGGAATTCCATCCGGGTCTCTTACGAGTGTGACAAGGTTCCACACCCTTGGGCCATGTTCTGATGCTTTCCCAGGTGTATCAGCAGGGAGCTGGATTGACAGTGGAGCAGCCAGTGCTCATATGGAATGCCGGCATCACAGGTGGCGGCTTAACACATTGGCCCCATAACCAAGAGCCTCGGTTTATGCAATGATGCTCCTTTGCCACCACAAAACCGCTCGTTGGTCTAAATATCACGCTCTGTACCTACTGTAGGTTGCAGCAGCATTGTCTACCTACTTTCATTTAAATGAATGTTGTGATGGCTACCCCACACATTTTGTTTCGCTTCAAAGAATCTAGAGTGTTTCTGGAAGCTTCTAGAGTTATGTCTTGGGAACTTCTTTGTGGCATGTTTGTCTCAGGCTTACCTGATCACATCTGAGTTGTGATTCTACGGTACTTTGTTGCTTTTTGAAGGGAAGGCGTTTGTTGTGCTGTGGCCACCGTGATGCAGCTGGTACAAGCTGTGGGAGGAGGAATGAGGAGGTTTATCTTTCAATATCCAGGGCTGGTGTGAGTGTGAAGGACCCGTGGACAGTGAGAGCTTGGGGTGTCTCAGGGGCTGTTTTTCAGGAAAAGCACCTATCCAGGGGCCACAGGCTCATGTGCTTTGACATCGTTTGGATGTTTGGGACACCCTGAAAAACAAGGGCGAGGTGGCACCCACCCACCCGAAAGGCTTGGGGAAATCTTGCTTGCCCTTTTTACCTCTGCTAAAGGCACCTTCCTGTTTGGGGTCGGTCGGTCCCACCGGGCTTCGGAAGCGCAGTGCACCTGCAGGATTCTGCTTGCACGCTCCCGTGGTTCTTCAAGTGCTCGCAGTCCCCAGAGGGTACGCGCGTGGCCCTTGAGAGGCGGGGCCAAAGAGGCACCCCTGTCTGACCTGAGGTTGCTCTGTTTGCTTTGCCCAGGGACCTGATGCCGAGGACCCTGGACGGGCAGATCACCATGGAGAAGACGCCCAGCTACTTCGTGACGCGCGAGGCGCCCGCGCGCATCTCGGCCATGTCCAAGGACACCAAGCTCATCGTGGTGGTGCGCGACCCGGTGACCCGGGCCATCTCGGACTACACGCAGACGCTGTCCAAGCGGCCCGACATCCCCAGCTTCGAGAGCCTGACGTTCAAGAACAGGAGCGCGGGCCTCATCGACACGTCGTGGAGCGCCATCCAGATCGGCATCTACGCCAAGCACCTGGAGCACTGGCTGCGCCACTTCCCGCTGCGCCAGCTGCTCTTCGTGAGCGGCGAGCGGCTCATCCGCGACCCGGCCGGCGAGCTGGGCCGCGTGCAGGACTTCCTGGGCCTCAAGCGCATCATCACGGACAAGCACTTCTACTTCAACAAGACCAAGGGCTTCCCCTGCCTCAAGAAGCCGGAGGGCAGCCCCAAGCCGCACTGCCTGGGCAAGACCAAGGGCCGGCCGCACCCGGACATCGACGGCGAGGCGCTGCGCCGGCTGCGCGACTTCTACCGGCCCTTCAACCACAAGTTCTACCAGATGACTGGCCACGACTTCGGCTGGGATTGAGGCTGGCTGTGGGCGTAGGGGCCGTGTGGCTGAGCCCCGTGGCTTATATATTGAGAGAGTATATGTATGTAAAATGTACAGAAATCTATTTTATAATAATTTATTTTTAATTCATGAGCAATTAATTCACTAAGCTGCCTAGCCACACTCTCAGAGCGTTAGCTTCCTAACCTGTTAACATTCCAAAGTGCAACTCCGATCTCGTTTCGTTCTGGTCCCCACAATGGATGGTGCTTCCAAGCCCCGCCCCGCCCCCCCCTCCCGCACTCCCCTCTACCCCATTCGTGATATTTAAAAAGAAGAAAAGCACAACTTGAGATTTTTGTTGTTACGGGTATTCAGCCTTCGATCGCTGTACGCGTTTTCTCATCGCCATCTCCTCCTGCCTGGGTCCCTCGTAGGAGCCCCGAGCTGCTGCGGCTTCAGTGCTGTGTTCCGAGGGGCTTCCTGTTCAAAGTGGTGCAAACCACAGCGCTGATGTTTCCCCACCGCCACCAAGCACAGGGAGGAGGAAACACCAGCTTTCCCCGCAGCTTTGGGTGTGGCAGGGTAGCCCTGCCCACCTTCCTGGGCCCATGCACCGGTTCCGAGTGTATGCAAATGTTAGCCCGACTCCCCCAGCTCACCCGTGTGTGAGATGCTTGGGTGCTGCTTCAGAAATAAAGACGTCCCTTCGCTTCTGATGTGCATGGAAACATGCCCCCCCACCCACACCCCGGGTCCCTTCCTCCGGGCACGCAGTTCTGCTCTGACACACCAAAGAATCCCACAAGCTTGCAGAGCCACCAGCACAAACCCAGGGCCCCGGTGGGGGATGGGGTGGGGAGGGGAGTCAGGTGCATTCCGCTCCATCAGTGTCTACCACGTTGCTGCTAGGTGCAGAGGGAGCCGGGGGTGTTGAGCCATAATCCCACAGCTGCAACTGGAAAGAGAGACAAAGGACCCAAGAGTGACAGGTGGCCAGGCCAGAGGAAAGAAATCCCCACCCCCACCCCACCTCTGCTTAATATCTCCTTGGAATTCCTAGCTCATCTCAGAACAGCCTGGAGCCAGTGGCCAGAGAGCAACAGCCCACAGTGGCTCTTGTATAGGAGTATTGTGGAAAGCTGGTGCCTGGGAGCCCTGAAGGCCCAGCCCCGGGACAGCTGTCCCTTGTTTTAGCCAGGCCTTGGCAGCAAAAACTGTCCTTGTAGGTTCTCTTGGGGGAGGAAGGCCATCCCGAACTGCGCATGCCTCAGATCTGTCTCATAGATTTTTTTTTTTTTTTGCCTCCTGTCTCTACAAAGCGAGGTAGAACCTACACATAGAGGAACACCATTATCATAGCTTGGGTCTTCCCTCTTACTGCTTTGGGTGTAAAAACACCTGCCCGAGGGTGCTAATTGGATTTCCCAATTTGGAAATCAAACTGAAAACACTTGCATTGCAGTTCTGACAGTGTTGCTTGAAGTCATACGATAGGGCAGTATCAGGTCCTTCACCCAGTCTTGCCCTGCCTGTTTTCTGGGCGCTCCCCGTGGTGGGCCAGGGCTCAGAGAAGGATATGCCACCCAGTGATAGGGAAACCTATGCAAGCTTGCCCTTCCTCTTCAGGTTCCTGCCTTCCTTCCAAGCTGAACAATGTTGGATGAAGCTGTTTATACCCTGCCTTAAAATAAAACCCGAAACAGGAGATGTTCTATTAGAAAGAGGGGCACGTAGTCATGAACACTGAAGTGAGTCAGAACTCTGCCTGGCCAGGTCCTCGCATCCAAACAGATGCTGAGAAATAGGCCCGCGGAAGTACAGCACGTTTTTCTCTGGAAGACAAAGAAATCAGACATCCTGTGTGTCTCTTCCTTGGGGTCTGATGGCTGAAACTCCTGGCTGATCCTGATGTAGCATCTGCCCCAGGGTGACCCCCCCCCAGTCACCCGCGTTATCTTCCTCCCAGGGAAGTTAAGCAACCCAGAAAACAAAGCCTGGATTTTCCTCCTCTTCTAGAAATCTGCAAGGCCACCCGGCTTAACTTTTTAGCTGCTAGAAGACAGCCAGCATTTCGTGTTTTGGCGATCTGTGCTCGCATGTGCTTCGGTTTTTTTTTTTTTTTTTTCCATCCAGTTTACAGGTAAAGCGCTGTGTTCCATGGAGTACTTATTCCTCTCCATGTTGTCCCTTTTTTGGTTGTTGTTTAAAAAAAAAGTGAGCAAAAAATTGTTCCTATCTCACGCTTCCTTGGAGGGGTCTGTGCAGTTAGTTTGCTAACCTAAGAGGTGACACCTGGGAAAGTGACTGCTGGATGATGGAGGAAGAAAAGAGATCTTCATGGGATTCTCTCTGCGAGTCCTTTGGGGTGACAGATAACGTTTTGGAGCTTTGGAGAAACACGGTGTCAGATCTTGGCAGGGTATTTTTGAAAGAAAACCAAGTGGAACGTTCCAGTGAGCTAGAAGCGCTTAGTACATATAGAAGATGCCTACGTGGGAGTCAGTGCCATTTTTTTGTTTCTTTTCAGTTTATCAGGAAGGATGATCAATACAGCATAAACGGTGTGGTTAGATTTTTTTTTCACTTTTGTAACATTAATTTATGACTGAGTCTCATTCAGCCCCGTAATATAAAGTACTGTGCAGATTCCAGCAGTATGTCTTCTGTAACCCGGATGTTAGAATAGCCAATATGTACAAAAAAAAAGTAAATCAAGTATTTTGTCCTATGTATAACACAAATTAATTTTACACAGAGAAAGATGTTTCTAGAAAATGGAATTATGATAATTCATACTATTTCTTTGTATGAACAAATAAAAATATATTTTACCAACTTATGGGCCCTGCTGTGTTTTCTTATGCATTGCTGATGGGCAAGGCAGTGATATTTAACCCACCACTGATCACCTGTGGCAGGTGTGTGCACGGGTGTTCTGAGGCAGATTGATCTTTCATTTTTTTTAAGATTTATTTATTTATTTGAAAGTCAGAGTTACACGGAGAAAGAAGGAGAGGCAGAGAGAGAGGGAGAGGGAGGTCTTGCATCGGATGCTTCAGTCTCCAATTGGCTGCAATGGCCGGAGTTGCACAGATCTGAAGCCAGAAGCCAGGAGCCAGGAGCTTCTTCCAGGTCTCCCATGTGGGTGCAGGGGCTCAAAGACTTGGGCCATCTTCCACTGCTTTCCCAGGCCACAGCAGAGAGCTGGATCAGAAGTGGAACAGCCAGGACTCAAACTGGCACCCATATGGGATCCTGATACTGCAGGCAGCGGCTCTACCCACTACGCCACAGTGCTGGCACCAATCTTTTACATGTTAGAGGGGCCAACTCAACCACAAGTATTTAGGGTGCATTTTTTTTAATTATTTATTTATTTGAGAAGCAGGCATACAGGTAGATACACAGAGAGAGAGAGAGAGAGAGAGTGCTCATATCTGCTGATTCACTCCCAAATGCCCGTGATGGCCAGAGCTGGGCTGTGGTTAAAACCAAGGAACTCATTCCGTGTCTCCCACATGGGTGGCAGGAACCAATTTCTCAAGCCATCACTACTATCCCCAGCGGTCTTCATTAACAGAGAACTGGCATCGGGAGCTGGTGCTACGAATTGAACCCAACCACTCCAGTGTGGGACATGAGCATCTTAACTGCCACACCAAAGTCTGTTTTGGGGGTAGATTTTCTTTGTAAATCATTCTCAAGGCTCCCTGGAGACATGAGTTTGCCCCTCCCCTGCCCAGAGTGCTGGCCATTACCCAGGTTTCTGAACATCCTGCAACCACTCAGTGTGCTGTGGCCTGTATTCCAAGTTCAGGCCAAGGTGGGCGTGCGTAGGCAACCAGCTGTCACACAACAGGTGCCATGCGGCGGAGCACCTATGGCTGAGTGGCTCTGGATGGCAGTGGCATTCCCTCCTCACATTGGCAGTGTTCAGCCACACAAAGGCAACACAAAGGCAGCGAGGGCTTGGATGAGATGATGTTTCTTATCTTCTGTCTTGTGGCCAGGCACGCCACCTGTGCGATTACTATTTATTACTTTAACCATTGGATCCACTGTCTTATTTTACTACATTTTAAAAGGGAACCTGATACAGTTTTTAATGAGAAGCCATAATCTCTTGCCATACAGAGGAGGTCATCATAAAACACTAGGCATTGTGGAAACAGCAACGCTACTCATTTCTAGATAGAGCGCATAACTAAAACCATGTTAGCCTTGGTCTGAGGCTCACTCACTGGACACCTCGGAAAACGCTATGACTTACACAAAGGAAAAACACCTTGGGTCAAGGCATGGAGTTGAAATTAGCCTTGCATGGTGGGAGGCGGCAGAGGCAGTGGAAAGAAAACCTCATCTAAAGCAGACAGGGAGGGAAGTGGCCCATTGGAACAGAAGTCTGAGATTTGGTTTTCAAATTTATTAAGCCATCACCCCGTATGGCTCTGGAGCCCCTGGAAGGGAAACCATGGGATGGTGGCTCCTGCAGCATTTCAAGGAGTGCCAAGGCTCCCTTGATCACCTGGGGGGGGGCTCTTTAATCAGGCAGCCCCCAAACTGTGAGCTGTAAACAGAAGCATAGCTTTGTGGAGAATAAGGGATTTTTTTTAAGAGTTAATAGCCTGTACATCCCTAATTCTACCTAACCTTCTAAAGTCGATCTTGATCAGCCTATTCGCAGCATCTAGTACATGGTGGGTAATTATTTCTGGTTTTCCTTTATGATGGAACACACAGTGGACCTAAAGTCACTAGATGTCCATTATGGTGGGTGATTCCTCCTGGCAGGTTGGGCATTCAGCCCCGCAGTGAAGACAGCCGCTGGGACTCGCGCATCCCATGTTGGAGTGGAGTTGCATTCTCAGCGCTGGCTCCCGACTCCAGCTTCTGGCTAATACAACCCTACTGGTTTAGGCAGCTGGGCTCCTACCACCTGCACGGGAGACCTGCACTGTGCCGGGAGCTCTCAGCTTTGGCCCTCTTTGAGGCATTCTTGGGGAGTGAATCACCAGAAGAGACAGTGTTCTTTCTATGCCTGTCTCTCTGTGAGCATGTGTCTGTCTGTAAAATAATAAGTAGGGGCTTGTGCTGTGGTGCAGCAGGCTAAGCCACTGCCTGCAGTGCCAGCATCATATATAGGCACCGGTTCGAGTCCTGGCTGCTCCACTTCCGATCAAAATCCCTGCTAGCACTCCTGGGAAAGCAGTGGAAGATGGTCCAAGTCCTTGGGCCCCTGCACCCACTTGGGAGACCCGGAAAAATCTCCTGGTTCCTGGCTTCATATCACCTCAGCTCCAACTGTTGTGGCCATTTGGGGAGTGAACCAGTGGACAGAAGATCTCTCTCTCTCTCTCTGTTACTCTGCCTTTCAAATAAATTAAATAAATCTTTAAAATTAAATAGGCCGGCACTGAGGCTCACTTGGTTAATCCTCCTCCTGTGGCACCGGCACCCTGGGTTCTAGTTCTGGTTGGGGCACCGGATTCTGTCCCAGTTGCTCCTTTTCCAGTCCAGCTCTCTGTTGTGGCCCAGGAAGGCAGTGGAGGATGGCCCAGGTCCTTGGGCCCTGCACTCGCATGGGAGACCAGGAGGAAGCGCCTGGCTCCTGGCTTCAGATCCACACAGCGTGTTGGCCGGGGCGGCCATTTGGGGGGGGGGTGAGCCAATGGAAAGAAGACCTTTCTCTTTGTCTCTCTCTCTCTCTCACTGTCTAACTCTGCCTGTCAAGTGCTTTGGGCCCCAGCCATTTGAGGAGTGAACCCACACAGCAGATGGAAGATCTCTCTTTCTGACTTTCCTTCTCTCTTTCTCTCTGTCTCTCTGCCTTTCAAAAAATTAAAATAAATCTTAAAAATAAAAGGAATTATTCTTTACCCACCAACAGTTCACCCCAGACCTGCCATTGTTCCTACAAGTTGCACTGAAGCTCTTTGCAATTCTTCCTAGAAATCCTGACCTCAACACAGGAGGCCTTGCAAGCCTTCTCTTTCCATAAGAGAGGGCATCAAGCCTGCACTGCAGGCAAATTAACAGCCAACCTGCTGTCTGATCGCTCTCCATTTGGATGTCCCGGTAAACATAAACCCGCCCCCAACTAAACTCTCATTTCTTCCAGAATCTTCTCCCCTCATCTCAAGTGCTGGGGAGCAGCCAAGCACGGGCAATCTGGAGTCCTTCCTAACACCTCTGTCTCCCACATTCCTCGCATCTCATCCATCACTGAGCTTTGTCAAGACAACTTCTAGAAAATCTCCCTCATCCATTCCGTTGCATCTCCTCTGTCACTGGCACCTGCTACAGGCTCCCGTCCTGGAGGTGGGCAGCTACGGGGGTCTTCCCCCTGCCTGCCCCTCACACATGTTCTCTTCCTGCCTCCCATCCACCCTGCTCATAGCAGCTGGAGGAGTCTTAGAGACACAAGCTGGACTGAGACTTCCTCCCACCCACAGCTCTCTAATAGCCTTCGTTATATTTCAGATGAATCCCAACTCCCTGCTTTGTCTTGGATGTTTCTGCCCAGCCTCATTTGTTGCCTTCTCTTCCTTGATCCCTATGCTCCAGCCACAGTAGTTTTATTTACTTTTTAAAAGACATTTATCAGCAGGTTAAGCCGCTGGCTGCAGTGCCAGCATCCCATATAGGCGCCGGTTCAAGTCCCAGCTGCTCCACTTCCAATCCAGCTCTCTGCTATGGCCTGGGAAAGCAGTAGAAGATGACCCAAGTGCTGGGACCCTGTACCCATGTGGGAGACCCAGAAGAAGCTCCTGGCTCCTGGCTTTGGCCTGGCCCAGCCCTGGCATAGTGGTCACTTGGGGAGTGATGGAATCTCTCTATCTCCTTCTCCCTCTCTCTGTAACTCTGCCTTTCAAATAAATACATCAATCTTGAAAAGCAAAGGAAGAGAAATGAATGACCATGTTCCTGGCTCAGGTATTTGCTGGAGCACACTTTTCATCATTATTTAAGGATGTCCTCTTTCTACTGACAAAAACTTTGCTGCAACACAGTCCACCTTGTCACGTCACGCCAACAGCAGCCCCATCCAACTCTGTTTATACGTTCCCCTCCTCCGATCGGACCACCTCTGGCGTGTGTGCGCAGTGTGCACCCTCTACGAAACTGCCCAACAAGGAATTTATCAGCAACTTGCCCTGTCCTTAAGCAACGGTGGACTGTCCTTGAATCGAAGTCTGCTTTGCTCTTAGCTCAGAGAACCCAGCCTCTTTCTTCCCGCCCCTGCCTGATTTACAGCGACGTATGGATTTGTACATTTGTTTATTGTCTTGCTCGTGCACTAATCTGCAGGCTCGGTGACAGAAGAGCCCTGGCTGCTGCTTTTCCAAGCACTGTATTTCCAAGTGACACCGGAGAGTCGCTTAATTATTTGTTGAATGAAAGACTAAAAGCGGGTTTGAATGGTATCCCAAGGGCAAAAGGATAAAGGCATTAAACAGACAAGTGACAAGGTAGCTTTACAGAGAGGGGGGGAAAAGGTGATATTTTAAAAGCCCCTACTTAATGGGGCCAGGAGACTTTTAAGGAAGTGTTTCCTATGGCTAAAGAACAATAAGGACTTTGGGCTGTGAGACAAAAGGAATTTGGGCTTAGTCTGCGTGAGAAAGGCTAAGACCAAGAGGCTAAAACTGCACTGAAAAATAATGCAGAATGTGGCGCAGTGGGCTAAGCCTCTGCCTGTGGCATCTCATATGGGTGCTGGTTCGAGTCCCGGCTGCTCCACTTCCCATCTAGCTCTCTGCCATGGCCTGGGAAAGCAGCGGAGGATGGCCCAAGTCCTTGGGCTCCTGAACCAGCAGATGGAAGACATTCCATCTGCTGCTAATATTCCTGGGAAAGCAGTAGACAATGGCCCAAGTGCTTGGTCCCCTGCACCCATGTGGGAGACCCGGAAGAATGTCCTGGCTCCTGGCTTCAGTTCAGCCCAGCTCCAGCCATTAAGGCCATTTGGGGAGGGAACAGTGGATGGAAGACTTCTGTCTCTCTCTGCCTCTCTGTAACTTTATCTTTCAAATAAAGCAATCCTTTTTTTTTTTTTTAAAGAAGCTCAATGTACAACAGCCTGATATCTAGTTTGAGTTATTGTTGGGAAGTGCTCTAACTCTTCTCCACTACGCCAACCCCAATCCTTCCAGACTTTGTGAATCTTTGCCATGGAATGTGGGAACCATCAGCTCTGCTTCTGGGGGCACAAAAAGGAGGATTTGGGGAACTGGTGTGAGAGGGGAGTGATCCACCACCACAGATCCCCAAGGGAGCCTCAGGAGTAAGATAAGCGTGGGTTTCAGAGGTCAGGTTCTGTTTATTTTATCGGGTCATGAAAGCACCCGTGAACTTGGGAGAAGCTCAAGTTCCGATCAGATTAGCACTTCTGAAAGCTGAAGCTGGCTGGTGTGTGAGAGGGGATGGCAGATGTGGGGTAGAGGCAGAAGGCTCAGTTGGAGGCTGCTCTGGAGCAGGGATGACGGTGGCCAGGTGGGAGATAGAGGGACAGCCATGGTTTGGGACCCATGGAGAACACACAGAAGGAATTGAGGGGGCAGGGATGCACTAGGGCACAAACAGGTTCTGGCTTGGGCAGCTGGGTGGCTATCACTGTTGGAGCATGGGTGGGACCCGCTGGGGGCGGAACATGTCCTTGCAGCAACACAGATGCCGAGGGTGAGCAGCTACAAGGGGCGATGGCTGGGGCCGGGCTGACTCGCTTTTCCAGCTGGCTTGTCTTCTCCAAATGTCCCAACGGGCACCATGAGTTGCCATGAGCTCCGTAAGTGCCCAGGGAATCAGAAGATCAAGTGGTGTTGTCGAAAGTCAGAGGAAGTTCTTAGCTCAACTGGGGGCTCTGGGAGGGAAAACTACCTTAGGGAGCTTTCGAAATAACTGGATTTCTTATCCAGTCTGGCATTAGAGACTGCACTGGGCGCCGATCTGTTTGGATCCTCCCACTCCGGGCACACTTCCATCCTTGCCAGTCGTGGGCTTGAGCCCAACTTAGAATGCCAGCTGGTGCTTTGCAATCTTCCCCGTGTTGCCGGGCTGCTCTGGGCATCCTTGGCCATCTGTTCTCCATGCAGCATCACTCTTGGAGGGAGAACTCCTGCCCCATGAAATTGAGGAGCTGGCGCTTGGCCCAGTGAGTTCCCCCATCCCCACCCCATTTGGCCCTCTGCATCTCTCTCCCCTGCTCTCACTTCCCACCATTAAGGGGACTGTGGGGACATTGTGGGCAGGCAGGTTGCATGGTCGCCTAGCAGTGAAGGGAGGGTGACACACATGTTCACACCATCTGTGTCTCTGAAAGAGAAGCTAGATGTAAAGATGTATTTATTTGAAAGGGTGGAGAGAGAGAGAGAAAGAGAGAGAGAGGGAGAGAAACTTGTATCTGCTGGTTCACTTACCAAATGCCCACAATAGCCAGGCTGAAGCTAGGAACCAGGAGCCAGGAACTCCATTCAAGTCTCTTACATAGGCTGAGTCATCACCTGCTACCTCCCAGGAGCATCAGCAGGAAGCTGAGTCAGAAGTGAGGGAGCTGGGACTCAAACCAGCTTTCCGATACTGGATATGAGCCTACTAAGTAGTGCCTTAACCCACTGTACACCTGCCCCCAGGAGAAAGACAATCCGCGCAGTCACAGAGGAAAAGCTGTTGTCCCAAGTGGCTGCAATGAGGCATTCTACGCCCTTACAATGGGGATACTTCCGCTGATCTCCCCTGCCCCCCAGGACCTGCAAAAGGAAGTGCTTGCTGTCAGCTCTGACTTTGGTGCCATTTCACCCCCTTCTGCAGCCTCTGGCCAAAGCCCGGGTCCTCCCTTCCCTTTCTTCCCAGTCCTTTGTCCTTTAGAGTCCAGCTCAAGTTCAATGTCTTTGAGTCTATTTTTAGATATTCAAGGACATAGGGGTTCATCTCTTTTCTTTGACCACGTGCTGCATGAAGTCCACATAATTCACTCGGTAGCATCTTGCCACGTGTTAGAGTTCTCCAGAGAAAAAGAACCAGTAGGCTATAAATAGAGAAGAGTTGTTTCTGGGTACCTGCAGGGATTGGGTCCAGGATGCCCTGTAGAATAGCACAATCCCTGGATGCTCCAGTCTCTTATATAAATGGGGTAGAATTTGCATGTCTCACCCACACCTTCTCATATCCTTTAAATCATCTCCAGAAGACTTAGAACACACAATGCAATGCAGATCTCGGGGAATAATAACAGTGTGTGCACGTTCAGTACAGATGTCTATCAGCTAGCTTTTTGTTACCTTAACAAAATACCAGAGATGAGCTAACTTACAAAGGGAAAGGTTCAGTTCAGCTGTCAATTTAAATATTCACAGCTGAATAAAAAACTGGGCAACCCCATTGGTTCAGGCATCCGGTGAGACCCAAGGACAGCAGAGGAACAGACAGATGGCAAGCTGTGAAGCCGAGAGACACAAGAACCCATTCAGCCATTGTCACCAAGCCCTCATAAGGACTATCTTCCAAGGATAAGCTCCCAATGATCCAAAGACCTCCCACTAGACCTAGATACCATAACTAGTTCAAGTCTGCACCCTCAGTCCACTAACATTAATCCATCAACTGGGACTCTGAGGTTTAAACATTTGTATGAGTTTGGGGAGCCACAGCAAGATGCATTTTTTGGCTGAATAGTTTCCCTCTGCACTAGGTTGCACCTGCAGAGATTCAAGCTCTGGATATGGAGGACCAGCTGCACACAGAGAGAGACTGGTTATGTGGGATTGGCTCCTGTGATGACTGTGTCTCAGTCCCACCATCCGTGTTAGCCAGCAGGAGGTCCAGGAAAGCCGGTGATGTGGTTCCAGCCTGAACCTGCACGTCCAAGAGCCAGAGGGGCCGAGGGCATCAAGTCCCACTTGGAGGCATCAGGATGGATGCACCAGAGCCAGCAAAGATGGGCGTCCTGGCTGGAGCAAAGAGCAAATCTGTGTGGCTTCCACCTTTGCCATCTATTCAGGCCCTGCACTGTTTGATTGCTGGGCACCCACACTGGTGAGGGCAGAGTCCCTCTTATTCGTTTACCCACTCAAGTGCTAATCTCTTCTGGGAATTCTCGCCAACACACCCAGTTTGAACAGCCATCTGGACATTCCTGAGCCCTGTCAAACTGATTGGTTGATTGATTTTAAGATTCACTTATTTATTTATTTGAAAGGTAAAATGACAGAGAGAAGGAGAGTCAGAAATCTTCCGCCCTCTGGTTCAGTCTCCAAATGGCCACCATAGTCAGGTGTGGGCCAGGCCAAAGCTAGAAGCCTAGAACTTCATGCAAGTCTCCCATATGGGTGGCAGGGACCTAAGCATGTGGACCGTCTTCCACTGCCTTCCCAGGTACATTAGCAGGGAGTTGGATTGGAAGCTGAGCAGCAGGGGTTTGAACTGGCGCTCTGACATGGGATGCTGGCACTGTAAGTGGTGGTTCAACCCACTGTACCCCAAAGCTGGCCCCAAGAACAACATTAACGTTTCCCAAGGGCCTCCCCCTGAGCCTCCCCTCTTACGGGGGCCTCTGTCCCCTCATGTTGCCACACTGGTACTAAGTTGCTCAGACATGAACTCCTGGGGACGAAGTCAGACTCTATCCAAACCACAGCGATGACTTTCTTGAGCTTTGCTCCCCAGGCATTAAGGGCTCCTTTTGTCCATTTTCCACAGTGGTGTGATTGGCATTTTCTTCTCGTGTGTCTGCTCCCTTTACTCAATGGTATGCTCAACACAGTCACCTGTGCTGTGTGGGTGGTTCTCTCCTGTATGAGGGTACTTCCAAAAGCTGATGAAAATATTGGAATTAAAAGATAAAACTAAAAGTGTTTGAAATCCAGGCTTTTTTTTTTTTAAGTTATCCAACAGGCAGAGAAACAGAGAAAGGGACACGCAGATGTCTCCAAATGCCTGCGATGGCTGGCACTAGGCAGAGTCAAAGCCAGGACCTTGGAACTCCATCCAGGTCTCCCGTGTGGGTGGCAGGGACCCAAATGCTTGAGCCACCATCTGCCTGCTCTCAGGGTTTGCATTAGTAGGAAGCTGAACTCAGGAGCCAGAGCTGGTTGCTGAATCCAGGTGCTCCAGTGTGGGATGCAGGTGTCCCAACCAGCATCTGAGATACTAGGCCAAGTGCCTCCCTTCTGTCCCAATGTTTAAGAACACAAACAGGGTGTGCTTGGGGCAGGTGTCTGGTCCTGGAGTAGCTTGGTCCTCCCTGGGCCGTCCAGCCCATCCTCACTCACTCCTTTGTTCTCCTCTCCCACATGGCTGTGGGGGCTTTGCTGTGACCTAGAGGTTGGTTGTGTGAAACCCATTCAATCGCTTCATGGGGGCACTCACATCTCTCCTTTTGTCTTGGTGTGCCGTGGACAGACTGGACACAGAAACATAAATAAGCCTCCGAAGAAAGAGATTCTAACCTGAAGAGTTGGGAAAATTCACTTCTTCATTGCCGGGGCTAAGGTTGGTGAAAAAACATTTCAAAAATGTCATCCAAAACTTGGCCCAGATACGTGGTGATTGATCTGCAGGGCTTGACAGCCTCAGTACTTAAGTGGGGATTTATGAATCTGAAGCTTTAAAATTTAACCCAAGAAAGTTTTTTTTTAAGTACTACTATTTCCACCTAATTAAGGACTGTCACACAATCCTGATTTATTTACAGCTATCATTCATGTATAGAGACTTATCTGCTGCTTTTTAAAAAGTAACATGATTTTTTGTGCACTAACTCAATTAAGAGACTTTCTAAAACAATCTTTCGCTTCTAGATAAAAAAAATTAATTCTTCTTATATGATGTTCAGAAATCGTAGCAAGATATAATGAATGCGTTAAAGTGACTTGAGTCCCACCACCTGGGAATAATTACAGTGAACACTTTTTGGGTAGTATTTTCAGTTTTTTAATGTACATAGTTGTATGTAAATTTGTATGTGTAAGCTAAAATACTGGAAAATATAGTTTTGTATCTTGCTCTATGTATCTAACATTTCACTGTGTATCATTACCCTTTATGAGTAAGCATTCTTAGAAAATACAATTTTTGATGACTTCAAAGTAGTTCATCTTATGGGTTTCATATAATTTGCTCAGCCTTTTACCTAGTATGGGAAAGCTCAGCTGTTCCAGTATTTGACTACTAGAAACAATGTTCTAATGAAAATTTTGTACGTAATCACTTTTATATTTATATTTTTAATTACTGGTTTAAATGCTAAGAGAATTAGTAGGATGAATATAGAATCAAATACTGTGACTGTTTAGGCAGATTTTAAGTAATTTCTCTATTTTTTTTAAGCAATAGTTATATGGAAAAAATGATTGTTTTGTAAAAGGTGAAAAAAGTAGGATACAAAATTATATCTTTAATGTGGTCTCAATTATTTAAAACGTAAAACTATTGGGAGAATATTTTCTGGTGACTGATTGCCTCTTGGTAGGAAATTGTCTTTTTCACTTTGTTGCATTTTTTTAAATTTGCAAGTCAGAGTTACAGAGAGAGGGGAGAGACAGAGAGAAAGAGATAGATCTTCCATTCACTGGCTCACTCCCCAAACGGCTGAAACCAGGAACCAGGAGCCAGGAGCCTGCTCTGGATCTCTCATGTGGGTGCTGGGACCCAAGCACTTAGATCATCTTCCACTGCTTTCCCAGGAGCATTAGCAGGGAGCTGGATTGGGAGCAGAGCAGCTGGGTCTTGAACTGGCGCCCTTGCGTGATGCAGGCACTGCAAACGGCAGCTTTAACCACTGTGTCACAGCACCGGCCCCCTCACTTTGTTAGACTTTTAAACAATAAGGATTACTGTGGACAGTCTCTCCGACCACCACCCCCATCATGACACTTTCTTATGTGCTACCGTAACACACTCATCTTTAACCACGCATTAGTTTCTCTCATATGTATTTCTCGATGTGCTTTTATCTGTTTTACGTGAGTTTTTAAAATCAAAGTAATAGGTGTCAGTTTCAACTCAATTTGTGGATGTTCTACGTTTTCTCTCCTTTAAATTCTTCTGATGCCAAATTAGTCAAAGATTCCATTTTATCAGAGTGGGCACGCAATTAGTGCTGAAGTCTCGGTGGTTTCTTGGCATTCGTCATGTCAAAAGAAAAGTTCAAGGTAAGTTAAAATGAGCTTTGCTCAGGCTGGGTGGATAGCCAAGATCAGATCAATCTATGGTGAAGAACCATTTAATTTGAAAGAGAAAAGTATTCGATTTTATGGGACGGCTCTGGAGAGTTTTAAGTATATTGCCTTTTAAAATGTATAATTAATTTGGAAAAGATATTTTGAAGACCAAATATCTGGCCGACAGTGGCTGTGTACTGAGAAACGGATATGGTCTTTGACCTCTAGGTAACCTCTATTGGGGGGGGGTGGAGATTTACAAGATAGTCATAAATAAGCAAATATGGAGTTATAAAATGCACCGTGGTAGGATAGGAAGCACAGGCTGTTACAACAGAGCCTGAAGAAGACAAGAGGTGGTTTGTTGGAGCAGGGCACATGTGACGTAGCATCTGTTGGAGCGAAATAGATGAAGATGATGACAGAAGGGAAATAGGAGAGTGTTGGAGAAGGGTGAGAAATACATACGGGAAGAGGCCTTCATACGGAAATACTATCAGCAAATACTATGCTCAGGGTACACACAGCTAGTACTGCTTCCAGACTGCCATGTGTGTGCAGGTGAGCAACCTCAACCTCCCTTGGTGGTCTCTAATCACATAGGTAACCGATTTGGGAGTGTTTTTCATAATAATAGCTGATTTTCCAATTATTTATTTGAGAGGCAGAGAGAGCACGTGAGAGAGACAGACAGACAGACGGACACAGAGAGTGAGCTCCTATCTGTTGGTTCACTCCCCTAGTTCCCCTGGTGGCCAAGGCTGGGAGTCAGGGACATGATCCAGGTCTCCCACGTGGGTTGATAGGAACTTAGTTACTTGAGCTGCCTGCTGTGGTCCACGTTAGCAGGAAGCTGGAGTTGGGAGCTGGAGCTGGGACTTGAACCCAGGTCCTCTAATGCAGCGTGCGAGCATCCTAACTGCTAGGCTGAGTGCCTGTTCCCATAATCATGGCTAAATTTTTATGTAAATGCTTGTGGCGTGCCAGGCACACCAGCTTATGTTTCTTGTCACTGCCTTATAAGCTCTATTGTTGTTATTATTATCCTGAGACCTCAACCTAGATCACTTGTAGGAACCCCAAGTCTAAAAGAGCATTTTTTGTTTTTCACACGTTAGCTTTTTTTGGGGAAGAGCCCTAGGCATTTCCCAGAAAATACATTTACAGATGTATGTTAAAATAGCACACACACACACCCGTATCTAAGCCGTTTGCTGAAGAGTTGCAGGCTTTATCCAGAATCGCTATTTACAAATGTGTTCCAATGGAATGTAGAAAGAAATGGGGCAAATGCTATGTACTTACTGGAAAATTGCAAACAGTAAAAATAACTTAAGATTCGTTCATGTTTACTGATTTTTTGTTGTTGTTCATACTTATGTGAAGGAACTTCAAAAAGTTCCTAGAAAGTGGAATTAAAAGGTAAGTGTGTTTTTATAGGGTGAGTATTTGGTGCAGTGGTTAACACATCTAGTTGCATTGACTTCATTCTTTCCCTGAGCTGACCACTGAGTGACAGTGCCCAGGTGTGTGTCTTCAGGGAGGGTGTGGTATGCAGATGTGGCTGGGAGGAGTTCCAGACCCAAGCACTTCGGTGATATGGACAGAGTGCAAAGAGCCCTTCCTTGCCAGCTCTCGTTAGAATAAAAATTCTTGGGCTGAATCCAGTTCATCCAGCTCAGGTCACATGCCCATCCTGGTGTCCAGTGAGGGCAGTAATCCCTGCATTAGAGACACAGGGGTTGAGGTGGAGCATTTTCCAATTGGAACCGGTTACTGTTGGATCAGGCAGAATGGTCCGTGTCCATCCTGTTTATCCATCATGATAAACAGTGGGTGGAACATCTTTTAGTCATTTTTTTTTTTTGCTATTTCTAGTTTATCTTTTGTGAATTTTATTCATTCAAATACTTTTTAAAATATGTTTTGTTATGAGGTTTTTTTTTTTTAAGATTTATTTATTTATTTGAAAGTCAGAATCACAAAGAAAGAGATCTTCCACCTGCTGGTTCACTCACCAAATGGCCACAACACCCAGGCCGAAACCAGAAGCTTCATCTGGGTCTCCCATGTGGATGGCAGGGGCCCAAGCTCTTGAGCCATCTTCTACTGCTCTCCCAGGTGCATTAGCAGAGAGCTGCATTGGAAGCGGAGCAGCCAAGACACAAACCATTGCCCATATGGAATGCCAACATTGCAGATAGTAGCTTTACCCACCATGCCATAACCCAGCCCCATAACCATGATTTTCAACAACTGATTTTTGAGGTACCTGACGGAGTCCTGTGAGACTCAACTCACTCCCTTCAAAGTCCAGAATTACATTAGCCCATTCATGAGGGTAGAGTTTTCTCTTAAAGGCCACACAACCTTCAATACTTACATGGGAAATTAAATTCCAACCTGAGTTTTGGTGGAGAGAAACCACATCTAAACCATAGCACTAGGGAATTGGCTAGAAAGGATTAACTAAATGCTTTGTGTGCAAATTCACCAACAAGGGACCTCTGAGCCTTTTCAGAGAAGGAAATTAAGATAGTGTGGTAGGAAGGGAGAATTATTCTCCATGAATCTTGAAGAAAACCCACAGAGAAAGTCAGGGTTTTGAAATTGCTCATTGTAATGATCAGGGATATATTTATTATATAGTGCCCAAGACATTTGTAACCACAAAAATATTCTTAAGGAAATGATCACCCATATCACACTGTGTCTTCCTGAGTGGAATCATATTTAAAGCACTCCAAGGAAGAAAAGAAATTCTGAGATTGTTAGGGTTTGAATGAGATTTGCTTCCCCAAATTCACGCAGGCATCTGAACCCCGAAGTCTTATGCTAATGGTTAAGAAATTGACGTTAATGGTGGATGCATTAGGTTGGCTTGATCCAATTATGGCATCTGAAAAAGGAGCCTTTGGGGAGTGATTGCGTTGTATGTGATTGCTACAGTGGGCCCCATAATTGACTCATGGTGGCTTTCTAGGGAGAGACCACATCAAGCTTGGAGGGGGGAGTGTGTGCCTGTCCCGCTGCTCCCCGGCTTCACCGTGTGATCGTCTCTCCATCATCCTCCCGTCTCACTGATGCCAGAACGAACGGGGCCACTTGATCATGGCCTGTGAGCCTCCAAGCTGGGGGCTAAAATAAAACTTCTTTCCTAAGAAGCTCCTTAGGGTATTTCAGTTAAAGTCACGCCATGCTGACTAATGCAGTGATCAAACGAGTGTGGATCAAACTCTGCTACATGCAGCCCAAACGGCATGTAGCAGAGTGAAATAGGTTTTTCAAAGCTTCTGCTCTGTTTGTATGTGTGGAATTGCCACAACACAGGCCCAGGGATATTTCTGAAACAGACATGGGATCTTGCCACTCATTGACTTAAACTTTTCAAAGGCTTCTGGTTGCACTTAGAGTCAAATCCGAACCTTGTGTGTTGACCTCAAAAGCCCCATATGGTTGGGCCCCCAGCCCCTCCTGCTCCTTTTTCTACCCCTTGCTCAGTAAGCTCCTGTTTCCATGATCCTTGAGCAGGTCAAGTCCTTTTTTGCCCCCTGAATTTTGTACTTCCTCTGAGCCCCACGTGGAGCAGTATATTGTTATTCTGTAGATCTCCATCTGAACATCCCACCTAGAGAAGATCTCTTGCCACCACTTCAGTTTCCTCAAAAGAACTCACAGTTCCTAAACGGTGACCCACAGAGTGCATTAGTGAGTGCATTGACTTGTTTTCCAGATTTACCTCAATTCTCTACTGTCCAAGACCAACAGCTTTCATTCATGAAAGACATAATACCTTTGTGTGGTGCGCGGGAACTGAATGCGCTCTCAGATGAACTGGGTTTGGAATACGCATGATGCTGGCTGGCATGGTTGTCTGCAACAAGATAGAACAATGACATCAAGCCAGCCAGCTATTTGATCACCATTGTCTCCAATGACTCTATTCACGAACCCCCCCCTGCCCTTCCCTGAATGAACTAGGACTGTGGGATCGATTGATGGGACTTATTTGGAATTTAATAACAACATCCGTTTCCCCCCTGAATTGAGGATCTTGAATGGACTGAGCTGACTCATTGTTGGCATTGTACAGCCACAACTGAAGTGCTGCCCTCTCGTGAGACCTGTAACAATGCTATCATTTAGAAGCCCTTGAATGTGTCTTCACAGGCTTTGTAAGTGCACTTTAGCCCATCAGTCAATTAGTTGGTGCCAACCATATGGGACTGTGGAAGGAGGAGGGGGGCAGGGTTACACAGAGGTGTGTGCTCCTCGTCACCTTGTCAGGTGTTTGTGTATTCACTGAAAGCAAGGGGTGGGCCAGCCGAATGTTAGAGCTTGTGGGGCCCTAGAAGACCCCAGAGCCCACTTCTTGATTTTGCAGATGGACGGGTTGAGGCTCAGAGATGTGGGAGGGAGCATCAATGATGTCAGAGAGGTTGAAACCTAGGCCTCTCGATCCTCTGTCTGGAAAATCTTCTATTAACAAACACTCACCATGGCTGAAATCAGCACTCAGTACAGCAATGGGGGCAATGTCTGCGCTGATCCGAAGGCAGGAGCCAGGTGCTTCTCCTGGTCTCCCATGGGGTGCAGGGCCCAAGCACTTGAGCCATCCTCCACTGCACTCCCGGGCCACAGCAGAGAGCTGGCCTGGAAGAGGGGCAACCGGGACAGAATCCGGTGCCCGAAATGGGACTAGAACCCGGTGTGCCGGCACCACAGGCGGAGGATTAGCCTGTTGAGCTGCAGCGCTGGCTTAAGCTCAGGTATTTTGTTACAGCAACAGAAACAAGCAAATTCATTCATCAATGGACGTTTGAGTTGCTTCCACCTTTTAGCTACGGTGAACAAGACTGCTATGAGCATTGGTGTAGAAATATGCGAGTCCTTGCTTTCAATTTATTTGGGTACATACTCTTCAATAGTCTTTTGCACGAGTTCACAGTGGGAGATTTCCCCCTAAAAGAGGGACCCCAGCTAACACTGGGGTGGATGACTCTCTGGGGCTTCCATGGGGCCAGAAGGCTTTGCTCCTCCCACCCCTTCCAGATTTAAGCAGTGGGAGGACATTTTCTCCTAATGACTCTCCGGGGTGTGTGCTGTTAAAGCTACAGGGGATGCTGGGCTGAATGTTACGGGTGACCTCTGTCACCTCCCGCCTAAATGGTTGTAAAGATAGGGGACTGAGGGGGTGAGGGATTACTGTTACCTTAATTATTTTTGAGTCTTGAGAAATTAATCAGTGTCCCGACAATTGTTTACATTAGGCCCTATAAGAAGCGATCCTGGCGTAGCCGGTTTGTCCAGCTGTTCGCAGATGTTGAAAGGGGCCGTCGAGAAAATCTAGAAGGTTCATGACGTGTGAAGCAGAAGACGTTTTTTTCCCCCAAAATGAACTGTGTAGTTTTATCCCAGATCTGGTAGGATCTGTGAGTGCTTCCATGATCTGAACAATAGGCCCCTCTGCAAAGGTGTGCATGGTTGGAGCCTTGCTTTATTTAGCAATGTGAATAACTTACAAAGATGAGGATACTCCAACAAGTGTGTGGAAAATGGAGTTAAAGAAATAAGTTTATATCGGTGCAAAAAAAAAAAAACTGAATTCCATCCATCCCTGGGTCTTCAAAAAGTACATGGAAAACCCATATTGTGAAAAAGCCATGTGGAATACGATTTTTTTTTTTTGCATCAAAATAAGCTGATCTTTTCATTCCATTTTCAATGAACTTTTGTTCTCATTTTTATTTATTTGCTAGGCAAGGAGACAGAGAGACAGTAAGACCTAGAGAGACTCCTTTGCTCCTCCAATGCCCACAAGTGAAGTCAGAGCCAGATGCTCAATCCAATCGCGTGGATGGCACCTACTTGAGTCATCATTGCTGCCTCCCAGGGTCTCCGCGGGCAGGAAGTGGTGATCAGGAGCTGGAATCCAGTCTGGAGCCAAGCCCAGCACTCTGATACGGGACCTAGGTGTTGCAACCAGTGCCTTAATCACCAGGCTGAGAGTCTGCTCCTCCATGAACTTTCTGAGTACCTGGTAGCATCCGACTGTTTTCTGAACATCAGGAGATGCAAGTTTGCCCTCAGATATCTTGTAATCACGTCCTCTCACGTGCTTGCTTCTCCCTTTGAGAAGAAGGGATTCCCTGCATGCTGTTTATCCCAGACTGTGCCGGGTGTGTGTTAACTCATCCAACCCCTCAACAAGTATGTATTGAAAATCTACCTGTGGCGTAGCAGGTAAAGCCGCCGCCTGCAGTGCCAGCATCCCATATGGGTGCCGGGTTGAGTCCCTGATGCTCCACTTCTGATCCAGCTCTCTGCTATGGCCTGGGAAAGTAGTAGAAGGTGGCCCAAATCCTTGGGTTCCTGCACCTGCATGGGAAGACCTGGAGGAAGCTCCTGGCTCCTGGCTTCGGATTGGCACAGCTCCAGCCATTGCTGCCAACTGGGGAGTGAACCAGCAGATGGAAGACCTCTCTCTCTCTCTAACTCTGACTTTCAAATAAATATCTTTAAAAAAATCTACTTGTGAGTTACAGGTCTCAGTTGCACTCAGCCCTAAGCAGAGCCTAAGGCAAGGATTGGGGTGCAGATGGTTCATTTGTGAGGTCACCCCAAGGAAGCATCAGATTGTGGCAGGGCAGAGTGAGAGAAGGAAGGAGACTCTGTCAGTGAGCTGCTGTCCAACTTGGGGAAAACTTGGGGAACCTCTCAGAATTTTTTACAAGGGAGATGAGATGGGGGGGCTTCCTATAGCATTGTTTCTGCCCCGGTTCAGCAGAGTCTTAGCCCTGGGGGTATCACTCTGTCTGCATTCCCCTAGCAAACTCCTACCTAGAAAGAAGTAGCTGCTTGAATTGGAAGGCTTTCAGCTTGCAAAGACCTGCGGATCTTCATTGCAGGTGATCTCTGAAGGTCAAGGTGACCGGAAGTGGGACATTTACAGCATCTGCTCCATGGCAGGATGCTAGTACCAGGGTGTTGGGAGGTATAAAACATATAGCAAGAAATCAAAGAGAGGCCCACACTCTATTATGGCAGTAGTCTCATGTCTGTTAGGGCACTAGTCACGATAGCCAAGGTAGGTGATCAACCCAGGTGTGCACCACCGATGAACGGATAGGGAACATGTGGTGTATTTACAGCCAATGGCATACTTATTACCCATAAAAACATGAAATCCTCTGATCTGCAGCAACGTGGATGGAACTGGAGTGACGTGAGGCAGGTGCATAAAGATGCACACCGCAGGTTCTTGTTCATGTGTGGAAGTTGACTTCGTAGAAAGAGAGAGAATAGTGGTTCTTACAGGCTGGGAAGGGGAGAGGGGTGGAGAGAAGTTAGATGATAGGTAACAAAATACAGAGAGGAGGAGCTAGGTTCTTCTGTTCTCCAGCTGTTGGGTAAGTATCATCTACAATAATCCAGTCTGCGTTCCCGAAAACTAGGTTACCAACACAAAATAGTGGTAAGTGTTCTAGGTGATGGTAACACTTCATTCCCCTGATTGGAGTATTACACACTGTATACAGGCGTTGGATTATCATACTGTGCACCAGAGGTTTGTACACATGTTTCATATCAAAATGGAAATGGAAACACACACCAAGGGCAGACAAAATCTACGCAGAGGACACACAAGACGTTCTCTCACTGTCATGAACATGGCCCAGAAGTACATGGTGACTGCCTGGTGCTGGGCTTGCCCTCAGCTGGGGGGTAAGATTATTTTTTTGGCAGGCTCCGAGGCTCAATAGGCTAATCCTCTGCCTGCGGCGCCAGCACCCCGGGTTCTAGTCCTGGTCAGGGCGCCGGATTCTGTCCCGGTTGCCCCTCTTTCAGGCCAGCTCTCTGCTGTGGCCCGGGAGTGCAGTGGAGGATGGCCCAAATGCTTGGGCCCTGCACCCATGGGAGACCAGGAGAGGTGCTGGCCAAGGGGGTTAAGATTATTAAAAATTTTAAATAAATGGAATCTTTGTTTTCTCACTGTACTGATTTTTAAAGAAATTTTATTTAAGGTAAACAAATTTCATATAATTCATATATACAGATTAGGATAAGTGGAGTCTTAATTAGTATGATCTAGGGGCTGGCACTGGGGTATTGTGGGTAAAAGCTTCCATCTGCAATGCTGGCATCCCATGTTCCACTTCCTACCCAGCTCCCTCTTAAAGGCATGGGGAAAACAGCAAAAGGCCCAAGTGGTTGGGCCTCTGCAACTCATGTGGGAGACCCCGATGAAGCTCCTGACTCCTGGCTTAGGCCTGGCCCAGCCCTGGCTGTTATGGTTATTTGGGGATTGAACCAGCAGATGGAATGTTCTCTTCTCTCTCTCTCTCTTTTCCTTTTCCTTTTCCTTTCTCTCTCTCTCTCTCTCTCTCTCTCTCTCTGCAACTCTTTCAAAAAATAATAAATGAATCTTCAAAAAATCAATACAATCTAGTGTTCTATATATAAGTTTGGTATTGTGACTCATTCCTATACGCTTTTGTGACTATCCTGTTCACCAAATTGCACAGGATGCCAGGTGACAAAGCGGTGTTGCAACCTCACGGCAGCCTGAGATGTGGCTAGATAGTTCTGGCTGGACCACTGAGCTGTTACGATGGAGCAATTTACACGTGGCTGCATCTAAAAATAGTATTTGTCTTCTAACTGTAAGGATGACAATAGGTTTACTCAGAAAATTACTAAGTAGGTAATTACTTCAGAGAAAAGAGCATTGTTGGAGGATAGTTTCCTTGCAATCTTTCAAAAAATTTATTTTACTTACTTGAGAGGGAAAGAGAGCAAAGGGCGAGCCTGTCCATCCACTGACTTAGTCCCCAAATACCCAGGAGCTGGGAATCCGATCCAGATCTCCTACGTGGGTGGCAGAGACCCATCTGTGAGAGCCATCCCCCTGCTGCCTCCTGGCGCATGCGTTAGCAGCAAACTCGCATCAGGAGCAGAGTCAGGACTCAAACCCTGATGTTCCAAAATGAGATTCAGGAGTCCCCGCTAGCATGGTTTTTTTTTTTTTTTTTTTTTTTTTTTTTTTTAACAGTCAGAGTTAGACAGTGAGAGAGAGAAATAGAGAGAAAGGTCTTCCTTTCGCTGGTTCACCCCCCAAATTGCAAATGGCCGGCGTGCTGCGCCGATCCAAAGGCAGGAGCCAGGTGCTTCTCCTGGTCTCCCATGGGGTGCAGGGCCCAAGCACTTGGGCCATCCTCCACTGCCCTCCCGGGCCACAGCAGAGAGCTGGTCTGGAAGAGGGGCAACCGGGACTAGAACCCGGGGTGCTGGTGCCACAGGTGGAGGATTTGCCTAGTGAGCCTCGGCCCTGGCGCCGGCCCCCTACTCGCATCTTAACAACTGCATCAGATGTTAGCTTCTCAATCTCTTTGGTTCACATGCATTTGGTAAGCCTCTGATTGTCATGGCTTCGATAGTTAATTAGCCCTATTGATGACCTACTTTGAGATATTTTTTGCTCTTGCAGTCATTGAAAATTTGGGGACATACAAAAATTTCCAGCTCTTCTGTCACTTGTGAATATCAGAAATATCACCCATAAATGCTAGGATCCTATGTGTGGACGTATACAGACATGTAAATCTATATTTCTCATATTTGAAATTATACCAGATACACCTTTACGTCTTATTTTGAGCTCTACTACTTTTGGAGCATTGGAATTTTTTTAGTGATAATTGTGATGACTAAATGATATCCAATGGAGTGACTAGACCGTCATTTGCTTTTATGTCCAATTCCATCATTGGGATGTAACTTACTTCTGATTTGTATTATTACAATTGGGACGATAGGAGATATCTTGCGTATAAACCTGGGTCTGCACTTTAGAGAATTTCTTCACATGGATTTATAAAAGCCCAATTCCTGGGTCAAAGAGAATGACTCTCTCTCTGAGACATTTAAGAAGTGTGGGGGGCCGGCGCCATGGCTCAACAGGCTAATCCTCCACCTTGCGGTGCCGGCACACCGGGTTCTAGTCCCGATTGGGGCACAGGATTCTGTCCCGGTTGCCCCTCTTCCAGGCCAGCTCTCTGCTGTGGCCTGGGAGTGCAGTGGAGGATGGCCCAAGTGCTTGGGCCCTGCACCCATGGGAGACCAGGAGAAGCACCTGGCTCCTGCCTTCAGATCAGCACGGTGCGCCAGCTGCGGCAGCCATTGGAGGGTGAACCAACGGCAAAGGAAGACCTTTCTCTCTGTCTCTCTCTCTCACTGTCCACTCTGCCTGTCAAAAAAAAAAAAAAAAAAAAGAAGTGTAGGGGCTGGCACTGTGGCATAGTGGGTAAGACCGCAGCCTGCAGTACTGGCATCCCACATGGGCGCGGGTTAAAGTCCTGGCTGCTGCACTTCAGAGCTAGCTCTCTGCTATGGCTTGGGAAAGCAGTAGAAGATGGCCCAAGTCCTTGGGTCCCTGCACCGGCGTGGGAGATCCTGAAGAAGCTCCTGGCTCCTGGCTTCAGATCAGCGCAGCTCTGGCCATTTCGGCCAACTGGGGAGTGAACCAGCAGATGGAAGACCTCTCTATCTCTCCTCTATCTCTGTGTAACTCTGACTTTCAAATAAATAAATAAATCTCTAAAAAAAAGTGTGAAATTTTTCAGAAAAATGAAAACTTGGATGCCATTTAACAACATTATTCAAACTCTTGGGTTATGTTGATTAATCCATTTTGTTGAGTCAACCAATCTGAGATTTTTAGATGCTTTTATTTTCATCATGAGGCAAGGAGAGGATCAAAAGTCAACCCGGGATCTAACTCACCAGATACGACACCAAGGTTTCTAATGTAGGTCAAAGACATAATTGCTAACACATTTTATGTTTCTTTTAGCTTTGGCAAGTCCTCATTTTTTGAAAGGTCGCTTTACGTGAATATGCATCAGACAGCGTGCACTGGGATGGGATGTGTCTCTTTGTGTGTGGCCAGCATCATACTGGAACCAGCCTCTGCCTCTGCGTCTTGGGATATGTAGGTTTCCTTGGATATTTTTTCGCTGGTTTGTTTTTAAGCCCGGAATCTGCGGTGGCTGTGCCTCATTCATTCCATTGATGGTCTCTCTCTGAGATGATTTTTGAAGACCTAAGGGAGGTCTCCCTTCTCCGGAGGGAGAAATTTGGTTTTGTTTTGCAAACAAGAGGGTTTTGAGACACCAAAGAAGCTGTGCTGGGAATGAGATTTTGTTTCCTCCAACGGGACTCTTTGTCCTGAAATAAAGACTGTTGATCTCTCTCCCTTTTACAAGCTTAGAGATTTGTGTGTGTGTGTTTTTGGATAGCAGTTCCTCTCACTCTCAGATCAGAAGTAGGAGGGACAGACAGGAGGCCTTGAACCCTTGGCTGTTTCTCATTTATTTACCTACTTCTACCAGCTTGACCGTTGGAACCCATGCATCCATGAGGTCAAATGGTTGATCAATGCAAGTTAAACAAGTTACTTGCTGGAAGAAGAAGAAAAAAAATAAAAGCAACCCTTCTTGTTTCTTTTGAACCACTCAGTTGACTCAATGAAACGCTCCCCCTCGCCCCCTCTCATTCTGTGTTTGTGTAGTGTTGACAGTCCGGTGAGGTGGCCGGGACAGGGTGGTGACGGGGACAAAAGAGCATGATAACACTTGAAGTTTTGGCCGACAGAAGGGTCAGAGGCCAGAAAAGCAAATGGAGATCAAGGGACACAGATAACTGGGGGGCAAAGCCCATGCAAACACTCGGTCACTGCGAGAGTGGCAGGGGCTGTCACACGGGCGGGCTGGCCACATAACCACCCAGCTGTGGGTAGGGGGCTGCTGGCCTGGAGGCAGCTGCTTGCCCAGCCAGCTGCGTTCTCTCCTCTCTCACCCTGATGAGAACCAGGCCTCCTTGGGTTTTGCCTTGGTTCAGTAGGTGCTGAAAACTGGATGCAGCTGGCAGGTAGACAGGGCACGGAAACACGGCTGCCACAATGCACTGCATCGTAATACAGCAAAGCTAGTGCATCAGAAAAGAATGAGCTTTATAGCTTTGTGGTCAAGCTATACCCTCATTTAGGAGCAGTGAGTTTTTTCCTAAGAGAAGGTTCGGGATGCTCTGTCTGTGAGACACACCGTTCATCATCTCTGACCACATCTCACAGTAATAAGCAACAGAAAGAGAAAAATCCATGGAAAATTCAACTTGGCCCATGAACTTCTTTGCATGAAGCTTGGGTTTCTTGGATGCAGTCCCTAAGACACAGATTTGGAGCAAGCAGTTTATTTCTTAGGAAATACCAGGAGGGAAGTGGGAAATGGAGATGTTGAAGGAAACCAATGACGCGTGCATTATTGAGCAGATTACCAATGAGAGCAACGAGGCTCGGCGCGTCTGAGGAACCCCGAGAGACAACGCCGAGCAAATTCCAGTTACTCCATCCAAGGGAAAGGGGAGCTGAGCCATTTGTCCGTCAACGGTTGCAAGTCATTGACGGCAGGGTGTTCCCTCCCTGGTCGGGCCTCACTTTGGCTGAGTGGGCTCCAGGGGCGAGAAGGAGCCTGCAGGTGAAGAGTGAGGGTGCAGGAGGTGGAAGCTATCCAGATCGGGGTGTAGGGCAATGGTCGGTGGGCAGAATCCAGGAGCAGGTGTTCCAGAAGGTAAACAGGTGTGCTCTGTCTTTAAGAAAACTCGGCAGTCCCCTCACAGAGGTATTCAAGACTCAGCACGGACATCCTCATTACCTCCCCACCCCCCACCCCGCTGATCACCCCATCAATTTCATTGATCCAAAGTGACAGGAACATTCTTCCTCCAGCCCTTCCATATGTGTGTTGCTGTTTTGTATGGTAAACTTCAGAGATGCATCGCAAATCATGAGAGGTTTGTCTTGGTTTTCATTGTTGGGGATCACTCCCTTGCACAAATCCAGTTTTATAACACAACGCAATTTGCGTCACAACCACTTCCAAGGCAGCGGAAATCTGGAGAAAGCAGTCAAGAGGGAGAGCTCAGTGGACAGCCACGGAGACGGAGACATCCATTTGCCAAGTTCATGAAGTGCGAGATTGCAGCCTTCTGACAATTTTGATTTATGTTTCACATAATCATCTATTATCTTAATTTGTAACATTTTCTTTTAAACTCACCCGGGGGGCATGTTCTTTCAGAAGCTCAATTATGTGCTGTTAGTTGTTTGACAACGCTTTTGGCAAATGGTTATTAAGAGAGTAGGATCTGCATTTCTGACAGGCAGCAGCCGGATTCCTAGCAGGTGCTGCTGCACGGGGATGTGGGGTGTGAGAACAGTCTGGAGAAAGGTAACGGATTGATTGGTATGGAAATGGACAGCGTGTGCTTCCGGCGGGGGAAGGGGAGTGTCATTCACCAAATGTTTTCTGCACACCTATTATGTGCTGAACTGATTCTTCTAATCTCAAGGCACTTTGCCTTCTTGAAAATTATTGAGGACGCAGCTGGTGCCCTGGCGCAGTAAGTTAATCCTCCACTTGCAGCGCCGGCATCCCATATGGGTGCCAGTTCTAGTCCCGGCTGCTCCATTTCCCATCCAGCTCTCTGCTATGGCCTGGGAAAGTAGTAGAGGGTGGCCCATGGCCTTGAGCCCCTGAACCCATGTGGGAGACAAGGAAGAAGCTCCTGGATCCTGGCTTCGGATCAGCTCAGCTTTAGCCATCACAGCCATTTGGGGAGTGAACCAGCGGATGGAAGACCTCTCTCTCTGTCTCTCCCTCTCACTATCTGTAACTCTAACTCTCAAATAAAATAAATAAAATCTTAAAAAAAAGAAAATTATTGAGGGCCACCCAACGTTCATGTTCACATGGGTTACACCTGTGGATATTAACAAGATTAGAAATTGGAACTGAGAAACTTGTTAAAGATGATTATAAATTCACTCAAAAATAACCACAATAGAATCATCACAGGTTGACATACAAACATATTTTTTATGGAAACTAACTTTTCTAATGAAAACCTATAAAGTGAGAAGAGCAGCATTGCTTTGCCATTTTGCAGATCCCTTTTAGGTCTGGCTCCTCTGAGAGCCGCTGGATTTTCACATCTGCTTCTGCATTTGGTTTGTTGAAACACGGGGCACACACAACAACAACAACAAAAAACCTGTGGAAAAACAGAATTAAAAGATAGGTTTAGGCCAGCGCCGTGGCTCAACAGGCTAATCCTCCGCCTTGCGGGGCTGGCACACTGGGTTCTAGTCCCGGTTGGGGCGCTGGATTCTGTCCCAGTTGCCCCTCTTCCAGGCCAGCTCTCTGCTGTGGCCCAGGAGTGCAGTGGAGGATGGCCCAGGTGCTTGGGCCCTGCACCCCATGGGAGATCAGGAAAAGCACCTAGCACCTGGCTCCTGCCATCGGATGAGCACGGTGCGCCGGCCACAGTGCGCTGACCGCGGCGGCCATTGGAGGGTGAACCAACGGCAAAGGAAGACCTTTCTCTCTGTCTCTTTCTCTCTCTCACTGTCCACTCTGCCTGTCAAAAAAAAAAAAAAAAAAGATAAGTTTATTTTGGTGCAAAAATGGTTGAAATCTTTTCTTTTTTTTCCATGATACAAATTTCTCATGAACTCTTTGAAGAACCTCCATATGAATGAATTTCAATTTTTTTTTTTTGCACCAAAGTTAGCTTATCGTTTAATTCCACTTAGCACGCACTTTTGGAAGTACGCGTGTATGTTGTTGGGATCGAAATATATGAAGAAATGTGGTCTCACACAGATCCATGGTTGGAAAAGGAGAGTATTCGAGTAGCCTCTCAGATACATGTGATATTTTTCTTTGATGTTGAACCCAATTTGACAAGTAGTACTTCTTCCTTTCTCGCTTCTCTCTCTTCCTTCTTTCTCTCACCATCTTATTAGCAGAATCTTAGCACCATCTTATATCACAACCCAGGTTGTGATACAACCATCAATACCATCCCAACTCCATCCTGTGTGACTGCAACTGTCTACTCACTAACCATTCTCCTCTCCCCAAGACAACCACTGTTCTACTTCCTGTCTAGCTGAATTTGACTACTAACTTACCTCATATCAGTGGAGTCTTTCAGTATTTGTCCTGTGAATTGAGTTTGCTTAGCATAATGTCCTTAGGCTTCAGTCAGACTATAGCATGTGTCTGAACTCTTCCTATTTAAAGTTGACTCATAGTCCAATGTAATTATTTTTTCTTTTTTTTAAAAGCCAGAATTAGAAAGAGAGAGAGAGGGAGAGAATCTTCAATCTACTGGTTCACTCCCCAAATGACCATAATGACCATGCTGGGCCAGGCCAAACCCAGGAGCCAGGAGCCTCTTCCAGGTCTCCTACATGTGTGCAGGGGCCCAAGGACTTGGGCTGTCTTTTACTGCATTCCCAGGCCATAGCAGAGAACTGGATCGGAAGAGGAGCTACCGGAACTCGAACCAGCACTGCAGGTGACTGCTTTACCCGCTATGCCACAATGCTGGCTCCATGGTTTGTTATTTTTTAAAGAGTAGTCATATTGTGGAATCTGAGACCACATTAGTTAACTTTTGTGATATGTTACCTAAAAATTCACTAGTTTATCTTCCACTTGGAAGAAAGCTTTAATCCATGCATGATTCTAAAAACAGTGTGCCTTGATCATTTGGAAAATACTGATTCAATTCTAATAGAATATAAAACCATATTACTTATTAATGTCAGTGCTATCTTCAAAAATTCTTTTTTGAAGTATTGGAAAAACTATCAGGTTCATGGTGACTGCTACTTTTCAAACACTGCAATTTTCACTTGGAAACTTGCATTTTATCTTTGGCAACAAACACGATCCATTGTTTTCCTTGAAGTGACAGGCTTCCCTTTATCATTGTCAAGAACATGTCTAACAAGTGTCCAAGTCTGAGTCACTCCATTGTCACTTTTCAAGTAGTGACAATATTCTGTGCAGGAAGGGGTGGTGCCACTTCCATGGGCAAGCCACGAAACTTTTCTCAGAAGTAGTCATCATCCTTGAATGTGTAGAAGTATTTTATGCACACTCCTCCTTTCATTCCACAGAATATTATGAATACAGGTATGCAAGGATCAGTCAGATTTTAAGAAAATGAACAATTGTTTATTTTTCATCCAACACACAAGGAGACACAGAGACAGTCAGGAGAGATCCCCCATCCACTGGTTCACTCCCCAAATGTTCCCAACCGAGGGGGCTGGGCCAGCTTGAAGCTGGGAGCCAAATCCAGGCCTCCCATGGGGAATGGCAGGAACCCAGGTACTTGAACCATCATCTGCTGCCTCCCGGAGTCTGCATCCGCAGAATCTTAGCCGGCAGCCCAATGCCCAGTACGGTCAATGCCAGCTCCAAGGGCACTCCTAAATGAAACTGGTGGTGAAAATTATGCTGTTAGTGGGCTTTGGCCGCCATATCCACCTGTGCTAGATCTCAGCAGTTTTACCTACTGCTCTGTGTGTCTCACCAGTGGACATATAAACACACAGTGGGAAAGGTAGGTAGCAGCCTAGTATTTTCCAAGAATTTTCAGATTTCTTCAAAGTTGTTTTTGGGATGCCGGGTGTCTGTGGGCTTTCATCTGAGAACCATTGAGTAAACCAACGCAGCTTATTTCTTCTTTATTTATGAAGAGCAATTTTGCTCTTCAAGAGCAACACAGTCGTAGAATAGAACAGTCACTAAGTCAGATATAGGATGCTAAACCACCTGCACAGGGCAGGCAGTTAGCCTGGTGGTAAGGATGTCAGTTAAGATACCACATCCCACACTGGCATGTCCCATTTGCTTCCTTGCCCTGGCTCCTGCCTCCAGCTTTCTCTTGGTGTAGACCCACAGAGGCGGCAGCTAGTGACTCCAATGGCTGCTCCATGTGGGAGCTCTGGATGTCTTGGTGCCAGCATTGGCTTGGCTCCGGTGAGGGCCTCCTGGCAGGACGGTGTGTGAGAAGCTGCAAGGGCTTGGAATTTATTTATTTATTTGAAAGTCAGAATTAACACAGAGGGAGAAGGATAGGCAGAGAGAGAGAGAGAGAGAGAGAGAGGTCTTCCATCCTCTGGTTCACTCCGCAATTGGCCGCAATGGATGGAGCTGTGCTGACCAGAAGCCAGGAGCCAGGAGTTTCTGGGTCTCCCATGCAGGTGTAGGGGCCCAAGGACTTGGGCCATCTTCTACTGCTTTCTTAGGCCATAGCAGAGAGCTGGATCAGAAGTGGAGCAGCCAAGACTTGAACTGGCATCCATATGGGATGTCAGCAGTGCAGGCGGCGGCTTTACCTGCTATGCCACAGCGCCAGTCCCTAGGCCTGCTCTTTCAAAGCACCCTCTCTTGAGAAACGGAAGTTCAGAGTCTCAGGTTGCTTGCCCGAGTGTGGGTAAGGGTAGGGGGTAGATGGGTGAGGAGTGATCTGTGTATGGAGGCGATGTTACAGTTGGACGAGAGGAGTAAGTTCTAGTGAGCTATAGCAAATCAGGATAACTGTACATGTAATACGAACGTATTGTTTATTCCCAGGTCTGGGAGAGGATTTTTTGATGTGCTCCTTGCCAAGAGACAAAGGTTAGAGGTGATGGCTATGTTAATTCTGTGGCTTTGATCACTGCACAACCTATACATGTGTGGATACATCACGTGGTGCCCTGTTAATACCTATGCATAATTATGTGCCAATCAAACCTGAAATAAAAACAAACAAAACTCCATGTGCTTCCAAAAAGGAAACTATGGTAAAAGATCTCCCTCTTGCTTACAAATGCCCCCACCCTGGCCCCAAAACTGTCTCCTTTGAGGCATCTACTTCTTCTTGTGCATTTTCCCAGAGCTCTAAGAGGTATTAAATACTCCCACATAGAAAATTTTTCCCTTAGAAATAAGTAAATGGAAGCTTGCTGTATATCTTTTTTTTTTTTAGATTTGTTTATTTACTTGAGAGGCATAGTTACAGACACAGAGAGGGAGAGACAGAGAGAGAGAGAGAGAGAGAGAGAGAGAGAGAGGTCTTCCATCTGCTGGTTTACTATCCAAATGGCTTCCAGGAGCCAGGAGCTTCTTCCAGGTCTCCCACGTGGGTGCAGGGGCCCAAGCTCTTGGGCCATCTTCCACTGCTTTCCCAGGCCCCAGCAGAGAGCTGGATTGAAAGAGGAGCAGCCAGGACTTGAACCATCACCCATACGGGATGCCGGCACTGCAGGCGGTGGCTTTACCTGCTACGCCATAGCACCAGCCCCAGGGCTCCTTCTTAATGGGCAGTTGAGATATAGTGCCTTATAGACTGTTGAAGGCATTGAACACTTGGATCCACTCTGCGCTAAGGTGACCTTAGTTTTGTCGGAAAAAACACGGGGACCCAGGTATGTATATTTATGGGGGAAAACAGGACAGAGCATTTGTATTTGCGAGTGGTGTGATTTCCTGGAATGTCTGGTCACCTTGCCACGCCCAGAGAAGCAACGAAATGAATGTAGGGGGCTGCGATTCACCCTGTAGGCTTCTACACCTACAGTCCTCTAGGGCAGATTTTGTTCGAAGATATAGACTGGTCCCTCTTTGGCTAGTGGAGCAATTGATTCTTCTTTTCTTTTTCCTTCTCTCTCTCTCTCTCTCTCTCTCTCTCTCTCTTTCTCTCTCTCTCTTTCTCTCTCTCTCTCTTTCTCTCTCTTTCTTTCTTTCTCTCTCTGTCTCTTTCTTTCTCTCGCAAGAAGGTGGAGGAGTTCACATCTTAGGGAAATGATTTCTGTACAACCAATGAGCTCAGCAGTGGCACGGGTCCAATTTCATCATTACGGCCGTGTGTACATGATGTGAAAACAACCTGTGAATTCCGTGCATGCAAAGAGCTGAACTGCCGGGGTTGCAGGGGGAGATCCGTTAAATGGATTGTTCTGTGTAATTGACTGGCGGCCTGGATTGATGAGACAGTTCCATTAAAATGGTCGATCCAATTAGACGGTGTCGGATGATGGAAAATACAGCGCCGATGGCTTCTGGTGCGGTGTTTTCATTCAGGGCCGGGTTTGCAGTGGGAAGAGAGCAAGGTGACTTCAGGCAGGTTCCTCTTCGCAGCACCTGGGTGGCCTGGGCGTGACTGGGGGCTTCCAGAGCGTGTCATTTGATCCTGGGCAAAGCCCAACAATGCAAACAGCTCGTCTCTGGAATATCAGCCAGGAGACAAGTTTACTGTTGTTTTATTGTGTTTTCAGTCACAAGAGGATAAGGCACCAATCACCTTTGTTAGAGTTCAGCCTTTCCACAGGTCTGAACCCGGTTCTCAGGGATACGTGAAAGGAACTTCAAAAAGTTCACGGAAAAAGAAAATCAAAAGATAGGTTCATTTGGACACAGATCATTGCTGAAACACATGCATTTTTTTTTTTTTTGTGATAAGCTTTTTCCATGAACTCTTTTTTTTTTTTTGACAGGCAGAGTGGACAGTGAGAGGGAGAGACAGAGAGAAAGGTCTTCCTTTGCCGTTGGTTCAATCCCCAATGGCTGCCGCTACTTGTATGTGTGGATTTCACAGCTCTTTTTTCTTTTCTTTTGCAACCAAATAGACAGCTTCTGATTTCATTTTCTTTCTTGTTGCTTTTTTAAAGTTTTTATTTATTTATTTGAGAGGCACAGTTACAGAGAGAGGTAGACAGAGAGAGAGAGGGGTCTTCCATCTGCTGGTTCACTCCCCAAATGGCCGCAACAGCCAGAGCTGGGCAGATCTGAAGTCAGGAGCCAGGAGCTTCTTCTAGGTCTCCCACATAGGTGCAGGGGCCCAAGGACTTGGGTCATCTTCTACTGCTTTCCCAGGCCATAGCAGAGAGCTGGATTAGAAGAGGAGCAGCTGGGACATGAACTGGCGCCCACATGGGATGCCGGCACTATAGGCGGAGGTATATCGTTTTAACCAATTTTAAGTGTACTGGGGGCAGCAACTGTAGCGTAGTGGGTAAAGCCGCCACCTGCAGTGCCAGCATCCCATATGGGCACTGGTTCGAGTCCCAGCTGCTCCACTTCTGATCTAGCTTTCTGCTATGGCCTGGGAAAACAGTAGAAGACAGACCCTGCACCAAGTGGAAGACCTGGAAGATGCTCGAAGCTCCTGGTTTTGGATCGGCCCAGATCTACCGTTACGACCATTTGGGGAGTGAACCAATGGGTGGAAGACCTCTCTCTCTCTGCCTCTCCCTTTCAAACAAACAAAAAAAAAAGTGTCTAACCAGCGGCATTAATTACATTCACAATATTATTCAACCATTGTCAGTACTTATTTCCAAAATGTTTCCATGGCCTTAAACAGGAACTCTGTACCTGTTGAGTGGTAATTCCCTAACCCTTCTATCCACAGCCTCTGACGATGTATACTTTACTTTTTGTCTCTAAGGATTGGGCCACTCTAAGTTCCTCAGATAAGCAGACTCATATAGGATTTCTCTTTTGGTGGCTGACTTAGTATGTTTAGCATCAAGTCCTTGAGTTTAATCATTGCCATCTCCTGTGTCAGCACTTCGTTCCTTTTTAAAGGCTATCTAATATTCCACTGTGCGGATGGACCACATTTTGTATGATGGATGCTTGGGTTCTTTGTACCTTTTGCCAATGATGCTGATGCTGGAATAGATACGAATATGCAGGTATCCGTTTGCATCCATTCTTTAAATTCTTTTGGATGGATAGGAGGGGCAGTTTCCTTCTTAGCTATTCCAGGAAAACTGGTTCTGTTTCACAGAGAGAGGTGGCCTCGGGGGAACCCACATGGGTTCCCAGTGAAAGCAAGGAACCAGTGTCCCACCCTCCCATCTCCATCCTCTGAGGTTCTGCCTTCTCTCCTCCCCCAGTGCCTGAGAGCCACCCGAGTCTCAAGGACATGAGAGCGAGTGGCCTGCCGTGTTTACAAGGCTGCTTCAGGCTGCAATCTCCCCTCCAGGACTTTGCTTAGCCCCTTATGATCCCCGATCCCCATCCCCGATCCCTGTAACAGTGAAACCACAGCCTTCTCCAAACACCAGATCACAGAGAACTCATTACCCCGGCGATCACAACCAAACTGAACTCTCAACGGGCTGCCTGCTGGTGCGAGCTGCTGTGAGGGACTCTCCCTGTGTCCTGGCCATAAAAAACAAATTAAATTAAGCTCTCTGCTTGCCAAAGGCCTAATTCTATTTTTTTCTTTTTTTGTGTGCAAAGTTTCCGTTAAACAATATTCTCTATAGAAAGCGTGCCGTGACATTGTCCCCCTGGGAGCTACCATGGAAATGCAACTCCAACAGGAGAATTATTAAATTTGCCCATTAATTTTGTGTTATACCCTCTTAGCATTTATTAATAATGTTAGAAAAGATGCAAGGCTTTGTCATCTTTGAATTCTGGAGAGCATTTCGGGAAATTATGCTTCGCTGGGAGATGTGAATTGTTGCAAGAGAGGATGGGGCCATAGCGGGTAAAGCCACCACCTGTAGTGCCGGCATCCCATATGGGCACCAGTTTGAGTCCCAGCTACTCCATTTCCGATCCAGCTCTCTGCTATGGCCTGGGAAAGCAGTGGAAGGTTGCCCAAGTCCTTGGGTTCCTGCACCTGCATGGGAGACCTAGAGGAAGCTCCTGGCTCCTGGCTTTGGATGAAAACATATCAGGAACTACTTTAATATGTTTTCCCTTGCAAAAATCTCTTATTTTTTTTTTCTCTTGTCACGTAGTGGCCGTGATTTTCCCCTTGCCTTTGATTGAGCAGTACTTGCACACCGTGCCTTGCACAGTCTGGGAAAACAGGTGTGGTTTCTCTATACATAGAAGTGCAAAGAGGTATGTGGGCGGACACCCCACCCCATCAATCACTTCATGCTTAGTGCAATGACTATGGTGGATTATCACATTTCCTTCCTCTCTCTGTATTTGGAGTGGACACCAGCGTTCTCACTATTTCTCAGTTACACATGAGCTGCCTTGGATTTAATGACAAAGAGAGAGAGAGAGAGAGAGAGAGAGAGAGAGAGAGAGAGAGAGAGATCTTTCACCCACTGTTCACTCCCCAAATGCCCTCAATAGCCAAGGCTGGATTAAGCTTACGCCAGGAGCCAGCATCTCCATCTGGGTGTCCTGTGGGTGGCAGAGGTCCAAGTACTTGGGACATCATTTTCTGCCTTCCTAGGAGCATTAACAGGGAGCTGGATCAGAAGCAGAGTCGTTGTGACTTGAACCAGCGCTCCAATATGAGATTCTGGGGTCCCACGTAGCTGCTTAAAATGCTACACCATAATGCCAGCCACGGGAGACCAAAACTTACCAAGCACTTATCAAGCACTAGGAACTGTGTGTTGGATGTTCTCATAGGTCTTTAAAAATTTTTAATTCTTACAGGATACCCTTTTTCTTAAAGGTTTATTTATTATTTGAAAGGCAGAATTACAGAGAGAGGGAGAGACAGAGAGAAATCTTCCATCCATTGGTGCACTTCCTGAATGACTGCAATGGCCAGGGCTGGGCCAGGCCAAAGCCAGGAGTCAGGAACTCCATCCAGGTCTCCCACGTGGTTGGCAGGGGCCCGAGTCCTTGAGCTATCTTCTGCTGCTCTCGCAGGCACAGTAGCAGGCAGCTGGATTGGAAGCAGACACTCCAGTATGGGATGCTGGTGTCCTAAGTGAGTTAAGCCACTGCTTGCCATGACTTCTGCCCCCCAAAACCAGTTTATTGAGTACTTATTTTGTGCTAGGCATGGTCCTAGGCTCTGTGGTTCAACGATAGTGAATAAAACACTATTGTTTTTCTGTCTGCATGTGGGAACAGAAAATCATAAGCAACTATGACAGAGAATGAGAAGAACTTGTGAGCAAACATATTGAACTGGGAGGACAGGGGTGGCTTCCTGGAAGCGGGGACAAGGCTGAGAGAGCCAGTGTGGCAGCGGATCAGCCAGAGGAAGAGGAACAAGGGAGAGAAGTCTGGGTGTGGCAGCTTCAGGGGGGCGAGAGATGGACAGGACTTGTTCAGGAACCTCTGAGTATGCTCCTCTCGCTGGGGTGGGACTGAAAGCCCAGGATAGATGACTTTCATTTTTTTTAAAAAAGATTTATTTATTTATTTGAAAGAGTTACACACAGAGAGAAGGAGAGGCAGAGAGAGAGAGAGGTCTTCCATCCACTGGTTCATTCCTCAGATTGTCGCAGTGGCTGGAGCTCTGCTGATCTGAAGCCAGGAGCTTCTTCCAGGTCTCCCACGCAGGTGCAGGGCCCCAAGGACTTGGGCCATTTTCTACTGCTTTCCCAGGCCATAGCAGAGAGCTGGATCAGAAGTAGAGCAGCCGGGACTCGAACTGCACCCACATGGGATGCCGGTACTTTACCTGCTATGCCACAGCACCGGCCCCCAAACGACTTCTATTTGCCTTGAACCTTGTCCTTGAAGTTGACGGAAGATATCAAGACTCACCTAGGCACTGAGGCCCCGTTCGTCTTGACTGGCAATTTCTACTAGTGAGGCTTGGCACAAACACGCAGAGCACCTGTGCCTGCTGGATTTGGGGATCAGTGCAAAAACACCCTTCAGCCTCTGGAGCCCCCAAATCCTCAGGGCCCTGGTTTCAGGCAAATGGGGATCCTTGGAGGGTCAGCATGAGCTTGAATCCGTCTGAGTGTTAAAGGCCCTGGGACCGGGCCTCACTAGGCTCCCTTGAGCAACTCATAATCCCTGGAAAAACAGGGCTGCCGGGCCCAGAGTGGCCTTGCCTGGGCCTGAGTGAGACAGGGGCACGTGCCACCCAGGTGTTCCCAGTGATCGCCAGGAAAACCCATCTGGGTGCACATCATTAGGGCAAATGAACAGGCTTATCCTGCCCCATGCAATGGTTATGAGGCGAGTAATTTCCCTGGTGGGCTGTGAACAATCCATCTCTGCAGCATACCCTGGTCCCTACCAGGACTGTGTGTGAGAAGCTGGGAGAAGCGGCTCCTTGGAACTTACGGGCTGTGGGTCCATCCGCAGGTGGGTGGACGGGTTTTACAGAGGGCCACAGATTGATGCTTATGACAGGTGCAGCCCAGGCATCTCTCCCCCAACAGGCTGCAGACCAGAAGTGCATCTGGCTCTGGGATCGTTCCATAGATTTTGCCAGGGGAGCATCCCTAATCTGAAATCCAGAGTGCTCACACAACACCAACGTGCTGCTCAGAGACATTTGGGTGTTGGAGCATTTAGGATCTTGGATTAGGTGTTGGGGTTACCCCATCTGTACTGCAAGGCTCTGGGAGTTCTCATGGGAGATGGCATCCCCGGCTAGCCTTTATTTCAGGTTCTGGCTTCAGCAGGAGAGAGGAATTCAAGGCAGAGATGTAGGTAGAGGTAGAACAGTAGGAGTTATTGATAGGTGTGCCGGTAGTCTCTCTCCACGAGGAAGGAAGAGTGACTGTCCCCATCGAAGTCTGGGACTTTTTTTTTTATTAAGGATTTATTTTGTTTATTTGAAAGGCAGAATTAGAGAGAGGAGAGAGGAGAGAGAGAGAGGAGAGAGAGGGAGAGAGGGGAGAAGAGAGAGAGAGAGGGAGAGAGGGAGAGAGGGAGAGAGGGGAGAAGAGAGAGAGAGAGGGAGAGAGGGAGAGAGGGAGAGAGGGAGAGAGAGAGAGAGGGAGAGAGGGAGAGAGGGAGAGAGGGAGAGAGGGAGAGAGGGAGAGAGAGAGAGAGAGAGAGAGAGGGAGAGAGGGAGAGAGGGAGAGAGGGAGAGAGGGAGAGAGGGAGAGAGGGAGAGAGAGAGATCTTCCACCTGCTGATTCACTCCCCCAATGTCTCCAACAGCTGGGACTGGGTCAAGCTGAAGCCAGGAGCTAGGAACTTCTTCTGAGTCTCCCATGTGGTTATACTTGGGCCACCTGCTGCTGCTTTCCCAGGTGCTTTAGCAGGGAGCTGGATTGGAAGTGGAGCAGCTGAGTCTCGGTCTCAAACTCATGCCCATAAGGGATGCCAGGGCTTAGTCTGCAACGCCACAGCATGGGCTTCCAAAGTTTGGAACTGTATTGGTTAGAAGATGGTGCACGGTAGGGGGTGGGTTTCAGGTAGCCTTGGGGGCTCCAGCGCAGATGCTGCTGCCAGCCCTCAGCTCCTCGTTGCTTCCTAACCACCTGACTAGCCCACGTCACTCTCTCTTCTCTCTGTGTATATCTCTCCACTTTCTTGTCTAAGGACCCACACTGTGTGCATGTCCACATATTCTGTTCTGACTCCATTACTTTTATCCAGGACTTCTTCCCTTCCTTTTCCCATTCGTGTCTTTCCCTTATTTCATCAGACAGTGTATCTCAGCTTGAGTTTTCCCCCAAACCAGAAATGAGGCTGAAGCTCAGTGTGAAAGTGAGTTATCAGGGGCCGGTGCTGTGGGTAAAGCCGCTGCCTGCAGAGCCAGCATCCCATATGGATGCTGGTTCGAGTCCCGGCTGCTGCACTTCTGATCCAGCTCTCTGCTATGGCTTGAGAAAGCAGTAGAAGATGGCCCAAGTCCTTGGGCCCCTGCACCTGCGTGGGAGACCCAGAAGAAGCTCCTGGCTCCTGGCTTCAGATTGGCCCAGCTCCAGACATTGTTATCATTTGGTAAGTGAACTAGTGGATGGAAGACCTCTCTCTCTCTCTGCCTCTGCCTCTCTATAATTCTTTCTTTCAAATAAAATAAATAAATCTTATAAAAAAAGAAACAGAGTTATTGGAAAGTGATTCCAAGTGTTTCTGACTCCCATGTGAATGATCTGCATTGAGTTCAAAGCTCCTGGTTCCAGCCCTGGTCCAGCCTGGACAGTATTGACATTTGGGAAATGAGCTAGTAGATAGAAGACCTGTCTGTCTGTCTGTCTCTCTACCTCTCAAAGAAATAAATAAAAGTTTTAAAATGTAGCAATATTTTAATATTTTGAAGAAATGTCATAGCAATATCAGGCTAAGTTCCATGGAGGGTAAGACTGGCTCAGCTCTGCAGGGAACACAGTAGGTTACATCTGAAAGTCGTCCCCAGCAGGGACAAGGAGCTGGGCGTTTGTTTAGCTGTGTCATCAGTCACCGGTCAGGGACATAGCCCAAGTCCGCAATAGCTGGGAGGCTGAAGCTAAGAGTTGGGGCTGCAATGCAGGTCTTCCACACAGGGGGCAGGAACCCAATAGCGTGAACCATCACTGCTGCTTCCCAGGGTCCTTAGCAGGAAGCAGAAGTCACGGACCAGAGCCAGGCATGGAACCCAGGCACTCTGCTGTGGGACCAGGCCCTGCTCATCCATACCCTAACCACTAAGCCACATGCCCGTCTCGACATTCCTAAACTTTCAGGGCAATAGCTACCCTTGGGGCGACCTGTGCATTGGTGACCAGGGTTAACCCTTACAGAGTGTAGTCCATGCGGGAGCTCTGCTTCCTGCTTTACTGAACACCCACTAGACAGATGCTGTCGCAGATAGAGAGGCAGAAGCATAAGAGGGGAGCATGGCGCCCACGCTCACGGGTCAGTAAGCAACAGGGCTGGGAGCTGCCCCAGGGCCTGTATTTGGCCACCCAACTCCACTGTCTCTCCACACCTACTCCCGGGGGCGCTGCATCTCCAAAACGTGCCTGGCGCTTTGCAAGATTTCATGATGACTTAGGACAATGTTCTGGTGCCTCCCTGGAGAACAGACATAGTTCCCGACTCCTCAGCCCTTGGGAATTCCAGTTCCCAAATTTCAGTTGCTTCAAAGAGTCGCATGAGTTTGCGATCTTTTACCTTTCCACATTTGGCACACGAAATTGCATTCACCCAGTCCAAATTCCATGCTAATTGACTGATTGAAAGAGGATTCTATTTCAAGCGGGCTTTGTAACCGAGCACTCTCTGGCTCTGGCTGTATCTTCAGGTCATCCATATAAAAGACAAATCTTGAAGTCTTATCTCTTTCTGAGAGAGGAACCGTCCTTTGGCTTATTTTGCATCCTACGAGAGTGGGTTCAAAGCTCAGCTAAATTACAAAGGGCTCCAGCTGTCAGTCTGGAAGATGCCTTTTTGTATATCCGGCTGGAAAGGATTTGTTCCCATGGAGGTTTCTGTATCTTACAGATATCAAATGCTGCTTGGGACGGGTGGGCTGAGACTTGGAAATCCTTTCATCCCTTTAAGATTGTCTTTGTAATTGGGGGAGCCTTTGATAGGTTGACCTGTGCTGACTTCTCACACCTCTGGGTAACAGCGCCAGTCCTACAGAAGAAATGTGGATACTGACTCTGGCCCCAGACGTAGCTGGAGAGGCTGCACGGCACAGTGGTGTAGGTTGGTGCTACTCGCAGTGTGGTGCGCGGACGGCTACGGCTCTACAGCTGCTGGTCCCTTCCTCCCAGGGAGATGAGAGGCTTGCACTGGGACCTAAGACCGTGATGAAACTCGGCTCATCACATGGCTCAGCCGGTAGTGTTTTCCTAGGAAGGCTTTCTTGGTGAAAGAAGCGGGGCACGGATTTCCAGTCTGGTATAAACGCCTCATCTTCTCGTGGACAAGCAGAATACAGCTCGACAGCTATTGAGTTGGTGTAGCTATGGAGTCTGTGCACAGATTCTAGAACCAATCTGCCTGGATTCAAACCCAAGCTGTGCCACTTATTAGCTAAGTGATTTGAGGGCAGGTGATCTAACCTCCTTGCGAATCGCTTTCCTTAGCTGTTAATGGCAAATAATATTAGTCCCTACGACTATTAAATATGTGTATGTGTGTGTGTAAATATGTATTTCTACATATACGCCGATATGCATATAAGACATGTTAAGCATTTTGCAGATGTTAATAACAACATTAACAGTGATTGAATAAACAGCTGGGTTGGGCCTTCAGGGCAGCTTGGAGAAGTGTCTCTCCCCTCTTTAAAACATTATTTATGGGGCTGGCACTGTGGCGCAGTGGATTAATGCCCTGGCCTGAAGCGCCGGCATCCCATATGGGCACCGGTTCTAGTCCCAGCTGCTCCTCTTCCTATCCAGCTCTCTGCTGTGGCCTGGGAAAGCAGTAGAAGATGGCCCAAGTCCTTGGGCCCCTGCACCCACATGGGAGACCTGGAAGAAGCTCCTGGCTCCTGGCTTCGGATCAGCACAGCTCTGGCTGTTGTGGCCATCTAGGGAGTGAACCAGCAGATGGAAGGCCTTTCTCTCTGTCTCTACCTCTCTCTGTAACTCTGTCTTTCAAATAAATAAAATAAATCTTTAAAAAATTATTTATTTAAAAGGCAGAGAGGCAAAGAGAGGGATAGACAGATACAGAGATATCACCTATCTGCTACTTCACTCCCCAAATGCTAATACCAACCACGCTGGGCCAGACCAAAGCTGGGAGCCTGGAACTCAATCCAATTTTCCACATGGCTGTAGGAGACCCTAGTACTTGCTGCCCTCCTGGGTAGGCGTTAGCAGGCAGCTGGCATGGAGTTCAGAGCTGGGATTTGAGTGCAGGCTTTCCCATATGAAATGCCAGCATCCCAACAGTGTCTTACTGCTGCACCCACCTCCTTTAAAAACTATTTATGAATTTGAGAGATAGAGAGAGAGAGAAAGAGAGAGAGAGAAAGAGAGAGAGAGAGCGTGCCACCCAGCCAGCCAGAGAGGAAAAACTCCCATTTGTGAGGTCACTTCCCAAATGCCTGCAGTGGTTAGGGCTGGGCCAGGCCCAAGCTGGGAGCTTAAAACCTAATTCAAGTCTCCTACGTGGGTGACAGGGACTCAAGTACTTGAGCCATCACCCGCTGCTTCCAGGAAACTGGAATCGGAAAGAGCTGGGACTAGGATCTTAATTACCAGGATAGAGGCCCATCCTGTCTGTCTCTCCTTTGAACTGAGATGGTGGCCTTGTGGTGGAGCTGGTTTGCTCAGGAAAGGAGAAGTTGAGTCTGCACTTGGTAACTGATAAGGACGTAATCTACAGACCTTTATTTGCTGAACTTCTCATTACTATCTGCCCCCATGATCTTGAAAAACATGATAGGTGCTCCCCGTTAGAAGCGAACACAGTCAGGGAAGGGAGGGATGTGGCCACTGGGTGCTCCAGCTGGTTTGTTAACTGAGAGCGAGAGTCTGACAGGTGGACGCTGTGAAGACTGTGGTTGGGATGTAGTGGGCACTCTAATTATTTGTTTTTTTTTTTTAACTTTTATTTAATGAATATAAATTTCCAAAGTACAGCTTATGGATTACAATGGCTTCTGCCCCATAACTTCCCTCCCACCAGCAACCCTCCCCTTTCCCGCTCCCTCTCCCCTTCCATTCACATCAAGATTCATTTTCAATTTTCTTTATCTTCAGAAGATCAGTTTAGCATATATTAAGTAAAGATTTCAACAGTTTGCACCCACATAGAAACACAAAGTGAAAAATACTGTTTGAGTACTAGTTATAGCATTAAATCACAATGTACAGCACATTAGAGACAGAGATCCTACATGAGGAGTAAGTGCACAGTGACTCCTGTTGTTGACTTAACAAATTGACACTCTTGGTTATGGCATCAGTAATCTCCCTAGGCTTCAGTCATGAGTTGCCAAGGCTATGGAAGCCTTTTGAGTTCACCGACTCTTATATTCAGACAAGGTCATAGTCAAAGTGGAAATCCTCTCCTCCCTTCAGAGGAAGGTACCTCCTTCTTTGATGACCTGTTCTTTCCACTGGGATCTCACTCGTGGAGATCTTTCATTTAGGTTTTTTTTTTTTTTTTTTTTTTTCCAGAGTGTCTTGGCTTTCCATGCCTGAAATACTCTCATGGGCTTTTCAGCCGGATCTGAATCCCTTAAGGGCTGATTCCGAGGCCAGAGTGCTGTTTAGGACATCCATCATTCTGTGAGTCTGCTGTGTATCCCACTTCCCATGTTGGATTGTTCTCTCCCTTTTTTGTTCTATCAGTTAGTATTAGCAGACACTGGGCACTCTAATTATTTGTTAACTGAGCAACTACTAATACTTCCAGAAATGCAACACTACTTACGCTGTGGACAACTTCAGGTCTATAAATTAGCATGCTTTGTGATACAAGGAAAGTAATACTACCAAGAGTCTATTACCTACAAAGAGTATTCATAAAGCTTGTAGCCAATGTGTATCATGAAAAAAAACAGACACGGATTTCAATTTTTTTTGTACCAAAATAAACTTGCCTGTTATAAGGAATTTTACGAACTTTTGGAAGGGGGCTCTGGCTCCGTGCAACTCTGCTAAGATTGCCTCTGGCTTTTTGTGCTTTTGTTTCCAAGCCCAGGGGAAAACAGAGCCCCAAGCAGCTCATCCTTCATGCACTGCTGTGACCCTCTCAATACCTGGTGAACAGCACCTGCAGTCTATTTTGTAAGCCTTGCTCTGGGTCCTAGAACTCCACCTTCAAGGCTTTCTCCAAGCTGCAGAATCCTGTTGAGCTGCAATGTTGGGAAGTCACTGCCTTCAGCACCCAAGGGGGATCCTCTCTAGAGACCCCCGTCCCTGAGAGTGCCATGAATACTGTATTTAGAAAAGAATAGCAGGAAGGGAAGCAGATGGGTTATTTTTATTTATTTCTTTTCCCTCTCTTTTCTCTAAGGAAGAAAATGCCAAGTGGAAGAAAATATCAGACCAACCCAGAAACCAGATGTAAAGGTCAGGCTACATTTTAGAAAGCTTTTGATTTTTGTTATTATTATTTTCTACTTTTGTCTTCCTTTCTTTATTTTTAAGATATATTTCTTTATTTGAAAGGCAGAGTTACAGAGAGGCAGAGGCAGAGAGAGAGCAAGAGGAGAGAGATCTTCCATCCACTGGTTCACTCCCCCAAATGGCTGCAATGGCCAGGGCTGTGCCAAGCTGAAGCCAGGAGCCAGGAGCCAGGGTCTCCTACGTGGGTGCAGGGGCCCAGGTCCATGAGCCATCATTTGCTGTCTTCCAGGTACATTAGCAGGTAGCTGGATCAAAAACTGAAATGGAGCAGCCACAACTTGGACCGGTTGAATCCAATATGAGATCCAGGCACCCCAGGTGGGTGGCCTAGTCTCTTCTGTCACTATACCTGCCCCTTCTGTTGATTTCTAGGTGCTACTTTTACCCTATATTTGGGTTTATGTCTGCACTTAACACAGCTTCGCTTCTCTGTATTCTTGCCCTGGAATCACATCACTTAAATTTCTTTCTTTCTTTTTTTTTTTTTTTTTTAAGATTTTAATTAATTTATTTGCAAGCCAGAGTTACACAGAGAGAAAAGGAGAGGCAGAGAGAGAGGTCGGTCTTCTATCTGATGGTTCATTCCCCAAATGGCCACAACAGCCAGAGCTGTGCCTATCTGAAGCCAGGAGCCAGGAGCTTCTTCTGGGTCTCCCACTTGGGTGCAGGGACTGAAGGACTTGGGCCATCTTCTACTGATTTCCTAGGCCATAGCAGAGAGCTGGACTGGAAGTGGAGCAGCCGGGACTCAAACCAGTGTCATATGGGATGCTGGCACTGCAGGCGGCAGCCTTACCTGCTACACCAGCCTGTACACTTGAATTTCAATTTGTGTAGCATGTATGGATTTCATGCCTAGACACTCCGGATCTTCTCTTTCAGGATTTTTTTTTTTTTGGCCTAATCTTTCTCTGAGGGACACTTTAGAGGGGACCAACAACTAGACAGCTTGATGAACTGTTGGCTCCTTTCTCAAGTCCTGAGACCACCTTTCCCCTTTGGCTCTGCCTAGCACCTGCTAAGGAGTGCTCCTTGAGCCCAGCACCCTACCTAGCTTTCTTGGGCCTTTCTCGTGTCTGTGTAGCTCCCTCCTGGGCTTGGAGAGGAGGGACTGAAGAATACTCAGTACAGGTACAGCCATGCCTGAGCCTTAGATTTTCCTGGCTCCAATTAGACATTTAACCACTATTATCACGACTACATTGCCAACTGCTGTTATTCCTACTACTGTCATCATCTTTGCTTCCCATTGCTTCTTAAGACAGAACGCACTGTGCTATATGTTTGTAATACCTTCATTGAATCTTCGCACAGTGCCCTTGGTTTTAAATGCATGACTTAGAGGAGGTAGGGTGTGCTTCTCTCTCCACACCTGGCTGTTGGTGGTCACGGCCATATGTACCAAGCCCTCCAACACATCCCTTTATTGGCCACCTTCCAGCCCCTGACCAGGATTCCAGGATCCAGACTTCCTAGTGTGACAGCGGACAAATTACTGTGTGAGTGTGTTTTTATTTTCCAAGTTGTAAATTGCACCCAAATAGATTTTATGCAATTTACAGTGTGTCTGACAAGCAAACAGGGTGTTGCTGCCAAATCCCGATTTTTAATTGAACTGCTATTGGAGCACAGGGGACAATAAATGGCTCTGCTCATGGTGGGAGGAGGTACATAAGGCAACAGTAGAGGCATTGGAGAAGGAATCCAGGGAAGGCCATAAGGCAAAGAGCCTACAGTTTCCTGGACGCCTTGCTTACTCCGGTTATTTTGGAAATATTTCTCAAGGGCGAATGCCGGAAGTTGAGTTCATGGTTGCCATTTTGGTAGCTGTCAAGCCAGCAGGCAGCACTGTTGGGATGCAGGGGTTGTACTTGAGTTCTTGGTTGTTTTTTTTTTTTTAATCGTTTTTTTTTAATCTTTTTTTTTTTGACAGGCAGAGTTAGACAGTGAGAGAGAAAGAGACAGAGAGACAGAGAGAAAGGTCTTCCTTTCTGTTGGCTCACCCCCCCAATGGCCGCTGTGGCCGGCGCTGCGCCCATCTGAAGCCAGGAGCCAGGTGTTTCCTCCTGGTCTCCCATGGGGTGCAGGGCCCAAGCACTTGGGCCATCCTCCACTGCACTCCCGGGCCACAGCTGAGAGCTGGACTGGAAGAGGAGCAGCTGGGACAGAATCCAGCGCCCCATCCGGGAGGATTAGCCAAGTGAGCCGCGGCGCCGGCTGAGTTCTTGGTTTTGCCTGCATTAAGTTTGGCAATCCTTAGCTCGCCCATGTTCTCCCCATGCCCAAGAAATCATTGTGCCCCTAAGAAGAGGACCACCCCATCCTGCTGGGGTCTTGGCCCAGTGCGGACTGGCTGGAGAGTGAGGATGTTGGCGTTTGCATTGATTAGGTGCAGGAAGCCAGTGCGGGCAGCTGTGGCTTGAGTCACTGGCGGCTGCTCGCTAACTGGCATCTCCCATAGATGGCAGCTGCTCCCCCACCTGCAGGTGGGTGGGGGCTGAGGCAGCAGCAAGTTCTCAGCAGGCTCCCACGTGACAGTGTGGGAAGAGAGAGCGTCGAGGCCACTGAGCCCTGGATGCTACAGGGACAGAGAGGAGGGCAGGAGTGAGCAGGACACTCTGGTCTGATCAAACTGGGGAGCCAACCAGCGGATGGAAGACCTCACTCTCTCTGCCTTTGCCTCTCTGTAACTCTGGCTTTCAAATAAATCAATGAATCGTTGGTTCACTCCCCAGATGGCAGCAACAGCCAGAGCTGTGCCAATCCGAAGCCAGGAGCCAGGAGCTTCTTCCCAGTCTACCATGCGGGTGCAGGGGCCCAAGGACTTGGGCCATCTTCAACTGCTTTCCCAGGCCATTGCAGAGAGCTGGATCGGAAGTGGAGCAGCCGGGTATTGAACCGGTGCCCATATGGGATGCTGGCACTGCAGGCGGCTGTTTTACCAGCTATGCCACAGTGCTGGCCCCAAGCATAAATCTTTTTAAAAAAAATTTAGATGTCTCCATTTAAAAAAAATCTCTTCCCTCTACCCAGTGAGCCCCACAAATTCCACACAAGCTTTCTAAAATCACACCATTCTCTAGGATCACTGGGAGGGAATATTTCTCTGTCTTTCATATTTCCACCATCCATACAATGTTTTCATGTTACACATGCTTATTGATCCCATTGTGGGCTCTGGCACTGTGGCAGTAGACACAAAGTGTGACATATTTTTAAGATGTTTTACATGGAGATCTGAAAAGTCGATGTAGAACTGTGCTTCAGTTATTGTTCACATATTTTTTAAAAAAAGCTATTTCTCCTGTCCAGGTTATTTAATAATTTCAATAAATGGTGAATGTCAGAGCCTGCCATCCCTTCTTTGGCATAACCTCAATAACAGTAGATCTGGGGCCAACGCACCCCAGGCTGCAGGGTCAAGCCGCAGCCTGCATTGCCAACATCCCATAGCACAGGCACTGGTTTGTGTCCTGGCTGCTCCTCTTCCGATCCAGCTCTCTGCTGTGGCCTGGGAAAGCAGTAGAAGATGGTCCAAGTCCTTGGGCCCCTGCACTTGTGTGGGAGACCTGGAAGAAGCTCCTGGCTCCTGGCATCGGATCTGTGCAGCTCCAGCTGTTGCGGCCATTTGGGGAGTGAACCAGTGGATGGAAGACCTCTCTCTCTCTCTCTCTCTCTCTTTCTGCCTCTCCTTCTCTTTCTGTGTAACTCTGCCTTTCAAGTAAATAAATAAATCTTTAAAAAAGAAATAAAAAAAAGTAATAATAGATCTTTCCATCTTTTTTGAGAGCAGATTTGGTTTTCGGACACTGGGAAGATCATTTAGAGCTGAGTCAGGTAAATAAGGCAGATAACATAATTCTGGTTTTGGAAAAACTAAATAATGGTTCTCTTAGGTGTCTTGTGGATGTTTCTAAAGGGCAGTCCTAGTGCTTTACCAGTGGGAGAAGGCAGCCAGTGTAAAACTGCAGAAAATATTCATTTAGAAAAACAAATTCTGGTTCTTTTGTAGTGAAAATGCAACATAGCCCTAATAGCTGTTACGGTTACACTTCTGCTTTGCGTTTAGAAGATCAATTAACTAAAAATCTTTTTTTTTTAAAGGGTGTGTTACATACAGTGGAACAAAGATAAGGACAGTGGACTCATTTCTGTCCACAGAGCAGCCAAAGAAATCCTTCTTCTCTTTATTTTTTCCCCCAAATTTTGAAACAAACTTTGCTTTTTGATGTTTCCTCCAAATCTTCCCACAGTTGACTCCTCATACTTCAGCTCCCGGAGTGTATCTATCTCCTCATTTACCTGTCATTTTATATGTAATTATTTGTACACACAATTTTATGTATTTTATTATATTTTTTTTTGACAGGCAGAGTGGACAGTGAGAGAGAGAGACAGAGAGAAAGGTCTTCCTTTGCCGTTGGGTCACCCTCCAATGGCTGCCGCGGCTGGTGCACCGCGCTGATACGAAGGCAGGAGCCAGGTGCTTCTCCTGGTCTCCCATGGGGTGCAGGGCCCAAGCACTTGGGCCATCCCCCACTGCACTCCCGGGCCACAGCAGAGAGCTGGCCTGGAAGAGGGGCAACTGGGACAGAATCCGGCGCTCCGACCAGGACTAGAACCTGGTGTGCCGGCACCGCAAGGTGGAGGATTAGCCTAGTGAGCTGTGGTGCCGACCTTATTATTGTTTTTAAAAACATATTTATTTGAGAGACAGAAACAGACAGAAAGAGAAATCTCATTCGCTGGTTCACTCTCCAAATGACTCCAGCAGTTGGGGATGGGCCAGGCTGGAGCCAGGAACAAGTCACTCAATCCAGGTCTCCCATGAGGGTGATGGAGACCCAGTCACACGAGAGTCGTCACTGTTGCCTCCCAGGGTCTGCATTAGCAGGAAGTTGGAATCAGGAACCAGAGCCGGGGATTGAACCCAGGCATTCTGATGTGGGACCTGGGTGTCCTAACCAATGGCTTAACCATGAGGTCAAGTGTCCACCCCCCAAAAAATTGTTCTCTTAAAGTTTATTTATTCATGGGGTCAGTGTGGGGTATAGTGGGTTAGGCCACCACCTGCGATACCAGAATCCCAGATGAGTGCTGGTTCAACTTCTGGCTGCTCCACTTCCAAGCCAGCAGCCTGCTAATGCACCTGGGAAAGCAGTGGTAGAGGGCCCAAGTGTCTGGGCCCCTACACCCTCTTAGGAGATCTGGAGGAAGCTCCTGGCTCCTGGCTTCAGCCTGGCCCAGCCCTGGCCATTACAGCCACCTAGGGAGTGAACCAGTGGATGGAAAAATCACTCTCTTTTCTCTCCCTCTCTCGTAACTCTTTCAAATAAGTAAAGACTTTAAAAAAAAAAATCAAGCTGCTTTCAAATTTCCCCTCTGCAGGGCAGGGAAAATAAAATTTCACCAGCAGAGCTGGGAGTCGGGGGAAAGACTACAAGAAAATTGTTGCTCTCAGGAGGAAGGGCAATAGGAAAAGTTGTGCTCAGATGGACAATCCACTCCTCTTCCTCCTGCTCCTCCTCCTCCTCCTCCTCCCTCCTCTTCCTCCTCCTCCTCCTCATTGTCATCATCCTCTTCTTCTTTAAAGATTTATTTATTTATTTGAAAGACAGTTACAGAGAAGCAGAGGCAGAGAGAGAGAGAAAGGACTTCTATGCACTGGTTCACTCCCCAAATGGCCTCAACAGCTGGAGCTGCGCTGATCCGAAGCCAGGAGCCTGGGGCTTGTTCCTGGTCTCCCACACAGGTGCAGGGGCTCAAGCACCTGGGCCATCTTCTACTGCTCTCCTAGGCCACAGCAGAGAGCTGGATCTGTTACCACGCCGGCGCTGTTACCACCTTCTAAACAAGGCTCTCAGGTACCCAATTTCACGGACAGCAGGATGAAGGAAAACATCAGGCTTTAGAATGTGCATCAGAGCAGTGACCGTTGAACCAAATACCAGGAAAATTAAGTCGAGATGACTGTTTTCTGCATAATTATAGAACAGAATAGAAGTGTGAAAAAGCAACTCTTGGAAGAGGGCGTTCGTGGTATAAAAATAGCCGTCTAATTATAACAATGGGAACCTCCTGCACTGTCATCGAAAAACAGAAATGAGACAGGCAGAACGGTAGGAGAAAACAGGATTTCCTCATTGTTCCCACAGGGGCTATAATTCCATTCTTGATAAAGATGATTGCAGAAATATATGTTCCAGGATGTAGCTCTTAAACCTCAAAACAAGCACGAGCTGAAATAAAAAACAGGAAGCACCCTTTACGAATGGCTTTTTAAAGAGGCAAAGAAAACAAAATTCTTGCATGAAACATGCTTTATCGAACACGTGGACGTTTCCGGTCTTTAATCTCTGCGACCTCCCCGCTGGCTCTCAGCATCGCCTCCACTGTGTCTGGTGCAAGCTCTCCCCGGCTGACCACAACTTCCTCCCTTTCCAACTTGGGTTTTTAATCAGGACTGCTGATGTTGCCCTTGACCTCTCTCTCTGTGACATTGAACCCCTTTATCTTTATCTCTCTACATCCTTCAGCCTTCTCCCTTCCATTTTCTACTCATCCAGGTTGGCTTGTAGGATTCACTGTCATGGGAATGCTGTCGCCAAGATTCTCACCTTCCGCGCCCCTGGGAGCTTATGTCTGACCCCATGAGCCCTCTGGGAGGTTTTAATAACAACTAAGGAGCTGACCTTGACTCAGACTATTTAAAATAAACTCTCTGGGGGTGAAGCCCGGGCATCTATGTTTTTAATAATCTATCAGGTGAAACAGGTATTCTGAAACATTGCTAATGGGAGTATGAAGGGGTACAGCTCTCACGGGGATATTTAAATTACATCAACACAACTATATTTACCTTTATCCTACAACTCCACAATACTACTTGTTGGGATTTATCCTGAAGATGTACTTTTAGTAATACAGGGGCATTTCAAAAAGTTTGTGGGACATGTGCATTAGGAAAAGAGTATGCATGGATCTCAGATTTTTTTTTTTTTGGCAACAAAGTAAATTTATCTTTTAATTTGTTTGTCTACGAAGTTTTTGAAGTACCCCATACACAATATGCTTACATGTGCACAAGTTTATTTTGCTGTAAATTTTTAAAAAGTTGATTTGCTCACCTTTATTTATTTGAAAGTCAGAGCAGGAGAGAGAGAAGGAAAAAGGGAGACAGAGAGAGAGAGAGAGAGAGAAGTGAGAGAAAAAAAATCTTAGCTGGGATGGTGTCACGCTAAAACCAGAAGCCCAGAATTCAATTAGGGTCTCCCACATGGATGGCAGGGACTGAATTACTTGAGCCATCTTACGTTGCCACCTCCCAGATGAAATCCAGAAAGCTGGATTGGAAGTGGAGGCAGGACTGAATTTTCCTGGCACTCTGACATGAGATATGGGTGGTCCCAGGTGGTGGCTTAACCCACTGTGCTACAATGCCCACCCATATTTGGTGAAAATTATGAACCTGAGTTTATAAAAATTTTCATCTTAATTTTATTGAAGATAAGTTTAGCTACTACGATTAGGTTTATGATTTGTTTCAAATCACAAATTCAACTTTTGCCTGTACAAAATGTAATTTAATTTTTAAATGGAATTTTAATTAATTTTTAAAATTTAATTCAATTTAAAATTCAATTTAAAAGTTAAATTTTGCATATAGCATAAGATATGAGATGAAAATATTTTTGGTATTTGAATATCCAATTTTGCTAGCATTGTTTTTTGTAAAGGCTATTCTTCCTTCAATGAATTGTCTTTGTACTTTTGTCAAAAACCAGTTGTCCACGTACCAGTTGGTCGGTATTGTGTCAGGACTCTCTATTTTGTTCATTGATGTATTTGTCTTTCTTACTGCCAACACCACAGTGTCTACTTTTTTTTTTAAAGATTTTATTTATTTTAATGGCAGAGTTATGAGAGAGGTAGAAACACACACAGATAGAGGTCTTCCATCCACTGGTTCACTCCCCAAATGGCCGCAACTGCTGGAACTGAGCCAATCTGAAGCCAGGAGCCAGGAGCTTCTTCCAGGTCTCCCATGTGGGTGCAGGGACCCAGGGACTTGGGTCATCCATCACTGTTTCCCAGGTGAATTAGCAGAGAACCAGATGGGAAGTGGAGCAGCCAGGATTTGAACTGGTACCCATGTGGGATGCCAGTGCTTCAGGCTGTAGCTTTAACTCGCTGTGCCACAATGCCAGCCCTGCCACAGTGTCTTAAAAGGAGTAACTCTTAATAAATCTTGAAATCAAGTAATGTTAGTCCTCCAATTTTGTTTTCTTTCTCAGAGCTGCTTAGGCAACTCCAGTCTTCTACATTTTCACATACTGAAATACCTGATGTAGTTACCTTAAAAAGAGTGGTTTATTTAGCTTTAAGTTTTGGAAGTTCAAGTCCATTTTGCAGCCCCATTGGTTGGGTGTCTGGTTAGGGCAATAGATGGTATGTGCAGAGGAGGGGTCACATGCTGAGCCAGGAAGCAGACATGGAGGCTGGGCCCAATTCAGGCTTTTATAGCAATTCTTTCTTGAAAGCTTCCCCATGACAGCATGCCTCCAGTGACTTAAGGTCTTCTAACTAGGCCTCCCTTCCTATTGGAGTAAGTTTCTACCCTCTTAGTGTCATCCATTTATGACATGACATGGCTTCCAGAACCAATTGCGGCATTATTTGTCAGTGTCTACAAAGGCACTCTCTAGAATTTTGTTAGGAAGTGTGTTGAATCCATATGTAAATTGGGGAGAACTGACATCTTAATAATATTGAGTGTTCTGATCCATGAACATAGTATAGGTGTCAATTTTTTGAGTTCTTTTTAAATTCCCCTCAGCAATGTTTCAGTTTTCAGTGTAAATGTGCAAATATTCTATCATCTATTTCTACATATTTCATATTTTGTGACGATATTTAGTAGCATGTGTTTTTCCATTTTGATTGCTTGTTGCTAATATGTAGGTGCATAATTGGCTTTTGTATGTTGATCTTATATTCTACAACTTTGATAAGCACACATATTGCCATTACTAACTTTTCATAGATCTCATGGGATTTATACATAGATGATCATGTTGTCTGTAATAAAGACACTTTCACTACAGGATACAAGTTTGCTGTCTCCTCTCCCCCCTGCCTTATTGTACTTTCTGGAACTTCCAACACAATGCATCAGCATCAAAATAGTCACAGAAGTGTGAGTGAGAGCAGTCATTCTTGTCGTGTTGCTGGACCTGTTCATTCCAACAGGGAAGCATTCAACTTTTTAAATTAAATATGAAATCTTTACATTATTATTCCCATTTCCCCTTTTCTACCTTCTTTTGGATTAATTATGTATTTCTCATTCCATTTATTTCCTTTATTGGTTTATTAGCAATAAACCTTTGTTTTGTTTTCCAGTGGTTCCTTTAAGATTTATAGCATGAATTTCAATGCTATCTGCACACACCATGCAGCAACACAACACAACTACATGATGGTGTCAGAACCCAGCCAGGGTGTACTTCTGTTTCACCCTCTGTTATGATTGTCAGACATTTAATTTCTTCTTGTTCTGAAACCCATACTGCATCACATATTATTTTTTAAACTGTTATATTATTTAAGTACTACTCTTAGAAGTCATATATTTTTCATGTAGGCACTATTTCCAGTGCTTTTCCTGTCTTTGTAGACAGATATATCAACTTGGCATTGTTGACATTGAGTCTCTATTATGGTAGCAGCATCCCTGGTCTTTGTATCCATTTGTTGCCAGTTAGAGCTCCCAATCATGACCAAAAAATCTTTTCCTCTTGAGCTCAGTTTATTCCTTGGGTTGTAGAGAATGACAATATTAGGCGCAAAATCGCACAAGCCTGAAATGTAAGGATCAGTCTTGATGCCTCCCTCTCCCTCATCTTCCATTTCTAATTCACCACTAAATTATATTGCTTTCACTTCTTAAATATATCCCATCCCATCCACCTGTCTCACTCCATATTGCTTCCTCTTCATTCCAAACTATCATGTTTCTTACCTGGATCATTGCCATAAGTTCCTAACTTTCTCTTGCATCCCTTTTGCTTCTCTCTAACTTGTCCACACTGTGGCTAGTGTACTTTACAGAATATAAATCTTACAAAGCCCTTATTCTCTTCCTCCAACATATAAACTAAATAACCCATTTCTGCCTATACAGGTGTAATCCATGCAATATCTTATATTTGGAAATCCAAGAAATATGATAGCTAGGATTCAAACTCAACTCTACTTCTATAAAGAGACAATTTTGAGTACTTGAGTGAGTATTAATTCTAAATGAGTGAGAATATTGAGCTTTCAGGAGAGAAAAGGGAGAGGATCATAGATGGAAGAGCAGGTTTGCATGGCACACAAAAAGTCACCAAGAGCTTCCTTCAAATGTGTGCAGTGAAGTTCTCTGTTGGTTGACCATCCTCTGGAGATGCCTACACCTCCTTTAGTTATTGGGATGAAGTGGATAAGTAGAGGGTTAGGGAGGAGACAGTGTGTACAACCTTTTTTTGTATAATATGACCTGTAGTAGTTCTGGGGCTGTCTCCTAAGTGTCTTGGGTGACACAAACAGATGGGTAAATAGGACATTGTCCCCTTTTCAAGGATCTATTCAAGACTTCCTGTTCTGCCATTCACTTATCTTCCCCCACTCTTTCCACCTCACAATACATCATTATTCTCCTTTTCCCCCCACTAACAATTTTACATGAGCTGTGTTGTCACTTGCCCTAAGCTAAGGGAGCATTTAAAAACTTCAAGACGTTGTCCAAATAAGGACAAAGGAAGATTTAACGAGAGTTTTAGCAAAAATGTTAACCCTTTTAAAAATCAGGAACGAGAAGACATGCTACTTGAAATCAGATGCAAGACTTTCCCTCTGAAATCCGTCTCTGAATGGAATCCAGGCAGCATTCCAAGCTTATAGCCTTGCAAAAATGGGCCAGGTCAAGAAAACAGGAGAACCTCAAAAGGTCAAAGAAAGTGCCCTGAGGTGGTAGAATCAGATAAAAGGATTTCCTCAAAGGTGTTCTGGGAACTCTAGGAAAGAAAGGTGGCATTGTTACTGTTGGATAAATACGAGTCTTCTATTTGGCAGGGGAGGCAACCAGGACAACTGGGTCCAAGAATGGCAGAGTTGAAAGCTTTGAGTCACTTCGTCTTGTTACATAAAACAAAACTCTGCCTTTCAAATGTGAGTTCACCAATTAAAAGGCTTCTTGCTCTGTGCTTGGATCACAGCGGCTCCCAGTGTGCGTTCATGTTATCTGTGCAGCATGGAATCTCAGAAAGTCAGAGTTCAGCTTGGAAGAGTGCTTAGGGAGCACTGAGTTAGGAATTTTTAGACTTTGTGAAGCAGGGGAAACCTTCTTTTTCTTGAGTTGAAATCCTACGTGGGAAAGTAATATTATAAGATGAGAGGAGATCAGCACTTGGCCTAGTGGTTAAGACACTAGTTAGGATACCCACATCTCACATTAATTTGTCTGGATTTGATTCTCAGCTCCACTTCCAAGTCCAGCTTCCTGCTACTGTGCCCCCTGGGAGGCAGCAGGTGATGACTCAGTTTTTGGGTCCCTCCCACCCATGTGGGAGGCCTGAATGGAGTTCCCAGGTCCTGGTCTCAGTCCTTGACCTGCCCCAAGTGTGTAGACATTTGGGGAGTGAACCAGCATTTGGGAGATCTGTCTTACTGTGTCTATCTCTCTGCCTCTGAAATAAACAAACACTTTTAAAGAAAAAGATGAGTGCGAAAGTAAAATTTGGTGGTTGAAGAGAGAGGGAGATGGATGACACAGAGCCCCGTCCCTTGCCTTCCAACTTTTAGTTGTCAGTATCTGAAGCTCCAGGTAGCATGCTGGAGTTTTTGGAGTGGTATTGTACACCCACTGACATAGTCTTATTCTCTGCTAACAAATGAGCACATGGAGACCTAGGCAGTTAAGATGACTGTCCAAGTGCCATCGTGTGGATAGAGAGAGAGAGCTAATGTTTGTGACACTCTAGAAATGGGTACATGGGTAAGCACACTCTCCTAGGACTCAGATTATGACACTCACTTAACATTTAGTTGGCCAAATAGGACCCTACTGGGGGATGGGAGGTTGTTGGAAGATTATTGGAAGGGTCAAGATAGGATCTTGGAAATAATTCAAGTAATTGACATGAAGGTATCTAGTTTTGATACTTGATGCTGAATCCCAAAGAGAGCAGGCAAGGAAGGATTGACAGAAAACAGGTGTACACGGGCTGGTCAGATTTCACAAGTGATGCTGTCCTCCTAGAAACACCTATAAGGTGTGTGCCTTCCTCTGCCCTGTCCCTGGGCTGTGGCCTACCTTAGAAGCATTTCCCATGAAGCCTAGGTTGGAAGTAAAAGCAATATGCAGGCTGCAAATACATAAGTAGAAATTTATTTAAGTTCCAGACACCTGCCTTCTTTAGCATCTTCTTGGAGACTGTGGAGTAGAGGTTAGCTTTCCCATGTTTCACTTGGTCTCTGGGAACTAAAACAATCAGCCGTGGCTCCCAGGTGAATGGGCTGTGGATTCCCCACGGAAGGCATCTTTTTTTTAAAAAGAATTATTTATTTGAAAGGCAGAATCACACACACACACACACAGAGAGAGAGAGAGAGAGAGAGAGAGAGAGAGAGAGAGAGAGAAGGGGAGATGGTGGGGTCTCCCATGCACTGGTTCACTCCTCAAATGACTGCAACTGCCAGGGCTGGTCCAGGCCAAATCCAAGAGCTGAGACCCCCATCCTGGTCTCCTACATGAGTGGCAGGGGCCCAACTTCTTGGGCCATCATCTTCTGCTTTCCCAGGTGCATTAGCAGGGAGCTGCCTTGGAAGTGGAGCCACTGGGATTCGAACCTGTGCTCATATGGGATGTCGGTGTCACCACACTGGCCCTGGGAGGGACCTAATCTTTTCAGCATTGCCTCCCCGTGTCTGGCACAGTGATTTGGATGTGGAGTGACACTTCATAAATGCCCCAGCTGGAGCTTGAGCAGGGGTATTGGGTAGAAGGGGGGTTCCTGACAGAAACGGCTGAGTTGTGGGGAGAGAACAGAGAAGACTGACCTGGTGGACACCCTTGCTCCACCATGACCTTTAGGACTGATTATTTACCCCTCCCAGGCTTTGGTTTTCTCAGCTGTGAACTGGGGAAGACAGATCATTTGCAGGGTCTCTTCCAGTCGGACCCCCTTCTACCTACTCTTCATTTGCCTAACGACAGTGGCCACTACTGTCCTTATAGCGTGTCCACTCCACACTTCCCCTGTCTATTCATCTCAGTATCAGAAGGAGCATCACATTTTACCCTTACACGCACAGGTAGGAGATTCCAGAGACAAAGGGAATGAAGTAACTTGAGTTAATTGTGCACAATCAGTAAGGGACAGAATCGGGAATCAGAGTCAGGTTTGCTTGACCCTGAGGCTCCTGCTAGGACATCACGCTGCCCCAAACTCACAGTGAAGAGCGGAAAGGATCAGGCACACCAGCCTCACACTCTCTGCACCCCCGCCTTGCTCTGCCCTGTGACTCACAATCTCCATCGTCACCAGAGACCAAAGCTTCATCTTCCATTTGGGGTCTGTTTTCACTGTTGAAGGATCTTCCTAAAATCTCTCCTCTTGTGTCTTCCAGATTCAGGTCTTGATTCTGTAGAAGGCAATTACAAGGGAGGCAGGTCTGAAGAATCTCTGAGCAGACAAGAGCAGGGGGATCTCCTAGGGAACAGGACCTTGCAAATCAGTGCACACGTAAGCAAAACTGAACTCAAACCTATTTGTTGTCCATGCTCATCCTTACCTGAAAATAACACAGAACTGCACTTCTGGCAATCAGAATACCCGTCAAAGGAGGCATTGTCCAATGGGATGGATCCGATAAGGCAGCTCCCTAACTGCAGCCAATCAAATCTTTCCTTGGCTTTACTTCTGTGGCTCTCCTGTAAATGCCCCCACCGGGTACTCCCAGTTGTGCTCCAAAGCAGCAAAGCTGCCTGACTCATGCGTTGCTGTTGGTTCACATAAACTTCACACACTGGACTGTGCTGCACGTTAAGTCTTTGGACAGTTCGGCTTTCGTTTGGCAAATATCCTCGCTTGCCCTTGGACAGGATTTAAATTTCAAGGGATCAGAACCTGCGATGATCTGAGCTTAGCTATTTTTGGTTTCCTAGCCTTTTGTTAACAAACGGTTTTGGCTTGAACCGGATCTTTCTAGAAATGCAAAGTTTCCATTGGTCCCTCTGTGAGAGGCTTCCTGGGACAGGACAACCTGGCCATGCTCAATGGCTGCTTCTCTGCAGAAGGGAATTTTCTAGCTGTGCTAATGCGTGAACCCTCTTAGCTGAATTTACCGACACCTATCTTCTTTGCATCAAACTCCTATTTGAAAGAGATCTATGTTCAGAGGCTCGTGGTGTGTGCTCAGCAGTAAGATCTTATTGATAAGCCACATCGAGGTTAGATTTTGTGCCAGGAGAGCACTGGAGCAGCCCACACCTTCTGTGTGTTCTGAGCTTGGCTTCCTGTGTTAGCTTTTGGGTGTTTCCTGTGTGGTCAGGTTTGTGGGGGGAGGGGAGAGTGCTGGTCACAGAAGCGAACTTCAGGCTGGAGCTGACTTGCGGGGGAAAGCAGTGACTGATCAGAGGAATGGGCTCCAGACGGAACTCAGCCACACTCTGAAAATGCCTTGCTCCCTAAAGAGTGATGCTGAACGCATGGCTCTTCACACCTGTCTCCACACAGAAGCTGGGGGATGCACATTTGCTTGCAAGAGTGAATTGAGTTTCTGTTAAAATTTAGAAGTTGAACCTGGGGTAGGTGTTTATCCTCAGGGTTGAAATGTCCTTGTCTCGTATCAGAGCGCTCTGGCTCCTGGCTCCAGCTTCCTGCCAATGCTGACAGTGATGATGGCTCAAGTAATTAGGTTCCTGCCACCCACATGGGAGACCTGGACTGAATTCCTGGCTCTTGGCTTTGGCCTGGCCTAGTCACAACCATTGTGGGCATTTGAGGAGTAAAAGCAGTGGTTTGTAACACTCTCTCTGTTTATTTCAGTCTGCCTCTCTAAATAATAAATAGATAGCCTATAAAATGATACTCTGTGAATATGCCTCTTCTCCATATCTTTCCTGTCTCTGGTCACCATTGCTCTATTTTCCACTTCTTTGATATATTAATCACCCTGATTTGGCCATTGCACTTTACATATATGTGTACATATCTATATCAAAGTACCGCATTGTACTGAATAAACACGCAGCTTAAATTTTTAATTAATCATCAAGGAAGAAAAGAGTGTACTTTACAATTTCAAAATTATTGGACATTTAATCTGGCTAGTGTTCTCAGAATCCAGAGGATTACTGTTAAATCGTCCCCTTGTCACTCCATCTGTCTATGCCCAAACTGGCCTGCAGGGGGCCTAGAGGAACTCTTTCCGTCCGTCTTACTTCCTCTTTCCTGTTAGACCATTCTCTCTCTCTCTTAAAGATTTATTTATTTACTTGAAAGTCAGAGTTACACACAGAGAGAAGGAGAGGCAGAGAGAGAGAGAGAGAGAGGTCTTCCATCTGCTGGTTCATTCCCCAGTTGGCTGCAATGGCCAGAGCTGAGCTAATCCAAAGCCAGGAGCCAGGAGCTTCCTCCAGGTCTCCCACATGGGTGCAGGGGCCCAAGGATTTGGGCCATCTTCTGCTGCTTTCCCAGGCCACAGCAGAGAGCTGGATTAGAAGTGGAACAGCCGGGTCTTGAACTGGCGCCCATATGGGATGTCGGCACTGCAGGCAGCGGCTTTACCCGCTACGCCACAGCGCTGGCCCCCTCACTTCTTACTTCCTATCGAGGGCAGGTGCTTCAGGCACCGGGTCCTTCACTTTTGCCCACTCTCACCCCCTTAGCCTCCGTTCCCCACAGCTGCCTTCTCCTCTCAGAAGAGGAACCACAGGAATTGTCATGTTTTCTAGACCCTATGTCTCTACCTAAGCCCTCGAGACAAAACCTATTTCCAACCCCAAGTTGCCCATCGCTCCTCTTTCTAGCAAATTGATCCTTTCTTCTTCCTGGATTTCTGTTTTTTTTTTTTTTTAATTTTGACCTTAAATAAGTCCAAGTCCCTGCCATCTTAAACAAGGTGTAGTCTCTGCTATGTTTCATTCTGTCTGTTTCTTCCTCCACATGCTCCTTTTAATTGCTGCAATGCACTCTGGCCTCATTATAGAAACACAGCCCTCACTTTCGCCCGAGTTGTTAGGCCCCATTTATATCTGGTGAAGATTGTTTTCATTAGTGAGGGTTAGCTACCTTCTGGGTCCTCGTTGAACGCTTGGTGAGCGAATGAGCGTGTGAATGAATGAAGTTGTAGATGGAACGGCACGTGAAGGCTGGGCTACGTCAGCCTTGCACATGGGCAGGAGCAGTCAGCAGGGTTTCATCACTAGATTAGACAAGTGCATCCAAGCGGAAGTGAAGCAGGGTGCTCATGTCCCAGCATGCTCTGCGACTTTGTCTTATCATGCTGCCGACGGCTTCCCGTTCATCCGAGGTAACACACCAGTTCTAGAGGAATCGGACCTGGACTCTCTCCTGCCGTGAGCACACTTAACACCCTGCTGTATCAAACTCTTCATAACCATTAAAATGAGTGATGGTGTGGACAGCAGGCCCCCAGCTATGGGATAGCTTCTTTCTTCCTTGCAAGCAGCCAGTGAGAATCCATCCACGTGACAAGCCAAGCCCATGTGAGTGGCCCCTAGACCATTCATTCCGTGATGCACAGGTGTCTGGCCAGACCACAGCAAGTGATTCTGGGGTGGAGCCGGGGTGGTGGGAGGGGTAGTTCATGAAAAGCTTCGAAATGAGCAGAATCTAAATGGTCACTCAGGAAAGACTGCAGGGCTCCGTGAATGCGGGGCAAGCTCCTTACTTCCCAAGGATGCAGGCAAAACTTGCTGCCCTGCCAAGTGTCTTCAGTACCGGGATCCTCTCTTCAGATCACTTGCTGTCTGTAGGTAAGGTGAGTTAGCTAGCTCGGGCCAGGGGGGAGTCCACAGAAAGACATGGATGCAGCTTCTTGGCCAACCCAGCCAAGTGGGCGGACAGGTGCCCATGTTGCAGAAAGCCCAAGGAACTTGGTGGAGAGCTCCTGGTTAAGATGTGTGTTCAGCTGGAGTGGAAGCAGGCGCGACCCCATTTGTACAGCAGTCAGCACCTGGCTTGCTCAGCCCTACTCCCCTCTTCTCCAGTTTGTGCATTTAGGTTCTCTACGGGATGAGGAGCCAGGAGGGAGACGGGAGGGAGACGGGAGGGAGAGGGAGTGAGGGGAGTCTTCGAGAGGAACTTGACCTTCAAGTTGAGACCTGTTCTTTTCAGTGCTGCATGTTAAGAAAACATGAGCATCCACAGAGCAGGCTTTTTATGTAACCTATAGTGTTTCCCCCAACCACAAAAAATAATTTGTTGCAGAAACATAAGGAAATGTGTAGATAAGTAAATAAACAAAAAGGATCTACAATTCCACTACAGAAACATAATAAGATTTATAGACGATTGCAGACTATTTATAGACTATTTCCTAATAGTCAAATGCACTAATTACTATAGGAGGGTACTTTAAGAAAAGTATGGGAAATGGAATTAAAAGATAATTTTATTTTGGTGTAAACCAGTGAAATGGATAGTTATGAGGGATTTTCAGAAAGTTCATGCAAAATGCACATTTTGAAAAATTTCAAAAGTTTTTACACCAAGATAAACTTTTTTCAATGTAATATTTTATGTATTATTTTTATTTATTTATTTGAAAGTCAGAATTATATGTGTGTGTGTGTGTGTGTGTGTGTGTATGGAGAGAGAGAGAGAGAGAGAGAGAGAGAGAGAGAGAGAGAGAGAGAGAGAGAGATGTTGCATCCTCTGATTCACTCTCCAAATTCTCACAACAGCCAGTATTTGGCCAGGCCAAACCCAGGAGCCAGGAGCCAGGAGCTTCTTCCGGGTCTCCCATATGGGTAGCCAGGGCCCAACCACTTGGATCATCTTCCCCCTCTTTTTCCAGGCCATTAGCAAAGAGTTGGATGGGAAGTGGAGCAGCTGGGACTTGAACTGGTGTCCATATGGGATTCTGACACTATAGGTGATGGCTTAACTTGCTATACCACAGTGCCAGCCCCAATTTATTTATTTTTTTTGAGATAGTATATTTTAATTTACATTACAGTCAAAGGCTTAATGGCTCTAGTATACAGAGAATTCAATGAACAAAAACCAACAAAATGCTTTTATTTTCCCAGGAACTTTTACACACGTGTTTATATGAATACATTTGTTCCATTTTTTAAAAGAATTATAATTATACTGTGTACGTTTTCATATGGGTTCCCTCCTTTAATATTGTTCTGTGAACATTTTCCCATGCCATTACACATTCCTTAGGCTCAGTAATTCCATGGTCTAAATATAACAGAATTTATTTAACCATTTCCACACCAAGGACCATCCAGGACGCCACTCTTCTAAGCCACGAGGCGATGCTATACTTGTCCATTCATCTTTACACACATATTTGGTTTCCTGAAATAGTCTTGCTCCCCAGGAATCCTGGAGAGTGGGAAATATTTTCATCAAGGCTTAGATGCAGTATGAGTCCTGGTTTTAATTATGGGCTTCATGCATATGGAGATGAGCATGACACTTCATGAGCAAAAATGTAAACCTTCGTGATGTTGGTGGTAAAGTCCAGACGAGGACTGATGGATGGTTGTTCTTTCCTCTCCTGTGAGAGAAGAGGAGGAGTTCCATTGGCTCCATCCCCTCCTGCTGTATCCCTCCCTCCAGCATCACCTGCAAACAGATTCCACACCCGGGGACTACACAGAGAGAGCTACACCTTTAACCCTCACTTAGGACTTTGGGGCTTGAGTCTAGACAAAAGCTTCTCATCATCAGGTTTTGATGAGAGTTTGATTTAGTGCATGAAGGCTTGTTTTCCCTCTTTGCTGCCCGCGTGAAGCCAAACCGTAGGTGCTGGGACTTAGTCAGATGAAAGGAAAAAAAACTTCTCTGATCAGAAGCCGGTGGAGAAATGGCCCAGGGCTCCATGTCATGTCCACAGGGTTAAATTTCTCTGATTCAAACACAAAGTCAGGCTGACCTTTCCAACCAAGGTAGACCCAGCTCAGTCCTTGCCAACTCTTCCTTTTGGAAGACCTGGTTCTCTTTTTCAGCTCTGTGAAATTTTCTTCTACTAGTTCTTTGGTGATTTCTTCATTTCCATTTTCCTTATTCCTTCTCCCAGGTGCTGGGCTTCCTGAATTAATCCTTTTTGTTTCTTTTCTATTTTTTCCCTCTGTTTCCTCTCTTTTTTTCTCAAATATACTTTTTGAGTCCTTCTCAAACATGCACACAACCCCTATTAAGCTTTTTCTTTTTAGATTTATTTATTTATTTATTTGAAAGGCAGAGTTACAGAGAGGCAGAGACAGACAGACAGACAGAGAGGTCTTCCATCTGCTGGTTCACTCCCCAGATGGCCACAAAGGCCAGAGCTGCGCTGATCTGAAGCCAGGAACCAGGAGCCTCCCCTGGGTCTCCTACATGGGTACAGGGGCCAAGCACTTGGGCCATCTTCTACTGCTTTCCCAGGCCATAGCAGAGAGCTGGATTGGAAGTGGGGCAGCTAGGACTCGAACCGGCAGCCATATGGGATGCTGGTGCTGCAGGGGGTGGCTTTACCCACTATGCCACAGTGCCTCCCCCCCACCCACTATTGAGTTTTAGATTTCCCCTTTCCAATTAGGAAATTGTACTTGGCAGTACAACTACAGCATTTTACTCTCCTTCTAAGACGTGGTCTCAGTTTCTCCCTGCAGGGTTTTGTTTTACTTTCAGTGCTCTTCTATTTTTTAAAAGTTACTTTTATTTTCTTTGGAGTGAATTTTCTGTGTGTGTATCATTCTCCATCAACTGTGTCCATCGACTGTGTGTTCTCTAACTGCCCAGGAGATCCTCATGCTTGTTCTTGCTTTAGAATTAGGGGCCAAGGGGCCGATGCTGTGGTGTAGTAGCCCAAGCCTCTGCCCACAACACCAGCATCCCGTATGGGCGCCGGCCTAAGTCCCAGCTGTTCCTCTTCCCATCCAGCTCTCTGCTTATGGCCTGGGAAAGCAGTGGAGATGGCTCAAGTGCTTGGACCCTTACACATGCACATTTTGAAATCCATGCCTAGTTTTTTTTTCATAATATACATTTTCAGGAATTTTTTGAAGATCCTTAATGTGCATGGATTTCAACATTTTTTTTTTTGCACACAAGTTAAGTAATCTTTAACTTCTGTTTTCCAGTCACTTTTTGAAGTACCCTGGTATAGAGAGCCTTAACAAATGCCCCTTGTCAGCCTCATCTCCTGCCGCTTCCTTCTTGGGGCTTCCTGAGCCTGTGGAGTTCCAGCACCCACTCTGGTTGGCTCCTGAGCTCTACACCCTCTGTCTTGCTGCCTGTGACATCTTCTGCTTGGTTTCATCCGTCAATACACCTCTATCTGCTCTTTTTTTTTTTTTTTTTTGACAGGCAGATTTAGACAGTGAGAGAGAGAGACAGAGAGAAAGGTCTTCCTTCCATTGGTTCACCCCTCAAATGTCTGCTATGGCCGGCGCTGTGCCGATCTGAAGTCAGGGGCCAGGTGCTTCCTCCTGGTCTCCCATGCGGATGCAGGGCCCAAGCACTTGGGCCACAGCAGAGAGCTGGACTGGAAGAGGAGCAACTGGGACAGAATCTGGAGCCCCAACAGGGACTACAACCTGGGGTGCCAGTGCCACAGGCGGAGGATTAGCCTAGTGAGCCTCGATGCTGGCATCCATTTGCTCTTAATTCAACTTCACTTTTTTACAGTTATGAAATGTCTTAAATATACAAAAATCATTAGGACACTGTAGTACCCATACCACCCAGATCTAACACTTGTTAGCATTTTGCCATGTGCTCTTTGGAGTCTTTCTAGTTTCCATTGACTAGAACTTGGTTCCAACCTTTCACCTACTGATATCCCTGTTCCTTCTCGGCCACCTGGAACCCCATTGCTACTAGTGTTGAGTTAGAAGAGGGAGGAGAAGCAATACTATGTACTTACTTTACTATCTTGAACTGCTAGTCTAACCAGATTGTTACTGAAATAACTTAAAAGACCTTGATTTAGAGTGATACTTAGCGGCGCCGTGGCTCACTTGGTTAATCCTGCGCCTGCGCTGCCGGCATCCCATATGGGCTCCGGGTTCTAGTCCTGGTTGCTCCTCTTCCAGTCCAGCTCTCTGCTGTGGCCCAGGAAGGCAGTGGAAGATGGCCCAAGTGCTTGGGCCCTGCACCTGCATGGGAGACCAGGAGGAAACACCTGGCTCCTAGCTTCGGATGGGCGCAGCTCCAGCTGTGGCGGCCATTTGGGGGGTGAACCAATGGAAGGAAGACCTTTCTCTCTGTCTCTCTCCCTCACTGGCTAACTCTGTCAAATAAATAAAAATAAAAAAAGAATGATACTTAGCAACTAATTTTTAAAAAAGATTTATTTATTTGAAAAGCAGAATTACAAAGAGAGAGATTTTCCATCCACTGGTTCACTCCCAAATGATCACAATGGCCAGGGCTGGGCCAGGCTAAAACCAAGAGCCTGGAACTCCATCTGGGCCCCCTACATGGGTGGGAAAGGTCCAAGTACTTGGGCCATCTTCCACTGCTTTTCCAGATACATTTGCAGGGAGCTGGGACTTGAACCAGTGCTCATAGGGGATGCTGGTATTCCAGGCAGCGTCTTAACCCACTGCACCACAACACCAGTCTCAACAACTCATTTTTAACGTGGAGTTGATGGAGTGCAAAGTTCAGTGGTCCTCTCTTACCCATGGTTTCACTTTCCGTGGCTTCGGTTACTGGCGAGCAGTAGAGGTGTAAAAATGCAAAATGGAAAACTGTAGAAGTAAACAGTAACTCACTGTTAAGTTGCGTGTAATTCTGAGTAGCATGATAGAAATCTGGAGCCATGGCTGTACCCTGCCCAGGATGTGAGTCATGCCTTTGTGCACCCTGAGTCACTCAGCGAAAGCTTCAGTTATCAGATCAACAGTGCTTGAGTTCAAGGACCTCTCATTTGACCAAATCGATTCCTCAAAGGGGCCCACAGCCCAAGAGCAGCGATGCTGGCACTTTGGACGTGGCCCAGAGATGCCAGTGGGTACTTCCTTTGGGTGAAAAGGTGAACATTTCTCCACTTCAGGAAAGAAAAATAATCGTTTGCTGAGGCTGCAAAGATCTTGGGCAAGAATGGATGGTCTAGCTGTGAAATTGTGAGGAAGGGCAAAGACACACGTGTGGCTTTTGCCACATCAAATTGCAGAAGCCACAGCCACAATACGTGGTTGGTTAAGAAGGCAGAGGCATTGGATGACAGGGTTTGGTACTTCCTGGGCGAGGTTTTCAGCATCCACAGATGCCGCTAAGGATAACGGGAGTGCTCCATAAACAGTGCTCTACTATAAATACTGAAGTGTTGCTCCTGCTGGAAGCCATTCAGCCCATTATGCTAAGTTTCTACCATGTGCTTAGCATAAAAACAAAAGAACTTGGGGGAGATACAGAGTGAGCAACAAACCAAAAACAAGAAAGCAGCCCAGAGATGAGGAAGCGCAGTGAGGAGGCAGACAGCAAAGATGAAATTTATATCTTGAGTGATGCTTTAGACTTTGTTAATTGCTTTTCTAGAGGCTTTGATTTGCCCTCTGACAGAGCTAAGCCAGCGAGGACGTGTGTGGGCCTTGTTATAGGAGTCCCAGTTTAGAGAGAAAAGAAGCGGGTATTGGTTATGGGTGGGGGATGGAGGGGAGTTCGTGATGAGACAGGAGGTGGCTGGAGGGTCCAGGTAGTGGGGAGAACAAGAGGGTGTTTTCACCTCCTTGTCCTGTTCTTGCTTCAAAATGAATATCCTTTTTTGCATAGAGTTTTCAAGAGAAAGTGGACTTTCAAGATGACTTATGGAACATTATTTGAACTTAAATCAACTTTTCTTCTTTTTCCAATCCCAAAAAAATCTTTTTCAACTGAACAAAAATGTAAAGGTTATATTTTCAGCAAATTCCTTTGTACCTCACGTGAACCTGATAATTGCACTGAAATTGGACTGGATGTTTATGGACTAAAAATATCGTGTAATAGGTATGGAAATGAGTCCTATAATCTAGGGAGTTTTGTGGATTCTCATTTGCTCAGGTAAATGAGATTGGGCTTTTTTTTCTGATTACCAAGAAATAAAAAAAGTCACAATGTCCCATGATAAAAAAAAAATTCAAACAACATGAAACACAGCAAAAAAGGAAAGTAGCAATCTTCTCTCATTCCGTATGTCCACTTCACATGGTGGAGGATGAAGTCGCTTGGTTCAAGCCTTCATCTGTGACTTCTACAAAAGAAACAATGAGCAATGACACGCAACCTTCCCAAAGGCAACGAGGACTTCCCAGACCAGGCTCCTGGGAGGGAGTCAGAAATTCAGGGGTGCAATTGCCCTTGGGGAGCTGTTTCCTCTGGAGGCGTTGCTGGTAGAAGAGAGCAAATGAACATTTTGGGCAGCTTTGCTGGGTTAAGGGGATGAAAGCTGGAGTCCAGCACTTGTTGAAGGCAGGAGCATTGATCAGTCACCTGTGGTTGGGTTGGGACTTTGAATGGTTGCACTGCAGGAGTCCCAGTGAACCAGAAGTGGCCCAGTCCTCAGTCTCAAGTCATCTCCATGGCCCAGTCATGACAAAAAAGACTGAATCAGCAGGTTGGCCAAACTGACATATATAGGAAATGACGCCACACAACTACTGATGGCATATTCATTTTAGTCACATGGCACACTGAAAAATTAAAAATGAATTTTTAAAGCAAACTACATTATAAAAAACTCATATGGCAGGCCAGTTTTGATGTGAGTTACGGACTTTACGGTGTATTTTTAGAGATACAAGCACAAGACGCAGTAGGGGCAACATAAAAATAGTCCTTCATGCTGCTCGAAGTCTTTGCCTGTGAGAATCCTTTTGTCACCTGCAGGTCCTGGTGTGATGGGGTTTAGTATCTTTCAATGTCAGGGGCTTAGATCGCCTGCTGGTCTTTCCTTCTTCATTTAAACCCTCTTGGCTTACCTGCAACTCAGGGCGTCAGTAGGTATCACATCTGCTGATTTTCTCTTGGCTGCCTCCAGGATCCTAGTCAGACCTCACCTGGGGTTGGGACGTGGAGGGAATCAGGGGTTGACACAAAGACACCCCCTTGCCCAATTCCAGAATGGTAGGCTGAGCTTTGAGTAGACCTAAGTATGGGGTTCCTGACTTACAATGTTTCTACTTACAATTTTTGACTTCACAACAGTGCAAAACCAAGCCACAGTCAAAACTATGCCTTGAATTTTGAATTTTGATCTTTTCCTGAGCTGGCAATGTGCGGTACAATCCTCTCTCGCGATGGGCAGTAGAAGTGAGTCGCTGTTCCTAGTCAGCCATATCACCCCAAAGGGAACAACTGATATACCACCGGGCGCTGTGTTGCTCAGTCAGAGTGCTCTGTGGGTAAGGTGGATTAAATGAATTTTCAATTTACAAAGGGTCTCAACTTGTAGTAGGTTTATTGGGATGTAAGCCTATTGTAAGTTAAGGAGTGTCTGTAGTAGGAAGAGAGAGGGAGGTAAGTGTGATTTTTAAAATTGAATTTTTTTTAATAAAAAAGATTTATTTATTTAAAAGGCAGAGAGAGAGAGAGAGAGAGAGAGAGAGAGAGAGAGAGATGCCTTCCACCTGCTGGTTCTTTCCCCAGATGGCTGCAACAATAACTGGTCTGGGGCAGACCAAAGCCAGGAGGCTGGAACTCCATCTGAGTGTCTAACGTGGGTGGCAGGAGTCTTAGTAGTTGGGCCATCTTCCACTGCCATCCTAGAAACATTAGCAAGGAGCTGGATTGGAGGCAGAGCAGCTGGATCTGAACCCATGCTCGGATATGTGAGGCTTGCAAAACAGGCAGCAGCTTCAACTGTGGTACCACGACGCTGGCCTCCCGAAGGCAAGTTTATACAATGCTTTTAACAAATTTTGCATAGGGAGCAAAGTTCCACTGTGTGGAATTTTTCCACTTGAGGCATAGTGGTGTTGCTCCAAGAATTTTGGATTTTGGAGCATTTGGATTCCAAATGTTCATACTGGGGATACTCAACCTGTATTCTATTTATTTGTTATTTACATATATTTTTATTTATTTGAAAGAGAGAGAGAGAAAGAAAAAAAATAAATAGCAATCTTCCATTTGTTGATTCACGTTCCAAATGGCTGCAGTAGCCAGAGCCAGGCCAGAGGGAAGCCAGGAGCCTAGAACTCGATCTGGGTCTCCCATGTTGGTGGCAGGAAGCCTAGTCCTTGAACCATCCCCGCTGCTTTCTAGAGCCCACATTAGCAGGAAACTGGAGGTCTGCAGCCTCCAGTCCTAGAATCATGCACCAAATGCATGCCTCTACTTTATAAGTACTTGACCTTGACTTCAGCTTTTTTTTTTTTTTTTTTTTTTTGTAGCAACAGCAGATCAGATCAGCCAGCTTCATCAACCTTGGATCAAAAGGAGTTAGACTGAGTTCCCTCCTGAGACTGTCTTGGAGCTTGTAGTGTGCTAATACGTATTGTGACTCTCCACGAAAGAAGACAAAATGTGCACCATTTCAAGCTTTATTTAATCGTGGAAACTTTTCTCCGTGTTTCATCACAAGCGAGTAATGTTTTGCAGAACTGACATTTGGAAAAGGGGTCTAAAAGGAATTTTGGACTTGAGAACTCTAGTTCAGGTGCAGTAAAGAGGCCCATTCCCCTTGTCTCACTGCTCTGCCCCTACAGGCACCTCAGGAGTCAGCCTTCAAAATCCTTTGCCTGCTACCTGTGGTCATTTTCCCATGGAGACACGTTCAGGTAGACGGGGAATAGCTAATTCAGAGTGTGTGTCCAACAGACAGACAAGAAGAGAAAAGTCTAAGATTAAATAATAAGTAAGGTGCAATGTCTTAAAATATTAGGCGTAGTCCTTAGAAATAATATGTCCTTGGGGCTGGCGCGGTGGTGCGCTAGGTTAATCCTCTGCCTGTGGCACCGGCATCCCATATGGGCGTCGGTTCTGGTCCTGGCTACTCCTCTTCTGATCCAGCTCTCTGCTGTGGTCTGGGAAGGCAGTGGAGGATGGCCTAAGTGTTTGGGCCCCTGCACCGGAGTGGGAGACCAGGAGGAAGCTCCTGGCTCCTGGCTTCAGATCGGCTCAGTGCTGGCCATGGTGGCCATTTGGGGGGTGAACCAACAGAAGGAAGACCTTTCTCTCTCTCTCTCTCTCTCTCTGTCTGTCTATAACTCTACCTGTCAAATAAATAAATGATAAAAATCTTTTAAAAAAGTAAACCTGTCCAAATCCTTTGTGGGAGAAATACCTTTTGCCACTCTTGATCCTTGTAGCCCTAGGAAGGTGGACCCCTTTCCCTGGCTCCAGAATGGTCATGTGACTCATCCTGGCTGATGGGAATCAGCTATAGAAATTTGGTAAGAACTTTTGAGAAGAGAAATGCTCGTTTATTTTTTTTTTATTTGTGTTTGAATTGCCAAGTATTTGAACAATGCAGGCTTAGAACTTATGGTAGGCTTCTCTGCCATCTCTCTCAGAGACATGGCCTGAAAATGAAGCCAAGACAGAGGGAAGCAGAGCCGAGACACAAGTGTATGGATGTCTGGAGTCTTCCTTTGGAAGGCCAGATCAGTCTCGCCTGCTCTGTGGGTCCCAGCTTCTTGCTTGTTTTCAGTTACACGGAGGCTTCACTTTCATTTGCAGATTTCAGCCAGTGTACTTGGGTCCCTATCACTTAGCACTGGAAGTATTCAGATTCCTGGAGTTACTTTGCATCCCTTAGCTTCAGAGCTGTAAGGAGGAAGTCAGAATGCAGAGAGAAGAGTCTTCTCCATAGGCAGAAGTCATTGCTAACACTGATGCATGCACATGTCCTCCCTCCTCCCCACCAGGAATGAAAGCATCCTGAAACAGGGAAGCCTACTGAGACCCATTAAGAAGACCAGGCTGGCGCCGTGGCTCAACAGGCTAATCCTCTGCCTTGCGGCGCTGGCACACCGGGTTCTAGTCCCGGGCGGGGCGCTGGATTCTGTCCTGGTTGCCCCTCTTCCAGGCCAGCTCTCTGCTGTGGCCAGAGAGTGCAGTGGAGGATGGCCCAAGTGCTTGGGCCCTGCACCCCATGGGAGACCAGGAGAAGCACCTGGCTCCTGCCATTGGATCAGAGTGGTGCGCTGGCCGCGGCAGCCATTGGAGGGTGAACCAATGGCAAAGGAAGACCTTTCTCTCTGTCTCTCTCTCTCTCTCACTGTCCACTCTGCCTGTCAAAAAAAAAAAAAAAAAAAAAGAAGAAGAAGAAGAAGAAGAAGACGACCAGTGGAGCTGGCATTGCAGCACAGTGGGCTAAGCCAGGGCCCGCAACACTGGCATTCTGTATTGGAGCATCAGTTCAGGTCCCTGAAGCTTTGCTACCCATCCAGCTCCCTGCTACTGCACCTGGGAGAGCAGTGGCAGATGACCCCAAGTATGCGGGCCCCTGCTACCCATATGGGAGACCCAGATTGAGTTCCAGGCTTCTGGCTTTGGCCCTGGCCATTGTGGCCATTTTGGGAGTGAACCAGTGGACGGGGATCTCTTTCTTTCTCTACTTGTCCCTGTCTGTCTGTCGCCCTGCCTTTCAAATAAATAAAATACATCTTTGTTTCCTTAAATGAAAGTTAAAGGTGAGAAATGCAGGGGACCTAAATCACTGGACTCCATACAATGGACACTGGGATGAGAACTTGATGTTGAGATTAGTAGGTAAGTGCGTGTCAGGTGTTGGAGATGGGAGCCCAGTTCCGGGGAGTGAATCTGCATGCGTACGACAGTTTGAGAGAAAAAGCAAGCATTCAGGAATTCCGCAAGCTCTCTGAGCTGTGCCAGCAGAAGCAGAGCCTCTGGTGGAGACAGACAGAACAGGACTTGGTGATGTGCCCTGGCCGCACATCTCTGTGTGTCTGTCCCTGACCTGATCTTGCCTTGCACATGGACTTCCAGGTGGGCCAACTCAGCTAGCATATTTTGATAGAAGCTCCTTGCTAAAAAAGTCAAAAGTCCTGCATCGGCGTAAGCAGTGGCTGCTTTTCCAGACATCCTGTTTCAATCTCTGGTATTTCTCCGCCTGAGTTAACAGTTCTCTTTCTGGATCGGTGAACAACGTCGGTTATTCCTTGTTGAGGATTCAAGATTAGGAGAAAAATGGATTAGGTGGTATTAGGTTGTCCTCGCTACAGACTAGAACGATTAAAGGTCTTTTCTTCATTGATTCCTCCAGCCCAGCATGTGTGCACACACACACATATACACACACACTCATGCACATGCATGACTACCCACATACGTGTATCTCACTCACACACGATGTTCACACACACACACACCCGGGTATGGCTTCCATCTTTCAGACTGGAGATGTTTGTAGCCAATCAATCAGTGACACAGCCTTCTGTCCCTGCCTCCCTGGGGAGCAGCCTGGGGCAGAGGATGTGGCTGGGGTAGAGGGAGGTTTACTCAAGGTCTTTTCTGTGGTCTCCCTCCTGGCGTGCAAAGGATAAGGCTTGTGACCCAGGACTAACAAACTGGTAGGGCTTCGGTTTTATCTCCGGAAGACAGTCTGCCCCTCCCTGGGTGGTGTCACCGTGTTCACTTTTGACTCATTCTCCCTGAAGGAATCGTCTTAGTTCACAAGACAATATGGAAGGACAGGCAGAGAGGAGGAGCCAGTGCCTTTGTGTGTGTAGAAGGAGAGGTCAAGGTCAAGTTTGTCTACAGCTCTGGGAGCACTTGCAGGATCAGCATTTAGCCCTGGGAAGCATCTCAGGTTGGCAGGACACCTTGTATCAGCCTGGTGAGGCCACGGCGCCCAGCTAGTTGGTCAAATCCCAGTGCAGTTGTTGCTGTGAAGTTGGGATGTGGATGTGATTTGCATGTCAATCTGCAGACTCTGAATAGAGCAGATGCCCTCTGCTAAGTGATTGGACCTCACCCACTCAGCTGAAACCTGAAGAGCAAGGGCAGGGGTGTCCAAAAGAAGAGGGGATTCTTCTCAAGCTTTCAGCCTAGAAATCCCCTTGCCTGGGTTTTAAGCCTGTTGTCCTAAAGAGTTCAGATTCAAGACTGCAGCATCCACTCTTTCCTGGATTTCCAACCTTTCGGTCTGCACTATAGGTAGATGTCAGTTCCTATGATATTGTGAACCCGTTCCTTACAATCTCATTTTAAATCTCTACACACACATACACACACACACACACACACATACGCATGTCTCCTTTTGATTTTGTCTCTCTGGAGAGCCTAACCTGAACCTTGGTTAATATCATCGATCATAATGACTTCTTATGAATATGCTTAATGTTGCTCCACACAGGGAACTGTGCTAAATGCTCTGCCTATATTGCTTTCATTTCATTCTGGCTGCAATCCTATAAAATAGGTATTATTATCCTTAGTTATGTTGTGCAAACCAAGGTCTAGAGAGTTAGGTAACTTAGCCAATATCACCTAGCTGGCAAATCAAGAAGTCTTACCTCAATGTAGAAGTGTATGCTCTTTAAAAATTTTTGAGAGGGAGAGAAAAACAGAGAGAGAGAGAGAGAAGTCCTACCCACCAGTTCATTCCCTCAGTGCCTGCAACAACTGGAGTTGGGCTGAGACCAAAGCCAGGAGCCAGAAACTTAATCCAGGTCTGTTGTATGGTGGGCAGCAGCCCAATTACATGAGCCTTTACTGCTGCTTGCCACTTAAAGTCTGGATTAGCAGTAAACTGAAGTCAGGAGCCAGAGCCTGGAATTGAACCCAGGTACCCTGATGTGAGACACAGGTGTCTTAACTGGTTGGCCAAACACCTGCCACAAAGCTTATACGCTTCTAATCACCATGTAACACTGGAGCTGGGACATCAATCAGAAATGCCTCTTGCCCTTGAGGGGCTCATGGCATATTACAGAATAATTATAATTTACAAGGTAGATGTTGATGAAAGTTAAGTCTTAAGGAATTTTAGAGGAGAGAAAAATCAATTCTGGCTCATGTTGGTGCTGCAAGCCTTCATGGATAATGAGTTCAGCCTGGGTTTTGAAGAACAGACAGGTCTTGAACACTTAGGGACAATGGTCGTTGTAGATCAACCTTGTCGAACAGAAATACCTGTGAACCACACACCGGAGACACTTACAGAATCTAAAATATCTAACAGCTGAATCAGGAAGTAAAAGAAAACAGGTAAAATCAAACTTAATGAAATGCTTTGTTTGGCCCATTTTATCTGAAGCTTGAACATTTCAGCCAGGAACCCACTTACAAACAACAATGGGCTATTTCACATTCTTTTTGCATCAAATCTTTGATTTTTTTTTTAGTATATGTCAATTCGGCATGTAACCGGTAAAAAAAAAATCAATGAGATATTTTTCATTCTTTTTTTTTTTTCTTCTAGATCTCTGAAAGCTGGTGTGTGTTTTCTCTTAACAGCACTTTTCGGTTTGGACTGGTCACTGCAAATGTCCAAGGACCCCACGTAACCCGTGGCTACCATATTGGACAAGACAGCTCAGGTGGAGAGACTGGCAGGGCAGAGCCAGGGAGGCAGGAAGGCCTGGTGTGTGTGTGTGTGTGTGTGTGTGTGTGTGTGTATGTATGTAATGCCAGCCCAGGGTAGGCTGTGTTTGAGGGAGAATTGTAAGCAAGCCAGCTGGATAATGGAGAGACTGTGATGCCAGAAAAAAGGGTGTAGATTTCAATCATACATACAGAGGATGATCACAGATCATCAGATCACAGCCCAGGTGATCTGAAATCTCTGCCTCTGGAAATTGCCAGCATGAACCAAGAAAGCATCACACAATAGTTCCATCAGGGAGACACAGGAAGCCGAACTGAGGCGTGGGACACTGCAGATAGAGGGCATAACAAATGTTCCGGGATCAGGATTGACAGGCATTGGAAAGGGAGCAGGAGGTTTGGGGGCTGTCAGAAGGGACCCTACGTTTTCCATCTCAGGTGGTTTGGAGGCTCCTATAGAGTGAAGCAGGCAGCGGTAAAGACTTCCATTAAGAGAATGCATCTTCTCTCACTTTAGGAATTCGGAATCCATCCCTGGGGTCTTGTCTCTCTTCCTCCTTGGGGAAGATGTCTCATTCTCCGCCCCCTTTCCAGTGGGAAGGAGGCTCTGTGTGTGTGTGTGTGTGTGTGTGTGTGTGTGTGTGTGTAGGGGGCGCTAGGAACCCTCAGGAATGTCTCTGTACTCCACAGAGCTCTATCCATCCCTCATCTTGTCCCAGTGCCATGACCTTGAGTTTGGGGTTGAGGGTTTCTGGGTCTTGGAATCCCAGGAAGTGCCCCCGCCCAACCCCGGCCCTGGGCAGTGTGGGGCTAGATAGCAAGTGGCTCCTGCTGTCCTGTGTGTGCCTAATGACCTGTTCGTAAACCCTCAGTGCGTCTCTAGCGATTCTAATGAGCTGGGGTCTGGAGGAGGAGCAGTAAAGATTTATAGCTTCTGCTGGGAGACCCCCACTTGATGTGAAGGGAGGGATTAACTGGGCCGGGCCTGCCTCTCAGCTCAGCGGCTACTGATAGCGAGACCCCTGGACCACGAGAGGCTTGGGTGATTAGAACCCAGTACAATCACAAGCACTTCCTCCCCTGTGTTTATTTTAGATTGTGGCCAGCCAGGGAGCCTGTGTGCTGTGTGTCAGGCGGACTTAATAGAGAGATAATTGAGCAAGGAGAATGCACTGATGGCTATGGCAGGGGAGGAATCATCCCAGGGCTTGACCACTGCATACTTTGTGTTATCCAGCGAGGGGCTTCTGGATGCTTCTGGGAGACTCCTCCGCTCCCAGGACTCCTCTCTCTTGAGGGATGCTCTGGCTTTGTCTCTCTGTGTCTCAGTTGCTTCCTTGAGTGATTTATCTTAGACTTCAGGTTTGGAGTCCTTTCTGCTCCAGTACATTTACTGCTTTTCCTTTGCCCGTTTTCCTTGTTCTTCTAGTTCTCTGATCAGCTTCCTGCTCTTTGGAATTTACTTATTTATTTGGGGGGTGGGGGGGAGAGAAAGAGAGAGAGAGAGACCTTCTATCTTTTCATTCACTCCCCAAATGGCTACACCTGCCAGGGCTGGGCCAGGCCAAAGCCAGGAACCAGGAGTTTCATCCAGGTCTCCCAGGTGGGTACAGAGGTGTAAGTACTTGAGCCATTTCCCGATGTTCCTCGGGTGCATTTGTAGGGATCTGGATCGGAAGTGGAGTAGCTGGGACTCAAACCAGCACTCTTAGGGGTCACTGGCGCTGCAGACGGTGGCTCAACCCACTGGGCCACAGTGCTGGCCCTGACATGGTGCCTTCATCATGAGGGTCAATGCCCATCTCCCTTTTTTGAATTTTCAGCTCATGGTCCCCTCCAGCTGCCAAGGTCTACAGTGAGTGAGGCTTTTCTGGAACTGCGACCAGTTTTATCAACCTCATTTTATTTCTTAATATTTTCTGCTACCTTTTCTGTTGGCTCAGTTCCCATAAACTATTTAATCTCTTTTCTGCATCTCTTCTTACCCCTTTCCCTTGATTAAAAAAAAAAAAAAGGAAAAATAAGAAGGAAAAAAAATGCTGAAGAGTCAGTCTCTCCAGTGCAAGGAAATTGAGACTTGATCATCCCCCAAAGTCCGATACTGTCTTTGCCAAACGTGAGAATCTTTACTAGGACCCAAACCAGAAGGCTGCAGGGGTCAGCACGCATCTCTGGAAAAGACCACACCTATTTTCGTATTTGCCTCCCCGCCCTAACTAGATAGCCATAAATGAACCAATCCCCCAAGCTGCAAGACTGAAGGTCAGGAATGGAGGACAAGAAGGCCCATTAGCTGGCTTACCTCGTGGACATCAGCCCCGTCATCATGCCAGGGAGCTTTCCACGGTTCTCCAGGGGATTGGCTTATCCAAACCACAAGCGTCCATCTGCGCAAGAGCATAGAAAACCCCGCCCTGGGGCGGCTCCTGCGGAGCCATCTGAGGCTTAGTCTCTCAAGTTCCTCCGCTCAGCATCTTCCCCAAACACGGCGGGGACTAGCCTCAGATTGCAGCTCCCTTCTTAATAATCCAATTTGGATCAATTGGCCATATCATCATTCAAAGCCGTCTTTAACTTTTCATGCTCCGCTCGTACGCGCTCCTGGGATAATGAGTTCCAAATGGTAGGAGGGCGCTGGAATCCACCCTGATGTTTTGAGAGAGTTCAAGCTTATGCCCCTGCACGTTGGGTAAGGAGTCTTTTGACCCCTAAGTGCCCTCCAGGGATGGCTGCCCAGGTGCCGTCTGTGGCGTGTTTTCCTGCCAGTATCCCTTGTCGCGTGGAGTAGCTGTCCCAGTGGGCAGAAGGGAACATTCCTTTCTCAATCAGCTGTGAAACCGAGTAGAATCCGGGAGCTGAGTTCCCAGTGTTGCTTTCAGGGGCTCTGCACCCGGACTGCGTTCACCGCGTCTGCTGGGGGAGCCGCATGCAGGGGCCCTGGGCTGTGCTGTAAGATTTCAGGCTGTGCCCTGCTCTGTACCGGGCTCTGCGCTTAAAGTAAGCCATCTGGAGCTTCTGAACCTCAGTTTTGCATCTGTGAAATGGATCTATTGCACCTGCCCAAATTGCTTCTCTGAGCATTTGCCAGGAATGAATGGGGAGGGAGGGTGATTTGCAATGGTAGCATGTGATGTAAAAGCACCTTGATTATCGATAGCATCGTCCTTGGCTGATGGAGCCTCTTCCTGCTGGATTGGGAAGTGTTGACAGGCTGAAGTCTTTTGTGTTCGTGTCCATTTTTTCACGATGCCTCGGGCACGCGGCTTCTCTTGCCTCTCTCTTCTTGGTCCCTCATTGGCCTCCCGCTTGTCTCTCCATCCCCCGGACATTCTTTTCTCTTTCAGAGTGGTTCACAGTTATCCACCGGTGCTGAGATTTCGTTCTAAAATGGGGACTTTTCCCATTCCTTTAAAAACATTTTTTAAACGATTTATTTATTTATTTGAAAAATTTATTTATTTATTTGAAAGGCAGAGTTACAGAGAGGTAGAGGCAGAGAGATAGATAGATAGATAGATAGAGTCTTCCATATGTTGGTTCACTTCCCAAATGGCTGCAATGGCTGGGACAGAGGTCAGGCCAAAGTCAGGATGCCGGAGCTCCATCCGGGTCTCCCACGTGGGTGCCAAGGGTACAGGCACATGAGCCATCTTCCTGTGCTTTCCCAAGTGCATTAGCAGAGAACTGGATCAGAAGCAGAGCTGCTGGGACTGGGATGGGCAGTCCTATATATGGGATGCCCAGCATAGCAGGCTGCAGGTTAGCTTGTTGAGCCAAAATGCTGGCCTCTATATTTTTTCCCCCAATCTTTTTTGTCTGTTAGATGAGATTTCCAGAGAGTATGGGGTAAGCATGTGTGCTCAATCTGCTGTGTTTGCAGGTAGCCCTTGTAGAGCGGTGAGCAGAATGTGGGATGATGAAGGTCAGAAATGTCTTAGGAAGACTGACCCGCAGGTGGACGTTAGCAACGCGAGTGACAGAGGCCAGCCCCGAAGTTTCTGGGAAATTCTGATGAGGAATGATTAGAGAAAGTTGTCTGAATTTGAGTAGGTGTGTGTCCTATCTGTAGCTTGAAGAACGAAAGGCAATACCAGGTTTAAAAAGGAAGTCAGCCTGTATCCCACTTGATGGATGAATTCTGCCTTCAGATCTTTTCTTTTTGCTTATAGCTCATGACATGTTTCCTAATGTCCATGCTGTTGGCATATTTTGCCTCTCATTTCTTCCTTCCTTTCCTTTTTAAAAAATATTTATTTGAAAGAGTTACACAGAGAAAGGAGATGCAGAGAGATAGAGAGATAGAGAGTGGTCTTCCATCTGATGGTTCACTCCCCAATTGGCTGCAACAGCCAGAGCTGTGCCGATTTGAAGCCAGGACCCAGGAGTTTCCTCTGGGTCTCCCATGTGGGTGCAGGGGCCCAACGACTTGGACCATTTCCCACTGCTTTCCCAGGCCATAGCAGAGAACTGGATCGGAAGTGGAGCAGCCGGGTCTCAAACCAGCAGTGATCAGGCATCAGGCCAGGGCGTTAAACCGCTGGACCACAGTGCTAGTCTCGATGCCTGGAACTAATGTTTGTTTTTAGTTTGACTGTGGTCTAGATCTGATGTGCATAGGAATCACTTTTTTTTTTAATGTAGTTATTTTAGAAGGATAGAGGACAGAGAGAGAGAGAGAGAGAGAGAGATCGCGTAAGCCCTCCCATCTGCTGATTCACTCTCCAAATGCCTACAACAGCCAGGGCTGTGCCAGTCCATGGACAGGAGCTAAAAACTCAATCCAACACAGCCACATGGGTGACAGAGACCCAAGTACTTGAGCCTCCTGTCTCCCAAGGTGCACATTAGGGAAACTGGATTAGGGAGCAGAGCCAGCACTAGAGTTAGGGCACTCCTATAAGGGGTGTGGGCATCTCAGCCATGTGTTACCTACTAAGCCAAAAGCCCACCCCCAGTGTCACATTCTTAAAATGCAGATTTGGGTGAACTGGCTGGTGTTGGGGCCTGAGAGTTTGCGTTTCCAATAATCTCCCAGGGAAGTTGACACTGCTGGCCCAGGCGGTTCTGGAAGGAGGCGTGAAGGCATGGAGAAGCCAGCACGACATGACAGTTCTACCCATAGGCACCTTCTAGCCTGAGCACTCCTCCTAGCACTGAGTCAGCCGGGCAGATGGCTGGGAGGAAGTGATTGGCTCACCAGGACCAATAGCTTAAATGCCAACTTCCAAACCTGATGTGGACAGCCTCTAGGTTTCTTTTGCCACAGTCAACTGGCAGAATTGAATCAGGGAATGGAGAAAACGGAAGAAGGTGCTTGTTTGCTTTGCACAAAGGGACAGAGAATGAAACCAAAGTGGCCCAGCGCGAATAGTCAACATTAGCATTCGCTGTTTTCTTTGCCTAATGTAATTCCAGTTCTGCTTATGCAGTGGGGAGTTCATTTGTCTGATGTGGTTTTGTAAGAAGCAGGAGATGTGGTTTGAGGAGCAAAAGGCAAGGCCAGCATGTTCTTAATATCTTATTTCGATTTGTTTGTATTAAAAGATAATTAGGGTTCTTAAATGCAATTCTCCCTCCCCCAAAGCATGAGACAAAGGATGGGAATTTAGATTTTATGCAGCCTGGGTCAGCTCAGAGTGGATTCTTTCTGGATGGTGTAGTCAATGAGGGTGTATTTAGCTTCTACTTCCTGGGGCGATGCCTTGTGACATCCTGGATCCTTGCCTTGATGTCATCAATGGGGTCACTGCCTACAACTTCGGGGGTGATGTCTGAGACCACGAGTGACTCACAGTAATTAGATCTTAGTTGGGTTTTTTATCAGCACATCCTCCTGCCAAAACTCCAGCAGTTATAGCTAAACAGGGATATGTAATCGCATCGACAGAAACAGCGTGTGTATGTTTTGAAGAGTTCACCTTTGGGGAATCCAAGTGAGTCCCTAGATTATGGGACTCTCTCTGCAATTACTTATTCCCCAGAGGTTAGGGGGAAGGAGACCCAAAGTGAGGGAACGGATGCATAATAATTGGCTCTCAGGTTTGCTTACGGTTATTCAGTACAGTATTAACATCCCTTATGTTTCTCCAGCATTCGCCTGACTGTTTTCTCAGCGGGGTGGATGGAAAGGCTGATGGGATCTTGAAGTGCCTGGCTGGACGCGGGAGCTGGAAGCGCCCATAAATGGGGACATTTTCTTGGCTCACTGGCTAATGAGTGAAGGATCGCCAAGAGTAATAACGCGGCGGTGGAATTTTCTTAATGATTGGCACAGTTCATTAAGGGAAGAAGCAAAGCTAGAGACATCCTTGGGGAGAGGCTGGGGGATGGGAGGGTCAGACCACGAGGTGGGGGCTGAGGCTTAAAGGAATGTGGCTTTCACACAATTAGGTGTTTGAAGGAAGACGGAGCCCGGCCACAGCTGAACAATTTTGGCTAATTGAGATTTGCATGGGTCAAAGCCCAGAGGTCTTGCTGCCGGTGAGGCATGGTGACATCCCTGGTGAACAGTGGCCCCGGGTGTGTCTCAGGACAATGGAAAGTGGTGCTTCCCTAACAAAGAACAGCTTTCACGGGAGTTGCTTCCTGTCCTTGTCCCAACTGCCGGCTCTCAGCCGAGACTCGATGGTCTCGGGTTTGCACAGGTGAATTCATGGCTGATATGCCCCACTGCTCTCCTTCTCCAGGACTGTGAGGTATGGACGTGGCTCTCTCCCTTTCTGCTGCGTGTGTATCGGGCATATATATATGGCCTCTGCAACAGATGTTCTCTTAAGGTTTTCTCTTTTTGCCACCCCCATCCTACTTAATGATAGAAAATTCACTTATTTGTCATTGGAGTGTTCTCTGTCTCCAGCAAGGAGACAGAAGAAAATGCCAGCAAGGCCACTGCCAGCCCATGGATCACCTTACCAAGATATGCATTGGAAAAATCACCCCTTCCACCTGATGGGTACACACCCGCACCATCGTGTATAGGTTGGAAAGCGGGGTGCAGGCTGGATTTCAGCTACTGCTTGTCCCTGTGGGCACAATCCATGCATTTGTGCATAATAGCCCTGGCCATCAGACTGGAAGCTAGTTAGACTGTAGAGAAACCTCTAGACTCACCTATGATTGGCCCCATTGAAATACTCACTGTGGGGCTGGTGCTATGGTGTAGCAGGTAAAGCCGCAGCTTGCAGTGCCGGCATCCCATATGGAAGCTGGTTCTAGTCCCAGCTGCTCCACTCCCCATCCAGCTCTCTGTGATGGCCTGGGAAAGCAGTACGAGATGGCCCAAGTAGAAGATGGCTTCAGGGGCCCAAGGACTTGGGCCATCTTCTACTGCTTTCTCAGGCCATCGCAGAGAGCTGGATGGGAAGAGGAGAAGCCGGGACTAGAACCAGCATCCATATGAGATGCTGGCGCTGCAGGTGGAGGATTAACCTGCTGTATCAAGGCACCAGTCCCTTCTTGCCCCAAGCAGGGAGAACATTTACAGGAAGTCTGTGGCTCCTCGTACAGGGTGACAGGCACAGCCTTCGCCTGGCCTTCAGCAAGCTGGTGGGCTTTTTCTCTTAACCTTTTAGGACCGATCAGGACAACATGCGATTGAAGACCCACTTGGATCCCCTTCAGCAGTTCAACAAGATCTGAACTCCTTCTGGGTCTTATGGACAGAGGGAGGGCACGGACAACGTGCACCTGCCACTGTGGCTAATTTGGAGTTGGGTGGATTCCTCCCTGAACAGCAGGTGGGGCCAGAGTTGGGTGATTTATCTGCCCATTTCACCATGGCTGTCCAAAAGAGAATATGCTGTTACAAGAAATTAAGTGTGAGCTAATGCAAAGATTGGGAGACATTAAAAAGGGAAGATTTTCTTCTACCATCTTTTCCCCCTTTATTCCTCTTGATCTTACCTTCTCCTTCTTCTCGTTGGTTTTGCAGTTGTTTGTCATCTCTGTTCCTTTGACACTCCCTTGATGATTGCTATTTGTATTTACCAAATGAAATCTTACAATTGCTGCCCTTAACTTTAGCCTCATTGGGTGGTTTCCATTTCTCCCTACACACAGAAAAAGATTGGAAGCTCATCATCCTAAATATCATTTTCTCAGTGAGGAAAAATGTTCCCCTCTTCCCACCAAAATCAACCAATGAGGAAATGACCGTGTGCCATGGTTGACCTCTGGAGTGTTAGGCTGTGGAGTTCAAGGGCACTCTGCGCGAAACACCTCGCTGGTTTCAGCAGACGTTTGGTGGAAATGACACTGGGCTGAAATGTTGCTGGGGTTATACATGTGTTCACAGAGACTTGGTTAATGGCCATTCAAACATGAGGCAGCCAGGGAAAATTATTAGCTCAGCTCTCTCCGAATTTCAGGTCCAGCAGGTTAGTCTTCTGCAGGTCAGACCAAGTGCCCAGGCGGGCACAGAGCCTCCTTGGCAGGCACGCGGGAACTCGGTGACTTTGATACTCAGTGAAGAATGCACAGCTGGAATGAACCCAGACTACACCCTTTTCAAGCCTCTGCTCCTGGGTATTTAATTATTGTGGCTTGGATATGACTCAGGCTGAAGCCTTGACTTTTTTTTTTTTTTTTTTTTTTGCAAAGATCAGAGTGCGCTGGGTTTGCACCTTGGGGATGCCGGTTCATTTCTTGATTAGAACATGTGACTAAAGGTATTTTTCAAATCCTGAATAAACACATCTGACACTTCGGAGAACACATGAAAATATTTAAGCTGCGGGTGCGCAGGGAGCCCCTCTGCCGACTGCTTTCTGTGAGCTGCTCTGTTTTCCTGCTGGGGCCCTGAATCTGGGTCTGTCTGGGGTCCCACCTGGAATTGTCAGTCATAAGGCATCATCTGGATCACCCTGCATTGGACAGAGGCGAGACAGGGGTTACTGCTAAGGTCTCCCTTTAGGGATTCTCAAAGCAGGGCCTTGAAACTTCGAGGGTTGCATGACTTCATTTCCCAGATGTTTTCTCCATTGGCTTCTCACAAGTATGGGGCATACACCACTTGTTGCTGGTCCCAAAATCATTTTAGCTGTTGAAAGATAGTGGAATAAAGAACTGAACCATGTAGGGAGGCATCACTTTCCAATTTCTTTTCTCTTCCTGTTTACCTTTAGGGAAAAAAAAACATGTTTGGATTTAGTATTTAACCCTGGTTCTTGCTAATCTCCTTCTTTAGCCACTAAATAGTGTATTTTAGGCTCAGAGCCTTCTTGTAGGGAACAGGTCACAAGTAGGATTTGATAGTACAAGCCTCTTTTCAGTTTCTATTTACAGTAAGGGTGTTGGTTGCTCAGAGCTGCTTCTCACAGACTTTGTGTGGCTCCAGAACTCAAGAGCACTTTGGTTGGATGTTTCTGGCCCCGGGTTTCTCATGAGGATGTGGTCATGCTGTCAGTGAGAGCTGCACCTGTCTGAAGGCTTGGCCAGGCCTGGGGGATCTGCACATACATGACTGTGGGGGCAGAAAAGGCCCATTCCTCGCTGTGTGGACCTCTCCATAGAGTGCCTGAGGGGCCTTTTGGCACATGAGCAGCTTCTCCCAGTGCTGGGGAGACGGCAGGACCAAGGTCACAATGGTAGTATCACTGTCAGCTCCTCATCACTATGATCTAATGCCCGAGGCAGGCTAAGCTTATAAACAAAAGGCCGTTCTCTCAGCTCCTGCTGTTGGAGATTTTCCACCCAAGATTAGGGGCCCCTATCAGTGATGGCATTCTTGCTGAGCAGGTGCAAGAACATCACTTGGTAAGAGACGGGGAGTGTGTGTGACTGTCTCTGCTGTCTCTGACTTTCTCCTAAAAAAGCCACCAGATTCAGTCCTGTGGCTACATGATAATGACCTACCCAATCCAATCACTTCCCAATGGCTCAACCTCTAAATACCATAACTGGATTAACTCTTCACTGTCTGGGCTGACATTGTGGCATAGCGGGTAAAGATACCACCTGCAGTGCTGGTATCCCATATAGGCGCCAGTTCAAGTCATGGCAGCTCCACTTCCGATCCAGCTCTCTGCGATGGCCTGAGAAAGCAGTAGAAGATGGCCCAAGTCCTTGGGCCCCTGCACCTGCGTGGGAAGCCCAGAAGAAGCTCCTGGCTCCTGGCTTCAGATCGGCACCACTCTGCTGTCGTGGCCATTTGGGGAATGAACCAGAGGATGGAAGACACCACCCCTCCCCTGCCGCCTTTCTGTAACTCTGCCTTTCAAATAAATAAACAAATTTAAAAAAAAAAAAAAAACAAAACCTCTTCATTGTCTTAGCACCATGGGTTGAGATTCCCAAGTAGATTCGGGGGTCAGATAATATTTACCCCCAGTGTGGTTACAGAGGTCAGCTCCCTGCAGCGTGGAGGGAGCCAGCACAAGGTGTGAGCATCAGACAGCAAGCAGCACCAAGAACTGTTTCAGAGCCTTGGCTACAACAGAACGTGACACTGACTTTGTCCTGATGGCTGTGTCTCACGTTTATCTTCTAGACAAATATACTTGAGCACTAAAAAGGTCATCGGGTTTGAATGAACGTGCTGAGTAGACTTTAACACAGGAGACCCCCAGTTCTCACAAAAGCTATGGCGATGACGCGCTCAGAACCGTGGACAGGGAGAGATCATCACCTTGTAGCCCTATAAACCCAGAAGTGCAGAGGACACAGCCACTCAGCCAGTGCTGGTCCTGAGTGACGGTGGCTGCCCAAGGTGGCTCTCAGTGAAGAACAGAGAGGGTGGAAACATCCCAGGTTAACAGCCACAGCCCCTCTGCTCTGAAGGTAACATCTTACCTCTGAAGATGGGATTTCTACTTATGACCTAGAGACCATCTCAGGTCTTTTAACTTTATTTGAAAGGCAGAGAAAAAGAGGAGTGGCGGAGACATCTCCCATCACTGGTTCTCTCATCTAATGCCTGCAACAGCTGGAGCTGGACCAAGCCAAAGCCAGGAACCAGAACTCCATCCAGGTCTCCCATGTGGATGGAAGGGACCCAAGTACTTGGGCCATGGCCTGCTGTCTCCCATGGTGTGCATTAGCAGAGAGCTGGCATTGGGAGAAGAGTCAGGACTGGAACTCTAGGCACTGTGACCTCAGATATGTGTGTCCTGAGCTGTGTCTTCACCACTGTGCTGCTGCCCATTGACGCCTTGGTTCCTGTCCCCAGGGCCCTCTGTGCTGGCCTCCCTGAAGCAGTGCATCATCCGACTGAAACCAGAGGCAGCTTTGTCCTGGTATGAGCTTCTTCCAGGAACACAAAGAGGCATTGCAGACTCTCAGCTTATCCCAGTTGGTGAAATGACTTTGGTGTGTAGTTTATCTTGGCTAAACATCCTTGATGGTTATTTTGTTGAACTTAACATTTGTGTTATGAATATTTCACCACGTGGGGTCTTGAGATGTGAGATTGAGATTGCCTTTTAGATATTAGGTGTTCAAGTTCAGATCCAAGTGGATGTCCATGCAGGCTGTAACTTCCGGATTACAGGTGAGCCCCACTCACTCATACTCAAAGCTCTACTGGCTTGGTTCCCTTGTTCCCTTGGTATTTACTGCTTGTTGTCCCAAATCTTCCAAAAACTTCTCAGCAAAGTTTTCTACCAGGTCAGCTACATCAGGAATTTATCTGTCTCAATTCTGTGTTCTGTTCCTTTTCCCTGTCAGCACAATGCAGCTCTTCCTTTGAATTCTTTGTTCCCATCATTGGAATTCTCTTCGTCTTTCTTTCTTCTAGGTTGAATTCCCTTTTTAGTTCCCTGTTATACTGAAGAGTGATCCCCAGCAATTGTCCAAGTCAGATTTTTAAAAAATGCTTATTTATTTATTTGAAAGTCAAAGTTACACAGAGAGAGAAGGAGGGGAGGGGGTTGGGGTGGGATCTTCCATCCGCTGGCTCACTCCCTAATTGGCCACAGTGGCTGGAGCTGTGCCAATCTGAAGCCAGGAGCCAGGAGCCAGGAGCTTCTTCTGGGTCTCCCACATGGGTACAGGGGCCCAAGGACTTGGGCCATCTTCTACTGCTTTCCCAGGCCATAGCAGAGAGCTGGATCGGAAGTGGAGCAGCTGGACTCGAACCGGTGTCCATATGGGATGTCGGTGCCTCAGGCAGCGGCTTTACCCACTATGCCACAGCGCCAACTCCCAAGTTAGATGTTGACAGCAGAGTCCCGGCCATAGTGACCTCCTCTGTGCTCCATTGTGCACCAGTCATCACCTGGATGTGATGCACGGTTGTTACTCTGTGTCTCTTCCCACATCATCTCCTCCCACGTCTCTCCTCTCCCTTATCTCCTGTATCTTACTACTACCTTGGTGATTTCTTGGTTGTATATGGAATTCTAAGCTTCAGAATGATGAGGTTGTTTCTCCATGGTCTTCTGTCTTTCAGTGTTGCTGTTGAGAAGCTCAAAGCCATTCTCAACCCCGGCCCTTGGGATGTGGTCTGCTTGTACCCTCTGCAGCTTTTGTATGTTCCTTTTGTCATTTATGTTCTGAAATATCACTGTAGCTTGCCTGGGAATTTCATGTATTTGAGTGTCCCTTTTCTGTTTGGACACTTACATTTCGTGGTTGTCTATTGTAAGATTTTATTGATGCTATGATTGTTGATGCTGATTTTCTACTTCTCTTTGTCTGAAACTCCTATTAGCTACTGAGCTCCTTGGACCGCTCTGCTGATTTTCTCTCTCCTCCCTTCTTCTCTCCCTCCCTCTCCTCTTTTTTCTTTGCTTCCCTCCATTCCTTCCTTCTTATTTATTTATTTATTTATTTAAAAGTCAGAGCGACAGAGAGAGAGAGACAGAGACAGAGACAGAAAGAGATCTTCCACCTGCTGGTTCACCCCTCAAATGGCTACAACTGTCAGGGTTGGGTCAGGCTGAAGCTATGAGACAGGAACTCCATCCAGGTCTCTCACACAGGGACCCAAGCACTTCAACCATCATCAGCTTCTTTTCCAGGTGCACTAACAGTAAGCTGGATCTGAAGTTGAGCAGCCAGGACTCAAACCAGCAGTCTGATATGGGATGCTGGTGTCGCAAGGGGTGGCGCTTGCTAATTTTCTTGTCTTTTCTTTCCTATTTTTTTCTTTCCTTTGTTTCTTTTTTTGGAGGGGAGAGGGGGAAATGTATTTACAAGCTTATCTCCCAATCTTTCAATGGAGTTTATAATTTCTAGAGTTTATAGTTTCATTTTTAATTCCTCAAGTCTTTTTTTTTTCTTTGCTCAGCAGGTGGGGGGCAGGAAGAACATTCCAGATCCTGGGGATAGCATTTATTTGTTTATCTATTAATTGTCTTTATGTATCAGGTATTGCACAAGGGCTGCAAAGACAGATGTGTTTCCTATTGTCTTACCCACAAGAGGGAAAGACTGGCAAACAAGCAAGCCATTCAGAGAGAGTGTGTGACAATTATGGGGAGCGGCCTGTGTTCCTTGCTTGGAATTAGAAGTTCAAGTGTAGTCTTTCTCCCAAGATTCTGTTCTAGAGGTAAGTGGCACTCCAGGCAGCTTGTGGCTGAACTAGGAGTTTGTGGGCTAGCCTGGGAAAACTCCCAACCATCTATCATTGTAATTTTCAAAGCAATGCAGTCATTTGCAAAGGCCCACAAAGTACTAAGTGCTCCCTTGCACTTGAAGAAATTGACTTAAACCTGTACTTTCAGAGCATAGCACTTTCAAGTTTTGGCACTGCCTCTACTTGTATGAATGGCAAAATGCAGGGTTAAATTAGTACCAGGTTTCCTCTTGTTGGGGATGGTTTCTCCCTGGAAAGCCTTTGATCCCTCCAGCGCTGGTCTGAGTTCAATATGTTTTAGCGCTATGGCTTTGGGTGTAGGTATATTTGTGTGTGTGTGTGTGTGCGTGTCTCTGTTTTATGTGTAAAGAGAGGGGAATGGTATTTTGCTGCTCATCTGGAATAGCAATGCCCCTGCCACATCTGGACTCTGATCAGAAACACCTTGTTATACTCGCTCCTACAGAACCCGAAAGGGCGGTGAATTACTGCAGGGGAACAATTAATGAAGTTAGAGTTGAGAAATAGTTTTTCATTCTAGCTTTGTCAGCAAGGAGGTCAGCGCCCTTTTCACTTTCTCCTCTGCCATTTTTTTTTTTCTCATTTGTAAGGCAGGTCGGTCATCTGTGACCTGTTCACTGCCCCATTCACAGGGGGGGTCAAAGGAGACAAGAGTGGAAGGCTTGACTTGAGTTCGAGACCTATTTCTGGCTACCACCCCCTTAAGTGGGGGAGATTCTGCAGCGAAGTGTCCATATCCCTGGACGCCACGAGGACAGCAGAAGCGGGCCACCAAAGTAGGCTTAGCGTAGATTCCATGTTGATGAGACGGTTCCGTTCAGCTCTGATTTTACCCTCCTACCCCAGGCTTATCTGGGAGAACAAGGCCCTTAGTGGAAGGCCATCCCATGGCCTGCCTCAGAGAGGCCCGTGTGTCTAGTTGACTGGCTACTTGCGATGATTTGAACAGGATTTGGCTCCTGAACCCAATGCAGATGTTATAAGTAATGGTACTAAGGTGGCAACTTAATCTAACTATGGTATCCAGGAGTTGAGCCTTGTAGGGGTGCTGAGGACACTGGGGGTGTGCTCTCAGCAGGTTCTCATGGTTGCAAAAGCCCAGGTTGGGCCCAACCATTCTCTCTACTTCTTGGGGACCCTCTCTGCACATGCTCTGCCATCTGCCACTCTCAGCAGAGGCCACTCCACTGGGGCCGCCTGGCCTTGGACTGTGAACCTTCAAAACCGTGAGCTGAGACGAGCCTCTTTCCTTCTCAAGTAGCTTCTTCCAGTTGGGTGGTTCTGATGATGACAAGCTGAGTGCTGCACCATTCTCCTCCTGGTGGCCCTGACGGCCCATAGCATTCTGGGAAGAACCTAGAGATGCCCAGAGCATGGTCCCCGTGTCTCCTGAGTCAGCGTCGTTTGGTATCTTGGTCCCTTCGGGCTGCTATAACAGAATATCTTAGGCAGACAGATTTATAAACAACAGAAAAGTGATGCTCACAGTTCTGGATGCTGGCAAGTCCAAGACCAAGGTAGCAGAAGATTTGGTATCTGGTGAGGTTCTGTGCCTTGTAGATGGTGCAGTCTATGTTCTCATATGGATGGAAAGGAAGGGGCTGGGGCTCCCGAAACTCTTTGCCAAGGGCACTAATCCCGTTCAGGAGAGTGGAGTCCTCACTAGGTCCCACCTCCTATAGGGCCCACCTGTTCACATTACCACCTTGGCAATTAGGGTTCAACATACAAACTAGGTGGGGGGAATACACATTCAGATCCTTGTAGCTGGGAGCCATTGAAAACGCAGAAGCTGGCTGGCGCCTTGGCTCAATAGGCTAATCCTCTGCCTTCGGTGCTGGCACCCTGGGTTCTAGTCCTGGTTGGGGCGCTGGATTCTGTCCCAGTTGCTCCTCTTCCGGTCTAGCTCTCTGCTGTGGCCTGGGAGTGCAGTGGAGGATGGAACAAGTGCTTGGGCCCTGCACCTGCATGGGAGAGTAGAAGTACCTGGCTCCTGGCTTCGGATCAGCGCAGTGCGCTGGCCGCAGTGGCCATTGGAGGGTGAACCAACTGCAAAAGGAAGACCTTTCTCTCTGTCTCTCTCTCTCACTGTCCACTCTGCCTGTCAAAAAAAATATGCAGAAGCTGTCCAGGTGGGACCCAGCTTTCTGCCTTTTAACACATGGCCCTGGGAATTCCGAAGTCAAGGACCGCCGACTCAGAGAAGCACTTTTCAGACTTGAAAATGGGCACCCCAGGCTTTATTAAAACTCAAATTCCAACAGGGGTAAGAATCCAACCAGCCGGTGACTCCGGTGGAGGAAATAGCTCAGCCTAAAAGACATGGGGTCTAGGGCGGATCTGCCACCCACTCCATGGATGTCTGCAGCCAGCTCACTCCCCCTTCACATCTTAGCCTCAGCTCTGCAGATGGGGGCCTCCCAGTTCCAGTATTACATAGTTCTGATTTCATGAATTATTTCAGGACATGAGGTACCTGGGATTCTCAGTCATGCTTGGGACGCCTGGTCAGTAGCAACTCCTCCAGGTAGGACCCAGAAGATGCGCAGGCTTGTCTGAGAGCCAGCAGGGGCCATCTGCTAAGTGGACGGCTGAGAGGCCAGCACAGAGATGGGCTGGGAAGCCCACGTTCATGACGTCTGTATCCACTTCCCCCATTGTGCCTGCAGCCAGGTTGGGCAAGACTTTGTTGACAAATCCCTGGAACATGGAAACGTGATTCCTGAGTGGCGGGATGGTGGTCCTCAGGGGCTCTTCAGGATTGTGGGCTGAGGTCTGGGGTGGAGAATCTGTGATCTCAGACCTGGTCCACGTGCAGGAAGGGGAGACCCTTTCTCATTCCTCACCAGCTCCTGGCACCTGGAAGTTTTGGGGGTTTCCTTTCCCCTCCTTGCCTCCAGGTCAACTTTATTTCCAGACCTTTTTGCAAAACTCTTGGGGGTAATGCATCAGATTCCCAGGTGTGCCTGCTAGTGGGATGGTTGTTATAAACCTTCCAAACCCACTAAGCTAAACTCTGCATTTTTTTTGGTCTTAATTCTTCTCCCCAGAGGAGTTGGGGCCACCATGTAGTCTTTCTCACATCCTGGGAAGCAGTTTCCAAGTAGCACAGATGTTGAGGCTGCTGCCTGACCCACAGCTGTGCTCGCCATAACACAGCTCCCAGGGCCAGAACGCTAGCTAACTCCATCCTGCCTCACTGTCAACATTTGTTTAGAGGAGAAGGCAGGGAGTGAGAGACAAATGGCCTGCAGAGACGTGGTCTGAAAAAGAAACGATAATGGGCGCCTTCCAGCCCAAGGACTGCCTCCACAGTGCACGGCCCACTCACTGTATGAGACGTAATTTGGCCAAGTTCATCCCAAAACAGTGGTTGCAGATACAGTGCAGACCAGAATTAAGATTCTAGTTAGGGCCGGGCATTGTGGTGCATTGAGCTAAGACTGCCCACTGATGCTGGTGCTCCTCATGAACACCAAGTTCAAGTCCCAGCTGCTCCACTTCTGATCCAGCTCCCTGCTAATGCACCTGGGAAAGCAGCAGAAGGTGTGCTGAGTGCTTGGGCCCCTGCCACCCTTGTGGGAGACCCAGATGGAGTTCCAGGTTCCTGGCTTCAGCCTGGCCCAGCCCTGGCTGTGGCAGTCATTTGGGGAGTGGTCAGCAGATGGAAGATCTCTTTCTCTCTCTGTCTCTCCCCACCTCTCTCTGTAACTCTGCCTTTCAAATATAGAAATCTTTGTTTTAAAAGATTTATTTATTTATTTATTTGGAAGGCAGAGTTACAGAGAGGCAGAGGCAGAGAGAGATAGAGAAAGAGAGAGAGAGGGGCCGGTGCCGTGGCTCAATAGGCTAATCCTCCACCTGCGGGTTCTAGTCCTGGTCAGGGCGCTGGATTCTGTCCTGGTTGCCCCTCTTCCAGACCAGCTCTCTGCTGTGGCCAGGGAGTGCAGCGGAGGATGGCCCAAGTGCTTGGGCCCTGCACCCCATGGGAGACCAGGATAAGTACCTGACTCCTGCCATCCGATCAGCGCCGTGCGCCGGCTGCACCGCGCCAGCTGCGGTGGCCATTGGAGGGTGAGCCAACAGCAAAAGGAAGACCTTTCTCTCTGTCTCTCTCTCTCACTGTCCACTCTGCCTGTCAAAAAAAAAAAAAAAAAAGAGAGAGAGAGAGAGAAAGAAAGAGAGAGATAGATATCTTCCATTTGCTGGTTCACTCCCCAAATGGCCACAACAGCTGGACTATCCAAAGCCAGGAGCTTCTTCCAGGTCTCCCATGCTGGTGCCAGGACTTGGGCCATCTTCCACTGCTTTCCCAGGACATAGCAGAGAGCTGGATCAGAAGTGGAGCAGCCAGGACTCAAACCGGCACCCATATGGGATGCAGACACGGTAGGCAGCTGCTTCATGCACTACACTACAGCACCGACCCCAAATCTTTTTTTTTTTTTTAATTCTATTTAGTTTTTTTTTCTTTTTTGGTTCCACTACTATTTTTATTGCACAAGTTTGTATTTCTTGAAAAAATTGAAAAAAACAACCCACAATTTCTCCATCTACAGAAAACCACTATTAAAATTTTAGTATATAGCCACTAGGCATTTGTCCTTTCCATGAATCCAATATATCTGAATATATTCACATTTTTAATACAATGTGCTTACTTTTCTACAACTTCTTTTATAAAATTGTTAAGTTGCATGCATCTTAGCATGTCCATTTATAAATTTCAGCATTGCAGCTTTTTAAAAATTTATTTATTTGAAAGGCAGAGTGAGAGAGAGAGAGAGAGAGAGAAATCTTCCATCCTGCAACACATCAGCATTAGCTTCTAAGAGCTGCATAGTGTTCTGTTACATGTGTGTACTATAGATTTTAGCCTTAGTCCTCTGTATTTTTTTTAAACATTTAGGCGATTTGCAGTTTTCTGCTTTTGTCAGCTGAGTTTGATGAACAGCCACGATTTTTCCCTTGGCATTAATTTCTCCCTGTAGACTGAGGGTGAAGGGGGAGCATGCTGCTCAACTTGTTTGGAAGATCTTGCCAAAGTGAACTGAGAAAAGTCATAACCATTTACTCTCCCACTGGCAGCGCATAAACATGACTGCTTATCTGAATCCTGGCCAGCAGGGATCCTGACTCAAACTTCTTTGAACTGTTGTCAGTTCCATGGGGAAAAGTGCTATCTGTCTCTTAAAAAAAGATTTATTTATCTATTTGAAAGTCAGAGCTACACACACACACACACAATCTTCCATCTGCTGGGTCATTCCCCAAATATCTGTAACAGCCAGGGCTGGGCCAGAGCCAGAGTCTGGAACTCCATCGGGGTCTCCCACATGGGTGGCAGGGGCTCAAGCACTTGGTCATCCTCTGCTGCTTTCCCAGGTGCATTAAGAGGGAGCTGGGTCAGAAGTGGAGCAGCCGGGACTCAACCCACACCCATATGGGATGCCAGAGTTGCAGGAGGTGGGTTAACTAGGTAAGCCACAGCCCTGACCCCCTAAAATGGCATCATTTAATTTGAACTTCTTTGGTTACAAATAAAGTTGAACACATCTCAATACACATTGACCATTTGCAATTTTTGTCTTTCTAAATTGTCTGTTCATGTCTTTTACTCAGTTCTAAAAACCATAGATTTCATTTTATAGAGCAGTTTTAGATTCTGAGAAAAGTAGAATAGAAAATACAGAATTCCCATATTTCATCTTTTCCAGGGAACATCCCCTGCTACCAACACCCTCACTGGATAGTACCCTGTTGTAATTGATGGACCATCATGGATGTGCCATTGTCACCCCAAGCCCGTAGTTTGCTCGGGGCCCCGTTTGTGGTGTATGTGCTGTGAGGTTGGCTAAGTGTCCACTGAGGCGCTCACACCATAGCATCGTTCAGAGTAGTTTCACTCCCCTGATCATCCTTTGTGCTGCTTCCGACCATCCACCCCAGCCAGGGCTTACCCCGCCCATCACTGGTGTCATTTTCACTGTCTCCATAGCTTTGTCTTCTTCTGGGATGTCATACAGTTGGAATCAGACACTATGCAGCCACTTCAGATTGGCATCTTTCACTTAGTCATAGATGCTTAAGTTTCCTCCACATTGTTTTATGGCCCAAAAACTCATTTCTTTTTGGCACTGAATGATGTGCTGTTGTCTGGATGCACACAGTCTATCCATTCACACACTGATGGGCATCATGGTTGCTTCCAAGTTTTGGTAATTATGAATACAACTGCTGTAAAAGCAGCCGATTTGTGGTCTTGTGGACCTAAGTTGGCAGCTCACCCAGGCCAAAGCAAAGGGGTGTGATTGTTGGGTCTTAATGGGCTTCATTTCTTTTCCCAGTCTGGCCGTCCTGTCTTAGTCAATTGGGGTTGTTCTAGCAACTTCCCATGGCCTGCATGACTTCTTTCTCACTGTTCTAGAAGCTGGGACTCTGAGATCAGGGTGCCAGCATGGCTGGGTTTTGGTGAGGGCCTTCTTCCAGGCTGCAGGCAGATAGCTTCTCTGTAATTTCACATGACAGAAAAAGCAAGAGAGCTCTCTGAGGGTCCCCTGTCTAAGGGCACTAATCCCACTCAAGGGGGCTCCACCCTCATCACCATCAAGTCCTTGGGGGTGAGGATTTCACTTACACATATTAGGACAACAATCCAGTCTATTGCAAGTACTTTCTCTTTCTTGTTGATATAGAGGGGTGTTATTAAGTCTTGCCCATTATCCATGTTGCAATTGTTTTTTTAAATTTTATTTATTTATTTTGAGAGGTAGAATTACAGACAGTGAAAGGGGGAGAGAGAGAGAGAGAGAGAGAGAGAGAGACCTTCCGTCTGCTGGTTCACCCCCAAAATGGCTGCAATGGCCGGAGTTGCACCAATCCGAAACCAGGAGCCAGGAGCTTCTTTGGGGTCTCCCACGCGGGTGCAGGGGCCCAAGGTCTTGGGCCATCTTCCACTGCCTTCCCAGGCCATAGCAGAGAGCTGGATTGGAAGTGGAGCGGCCGGGACTAGAACCGGTGCCCATATGGGATGCCAGTGGCGCTGCAAGTGGAGGATTAACCTGCTTAGCCACAGCGCTGGCCCCATGTTGCAATTCTTCTTCCCAGGTCATTGCCTCTTGCCTAATGTAACAAATGGTGTTTTGCAACACAGAGGTTTGTGGGGCAATCTGCCGGTCTATCATGAGGCCTTTGTCTGCTGTAGGCTTCTGAGGTGTAAGAGGCACGGATGCTGGGGTGGATTGCCATCCCTGGGAACTTGAATGCCTTTGTTGAGAGTTGGGGTTTAGAGCAAGATCTTAGCTGTGCCTGTTTCTCTCTGAGGGCAAAGGGACATGTGTGTTCCTTTACTGGATGCTCAGCAGGTGTTTGCTTGTTTGCCTTTAGTTAGAATTGCTCGTGTCAGATACTTCTAAGGTCAACGTTCCCACGGTTGTTCCCTCTGAAGTTTTCTTAGCTGCAGAAGGGCTGGGACACTTTGATGGTGCTCAGGTTCATGGGCTGTAGCACCAGTGGCCTCACAAGACAGAAAGGCAGGAAGGAAGGAAGCTCCTTTTTCATCCAGAAGGTTCGATTTGGTATCCTTTGCTCTCAGGGATGCAGCTGAAGCCTTTAATGATAAAGGGAGAGCAGTCAATAATTCAGTAGCTAGGTGGAAGGAGCAAGTCACTTGGGGAAAAGTCACATCCTTTATAATAATAAAATAACATTGGTGTTTTGTGGTTTCCCTTAATCTTGTTACTGTGAACCTGTGTTTGAGGAGTGATCCTCTTCCATCTCTCTGATCTCGGGTTCAGTGCCAGGTCCTGTGGATTTTTTTTTAAAGATTTATTTATTCATTTATTTGAAAGAGAGAGAGAGAGTGAGAGCGAGAGCGAGAGCGAAAGAAAGAGAGCGAGCGAGCGAGCTGAGTCTTGTCGAAGCCAGGAACCTGGAAATTTATCCAGTTCTCCCAAGTGGGCGGTAGGTGCCCAGGTACTTGCATTGTCATCTGTGGCTTTTCCAGGTGCATTAGCAGGAAATGGATTGGAAGCAGAGGAGCTGGGTCTCAGTTTGGCCCTGTGACATGGGATGCAGGTGTAGCAGGTGGCAGCTTAACCTGATGCGCAAAGCCTCTGCCTCTCCTGGGGATTCTTCACTCAACTCTGCTTTTTTTCTTATGCTTCTTATCTCCTTCCAAAAAGATTTATTTATTTGAAAGGTAGAGAGATGGGAGTAGAAGAGAGAGAGAGAGAGAGAGAGAGGAGACATAGCCTCCATCTGCTGGTTTACTGTCCAAATGGCCTCAATAGCCAGGTTTGGCCAGGAGCCTGGGGCCAGGTTTTCCACATGTGTGGCAGGGACCCAGGTTCTCAGGCCATCATCCACTGCCTTCATAGACACAGTTAGCAGGGGGCTGGATGGGAAGCAGATCAGCTAGGCCTGGAACCAGTGCTCCAATAGGGGATGCTGGTGTTATAGGCAGCAGAACACCACCCGACCCTATCTCCTTTCTATTCACACAGTACATCTTCTGGGAAGACTTCATGACTTCGTACCAGGCTTATTTTACTAATTCAGTCACCTTCTTTGTTTTATTCACTTCTCCTGAAATTCCACCAAACAGAGGATTTTCCTCCTTGGCTCCTCATCTTGAAAAACCTCCTGTGGCCTCTCATTTCCTGCACTCACTCACTTGCTGACTTTCTGTCCTCTCTGACTTCTGCTTCCACTTCAAACTTTTCACGTTTACAATGATGCGAAAGTCAAACGCTTTCAGTAGAAACCGTGCTGGGAAATTTGAACTTGATCCTTTCCCTGGGCTAGCGCTGTGCCATCCGTCCATCTCTGGCGGTGCTGGGCAGGAGCAGTGAGCACATCCGCACTGTCAAGGGGACAGGGAGGAGGCCGACTGATGCTCCACGGTGAGCTGCGAGCTGTGCTTCCTTGGGGTTGTGCAGCAGGTGAAGTGCAGTCAATGCGTTTTTGACTTAGGAAATTTTCGACTTAGTAATGGGATGTGGCCTCATTATAAATCAAAGGTCATCTGTAATGGTTAAAATATGGTACTTTGGGGCTGATGTTGTGGTACAGTGGGAGAAGTCTGTGACAATGGTATCCCATACAGTGCTAATGCGCCTGGGAAAGCAGCAGAAGATGACCCAAGTGCTTGGGCCCCTGCCACCCATGTGGGAGACCTGGATGAAGTTCCAGGCTCCTGGCTTTGGCCTGGCTCAGGCCTAGCCCATTGCAACCATCTGGGGAGTGAACTAGAGGATGGAAGATCTCTCTCTCTCTCTCTCTTTCTCTTTCAAATAAACAAATAATTTTTTTTAAATGTGGTGTATTTGTATGATGGAATATCATTCATCCATAAAAAGCAATGAAATTCTGATCCATGAGACCATACAGATGAACCCTGAAATTCCTTATGTTAATGAGAGAAACCAGACACAAAGTATGCTCCCATCCATGCCACTCCAATAGGTGCCTCTGTAGACACAGAAGACAGGTGAGTGGTTGCCAGGGGTTGGAGAGTGGAGTGAGGGGGTGGGGAGGGCAAGGGACCACTTGATGGGCACAGGGCTTTCTCTTGGGATGACAAAACAGCTGGAGAGAGGTGCTGTTGGAATGATGTTGTGAATGTCCTAAGTCTCACAGAATTGTACATTCTTAAACGGTTCACTTTATGGTCAGTTAATTTCGTTTCAATAAAAACAGAAAGGGAGGGGTCTAAGCCTGTTGTCACATGGGGGTGGAGGGCAAGATGACAGTAGGCCTAGCACAGGGGACGCTTGGGCCCTGCTCCGATCTCCGTGTCAGTTCAGTTCTACCCTATGGAGAGAGAGAGAGAGAGAGAGAGAGAGAGAGAGAGAGAGAGAGACAGAAACGGTCTACAGTCTTTTGGCTGCTCAATGTCAGCATTCATTTGTTGTAAATGTGGAAATTCTCTTTGAAAGAGAAATGATGAGAAGACAGTCTGAGGACGAGCAGGTGGGGTACAACTTTGTGGCGGGCTCTGCACCAGCGAGGGTTTCCCATCAACTGCCCCGCAGCCACACCCTGGCACTTCCCGGCAGCCGCCACCACGGCAGGAAACCCAACCCCAGCCCTGGCCGAGGTGCGGCTGTGCTGTTACTATACCGTGTTCTTCCTCCATCTCCCCCTTCCGTCACCTCCTTCCTGCCAGTGCAAGGTGGCATTTTAAAACAATGCCAAGCTTGCAATGATTAATCAGCCTACCAGGGCAAGGAGCTCCTGAGAGTTGGGGAAAACACAGAGAAATGACACTTTCTGCTCCATTGAAACCCAAATAGGCACACTGCAGACCCCTTCGCTAGGAGACAGTGTGTTTCTGGGAAGCTCTGCTTCTCTCCAGCTTTCTGCAGCCTTCCCTGGCGCTGGGCGGAACTGCAGCTTTGCTGAGTCGATCTTAAAAAGCCAAAGCTGAAGACGTGAACATTTAGAGTGTAAAACCCTCGATCCCTCTGTGCAGAGGCAGAAGGGAGGGGATGGTGGAATGTGTGTTGCTCGCCCTTTAAATTTTTACTTGTGAGATTTCCCCCCCCCCCCAAGATTATCCAATAAACATTTACTGTGCACCTAGTTTATGTCGGCTTCTGCGATAGATGTTGGAGCCACATAAAGCATGGACAAAGTGCCTTTTCTGCTCTCAAGGAGCCTAACTTTTTCCCTTGTCCCCCCGAGATACAGTGGTTTCCAGCTCTGACAGCTGTGAAAGCCAGGAGTTAAAATGATCATCTTTGCTCTTTGATAATAAAAAGACCCAGCCGGCGCCATGGCTCACTTGGTTAATCCTCCACCTGCGGCGCCGGCATCCCATGTGGGCACTGGGTTCTAATCCCGGTTGCTCCTCTTCCAGTCCAGCTCTCTGCTGTGGCCCGGGAAGGCAGTGGAGGATGGTCCAAGTGCTTGGGCCCTGCACCCCATGGGAGACCAGGAGGAAGCACCTGGCTCCTGGCTTCGGATTGGCGCAGCACGCCGGCTATAGCAGCCATTTAGGGGGTGAACCAATGGAAAAGGAAGACCTTTCTCTCTGTCTCTCTCTTTCACTGTCTAACTTTGTCAAAGAGAGAGAGAGAGAGAGAGAGAGAGAGAGAGAGAGAGAGACCCAGCCTTCCTGAGACTCTAGTTTCAATGCACACTTTTATTTCCCTTCATGGGATCCTCAACTGAGAATTCTGGGGGGAAGGGACACAGCCAATGGGGGTTTGCACTGATGGGTCAGCCCCTTCCAGCTCCAAGGACCCGGAGGGACCCCACGTATGGGCAGGAGGTGATGATGAGGGGGCTGTGTACCTCCCTGGACAAGAGGCAGTTTCAGGATGTCTGGGGTCGACCAGCACTCCCCACACGTGCACTTGTCTGGCTCGGACCCCGAGGCTCCTTCTGACATCTGCTGTGGTTGGAAGCCCCTGCCCTTGGGAGGCAGCCCTGCTGACGTGGGGCCAGGGGCTGCTCTGCACGTGGCTGGCTTTGAAACTCTCCCAGGCCACTTGTTTGCATGGCATGTTTCTGCCACATTCTTTAAAGACCCCTAAAATACTCAGGAACGGCTGCTCTACCATCCGGAGGATCGAGGGGTGGGGTCAGAGGCACACGGAGCCAGCGTGTTGTTAGGGAAGCCTCTGTCACTGTGCCAGCTGAATGACTGCTCCAGGCCTTGGGCAGTCCAGGTGGTTGTCAAAGTGGGTTCCGTGGTCCCCTGGGGTGAAGGGTGTACCTTGACTATGAAGGCGGGCCAAAGCCAGCCACGTCCTTCCTTGCCCTACAGATCCACCTCAACTAAACCTGGCTTTGCCTTCCTCAAGGGAACAGCATTGTTGCTGTGCAGCCTGGGACACTCCCAGTTCACCGCTGGTGTCCTGGAGAATGATCGTATGCATGCTCACTCTCCACAGTGCTCTCGTTTGGATCATCAATGAAGTGGTCGCTTTAGTGGTGACCTAGAACAGGTGCCTATGGGCAGAGTCCGACTTGTGTGCAATTTTTTTTTGGGGGGGAGGGTTGGCTTGAAGTGGACATGTGTGTTAGTAGGAAAGACAGCATTTTCCTGCGGCCGGCATTGTGGCACAGCAGGCTAAGCTGTCACCTGTGACGCCAGCATCCCATTTTGGAGCACCGATTGGAGTCCCAGCTGCTCAGCTTCTGAGCCAGCTTCCTGCTAATGCACCTGGAAAGGCAGTGGTCGAGGGCTCAGGCAGGGGGTCTCTGCTAAGCACCGGGGAGCCCAGGAAGGAGTTCTGGCCCCAGCCATTGCAGCCATTTGACGAATGAACCCGCATATGGAGCGCTCTCTTTCTCTCTCTCCCTCTGCCTCTCCTTCTCTCTCTGTGTAACTCTTTCAAATAAATAAATAAATCTTTTAAAAAATAAAAATAAACAAACCTTAGAAAGACAGTGTTTCCTCTCGTTTACCACAGTTCTCACCATTCCCTTATGTCTTACTTTCTCTACAAGCGTGTTGCCTGACAGTCTGTTGTCTTTTCAAAATTTACTTTATTACTTATTTATTTGAAAGCAGAGAGCAGAGCAGATAGACACACACACACAGAGAAAGATCTATCTATCTATCTATCTATATAGAGAGAAAGATCTTCCATCTGCTGGTTCACTCACCCAATGCCTGCAACAGTTGGGGCTCTACCAGGCTGAAGCCAAGGACCTAGAACTCAGTCTAGGTCCTCCATGTAGGTAGCAGGGACCAAAGCACTTGAGCCGTTACCTGCTGCCTCCCAGGGTGCACATTAGCAGAAAGCTGGAATTGGAAGCAGATCTGGAACTCAAATCCAGGAACTTCATAGTCCCAGCCGGCATCTTACTGCTGCAACTATGCTCAGCCCACTTCTGTTGTCTTCTGAATGTGCGACCACGGGCCTTCAGGGATCAGCTATATGGCTCTTTTCTTGATGACAGGAGTGGGCGGAGTGTGTGCCTAGCCCTAAGATGCTTTCAGTGGCTTGCTTTGCCAGTGGGAGTGTTTAATCATCTCATAGAATAACCAGCGGAGGCTGCAACCGAGGTTGAGATAGCGTAACCATCATGCCAGCCTGCTGGGCAGCTTCTCGGTAATACTTGCAGTCTCCTCTTGGTTACAGGAGGGCTGCAGCAGCACTCATCACTGGTCCTTAGACTGGCAGCCTAAACAGGCAGGAAGGGGCAGAGGCAAAAGGCTTTCTTCTTGAGGCTCTGTCTTTATTTATTTATTTAATTGAAAGACAGAGTTACAGAGACAGATATAGAGAGAGAACTAGAGGTCTTCCATCCACTGGTTCACTCCCCAGATGGCCGCAACGGCCGGAGCTGTGCCAATCCGAAGCCAGGAGCCAGGAGCTTCTTCCAGGTCTCCCATGTGGGTGCAGGGGCCCAAGGACTTGGGCCATCCTCTACTGCTTTCTCAGGCATGGTAGAGAGCTAGATCAGAAGAGGAACAGCCAGGACTAGAACCAGTGCCCATATGGGATGCCAGCGCTGCAGGCCAGAGTTTTAACCCATTGTGCCACAGCACCAGCCCCAAGGCTCTATCTTCTTAATCTAGGTAGGAAATCCTTCTCAGGGGCACAAACCCTGGACTTCCTTCTAGGTGCCATTGCTCAGAACTGTGTTATACAAGCCCTGGCTGCAGAGTAAGCTCTAAAAGTCAGCATCTCCGAGGGGGAGAGGGATTGCCATGAGTGCTTCTTCCAGGCCTGGCGTGGGAGGTGCCTTCCCTGAGAGTGGCGCTCTGCGCTCACAGCCTGCACAAAATCACAGCATGACAACAGGGAAGGAGGGTAGACTGACAGTGTGGTGGCGAGAGATGGTCGCGAGCGATGTGTACTACAGTGGTTACAGGGAGAGAGCTTTTCTTTATACGGCCACTCTGCCTTCCCCAAGGTCACTGAAATCACACCCGTTTTGCATAGAATTTTCAGGCAGCACACAGAGAAATCATTTTGATATTTTTCACTAAAATTCCCTTAACCTTATGAACACAATCACCATCAGATCTTTATAAAATATAGGTGATCAATGAGCTGGCTCTTGTTCAATTTGTTCACCTGGACCTTACAGGGTGAGACTGAGCCCAGCCAAGCAAAGTTAGAGCAAATTGGGTGGGGATGGACATGGGAACTCCTACAGAAACTAGGGTCTGTATTGAAGAGTTGGACATCTGGATTGGGAGTTGATGTGTATCTATAAGTCTCTTGATTGCAAGGATGAGAAAACACAGACCAAATCTGTTTGAGAAAAGCAAAAGGATTGTGTAGTGGTGTGTGTTACCTGGTAACTATTGACTGTCTAGGTCTGTGCTTTAAGGGTAGCATCAACATCTATCTTGTCCCTTTATTTCCTCTGAGAAGGTTCCATCCTAGATGTCTACTGTGTCCCCGGCATTTCCAGTCTTGCTTTGTCCCTAGGTCTGGTCTAGGGAGAAGTGAGAGGTTGCTTCCACCGTGCCTCAGAGACTCAGGCTGGAGGCTCCTTTGCCCTAATTGGCGCAACTTGAAGCAATCACAATGGCCAAACAGTACGAGATGTGCTGACTAGCTTAGTGTACGTCCAGAGTTGGCAAACTACGCCTTTTTTTTTTTTTTTTGCAAATGAATGTTTTATTGGAACATATCCATGCTCATTTGTTTATGAGTGATCTAGGGCTGTTTCATGCTACAATAGTAAACATGAAGTAGCTGCACGGCTTGCAAAGCCTAACCTATTCACTACATGACTCTTTATAGAGAAGAGTTTGCCAACTGGCTTTGAACTAGGTCACATACTCTGGGAAAGGCAAAAAGCCATCTTTCTCCTTCTGCTCATGGACTAAGACTGGTAGGACCCCGGGCCTGGCCCAAGAGGAAGATGAGGATGTTGGGCACCCTTCTGACAAGTGTGGCTATCATGTGGTGGCTTAGGAACAGGGACCTTGTGTGCTGCGGTTGGCTGGGAGTTTGTCTGGACTCTATTTCTGGAGAAAGTGGGAAACTTGAAATCCATTGAGATGTCTACTGAGACACAGTAGACATCTAGGATGATTTGCTTTCTGGATTGTGAGAAAGCAATTTTGTGCTTTTTGGATTACTATTTGTGTATTGTCTTGAATGGGAGGCACTGATTTGGGGGAAGTGTGTTGGTAACAGGAAGTACATCTAAAAAGAGGTGGCCACAGAGCGGGTATAGACAACAGATTGAGATGGATATGACTGTGGGATCTGTAGCTAACTGATCATCTGTGATACAGGAGCTGAACGGTCCTTATTCAGAGGATAGTCCTTAGGGTCTTGACACAGGGACTTTACAAGTTTAGGTATTTGGGGTGAAAAATGAAAATACAGCTTAGCCTGCTGCGCCACAATGCCAGCTGCAGGAAAATGCTGTCTTTCCTACTAACACACATGTCCACTTCAAGCCAACCCCCCTAAAAAAAAATTGCACACAAGTCGGACTCTGCCCATAGGCACCTGTTCTAGGTCACCGCTAAAGCGACCGCTTCATTGATGACCCAAACGAGAGCACTGTGGAGAGTGAGTGTGTGCACCTGTTGCAAACATTGGACCATAACATGGAATTTTTTTTCTTTCGAAAATTAGAGTTATGGGGTCAGGGAGAGAGAGAGAGAGAGAGAGAGAGAGAGAGAGAGAAAGAGAGAGATCTTCCATCTTCTAGTTCACTCCCCAGATAGCTGCAACAGCCAGGAGTCAGGAGCTTCTTCTGGGTCTCCTATGTGAAAAGCAGGAGCCCAAGTACTTGGGCCATCTTCTGCTGCTTTTCTTAGGCTATTTGCAGGGAGCTGGATTGGAAGTGGAGCATCCGGGACACCAGCGGGCTCCTCTATGGGATGCCAGTGTTGCAGGAGGTGGCTTTTCCCACTACATCACAGCACCAGACTCTATAACATGGAATTCTATAAATTTGGTGGCCAGTGAAAATAATAGATTGAAAAAAATAAGAGGCAATTTATCAGGAATAATATGAAATCCCATGTTTTGGTAAAACAAACAAACAAACAAACAAGCAGATAACCCAGAAGTAAAACTTTGTCAATCATGCAGAATGGGGAGACCCAGTTTAATGCATTCCATATGAAAAGCACCTGTACTATTTAGCTGACTACAAATTCAACACCAGTCAGCAGAATGAAAATTAAAAAATAATGGTGAGGAAAGGGTGGTCTTTCCAAGTACGGCGCCGAGTCAATTGGGTAGCCATATGGAAAAGAAAACTATCTTGACCCCTGACTCACACCATACATAAAATCAGTTCCAGATGGCTCACAGATTGAAATGTGAAAGGTAAATCAATAAAGCTTTTAAGAAACAACAACTCAAGAGAACACCTTCGTGACCCTGGGGGTAGGGAAAGAATTTTTTTTTTCTACAAAAAGTGCTAAGTCTATAGCCAAAAAAAGTAGATGGAACTGTTTTAAAAATTAAAAAAAAATTTAAAAAGACCATAAAAATGTTGAAATGGCATTTGATGGAATGGGTGGCAGTTCTCTCTCTACTCAAAGAGGTGCTTAGCCAGAAAAATTAAAGAAGTTGTACAAGTCATTAAGACATGCACAGAAAACCCAACAGAATAAAGCCCAAGACTTAACCAGAGCCAAGTGAAAGCGAAGGTCCAAGTGGCCACTAATTATATACAAAGATGCTCAACTTCATTAGTCATGGGGGAAACGCAGATTCAAACTATCACATGTTACTTTACTAATGTTGTTCAAGTTCAAAGAACTGACAATACCAAGTGTTTCTGAGAATGTGGCATGGCACGATTTTAGCTGAAGTGTAACTTGGTCCAGCTCTTTGTAAAATGTTTCATGACGTCAGCGGAAGCCAGTCACATGCGTACCAAAGGGTAGCAAAGGATGCCATCCTGAACTAGGCTATTTTGGCATAAGGATTATTTTGAGCTAAAGGCACTGGCAGGGCAGCAGGTGTAATTGGGACACTCTGACCTCCCTCTTCTCCCTGAAAGCAGGAAATTAAATTTCCATTTGAAACATGTCCACCCTATACCAGAAGGAAAGAAACAGCAGAGACCAGGAATCAAAACTGACAGAGCTCTCTACAAACAGATCTTGTTACAGTAACTCTTATCTCCCTTTGATAGCCCACATATTTTAGTTAACTTCCCACAATTGCCTCCCCTGGTTCAACCCAGCATACAAGCACTTGGGTGTTGCCACTTCTTTGGGTTTTCATTTTCCTTTTGGTTTCTATGTGTGGGTAAAGAATCTGAATGCTTTTCTGTTGTTGATCTGTTTCAGGTCAATTTCATTCTTAGACCCAGCCAGAGACCCTGAGACAGTAGAGGTAAAGTTTTGCCTCCTCTCTCATGTCCTCTGATTGAGCAATTCAGTTTCTAGGAGCATACCCAATAGGCAGACATGCGTATGTTCATCAGAAGATATATAGAACTGTGTGTGGCAACACTATTAGCAACAGTCAAAATCTAGAAAACTCAAATGCACACCTGCTGCGGAATGCATACAGAAATTGGGGAACATTCACACAGCAGGATGCCATAGAGCAATGGGAGTGGACCATCCACAAAGGCGTACAAGTCTTGCAGATATAATGTTAGTAAAACCAACCAGACACAGCATATCCACCATGCGATTTCATTTATCTAAACTACAACATACGGGTATTTCAGAGCTCATGGGAAAGTGGCATAAAAGGTAAACCTACTCAGGTGCAAAAACATTTTGAAATCTGTGCATGGTTTCTTTGCTCTTCTGGACATCCTCCATGGACTTTTTGAAGACCCTTCACACGGGCAAAACTAATCTATGGGAGAGAAGCCAGGATGGAGGTGTAACTTTCAGAGGGGAGAGAGATGTCTCCAGGGAGGACGCTGAGGCTGGAGTCATGTCTGCTTTGCCGTCTTGGTACTGATTCCGTGGGTTTGTGCAGTTTGTGAACACGACTTGAAAGAGAGTTATGACATGGGCACAGTCTGTAGGCACACCATACTTCTGAAGCTACAGCTGTTGAGCAAATGTGCCATGGGATACAAAGGCCAATTTTGTTATGTTCTTGTGTGGGTTAGGAGGAATCTTCTCAGCACTGCCTTACAAACAACCCCAAGAGGTTGATATTATTCCTGTACAATAGTGGAGCGACCTGACTTGAACTGACTTCTCATTACACCGGAATCCATGTGACATATCCTTGGGTGTGGTTGTATTTGAGCGCTATGGTTCTTAGATAACAGAAACTACAAACTGGTCCCACGTGGATCCAATACTTTAGGATGTATATTTTGTTTCTTCAGATTTATCCTGATTTAGAGCTTCAATTTCTAAGAATCAGGTGCCAAGTGGTCTCACAGGACAATTGAATGTCCATTTTCCCTATAACTATTAGAAGACTGGGCAATGCTGACCTTGATTCAACCTAACAGTAGATCCCCGGAGCTGAATGGTAGCCACTGGCTTCCTGTGTTATGAGGGTACTTGAAAAAGCTTGTGGAAAAGGGAATTAAAAGCTAAGTGTATTTTGATGCTAAAAACTAAAATATATGCAGTTTTCTTTTAATATGCACTTTATACAAATGTTTAAAATTTTTTTTATTGGGGTTGGAGTTGGGGCATAGTGGATAAAGTAGATGCCTGCAGCGCCAGCATCCCATAGGGGTGCCAGTTTGTGTTTGGCTGCTCTACTTCCAATCCAGCTCCCCGTTAAAGGTCTGGGGAAAGCAGTGGAAGATGACCCAAGTGCTTGGGCCCCTGTACCCACATGTGAGACTGGATGAAGCTCCTGGCTCCTGGTTTTGGCCTGGCCCCAAACCAGACTTTGTGGTCATCCAGGGGGTGAACCAGAGATGGATGATCTCTCTGTCTTTGTCTCTCTCCCCCCTTTTAATTCATTCAAATGAACAGAAAAACTTTTTATAAAGATTTATTTATTTATTTTAAAGTCAGAGTTACAGAGAGGGAGCAGGAGAGGCAGAGAGAGAGAGAAGTCTTCCATCTGCTGGTTCACACCCTTGTTGGCCACAATGGCCGGAGCTGTGCCAATCAAAAGCCAGGAGCCAGGAGCTTCCTTCAGATCTTCCCACACAGGTGCAGAGGACCAAGAATTTGGGCCATCTTCTACTGCTTTCCCAGGCCATAACAGAGAGCAAGATCGGAAGTGGAGCAGCCGGGACTCGAGCGGCAGCTTTACCCACTACTCCACAGCACTGGCTCCAGAAAAATCTTTAAAAAATCTTTAAAAAATTATTTAAGAGGCGGAGAGACAGGCAAAAAGAGCTGCCATACATTGGTTCACTCCCCAAATGCTCACACTGGTCAGGGGCCAAAGCCAGAGGCTGGGAACTCAGTCCAAGTCTTCCATGTGGATGGTAGAACTCAACTACTTGAACCATTCACTGCTACCTCCCAGGGTCTGTTAGCAGGACGTTGGAGTCAGAAGCCAGAGCTGGGACTTGAACCTAGGTATTCTGATGTGAGACATGGTGTCTTAACTGCGAGGCTAAACACAAAATATTTTAGGGATCCTCGGCAGGCACTGTCCAGTTCTGCCCAGCGCCCCCACACCCTATGCCTTCATCTCAAGCTGCTTCACTCACGTGTGTTCCCTGCTTGGTCCCCATGGACTCAGTAGCCCTTATCTGGAGTTGCCCAAATTGCTTTCAGAAAATCATCTCGCTCTGCTTCTGTGAACCAAATCCCACATTTACACTGTGAGGTTTTCTTTTCTCATTTCTTCCAAGGCTGCAAGTTCAGCTGTTTTGCCTACCTATGGCCCATTTGATAGTATTGTTCCACTTTGTGTTGAGTAATTTTCCATGTGGATTTCATATTTGTAAAATACATTATTCAATGACACATGCAGAAACAGAGTAGGAGCTGTATTGGCAAGGCACTCTCAATTTCATGGCCCTGTGATTTAGATCGGTTGGTACTTAAGGTGCCCCATTTTCTCTGTGCTCTTAGAATTCTTCTGCCTCGGGGCTGGTGGTGTAGCAGTTTAATGCTCCTCCTGCAGTGCCGGCATCCCATATGGGCGCCAGTTCAAGTCCCAGCTGTTCCTCTTCCGATCCAGCTCTCTGCTACGGCCTGGGAAAGCAGTGGAAGATGGCCCAGGTCCCTGGACCTGTGCACTCCTGTGGAAGACCTGGAAGAAGCTCCCAAGTTTTGGCCTCTGATTGGCTCAACTCCGCCATTGCAGCCATTCAGGGAGTGAACCAGCAGCTGGAAGAACTCTCTCTCTGTTTCTCCTTCTCTCTATCTGTGGCTCTGCCTCTTAAATAAATAAATACTGGGGAGGGGGAAGAGAATTCTTTTGCCTTTCCCATTACTGATGTAATCATCAATTTAACAAATATTTCTTGAATGGTAGGCACTGTTCCAAGCAATGGAATGCACCTGTGAGTTATTCAAAGTCCTTGCCTGTCCGGTGAGGGCAGACAGAAAGGACACACATCCAAAACCTTTGTGGAATCAGGTATTGAGCTGAGCATGTAAGACACCCACGTTCTACAGCAGAATATTTGAGTTTGGTTCCTGTTCATGGATGCTGCTGACTCCCACTCCCTCCCAATGCAGACCCTGGGAGGCAATGTTCATTGGGTTCCTGCCATGCTTGTGGGTGAGATCTCCTGGGCTATTGACCTTTGGGGACTGGACCAGCAGATTCGAGCCTCTTTCTCTCTCTGTCTCATAAATAAATAATAATCACAAAAAGTTTATGGAAAAATAAAATAAAAGAGATAAGTTTATTTAGTGCCAAGAGTTTTGAAGTTCATGTATTCCAGGGCCCCTCAAAAAGTGTACAGAAAATGCATGCTCTAAAAAAGTCTGCATGGATTAAAGTTTCTTTTTTCTGGCACAAAAATAAACTTTATTTCTGTTTTTCATGAACTGTTTGAAGTCCCCTCATATATAAGGACTCATGGGCTGAGAAGCTGATGTGAAGAAAAGTTAATGAAGGCAAGGAAGAGGATGTGAAGTTGTGTAGATGAGTAGGGAGAGGGGCTGATGGAGTGATCATGGGCCTGCATGGAGTCAGTCATGTCAGCTGGGGTGGAAAGTGTTCCTGGCCAAGGTGGCACGAAGTGCAAAGGGCCTGAGGCAGGAGCAAGGCTGGCCTGGTGGAGGAACAGTTGGGGCACCTGTGTGGCTGGGGCAGGGATCAATAGAGAGAACAGCAGGATAGAAGGTGCTAGAGAGGAGGGCAGTTGGGGAGGGGCAGAGTCCAGCCTGTGGCATCCCTGTTACCCAGGGAGTGGTTTTGGAGTCTGTTAAATGAGCCAGGATCCACTGGAGGGATCTGAGTAGAGAAATGAGATTCCTTTCCTATTCTTCCCACTTTCCCCTTTCTTTGCCCTGTTCGTTCATTTTCTTTCTTTCTTTCTTTCTTTCTTTCTTTCTTTCTTTCTTTCTTTCTTTCTTTCTTTCGTTCTTTCGTTCTTTCGTTCTTTCGTTCTTTCATTCTTTCGTTCTTTCGTTCTTTCTTCTTCTCTGTTTGTGCCTTGGGTTGGGCAGGAATTATCTTGTCCCTTTGAGAATTTTTTTTTTTTTTTGACAGGCAGAGTTAGATAGTGAGAGAGAGACAGAGAGAAAAGTCTTCCTTCCGTTGGTTCATCCCGCAAATGGCCGCTACAGCCAGCACGCTAAGCCGATCCAAAGCCAGGAGCCAGGTGCTTCCTCCTGGTCTCCCATGGGGTGCAGGGCCCAAGCACTTGGGCCATCCTCCACTGCACTCCCGGGCCACAGCAGAGAGCTGGACTGGAAGAGGAGCAACCAGAACAGAATCCGGCGCCCCAAGTGGGACTAGAACCCAGAGTGCTGGTGCCACAGGTGGAGGATTAGTCTAGAGAGCTGTGGCGCCGGCCAGAGAATTTTTTAAAATTAATTAATTTATTTGAAAGGCAAACTTACAGAGAGGCAGATTACATCTATATCTATATCTATATCTATATCTATATCATCTATATCTATATCTATAGAGAGAAAGGTTTTGCAATCGATGGTTCACTCCCCAAATGGCTGCAACAGCCAGAGCTGCGCAGATCCAAAGCCAGGAGCCAGGAGCTTCTTCCAGGTCTCCCATGTGGGTGTAGGGGCCCAAGCACTTGGGTCATCTTCCACTGCTTTCCCAGGTCATAGCAGAGAGCTGGATCGGAAATGGAGTAACTGGAACTCGAACCTGAGCCCATGTGGGATGCAGGTGCTGCAGGCAGTGGCTTTAGCCACTATGCCACAGCGCCAGCCCCGAGAATTCTTAAGACTTAAGAAATGTCTGACATATGGAAGTGCTCCTATTGGGAAATGATAACTCACATGTCCATCAGCCACTGAAAATGAGTGATTTGTAAACCAGGAGGAATCCTCCGTGGACGTTTCACTACACAAAGCAGTGTTGATTGTGTTATTTGTGCTGTTGGTAGGACATATAAAGAACCAGTTCTGTGCCCTTGTGTGGAATGTGGTGGCAGGGTTTTCTGGTGAGATGCCAGGAAGCCAGGGAGGAGGGAGACCTTGATGGAGCGTCTGCAGGGGAACTTTCTAGATGCAAAGTGGCTCACCTCATTAGTCAGTAGGGATTCCTCCCTGAACCTTCTGTGCTGTCGCTTGTCAATTTTGGTTTATGGTGCTTTGCGTTCCCTGCTTTCCCCTGTTTTCAAAGATCCTTTCATGGGAAACTGGAAGCAATTTAAGACTGGAAGGCAAGTTTACTTGTAACAAAATTTGTCCATGGAACATTAACTGAAGAAGCCCGGTTAGGATCGGTGAGTGCAACTGGTAGTTAAAGTGTGAATGAAGCTGCTGGGGTGGCCGGGCAGGGGTCAGTCTAATTAAGTCTGGGAGAAAATGGCCATCATTTCAGAGTCCGAACCACTGGGCGCTGAAGGCCGGTTTTCAACAGTGATGGGGTGTTTGGAGCTTGGTTAAAGAAATGAAACTGTAACTAGGTGAAGGAGAAACCAGAGAGTTTCCACGCATGTTTTCACTCAGGTCGCTGAAGGGGCACAGTGAGGAAAGCGGCTTCCGCGTTGGGCCGGGTGTACACAGCTTCGTGTCATGGTGCTTGCCCATCCGTGGGAGGAACTGCACATTTCAGAGGTCCTGGGCCCTCTGGGTTTTGTCGTGGAAGCGTGACCTGGACTGGGGACACTGACCGGCCGCACATGATTTTAAACAGAAACACATCTCCAAGTAATAGATGGAAAATAAGTGACATTTCAGAGATTAGATAACAATTCAGCTGTGTTGGGGGGAACTTCCTTCTCTCTCTCATTTTCTTTTTCATCTCTTTGACAAATATCTATTGGACGTTTACCACTAGACAAACACTGAGCTGGTGTGTGTAAACAAATGACAAAAATAATTGCAGATGATTGTGGTTGTAACAGAGGTCTACACAGAAGCTCTGGGGAGCATTTACACTTATCTGTGTTTAGCTTCTTGTGAGTGTGTATGCAGATTGTCATCTTTGTGGGAAGTGTGAATGCCATTTTCCTTTTATGTTGCTTTGGTGTGTCTATTTTTAAAGATGAGGGGGGTTAGTGAAGGTCCCCTAAACATGTCGCACCTGACGACACCGGGGGTAAGGAGGCAGGGAAATAGGGTCAGAGTCTTGGGCAGAGATATCCCATATTGCAAAGGCATTTCCCTCAACGCTTTGTGGGCATGGGAACCAATGACATTGACCATCAGGTGTGGTGATGAGACACGGTTCCTACCACCTCGAGGATGACGTCATTGGATTTCAGTGAAGGTAATGTCATAGACAAATTCACACTGCCTTTCGTGAAGGGTCCCTTAGTTCATTTTGACTTTGGTGCACGTCCCATGTTCATAAAGATTAGGTAGGTTGCTCTTTCTGCCTTTCGTTCCCCACCCCCTCCCCATCATTCACAATGCATGATTTAAAAAAAACAATGCCGCTCAGAAGTTAACAGGCTACAATGCTGGTATCCAATAATTCTGGAGGAATATTCTGGGAAGAGAGAAGTAGCAATATGTACAAGAGCACTTCATAAAGTGCACCAAGGAGGAGGTGCTTGGTCTCGGGGTTAACGTGTTTGTATCCTACATGGGAGTGATTGGATTCAGTATCTGGTTCCAGCTCCTAACTCCAGTTTCCTGCTAATGCAGTTCCTAGGAGGCAGTGATGATGGCTCAAGTAATTGGTCCCTCCCACCCCCTCCACCAATCATGTGGAAGACTTGGATTGAGTTTCTGGCTCCCAGCTTTGGTCCTGCCTGGTCCTGGCCTGGTCCTGTCTGTTGACAGCATCTATGGAGTGAATGAGTGGAGGGGAGCTTTCTGTCTCTTTTCTTAAATAAACAAATGTAAAATTTTTCACAGACAACAGAATGAAAAGTGCGGTTGATTTTGGTGCAAAAGCTTCTGAGATCCATGCATGTGAGGGTTCTTCAAAAGACTGGTGGAAAAGGCATATTATGCAAAAAACTATGCATAGATTCGATTTTTTTGCACCAAATAAACTTCTTGTTTAATCCCATTATCCCATCAACTTTTTGAAGTACCTTCATGTTGCAAGTAATACATGAATGCATTCTCCTTCTCAAGGATCCAAACTTGGTTGTAAGCATCCAAACAAAACAGCAAGTCAGCATATGACAAGGCTCATATAGGATGAGGTATGCGGCCTCTTCTGTTTCATCAACATTTTTCTGGGATATTTTTGCACCTCTTTTTTTCCTCATGAACTAGAATTAGCTTGCTACACTCCATAAACTTCCACAGTGATTTAGACAAAGATTATTTGAATTTGTATGTTAATTTGGGTGGAATTTAAATATTTCACAAGATAAAGTTTTCTTGTCCAAAATATGGAGTTATTGCTCCATCTAATTAACTCTTCTTTTATGCGTTTTGATACTAGAATGGATAAGTACTCCATTACTCTCCATGGGTGGATATTATTCTATTGCACTAATATACCATATTTTGTATATCCATTCATCCCTTAATATACATTTGACTTGTTTCTATGTTGGTTATATGAATAATATTGCTATGCATATTCATGAAGATGTTTTGGGTGTGTATGTGATTTTAATTCTCTTGAGTAGATGCCTAGAAGCAGAATTGCCTGGGCAAATGATGATATATATTTAATGTTCTGAGGGACTACTAAAAAGTTTGCAAAGTGGTTACAGCATTTTATACTACCAATCATCAGCAATGTGTGAGGGTTCCAGTTTTCCACAATGTCACCATCCCCTGGTGTTACCCGAATGTTTGTTGATAGCCATCCTGATGGGTATGAAGTGGTATTTAGTTGTGGTTCTGATTTTTATCTCCCTAAAGACTAAGGAAGTTGAATACCTTTCTGTGTGCTTATTGGCTGTTTGTATAACTTCTTTGGAAAGATAACTAGTCAAGATCTTTTTAAATTTTTTTTAAGATTAATTTATTTAATTTGAAAGGCAGAATTACAGAGATGTAGAGGCAGAGAGAGAGAAAGGTCTTCCATCCACTACTCCCCAAATGGTCTCAACAGCCAGAGCTGGGCTGATCCAAAGCCAGGATCCAGGAGCTTCTTCCGGGTCGCCCATACAGGAGCCCAAGGACTTGGACCATCTTCTGTTGCTTTCCCAGGCCATAGCAGAGAGCTGGATTGGAAGTGGAGTAGCCAGGTCTCGAACCAGCGTCCATATGGGATGCTGGCACCGCAAGCAGCGGCTTTACTGCCACGGCGCTGGCCGTGAGATCTTTGCTCACTTGTGAATTAGATTGTCTTTGTTATCAGACTGAAAGAGTTCTTTTTACATTCTAGATATACGTTGTTTTCAGAAACAGAATTTTCAAATATCCCCCATTCTGTAGATTGTCTTTTCACTCTCTTGATCTTGTTCTTAAAGCATTAAAACTTTTCATTTCTAATCCAAGTTTCTTTTATTGTTTGGGCTTTTGTCATGTGGAAGAAACCATTGTCAAACTCAAGATCACAAGGATTTATCCCCAAGTCTGTATCCTTTTTCATTCTGTGTGGCTACAGTAGAACACCATAGACTATAAATTATCTTTCCAGATTAAGAGCAGAGACTTGTTTTCACGTGATGCTAGAGGCTGAGACGTGCCAGCTCTGGTGAGTACATTTGTGCTGTGTCCTCCCGTGGTGGAAAGTGAAAGGGGACTTGGCGGATGGTTGGTTGCATCCCTACTGGACAGCAGAATGAAAAAGTGACTCCACCCCACAAGTCCTTTTAAAGGCAGCATTAACCCATTCAAAACACCTCCCCAGATTGTTGCATTGGATATTAAACTTCCAACGTGACCTGGGGGGAAACATCTGGACCATAGCACCTTCCTGCTGAAATGTGTACAGCGTTACCCAGTTACCTGCACATCATTGATCCGTTTCGTTGTTGTTGAGTGTGTGGTGTAAGGAAGGGTGCAGCATGATTTATTTTGCATCTGATTTGTCCTACCGTAACCTTTTGTTGAAAAGATTATTCTTTCACCATCGAACGGCCTTGGAACCCTTGTTGAAAATCAATGGACCAGACACACTTGTGTTGATTCTTGAGGTCTCCATTGATCTCCGTGTCTATCTTTATGCTAATCTACACTGTTGCTTTGTTTTGAAATTGGAAGTGTGAGCCGTCCAACTTTGCCCTTCTTTTTAAAGATTGTTTTGACTACTCTTGATCCCTTGGATTCCTATACGAAACTTAGGATCAGCTTGTCAATTTCTACAAAGATAATCATCTAGAAAGCTGAAATGAAAGGCGTTGTATTGAATCTGAGATCAATTTGGGGCATATGGCCATCCTAACAATATTCACTCTCCATTCCATGAACACAAATGTCTTTTCTATTATTTTTTTTGGATGCTTAATTTCTCACAACAGTGCACTGTGGTGTTAAAGCATAGATTTTAGATTTATTTGAGTAAACTCACTCTTAAGCATTTCATTCTTCCTAATGCAATTTTCAGTGGAACTTTTTCTCTTCATTTCACTTTTGGTATGCGAATAGCAAATATGTAGAAATGTAGTTGATTTTTATATAATGATCTTACATCCTGAAATTTTTCTGAAGTTATTAGTTCTTATAGCTTTTTAAATGGATTTCTTGGATTTTCTATTGCATGATCATATTATCTGCAAAAAGTAGTTTACTTCCTCCTTTACAACTGGGTGCCTTTAATTTCATTTTCCTGCAAACTTGCCCTGATTAGAATCTCTAGGACAGTGTTCAATAGATCTGGAGAAAGGAAAATTTCTCTCAGTATTCTGATTTTAGAGGGAAACATCCAGTATTTTGTGATTAAGTATAATATTAGCTGCTGGTTTATCATAGACACATTTTATCTGATTGAGAATGTTTCCATCCATTGCTAGGGATTTTTTTCCTCTATTTTTATTATGAAAGGATTTTGGATTGTGTGAAATATTGCTTTCTGTATCTATTGAGATGTGGTTTTTGTTTTTTATTATTGTGATATGGTATGTTACATCAATATGATTTTTAGATGGTAGACTAACTTTGCATTCCTAGGATAAATCCCACATGGTCATGGTATATAATCATTTTTATATGTTGCTGGTTTTGGTTTGCTAAGATTTTGTTGAGGATTTTTATATTTATATTCATAAAGGTTATTGATTTGTGATTTTATTTTCATGTGATATTTTTTATTGAGTTTTGGTATCAAGGTAGTAATACTAGCCTCCTGGAATGAGTTGAAAATACTCTTTCAACTTCTATTTATTGGATGACTTTGTGAACAAATGGATTAATTCTCCTTTAAATGTTTGGTAGTACTCACCATTGAAGTGGTCTGAGCCTGGACCTCTTTAGTAGGAGTAGCTCCTTTTGATTATTGATTCAATCTGTTAAATCAGGGTATTTCAAAAAGTAACGGGAAAATGGTTTATTTTGGCAGGAAATGTTTTGTAATCTTTGCACAGTTTTCATGAACTTTTCTAAGACCCTTCATTTGCATATTCCTGCTTGCTGGGGGCTACTTCTGTGGGTGGGAGGAGGGTGGGTTTTTCTTTGTATTTCCTGGAGGGGTACTGGTGACTTGTCTTCAGGGTATGGGGATTCTCCTTGTCTTCTTGGTCTACTGCATTTGGGGGCTCTTTGCTGTTTTCTGTCCCTGTCACACTTAACCATTGCTGCCTTGTGATCAGCACAGAGGAGGAAGGAGGGAAAATTGCCCCAAATGCAGCTGTGAAAGCAAACCCCTCTAATAGCTCAATTCTTCTCTCGCTTTTTGTGATCATTGGCCCTGGACTCTCCTCACCCTAGGAACAGCTTCTCCCGCTGAAGAAGGCTCCCTCGTGTAATCCGAGCTGTGGTCTCCTCTTTTGGTTGTTATTTGTTTATGTGTGATAAATCTAACTCATCTGCTTTGTATCATTTAAGAATTTCCAAACATTTCTGCTCTACCGATTGTCCGATGGCACTCTGTCTTCCCCAGCAGTGGTAGCGTTTTCTCTCCTTTTCTTCCTCCTCTTTTTTCTATTGTTTTTGTTTCTCCAGCACCTGGGATACATGAATTGTATTTCATGTTCTTCCACCATTTGGCTACTGATAGGTGTTTCACAAAATTCAGTTTTTAATCACGATCCTCTGGAAGATCCTCGCAGGAGTTGACTTTTCAGCAGTTTTTGAAAAAAAAAAAAAGATTTTACATATTTTCTCACCAATTTTGATTTATGATTCTGTGACATCTTTTACTTTGTTTGTTCAAGAGTATAAACAAAGACTAGCTCTCATGATTTCTATTTTTATGTTACTGTCTTTTTCTCAGAGGGTTTTTTTTGTGAAAAGCATTTTATTAGGAATAGCTATACACATGTGGAGGGCACAGTGAGACATTTTTTCTTTTTGTGTGTGTGTTCCTAGAAGTAGTTTTACATTTGAGTTTTAACAATGTTTAACACTTTGCATTACCTATTTCATTTGCAGATTTAAAATACATACACATATATACGGTCTTTTTAAAACAGTGCTATTAATATCACAGAATACAGGATTCAGTGTCATATGATAATGAACATAAAGTGATAGATAAGGGTCAATCAGCAAGTAGATGTTATAATTCAGTGAAGACAATGTTTATAACTATTTGTATGCCAAATAATATGACATCTACCATTCTTTTTTATGCTCTGAAACATATATAATATTGATTACGGGCACATATGAGGAGACTTCAAAATTTCATGGAAAATAGAATTAAAATGTTTACTCTGGTACCACAATTTTAAAAATTCTTGCATAAGAGGGATCGTCACAACGTTCATGGAAAATTTGTGTTATGAAAAAGGTTTGCATACATTTCAAACTTTTGTTGCACCAAAAAAAGCTTATCTTTTAATTCCATTTTTCCACCAACATTTTGAAGAGCCCTCATACCCACAGAAGATGAATGTCAGCCTAATGTTCTGAGCATCTGGGTACAATTGTACTTGGAGAATCTTAACAATGAGGGGAATATTCTCAAAAGTATTAAGATACTGATGCCAGAGGAGAGAAATTTTGCCTCATGGCCATGTGGTATTTCCTGGGCCAGAGACATCAATCCACATGATGTGGTGATGGGGCCAGATGTGGAATTTCTTGATCTTAAGCTTATTAAATGCTCTCTTTGTGGAGTAATTAGAGTGCTAACTGGATAGCATTTGCCAAGTAAGTACTAACAGGGAGTTTAATGGTTCCCTCCAACTTGTTTCCTGGTAATCCCACATGCTCTTAAATTATTCTCTCCCTTAACCATGATCCGTCTCTGGTCTGTTGCCATTTGTTAGAAAACAGACATGTCAGGATAGGCTTCTGCTTGATGAATAAGAGGCTGGCGTTTGAGAACTGGGAATACTCTGGTGTAAGCATAACTAGCTTAAACCTCAATGTCTTTGTGTTATGCAGTTTTTCGGGGTGGGGGGGCTCTCCTTTAATATTTAAAGACCAACAGAATACCCATTTTAACAAATAATTCCGAGTTTCATCCAACTAGCTTTGAGATTTCTGGAAGAATGCTTAGATTCCACTAACTCATCTTGACTGCCCCTTCACATCTCGCCTTAGCCATGTGCCCCAGTCACCTCTTCTTTGTCACCTCGTCACTGGTGTCTTTGACTGCCCTTCCTATGCCTCAGGTAAACACTGCCCCTCTCTCTCATTCATCAAGGCATCACTGAAATCATCGAACATGGTCAATGAATTTTTGTTCAAGGATGTTTTGGGTCAGAGTCTGCTTCTTTTCCCCAATGTCCACTCTTTCCTTCTCACAGGAAACTGGGCTGCATGTGCTAGCTGGACCCATGCATAGGAGTTAAACTATGGTTCCCAGCCTTGCGTGCAGCTACACTCTGGCCAGAGGAATTCAGAGAGAAGTGATGAAGTCATGTAGACAAAGTCCAGGCTGTATCCTTGAAAGAAAACTGAGTTTCTTATTTACATGTTGATATGTTGGCTGTGCTGGGGCAGCCATCTTGGCAGATAAGATGGAAGCCACGTAAGAAAGACAAAGTGACTGAGGGGTCTCAGGTCTCCAAAAGTCTGGCATCACCATTCCAGCCTTGCACTGCTTATACTTGAGAGGAATGAGAGAGAGAGAAACTTCTATTGGGTTTAAGTAACTGAACTTCCGGTCTTTTTGCAAAAGATGAACCATGAACTTTGAGAACATGAAAATGAATGATAGACGGTATTTACAGCTGGTTAGTAGATCCTTGGTAAGACAGAAAAGCATGAGGAAACATAGGTTGCTGACTAGCAATCTTGAGAATACAAGAGTAGCAGATTCAGACAGCAGGAATTCTGATTTTCTCAGTTCTTTCTGGTTAACACCGAAGTGAAGGTTTTCTTGCTATCTTCCCATAACTTTGCCTTTCTTAGGGTCACATATAAAGCGTAATACTAGGTAATAAAAGATTATTTTTAGACAAACATTCTAGAATTTAAGTATTTCAATGGCTACAATGTTGACATTCTACCAAAAAAAAAAAAAAAAGGCTTTGGAATTGCCTTAAGACCATATGTATAAGCCATAAAAGAAAATTCCCCTTACTAATTAAAAGTCACACCTCATTTTGACGTTTATTGATAACACCCAGCTTGATCCCTTTCCTAAATCATCAGGTTTAGCTCTGAATGACCTTTGGTTATTTCTGAAAACCCGAGGATTCAGTGGTAGTTCTATGTGAACTATTTTCACGACTCTGAAAAGAATATTAAACAGAATTTCTGAATTTGAAAAATGGCAGCCTCTCCCAAGGAAGGCAAAAGAAAGGGGTCTTTGGAGGGTCTTTGTTTTTACTTTGCTAACCACCCCGATATCAGTACTGAAGCTCATGGAGACACAAAGGATCTCGGGTCTGGTTGCACTTGGAATTTAGGCTTCAGCAGGTGGTCAATGGGCAGAGGCATTTCACACCAAACCTGCATAGGTCTGTAACTCTTCCCTAGAAAGCAGCTTGCCTATAAATATTTCACTCAGAGTCGCACAAAAGCATGAAGGCTGCAGGGCCGCGTCAGACAAAAAGCAGATAGATTCCTGCTTAACATGTACCTGATGCTTTATGATTTCTGCCCAAGTTCAGATTTCCTGGATCAAATGTTCCCAAGACCCTGTAAGGTCATGTGGTTTCGGAGACAAAAGCTGAGCTCGGTGTACGTTACAGAGAAGCCATCCCATCCGGGTGCGACCACTCTGAAGGTAAGTGTTAATCCCAATCTGATTTCGTGTGTGTGCAGCAGCTGTGGGGAACATTAGGGCTGCCATCTGTGTCCAATGGAACGATTTCCTACCACTCGGCCTCATATGGCCCAAAAGTTAATTTAGTGCATATTGGGAAATTCCTGAAACAACATGAGACTTAGCACCATTTTCCCATCAAATCCTTGGTGTTTTTGTTGCTGTTTAGTGAGCCCGTGAAGGTGTGAAACTGTAGGGCTGAGGAATGGAATGGTTTGCTCATAAAATCTGGGGATCTTATTGGCAATTCTTTCTTCAAGGTAGATTCCTGTGTTTTTCCAAGAATAAATGCAATTCTGTACTTGGAGTAAAACTATTCTTGAGCGTTAGGACGAAACTCCTGTGATCTCATCAGTGGTCTTATGTATGTATGTATGTATGTATGTATCTGAGAGGCAGACAGAGAGCATTCCTAGTCACTGGCTCACAGATGCCCACAATAGCTGGGGGCAGATCCAGGACTGGGAAACTCAACCCAGATCTCCCATCTGGATGGCAGGAAACCAACTACTTGAGCCATCACTGTAGCCCTGCCAGGGTCTGTATTAGCGGGAACCTGGAGTCAGGAGCCAGAGCTGTATATCATAACCAAGCACTCAGAGGTGGGTCTTAGCCATGAGGCTAAATACCCACTCCTGATTATCACTATTTTGTATCAATATGGCAATGCAGAAGTACCTATCAGACATTTTCAGGGTACTCATTTGCATATGAAAATGTCAATGACTTACATTTACCCACCTAAGTTTTACCCATGGAAAATACCACTGAGCAATTCCTGGACATCTTGAATAAGAGTTCCTGTTCTCTGACCTCTTCGAGGGCAGAGCTCATCTCCCCAGAATTGTTTCATTTCTTTTTGTAAGTTCTTCACCTCATTCTTTCAGCACAAAGGAAATATCTACTGAAGCTGATTTATATCCTAGGAAGAGTAAGGAAAGTTGATCTAAGCTAGAGACCCCACTGAAGGCGTGGATGCACATTTGTAAAGTGGTGTTTGGTATTGAATCCTAGTAGAGCGAGCTGGTGTGACCCTGTCCTTCGAGCAGCTGATGAAATAGCCATTATTTAGGAAATGTTTTCCAATGATTAGAGCAGGACAGGATTGATGACTTCCCACATTTTGAATTGCCTCCTTGGTCTAGCCATAAGCAGTTATCTCTATTTGAAATATAACTGCTATTGAAACCAGAACTTTTAGAAGACACAACTGCTAATATAGTCAAGTCATGTATGTCCAGATACTCCTTTAATGGAACCTCTTATTTGAAGTGTTCCTTTGATCATCTGCAACACACCAGTCAGGTTTGTGCCTGGAAACACTTGGTTCTTGGTGCAGCCCTTTCACAGGACAATGTGATATTAAATACTCACTTAAGGATTTTGGGGTGCAGGAGAATCACTAGCCATTGTCTCGTGTCTGTCACTTATACTCACTTCTCACTTCCACAGGCACCATTTGCCTAGACTCTCGTCTTCTCTTGGATGTGTTCTGTAGCTTTCTGTTCAGCTTTCCAACTTCCAGACTAGGTAGTTCTGATCAGGTTCACTTTGTTGGAACCTTTCCCTAGATGAAACTCCCCCTAAAGGGATGGTTCAGCCATGTACCAATTGGAGCCTTTCAAAACAGAGGCAGCAGCAGCAAGTTTAGAGGATACAGGTCATGTCTTAGGCATCTGTGCATTCTCAGAGTCTAACCCAGTGCCTGGTGCAGGCAATCAGTGAACATCCCATGTCAACCCTCTTTATCTTCCTCACCTCAGAATTCACAAGTACAGAGCACCCACAGGTGGGACAACTCACGGGTGTGAGCTGTCAGAGATGGTGTGTTGAAGTATCCAGTGGTATAGATGAAAAGAGTGTGTTACAAGGATTGTTCTCCAAGTCAGGAAACTTTTCTCTACTTGAAAAGAGTTAAGAACTCAGGAGAAGACCAGATGCATAATATCAGAGACCCAAGATACTCTTTCCCAAGCACGTGGCACCTCTGACGTCAGCAGAGTAAAGAGAAACAGTGGAAGGGATGTGCCTCTCTTTTGTGCCCAATGTATAGCACCAAGTAGAAAATCAAATGGAGCAACTCTCACAATAAACGTTCTCAGGTATCAGAATCTGTAGGTAGTGTTGCTCGAAACACAGAGCCTCTGTTTGCAAAAAGACATTTCATTTCTGTATGATTTCATCATTCAACGTCTGTTATTGAGTGGCCACTATGCAAAAGACTTTGTGGACCTGTGGAATCTTTGAACTTGAACCATAGGGGCAAGTGTGTTTCTAGAATTTTGGTGAACATGAATACTGTTTATTCAGTACAATAGCTCATTTAATGAGATGAAAGACAGAACATCATGGTGTTAAGGGACAGACTTGGAAGTAGGAGTCTATCTTTTGCATTACAGACAGATGTGGCCGGGGCTGGCGCTGTGGCTCACTTGGTAATCCTTTGCCTGCGGTGCCAGCATCCCATATGGGCACCAGGTACCGGTTGCTCCTTTTCCAGTCCAGCTCTCTACTGTGGCCCGGGAAGGGAAGTAGAGGATGGCCCAAGTGCTTGGGCTCATGTACCCAAATGGGAGACCAGGAGGAAGCACGTGGCTCCTGGCTTTGGATTGGTGCAGCGCCGGCTGTAGCAGCCATTTGTGGGGTGAACCAACGGGAAGGAAGACCTTTCTCTCTGTCTCTCTCTCTCACTGTCTATAACTCTACCTGTCAAATAAATTAAAAAAAAAAAAGAAGAAGAAAGATGTGGCCTTGGGCAAGCTCCTTGGTCTCACCTCAGCCTTTTCATCTACTGACTAGGGTTGATGTCTAAATTGATTTTGTTAATACAAGTGGTGTGTTCAGTATGTGTTGAACATACAGCAAGTGCTGTTATAACAGAATTAAAATTAAAACAGTCCTAGAAGCCGGCACCGTGGCTCAATAGGCTAATCCTCCGCCTAGCAGCACCGGCACACTGGGTTCTAGTCCCGGTCGGGGCGCCGGATTCTGTCCTGGTTGCCCCTCTTCCAGGCCAGCTCTCTGCTATGGCCCGGGAGTGCAGTGGAGGATGGTCCAAGTGCTTGGGCCATGCACCCCATGGGAGACCAGGAGAAACACCTGGCTCCTGCCTTTGGATCAGCGCGGTGTGCCAGTGGTAGTACGCTGGCCGCGGCGGCCATTGGAGGGTGAACCAACGGCAAAAGGAAGACCTTTCTCTCTGTCTCTCTCTCACTGTCCACTCTGCCTGTTAAAAAAAAAAAAAGTCCTCGGGTTAGGGCCTTGACTAAATGGCTTAAACTCTGCAAGTTTCAGTTTCTTCGTCTATGAAATGTAAACAACACTCACTTACCTCAGAGAAATTCTGTGACTCAGATGAGACAATATATAGAGAGGTGTTTCCATAAACAGCAATGTCTTTATTTGAAAGTCATTTTCAGGGGCCGGTGCTGAATGCAATAGGTCAAAACCCTGGCCTAAAGCACTGCATCTCATATGGGCACCAGTTCTAGTCCCGGCTGCTCCTCTTCCGATCCAGCTCTCTGCTATGGCCTGGGAAAGCGGTAGAAGATGGCCCAAGTCTTTGGGCTTCTGTACCCATATGGGAGACCCGGAAGAAGCTCCTGGTTCCTGGCTTCCGATTGGCACAGCTCTGGCTGTTGTGGCTGATTGGGGAGTGAACCAGCAGATGGAAGACCTCTCTCTCTGTTTCTACCTCTGTCTGTAACTCTTTCAAATAAATAATATAAATCTTTTTTAAAAAGAGAGAAAGTCATTTTCATTAGAAGAATTTGTTAAATGATCTCTATAATCAAATCTCGGAGTTTAACTCTCCAACTTAACAATCCAAATAACTAGATGGATATATATGCACACACACAGACATGCATGTAGGAAAAGACTCATGCACAGAGAGCAAGAGCCTCTTGAGAATGATGAACCTGGGAAAGATTAGAGGCCAAGCAAGAGGCTGTTGCAACTCTCAAGTGAGCCATTAGCGAAGGGACATGAACAAGTACTCTCCCCCTAGTACAGAGTAGGGGGAAGAGTCACGTGTGGCCATTGTTAGGATGCGGGGTTTTATTCCCAGTGAGGAGGACACTGAATGGCACTGGGGTCTTTCATTGCTCCTCCTATGGTTTCCTGCACGTTTCTCCCCTGGGGGAGGAGACTCTGTGGCTTTCAGGGAGCTTCATGATCTGGGGATAACGCAGGCTTTTCACACCGGGCTTGCAAGCTCCGGTCTGCTTCGTTCTCATCTGAGTGAATCTTACACATTCCCACCTTGCGATCGGTTCTCTGTCCAAACTCCAACATCCACTCTGGGCTGTTTCAATTCCCCTCTCCTTCCTCATTCTCCTCTCTTGGGCCAGGACACAGCAATCTCGCCCACTTCTGGGTCTCTAACAGAGCCACCTCTGCACCCCTCCAGCCGCGATTTAGCACACGCCCTCTTGCATTTTACCGGATTTTTCATGCATGCCTGCCTTGCCTATCGAAAGAGTACAGATTGTAAACTTCGGGAACAAAGATACCATGTCTTTCCCGTCTCTGCAGCCCCTGGAGTGCATGATGGAAAGCAGTTTCAGATGACTTGAAACAATCGCCAAGGCTCTCAGCGTGTCTGGGTTGTGTTTCAAAGGTTTACAATGGCCCCCTTCTTTCCTAGGGGGTCTTGAAAAGTCACAAACGCATGTGTAGCTACACGGTTTGCTCAAGTAACACCACAGAGGCGCAGTGTAAGACTCATAATCACAGCCCATTAAATCAGAGTTGCTGGGGAAAAGTGCAGCTCTAGGACTTGGTCGAGCAATCAAGGGGACCCCAGGCCATGCGAGCCGGGTCCGGGGGCCTTGCCCTGGCCCCGGAGAACAAGCCACGATTGTCCCCGCTGCCTTCATACACATGTTGCTGGCATGGAAATGTGTTCTTCGGCCGTGCAGCTGAATGGCACACACAGCCCTGTGGTCCCAGAGCCTGTGCAAGGTTAACTAGCCTTCTATAAACATTAACGCCCATGGGAACAGCATGCTGTAATTACGGAGGAATATACTCTGGCCCCTAAAGTACTTGTCAGTTTACAGAACTCATTCTAGAGACTAGAGTGCAAATGTAATTTGTGTGGCAATGTTTATAGCAGGCACAGCTCTGTCAACAGGCTGCCTGGGCCCAGGCTGCTGGGTTTCTGTCTTAATGGAAAGGCACCTGCAACATGGAGGCGGGGCAGCTGCCAGACAGACGCCTGGGCTCGGCACCCCTCCAGTGCCTTCTTATTTATAACCCTCCCTGGGTTGATTACACGAATACCTGGGGTGCAAATGAACGTGGGTGAAATGACAAATTGTGTGACCCCAGCTCTTGTTCCTCTGCAGGCTACAACAGAATACGCGCCGATTTATCAAATTCTTATTTGAATGGTTATGTGGAAGCCAGGAGCCCTGGGACTTAGCTGCATCCATGCCATGGAATGCTCGTGTGATGCAAACCTTTGGCCTCTGAATCTACGCAGGAGAGCCGATGAGATGCCCTTTCTGTCTTGACGTCCTATCTGAGTGTGTTTCTTTGAGCCCCAGGGATCTGTCTGTCTTCTAAATGAGGACACAGAGATTATACTCACTGTCTCTAGGACAGAAAAAATATCTGCAAGATAATCCAGACATTTTTCCTTTCTATCAAGGTCAGCTACTGATACCTAGCATCCCTGAGTCGCTTCCCTAAACCGCACAGCTACTTATGGGGCAAAGATTCAGACTCTGGTCCTTAGACCCTCAAGGAAGCCAACTGCAGGGGTCCACATTGTTACCGTGACATTTGCATGGAGTTCTAGAAAAGACTAGAACCAGGGTTGGAGGCAGATTGCCAAGGGGCACAAATGAGAAGCTACCTGGGATCATGGGACTGCTCTGTATCTTGGTTATGGTGGTGGTAAGACAGGTGCATCCAACTGGATACCAGACAACTGGACACTGGACATGGGAGTATTTCTGAGGGGATGTTTGGTCCAGCAGTTAGGAAGCTGGTTGGGGTGTCACGTCTCACGCTGGACACAGTGCCTGGTGTGAGTCCTAACTCTGGTCCTGGTTCCCACCTCCTGTTCACGCACATACAGGAAGGCAGCTGGTGATCCCTCAGGTACTCAGATCACTGCCACCCAAATGGGAGACTTGGAGTTTTGGCTCCTGATTGTAGCCTGGCCCAGCGTTGGCCATTGTGGGCATTTGGGGAGTGAACCAACAGATCTCTTTTCTCTCTCTGCTCTCAAATAAAATAAATGAAGAAATAAAATTTTATTTTATTTTTATTTATATTTTTAAAGATTTATTTATTTGAAATTCAGAGTTACACACACAAACACACACACACGTACACACAGAAAGAAAGGCAGAGAGAGAGAGTCTTCCATCTGCTGGTTCACTCCTCAGTTGGCCGCAATAGCTGGAGCTGTGCTGATCCGAAGTCAGGAGCCAAGAGCTTCTTCCAGGTCTCCCACGCAGGTGCAGGGGCCCAAGGACTTGGGCCATCTTCTACTGCTTGCCCAGGCCATAGCAGAGAGCTGGATCAGAAGAGGAGCAGCTGGGACTAGAATCAGTGTCGATGTGGGATGCTGGCACTGCAGCTGGAGGCTTAGCCCACTATGCCACAGTGCTAGTCACATAGGTAAAATTTTAAATGGGTATATTTCATTGTATGTATTTTAAACTTTGATCAAGTTGGTAAAGAAACCAGTGATTGGGCTCCAAATGGCCACACACGGTAGGCAAGCATGTGTGTACGACTTTCACAGTTCTGTTCAGTTCTGTTTAGGGTAGCAGATGACAGGGCTGGTCCCTTCTGCGCTCACAGAGGCAGGCACATCCCTCCAGATCTGGGTGCAGCCAAGCTTCTCCCATGCCCACTGTAGCAGAGCTGACTCCGAGTCAGGGCTGATGTAGAAAAAAACCATCTTGCCGTTTGTATCTCCTATGCAAAGCCCTTGTTTGGCTCACTGGGGAACTGTTTATAAATCTGTGTTCCTGGTTTCGATCCAACACTAGGAAGGGCACGTGAGTCCTTTGAAAGAAGGCAGGCTCTTCTGAGAGCAAATGTCCCCAGCAGAGGCTCAACGACGTGCGCCAGGGCTGCTCCAGGAGACACACATTGCATGCAAACACAGGGACCAGCTCTGAAGGGAGCCAGAGATCCAGGCTCAGGACAGGAAGTTCCCATTCTCCTGGGATTTGAGGGGAGGTTTGGGAGAAGGCGTTAACTGCAGGTTTTGATGTTGTGCAACATGGCCTTGACCTCAAACCTCCTTTGGTTTCTGACTGTGGGAGAAAGAAGCTTTCTAATAAAACATAACTGATAGGCAGCGAGGATCCAGATTTGAGAACCCACGCACCAGAATCTTGGGAAGCTGCGAGAAGAACGAGAAAGGTTTCTTTGAAGAAGTGTTTGGGCTAAAGACACAAAGGCACCTACGTCAGGGATTTTGTGTGTGTGTGTGTGAAATTGGAGCCCACTAGGGCACTGAGGAGCCCAGGCACTTGTGACTGATGCCTCTGCGCACGTCAGCAGGGGCTCACCAAGCTTGCCCTTGAGTGCCTAGGTGTGGTCGGTGCCTCTCACAGCTACTCTGCTTGTCCCTTCTGCTCTACAATGCTGCAACGTGAGATGTGTCTCAGCCCACCTCCCCCAGATGATGCAGCCGCACCCACTCCTCTCAGGCCCACATCTGGACTTGTCTCAGCTCCCAGGACCCCCTACCAGACTAACCAGGCCCCCAGCCTCACTTGTCCTGCATGCGCGAGAGCACTGGGTGGATGCTAGATGTGGGGTGATGTCTCCAGCTTCCACGGTGAAATTCTGGAACACTGCAGATGCCGAATGGAGTTCATTTTACTTCTAGTCCTGGATCCAGGAATAATGCGTTTTCACCAAGGGATGGAGATTGGGTAAAGGAAACCGAAGCCCATGCTTGAGGGGTTGGTGTTGTATTGCACCTGCTGAGACAGAATCCTTGCCACTCTGCTTCTGATCCTGCTCCCTGCCGGTGCTCCTGGCAAGGCAGTAGGAAGATGGCCCAAGTCCTTGGGCCCCTGTACCCAAATGGAGGGCCCGGGTGGAATCCAGGCTCCTGGCTTTGGCCTGGCCTAGCCTTGACTGTTGTAACCACTTGGGGAGTGAAGCAGTAGATGGAAGATGTCTCTTTTTCTGCATCTCTCTCTCTCTCTTTCTCTCTCTCTCTCTTAGTCTGCTTTGGAAATAAATTATAAATAAATAAATAAATCTTAAAAAGTTATTCCCAAAGTTGACAACAGCATCATAAGAGGCACAATGGACTGGATGTTTATGCCCCCCTCCCCACATTCATATATCGTAATTCTAATCCCAAAGTGATAGTATTAGGAAGTGGATCTTTTAAACAAATTTTTAATATAATATGAGAGGGTTATATATACACACACACGCTGGGAAAGAGAGAGAGACAGAGAGAGAGAGATCCCATTCTCTGGCTCACTCCCCAAATGCCTATAATGGCTAGGACTTGACAGGATGGAGCCAGGACCTGGGAACTCCATCCATGTGTCCCACACAGGTAGCAGGGGTCCAACTGCTTGACCGTCACCTGCTGCCTCCCACAGTTTGCATGATCAGGAAGCTGGAATGGGGAGCCAGAGCCAGGCATCGAATCCAGACACTTGGTTCTGGACCCCAAGTGTCTAATTTAATCAGCCAAACACTTGTCCTATGAGGTCTATGTCTGGGAGGTGATCAGGTCATGAGGATGGAGCCCTCACACCTGGAATTAGTATCCTTATAAAAGAGACCCCAGAAAGCTGGTTGGTTCATTCTAACACAGGAGGACAGGGCTTGAGGATGCCACCTATGAGCCAAGAAGAGAACTCTTACCTCCTCTGCCACACCTTCATTTCAGATTGTACTCTTTAGAACTCTGAGTAATCGAGTTCTATTGTTTAGAAGCCACCCAGCTTATGGTATTTTGTTACAGCACTCAAAGGATGATCTGAATGACAACAGAAGGGATGCATTGGGCAAGAGCGGTATATCAGGCTCATCATGTTTCCAGAATGCAACCTTCATCATTCACTCCCTTTCCCAACAATTTGCAGTCGTCTACGTTGCTTGTTGGTGCTCAAGCAAATCTCTATTTTGCTTATGAGGACTTGAGTTCAGCGCGACCCTCAGACTGCTTGAGTGTTCCTCAGTGCACCCTGGACTTTGGGTGAACTGCCCCCGGGACCTGTCATTGGCAGAAATGATCGCTCCTGAGGGGGATGTTGATTTCCTCGGTCATCAGTCAAGGAGGACTTCCCCATGTCCCACCATGCCTGGATCAGCCCTCACAGGCACATTCAAGGGCAGTTGCTAAACTTGACCCTGGGGAACTGCAGCCTCCTTGACTAGAAAGCAAATAAACTCAGCCTCAGAGTCTTTTAGATTTCATCTTCCTTTCTTTGGCTTCACTGGTTTTCCAAACCCTCCAACCAGTAGCTTGTCTGATTCATCTGAATGCCCAGAGTCTCTTGCTGACTTTTTCCTTGCGTTCCTCTTGGCTCATCCTCTGTGCGAGGTCCTCCTGCTACAGAACTGGTTCACTTACCAAGTGGCCAAAACAGCTGGGCCTGGGCCAGGTGCTGAAGCCAGGAGCCAGGAACTCCATCTGAGTTTCCATGTGGGTGGCAGGGACCCAAACACTTGAGCCATCATTTTCTGCTTTCCCAGGTGCATTAGCAGGGAACTGGATCCGAAGCGAAGCAAGCAGGACTTGAAACCAGATGAAGGAATACAGTGGTAGCTTTGTACAACAATACCTGTTCCTTTCATTCTTTCTTTGTTTCTTCTTCTTCTTTTTTAAAAATATTTATTTATTTATTTGAGAGGGGAAGTTAGAGAGGCAGAAGCAGAGGCAGAGAGAGAGAGAGACAGAGAGACAGAGAGACAGAGAGAGAGGTCTTCTTTCAGCCGATTCACTCCCCAAATGACTGCAACAACCAGAGCTGGGCTGATCTGAAGCCAGGAGCCAGGAGCTTCTTCCGGATTTCCCACATGGGTGCAGGAGCCCAAGGACTTGGGCCATCTTCTACTACCTTCCCAGGCCACAGCAGAGAGCTGGATCGGAAGTGGAGTGGCTGGGACTCGAACCGGTACCCATATGCCAGCACTGCAGGCAGTGGCTTTTACCAGCTACACCCCAGGGCCAGCCCCATTCTCTTTCTTTCTTTCTTTCTTTCTTTCTTTCTTTCTTTCTTTCTTTCTTTCTTTCTTTCTTTCTTTCTTTCTTTTCTTTCTTTTCTTTCTTTCTTTTGACAGGCAGAGTGGACAGTGAGAGAGGGAGACAGAGAGAAAGGTCTTCCTTTGCCGTTGGTTCACCCTCCAATGGCCGCCGCGGTCGGCGCGCTGCGGCTGGCGCACCGCGCTCATCCGATGGCAGGAGCCAGGAGCCAGGTGCTTTTCCTGGTCTCCCATGGGGTGCAGGGCCCAAGCACCTGGGCCATCCTCCACTGCACTCCTGGGCCACAGCAGAGGGCTGGCCTGGAAGAGGGGCAACCGGGACAGAATCTGGCGCCCCGACTGGGACTAGAACCTGGTGTGCTGGCTCCGCAAGGCAGAGGATTAGCCTATTGAGCCATGGCGCCGGCCACCCATTGTTTCTTATCTTTGACTTTACCTCTATGTCGCCAGGGTTTGGGATCAAGCCTTAGACTTCTCCTAGTTATGTCCCCTTTCTCCCTTCTCTTCCCAGCATCTAGTAGAAGTTGGCTGGTCGCTGATCTGCTTTAGCTCACTGAATTTTATTGGCATATTACCACTTCCTTGAGGTTCCCCAACATCTGCTTGCCAATTTCGATCAGTGCCCCATGAGTCAAGGGCGGGGGATGATGGGATCAAGTTACAGTGGGTTCATTTTTCTCCATCGAGTGTGAATGTCTCTGCCCAGAGCTGCCAGTTTCTGGCAGGACGCTTTGTGAGTGCATGGAATGCATTTAAGAGGGCGTTTTATGGGGAAGCTGTTGTGGACAGTGTTTGATTCGCAGTAAATGTCATTGCTATCAGAATTAGCTGTAGTAAAAAAAAAAAAAACCTATATCTTCAAATCCTGATAGTGCCTCCATGTTTCCTGGAGTAGCTCAAGAGCAAAATATCAAGTGGGCTGTGGGAGTTACTGTTTTCAGGAAACGAAAAGGAGTAAGGACACATTTGGAAGAATTTAGATTGATCAACTAGACTTGGTAGGGCCAAAGACTAGGTAGAGATCCGCTATTTGAGAATCAGTAATAATCCCAGAGACATTTAAACAGAAAGAGTGCTTCAAGAGAATACAAATACATAATAACTATTTCAGACGGTTAGCGTTAATACATGTTAGTCGATACTACTGACAATCCAGTGATTTAAACAGTATCTACCCTTGACTGATTTTGAGAAGTGGAAAACACACAGAGGTCTGAAAAGCCTTGGTGAACTTGACCGGAGCCCCACTGGGTAGCCTGGTGCTCTGCGTTGTTCTTTTGGTTTGGTGCCGTCTTTAGAACTGCCTGGGCAGTATGAGGCTAGGGCTTGAGTCTCTCGCTCTCCCTGTCTGCTGAGTTCATGGCTGGCCAGCTGAGCCAGAGCAATCAGTCATGCGTTGTTGGGGGAGAAGGGCCAAGATGACCCCTTCCTATCCCTCCGGGGTATTACCCTCATTAAGAGGAGCACTTGTTCAATTAAATTTGTCCCCTCTCTAAACATGTCTCTTCCCTCTGTGCCATTCATCACCCTGATTAACCTGAAGATGCCAAACAAGTCATTTTCCACTTCTGGGTATTTAACTCCCTATACCTGTGTCTGCTCAAGACTGATGTGAAACCATGCAGAAAACGACACAGAGGTTTTTCCGAGAGAGTGTGAATTACAGTGTTATTTTTATTAGCACACAATTAGAAAGGAGCTGAACACCCAGCAATGACAAGTAAGTAATAGACCCCCCAGGAGACGGAAAACAATAGACATCATGGTATTGAAGAGTGTCTAGAAATGATGAAATGCTAATAGTTAATAAATAAAAGGAAGAAATATAAAATATTCAGTAGAATTCCAATGTTGCAAGAAGTATTAAAATATAGCAGTGATCATTATAAACATGACTTTTATTTTCATTTCTGTAGGAGGGTTTCTCAAGAAGTTCATGGAAAATGAGTATTCTAAGGGACGATGAATGGATTTCAATTTTTTTTTACACCAAAATAAACATTTTAATTCCATTTTCCATGGACCTTCTGATGTGCTGTCATACTTCTCAGTGTTTTTAGTTTACTTTCTCTTTGATGTTATGACTGCTATACTAATTTTCTTTTCCATCTTTTTTTTTCCCTCTTTTGCTATTGGCAGTACAGTTTGCTTTGTTGCACTTATTTTTACTTGCCTGTTATATTCTTCCACTCTTTCATTTTAGAACTTCAGGATAGGCCGGCGCCGTGGCTCAATAGGATAATCTTCCGCCTGCGGCGCCGGCACACAGGCTTCTAGTCCCAGTCGGGGCGCCAGATTTTGTCCCGGTTGCTCCTATTCCAGTCTCTGCCTGTGGCCTGGGAGTGCAGTGGAGGATGGCCCGAGTCCTTGGGCCCTGCACCCCATGGGAGACCAGGAGAAGCACCTGGATCCTGGCTTTGGGTCGGCGCGGTGCGCCGGCCGCAGCGCGCCAGCTGCAGTGGCCATTGGAGGGTGAACCAACGGCAAAGGAAGACCTTTCTCTCTGTCTCCCTCTCTCACTGTCCACTCTGCCTGTCAGAAAAAAAGCAAAACAAAGCAAAAAAAAAAAAAAGAACTTCAGAATAGTTTTTAAAATAGAAATGAGTTGTCACCTGTAAACCACATAATACCTGTTTTTTTCCACTTATCAGATATGAGTCTCTGATTTTATTGTATAAATAAACTCTATTTACATTAATTTTCTTTTAATTATTTTATTTATCTGAAAGGCAAAGTTAGTGAGAAAGAGGGAGACAGTGAAAGAGAACTTCTCTAGGTCCACACCTGTTTTTAAGACTTTCCACTCTGGGCTTGGTTCCACAGCATCTAATGAGACTTCAGATCTCAGCCCAGACATTTGAGAGCTCAGAGTTCTGATTTCTCCTAGTTTACTTCCACCCAAGGCATGGGATACGGCTCACTTCTGGGAGAGTCTGTGGGGATTGCTCTCTTTTGCTTTCCAGGGTTGAGGGAATTCTGTCCATGCTCCTAGTTTGGACTGTTCCTCAGCTCTGCAGGGAATCCAGGCTCCTTTCCTTGGGGCATCAGTCCATACTAGGTCCCTCCATTAGCTGAGTGGCTGCATGTACTCTCTCTTTGATTCTGGACTCTACAATTTTTTTACCATTTCTGAATGTAAGTATGTGACTTGTAGCATTTTTTTTTTTCTGGCAAATCCATGCATTTTGAATAATTGGCCTGAAGGAAGAGAATATTTTGCTTAGAGCAATGCACAGCCTACTTGTATTGCTGAATCTCTAAACATTGCCCCTTCCACCTGGTGTTCACCTCAACTCCCTGCAAGTGACCTTGAGTCTGCCATCTCCAGCTTACCTCCATGCCTTTGCTGGATCCTTCCACTTAGAATTCCCTTTCATTGTTAACTTTTTTTTTTTCCCAAGACAGTTCAGACTTTTCCTCTTCTGGGAGGTTTTCCTTTACGGTTTCTTCTTTCTCACTGTCCCCAGCATGTATTGCACTTGCCAGAGAGTTTAGTGATTCAGAGAGAGAGAGAGAGAGAGAGAGAGAGAGAGAGAGAGAGAACAATTCTGATTGAACAGCTGAATAATTATTTTTAGTACCATGTACAAAGGACTTGGATACAATGAGGATGTCCATCCTGATATTTGATTGATAAAAAGATACTGCCTTTTGTTTGATTCTTGGCTGCCCACCAACCAGAATGAAAGAAAAGAGTAGAATGATTTCTGCTCTGCTGGCTTCCTCCCCCTCCCAGCCCCTCCCCCTCCTGTGCCTTCCCACCCCCTCCCCCCATTGTCCCCATTTCCTCCCTCCTGTTCACCCCCTCCTTCTCTTCCTCTCCTTCTCTTCCTCCTTCACCTCCCACTCCTCTTCTTCCTCCTCTTCCTTTCTGGCACTTTCTTTGACAACTTCTCGAAGACATCATTATTGTCCCATCCCCCACTTCCTAAGATCATATTTTGGTTCCTCAAAAGAAAACCTTGACATAAGAGAAATGCATTTTTTTTCTCAGATCACCTGTTTGGAACCACATCAAAATGCTATTCAGTCACATCCATGTGCCTTCCATTTCACATTAAAACTACTTTCCTGCTAGGTTTTAAGAGCTTAGGAAAATCACCAAGTTAAGTCCAAACACATTCTAGAATAAATAACAGTTAAGGAATTTAAATAAATGTGGCACTACTTTGCTGAAGTCATAAAGTATATTTCAGGGTGGAAGTCTTTGCTGCAAAGCTGTGTGTTGGAAGTGACCTTGAAGAAGTCGATTGCACTGAAGGAAGCCTTTTAAAGGCAAGAGGAAGGACGAATCTGGTGCTTTTGGAGTAGGTAGGACAAGAGGGTTATTGGCAGATGGATCTCTTTTTTAAACCTGGAATGTTAAGCAGGGTGTGCTGTATAATTTAATTTATATTGATGTTCAGATAAGAGTTATTTGAATTACTTACTCCAAGGGAAACTCTGATGAGCCATTTGATAACACACAAAGAGAATGAGATTAAGAGATAGCTAGAAGTGAACCTTCCATGCCATTTGAGTTTGAGGAAAAATGACATGTTGATTGTGGCTTCTGATTTTAGGCTTCAGTTCTTGTCTACAAGTCTTCTGTAGGGTCTGGAAAGCTTCATAGTCACCCTGGACTTCAGTTTTCTTCAGTGCTCAGGGCAACATTTCCAGCACCCCAAAAAAAGTTCCCTACACAGGCATCTAGCCAGTTCCCAACACAGTTCATCTCTCACAGTCTCAGCCATCCTAGTTGTGCCAGCTTGATGTTAAAGGCAGCTACATCTGACAGTTTTCCATATTTCTGCCTATTCACAGCCTGATAACTCTGTCTGGGACCTGCAGGACAATGCAGAATATTATCCATCATGATTGTAGCTCGTGTTTATGGTAGATTTCTAACAAGCTCCCTTCAACAAATAATGTCTAATTTTATTAAGCTTGGTTTGGCATCTTTGGAAACAGCTCTATTGACTGTACTCATTAATCTATTCATGTGTATTGTGAGTAGCACTTTTCTGTGATAGAACATTCCTGAATTTCTGGAGTCAACTCAAATTGTTTCTGATATATTGTTGTAAATAGTCTACTAGGGTCATTCAGCTTACATTTGATTATGAATTGTATCTATGTTGAAAAATAGTATGAGCTCATGGCTCTGAGTTTTCTACCATCTCTTTTTGAGTTTTGTATGAAGGCTAGGTTCACGTCACAGAATGGGTTGGGAATCTTTTACGTTTCCCACCTGCTTCATATAAAAGTTTATGTAATTTGAGAGTTTTCTGAGTTCTGGATGTTTGTCAGGACCACCTGGTCTCCACTCCTCCCTCCTTTTAAAATTTCACTTTTAAATGAATTTATGCAAAAATTGGGAGTTTTGAAGTAAAGTCTGTGTGAGCCTCTCCACAGTCAATATACCAGACAACGTTGTTCCTAAATACTCACTCATGCTGTCGATTCCCTCTAAACCCGGGCCACCATCGACCCATCACACACATGGAATTGTGCAGGATGTAACCACTGGAGACTGGCTTCTTTCACTTAGCACAGTGCCTTTGAGATGCATCAGTGTTGTTGAAAGAATCACCTTGTGCTCCTCTCTATGTGGAATAGAGTTTCTATTCAGGTGTGCCACCATTTACCTGCTCATTTATCATCTCTAGGTTTGACAAATGTGAATCGAGCTGGTGCAAACACAAGCACAGGGTTTTGTGTGGACTTAGAATTTTATTTCTCTAGGTCTGTAGTCAATACTTGGGATGTAGAGTTTCTGGATCACAGAATAAGTATGTGCCTACCATCTACAGAAACTGCCAAACCATGTTCTGCAGTGGCTGTTCTATTTTGTATTTTCTCTAGCAATGTCTGAGAGTTCCAGTTGCTCTGTTTCCTCACCGACACTTGATATTGTCCTGGTTTTTGTTTAGTCAGTCGAGCAGGTATGAGGTAGCATCACATTGTAACTCTGGTATGTATTTCCGTAACAGCTAAAGGTGTTGAACAGTTTTCATGTGCTTATTGCCTTCAGTGTATCCTTTTCCAAAAAGGCTTATTTTATTTGAGAGAGAGAGAGAGGAAAAGAGAGGAAGGTGGTGGTGGGGGGGAGAATTTCATTCACTGCTTCACTCTCTAAATGGCCACGACAGTTGGGTCTAGACCATGCCAAGGGCAGGAACCAGGAACTCCATCCTGTTTTCCCAGGTGGGTGGGAGCAGCTCAAGTACTTGGGCCATCTTCTGCTGCTTCCCAGGCACATCAGTAGCAGGAAACTGGATCAGAAGTAGAACAGCTGGGAACAGAAACGGTGCTCCAGTGTGGGCTGCCAGAACCACATATGGTGGCTTAACCTGCTGCGCCATAACACCAGTTCCTCCCTATATTCTTTTTGATGAACTGTCTTTTGGCCATTTTCAAATTAGAGTGTCTTCTTACTGGTGTATTTTGAATACAAGTCTTTTGTGGAATATGTGCTTTGAAAACATTTCTTTTTCAATTCTATTTATATACAGAAGATCAGTTTAGTACATATTACATAAAGATTTCAACAGTTTGCCCTCACATGGCAACACAAAGTGAAAAATACTGTTGGAGTACTAGTTATAGTATTAATTCACAATGTATAGCACATTAAGGACAGAGATCCTACATGATATATTTTTTAAAAAATTGATTAATTTTCTATGCAATTTCCAATTTATCACCAAGTTTTTTTTTTCATTTACAATTATCTTTATATACAGAAGATCGATTCAGTATATACTAAGTAAAGATTTCATCAGTTTGCATCCACACAGAAACACAAAGTGTAAAATACTGTTTCAGTACTAGTTATAGAATTACTTCACATTGGACAACACATTAAAGAAAGATCCGTCATGAGACGTAAGTACACAGTGACTCCTGATGTTGATTTAACAATTTGACACTCTTGTTTATGGCGTCAGTAATCTCCCTAAGCTCTAGTCATGAGTTGCTGAGGCTATGGAAGCCTTTAGGGTTTGCCAACTTCAATCTTATTCCAACAGGGTCATAGTCAAAGTGGAGGTTCTCTCCTCCCTTCAGAGAAAGGTACCTCCTTCTTTGATGGCCCCATTCTTTCTCTTTTTTTAAATTTTTAAATTTTTAATTTTTTTTTATTTTTTGACAGGCAGAGTGGACAGTGAGAGAGAGAGAGAGAGAGAGAGAAAGGTCTTCCTTTGCCGTTGGTTCACCCTCCAATGGCCGCCGCGGCTGGCGCACCGCGCTGATCCGATGGCAGGAGCCAGGTGCTTCTCCTGGTCTCCCATGGGGTGCAGGGCCCAAGCACTTGGGCCATCCTCCACTGCACTCCCGGGCCACAGCAGAGGGCTGGCCTGGAAGAGGGGCAACCGGGACAGAATCCGGTGCCCCAACCGGGACTAGAACCCGGTGTGCCGGCGCCGCAAGGCGGAGGATTAGCCTGTTGAGCCACGGCGCCAGCCTGATGGCCCCATTCTTTCCACTGGGATCTCACTCACAGAGATCTTTCATTTAGGTCTTCTTCTTCTTCTTCTTCTTCTTCTTTTTTTTTTTTTTCAGAGTGTCTTGGCTTTCCATGCCTAAAATATTCTCATGGGCTCTTGAGCCAGATCTGAATGCCTTAAGGGCTGATTCTGAGGCCAGAGTGCTATTTAAGACATCTGCCATTCTATGAGTCTGCTGTGTGTCTTGCTTCCCATGTTGGATCATTCTCTTCTCTTTTTGATTCTATCAGTTAGTATTAGCAGACACTATTCTTGTTTGTGTGGTCCCTTTGACTCTTAGACCTATCAGTATGATCAATTGTGAACTGAAATTGATCACTTGGACTAGTGAGATGGCATTGAAAATGAATCTTGATGTGAATGGAAGGGGAGAGGGAGTGGGAAAGGGGAGGGTTGTGGGTGGGAGGGAAGTTATGGGGGGGTAGCCATTGTAACCCATAAGCTGTATTTTGGAAATTTGTCTTCTTTAAATAAAAGCTTTATAAAAAAAAGAAAAGAAAACATTTCTTCTAGTCCGTAGTTCATCTTTTAATTTTCTGAACATCTTCTCCAGAGCAAAAATTTTGAATTTTGATGACGTTTGATTTACCACTTTTTCTTTTATGAGTCATGCGCTCAGTGTCATTTTAAGAACTCTTTGCCTAACTCAGATATCAAAGATCTTCTCCTATTTTTCTTTTACAAGTTTTATATTTTATATTTACAGGTCTGAATCATTTTTGTTGACCAAGGCTATCCTTTCTCCATTTAATAATCTCTCTATCACTGGCAAAAATCAGTGGGCAAAATTTGTCTGAGATTATTTCTTGAGTTTCTCTTTGTCTCACTGATCATTGTGTCTGTTGCTTTATCAATACCTCCTTGTCTTAATTACTTTCCAATGTATTTTTAATCCAGATACTATCACTCATCCACCTTTATTTTTCTTGGCCAAATTTCTATTGTCTGTTTTATTTGCTTTGTTTTCCCCTATACATTCTAGATTCAGGGTGTCTATAGCTCAAATAATCTGCCGAGATTTTGATGTGAACTGCATCACATCCAAAAATCAATTGGGGGAGAACTGATATCATTGCTCGGTTGAATAGTTCAAACGTGAACTTTCTGGAACTTACAGCATGAATATGATGTGAGTTTCCATGTTTTTTTTTTAGCTCCTTTTGCTTTCATCAGTATTTTGCAATGATACATATATACATGGATATATAGCTCTTATCTATGTTTTGTTAAATTTAAACATAAGTAATTCATTTTAGAAGTCACTATTATACATGGCACCATTTTACAGTTTCAGTTTCCAATGGTTTATTATTAATATACAGAAACATTATTGATATTAGTGTATTTACCTTGTATCCCGTAACATTTTTATAAACTCTCTTACTTGATTTAGGAGATTTCTTTCTAAGGCAGCTCCTTGAATTTTCTACACAGATAATCATATCTGCAAATAAATATAGTATTATTTTTCCCCTATGATTTGTAGGCATTTCATTTATTTTTCTTGATTTACTTGGCTAGGACTTGCAGTCGGGAGTTGAATGGAAGGTGAGTGTGCATCTATGTTTTGTTCTCAGTTTTGTGGGGAAATGTTTAGTCTTTCACCACCAAATATAATGTGAGCTATAAGCTTTTGTCAATGCCCTTGATGAGGCTGAGAACGTTCCTGTTTCTAGCTTGCTGAGAGATTTCATCATGGCCGTTAGGAAAGGCTCACCAAAGCAACATTTTAAGAAGAGCTGAGGCCAATGAGAGAGGTAGCCATACATTTATTTGGAGGGAGTAGCAGGGCAGGAAGATGGAAGAGCAGATGTCATGAGCCCCAGGCAGATTCCAGCCTGGGATGTCGGGGAATAGATAGGATATAAGAATGATTGGAATGGAATGGATGTGGAGGGCAGAGTAGTAAGAGATGGAATCAGAGGGAAATCAGATGAGGCTCTGCCTGCGTTTACACAACGCCTGGTTTAGGTATTTTTAGGCAGATACAGAGCCATTAGAACAAGGGACTGAAATTACCTAATACACATTTCAAAAGTTTCCCTTGACCTGCCCCACAGACACTAGAATGTCCCAAAGTAAGGGATGAAGTAAGGGAGACAACTTGGATTTTGATAGATTACTGCAGTTAATTGACTAATTAACTAATTACATTGATCATCATGGTCTAGATCAGGTTGAGGGGTGGCTTGAAGTAGAATCCTAGCAATGGAGGCGGTGAGCAGGAGTCACACAGCGGATACTTTTGCAAGTAGAGAAGATCAGATTTGCTTGCGGCTTGGATGTGGGTTGTGAGAGAAACAAAGAAGTAAAGAACCCTTTGGAAACTGGGAAACTAGAGTTGCTAATTCCTAAGAGAGTAGTTTGGAGAGGTGCAGTTTGGGGGATTTGCACGAACTGACTCATTTAGTCCTTGCTACAACTCCATGAAGTCGGTATTAAAATACCTGCCCCCTTTCCCATAAAGGGTAGGAGACAACCAGGGTTTAAGTAGGACTTGTTAAGGATACACAGCAAAAAAAACAGAGCCAGGACATGAACCAGCATTTGGGCTCCAGAGTCTGTGCCTTTCACCATGAATTAGAATTATCAGTTTAAACCCCATCTATAAGATGTTCCTATCCATATTACCAAAGTTATTTGAGTCTGTCTTCTCTCATTGTCTTCTTGATGGGGCTTCTCAAAGCATTATGGGTCTTCTCAAGCAATCAGACCTTAGTTTCATTGAAGCAGCTTTGCTTTCTATTATATTAATTAATATCATTTAATTCTAACCACATGATTATAATTATAAGAGCACAATTAATTATTATAGCTATATAATTATATAAATTAGTTTTAATTATAATTAGCTGATACAATCAATTATTAATTAAATTAATGTTTTTATTTTCTATGATATTAATTTCTGCATTTATCTTTATTATTTCCTCTTTTGTTGGGGGTAATTTTGTTGCTGTTTTTCTGCCAACCACGTAAGTTTCAGAGGGATGATGACTGAGACACAAGATGGTATGGAAAAGAAGGGAATACTTGTAGTTTAGATGAAGGCTTACAAATGGAAACATTTCCATATTTTTTTTAGAACTTAAGGTTGCTAAAATGTAAATGATACTATAGCTTAAATACAAGGCGTATTCAATTGAATATAAAATGGTCACTAAATATGCATGAAATTCAAAACAAATTCAGAGCAAGATTTAATTGGAATGTAGGATACTTGGTGATAACGGGACATCAACATGAGTGGTGCCCCTTGTAGAAGAGAATGGCGGTTTCTGTCTCAATCCTAACGGAGGTCCAGGAGCAGCATCTTTCTCAGTGCTCATGTGGAACAGCCACGTACACAAACGAGGACCCTGTGCTGGGATATCCTATTAAAGCCCCTCGGGGGAGTAGGTGACTCCATGTTTTGGAACAGAGAAATCAGCGTGGGCCTTGACCGTCAGGCATATGGTGGAGCAGACACAGAAGCCAGCATATGGCTCTCCCTACAACCATCTCCCAGCCACATTAGGACAACTGGAAGATCACAAAGAAGGCAAGAGTTGTGGTTTATAATTGAGGTACATGAGGCCTGTGGGAGCCGTGAGAATTTCAAGAGGCTCAAGAGAGTAAATGAAAGGACGTGCGCTATATGGTAGTTCCCAATAACATTTACAAAAACCTACTTGGATACTGCATTGGAATATGTTCCATAGCTGATCCGAGAGAGTACACACCAGCTCTTAACATTACAGACTACCTAATAGTTACACAATGCTTTGGGTCTGGGGCTTAAACATTTTTACCTTGGAAAGTTTTAAGAGTTGGAAAATTGGAAAGTGGATAGTCCCAAAAATCCTACAGTTGGAAGTGGGAAGATCTTGAGTATAGGGAAAATTCAAAGGTCAAAGAAGTACCTTATAATTCCAGAGAGAGGTCATTTTGGAAAAAGGCAGTACCTTGGAAAGCTGGAAACATAGTCCCAGACGGAAGATGTGGATTAAAGTCCTAGTGAGGGGAGAAGGCGCTGTTAAGAGAAGGCAGGTTAAGCCATCACCTGCAGTGCCGGCATCCCATATAGGCGCTGGTTTGAATCCCAGCTGCTCCACTTCTGATCCAACTCTCTGCTATGGCCTGGGAAAGCAGTGGAAGATGGCCCAAGTGCGCGGGCCCCTGCACCCATATAGCTGGAAGAAGCTCCTGGCTCCAGGCTTCAGATCGGCGCAGCTCCAGCCCTTGTGGCCAATTGGGGAGTGAACCAGCAAATGGAGGACTCTCTGTGTAATTCTGACTTTCAAATAAATAAATAAATCAGATACATCTTTTTTTTTTTTTTTTAAGAAACAAGTGGACGTTTGATCACATTTTTTTTTTTTTTCACAGTGAATGTTTCGGCTTAGTAGGTATACTAAGCATCATGAAATGTTCTCAAGTTTCTGAGATAGCAAAATCCTAGCATGCCTGTCCCAAGCTTTAGCTGGTCAAGGAACATCTTCTAATGTTTTGGGGAATGAGTTCGATGTTTCTATAAAACATGAAAACATTGCAACAAGACATTGTCCGTTTTCTTAGCATTTATTTCTGGAGTTTCTAGAGTATATGATTTATTTCCTGCTGCCGCGGTGTTTAGATATTGGACGATCACAGTGTATGACGGTAACCAGATGGTTAAACCTGGAGAAAAGTGGATGGAAGTGCTTGGGCAGGGACATGCAGAGGCTGTCTGTACTGTTTTGGTAACTTGCTAAGTTGGGTGCTGAGCACACGAGGCGTGTGTGTGCACGTGTGTATATATGTATGTGTTTAAATTTACAATCCACTCTTAGGTTTTTAAACCTAAGAAATGCTAATGTTTGTTTTTTAAATATCACAACTCCTCCCTTTTTCTATTTCATGCATATACATTACTTTTTTTTGGTACTGTATTAGCTAATCCAAATGAGAAAAAACATATAGTATTTGTCTTTTTTATGTCTAATTTGTTTCACTATGCATAATGGTCTCCAGTTATATCCATTTTGTTGCAAAACACAGGATTTCATTCTTTTTTTTAATAGCTGGGTAGTGTTCCATCAGGTATATACACACCATTTTCTTTTTCCTCTTTTCAGTTGATGGACATCTAGGTTGATTCCATAACTTAGCTATGTGAATTGAGATACTATAAACATGGGGGTACAGGTAACGCTTTCATATTCATGATTTCATTTTTTGGGTAAATTCCCAGGAATGGGATGGCTGAGTCATATGGTAGATGTATTTTCATATTTTTGAGGAATCTCCAAACTTTCTTCCATAACGATTGAACTAGTTTACATTCCCACCAACAGTGGATTAAGATACCATTTCATTACACCCTCACCAGCATTTGTTATTTTTTGAATTTTGGATCATAGCCATTCTAACTGAGGTGAGGTGAAACCTCATTGAGATTTTTACTTGCATTTCCCTGATGGCTAGTGATCCTGAGCATCTGTTGACATGGCTGTTGGTTATTTGTATTTCTTTCTTTAAAAATGCCTGTTCATATCATGTGCCCATTTCTTAATTGGATTGTCCATTTTGTTGTTGAGTGTTTTGAGCTCCTTATATATTTTAAGTGTTAATCGTTTATCAGATGTATAGTTTGCAAATATTTTCTCCATTCTGTCATTTGTCTATTGGCTGTACAGAAGCTTCTGAGTTGATGTAACCCTATTTGTCTATTTTTGCTTTGATTGCCTGCACCTCTGGGGTCTTATCCAAAAAGTCTTTGCCTGGGCCAATGTCTTGCATGGTTTTCCCTATCTTTCCATCTAGTAATGTGATGGCTTCATGTCTTAGGTTTAGAACCCTGTCCATTGTGAGATGGTTTTTGTATAGGGTATAAGGTAGGGATCTTGTTTCATACTTCTGCATGCAGAGATCCAATTTTCCCAACACTATCTTTAGCCTTTTACCCCTCTTTCTTTTGATAACCAGATTATTCTTAATATTGCACTAATGCAATATTCTCTCAAATCTTATTGAAATTACAAAAAAAAAGATTCTGTTTTATGGCATACGTTGGTTTCAGAGAAAGAGTGGCAAGTTACCTGAAGCCTTGTATTGTTCCCCTCCTTGTGAATCATTGAGTGTGTTCTGAAGTGTGGATCTACCTGTTTCCTCTTAGGAAGGTGTGTTCCCTATGGGCACCAGTGCCTGTCCACTTCTGATCCAGCTTCCTGCTAATGCACCTGGGAAGGCAGTAGAAGACGGCCCAAGTGCTTGGGAGCCTGCTGCATACATGGGAGACCTGGAAGAAGCTCCTGGCTCCCAGCTTCAGCCTGGCTGGTGCTGTTAGTTGTGGCCATTTTGGGAGTGAACCAGTGGATGGAAGATTCTCTCTCTCTCTCTCTGTGTGTGTCTCTCCTTCTCACACTGTAACTCTGACTTTCAAATAAATAAATAAGATCTTAAAAACACCCCACCACGCATTGCTGTGCCCTACTTTCCCACTCTCACCCCACCCCACCCCCCAGAATTTCTGACTCATGTGGGGCCTAGAATTCCCACTGCTAACAAGTTGCCAGGTGGGGCTGGTGTGGACCATACTTTGAACTTTTGCTCCAAGGATCCCATTCATCTGTTTTCCAGGTACTATCTGCTGCAAATGATAGAGTAGCTGCCTGTGTGCAGACTCCTCTCAGGAATCTATTCACACTCAGTCCCTGTTCTTCTTAATAGCCAAGTGCTGCCCTAAAGGGCATCATCTGTGGGCCCCCCGAGCTCTGACTTGGCGCAACCCCCTCCAAAGGTGAGCCAGCCCCATCCGCTGAGGAATCTGAATGGGGGTGCCATGGAAGGAAGCTGCCTTGTGAACCAGCCACACTTGGAGCTGGGATCATCACCATGGCCTTCAGTTGGGCGGAAGCTTGGGAGGGGTCTGGCTGAGGCAGGAGAGTGGATGCTCACCCAGAATCAGAGACCCCAGGGGCTTAGCCTTTCTGAAGCCTTGCGCCTTCCTTGCCTCTTCCTCCCTGACTGCTGAGCCCTTCCCGACTGCCAGGAAGAATTGGCCCCAGGGTTGAATTTCAGCGAAGCCATGAAGAGAAAACGCACCATGAAATTATACGGCTCCTGCAAACAGGGTTGCCATCTGCTTTTTCTTTAGGCCTTTTCTCTCTACGCAGTGCGTTAAACCATTACGGTCTGGTGCTGTCTCCCTTTCTTGGTAATCAGGTGCACATTGGGAAAAGAAAGAGTCCTTAGTTCAACAAGACAGAATGCAGATCAGGCACTAGGAGTACCCAGAGGCCTTAGGGGTTCCCTATCGTGTTCTAAATAGAATATTAATAATGCGATAAGTTTTTTTTTTTCTCAATTTCCTGGACCCATTCTGGGGATGGAATGTGTTGCCTCTTGCTACTTCTCCCTGTTTCTCTGTATGTAAAGATTTATGCACAATCATCCATTTCAACTAATAACATGATTTCCAAATAGCTTTCATTCATCTCAAACTTCTGAGCTTTGGGAGAATGGTGATGTTTCTCTTTTCTCGGCAATTCAAAGAAAAAAATATTAATTACAGGTAAAATAAGGGACCAAAGCCAAACAAATTGAAAAATCCTCTTGCTCTAAAAATGAACATTCTTTAGAATCTTCTAGATTCTCCTTCACATTGCAAGGAAGCCCACAGGTGATTAAATATGGCAAAAACAGGGAGGCATTTTGGTCCCATTTTGGAAGATGAGCTTTTCCGATGCACACTGGGAAGTCCCACGTGGCCTTGAACCCAGTGGCAGCCCATGGGATGAGGCAGGTTTTCTCCTTCCTCCTTTGTCTTGTTTCCACGTGTTCTGTAGTCCCAGCGGGGACTGGTCCATCCTCTCTAGACTGTCCAGGATGAACTGGAATGTGAGACTGTGGAGCCGCAGACACCTAATACCGTTCTCTGTCGCCTCTGCATGTTGACCTGGTGAGAGTTTTCCTGTACATTCTGAGTGATCAGCACCTTACTCCCCTAATCTGAGAGTCAGAAAGGACACTGAATTTTTTTTCCCTAGAAGTCAGTCTGCATCATTGGAAGGACATGTGCACACCCTCTCAGCTTGCTTTGACTTCTTTCCAAATACAATCATCCTTTCTGCAATCGAGGTCCAAAACTCTGAAATAGAATATTCCAGAAATAAGTAATACTAGCTCATGTTTTAAATAATTATCACTACAGTGTGCAGTTAGAAGCATTTTATTTTACTGTGAGTCATAGTTGTTCATCTCTCACTGAGTCTAATTTATCATAGGAATGTATGGATAAGGGGAAACGCAGTGTGTAGGGTTCTGTGCTGACTTTGACATCAGCATTCACTGTGGACCTTGGAATGCATCTCTTGCAGGTCAAGGGATGCTGCTGTGCTGATTTTTGTCTTCTCATTCTCCTGGTAATTTGAGGGTTAGAGATGGGATGTGGGTATCTATGTCTCTCTACTTATGGCAGTTGAGATGGATTTTATCAGAGAGTGTTTGGAGTCTGGTTCAGAATGGCCAGGCACAAGTAAAATGACAGTGGGCCATGCTGGGCTTAGATTCTGTAGAGGAGTGAGTGGCTTTTGCTGTAGCAGTCACTGGTGCAGCCTTGTCTGAGCAGCCCCAGGCAGCAAGGGGCGGTGTGCGGGGACAGTGCTCCTGCCTGTGCATCTCTGTGTGTCCTGTGAGCTGGGTGTGTGCCCTTCCAGCTGGCCCTGGAAAGATGCAGGTGGCAGGTGCCTTCTTCAGCGATGCCCCAGGCCATCACTTTCTTCTTCCTTCTCTGTCTCAGATGTCCCAGGTGGGGGAGTGGCTCTGAGCCTCATTGGGCTGTACACTTGTGAGGCATCCTTGCCATCTGTCCACCACTGCTTCTTTCAGGACTCAAACCTACGGATAATCCTTTTGGTTTTTTTTGACAGGCAGAGTAGATAGTGAGAGAGAGAGAGACAGAGAGAAAGGTCTTCCTTCTGTTGGTTCATCCCCCAAATGGCTGCTACAGCAGGTGTGCTGTGCCGATCTGAAGCCAGGAGCCAGGTGCTTCCTCCTGGTCTCCCTTGGGAGTGCAGGGCCCAAGCACTTGGGCCATCCTCCACTGCACTCCCGGGCCACAGCAGAGAGCTGGACTGGAAGAGGGGCAACCGGGACAGAATCCGGCGCCCCAACCGGGACTAAAACCCGGTGTGCCGGGGGCCATAGCCCGACCCTTTGTACTTATTCTCGGCTGATCCAGCCTTCTCTTCGGTGGTGTCCATGGGTATTTGGAAAGGGGGTTGGCTGCTGGGTCCCCTGAAGAGAAGACTCTGAAAGGGTCTCTCGTCATCCATTCTTACAACCCAACGCTCATCTCTAGAGACCAGCATGTCAAACACAAGGCATGTAGATGGCGATCACTCCCTGTAGCCCATCTATGTCCCATTTGATTCTGAAAATGGCAAGGAACAGAATCCCATTTACTCTGTCTTTCAAAGAGCTCCTGTTGGATTTCCTATTGATGCTTTTATCTTCCCATCTGAAAGACCCTGCCAACCCCTTCGCTATTTTTTAGCTTTGTTGACCTACAGTGGCTGAGTTTGGTGCTTGGACAAAGCCTCTTAACCCAGTCACCAACTCCACCCTGGTTTCCTTGGGGCTGGGTATCCCAGAGAACTGGCCTCCCAGAATCCACTGCAAACAACACAATCTAGGGACAACTGACCTAACAGGCACTCATCTGTCCGTATTTACTGACTGGCTATCATGCCTATGCACTGTTCTAGGTCACTGATTCTCACGTGGAGTCACTGCATGCATTAATCAGACTTCTCTAGAGAAATAGATTTGACGTGATCTTTGGATACTTCTATCCTCTCTTATCTCACCCAAGATCCCTGCTGGATGCCTGAACTGGTACAAAGTACAGAACTACACACACTACACACACACACTGTTTTCCTATATGCATATAGAATGATGGAGTGGAATTTACAAACTAGGCTCAGTAAGACATTAGCTACAATAACTACTAACAACGTAGAATAAGTGTATTAATACGCCATAGTGAAATTGCCAGCACCAATACTTTCGCCCTTTGGGGCCATTATTAAGAGAAAGAAGGGCTGTTTAAAACACAGGCACTGTGATACCAACACAGGGTGTCTGAAAACCAGAACATCTACTGAGGCACTAACAGGCAGGTGGGGAATACAGCATGGAGGCACTGGACAGAGGATGGTGCACATTCTGGGGGGCTCAGGGATATCCCATTGCTCTCTGGAGAAAAGTATTCCATTTGAAACTGCTTATTTCTGGAATATTCCACTTACTGTTGTTGGCCCACAGTTGACTATGGGTAAAAGAAACCAGGGAAAGTGAAGCCTTGAAACAAGGGGTACTCCTGTGCACATAGAGTGATTGAGTATGGGACACGTGGGGACACTGGAGACCCAGGGAAGAGTTGGTGTTGCTTTCTTGCGTCTTTGCTCTTTGGGCCTTTAACTGATTGGACATGGTCCACCACCCTATGGAGTATTATCAGCTTTCCTCAAATGTTCATCTCATGGACTAGTGTTTGACTAAACAGCTGGGCTCCATCAGCGGGTTCACTCCTCAAATGGCCACACCTGCAGAGTCTGGGCCCAGAGGAAGCCAGGAGCCCATAACTCCATCCCGGTCTCCCATACGAGAGGCAGGGACCCACGTAGTTGGGCCATCATCTGCTGTCCTCCTGGACGCGTTAGCAGGGAGCTGGGTTGGAAACAGAGAAGCTAGCACTGGAAGTGGGACGATGATAGGGGACAACAGAACAGGAAGCAGTGGCTTAACCCCCTGTGCCACAATGCTGGCCCCTCCGAAAACATTTTGAAGTGGCTTTGCGTAAGCCAGGCTCTGGGCGAGGCCCTGGGGACACACAGGTGAAGGAGGCAAATCTCCTGCCTCCCTGGAGCCTGGAGTGACCGGGGCTCCCAGATCCTGTGACTTGGAGGGGAGGATTTTGGTTTGAACATCTTTGAGGATGCTGCCTCTGTTTAAGGACAATTAAAGTTTGACTTGCTGATCGGCGCCGTGGCTCAACAGGCTAATCCTCCGCCTTGCGGCGCCGGCACACCGGGTTCTAGTCCCGGTTGGGGCGCCGGATTCTGTCCCGGTTGCCCCTCTTCCAGGCCAGCTCTCGGCTGTGGCCAGGGAGTGCAGTGGAGGATGGCCCAGGTCCTTGGGCCCTGCACCCATGGGAGACCAGGAGGAAGCACCTGGCTCCTGCCATCAGATGAGCGCAGAGCGCCGTCCGCGGCGGCCATTGGAGGGTGAACCAACGGCAAAGGAAGACCTTTCTCTCTGTCTCTCTCTCTCACTGTCCACTCTGCCTGTCAAAAAAGAAAAAAAAAGTTTGACTTGCACTGTGTAGTCAGCATGAAGGCCAAATTTATTATAAAAAGTGCTAGGACGATTAACTGAAAAATCTCCTAGAAATCCTAATGACCAATAATTTTGGTTGGGATAAATATCTTCCAGTTTCTTGAGGATTTCAGTTTTGTTGGCTTGATTCTGCTGCAATAAATCGGCTAATTATATATAAAAATGCTTCTAATGTCTTTATCATCTTTGACTGACATCTCTTTTGTCTTTAGTAAGGAGGAGGTGATTTCTCTAAAAGATTTTGTTTGGTTTTATTGAAAGCAGAGAGACAGAGAGACAAACAGAGATTTTTCCAACCTCTGGTTCACTCGCCAAAATGGCCGCCAACAGCTGGGGCTGGGCCAGGCTGATACCAGGAACCAGGACCTGCATCCTGTCTCCCGCATGGGTGGCAGAGGCCCAAGCACCTGCACCATCTTCTGCTCCCTTCAGGCACATTAACAGGAAACGGGATTGAAAACAGAGCAGGGCCAGCGCCATGGCTCACTTGGTTAATCTTCTGCCTGCAGCATCAGCATCCCATATGGGCACTGGGTTCTAGTCCTGATTGCTCCTTTTCCAGTCCAGCTCTCTGCTGTGGCCTGGGAAGGCAGTGGAAGATGGCCCAAGTGCTTGGGCCTCTGCACCCGCATGGGAGACCAGGAAGAAGCACCTGGCTCCTGGCTTCGGATGGGTGCAGCGCCGGCCATAGCGGCCATTTGGGGGGTGAACCAACAGAAGGAAGACCTTTCTCTCTGTCTCTCTCTCTCTCACTGTCTATAACTCTACCTGTCAAATAAATTTAAAAAAAGAAAAAGAAAAAAAAAGAAAACAGAACAAGACAGACTTGAATGGGTGCTTTGATACGGGATGCCAGTGTCTTGAGCAACAGCTTAACTTGGGGCACCACCACCAGGTAGGCCCCAGCAGGGGTGATTTGTCCTTTCCACTAAACCAGGAAATAAAGTAGACCACACTGGCAGTCTTGCTTCAAGAGTTGGAAGCCTTGGATGGATGCTGGCCAAGCCGTTTAGATTCTCCTTTTAAAATGGATCCAACAATTGCCTTGTCCCCAAGAATCAGCAGCGAATCAATGCTTATACAAATCTTAGTGCTTTGCACACAGTGGGTGCTCAGTAACAGCTCCTCTGCATGATCCTGGATTCTGGCTTCCTATTTTGTAAAATGGCAACATCGCCACCTACCTTGCAGGCGCTGTGAACTTGGCATAAAGTCCCTGCCAGACTGAGTCCTGGGTATGAGGGGCCCCACTCAGAGAGGAGAGAGTCTCATTAGAAGGAGGCTGCACAGGTCTTCACTTATCCATTCAGGCACTATCTGAATGGTGTACACTTACCTGCACCGGGCGAACCTGGGCTGCTTGAGGATGTGCCCGACGAACAGGCAAAGAACAACACGAGGGACAAAGAGGCTCGATTAGACACCTGCTATGGTGAGAGGAGAATGATGGCAGATGAACTCATGCCAGGAAGAAAGAGCCTCCATCACCCATTGCCTCCCGTTCCTCCTCTTGCTTCAAGCTTGGAAGAGCAGACACGGCCCAGTGGATGGAAGGAATTAAGAGAGAGAGAAAGAGAAATCCCACTACCTTCTGCCTTTAAGGGCTTGTACGGTCTTAGGGAAGAGGAGGGGAAAAACGCACCTTTCAGTAAAATTCAGATCTTCATGACTATGCATACCTGGGATGCTGAATTACAGAGATGCGGGCTGTGTTTCATGATCAGAGATGAACAGGGAGGTTTTTTGATCATCTGAAGATGACTGGGTAAATCAAAGGAAGGCTCCAATTTCCATTCAAGGAATGAAGAAACAGGCTCATACAATGGGCTGAAAGGGCCGGCTGGGGTAGGGGAGATTATTTTTGTGTTATTGATGGTTTGTGTCTGGGTGTTGAAAACCTTTTTTTTTTTTTTTTTTTTTTTTGCAGCCCAGGAGCTTGGGGGTAAAGTGGGGTAGGTGCGGGAAGGGATTTAAATGCACCTATGATTGACACTTGGGATGCAAATAAACTTGTGCTTGATGTGGTCGCGTTGCAGCGAGCAGGCTGCAGAGGCGACAGGAGAAACTCAGAGCGAATTCACGTCGGGAAAGGAGCTGTCTGTTGAGGGAATGGGACTGTTGCTATAAGCAGCAGTGGCTCATGGTCCATCCTAACCCTTAGGATGGACTGGAGTCGGGTCTCACTTTCTTGGGAGATCCTCCAGCGCACATCACATCCGAACCCTGTCTGGGACAGGGAGGGATTGAGTAAAAGGCAGCCTTCTTTGGCTTTTGATGAGTCGAGCATTGCTAATCTGAACACCTGAACTGAAATGCTCCAATGCCCAGAGCTTTTCGAATGAAGCTGGGGTCAGGGGCTGGAGCTGGACATCAAGCCCACGTAGTCTAATAGGGGATGTGGGCATATTAACTGCTGGATTGAGCATCCACTCCTCCCTACCGATTTTTAAGGTAAATGTTAAAAAGAGGGAAGATTCCATATTGTCATTATTTGACCTCATTTTTGAGATAACCTCTATCAGTACACGTCTTTTTGTAGGCTAAAAAATTTTTAAGATTTTGTTTATTTATTTGATAAGTAAAGTTACAGACAGAGAGAGGGAGACAGAGAGAGAGAGGTCTTCTATCCACTGGTTCACTCTCCAAATGTCTGCAGCAGTTGGAGCCTACTATGCCACAGTGCCAGCCTCTGTAGGCTAAATTTAGCAGTAGCTTCTTCCTAATGATCTTCTCTTGTATCCCTATTGGGTCATCTTCCACTGCTTTCTCAGACCATTAACATGGAGCTGGATCGGAAGTGGAGCAGCTGGGATTTGATCCAGTGCCCATAGGATCCTAGCGCTGCAGGCAGAGGCTTAACCTGCTGCACCACAGTGCTGGTCCTAGGGAAAGGAGTGGGAGGGACAGCATGGCTCTGTCAGGACTGTGCCATGCCTCCAGGAGTCTTCACAGTTAGTAGAAACCAGTACAAATGACCAGTTTCTGGTCCAAGGCTTAGGAAACCTATGCTGGTTTAGGCAGGGGAAGTGTTGTATCAGCTCCCAGCTCTCCAAGGGGTAAACACTTCCATCAGTTGTATCTTACAAGAGGTGGCTTAATTCATTGCACCATAATGCCAATCTCTAAGTTTTTAAAAATGCTTATTATTTGAAAGATAGAGAGAAAAAGAGAGATCTTCCAACTATTGGTTCATTCCCCAAATGCCTAGAATAGCTAGGGTTGGGCCAGGCTGAATTCAGGAGCCTGGAACTCAATAGGAGTCTCCCACATGGGTGGCAGAGATGAACCTACTTGAGCCATCATCTGCTGCCTCCCAGCGTGTGCTCTGGCAGGAAGCTGGACTGGAGAACAGAGCTGGGACTCTAACACAGCGCTCTAACGCAGGATAGGGGAGTCCTAAGCAGTGGCTTAACCATCGTGCCAAACACCCACCCCCAAAGGCATTACTTCTAAAGCTCTTGATTTGCATTGCCAAGTCCTTTCTCAAAAGCTACAACAGTTTACAGCATATCCTGCCTGGAACTGAATACTATCATTAAGAAGAAAAGGTAGTCTATGTAGCAGATGGAAGATGGTGTATTTGTGTTATTTTCTTCTTTTTGTTACTAGAATATGAATACTTTCCTTTTCAGTGTTTCCATCAGTATTGATAATAAGTAAATTAATTAATATACAAGTTGAATATCCTATTGGAAATGCTTGGAACAAGATGTGTTTCAGATTTGGGATTTTGGAAAATTTGCATAACATGATGACATAGGGTGGGGATGAGGCCCAAGTCTATACGCCTTATGTATATAGACCGAAGGTTATCTTATACTATATCTTAAAAAATTTTGTGGCTGAAACAAAGTTTCATGATATGGAATTTTCCACTTGTGGCAATATGTTATGTTGGTGCTCAGAAGGTTTAAGGATTTGGAGCTGTTCACGTTTCAGATTTTCCAATTAAGGATGCTCAACCTGTATCTGGGCCAGGCTGTGTCTTAGGGTGATGTAAGTTCAAGGCCATCGTTTATGTGAAATGATAGTGGCACCGTCCTGGATAAAGCCCCGCCTCTGATAATGTTTGGAATGACGTCCCAAAGAAGACGTACTTTTTCTGAGCAAGGCACTCTCTTCTTGATGTTGGCAATTGCTGAGTGATCCAGGTGGAAATTTGCTGAGCTCAGTGCTCCTCTCCCATCTTCTTCCTCCTCCCCCTCCCAATTTCAGATCCTAATCTGCTCAGTCTTGCAGATGCTAACTGCTCCCCCTCACCCACACATCTGGGTAGATCAGCATTTGCACGGCTGGTTTGCGTATTACCAGCATCTGTCAACCCTCTTTCCTCTCTAATTGCTCTTGGGGCGTTTGGAGGAAAAGCCTGCCTTGGGATCTATACATTCACAGGAAAACAGTGCAAAGGAGTCACAAACTGGAGCACATTTGGAAAGAATGGCTAAAGTTGACTTCTTTTTTCTTTTATTATTTATTGCTGAGCTGTTGAGTCATCATAAAATAAGCATTCGGCTGACGGCTTTCTTTGGTCCTGTTCAGCCAGCTGTCCCCCTGGTGGAGCACAGGGTGCCTGGTGGGACGGATGCATTTGAAAAAAATCAGAAAAAAAAAAAAAAGAAAAAGAGGGGGACGGGGGAGGGTGGTGGGAGGCTACCAATTCCCTCCTGAGGTCATAGGCCCTTTATGATGCAAACCCCTGTCTTTCACACTGACTGCACAAAAGCCGAATTTGCAACACATCCAGGTGCGAAGGCATGCAGGAGAACTAAATGCAGCACCAGAGAGGGCGGGCTATAAGTCACTGAGATCAGCTTTGATGGCCAGCAGGTGGAAAAATCAAGGCTGCCCCCCTAGAGACTGCAATGGGCACTGGTCTTGATTAGCCATGTTTTTTTTTTCCTCCCCCAAATAAATGGCACACAGGCACCATGAAATCTTTAAGCTGGCAGGTGGCACAGAATGATCTAAAAAATGCCTTGCCACACCAATGGGGATGCGTTTTGGAGGCTGCCTTATTTAAGGGCCAGACTGTGCTGCTGAGTGTCTATGGGATGAAGTATCTGGGGATGAATTAAGGCAGAAATAATCAACTTAGAGCAGAGAATGAACCCTGAAGGCTTGGGTACAACGTGAGAAGGTGGTCTGATGGTACTGAGTGGGTTTTAGTGCTGTCAGACTGTTATGCAAATATCATCCAGCAAAAATGGATATTGGTGTAAAGACACAGTATCTTCTACCCTCATCAGTAACAGCTGCAATCCTAGGGGCAGTTTTGTTTGGCCCATTTTTGATGATAACCCAATTATCAGAGCTTTCTGGTGATCTTAAGAGCTTGTTCCTTATGTCGGTGAAAAACTGATACATGTGCAAGGGGTCTTCAAACACACATGGAAAATGTGTGTGATGATAAAGCCTACGCATGGATTTTAATTATTTACACCAAAATAACCTTAATTTTATTTTTCCGTGAACTCATTGAAGTACTCTTTTATGTTTCTATATCTCTATTTTTAAAATTTTTTATTTATTTTATTTTATTACTGAAAGAAGAGACAGAGAATCTCTCTCTCTTTTTAAAGACTTATTTGCTTATTTGAAAGGCAGAGTTACAGAGAGAGAGAAGGATAGACAGAGATCTTCCATCCACTGGTTCACTCCCCAACTGACCACAATGGCCTGAGGTTGGCCTATCCGAAGCCAGGAGCTAGGAGCTTCTTCCTGGTCTCCGATGTAGGCACAGGGGCCCAAGGATTTGGACCATCCTTTGTTGCCTTTCCAGGATCATTAGCAGGGAGTTGGATTGGAAGTGGAGCAGCCAGGACTCCAACAAGTGCCCATATGGGATGCCGGCACTGTAGGGTATGGCTTTACCTGCTACGCCACAACAGCCAGCCCCAGAGAATCTCTTATCTACTATTTCACTCACTAACTGTCTGCAAGAGCCAGAGCTGGGCCAGGCTGAAGTCAATCCAACTCTCCCACATGGGTGACAGGGACCAAACAGATTGAACCATCCCCACTACCTACCAGGGTGAACAGTAGCAGGGTGACCCAGGACCCAGAGCCAGAGCACTCTGATACAGGATGTGGGCATCTCAAATTGTCTTAACTGGTGTACAAAATGCCCAAACGCCTCTGACCATTTCTATACACCATTGCACTCCAACCTCCGCAAGGACTGGAGGCAGATGAGAGGGGACCTCTGTCTTGGCCAGGGAGGTGGCTTTCTCCCACTTTGCTTTCTGGGCTGTGGGTTGCTATTTCTTGGACAGTTTCTATTTTGTTTTTCCAAAGGAGGTGCAATTTGTTGCTCCCCTTATGAGAGAAGAGACAGCCTTTGGGGGAAAATTGCATGGTAAAAAGCAAAAGAGGGAAGAGATGGAGAAATTGGATCTAAGTGGCATCACTGAGCTGCTGGATCAAGTCCTACCTGAAGGCTGTCTATGCCTGCACTTTACAGTGAACAGGCTGACACAAATGAAATTGCCAATATCCGACTGTGACTCAGCAGCAGCACAACCTTTTCTCATGGCTTTCCTCAAAGTGTAACCAATGTGAACACTCCAGGGGTTATTTGAGATGCAAACCTTCCATGTGCCTGCGAGCCCCTCATTTTGCACTTGCTGCATTGCTGGGCCCCCTCACCTTCACCTAGTCCCTCTCCACACACTGCCTCCAGATTAACTTTGTTTGACACTGCTTTCCCCGCTCTGGAGTGCTCTGGGGCTGCCTGGATCAAGGATAAATGCATTTGCCTGGCTGGTTAGGCCTTCCTCCAATAGCTTTTCTTCTCGTACTTTCCAAATAGGAGACCCCTCCATGCCACTCAAACCACTATAGGCTTCATCCTGACTATAGACCCGCCATGTGCACCTGCAACCCTCTCTCTCCCTCTCCCTCCCTCCCCGTACTCACAAGGCCTCCTCGGCACCTTCTGTTTAACCAGATCCCTGTCTCTCCATGAATTCCCATCACCATTGAACATCTGTGCCATGTAATGCATATTTAATTACATGCTAATTACTTCACACCTACAAACTCTGCTTCTTAAGGCTGCATCGGTTGTTTATTGTATCTGTTTCGGGAACCTTCTTTTTTTTTTTTTTTTTTTTTTTTTTTGACAGGCAGAGTGGACAGTGAGAGAGAGAGAGACAGACAGAAAGGTCTTCCTTTTTGCCGTTGGTTCACCCTCCAATGGCCGCCGCGGCCGGCGCGCTGCGGCCGGCGCACCGCGCTCCTCCGATGGCAGGAGCCAGGAGCCAGGTGCTTTTCCTGGTCTCCCCATGGGGTGCAGGGCCCAAGCACCTGGGCCATCCTCCACTGCACTCCCGGGCCACAGCAGAGGGCTGGCCTGGAAGAGGGGCAACCGGGACAGAATCCGGCGCCCCGACCGGGACTAGAACCCGGTGTGCAGGCGCCGCAAGGCGGAGGATTAGCCTGTTGAGCCACATCGGGAACCTTCTGACCAGTACAGTGTAGTGCACAAAACAGGAACAAAAGCATGAGTATTGAATGACTGGGGCTGGTGTTAAGCCACCGCCTGCAGCACCCACATCCCATAAGGGCACCAGTTCAAGTCTTGGCTGTTCCACTTCTGATCCAGCTCCCTGTTAATGTCTTTGTGAAAGCAGCAGATGATGGCCCAAGTGCTTGGGCCCTGACACCTATATGGGAGACCCAGATAAAGCTCCTGGATCCTGGCTTTGGCCTGGCCCAGCTCTGGCTGTTGCAACCATTTGGGGAGTTAGTCAGTGGATAGGAGATCAATCTCCCCACCCCCACACTGCACACAAACTTTCTCTCTGTATCACTCTGTCTTTCAAATAAATACATCTTTTGAAAACTGTTGAATGAGATTTTCTAGAGCTAAACATTTAGGCCATTGAGCTTCACCTTAGATATAAATTAAGAAAGATCATCAAGAGATGAGGGCTTATCCAAGCTGAGATTCTGAACTAATTACTTTCGCATATTCATTTAGCAAGGCCATTTATCTGATATCTATTTTATTTTTATTTATTTGAGAGGTACAGAGACAGAAACAGCTGAGGCTGGGCCAGACCAAAGCCAGGAGCCCAAAACTCCATCCTGACCTCTCACATGGGCGCAGGGGCCCAAGCACTCGGGCCAACCTCTGCTGCTTTCCCAGGTGCCTTATTAGCAGGGGGCTGGATCAGAAGCAGAGCAGTAAGATTGGAACTGGTGCTGCAATATGGGGAGCTGGTGTCGCAGGCAGAGGCTTAAGCCACTGTATGTACCACAGCACCAGCCCTTAGTTCACTTTTTAAAAAATATTAATTTATTTCTTTGAAAGACAGAGAGATTCACATCCAGATGCCCACAGCAACTCCAGGCTGGGGTTGCTGGGGAGGGCACAAGGAAAGCTGGTGCCAGGAACTCAATCCAGGTCTCTCCATATGGGTGGCAGGGACCAACTGCTCCCGCCATCATGGCTGCTCCCCATAAGCCCGCATTGGTAGGAAGCAGCAGGAGACAGGAGTGGAGCCAGGTACCGAACTCAGGTACTCTGATACAGCATGTGGGTGTCACCATCAGTGTCTTAACCAGCAGGCCCAATGGCATTGTTGACATCACTTCCAACAGAGACTTCCACGTTCAAACACACCTGTTGGTTTCAGTCCAGACAACAGAAGAACGCATTGGTACCCAAACCCAACTGCAGTTTAACAATCTGGGTGCTCACTGAGGGCTTGCGGAGCTGGAAGCCACCTCGAGTTTCCTAACGGAGCTGAACCAAGGGCTGCGCAATTTGGCTTCTGTTTCATGCTAACCAAAAGCATCTCCCCAGGAGCCAGCAGCTTCCTTGGAATCCCACAAGGCATCTTGGACGCTGAACAGACTCCCAGCCCCATCCAATGAGCTAAATGTAAATGGACCCAGAGACATCAAGCTTGTGTGTGTGTGTGTGTTTCTTTTTTAAGGATAAACAAGCATAAACAATTTAGAGGAAAGTATTCTTAGGGGTAAGCCACAGTTGGATGCTCGCAGATCTCAACACCCTGGAAAAGTGGTTGAAGGGTTCTTACTGATCCCATGACATCTGAAAACCTGACCAACATTTTTGTGGCCTCCTGGCTTTTTGAGACCCCTGAATATGCACCCGTCTACCCAAAAGCCCCAGCCCACTCAACACAACTAAACTCATCAAGGGAGCATGGTGGTGGGTGGTGCTCATCCTGGATGGCTATGACGCTGGTGATTTGTTGCAAACAAGCAAGATTTCTGGCCCAGGTCTTTGGAGCCTTCTTTTCCACTATAGAAATGACCCTCGGCATATTCTTCCCTGTCTTATGTCTAGAATTCTGAGAAGAAGGAAATGCTGGGGCCAGCACTGTGGCTTAGCAGGTTAAGTCGCTGCCTGCACCCTGTATGAGCATTGGTTTGAATCCCAGCTGCTCCACTTCCCACACAGCTCCCTGTTCATGGCTTGTGAAAACAGCAGAGGATGGCCATAGTCCTTGGGCCCCTGCCATCCATGTGGGAGACCCAGCTGGAGCTTCTGGTTCTTAGCTCCTGGCTTTAGCCTAGCCCAGCCTTAACTATTGCAACCATATGGGGAGTGAACCAGAGGGTAGCTTGCTCTCTCTCTCTCTCTCTCTCTCTCTCTATATATATATATATATATTGCTCTCTCTCTGTAAATCTACTTTTTTTGGGGGGGGGCAGGCAGAGTGGACAGTGAGAGAGACAGAGAGAAAGGTCTTCCTTTGCCGTTGGTTCACCCTCCAATGGCCGCCGCGGCTGGCGCACCGCGCTGATCCGATGGCAGGAGCCAGGTGCTTCTCCTGGTCTCCCATGGGGTGCAGGGCCCAAGCACTTGGGCCATCCTCCACTGCACTCCCAGGCCATAGCAGAGAGCTGGCCTGGAAGAGGGCAACCAGGACAGAATCCGGCACCCCGACCGGGACTAGAACCCGGTGTGCCGGCACCACTAGGTAGAGGATAAGCCTAGTGAGCCGTGGCACTGGCCTAAATCTACCTTTCAAACAAATAAAATAAATCCTCAAAAACAAGAAAGGAATGCTAGCGCATCCTTTAACAGCCTATTCTACTATCCCATAAACTTTATACTTCCAGAAATGTTTATCTCTTAAAATCCTGTTTGTATGGGTTTGTATGCATTTGGCACAGTGGTTAACATGTTGCTTAGGATGTCCGCTTCCTATAGCTGAGTGTGTGGGTTCGAGTCCTGGTTCCACCTTCTGATTCCAACTTACTGCCAGAATGCACCCTGGGAGGAGCAAGTGATGGTTCAAGTCCTTGGATCCGGCCACCCACATGGGAGAGCTAGACTGCATTCTAGCCTTCTGGTGTTGGCCTGGCTCAGCCCTTGCTATTGCAGGAGTGAATCAGAGAATGGAAAATCAATCTTCCTGCGGGTCACTGTCTGTCTGTCTTTTTTTTTTTTTTTTTTTAAGATTTTGTTTATTTATTTAAAAGGTAGAGTTACAGACAGTGAAAGACAGAGAGAGAGGTCTTCCATCTGCTGGTTCACTCCCGAAATGGCCTCAATGGCCAGAGCTGGACCGATCTGAAGCCAGGAGCCAGGAGCTTCTTCCGGATTTCCCACATGGGTGCAGGGGCCCAAGGACTTGGGCCATCTTCTACTGCTTTCCCAGAGAGCTGGAGCAGAAGTGAAGCAGCCGGGACTCGAACCGGTACCCATATGGGATGCCGGCACTGCAGGTAGTAACCTTACCCACTACACCACAGCGTCAGCCCCATGTCTGCCTTTCAAAAAAAAAAAAGGTGGAAATAAAAATCCCTTTTGCTTTTATCCTTCATCATAACAGGGCCAGAGCCTGGGCTTAAGGTGGCACCGTATTGAATCGTGACATTTAGATCCACCCTCTCTTTTTGGGATTAAATAATTATAATTTATTTCCTTCCAGTCTTAATTTTCTAGCACTGTAACTATTTTTTCTTTTTCTTTTTCTTTTTTTTTTTTTTTTTCAGTTTCTTCTGGTTTTGCTTCCCTGAGGAAAGCCTGTGGGACAGTGAGGCAAGATACACTGACCCCTATTTCCCTCTGAGTCTCAGCTTCAGGAGGCTTTCTGGATAATTACTAAAGTAAATCTTTGAGGCCACCATTTTCTTACAGATTGGGAGATATCCTAAATTAAATTTAGTTTGAATTGCCATACTTGGTAGACCTCAGCTAAGACAATCTTATTAATGAAAGCATTTGATGGCTGATTGGATTTGGGTTTCGCCAAAAGACTACATAGAACCCAGGAAAGTAAGAGAGAAAAGCTTGCATTGTGTTTAGCACTTGTTTTATTTTATAATTCCCAGATCTTGTTAAAAACATGGGGGAGGTACAAGAATGAAGGAGGAGAGCTCTTAAATCAAACGAAAGCTGCCAGTGGACGAGACCTTGGCCTTGGAAGGTTTTGTTTTCCCCCATCGCTGACCCCCGATGAAGAACAGAAAAGAAAACTTTCTGGACTTTTCTGAACAGAATGTAACACTGGAAAGCTCTTAATTTGAGGTGCTGAAACTCAGCTATTTCCTGTACTGTACACTGGTCTAAAGTCTGAAAAAAACCCTCAACTGTTATTCTTTCAATTACAAAAGTAACACGTGTTCTTTGTGGGGGAAACTTTGAAGAAAGGAGAAGAAAGGAGAAAAAATTCTCATAATTTTACCATATGGAGAAATATAACTAATGGTTTTATAAATGTCGAATATTTATCTCTAGTCTCTTTATTTTCTCCCTTGTCCTTGTGAAAATTACAAAATGAAAGTGTGCTGGGCATGCTGGTTTGTAGCTTCCTTATCTCATAACAGGAATTATTCTTGAACAAGATATTATTTGATGGCAGAATTACATGTTTATATCATAATCACGGTAAGGTGTTTTTTTTTTTTTTCTTTTTGCTATCACAAACAATGTTCTTACCAGCAAATATCCTTGGTCCTAAATCGTTGTGCTAAGCCAGTGTTTTCCCTTCTGATACACTTACAGACGGGGAACCACTGGATCAGGGTGTATAAAACTGTACAGGTCTGGGTGTGGATCAGAAAGATGAAGGCATTCTGTATGTCCACCAGTAAGATAGCAATGTTTCGTAATTTCAATTCTGTATATTTTAATGAGCAGTTCTAACTCAGATCCAAAATAATAGCTCTTTGTTTTACTTGATTATTAACAAATTTGAATATTAAAATATTATCATTTCTATACATGCTCTTGACTTATTTGTCAAGGGTGAGATGCATTTTTAAAAGATGGATTTCCTAGTTATTAATTTGTGTCAGTGTTCTTACGGATGATCACAGACTTTAAATGGCACTGCATCCCAATAGGCCCTCATGAGTTTAAAATAATGTAAGCTGAGGGGCCGGCACTGTGGCTCACTTGGTTAATGCTCCGACTGCAGCACTGGCATCCCATATGGGCATTGGGTTCTAGTCCTGGTTGCTCCTCTTTCATCCCAGCTCTCTGCTGTGGCCCGGGAAGGCAGTGGAGGATGGCCCAAGTGCTTGGGCCCCTGCACCCGCATGGGAGACCAGGAGAAGCACCTGGCTCCTGGCTTCGGATCGGCGCAGTATGGGCCATAGTGGCCATTTGTGGAGTGAACCAACGGAAGGAAGACCTTTGTCTCTCTCTCTCTCTCACTGTCTAACTCTGTCTGTCAAATAAATAAAATTAAAATAAAGAAAATAATGTAAGCTGAAGATGCATTTGCTAAACCCAGCCAATGGACCCATGTGTTGGACATGCTTTAATTGCCCAGAATCCTTACTTTGGTCTACAGTTGGGCAAAATCATTTAATAGAAACCTATTTTATAATGACGTGTTAAAGATCTCATGTGACTCATACATCCTGTGCTGAAAGTGAAAAAACAGGGGCCAGTGCTGTGGCATAGCTGGTGAAGCTGCCGCCTACAGCGCCGGCATCCCATATGGGCGCCAGTTCGAGTCCCGGCTGCTCCACTTCCGATCCAGCTCTCTGCTATGGCCTGGGAAAGCAGTAGGAGGTGGCCCAAGTGCTTGGGCCCTTGTACCCACGTGGGAGACCCGGAAGAAGCTCCTGGCTCCTGGCTTCAGATTGTTGTGGCCAACTGGGGAGTGAACCAGCAGATGGAAGACCTCTCTCTCTCTCTCTCTCTCTCTCTCTCCCTCTCCTCTGTCTGTGTAACTCTGACTTTCAAATAAATAAAAAAAAATCTTAAAAAAGGAAAAAGAAAGTGAAAAAACAGAATAGTGAGTATGTTCTCACACCACTATAAAATTGAAAAATCTTAAGTCATACCACATGCAGTCAGGGACAATGGAATAGACAATTCATTTTTCTCTCATATGCTGAAAATATTTCTCTTGGCTTTTGATGGGTGCTTATTTATTTTGGTATAATACTATCCTTACACTTCAGATAATGCTGTTAATTAAACTGCCATACCATGGAGTAAACTACCTGAGTGTCTCCTTGCCCTGGTCTATATTTGAAGAAGTTGGGGGACAGTATTTTAAGTTTCTTCTTTTGCTTTGCTCTTTGGTAGCCAGCTTCAAAAACCTACTTTGTATAGAAAACCATTTTATTCAGACATCAAAAGAATGAGTAGAGGATTTTAACATGAGTGCATTCAATATTTTCAGCCTCCTTTGTGTCTGTGTGTTGTACATCCCTTTTTAATTAAGGGAGTGGACTTTGCTCCCTTGGCTTTTGATGAGACTTTTCTATTTTATTAGTTTCCTTGGAGAATCAGCTCTTGGATTTTGGAAAATGGTTTCCACTCATTATTTATTAATAATAAATTTCCATTTATTATTTCCTTATTTATTATTTTACACTTACTACTTTCTTCTTGCTATTTTCCTTGAGTTTCATTTATTCCCCCGAGTATTTTTTGGGTCAAGTGTTGGAGCCTCTTTTCCTGGAACCCCATCCAGGGCCCTGCTCAGTGGTAGGCCCAACCTCAAGGCCCAGGAGCTCATTCTTTTGTTTTTCTGGTTTCAGAAGTCATCCTACCAATGCACTCGTCTCACCCACTTGACCTAAAGCATCAGTACATCCCCAAAGCTTCCTCCATTTTTTCCCCTCTACTCCCCGTTCTTGCTCTCTTAACACCTAAATTACTTTGAATATACTTTCCAGTTTTCCTATTTATTTGTTTAATTTCCATCTCCCCTACCAGTCTGTGAGCTGCCTGAGAACAGAGATTTTATTCTGTCTTGTTCATTGCTTTTCCTCCAGTTTTGAGAAGAAAGCCAGCCTGGCAATAGTGCTCCATAAAAATTTGGGGATGGGAGGAGGAATGTGTGTGCTCAGTAAAATTTTTTTTTATGACAAAAACATTTGTCTACTGTGTGAATAAGTGAGTGAATCAATGAATGACTAAAATAGCTTTGGGCCCCTCAAAGCAGGAAGTGTTGACTAGCAGAAGAGGCAGCTCTGCTTCAGAGAATCGCCTTCGTGTCCCCATTGTAACTGTGCATTTTCCCAAGTTCACAGACATCTCTTGGAGTCCTAAAGTTGTCTTCATAGTTAGCAGATGGTAATGAGACAGGAGAGTCCTTGGGCCCAGAAACCTGAGTCTCTTCTGGCCTTTGCCATAGCCTCACAGAGAGTCAACTCTCCTTGCAGGATTAAAGTGTAATTTAGAAAAAGAAAAAAATGACATGGAGGAAAAGAAAAAGGATCATTTATCTTTATACGGCACCTTTTCCTCTATAGCACTTTCAGTATATAATTATTTCCATGTATGTTGATGTACTCATCTATTTGTGTGCAAGGCAAATAGCAAATTGTTGTGGCCGGTGTTGTGGCCTAGCAGGTTAAGCCTCTACTTGTACCACAGTCATCCCATATGGGCACTGGTTCAAGACCCAGCTACTCCACTTCCAACCCAGTTCCTGCTAATGCATTTAGGAAAGCAGGGCAAGATGGCCCAAGTCTTTGGGCCCCTGCACCAGTGTGGGAGACCTAAATAAAGCTCCTGGCTTCTGGCTTGGGCCTGGCCTAGCCCTGGCCATTGCAATCATTTGGGGAGTGAACCAGTAGATGGAAGACATCTCTCTCTCTCTTTGCTTCTCCCTCTCTCTGTCTGTATCTCTGACTTTCAAATAAATATTTCTTTCTTAGAAAAGAAAATTGCTTAACATCTTTGGAAAGAGAAGAAAAAGAAAAATTTTAAGCAGATTTCCAATGAGTGATTTATCAGGAATCAGGGTTTTAACATGAGTGCATAGGGTTTTCAGATGACTAGGATGCTCAACATGATCAATGAACAAACAGGATTTTAATAGGAGGTGGTGGAAAAGGAGAGTAACCTTCTAATTAAAGTTAAAATGCGAGGCATCTTATGGGACTGTGGTAGATTGTGTCATAGCCAAGTTCTCTGCTGCTCTTCTATTCATATGCTTTGCTTTGTGATCTTACGGTTGGTTTTGCCCTTGAAAATATGACTGGATTTAGCCCCCAATGGAGTCACAAGCCATGATGTGCTGTTCTTGCATTTGTGCACAAGATAACCTCGCATACTTCCCCTGGAGTTGTTTGTGTTTCTGTCACTGACACAGGAGAGAACGCCCTGGTTTACTCTGTGGTCTGCGGAGGAGGTGGAGAGATGTGTGGACTGGTGTTGAGAGCTCTCCCATTCAGCCAGTGCCTACCAGTGCACAGATCTCAGAGCATACATTGTTGCTGCAGGTCACTGAGTTTCCCAGTGATTTGTCACAGAGCCATAGTTCACTGATACAAGGAAGATGACCTAGTGGGTAAGGAGAAAGGCAGGTACTTTTGGGTTACCCATGGGTGCAATTCTGGGGTCCTCTTTTGCGATATTATGACTTTATGCACTTCTGACTTTCTTTATTACCTGATTTTTAATTCAGATGTTTCTCTGGGTCTTTGTTGGAAGTTCACACTCCCAGGCCCATTCCCAGGTTTACTGGGTCAGACACTCGGGCTGGGAGACCTGTCAGCTGTGTTTTAACAAGTCTTCCACATGATTCTAATGCCCGTTGTTGGAGACCTGGTGCTCGCCACACAACAGAATCACCTGACGGGCATTTTCGAGAAACAGACTGTTTTTTTAAAAAAATATTTATTTATTTATTTATTTGAAAGGCAGAGTTACACAGACAGAGGAGAGGCAAAGAGAGAAAGAGAGAGAGAGAGAGAGAGAGAGAGAAAGAGAGAGAGAGAGAGAGAGAGAGAGAGAGAGAGAGAGAGAGAGAGGGGGCTTTCATTCGCTGGTTCACTCCCCAGATGGCTGCAACGGCTGGGACTGTGCTGATCCAAAGCCAGGAGCCAGGAGCTTCTCTCAGGTCTCCCACACGGGTGCAGGGGCCCAAGGACTTGGGCTATCTTCTACTGCTTTCCCAGGCCATAGCAGAGAGCTGGATGGGAAGTGGAACAGTAGGGACTCGAACCGGCGCCCATATGGGATGCCGGCACTGCAGGCAGCAGCTTTACCTGCTAGGCCACAGCGCCAGCCCCCAGAATCAATCCTTATTGACCAGTAATTCTAGAACCTGGCACCAACTAAAGCAGGCTAGCACTGGAACCATTTGTGGGTTCGATGCTGGGCTCTCCTACTGTTCACCCTCTCGGCGTTCTTTGCCACACTCCATTCGAGCTCTCAGTGTCGTTTGCCCATCCCTGGTAGCAAGAGCTCGGTGGAGCTCCCTTGCTTCCTATCAATCCCTTTGCACCCAACCCTCCACCAGAATTCTGTTCAGGGAACCTTCTGGTAAAACGATCGACTGGCTCGCCACCTCTAGGGCTGGTGTTCAGCTTCTCCTTGGGGGCTGGTGACGGCTGCATGCTGTGAGCCTGGAACACAGAGCGCACTTCAACTTGGTCAGCTCCACAGGAGCGTTGCAGAATGGACCCCACCCGTCCCCGGCTGGGGCTGCCCTGTTTCCTCACACGCGTCCAGCGCTGGGCCCCTGAGTGTTCCATGAGGTGCCAGAGTTTTGCCAGCAACACCTCAGAAAGGTCATCTTTTTGACCTCACGTTTCTTGTGTAAGCTCCTTCGGGGCAAAGATCAAATCTTTTGTTTAGCTACACTTCCTTGGCTGCACTTAGCTAAAACCTGGCCACAGCAGCCTCAGAGGGAATCCCGGTGAATGAGTGGGTGTGAGAAAGAGAAATAAATAGCCCTGTCCTTGGGTCAAGGCAGGGGAGCTGGGCAACTCTCCCAGCCTGCTGGAGACCCAGCCCCTCAGCTGCCCGGGTGCTTCGCCTGCCTCTGATTGATGGATGCCTTTTGCATCTGGGCTGCTTCCCAGAACAGCCTCTCCTCACCTTGAGGAATGCGATCTGGAAGGCTCACATGTTCCCTAAAGCTGGAGGGTTTCCCGGTAACGTGGCTCCGGGCCTCCACGGGGCTGGGTGCACGGGAGACCCCTTGATGTTCACGCTCCGTGCTTCCGGCCAGGGGAGCACCCGATAACCCCGGGGAGGAAGCGGGGTGGGTTGGGGGGACCGGGCTCTCTGTGGCCCCCTCCTCACTCGTCCTTTTCATGACAGTCATATATTTTGGGTCTGTTTTCAAGTCCCCGCAGCCCCAGTCCCTGCTCAGCGCAGCTATAAAAATGGAGATCCTTTCATGTCCTCGCCAGCACCCATCTTCTCCACCTCCTTGATCATTCGGCGAGCTCGTCTCTGAACTCGGTCCAAACTGTCTGTCTCCCTGGGATCCCTCGTCTCCCCAGCCCAGATCCGTCTCCCAGGTGCGGGGGGTGATTAGCACAGAGGAAGGAGCCGTGCACACTGTGATTAGCGGCGTAATAACAGTGATGTTCCTAAGAAGAGGAACCTCGCGCTGACAGCGCACCTGGGCTCCAGCAAACCCCGCGAAGCCGCTGCTACAGCCCCGGGGTTCTGATCTCTTGTTTTAGTGCAACGCTGATCCTTCTTCCTCTCATGGCTACGGGAAGAGGAGTCGGTTGTGAGAGTTTAGAAAAATTCGGGGCCGGCGCTGCGGCTCACTAGGCTAATCCTCCGCCTGCGGCGCCGGCACACCAGGTTCTAGTCCCAGTCGGGGCGCTAGAATCTGTCCCGGTTGACCCCCTTCCAGGCCAGCTCTCTGCTGTGGCCCGGCAGTGCAGTGGAGGATGGCCCAAGTGCTTGGGCCCTGCACCCCGTGGGAGACCAGGAGAAGCACCTGGCTCCTGGGTTCGGATCAGTTTGGTGCACTGGCCGCAGCGGCCATTGAGGGGTGAACCAACGGCAAAAGGAAGACCTTTCTCTCTGTCTCTCTCTCAAATCACATACCAATGATACAGAATCTCGAGAGCAGAGATAGTCACTGTTATGCCTGGAGTTTTTTTTCTTTATGCTATATTTGATATACTTCCTCTCAAGCTCACCTGTCTAAATATATGAGTTATAGGTAGATGCCAATCTGTATATTAAATGCTGTTTTTTCTCTAAAAGGACTCTTCTACATCATTGGGTATGTTTTTATGCATATTTTATTTTATTGTTCGTTTTCTACTAAATTTATTTGGCAGGTAGAGAGAGAGAGAGAGAGAGAGAGAGAGAGAGAAAGAGAAATTTTCCATCCACTCCCCAAATGATTTCTACAGCCAGCAGATATGGGCTAAGTGGAAGCCAGGAGCCAGAAACTCAGTCCAGGTCTCCATACCTACAGCCTTCCACGGTGTGCATTAGCAGGAAACGGGAATCAGAGCGGAGCCAAGATTGGAACCCATGATGCTCGATATGTGACGTGAACGTTCCAAGCAGCGCTGTAACTGCTCCACGAGACACCCATCCCTACAGTGTATTTTGTGTGGTTATGAGACCTGCCTGTTCAGTTGCGGGTACCGTCATTTCTTGATGTGTGGCTGTGTGGGTTGTTGCTGAGTTGTGTTGTTATGAGAATACTCCAGAGGCGAACCAAAGAGGGAAAGCAGAATGGCTCTCTGAGTGAGCGAAGCGATGTTGTGTCTGCAACTTAACCCCTTACCCACACAGACAGAGATGACCTGGAGATGGGGCGAGGGGCAGGAACTAAGCAGAATAAGCAGGGTTACCTATCAGCTCTGGGAAGACAGCGTAGGGAAGTGTTCACCTGTCAGAGCTTGAGTGAGAGCCATTATCGCAGCACAGACAACCCGTGACCCACTAGGGGCTGTTGTGGACACCTGGGGAGTAGAGTAGCAGATGGGAATCTCTGTTTATCCTTTCCTTTAAAGAAAATATTAAATAAATTAATAAAATAATTTTCTTTTACAAAAGAAAAATTTGTCAAAATGCATTAATGTTAATAGATTTCTCATTGCAAGTTAGAAGAAAACAACAAATTGAGAGATAGTAACTACATTCCTAGAAATGGCAAAGAATTCTAGGAAGCAAAGGAGTGCCAGAGACAGATGATCTTGCAATGTTCCGATTTTGTTCTTGCAAGAGCCTGAAAATTTTCTGAGCCAAAATGCTTTACGTTCTGGGTATGGCCCGAGGACAGACTCTGGACTCTCATATGCTGTTCTTTTGTGAGCCCCCTGCTAGAGTGGACACGGCCCAGATAGGCAGGTGGTTTTCATAGTCGGTGCTTCTCAGTCAAAGAGCAACCACTTCATCTTCTGTAAAAATATGGGAAGGGACAGGGTAGGACTTGGAAAAGGCTGAGTGTGCGTCTCAGAGCTCAACGTAAAACACAGTGACAATCACTGCAGGGCAGTGGGCTCAGCCACCACTCGGGCCATCCACGTTCCATGACAGAGTGCCTGGGATTAGGTCCTGCCTCTACTTCTGATCCAGGTTCCCACACACCCGCCTGGCAGGCAGCGGGTAATGGCCCAAGTACTTGGGCTCCTGCCATGCATGTGAGAGACCTGGAAGGCGTTCCAGGCTCCTGGCTTCAGCCTGGCTCTGCCCTGGTTATTGGAGCATTTAGGGACTCTCTCTCTCTCTCTCTCCCTCCCTCCCTCCCTCCCTCCCTCCCTCCTTTATCTGCCATTTTGACTTCCAAATAAATAAGGGCCCAGCATTTTAGTGCAGGTTAAATCTCTACTTATGATGCTGGCAGCCCATTTTGGAGTGCCCGTTGGCACTTGCTCAGCTTCCAATCTAACTTCCTGCTAATGTGCCTGGGAAGACAGCAGATGATGGCTCCATTCCCACGGGAGACCTGGATAGAGTTCTGGAATCCTGACTTTGGTCTGGCCCAGCTCCAGCCATTGCAACTATTTGGGGAGTGAACCAATAGATGGAAGATCTCCCCCCACCACCACTATTCTGTCTTTCAAATAAATTCATTGATCTAAAATAAATAAAAAAGCCAGTTTTCAGTTTGTAAACTGATGATATCTTTAAAAAAAATGAATGTAGAGGTGCACCCATGAGCCTTATGCAGATGTATATAAATGTCCTGGATTTTAATGTTGCTCTGAGCTGTGAACTTGACTCTCAAACTTATATTGTTATCAGGTGGCCAGTTGCCAGATTAGTATTTTGCTTTGTGCTGCCTGGACACGAGCCTAGGATTCCTTATTTATTTGTTTAACTTGCTGAGTGCTGGCTTGTATTTGCACAACAAGTTTCAACATCTTGCTGTAACAGTCTTTCTGGCTGCTCTCCCACTGCCTTGCCTCAGCAGAGAGCAGCCCTGTTAAGTGCACAGCACAGGACTTTCTTTCTAAGTGGGCAGATGAGATGAAATGAACTAAGTGGGCAGAGGAGATGAGATGAAAAATGCAGTAAACACATCCTCTCTCCCCACGCCTCTCCCGCTATCCCCAGTGGTGTAGATGGAGCTGTTTTCCACGTGCAGAAGGATCACACGCACAAGTTCGCTACGTCCCTCGTTCCTTCATTCACACAATCAGCTATGCATTATTCATTCATTCATTCATTCATTCATTTCCCTCCCTATTTTCCGGGCACTTAGTTTTACAAACACTCATTGCTGCCCTCTACAGGTACACAGCACCATTGGGCCTGATAATGCAAAGATAAATCAGACAGATTCTCTTCTTCCAAGACATTCACTAAGGGAAGACAGAAATAAAAACCCATCATTGCACCCTGGTGATATAAGGGATCTAATGGAGACTTGGGATAATACGAGTCTGAAATGATTAATCCTCATAGGTTCAATATCAAGCAAAAAAAAAATTTGTCCATCAAATAAAGTATTTTGATATGGTCTACACTCATAGCTTATATTTCTCATAGATAGCTAACGTTTGACTTGAGAAGGAAATACACTTATAAACAGTGATGATTGTACACACACACACACACACACACACACACACTCATGAAGTTTATTAATCAGCTTTATCCTCCAGTGTGTGTCTCAAAGGAGTCTTCTTCTCTTTCTTGGGAGCTTGGGAGGTTGTCCTGGTGACTTGATCACCCAGTATGGATATCTAAGGAACAACAGATTCTACAGGTGGTGTTTATGGTCTCTTTTAAGAGCCTGGGACTAAAACGGGGCATTGCCAGCCGCAATGGTCTTGCCTTATGCATTCAACCCGACTTGCCGCCCTGAAGGCAAGTGCTGCACAAGATTGGTGGAAGAGAAAAGATCTAGGTTATGTTTCTTTGTGATTTCTACGTCTGTAAATCATTTAAGAGAAATCTTTCTAAAAGATCAGCCACCGATCCAGAAATTTTCCTTTTCTTCAAGAGACCATTGGCATTTTCTTGAACAAATAACAATGCGTTCATGTCTTAGTTCAATTCCATTGATGCTGTTCACTCAATTATTCACTACCCAAGATCAACTAGAACTGGGCTGAGCCCCCAGGTCCTCAGCACTGCATCCTGGACAGTGCAGGAAAAGGGGTGCTCCTCCCACTTGTTTAACTGGGGCTGTGTTTTCTCTTGCATTCCCTTTCTCCCAATCCTTTCCTGCTCACTTCGTTCTCATCAGCACTCTTGCATACTTGGAGCACTGCTTCATTGATCGCATTTCTGCTTTAATTGGATCAATCACTAATCACCCTGCCTTCAGGCGGTTCCCTGCAGGGCTCTAAATAATGGGGCCATTTAGGTTGTTCTGAAAGCAGCTCAGGAGACTGAAATCAGGCCCCCCTGTGTAGCTGCATTACCTTCTGTGTGGCTGCATTACCTTCTGTGTAGATGCATTACCTTCTGTGTGGTTGCATTACCTTCTGTGTAGATGCATTACCTTCTGTGTGGCTGCATTACCTTCTGAGTAGTTGCATTGTGTCCTGAAAATGTACAAGACATTATATGCCGAACGCTGATTGCTCCCCAAGCAAGGTTGACATTGTGGTCTGGGGCTAGGGAGCAGCAGAGGGCAAATGGAATTTTTTCCATGCTACAGACTGTACTGGAGCCCCACGGAGTTCAGTCTTTGATTCATCCCCTTGTGCTTTTCCCAACTCACTAAGTGCTAGGTGGCTGCCCTGGTTCTCCCAAGATGGAGACCTTGGAGAAAGGTGGCTGAAGAGCGGAAGCTGAAAGGGCTCTGGGAAGCTGGCTCTCGTGGGCTCTGAGGGCTGCCCTGCCCCTCAGTAGATCCTTGTCCCGGCTCTAGGTGGGCTTATGTAGCTCAGAGTCACTCTCCTCCTCTGTAGTCATAAGAGCTGCCAAGCTCCCTGAGGGTCCCACCAAGACCTTGCTCCTGGGGATGAATCCAGTCTTTGGGCCTATTCTTCTGTGCACACACACTCCCAAAATGTAAGTGGTTCTGAGTTGCACAACAGTTGGAAGCAATTTCAACAATGCTGTGAGTTTTTCCATATTATGAGCATATTTTGAAAGATCAAATTACTTCAATGTTTTGGTGTTTGTTTTTTCTTTTGTGATTACTCTCTTAGCTTGGTGCCCTCAGCAGGTGCTTGGGCTACCTAGCGTGCACCTTAGGAATGAGTTGCTATTCTTACCCCAGGGAGGCCAAGCCATCCTTAAACTAGGTGATCAAGGCCCAGGATCCTCCTCTGCAAGCTCCAAACACTGGATTCTCCGAGTGATTGGAGGTGATGGGGTACTGGGGCGGGATGGCTGACTCACTGGAACCCCAAAGCACACAAGACCCAGAAAAACACCAGAATACAAATCTAGTAATTTGCAAGGACAGGCCATTGTCACAATGGAAAACTCAGTGTGTGTGTGATCAGCACATTCTCTCCCTTTAGGCAAAACCGAATCTCTCCAGACCAAGTTATAATCAGAAGGATTCTTGCCCAACATGGAGCCCAAACTGAGGAAGTCAGTGAATCAGCTGGTTAAAGGCATCTGTCTGATTGCTGTGTGCTGGCATTTCCAATGCCAGCACATGCCTCCAGCTCTCTCGTTTTGCTTTGTGTTTAAGTCTGACCGACTATGCTGATGATTAGACTTTATTCAGATATGTAAATACATTTGAATCAATTACAATTCCTGTTTGCTCCAGGAGTTTTATCTGCAGCTCAATCATCATGCATTATTCTTAAAATGTGATTTTTTAAAGCAACTTCGTTCCCTCACTTCTTGATCTATTTTGGGGAGGCACGAGAGGTAAGGGGAGATGACTATTGGTCCCAGGACAGGTTATATTTCTCTCATTTACATATAAAAACAGATGTGATCAGACTCAGAGAGTTTGTGACAAAGTTGAGAATAAAATCAAAATGCCATTTTATTCGTGCAATCAATACATGCTAATTGAGTGGCTATTGAATGGTAGATATTATTCTAGGTTCAGGGGATGGATGGAAGGACCGGGTTTCTGCCCTCATGAACTTGAGATCTATGGTGAGTGACAGGCAGCACACAAGAAAACAAGTACATAAAGTAAGATGTCGGGCAAAGGCAGCATTAAGATGACAAGACAGTCATAGAATGCCATGGGGTGTTACTTCTAGAATTTTCTCTTTAAAAAGGAGACATTTGAGTGGAGACTTGGTGATGAGAAGGACATAGTTGTTTAAATAGTGTAGGAAGTGCACTCCCACACAAGTGAAGCCAGTTGGTGCATATTCAAATGATGGACAGAACCTAAGAAGAAAGCTAAGATTTTGAGAGCAGTGGGTAGGGGTGGGGGAGGTGACGTGGTGTTAAGCCAGGGTAGCCCTCCCACCCACACCAGCAATGCCAGCTTCCCATATGGGTGCCCATTCCTGTCTCGGCTGTTCCAGTTCTGATCGAGCTCTCTGCTAATGGACTGGGAAAGCAGCAGAAGATGGCCCAAGTGCCTGGACCCCTGCTACCCACGTGGAAGATGCAGCAGGAGTTCCTGGCTTTGGCCTGGCCATCATGGCCATTTGAGGAGTGAACCAGCAGATGGAAGATTTCCTTCTCTCTGTCTCTCTCTCTCTGTCTAGAACTTTCAAATAAGTAAATAGATCTAATTTGTGATTTAAAGTCATCAGTCTCATGGCTATGTGGAGTATGGATTACAGGGAATTAAAATCAGAAATTGAAGGGGGTCTTTTGGTGTAGTGGTTAACATGACACTTAGGAGGTTTGTATTCCATAGCACAGTGATTGGTTTTGAATCCTGGCTCCACTTCCAATTCTAGGTTCTTGCTAATGCACACCTTGGGAGGCAGGTGAAGGCCCAAGTGTGCGGTTTCTGCCACCTACATGGAAGACCTGGATTGAATTCCAGGTTTCTGGCTGTTTCAGGCATTTGGGAAGTGAAACAGAAGATTCAAGCTCTCTATCACGTGGAAGTTGATTCAGATTGAATTTTAACTTTGCACTATTTCCACTACGTAGTCTTCCTTCTTGAGACTGTTCAACAGATCAATCAGTTAAAAAGGAAAAGGGCCAAGTTGTTATTTGCTGATGTAGCATCTAAGCTTCTTGTTGATTGGCAGATACTTTTTTTTAATGGGCTATTGCGATATCATGTACATGTAGTCTTACTTTGGCACACATTGGAACTTCCTCTGAACTACTTAATGGGAAAAGTAGATTGAGTTATGTTAGCGGAGTTAAATTCATTTGAGACTGAGATTTTAATTTCTGGGGCCAAGGACCCCTGGACCAAGTCAACCCCTGAAAGTTTTTCATAGTCACTTCCTCTCCTATTTCTAGTGGATGTGTCTTCAAAATTTCTGATGGGTAGCATTCTTTTTCTGTTTCTAACACAGGAGTTATGAGCCAAAAGATTCTGGATCAAGTTTTAGGCAGATTTGGTGTCCTGAGACACCAACCAGGAGATTTCTGCTTACTTTAGAGAACATCAGAATAAGAAGTCTGGAGTTGCCATTGTGGTGTAGTAGATAAAGCTGTCACCTGAGGAGCAAGCTTCCTATATGGGAGCTGGTTCGAGTCCTGGCTACTCTGCTTCCAATCCAGCTCCCTCCTAATGTGCCTGGGAAAGCATCAGAAGATGGCCCAAGTGCTTGTCCCCCTGCCACCCGTGTGGGAGACCCAGAAGAAGTTCCTGGCTCCTGGCTTTGGCTTGGCCCACCCCTGGCCCTTGCTGCCATTTGGGAATGAATAAGAAGATGGAATTTTCTGTCTTTCTGTCTTTCTCCCAACTCTCACTCCCCCCACCCCCATAACTCTGACTGTCAAATGAATCAGTAGATCTTTTTTAAATATTTATTTTACTTATTTGAAAATCAAAGTTACATAGAGAGAGAGGGGCAGAGAGAGAGAGAGAGAGAGAGAGATCTTCCATCCACTGGTTCACTCCCCAAATGGCCATAATGGCTGGAGCTGCACTGATCCAAAGCTAGGAGCCAGAAGCTTCCTCCAGGTCTTCTACTTGGGCCATCTTCCACTGCTTTCCCAGGCCATAGCAGAGAGCTGGATCGGAGGTGGAACAGCCGGGACTTGAACCAGAGTCCATATGGGATGCCGGCACTGTAGGTGGAGGCTTTACCATCTACTCCACAGTGCCGGCCCCAGTAGATCTTTAATAATAAAAAATAAGAAGTCAGTCTGCACTTGATTGTGTAAGTAGATCTGCACAGGACTCTACACACCATAGATGGAGAGTGTGGATGTTACTCTGACTGCTCAGCTGAGTCTGCACATGCCCTTCCAAGATAGTCCCTCTTTGGGGCCATTCAAGATTCAGGGTGGTTTTTATGAATTCCTCCCTTTCTCTCCCCGCCCAATGACTTGGCTTTTCAGTTTCCTGTGCAATTAAGACTGATAAAGGCATTCTCCTAGGGTCAGTCTCTGAAGTTTGTTCTCTGTAATGGTCTCCTTTGCTCAGAATTATCTCACCAATTTTGCTATCAGTATCTTGCACAACATAAGACAGCATTTGGACAAGGTCATAGCTCGTGGGAACATCATCTGTGCACGCTCCTTGGATGGTTTGTAGGAGGATCTGGGGGATGAGTGCTACAGTAATCTAATCTGGCCACGGGGGAAGAATAAATTACTGCTCTCTGTAGTGTACATGACCTTCACCCCAGTAATATTTTTGAAATAATTACGTGAGAGTCTGTCAGTGGTGTCTACGGGAGAGTTAAAACAGAATTTACAATTGGTGGTCTGTTCACCCCTGAATGTAGCTCAATGTCTTAAGATAAATTTATAGTTTGAAAAATGAAGAGTCTGAAAGTCCTCCAAAGCAGCCATCTCATTCACAAAAGTAGTTAAGTGCTGTCTCAAATTAAATAGAACGAACTCCCTTGCTGGCCTCCTGACTGGGTTTTCATGCCATGGCTACATATTTTGATTTGATTCATCTAGCCTGGATGGAGTACTTGTTTAATTTTATAGATATGTCATTTTCAGTCCAACGGTAGATTCCATAGCTCGTGACAGTTCATACTGGACATAGACGTATATCATTGATTGTTGTTTCGGTCAAATGTATACCCAATCTTAGTCTATTACCTCTTTGTGCTAATGAAGTCTGTTGGCAGCTCTTGCCTCAGAGCTACTAATGTTTGGAAAGGAAGGCCAACATTCCTTGCTTTTCAAAATTAAAATGTATCATTGTCAATGTTCCTAGAGATAAAATTCCTTCAAAACTGTATAACTATAGACTCATTTACATACTTTCAAGAGACACACTTCAACAGAATCCATGCAACCATTTACCTTAGAAAGCATCAGTGATTAAAAAGAGAACTTAAATGAAAAATAAGCAAATGATAGTTGGAAATTTTAAGAATTCTCTTTTCAAAATTGACAGAATAGCAGATGGTGATATATAATAAGAAAGAATATAGATTGAACAGTTCTATAATTTGATTTAACCTAATTGATATTTATAGAGCTACACCAAACCAATGTGGAATACTTGATGTTTTCCAGTGGATACGGGATATGGAACAATCCCCGGGATAGACCACATACTGGACCAAAGGCAAGATTCAATAAACATAAAAGAGTTGGTTGGATTATATGAAATACGTTCACTGACTACAATGGAATTGGTTAAGAAATCAAAAGCAGACAGATAATAGGGAAATTCTCATTTAGAAAATAACATACATGATTCCAAATAACCCATGAATTAAAAAGTCATACAGGAACTATTTCAGATTGAAAGATGAAGGAAAATACAACAGAGTGAAATTTGAGAGGTACAGTTGTTAGGGAAACCTACCACTCTAAATGTTTACATTAGGAAAGGAGAATGATTTAGAATTAATTGTCTTTGATTCCATCTTAAGGCATGAAAGGGTGTGGATGTGTGGAAGAGTTGGTTAAATTACATCTTGAGACACCTGCACCCCACATCAGTGTCTGGAATCAAGTCCCACCCTTGCTTCCAACCCAGCTTTCTGCTAATGCTCACTTTGGGAGGTGGCAGATCACGGCTCAAGTATTTGGGTGCCTAACCCCCTGTGGGAGACTTAGAGGTAGTTCTTCAGTCCTGGCTTTAGCCTGGCTCAGTTCTGGCTGCTAACAGGCATTTGGAGAGTGAACAAGAGGGTGGAAGATCTGCCTGTTTGTCTCTTTCTGTTGCTCTAACTTACAAATGAATATGTTTAAACAAATAAGACTTAAAGAAACACTAGAAGAAAGAGGAATTAAATCCAAAATGAAGGAAATGAAGGAAATAATAAAGGCAAGATCAGAAGCCAATAAAATATAGAATGGGGACAGGATAAAGAAAAATCAGTTGGGGCCAGCACCATGGCGCAGTAGGTTAATCCTCCGCCTGTGGCACCAGCATCCCATATGGGTTCCTGTTCAAGTCCCAGCTGCTCCACTTCCAATCCAGCTCTCTGCTATGACCTGGGAAAGCAGTAGAAGATGGCCCAAGTGCTTGGGCCCCTGCACCCATGTGGGAGACTGGGAAGAAGCTCCTGTCTCCTGGCTTCAGATCAGCTCAGCTTCAGCCGTTGCGGCCATTTGGGGAGTGAACCAACGGAAAGAAGACCTTTCTCTCTGTCTCTCCCTCTCAAATAAATAAATAAAATCTTCAAAAAAAATCAGTGATATCAAATATTGATTCTTTGAAAGGTCAATAAATTGAAAAGTCTCTAGTTATACAACCAATAACTTGATACTCTGCAGGTACACTGATGAAAATAAATGACAAGAAAACACCAATTACAGATAAGGAATAGAGAGGAGTAGATGCTACAAATATGACAAAGATAATGTACAACGATGTGAACAAATTTATGTCATTCAGTTTCACAACTTGGATGCCATGAACAAATTCCCTGAAGCACCAAATTCTAGAACTGACAATTAAAGAAAAAGAAACATGTAAACAGTCAAAAATATGTGAAGAAGTTACTACTAATAATCTTTCTTCTAAAAAACTTCGTGGAAGGTAGTAAATTTTATCAGACAGTTAAAGGAATAATAAAAGCAATTTTTTTATAAACTGCTTAACAATACGAAGCCAACAAAATGAAGACATTAAAAAACTAAACAAATGCAGGCTAGTATCTCTCTCTTTTTTAAGATGTACTTATTTGTTTGAAAGTCAGAGTTACACACAGAAAGAGAGGTAGAGGGAGAGAGGTAGAGGGGGAGAGAGAGAGAGAGAGAGAGAGAGAGAGGTCTTCCATCTGCTGGTTCACTCCCCAATTGGCCACATCGCTGATCTGAAGCCAGGAGCCAGGAGCCAGGAGCTTCTTCCAGGTCTCCCATGCAGGTGCAGGGCCCCAAGCACTTGGGCCATCTCCTTCTGCTTTCCCAGGCTATAGCAGAGAGCTGGATCAGAAATGGAGCAGCCAGGACTTGAACCAGCACCCACATGGGACAGTGGTACTGCAGGCGGCAGCTTTAGCCACTAAGCCACAGTGCCAGCACCAGCTAACATCTCTTCTGAACATTGGCTCTGATACCTGTAACAAAATATTAGCTAACTTAATTTTGGAATGAGTAAAAATGACAATGCTTCGGGACATAGCAGGCTTTATCCTTCAAGAGTACATGAGTGATTTAACATTCAAAAAGAAATCAGTGTATCTCACTACAGTAACAGAATAAGGAAAAAAAAATCTCACAATCAACTCAGTCTATGCAAAAAAGCATTTTATAAATGTAAAACCTACTCATGCTAAAAAAAACTTTGAAAATCATATTAGAAAGAAACTTAACATGATAATGGAAACTGAGAAAAGTTTAAAGCTACTAGCATCATTAATGGTGAGAAAAAAAAGATTAGTTTGTCCTTAAGATTGGCATCAAACCAAAAAGTAAATATAGTCCTCAATTTGACCTAATTATTCCTCTGCTACTGCTTTTAATATTTGTAACCACCTATGTTTAGCTTTGCCCATTTTTGAATTTTATAAAATTGATGCATATTATATGCAACTCTGGGTCTTGCTTTTTTTCACTCAACAATACATACTTGGGGCCAGCATAGTGGGTTAAGCCTCTACCTGCAACACCAGCATCCTACATGGGCACTGGTTTGAGTCCTGGCTCTCCACAAGATAAAAAAATATGTATTTAGAAAATTGCCCAAGATGATCAACCTCAACTGTTCAAACATTTTATGACTTTCTACTTGACATTCTCCCTGGGGCTTCGGGGTTGTACAACCAAAATCATGCACACTCTGTTCTTCCCCAGATGTCTGGCCAGGCTCAACAGTGTCTGCTGGTGGCTCCTAGGTCAGGTTTAAACACCATGTCATTGTCATTGCCCTTTGGGGCCTGCAGCTGGCTGTGCAGGTGGCCTGGACTGGAACAGGCACGACAGACACATTTCTGTAAGTCAGGGCTTCAAGTTCCGCACAGGAAGGAGAGCCCAGCGGTGATGTCATCTCATCTTGGAGAGCTGAGTGCTCCAGTTTAAGATGTGAGTGGATCGTTAGGCATAATGCACTTTAAATGTTATTCGTTTACTAATTTGAGAAGTAGAGTTATAGAGAGAGGGAGAAACAGAAAGAAAAATCTTCCATCCGCTGGTTCACTCCCCAAATGACCGCAACGGGCAGACCTGGGCCGATCCGAAGCCAGGAGCCAGGCGCTTCCTCCTGGTCTCCCATGCCAGTGCAGGGGCCCAAGCACTTGGGCCACCTTCCACTGCTTTCCCAGGCCACAGCAGAGAGCTGGACTGGAAGAGGAGCAGCCGGGACTGGAATCGGTGCCTAGGCGCTGCAGGATTAACTTCCTTCACCACAGGGCCAGCCCGGTAATGTACTTTTTTAACAAATGAAGAAACTGACTCTAGCAGAGAGAGAACAATAAAGATGGGAAGGAGATTAGAGGCATCCCGAGGCCCCAGGGTCTTTGGGGTGAATGATCATCTCTGAATGACTAATTAGCATGCAAATAAGCTCCAGGAGAGAGAATGCATGAACCCACCAGCATCATTAATGTATTTAGAGAACTACCTTGATTAGATTGGCTCCCTATTACCTAGCAGAGAGCAGGCCTGGGGGAAGGGGTCCCTGGAAGGGTCAGTTTTAAGATTTGTCTTATTGTCTGGGAATGACAGGCCCAGAGGAGGGGCCCAGGACACTGCCTCAGGGATGGGTCCCAAGGAAGGAAATAAAGTCTCTGGCTGTTTTGGAGGTTGGAGTGAGGGTGGGAGCTTGGGCAGGGACCAGCCCTGCAAGGGGAGAGGGGGGAGCCTTGTGTCTGGTGCTCTGTCTGCATGCACTTGCTGTGTGTAGGGAGGCACGGTTTGGGGGGGTGACTGTGATCACCACCAAGCCAGGTACCCAAAGCAACCTTGGGGTCTTTTTTCCCTTTGTTCTCTGTATCCTCTCTTCATTGTCGTTTGTTCTCCCACCTACCCGTCCATTCTTTCCCATTGCCTCTCTCCTCTTCAAAGTCTTCAGCATTTCCATGTTGGGTTTTGCCGGCTTTCTGCCTCGTCCCTCCTCTCATCCACAGAGCCTGCCCACTGCAGCAAATTCTTCATTGCACCTGCTGTTCTGAGTCCTACAAGGATGCCTCCTCAGTACAGGACAAATCCTGCTTCTCTGGCAAAAGACATCACCAGTGTTATTAATAATAGCAGCCGTCTTGCCCCACCGGCGGCTACATTGTTTTTGAAGCTTCCCCTAACCCATACACCCTCTTCTCCTAATTGCTCAAAACCTTTGCAGCAGCCAGCTGGTCTCCCTGCCATCTTATCTCAAATCTACTCTGCCCTAAAGATCATCCTATCCCAACCCAGAGTCTGCTCAGTTGCTGCTGCCAGCCCCCGCAGTGTGTGCCCTCCCTGTCCCCAGTGGCCCCAATTAAGCACTGTTTTGTCAGCTGCATCTTTGTTGATCTTTCCAATTTACTTTCAGTTTTGCCTTTTTAAAGGCCAATAAATAGCAAAGTAAATAAAGCAATCATAACTGCAGTTTATTGAGTGCCATGGAATGTACACTGTCTTCTAAATGCTTTCCATGCCTTATCTCTCTTTTTGGTCCCATTATTAGTCCCATTTTCCAGAGGAGGAAAACTGTAAGTGGCCACGGTGGCATCAGAGCCAGTGTTCAATTCCATCATCCTCCAGCCTTTGTTTCTAGAACTGATGTCAATTACAACTCGCACTATGCATCGTTACGCGGTTGGCCAATCACCTTCGTCTGATCTTTACCTTCCTTGTGGGTCAGAAAGAGGTCTGCCTGCCATTTCTCTCTGATGGTCCCCACTGCAGCTGTGTTTATCAGTTCCTTCTAGAAATGAGATGGCGATCAAATGAACAGATGCAATGCATCCATTGTGCTAAGGAATTAGCTCTTTAGCCTGTGGGTGAGGCATGATTTTATTAGAGGTGTGACAAGGTCCAGGTCATTTCTGCTGGCTTAATTTTTTAGTGGTTCCTCTCTGACACAGAATTGCAATCCTGTCATCTCTCAACAAGTCAATGAAATATACAAGTCCATATGTAAATACATCTGAATACATAGACACATATTTATACATATTAGATTGGAGTCTCTGAATATCATTTTTCCTACCAACATCATATTTGTAAGAAAGTAGTTTTGCTGCTTATTTTTGATTGCTCCCATCTGTAGTAGGTATTTTTTTTTAGGAAGGATGGGTACAGTTGCTGCTGCATCAATAAGTAAGCCTTAAAAGCTCAAAGTATTAACAGGCAAGAGTTTATTTCTGAGCCACAGAAAGCACAGTGTGAGTTGGGGAGCTCCCAGGATTCCAGCTGCTCCCAATTCCCAGCTCTGTCCTTGCACCAGGGTCTTCACCAAAAACAATGTTTGGGAGAGGCCAAGGTAAACAGACCTGCAAATATCTCAGCTGAGGGGTGGATGCTGTGGAGTAGCAGATAAAGCTGCCGCCTGCGGTGCTGGGATCCCACATGGGCCCTGGTTTGAGTCCTGGCTGCTCCATTTCCAAATCAGCTCCGTGCTAATGCCTCTGTGAAAGCAACAGAAGATGGCCCAAGTGCTTGGGCCTCTGCACCCACATGGGAGACCCAAAGGAAGCATTTGGCTCCTTGTGTTGGATTAGCCCAGCTCCAGCTGTTGTGGCCATTTGGGGGAGTGAACTGGCAGATGGAAAACTCTCTCTCTCTTTCTCTCTCTCTCTCTGGAACTCTGCCTTTCACATTGATAAATGCATCTTTAAAAAAAAAGCCTCAGCTCAGACGTGAGGTGCCTACGTCCACTCACATCTCCTTTTCTGAAGTTAGAGCCCCAGCTAACTCTAAGGGAGTGGGGAATGTACTGTGTAGGGAACAAGCAACACCTGGCTCACTTTCTATCAGTCTCTACCTCAGCTCCTAGGTGTTGCCACACAGAAGGCTAAGCTATGCCCGAGTCCCATAAGAGCACCTGATCCAGTTCCGGCTGTTCCACCGAGGGGATTGAGCTCCCTGCTAATGCACCTGGGAAAGCAGCAGAAGATGTTCCAAGTAGCTGGATCCCTGCCACCCCGCGCCAAGAACAAAGCTCCTGGCTCCTGGCTTAGGCCTGGCTTAGTTTGGCCATTGTGGCCACTTGGTGAGTGAACCAGCAGATGGAAGATCTCTGTCTTGTCTGTTTCATCCTCTCTTTATCATTCCACCTTTCAAAGCAGATTAAAAAAATAAATCTTTAAAAACAGATCTCTGTCCTTAATGTGTTGTTCAATGTGAATTAATGCTAGAACTAGTACTCAAACAGTATTTTACACTATGTTCTGTGTGGGTATAAACTGTTGAAATCTTTACTTAATATACACTAAATTGAACTTCTATATATAAAGATAATTGAAAATGAATCTTGATGTGAATGGAATGGGAGAGGGAGCGGGAGATGGGAGGGGTGCAGGTGGGAGGGAAGTTATGGGGTAGGGGGAAAGCCATTGTAATCCATAAGCTGTACTTTGGAAATTTATATTTACTAAATAAAAGTTAAAAAAAAGTTTGCAAAAATGAAAAAAAATTACAAAATTTGAGGGTGCTTCAGAAAGTTCATGGGGAAGGAAATTAAAAGATAAGTTTATATGGAGCAAAACATTTTGACACCCACACATCATTTTTTTTCCCACAACACAAATTTTCCATGAACTTTTTGAAGACCATTCATTTGTTTGGATTTCAACATTTTTTGGCACTAAAATAAACTTATCTTCTAATTCCGTTTCCCATAAGCCTTTTGAACTATCCTAGTAGGAATTGCAAGAGACTCTTCATACTCAAAAAAGATCTATGCCAAAAATTTGATGACTGTGACTGAACATCACTGTGGAATATACATTCTGTCAGTTGAGTTTTACTAAAGCTGATGTATGCCTTTTTATTCTCATTTTCTTCATATTGGTTACCAGAAGTACGGTTCCTTATGAGATTTTTTGAGATCCAGCTTCCCTTTAGTTTTGAAATATTTACTTATTTGAAAGGTAACATTACAGAGAGAGCAGGAGAGAGAGAGAGAGAGAGAGAGAGAGAGAGAGAGAGAGAGAGATTTTTCATCTATTGGTCACTCCCCAAATGGCCATAACAGCCCGAGTTGAGCCAGGCCGAAGACAGGACCCAGAAACTCCACATGGGTCTCCCTTGTGGGTGGCAGGGACCGAAACACTTGGACCATCTTCTGCTGCTTTCCCAGGTGCATTACCAGGGAGCTGAATTGGAAATGGAGCAGCAGGGACTCAAACTGGCGCTCACATGGGATGCTGATGTTGCAGGTGGTGGCTTAACCCACAACACCAGGCCCCAATTTATTTTTAACATCCCAGCAATCACTAAGTACTTGTTGACCACCAGAACCCAACCCAGATGAAGGAGACGAGGTGCTGGGTCCTGAGCCAGGTGCCATCAGATCCTTCCCTGAAGTTAGTCTGACTTTGAACCTGTGTGATTCACATTTTTGTCTCATATCAAAAATTGCTATGTGGCATGAATCTCCATGAATCTTCAGGGTTCTTCTCACATAACCAAAACCAGCCTATTAACTTCTTAAATGTTCTACCATAGAGCTATAATTTAGGGATGGCTTCCTCTAAGGATGTTTATTTGGGTGGGGGGGGTTCTCCATATAGCAAATATGGCGTTTTGACCCATCATGATGATGTGAAAGCAACAACAAGAAAGAAAAATGTGTCAGTAACTTTGCATGCACTCTTTATTACTTCTGAAATATTCAACAAAAGATGCCATTGTGGGCCCAAGGGGTGGCTATAGTCTCATCCTACACACCTGGGGCAGGATTCCAGGGCTCTGTTTGTGGTGGAAACTTAATGACTAGGCAACTTCACAGCTACATGGCAAGCAGCATACCCATCCCACTTCAACCAGCCAATGATGAAAGAAGTCACATTTGCAGGTGTCCAACGTGCAAATGTAGGGCTGAATTCCTGGTCTAGGAACTCGAAAAGATCAGAAAATGACAAACAGCAAATTGGTAGCATATGACTCATGGTATCGTCATTTTGCTTTCAATTTCCCTTCCAAAAGCCAGTAGAGAAATTGTGTCTACTTGATTGGCCTTAAGCACATACAACAAAGCCATCTGGTGTGTGTGTGTCTGTGTGTCTGTGTGTGTGTTTCTGCTGTTGTTTGTTGAGACACTTTATTTGGATCAGAAAATGCCTCCTACTAAAGCAATGACAGAAGGCTTGGAAGTTGACGATGACACTCCATGGAAAACATTCAAAGTGAGTTTGTAGGAAATTTAGAAATTGAGAAAGTTCTGAGATAAGAAGAAGTGATGTTTTTTCCATTGCAAAGGTCATTTGCACCTTATTAATTGGTTTAACTTGGCACCCCTATTATGAGCAATCTGTCTTGTCCTCATCTTCAAAGTGTTCTGCGAACAATGGGGTTGATTCTTCCATCAAGGACTGGCTGAGTTTTTAGGACTGTGAGTAGCAAGCCCAGAGGCTGGGTGTCCTGCCCTGGGGTATAGTTTGTGGCTCTGGAAGGCATGATCTGCTGACAGCCTGGCTGCTCTGATCTTAGCTCACCACTCAGGAGAGGTCCAGGGCTCCTGAGAGGGGGTATAGCCCTTCCCATCCTCTGCTGGGGGAGCATGGTCATCCAGAAGAACACCTCAGAAGAACAAAGGGATAGTAAGTGCTCTGAACACCTGGGAGGACTGTGGGAGGGAACATGGGACCCTGGAGTGTGTAAGTCAGGAATATTTCAGGGTCAACTTAAAGCAAAGCAAGCAAGATTGTCCTGGAAGCTGCCTTGAGCTCTTAATGAGTCTCAAGCCTCAGCCCCTTCTTGCCTCTCCTGTAAGATTTTTAAATGCATCTGTGCTGTGCTCCTCTTTGATGCCTAAAATCCTGCCTCCTATGCTGACAAAGAGTCTTGTTTTCAGCTTTTGAAAAATGCCTGTTCATGCTCTTTGCCCATTTCTTAACCAGACTCTTTGTTTTGTTGTTGAGTTTCTTGGGGTGGGGATTGATGCTGGGTTTCTGAGGCTTGCCAAGGGTCACCTCTGCAGCCTGAACAGCTCTGGACTCCTCTGTCCATAAGCCCAAGCCCTGCCTCTATTGTTATCCTCTCTGTTCTTTGTCCACCTTCTTTTTTTCAGGACTTTCAGTGCCTTCCAGCCCATCACTACACCACCTCTTCTCCCATGCTGTCTCCCTTTCCTAGACAACACACCTGTCATTTCCAGTAACCTGGGGTGGGAGGTGCACACCCTCTTCACTCCTTCTGCACAGCTCCTTCATTCAAGTTTTATAGAGTAATCCATTTCTGCATTGCAACAACTAAAACTAGCTGTGTGTGTGTATTTCAGGGGCCTTGGCAGTTATTCCTGAGGAGGGCCTGGATCTCTTCTCCAGAGCTTCATGTGGGTTTCATGTTGGGATTCCCCAGGCCTGGGTCCTGAGCTCTCTTCTCTTGCTGTCTCATGCTCCCTGCAGTGACTGATGGAATTGCAATGACTAGCATGTCCCAAGTTCCTATAGCAGCAGCTTAGACACCTCTCTCTGAGCTTCCAACTCACACTACACTTGTTAGCATAAAACTTGCTAACTCTTCTTGGCAAGACAGTTTCTATTTTAGTGAAAACACACCACCCCGTACCCTCAACAGCAAATTACTTAGCATATCATGAAGATTTCGTGAGGGGTCTTCAAAAAGTTCATGGAAAATGCATACTATGAAAAAGCTGTGCATGCATTTTTTTGCACTAAAATTGATTTATCTTTTTTTTAAAAAGACACATTTATTTATTCAAAAGGCAAAGTTATAGACAGAGGGAGAATGACACAGACAGAGAGAGAGCTTCTATCTGCTGGCTGACTCCCCATATGGCCACTACTGCAGGAACTGGGCCAGACTGAAGCCAGGAGCCTGGAACTCCATCCTTGTCTCACATATGGGTGACAACTTGGGCCATCTTCTTTTGCTTTCCCAGGCACATCAGCAAGGTGCTGGATTGGCTGTGGAGCAGCCGGAGCCCTATCAAGTGCTCATAAGGGATTGCTGGGGTGGCAGGAGGAAGCTTAAGCCTTTGGATCAAAACGTTGGCACCTGACACTGGTTCTATGTGGTGGTTTCACAAAAGCGGCAGTATTTTGCTGCACAGAAAGTGGAGGGGGGAGTGTGGGTGGTGCTGGAGGGGCTGGAAACCCCAGCTCCTCCTTGCTTAGCTGCCTCCTTGTCTATGTCACTCCTTCCTCCTAAGACCCCTGAAATCTCAGAGTCCACCGCACTGTATTAGCTCCACTGCAGTGTATTGCAGCTCCCTTGTTCCGGGCTCCTTACAAATCTACAAGCTGTGTGAGGGCACAGATCATGTCTTTTGGGGCAGATTAAATACTGCACAATACTTAGTAGAGGTGTATAGTAGGCATTCAATACATGCTTGAATGAGCAGATGGATTAATGGATGATAAACAGATCATGGATTACTGGGACCAAATGCCTGGGCGTTAAACTTTCTTTCTTTTTTTTTCTTCCTTGCCTCTTTCCATTGCTGTCTAGTTCCTTGGACATTCTAGTTAGCTCTACTTCCAAAATGCAGCCCAAATCAATTCATTTCTTGCCTCCCCATGCTCCCCCTCTGATCCAAGTACCATATCCCTTACATATCACTCAGGTGCAGTTGCCGCATACTTGGTCTTTATGTCTCCGCTCTTGTTTGACTAGAATGTATTCTATTCTTCACACAGACAGATCTTTAAAAATTGTTCATCTAGTTCCTCCATCACATTTTTCCATTGCTTCCATTTGCACTTAGAATGAAGTCCAAATCCTTTGCTAAAACCTGTGAGATCCCACCTACATTTCCAGCTTCCTTTAAATAATAATCAACAGTCCTTGTTTGCCTTCGCCTCCCCCCACTTAACACTGGTCATTTTGCATTGTCCCAGGAATTTGCTAAGTTTGTTTCTGCCCCAGGACCTTCTCATGTGCTATCCCTTTTGCTTGGAATATTCTTCCTCCAGCTCTACATACGGCTCATGCTCCTGGTCACATGGCATAGCCCTCAAATGCCACCTCCTCGAAGAGTTCTCTGCTGCTGAAGACAGATACTAGCGCGATCCAGCCTTCCTTGCCATGCTCTGTTCCATGCAGCCTTCTCTGCCAGTTGCCTTACATTTTTGCTTGCTTTCACTTTTGTTGGTCCACACTGGAATTCGAGCTCTGCACGGCAAGGGGCTTGTCCCGGTTAGCCACTGTTGGATCCCCAGTGTCTGGATCAGATCACATCCCTGGGAGATGCTCAGGGCAAAGCAAAGTAGCAACGTAGAACATTAGTTCTAGAATGGGGGAGTCATTTTATTTTAGTTTTTAGAAGATTTATTTATTTATTTGAAAGTCAGAGTTACACAGAGAGAGAAGGAGAGGCAGAGAGAGAGAGAGTGAGAGAGAGAGAGAGACAGAGACAGAGACAGAGACAGAGGGAAAGAGAGGTCTTCCATCCACTGGTTCACTCCCCAATTGGCCACAATGGCCAGAGTTGTGCCAATCTGAAGCCAGGAGCCAGGAGCTTCTTCTGAGTCTCCCACATGGGTGCAGGGGCCCAAAGACCTGGGCCATCTTCTACTGCTTTCTCAGACCATAGCAGAAAGCTGGATCAGAAGTGGAGCAGCTGGGTCTCGAACCGGCACCTATATGGGATGCTGGTACTGCAGGCGGTGGCTTTAAAACCCACTATGCCACAGCACCAGCCCCAGGTGAGTCATTTTCATGACTTGCACCTCTCATATCAAATCACGCAGATCTCTTTGGCCCAGAAGTGAGTTCTATCCGTTGGAATTATTAAAAAATCCCCAGGCTTTGTCAGCACTTGTTGCAATTAGGAGAAGGGAGTGGAGCAGTTCTGCCAGCAAGAGAAACTAACTGATCCACATGAAGTTCAGGAGAACAATTTCCATGGAGGAGGAATACTGTCTTTTGGGAGTTTCTTTTGGGAACTGTATTGAAACACGAAATTCCTCAGAGCCTCAAGGTCACAGTAGCCTGAAACAGCTGCACTTGACCCTGGGATAAAGTGCTGGGGAAAGAGGCAAAGTTGCAAGTGTCCCCCTACCTGAGGGCTCCAGACCTGCACCAAAGAGAGAGAGGACAAGGACACTCTCATTATTTATTCATGAGGTTTTTAGTGGCGTCAGACTGGCTGCAACTGGTTACAGATTCTTCCCTTTATATTTTACAAACCGCCAGCCATTCTTAACCAGTGAGCCCAGCAAACATTTGTGGCTGTTCTAGAAAATAAGTACATTGAAATGATGCACAAAATGGAAAAGTAAGAGGGAGAAAAATGACTGTTGGATGGAGGAGTTATTCACATGAAATAATAAACAGATGCCGATTTCCAAGCAACCCTCAAAAATCCCAACAAGGGAGCTCTTGGAGGACTTTGATTTTTTTACCTCCCTGTATCTGCACAGTATCTTCAACTTATTAGATGTTTAACAGTGCTTTTAATAAATGAATGAAAATGCATGGATTCTGTATTTGTTATACTTTCTTTGCCAACCACAGGCATCATGGGATGTAGGTAAAGATAATATTTGTTTGAATGTAGCTTCCCGATAGATGTATCTGACTGTTTCATTTTTTTTTACATTTTCTTGTTATTTATTTAGTTGATAGGGACAGAGACAGAATGAGAGAGAGAGCGGAGAGAGAGAGAGAGAGAGAGAGAGCGAGAGAGAGCGAGAGAGAGAGAGAGAGTCTGGGAGGGACTAAAGTACTTGAGCCTCACCTGAGCCCTCAGGTGCACACTAGCAGGAAGTTGGAATTGGGAACAGATTGAAGCCCACTTGGGCTGTTAACTCCTGGGCCAAATGTCTACCTCCTGATCATTTTCTAATCCATTTGTGTTTCTTTTAAGGTCGAATTCTCCATGAAGGTAGGTCATATTTATGAATATTCTTAGATCTATGAAATTTTCAATTTTCACAAACTTTTTTTTTTTTTTTTTGGACAGGCAGAGTGGACAGTGAGAGAGAGAGACGGAGAGAAAGGTCTTCCTTTTGCCATTGGTTCACCCTCCAATGGCCACTGCGGCCAGCGCACTGTGGCCAGCACATCGTGCTGATCTGAAGCCAGGAGCCAGGTGCTTCTCCTGGTCTCCAATGGGGGTGCAGGGCCCAAGGACTTGGCCATCCTCCACTGCACTCCCGGGCCATAGCAGAGGGCTGGCCTGGAAGAGGGGCAACTGGGGCAGAATCTGGTGCCCCAACTGGGACTAGAACCCTGTGTGCCGGTGCCACAAGGCGGAGGATTAGCCTATTGAGCCACGGCCCCGGCCCACAAACATTTCTTAATAAACATTCTAATATATGCTTGAAAAATATGAAAAGCATGCTTCAGAACTTACTTTTATGGTTTAATATTTTTTTAAAGATTTATTTATTTATTTGAAAGAGTTACACAGAGAGAAGGAGAGGCAGAGAGAGAGAGAGAGAGAGAGAGAGAGAGAGGTCTTTCATCAGCTGGTTCACTTCGCAATTGGCTGCAGCAGCCAGAGCTGTGCCAATCAGAAGCCAGAAGCCAGGAGCTTCTTCCAGGTCTCCCATGTGGGTGCAGGGGCCCAAGGACCTGGGCCATCTTCTACTGCTTTCCCAGGCCACAGCAGAGAGCTGGATCAGAAGAGGAACAGCCGAGTCTCAAACCGGTTCCCATATGGGATGCCAGCACTGCAGGCAGTGGCTTTACCCGCTATGCCACAGCGCCAGCCCCTATGGTTTAATATTCAGCTACTATTTCTGTCTATATTCAGATATTTTAAAAACATTTATTTATTTATTTGAAAGGCAGAGAGCAAATAGGAGAGAGAGAAAGAGTGAGACAGGGAGAGAGAGGAAGTTCTTTCGTCTGTTCACTCCCCAAGTGGCCATGATGGTCAGGTCTGAGCCAGACTGAAGCTGTCAGTCATGAATTCTATTCAGCTGTCCCATGTGGTTGGAAGAGGACCAACTTGGGCCATTTTCCACTTCCTCCTCAGGTGTGTTAGCTAAGAGCTGGATCAGAGGCAGAGCAGCCGCAACTCAAACCAGCACTCCGATATGAGACACCAGTGTCTGAAGTGCTGACTTAATCCATTCTGCCACAAGGCCAGCCCTGCTATTTAGATTTTTTTAAAAACCTTTTGGGGGAAATGGGGGTCAGCACTGTGGCCCAGTAGGTTAGTCCTCCACCTGCGGCACTGGCATCCCATATGGGCGCCGGTTCTAGTCCCAGCAGCTCCTCTTCCAATCCAGCTCTCTGCGGTAGCATTGGAAAGCATTAGAAGATGGCCCAAGTCCTTGGCCCCTGCACCCATGTGGGAGACCAGGAAAAAGCACCTGGCTCCTGGCTTCGGATTGGTGCAGCTCCGGCTATTGCGGCCACCTGGGGAGTGAACCAGGGGACGGAAGACCTTTGTCTCTGTCTCTCCCTCTCACTGTCTATAACTCTGTCTTTCAAATAAATAAATTTAAAAAAATCTTTTTTAAAAAAACTTCTTGGGGGACCAGTGCTGTGGCGTAGTGGGTAAAGCTGCCTCCTGTAGTGCTGGCATCCCATACGGGTGCCAGTTCAAGTCTGAGCTGCTCCACTTCCCATCCAGCTCTGTGCTATGGCCTGGAAAAACAATAGAAGATGGTCCAGGTCCTTGGGGCCCTGTACCCTCATGAGAGACCTGGAAGAAGCTCCTGGCTCCTGGCTTCGGATCCGCACAGCTCCGGCTGCTGCAGCCAATTGGGGATTGAACCAGCTGATGGAAGACCTCTCTCTCTCTCTTTCTGCCTCTCCTCCTCTCTGTGTAAGTCTAACTTTCAAACAAACAAATAAATCTTAAAAAAAATTAACCTTTTGCCGTTTACTGATGATAAAATTAATGCATATTCAAGGTCTATAGTTTGGAAAATGTTTTAGTGTATCCTCTTTCCATTTTTTAAGCATTTTGAAGTTTACAAAGTAGGATTATGTTTTATTTTTTGTTTGGAGCAAATTTTCTTTATTTAATATTTCCTTGTGAACATTTTTTCTTTATTTCACATTCTTCAAGATTCAATGTGAAATGCCTATGTAGTACTGCTTTGCCTGTGTATATCATAATTATTGAATCAAGTCTCAAATTCACTACATTAAAATCATTTCTAATTCCTTGCTGTCATTAAATCCAGTGCATTGGACATCTTCGTGTATACGTTTTTAGCACCAAATTCCCACAATTTCCTAAGAATAAATTTTTAAAACCAAGAATAATAGGGTGCAAAGATGAAAAAGTTTTAAACTGTCTCTTATACATTTCTAAATTTTTCTTTGTAAAACTAATACCTTTGGCATTATGCTTCAAAATGCCTGCTGTAGTTAATAATGATAAAATATTCAGCTATGTTTTCTTCCAGCTGTTCTATGATGTAATTGAACATTTACTATTTTTTTTCCACATATGACATCAAACAGAGACGGCTCTTTCTCCCCATTACTCAGTTGTCTTCTGGAAAGGATTATTGACTAATTTGGCTCGCTCCCATCAGATAACAATGTCACGAGTAGGGATCTGTTTCTTGGCTCTGTAGTCTGTTCGGTGTCAGCCTGTTATTGCTCTAGTACCAGTACTCCAGTACCAGTACTCCAGTGTCAGTACTTCAGCATTTCACACTGTATAGTGGGCACCTGCGCCAAGCCATGCGCTGAGCTAGAGATTGGTTGATAAGACACAGTCCTTGAACTCATGGGTCTCACAGTAGAGTAGCGAAGGATTCTGCAGGTAACAAATCATTGAGAGCTTTCATCAGGACAGCCCCAAGATGGCATTCCTGTTCTTTGCTGCGTGTGTTTGCCTGTTTAACTGTGTTTGCCTGTTTAACGTAAGCAGGGCTGCCGACTGAAGACAAGTGTGGGAGGGGCTGAGAGAGCAAAGGAAGGAGCCATCTGCCGAGAAAGGGTAACCTGATGTCGGGTGATGGCTCACAGCGAGGGCAACAGCCGATAAATTCCCCAGCTCTTCAGAGAGCAGAACCCACGGGTCGATGCCGATGGAGCAACCTGGCAGTGACGGGAAGTGTCTATTCTGAGCGACAGGACATAGTGGGGGACAAAGGAAACTTTTGAAGGGGAAGATTTTGGTCTTTTCTGGTCTCTGTTCAGTGCCAGCTTCATGTTCAAAAATGCAACTTATTTTATAAACTATGGGGGCCAGTGCTGTGGCGCAGAGGGTTAATGCCCCAACCTGCAGTGTGGGCATCCTATATGGGCGCTGGTTTAAGTCCTGGCTGCACCTTTTCCAATCCAGCTCTCTGCGGTGGCCTGGGAAAGCAGTAGAAGATGGCCCAAGTCCTTGGGCCCCTGCACCTGCATGGGAGACCCAGCAGAGACTCCAGGCTGCTGGCTTCCAATCAGCTCAGCTCTGGCCATTGCGGTCGTTTAGGAGTGAACCAGTGGAGGGATGACCTCTCTCTCTCTCTGTCTCTCTCTCTTTGTCTCTCTCTCTCTCTCTCTGTAACTCTTTCAAATAAATAAAATAAATCTTTAAAACTATTTGCTTTTTGGTCTTTGGTTTCTTTGTTTTGTCTCGTGTTCTGTCCTGAGAAAGTTCCTGAGGTTTTTTCTTTCCAGGTTGAGAATTCCTTCTGTGCTAGTGCTAGAGTTATTTTTATAATTTACTAATGGTAATGCACATTTTGATTTTTCATAATTGTTGCTTATCCTGTCCATGACTCCTTTATTTTTCTTCAAAGTCTGTTACGTTATATATTATCTTAACTTTTGGGCTAGTGTTTGTACTTTTCTTTGTTTCAATTTATTTAGAATACGAATCAGGTGATTTCTAAAATGTCTTCGGTCCTGCAGCAAACCACGTAGGAGGCTGACTGTTCCCAGTGAGATGGACAGGTCCAAGCGCTTTCTCCTGTTATAAAACTGAAGATTTTCACTCCCCATCTTTAGCTGACTCTTCCTCCAATGGAGAGACGCTTACCCAGGACTGCTGCTCCATGTATCAGATGGGGGGATGTCTCCTGGGTCCTCTCACTCTCCAGCTCATTGTTAGAATTCTCTGGAATCGTAAGATAACAGCCCAGCGAGGACCTGTAGTCCTTGCCTTGCTAGATGGAGTGAATAAAAACCCGCGATTCCCCTAAGCTCTCTGTTCCGTTGCTTCTCCCTTTTTCTGCTACTTCTGGCCTGAATGTACAGGGGCCATGGGGACCTACCCCTTGTTCCCTGTCCTGTCCCCGTGTGGGGAAGCATCTTCCTAAGTGACAACAGAAAGATGCTAGAGAGCTGGAAAGGTGGAAGCAGGACTTTGAGCCCATGGAACCTCAGGTTACTTTCTCTTGTGGAGAGGGGCAGGGGTTCACTTTTCTGATTGGAACAGACCTTCCAGCACTGTACAGTAGACTGTGTGTGTGTGTGTGTGTGTGTGTGTGGAGCAGTCCCATCCTTGGGGATGAATTTATTTATCACTGACCAGGAAAATATTTCTACAGCAGTGGCAGGTTGGAATTTCATCTTGGTCCCATGTGTCTTATTCATTGTGGGATTTTCTATTATGTTATATAAGTTTTCTTTCTTTCTTTTTTTTTTTTTAAGATTCCGTTTTTCATAGTTCTTGTGCTCAGAAAACAAAAGGTTCTCAGTGGGAAACTCCTATTCGGATTTTGACTTAAAGCAGAAGTCCCAAATCCGCCTTTCAAACTAATATTGCTATTAGGTGAGTCTCACCATGGAGACTACATCTCTCCCTCTGGGGCAGGCCGACCAGCCATCCTCAGTCCTGCAGGTACTTGTCTTCCTCACATTCCAGAGTGGCTGGCATTGACCCAGATCTGACCAATGAGATCTTTGAGGACATATTAAAGGATGCCAATAAAAGGAAGGAAAGGTGGAGTGAGGTTTCTGACCTCCTTCCCTCTTTTTCTGTATTAGATTTTTTCCCTAATTGGCTTCTCCTTCTTGTCTAGTGTGGTTTTAGATTCACAGAAAAATAGAACACGCAGCACAAAGAGTTCCATAGACTCTCAGCCTGCGACTCCCTCCCTTGGTCCGGTATTTCCATTGTGAGCCTGTGCTTTACTGTGGGAAGTTGTTAAAACGAAGGAGCTGATATTGATGCGTTATTATCAACTGGAAGTCCTCAGTCTGCAGCCAGGGCTCGCTCTTTGTATTGCGAATTCTGTGAGCTTATTTTATTTTTTTGAAGTTTTGAATTAACATGTACTATTTATATGTTTTATGGGGTACCATGTAATAGTTCAACACATGAGCACAGTGTTAACTGATCATTTTAGGCAAGAAGGGCTTCCATTCTTTTATCTTTTTGTGTTTGGGACCTGCCAGCTTCACTCCTCCAGTTCTTTATATAATGCATTTTTGTGAACTCAGTCATCCTGCTGTGCTGGGAACACCAGGACCCATTACCTCTGACTGACTGTGTCTTGCTTCCAACTACCCAATCCATCCTCCCCCCTTCCTAGCCTCTAGCAATCACTAATTCAAATTCAGATCAACTCCTTTGGTTTTTTAACTTTCACATAAGAAACAGAACATATGGCACTTATCTTTCTGTAGGTGGCTTATTTCACTTGGCATAATGACCTCCAATTCCATCCATTTTGGTCAAGATTTCATTCTTCTAAGGGATGAATAATATCTGTGTGTACTATGTTTTCTTGATCTAACTATGGATGAATACCTAGGTTGATTGTATGTCTCAGCTATCATGAAGAGTGCTATAGTGAACTTGGGAATGAAGATATCTCTTTCGTATGCTGGCTTCATTTCTTTCCAATATATGCCCAGAAGTGGGGTAGCTGGGTCATACTGCAAATCTATTTGTAGTTTTCTCTTTATCATGGCTGTACTAATTTGCATTCCCACCAACAGTATAAAATGGTATACAAATAGAAAAGAAGAATTCAAATTATCCCTGGATGCAGATGACATGATTCTATATAGAAAGAAGCTTTAAAACTCTGCCAAAAGACTATTAGAACTAAGAAAACAAATTTAGGAAAGTTACAGAATACAAAATCAACACAAAAAAGTCGGCAGGATACTTTTAAAAAAATAATGAACTTGCCAAGCAAGAAATTATAACAGCAATTCATTCACAATAGATACAAAAACAAAGGAACAAAGTCTTTGAATAAATTTAACCAAGGATATAAAAGGCCCCTACAATGAAAATTATGAAGCACTAATGAAAGAAATTGAAGAAGAGACAGAAATAAATAAACAACTAGAAGACCTCCCATAGTCACTGATTGGAAGAATATTGTTAAAATGTCCATATTCCCCAAAGTTAGTTCAATGCCATCTCCATCAAAATGCCAATGACCTTCTCCACAGAACTAATAAAAGAGTTCTGAAATTCATATAGAAGCATCTTATGTGTTTTGGTAAAGGCATCATCTTATAAATCCACCACTTCAGTATCAAGCAGAGTATTTTTACTGCCCTGAAAGTCCTAATGCATTGGGCATTTGGCTTAGTGGCTAAGATGCTGGTTAAGACACTTTGTCCCATATAAGAAATGTCTGGGGTGGAATCCCAGCCTCACTCCCGATCTCAGCTTCCTAACACTGGGAGACAAGAGTGGTGAGTCAAGTGGTTGAATTCCTGCCCCCAACACGGGAGATCTGGACTGTGTTACTTGCTCCTGACTCTGGCCTTGCTCTAGCCCAGCCATTGTGGCATTGTGGGCATTTGGGAAATGAACCAGCAAGTGAGTCTTCCTTCCTTCCTTCCTTCCTTCCTTCCTTCCTTCCTTCCTTCCTTCCTTCCTTCCTTCCCTCCTCTCTCTCTCTCTCTCTCTTTCTTTCCCTCTCTCTCTTCCCCCCCAAATTAAAATATAATAAAGATTAAAACTCCCATGTGTTCCATCTGTTCATTCCTCTCTTCTCTCCTGAACCCTTGATCTCAGTGACCTTTTTACTGTCCACTATACTTTTTCCCTTTTTCAGAATTTCATATAGTTGGAATCCTACAACATCAGCTTTTATAGACTGGCTTTTTCAAAAGCAGCAATAAGAATTTACATTTTCCCAATGTCTTCTTGTAGCTTCACAGCTCATTTCTTTGTATCACTGAATTACTTTCCCTTGTATGGCTATAGCACGATTTGTTTACTCATTTGCCTGTTGAAGGGTATCTCGGCTCTTCAGCTTTTACAATAATGAATCATAAGGCTGTAAACACTTGTGTGCACTGTTTGGATGTTGGGTTTTTGAGAAGGCAATACTTGGAGCCAGGAGGTGACAAATCTGAGGATGAAAGTGTATATGGTAAGGAAGAAACATGGACCTGAAGGGAGAGCTAGGACTTCGAGGATGTGTTTGAGCCAGTGGGGCCTCCTGAGCTTTGCTCACCAGGTAGACAGCAAGTGTCTGCGTCAGTTAGGCCAGTATCAATCCCATTTTCTGTGAGCTGCCCCCAAACTGATCCTAGCCAACCAAAGGACCCATTCAGGACATCATTTGCCTACTTAGCATATTTTAATTTCTGTAGTACTTTTTTTTTTAAAGAATTATTTATTTGTTGGAGAGACAGAGTTACAGAGAGAGGGAGAGAAAGGTCTTCCATCTGCTGGCCGACTCCCCAAATGGCTGCAATGATTGGAGCTGAACCCATCCAGGAGCCAGGAGCTTCTTCCAGGTCTCACATGCAGGTGCAGGGGCTCAAGCACTTGGGCCATATTCCATTGCTTTCCCAGTCAATTAGCAGAGAGCTGGGTCAGAAGAGGAGTGGCTGGGACACAAACCAGCACCTATATGGGATGCTGAACCCGCAGGCAGAGGCTTAACCTACTATGCCACAGTGCCAGTCCCTGTAGTACATTTTAATTTATCTTACCGGGTGGGAAGAAGACTTGAAGAGTGTACAGTTTAGGAGCAAAGCTTTTTCTGATGTTTCTATACAGGATTAGTCACATTTAATATTTTAGCCTAAGCTTTCGTTGGCAGTAACCTAAGCACAGTAACTATTAATCTGCAGTGACTAATAGAAGAGCTTCGCATTCCAATGCATGCATTAGTTCCAAGAATGTTGGTTTTTAATGTGGTTGGAGGCTTTTGTCTTTTCTTCCTCTTAAGCTCAGCTTCTTTATCCCGTGCCCCTTGAAAGCAGGGTCATTATCTCACTCATCTTCACAACGCCCAGGCTGCCAAACAGCCAGTGAGTCCCATTGGAAGTGTCAGGATGCATGTGTGCGCTAACCGTACTCAACCAAAGGTCAAAGGAGAGAACCCTGGGTGATTAGGGAAGAAAATCAGACTTGTGACTGCAGCCTGATTAGCAAATGGATCTTGAAAGCATCAACATTTTGTAAAGCTATTATCTCACCACTAACCTCCTCTCTAAACAACTTAAGACGGTTAAGACTTTGGCTTTGTTAGGTGTTCTTTGCTGCCTCCAGCCTGCATCCATGTAGAGCTGAAGCACTGAGTCCCAGGACAGACTCTTCCAGATCATAGGTCACTTTCTGGCTCACAGAACACCTCCTGGGGCAACAGCACACCCCATCCTCTCCTCTGCCTGGCCTTCAGACCCTTCAACAGCTGTGCATCCCCTAAATCTCTTCTTCCTAAGGGTAAACATCCCTTGTTCCTTTCATTGTTCTCCATTAGAAATCACTTCTGGCTTCTTACTCTCTAGGTCTCTCTGCAGGAGATTCGATCTCTCTTGTCCGTATCTTTCATTTGTTGTGGCACCTGCCGCTCTACGAGGCTTAGGCTGAGCTCTCCCACAGACAAACCCTTGGACGAGGACTGAGTGCAGGTGGAAATCTGGCAGGTGCTCTTAGCTGGTACGAATTGATAGTGGAGAAGTGAGACAGGGAAGGGAGGCTAACACATGCTGTGCTCATGAACCTGTGACTGCCACGGGCACTACGCTCGCACTCGGAACGTCAGGGACACTGGGCAGAAGTTACATTCAGAGTTGCCAAGCTGTAGTCCAAGTTGGGATACTGGCCTGGTCTTTCATTCATTATTTGTATTCAGTGTGATCTGATAAACAGAAATTCTTGTAAATGATCACTGCCTTTGTGAATACAGATGGTCTCTGACTTACAATGGGTCAATCATGACAGTGCAAAATGATATACATTTAGTAGAAATTATCTTTTGAATTGTACCATGGGCTAGCAGTATGTGGTCTTATCCCATCTTGTGTGGCTGGGCAGTAGGAGCAAGTACAGCTCTCAGTCAGTCCTGAGGTTACCTCCAGGAAATCGCCAAAGCTCCGGCATGCTGAGCTAGGATGTGTGGGAAATTAGGTCCATTCAATGCATTTTCAACTTAAGATTTCTTAAATTTTTAAAATTTTATTTTCATTTATTTGAAAGGCAAATGAGAGAGCCAGGGAGAGAACAGGGAGGTGGGGCAGAGAATCGTTCTTCCACCTGCTGGTTCACTCCCCTAATGCCTACAACAGCCAGCACTGGACCAGGCTTCAGGCAGGAGCCCAGAACTCAACTCCAGTCTCTCATAGGGGTGTTAGGGACTCAGTTACTTGTGCCATCACCTGTGGGCGCACATTAGCAGGAGGCTGAACTGGAAAGCGAAGTTGGGACTCAAATGAGGCAGTTTGACAAGGGATGAAGACTTCCCAAATGGCACCTTAACCACGGCACCGTATTCTTCCCCCCGCCCCATCAGCTTAAGGTATCTTAACTTACGATGCGTTGATTGAGATGGAACCTCCGTGTAACTCCGGGAGCATCTGGATAGTCCAGGATTCTTCAGTTTGTTGTTTTAAGCAGCTGAATCGTATCCCTGAATTCTTTTAAATATGTTATCAGTCAAAACACACAGATTTACTCACTGATGGCCAAATCTCAGCCAAGTCATATGTGAGCAGTTTATTTATCATTTGATGCCTTGCAGGTGCCTCGATACCGTGCCCTGCCTAAGGCGCTGATCAGTCTTACTTGCTTGGCTTGGATACAGAGACTCCTACTTCTGAACATGGTTCTTCTACTCCCAGACTTTTTTTTTTTTTGACAGGCAGAGTGGACAGTGAGAGAGAGAGAGAGAGAGAGAGAGAGAGAGAGAGAGAGAAAGGTCTTCCTTTTCCGTTGGATCACACCCCAGTGGCCGCTGCGGTCGGCGCACTGCGGTGATCCGAAGCCAGGTGCCAGGTGCTTCTTCTGGTCTCCCATGGGGTGCAGGGCCCAAGCACTTGGGCCATCCTCCACTGCACTCCTGGGCCACAGCAGAGAGCTGACCTGGAAGAGGGGCAACTGGGACAGAATCCGGCACCCCGACCGGGACTAGAACCCGGTGTGCCGGCACCACTAGGTAGAGGATAAGCCTAGTGAGCCACAGCGCCAGCTAATCCCAGACTTTTTATTTCTTCACTTTCCTTTGGCATAAGGCTGACCTTCCCTGTCCTAGCCCCTTTTCCTGCCCAGTGGCCTCCTTGTCAGCTCTCAGCTCTCAGCCTTGCCATGGGTCCACAGAGTTAAAGACACACATTACTTCCCAATGAAGGTTTTCACAGTAGAAAATGAAACTTCATAGCTGTCACTGCCAAAATCCAAGAAAACTGTTCAGCTGTGTCGCCTTCTGTTGCAAGAACTCAAGAAACTGGCTCTTCTCTCTGCAGGCTTGCGACTAAATGTGGATTTTCCATGGAAAGTAATTCAATTTGTGCATACTGCAAGGTTGCACATTTACCCATGCTCTGCAAAGATGTGCACAGAAATTCTGTTTTCCACAATGCATCTAATTTTCCTTGGAATCTCCTCACCACACTGGGAAGAAGTGGGGCCGTTTCATGTGAAATTTGCCAATGCTCTGGTACTGCAGTGGCTTCCAGTCTCAGTAGGCTTTCTGAGGACCCAGTGTCTTCCAAGAAAATACTGAGGCTTCCTACTATTTTCCTTCTCCTCCCCAGTCAGTCTCTCTGGGTATGGAGAGAGCTGTGTGGAGCTGGGCCTTGGGATGCAGACGATGCAGCTGTTTCTTGGGACTGGAGATGACTGACTTGTGCTTACTGCTGTCTCTAGAGTCGGTGCACTGCCTGTACCACTGGGTTCTGGCTGCGAGCACCCGAACACTGCAGCCTCTTGGTTTTTTGTTTTTATTTATTTATTTGAGAGGCAGAGTTACAGAGAGAGAGGGAGAGAGAGAGAGAGAGAGAGAGGGAGAGACAGAGAGAGAGGTCTTCCATCCACTGGTTCACTCCCCAGATGGCCACAACAGCCAGAGCTGGACCCATCCGAAGGCGAGGAGCTGAGAGTTTCTTCCAGGTCTCCCACGTAGGCGCAGAGGCCCAAGCACTTGGGTCATTTTCCACTGCTTTCCCAGGTGCATTAACAGGGAGTCGGATCAGAAGTGGAGTAGCCGGGACACAAACTAGCACCCATATGAGATGTCAGTGTCACAGGCGGCAGCTTAACCTACTACGCCAGAACACCAGTTCCCAAGCTGTTCCCAAGCTCTAGGACAGTGGAAACCATTCTTTTTTTTTTTTTAAATATTCATTCATTTATTTATTTTACAGCTTTGCAACTGCAATGGAAAGTCTCTTTTCTATTGTATAGGCTTTGCAGCTGGCTTTTGCCTCTGAATTTAAAGAGTTTGCACACATTCCAAATCCCAGCCTTGCACACATTTGGAATCCCTATGTTGCACACATCCCGAAAGTCTGCCCTGCCCAGGTCCAACCCCTGCCTTGCACACATTCCAAAGCCCTGTCTTGCTCTTTTTCCCTTGGTCATTTCCACCCCTCCCTCCCAAGGAGAGGGATTCTGGCTTTGAGGAAGACCGTGAACTGTTAGTAGCACCAGGCCAACTTTCTCAGAGCGAAGCAGTTTTTCACACGCATGCAGATGTTCAGAGGAAAAAAATAAAAGAAGAGCAAACCCCACTTCAGCAGGCAGAGTTGAAGGCCACATAAATAGCGGGAAAGCTGCTAAACCTATTTGCATTTCACACCCAATAATTTCAGGCTCCTCTCTCCTACTCTGCCTTAAATTAGACAGTAGAGCCGTGGTGGGTGTGAACGAGGAGCACACACAGGGAGCAGAGTGGGACTGTGCGGAGATGGGCCTGGCCAGTCTTGCATCTCAAGAAACATTTCGTCCCCGAGGCTCCATGCTGTCCTTGTTGTGAGCACGTTGGCTCCGGCCTGTGGGGCGGGCTCTCTCCTGTGCAGCGCAGAATTTGTAAATTGTCCCAGAGGAATGCAGTTTAGGGTACCCTTTGGTCCCCAGCATGAGCTCACTGTCCTGCAAAAAAAAAAAACAACAACAAAAAAAAACAGTAAATTAGTTTGTGTTGCTGAGGAGCTCATAAAGTCATGATTTATAATTAAATTAGACCTCAGGAAAAATGTTCCAGGTTCTTCTATGTCTTTGGCTTTCTCTGGGCTATTTTGTGAAGGTTCCCCCCAACAGAGTCAATGGAAATTTCACTTAAGAAATTGTTGTCGTAAAATTTTATGGCTCCATCTCAACGGTTAGGGGACTGTTAAACATCCCTGTAGGGGGAAAAACAAACACAATTAGACACAGACTTAGCTGCTCTGTGTGAGGGAGAAAACCAAAGTCACAGTGGAAACGCCACATCCACAGGAGCACGCTTGCCCTGGGCCCGAGCTGGGAGCTGGGTTTTCCAATGTAAACTTATAATAAAAAGATCTGCTGGCTTCTAACGGCCTGCTGGGTTTTTCCTCTCTCTCCCCACCCCCTCCTCTTAAAATCTATTTTCTTTTGTTTCTTTCTTAGAATTATTTTTTATTATCAATTCTGATACAATCCCCATAGAATGTACTACCATGGCCATTTTTGAGTGTGCAACTCGGTACTTGTTGAATACAATCTCATTTCTGTGCGCCCATCATCATCACCTTTCGAACTCCTTCCATCTTACAACCTGGGAAATGTTGACCCAGTGAACAACTTCCCTTACCCCCTTCCCCAGCCTGTGGCAATCGCCATTGTACTCTCCATTTCCATGAATTTGACCACTCTTGGTACCTTCAGTAAGTGCCGTCCTACAGCACTGTGTGTATGTGTGTGTGAGACATTGACCTATTTCACTTCATATAATGTCCTCAGGGTTGGTCCAGGTTGTAGCCTATGTCAGAATTCCCTTTCTTTTTGAAAAGGTTGAATAATATCTCATTGGGTGAATATACCATTTTTTTTTTAAATAAATTCATCCATCAGCTAATTGAGTTCTTTTCCTATCAATAACTGATGCCCTGGAGCAAGTGTTTGTGTCTTGCATGGTGTACCTGGGTTCAACATTCAGCACTGGCTCTTGATTCCAGCTTCCTGTTAATGCAGACCCTGGGAGGTAGCAGAGATGGCTTAAGTCACTGAGTTGCTGTCACCTGTACAGGAGATCTGGACTGTGTACCCAGCTCCCAGCTTTGTCTCCCCTCACCTCAACCATTGCAGGCATTTAGGGGAGTGAACCACAGGATGGGAGTTTCACCTGTCTGTCCGTCTGTTTCTCTGCCTCCCAAATAAGTAAATAAAAATTTAAAAACAAGAGGTGATGTCTGAATCCTTGGGCAGATTTTGGGCAGAACTGTAGCTTACAATGGTGTGGGCTGTCTGGTGCACGAGTTTGTAGCCATTTATGGCAATCCTGGCTTTAAGTGAACTAGGAGAGCTTAGTTCCTTTGCTCCCCATGGCCTGATCTCTCCTTTTACATCTTTAACAGCCTGACTCTTAAGAAGTAAGAACATCAGAGGGGAATAGGGGATGAAGGAGTCATAGAAGAAAGCCATGACTTCAAGCCACATTTAATTTTGAGGCCAGGAATCTTCAATGTGCAGCTAATAGATATTCCAGAACACAGCTTATACTAGGTCCTCTTCATTTGGTACTGCCTCTGTGTTGTGTGCAGATGGGGTGCACTAGCCGTTCCCTGGGTTTCGCTGATACTGCTCCCCAACCCGCTCAGCACTCCATGAGACTGAGTCTCCTGTCGCAGCAGATGTCCCATCTCCCTCCAAAATCTTACATTTGCTCAGGTTCACTTTCTTCTTTTCTCTAATGACCACCTTGCATTTTTCCCTTATGGAGCAGACAGTCCACCTAGGGGACTAGTTCTCATGTACCACCAAATCTGTTGTTTAAAAAGATTTATTGATTTGAAAGGCAGAGTGAGAGAGAGCAAGAGGGAAAGATGCGCACAGAGTGAGGTCTTCTCTCCACTAGTTCGCTCAGTTTGGGTCTTCCATATGGGTGGCAGGGATCCAAGCACTTGAGCCGTCTTCCGTGGCTTTCCCAGGTGTATTAGCAGGGAGCTGACTCGGAAGTAGAGCAGCCAGGACTCAAACCGCAGTGTTCCTTTGGTATGCCAGCATTGCAGGTGGCGGCTTAGCCTTCTGTACTGCAATAGCTGCCCCACCAAATCCCTTTAAAGTACTAGTATTAGCAAGCAGCTTTCAGGAAGTGACAGGCTGGCACGGCTCTGCTAGGTTCCTTACATATGTATTCTGTCATTCTTCCTCTAGCTGTTATTTTTATTCTTGTTCTGTGAGTCTACTTGAGCAAAATTCAGGAGAATTAAAAGATACATTGAGGGGCAGACATTTGACCAAGAGGTTAAGATGTGACTCAGTTTTGGCTCTGCTCCTACTTCTAGCTTCCTACTTATGTGCACCCTGGGGGGCAGCAGCGATGGCTCAACTCATTGGGTCCCTGCCCACCACGTGGGAGACCCAAATTGAATTCCTGGCTCCTGGTTTTTCTCTGGTTCAGCCTTGGCTGTTGTGAGCTGTTTGGGGAGTAAGGCAACCAATGTAGAATCTTTTTCTCTCTCTCTTTCAAAAATAAATAAATACTGGAGATATTTTATTTATGTTTTGGTTCCCCAAATTTTGCATTTCCATGATTTTTTTAAAAAGTCACTCCAAAAGACAAAAACATGAGACTCAATGACATTCCATGACTTTTCCAAGGTCAAGAGCCAGACAAGGTCGGAGCCATGGTTCAGTTCCAGACTGTGTAGCTTCGGTGTCCTATACATGTGATTTGGTCATTGCCTGGGGACATTCTCTCATATCAGAAAAGTAAACTCAGTTCAAAACCCCTTTGGTGTATTTAACAGAAAGAAAACTTGCTTAGCATTTGAAAGTTACTTTGGGCTATTATCTTGTGGATCTGTATTTTCTTTTTCATTTTTCTTTTTTATTTAAAATTTTATTCTGACTTCACTTAAACAATCACCATCCATTTTTGCTATCATTATCAAGAAGAAAATTGCAACTAAGTGTATAGTTAGGATACTTTTTACTAGAAATGCCAGAAATGTGGACTCAAGTTGTGTAAGGGACACATATTTTTAGTGTTTTTTCTTTAAGATAAAGATTTATTTTTTTATTTAAGATAAAGATTTATTTATTTGAAAGTCAGTGTTACAGAAAAAGAGAGAAAGAGAGAGATTTTCCATCTCTTGGTTCCCTCTCCAGATGAACACAATGGCTGGGGCTGGGCTGAAGCCAGGAGCCAAGAACCCCATCCACGTCTCCATGTGGTAGGGATACAAGCACTTGGGCCATCTTCTGATGCTTTCCTGGGAGCATTAGCAGGAAGCTGGATCAGAACTGGAGCAACCAGAACTTGGACCAGTGCTCATTTGGGATGCTGGCATCACAGGCAGTGAATTAATCCACTGAGCCACAACACCAGCCCCTGGATATTTAATTTCTTACATTTCAATAATCCATGAGACTGAATGTATGTTGGGATTGGTTGCTACAAAATGTATAATAAACCGAGAGCTCAAGATGCCAATATACTAGTATCCTTGGTAACAAGTTCCTCTCTGTCAAGACAGTATCACACCTGAACACACAACACCCCTCATGTCCCCTCAGGAGCAGGGAGACATGTTCCAAGTGTTTGTCTTTGTCCATTAACCAGAATTGAGCCAGGTGCCTATGATGGAACCTATACCTGAGAATGGGGAACAGAATGATCGGGTTGGCAGTTCCAAAGGCACGTCACTGGTTGTTAGGGAGTCAGGTTTAAGGATGGCTGTATGTATGACTAGATAATGTGTATGAAAATATACAGAGGGTGGTGATCACCTGGCTGCAGAGAGAGCACACTATAGAGATTCCAGCAGGTGCCTCTCTTATAATAATATTAGTAATCGATAATATAATTAGTGAAATATGATAGCAAATCCCGATCCTGGAGATAAAGCCATTTGATAGAGGTAGGACTTCACAGACCATGGTGTGTGGAGACAGTGGGAGCAGGTGACATTCCAAGGGGAGGAACCCACCCAAGTCAGGGCAGAGGGTTAGACAAAGGTGGCGCTGTGGTGTAGCAGGTAAAGCTGCCGCCTGCAGTGCCAGCATCCCACATGGATGCCAGTTCAAGTCCCACCTGCTCCACTTCCGCTCCAGCTCTCTGCTATGGCCTGGGAAAGCAGTAGAAGATGGTCCAAGTCCTTGTGCCCCTGCACCCATGTGGGAGACCTGGAGAAAACTCCTGGCTTCAGATAGGCTCAGATCCAGCCATTGAGGCTATTTGGGGAGTGAACCAGCAAATGGAAGACCTCTCTCTCTGCTTTTGCCACTGCCTATAACTCTGCCTTTCAAATAAATAAACAAATCTTAAAAAAAAATGTCAAGAGCCCTCAAATAGATCTCCCTTCTCTAGCTATGAGGTGAGATCCCATAAAACAGGAATGGAGAGGCACCACTGATAGAGTAAGAGAGCATCCAAGGTCCTTTCCCTTCCTTGAGTCTCTGTCGACCTAGAGAGGAGGTGTGGGTGTGCTGCACCTGCAGGAGGGCTGTGGCTGGGCGGGTGGTAGGTTGGGAGTCTGTCACTGTTGGGATGAGTCAATGCACAATGAACTTGACACCAGGGAGAGGTGGAGACTTTACAGCAGTGGGTGAGGTGGATGGGAGGAGACACATCAGCATGGGAGTCCCACAGGGATAGAACTGAGCCACATGGGGTTGACTGTGATACTGCCTTGCACCTATACTTGATGCTAGGTCACTGGTAGTGAGACGGGGAGACAGTGAGTCATGGGGGAAAAGTCCTGGGCAGGAATGATGTTTGCTTCCAGGAGTCCACATTGATTTCAGAAGCCCCTGAGTTCATCTTCAGATGGAAAGTTTCTGTTTTCCACCTGTTGACAGCTTTGTTAGGTTCAATTTTAGAGAAGTTAAGGGAATTATGTTTTTTTCTTCTTTTCTGCCCAAGCTTAAGACTGTGATATTCATAATATTCGCACATGGTCATCAAACCAGTCTCCATGTAGAAGATTAAGCGAATGATCCTTCTCTCTGTTGCTCTGGGCCAACTGACTATTTGGCCCCAAATAGCTGAGACATGAAGGGACCCTTGGGATAGCCACACTTAAGACCTGAGCTTGTGTGTGTGTGTGTGTGTGTGTGTGTGTGTGCACATGCAGTGTTATGCATCTTTATGAGTATACACAAGTGGCACATGCCTTGTGCATACGTGTGGATGCATGTTTGTGTGCATATGTGATATATGTGTAGAATGCATTTCTTTCGAGTCCATGTGCATGCTTGCATCTACACACATATGTGGTGTGTGTGTGTGATATGCAAGGAAGCGTGTGTGTACACACACATGTCTACATTATGATGTCTTTACTTTCCTATCAACTGTTTTAGATGCCTAAGTTTTCTCTCGTTTTTGTCGAATTTGCTTTCACTTGATGCAAATCATTGAAAGCTAATTACTACTTTGAAGACATGAATTTAGACGTGTTGATAAAATATGATTACTTTCCTGAGTAATATTTTTGAGTATTTAAAAAATTATTAGTGCTTGGCCTAGCAGTAAAGATAGCAACAAAGACATCAGCTTCCCGCATGGAATACCTAGGTTTGATTCCTAGCTCTGGCTCTTGACTCCGCTTTCTGCCGTGAAGACCTTGGAAGCCAGCAGTGATGGCTTAAGTGACTGGGTCCCTGCCACCCGCATGGGAGACCTGGACTGAGTCCCTGGCTCCTGGCTTTGGCTCTGTTCCAACCTTGGCTATTGATGGCATTTGGGGAGCAAACCAGCAGATCAGAGATCTCTCTGTGTGCCTGTCTGTCTCTTTGTTTTTATCTTTCTCTCTGCCTCTCAAATACAGAAAGACATATATTTTGAAAATGAGGGTTCTAGTAGCTTTTTGCTTTATGTTGTCAGATTATGCTTGGAATTTTGTTTTCAGAGCATAGGACAAAGGAGCCATAGCCAGGCTGGCATCTTATGGGAGAGGGGGAGATGGAAGTTGGTGAAGATTCTGTGTGGCTTGAGGCCATGTGATATGAAGGAATGCTGGAAAAAATCATACAGGGAGTGCATCCCTAACCTGAAAGTCTAAAATCTGAATCTGTTTAAGAAAGCATTTCTTTATTTCTTCATTTATTTTCATTTTAAAAGCAGAGGGATAGAAAGCGGAGAGAGAGGGAAAGGGAGAGGGAGGGGAGAGAGAGAGAAGGAGAGAGAATCTCCCATTCTCTGGTTCACTCCCTAAATACCCATAACAGAATAACAGCCATGGTTGGATCATGATGAAGCCAGGAACTCAGAACTCAATCCAGCTCTCCCACGTGGGCAGGAGGGATCCAATTACTTGAGTCACCACCTGCTGCCTCCTAGGGCACACATTAACAGGAAGCTGGAATTGGGAGTGGAGCTGGGACTTGAACTCAGGCACTTGGGTATGGGGCATGGTCATCATCCAAAGTGAGATCTTTACTACCGAGTTAAACATCTGCCCCCCACACACCCCGAATTTGAAAATTTGAATCTTTTTGAGTGTCGACATCATGCTACAGGGCTGTTGATTTAATAGACACAAACTATTTCATGAACAAAATTGTTTAAAATATATGAAGGCAATGACATTGGGGTGAAGCTGGTTAAGCCACCACTTGCTATGCCACCGTCCCACATAGGAGTGCTGGTTAGAGTATTGGCTGCTCTGCTTTTGATCCAGCGTCCTGCTAATGCACCTGGGAAGGCAGCAGAAGATGGCCCAATTACTTGGGTCCCTGCCACTCATGTTGGAGAACCAAATGGAGTTCATGGTTCTTGGCTTTGGCCTGGCTCAGCTTGTAGCCATCTGAGCAATGAACCAGCAGATGGAAGACCTCACTCTCTGTCCCTTTCTGTCACTCTGCCTTTCAAATAAATACATAAGTCTTTTCAAAAAGTATCAAATGGAATATCTTCTGGCTTTTTATCTTAGGTGTATGTGAAGCAGAAGTGAATCTTGTGCTTAGAATTGGGTCCCAGCCCCAAGGTACGTCACTGTGTGTATGCAGATATTCAAAAATTTGCAGACAGTCTGAAATTTGATCCCAAGCATTTTGGCTAAGGGATACTCAACTTGTACAATATAAGGAATAGCCAGAAGGGAGGAAGATTCAGAAAGACTATATTTTCAAATCAACGATGTAGAACCACTATAGGACCTTTTTGGGTTTTTTTTCTGCATGAAATAAGGGAGTTGTCCATAGCATTTGGAGAGGAGCAGAGAGCCCAGGTGACTCTCACTCCCTAAGGAATGGAGCGGGTGGAAATCCACCCCGTGAGGCTGGTTCAGGCGCCCACAGGAGAGGAGGCGTTGGCTGGGCTGCTGTAGTTGCTTTCATCACAGCAATTCTGTGATTTGATGAAATTTCCATGCTCTGCAAAGTTAAACAGGACTGTGACCCACTTTTTCCCTCTTTTTTACATTTTTTTCCTGGCCTGTTAACAAAGATTTAATGATCTACTAATGCTTGAGGCACTCTTGGAAAACCACCGTCGGATTAGCGCTTGGTTTTTTAAAAATTAATCTCTTTCTTTGGTTTGTTGCTTCTCCTCCACCCCTCCCCACCCCCACCCCAAGTAGGATGCCTGGCTGTGTTTCTCTACCCACCTTGAGCTCAGGAACGGGGCCTTGGTAAGATAAAATGTGCCTGGTGCCGCAAATATTAACCCAGGTCAAGGTCACTTATTTTGCGCTTAGAAAAGGTTCTTTCTCCCACGTCCCCACAATCGGCTCCCCTTGGTCTCTAAGGACTCTGTTCCCAATGGAGGGCAGGGCAGGCTGCTGGGATCTGCATCTGGGGCTTGCGAGGATTTGCCTCCTGTGTGGTTGGATGTGGGGAGAGGCCTCAATTATAACAGCCCGGGGGGGGAGAAACTGAGAGGGAGTCTGTGGTTCTGATTTGCTACAACAAATTATTCCTAAATCCAGTCGTCAACACAGGCACGCATTTCGGTGGTTCCTAAACGGGGAAAGCAAAAGTCGCATTTTTCTCCGGGTTTATGCAGGGATCTGGTTTTCCAGTTTGTGTAACGGCCTCTCCATCTTTTCCAAACATCTAAATCCTGTACATCCTTAAACACCACTGGGCAACTTTCCCTACCCGCCACTCGGAGGGATCTCGTCTTTCTCAGAATTTCCACAACGCGTTGCTTCGAAGCCATTGTGCGCTAATGTCATTACGCGTCGCTCTTTCCATTTCTCCCCAGCATTTTTATCTTTATATTCCTCCCGTGGTTCCTGGGTGTAATGCCTGCTAATTGGCAGGTGGTGGGCTGTTTGTGGAGTGAACAGATTAACGAATTCGTCAAAACGCCTTGGCTCGCCACCTTCTTCTCGGGATCACAGTGAAGCCAGCTACAGAACAGCCCTCAGAGCAGGAAGACTCTGAAAAGAGTCAATGAATTAAGTACTTGACACTCCAGAATGCTTTTTATTACGTTAGCTTGAGAGTAGGCTTCTCATTGTTTGACAGTCTCTGTTCTTAGCCTGTGTCCTCACCCACACTAAAAAGAGCCAAGATCTGGTTTAAAAAACAAACTTGAAATTGAATGTCTGTATTTACGCTGTAGGCTTCTGCAGAGTCCAGATTGTCTCCTTTATTACTTTTTTTTCCCTCTTGGTGCACAGAGGCCTTATCCCAGGCAACTGTGGATTTTCTGTAAGTATGTGATGCATTTCTAAAAAAAATAAAAATTAAAGGAAGGTAAGAATTCATTTTATTGCATATTTTACTCCTTATGAGGCCAAAACCTTGGTGGTTGAAGTTTTTACTTTTTAACCATTAGTACACGTCCAGCCTAGAGCATCAGACACAAAGAACAGAGGAAGGGGCAAACGTTTTGGCTGCTTCTAACTGGGAGGTTAGAATTATGCCAGGAGCAGTAACAACAGCAGCAGAAAAACTAACAAAAATGTGGTTGATTCTGTGGCCTTATATAGACACAGCTAAGTAGAATTGTCGTGAATAATGAGTGTGGGGTGATGGACATCTACTGTTTAATGGTTTTCAAACTCATGCTCAAAGGGAAATGAATGGTTTATACCAGGATCCAAATCACATAGTTTGCAACCAATAGTGTGTATGAGTGTTGATCTTGGACTTGGAATGGTAGCGTATTAACAAGAAGGCTGAAAGATTACATTATCTCTGTGGGTTACTCAAATAGATTTATACAGAAAGCCTTTTTGTGGAATAGTAAGAGTAATATTATATGTGGATAGTGAGAAAGGCATTGTATTTGGCAGAGAGACTGAAATCATTTTCTTGGCCCTGTAACCCACTAGCTGACTCCTTTGAGAAACTTGAGTTTGTCCATCTTCGTACAGCAGTGTAACTCTGGTGTAGTTAATTGTATAAATATTTGTATTCCCTTGCCTCTTCTGGGCCAGAGCTGCCTTGTTTATCTTTGAATTCCCAGTGCTGAGTGGAGTGTCTGGCAGTGTGGGGATGCCTGATGCATATTCATGGAATGCATTGAAAGAGTTGGATGCAATCATTAATTTCTGCTTCTAAAGTTTTGAGATTGTCAAGATCAGAGAATTTCAGTACACACACAGAGTTTAAATTGTGAGTTCAAAGACTTTTCTGTGAGAAGTCATGGAGGGCATTTAGTCTAATTTTTTCCCCCTTCGGTGATAAGTAGAGCAATTCAGTCTGTACACCTTGCAGATGGAATAGAAACCACCAGACAGGAACCTGCTATTTTCCCATAAGGAACTTGACCTTCACCCACAAGCACCCATCTGTTTGCTCAGTGCTGTTGGCCCTAGGTCCTCTTTCTGTGGACCCCATGCCCCTCTCCCTGACTATCTTACTTTCTGTTAGATTGAGATTCTCCTTCTCAACCTGGACTATCCGAGAGTTTTAGCTTTCACTCTAAGCATTCTTAAAACACAGACAGACAGACAACTGTTTAGATACCATTGCTCTATTCGTCTGGTCCAATTTCTTGAATGAGTTCTCCATACTCTCTTCATCCATTTCCTGACTTTCTGTTGTCACCAGCCTCTTCAACATGCCATTTCCCTCCTTGGTGTCAATGTCATAGCACTTGATAAGCCTATGAATGATTTGTGGCTGGAACTAATAGAATTCTGGTGGCTGCTTTTCAGTCTCCTTTGCCTTAACAGGGAATTCCTTAAGGCTCAATGCTCAGTCCAACTCTGTCCATATTCTCACTATGCTATGTCACACCAATATTTTCAAGGGTCTCCTACACAGGATTCCTAGATTCAGATTATTTATTTATTGATTTGACAGGTAGAGTTTACAGATAGTGAGAGAGAGAGAGAGAGAGAGAGAGAGAGGGAGAGAGAGAGAGAGAGGTCTTTCTTCCGTTGGCTCACTCTCCAAATGGCTGCAATGGCCAGAGCTGCGCCCATCCGAAGCCAGGAGTTTCTTCCTGGTCTCCCACTCGGGTGCAGGGGCCCAAGGACTTGGGCCATCTTCCACTGCTATCTCAGGCCACAGCAGAGAGCTGGACTGGAAGAGGAGCAACTGGGACTAAAACCCGGAGCCCATATGAGATGCCGGCGCTGCAGGCGGAGGATTAACCTGCACCGGCTGGACTCCTGGATACATATACCTCGAGGCCAGATTTCTCATCCTTCATGCCTTTATAACTGTCTCAGAAACATCAAGCCAAATGTGTCTGCCCCTAAATTCATGGTAATTCTCCCCGCCATAAAAATGGTTGATCCTCTTTCAATGTTTTCTCTTTTTGTGAAGAGCCCTGACCATACAACTACGAAGTCCAATAAACTCACTCCCTTATCAAGGCCTTCATGAATTCCTGGAGATTTTCATATCCCTTTTAACCTGCTATGTCTCTCCTGCGGCTGTCAATAGTCATAGCCCAAACTACTATGGTTTATTTTCTGGACCACTTTTTGCCGGGTAAAGAGTTATTTTTTGTATCTTCTTTTGCCTTCTACCAATCCAATCTCCAAAGATCAACTGTATAGATCTTACCATAATCATTATCAATTAGATTATTAATCCTGCTTATGAATACATCAGTGGCTTCCTGTTGCTATTAAGATGGAGACATGCGGCTGGCACTGTAGCATAGCGGGTAAAGCCACTGCCTGCAGTGCCGGCATCCCATATGGGCACCAGTTCAAATCCCAGCTGCTCTACTTCTGATCCAGCTCCATTTTATGGCATGGGAAAACAGTGGAAGATGGTCCCTGCATCCACATAGGAGACCCAGAAAGAGCTCCTGGCTTCAGATCCGCTCAGTTCTGGCCATTGCAGCCATTTGGGGAGTGAACCAGCAAATAAAAGGATAAAAGACCTCTCTCTCCTTCTCTCTGTCTCTCTCTTTGCCTCTGCCTCTCTGTAACTCTATCTTTCAAACACATAAACAAATCTTAAAAAAAAAAAGATGGAGACAAAGACGCTTAAGAAGGCATTGTGTGTGGTCTCTACTTCCCCTCCCATCATTCCCCTTTTTGTTCTTTGTACCCACACACTTGACTTTTCTTTGTGTCCAATATTTCTGCTTTCTTCCCTCCAACCACAGTGCCTCAGCAGTTATTTGTAAATCAGCGTCAAAAAAGCAACCACCCACATTCCCTCCCCCCTTTAAAAACCAAGATCTTATAGCACTCAGTAATTTCCATTTCCCGTGGTGCAACTATTCCCAATACATTATCCACTGGCTTGCAAAATTTCCAAAAGTTCATTAGTCTGCTCCTGAGAGCCAGTGGGCGTTGAGTTCTCCTCTCCGTTGAGTCTTTGCCTCTATCTGAATGTTCTTTTCATATCAAGAATATTTCCTTGTGGCGCCGGCACACCGGGTTGTAGTCCCGGTCGGGGCACCGGATTCTGTCCCGGTTGCCCCTCTTCCAGGCCAGCCCTCTGCTGTGGCCCAGGAGTGCAGTGGAGGATGGCCCAAGTGCTTGGGCCCTGCACCCCATGGGAGACCAGGATAAACACCTGGCTCCTGGCTCCTGCCATCGGATGAGCGCGGTGCGCCGGCCGCAGCGCGCTGTCCGCGGCAGCCATTGGAGGGTGAACCAACGGCAAAGGAAGACCTTTCTCTCTGTCTCTCTCTCTCACTGTCCACTCTGCCTGTCAAAAAAAAAAAAAAAGAATATTTCATTTTTGGGAACTGAGCTGAAACATCGCTTCCACAGAGACACACCTTCTTGGGTTGCCCTGGCTTGGTTGGCTCCTCCTTCCTGATGTCCTCAGAGCGTGCACAATGCCCACTGATGGCACTTCCCACAGTGCACTTGTACATTTATTTGATAGATTTGATTCATGCCTCCCTCCCTCAGTACCATTGTATGTTTCACAAGTTAAAAGAACATATATGCTTGGGGGTCTGCTTTTTGAGCAACCAGGGCATTGAATGCTATTATTTTTCAAGAACCTAAATAGATTTGATGGAAAAGAGAGAGCATAACTGGGTTAAATCTTGTTCCTGATCGTCTGGTTCCTTGATAATTCATGAATTATCTTTAGTTAACTGTTTATTCTTTGGGTAAATTATAGTTCTTTTGGGGCTGGTGTAGGGAGTGAAACCGCTGTCTGCAACACCAGCATCCCACGTGGGCACTGGTTCTTGTCCTGGTTGCTCCACTTCTAACCCAGCCCCCTGCTGATGGTCTGGGAAAAGCAGTGGAAGATGGCCCAAGTGCTTGGGCTCCTGCACCCACGTGGGAGACCTGAAAGAAACTCCTGGCTCGTGACTTCGGCCAGACTCAGCCTTGGTCATTTTGTCACTTGAGGAATGAACCAGGAGATGAAAGATATCTCTCTCTCTACTTCTGATTTTCAAATACATCTTTTTAAAAAATTATAATTCTTCTCGTTTTGGTCTTCTCCTTTTCCCTGATCGCTAGATGGAAAATCTGGCTGTAGGGGAAAGGGGTGTGGCCTACATGGCCTTTAGGCTGTAGAGGTGAATCCCTATCTTAGCAACCATAGCAAAGAAGTAGTCTTTTGACTGTCAAGATGGGTTGCTTTGGTACATGAAGTGTATCCCTTATCTTCTAGTATTATTAAGTCATATATTTTTGAATATCAAATATGAAATATTAGGTCTTTTCATTCTTGCTGTAAAAGGCTAGGTCCCTATCTCACTTCCCTAATAAGTAACAAATGTCTTAGAAGAAATAAATGTACAAGGACATACAAAAGAGAAAAGAACAGAAATCTATTTAGCAAGCATGGGCCTGCCTACCCTTTGGAAGGGCAGCGTGGGACTCTTTTGTATTTTTACAGATTCTATGCAATGAGGCCTGAGAGCTAGAAAATGCCCTTCATGAGCCAATAATGTGGCTCAGTGGGTTAAGCCATCACTTGTCAACACCAGCATCCCATTTAACCACTGGTTCAAATCCTGGCTGCTCCACCTCTGATCCAGCTTCCTACTAATGCATCTGGGAAGGCAGCAGAAGATAGCCAAGTACTTGGGCCCCTTCCACCCATGGGGGAGACCTGGAGAGAGTTCCAGGCTCCTGGATTTGGTCTGGCCAAGCCCTGACCATTGAGAGCATTTGGGGGAATGAACCAGGGGAGGGGAGACCCCTCTCATTCTCCCCCTCTCTCTCTCTTTGTAACTTTTCCTTTCAAATAAATAAAATAAATATTAAAAAGAAAACAGAAAATGTCCCTGCTGAGACCACAGGCTCCTCTCCCCAGCCTGTCCTGAGCGCTGTACCAGCGCACCCTTCTCAAAGTCTACTTTGAACTGTTGTCATCTCACCCTGCTCTGACAGCCTTCCACAGCCTCGGTAAGGGTGGGCTAAACACTAGCTTTTCTGGCCCTCAGGAATCACATTGAGCCTTTTCAAGACTTTTCCCACCTGCAGCTGGATGCCTTATGTATCCATAGATCATGTTTTGACCTGTACGCCCCTTAAGCTCTTCCAGGGCCATTCACCTTTCCTTGTCATGTTTCCTTCTAAATCTCATGCCAATCTCACCACATCCAGAAGCTTTTCTTCCTAATCCTACCCAAGGGCACTGACCACAGATGAGGCCCCTGTTGCTGAGTATTCAACATTGAACTCTGCATTGAGAGAATTCCCAGCTGTGCCTCCTTCTAGTTGGATGACCTTGGGCAAGTCACTTGACCTCTCTAAGTTGGGTTCCATTATCAGGGGTGTGAGTGAGTAGGGAGAGGCATGTGGGGACAGATGCTTGGTGACCTCTGAGAGTCTTCTTAAAACTATGCATTTAGGATATATGTCATAACTCATATCCTAAAGGTTATTCACTTTTAAAAAATTATTTATTTATTTGAGAGGTAGAGTTACAGACAGAGAGAGGGAGAGACAGAGAGGTCTGTCATCTACTGGTTCAAATGGTCACAATGGCTGGAGTTGGGCCAATCTGAAGCCAGGAGCCAGGAGCTTCTTCTGGGTCTTCCACTCAGTGCAGGGGCCCAAACTCTTGGACCGTCTTCTACTGCTTTCCCAGCTGCATTAGCAGGGAGGTAGATTGGAAGAGGAGCAGACAGTACATGAACTGGTGCCCATATAGAATGCTTGTACTGCAGGCAGAGGCTTAGCCAACTACACCACACAGCACCAGCCCCCAACATCATTCACTTTTTCAAATATTGAAGGAGTGACCAACATTTCACAACTGAGATATTCCACATCTACATATGGCAACCATAGGTTGATGCTGATCTATTGGATGGGAAATGTATTCATTACCTTCTGTATTTTTGTTTTTTAAGCTACTTGACATATGTAGACAATGAGTTTCTGGCCTCAGCTTTGGCTGGCTCCCTGTGCCATTTCTTACACTAAACTATAATTCTTGGATTTTTCAAAATTTTAACATTGAATTGTCAACTTTATTTTGAGCTGAGAGAGAGAGAAAGAGAGAGGCAAAGGGAAATCTTTCTTTCTTTCTTTTTTTGACAGGCAGAGTGAGTTTGACAGGCAGTGAGAGAGGGAGAGAGACAGAGTGAAAAGTCTTCCTTCCATTGGTTCACCCCCCCAAATGGCCGCTATGGCCAGTGCACTGCACCAATCCGAAGCCAGGAGCCAGGTGCTTCCTCCTGGTCTCCCATGCGGAAAGGGAAATCTTTGATCCATTGGTTCATTCTCCAGATGCCCACAACAAGCAGTGCTGGGTCAGGTGAGAGCCAGGAGGATGGAACTCAATCCAAGACTCCCATGAGGATGGCAGGACCCAAGTACTTCAGTTATCGTCTGTTGATTCCCAAGGTGCACAATAGCAGGAAGGTGGAATCAGAAACAGAGCGGGGACTCAAACCTAGGCATTCTGGTGTGGGATGCTGGTGTCCCAAGGAACCTTTTGGTCACTGCACCAAACAGCTCACCCTGATTCCAGTCCTGTTGTTTAATGATTTATGAATTATTGGCTTGTTTCCCTAGATGTATTTTTTATAACTGTATTAAGAGCAGTGCTTGTATATAATAACAATAATAATAACAATACTTTTGAGTTTACTATCAGCTTGGCACTTTTATAAACACTCTACATGTATTAACCAATTTAGTGGAATTTTATTCCCCACAGCAGTGAGCCAAATGTATTGCATGTTGTTGCTGTCAAATGTGTTCATGGATTATTTCATGAACTCTCTGACAAGGAGTCAGACCAAAGTCAGCCTCCCTATGTTTCAATTCCACTTCTGCTATCTATGCTAAACTTTGGGGAAAAAGGCTAAACCTTTTTTACTGCCCCCCAATACAAAGTCCCATCTATCCATCTATTGTCTATCATCTATCAATCATCTGTCATCTATCTATCTAACCTATCATATATACCTCCATCCACCTATTGTCCATCACCACCCTGTTTTAGGGATGATTTTCATAAAACTAAATGCACAATTCAGTAAATTTTCACAAACATTTGACAAACACATACACCTATGTAATCACTGCTTCCAAGAAGACATAGAGCATTTTCATTACTCCTGAAAGTTTTTTTAATATTTTTTTTTTTTTGACAGGCAGAGTGGACAGTGAGAGAGAGAGACAGAGAGAAAGGTCTTCCTTTTCTGTTGGTTCACCCTCCAATGGCCGACGCCGTGGCCGGTGTGCTGCGACCGGCGTACCGCGCTGATCCGAAGGCAGGAGCCAGGTGCTTCTCCTGGTCTCCCATGGGGTGCAGGGCCCAAGCACCTGGGCCATCCTCCGCTGCACTCCCTGGCCACAGCAGAGAGCTGGACTGGAAGAGGGGCAACCAGGACAGAATCCAGCACCCCGACCGGGACTAGAACCTGGTGTGCCGGCGCCGCAAGGCGGAGGATTAGCTTGGTGAGCCGCAGCGTTGGCATTTTTTAATATTTCTTGCAACCAATACCTAACCCCTTCCAATTTCCATCATCATAGTTCTACTCTTACCTTTTCTAGAACTGCATATAAATAAAATAATACCACAGGCATTTTTATTTATTTCTGATTGGGTTTTTTGCTCATCTGCTGGTTTTCTTACCTGCTGAATGGGGCCACAAATAATATCTTTTACCATCTTGGAGAACTAAATGAAAATTTGCACGTAAAATCATAGCACAAGCTCCAGCATGTAATAAACTCTTTCAATGAATTTGATCTGTTATTGCTTTACAAGGGTGACTAAAGTGTGACTTTGTTGTGTACATAGAAAGAGTTGCGGTATTAATGTTTTCATTTATCTACAAGCTGAAAATACAGCATCAAGTGAGACCAATCTTGACTTGAGATCTTTTGAACTCTACAGTTACTTATATTTGCATTATCTGGATAATGTCTGCAGCTCGCACGCAAAGGTATTCAATTTTGACTTAAACTCAAGTCACGCAAACAGATGCAAAGCTGAAAGGCATGCAAAACCAGCAATTGAAAGAACTTGTTTATAAGAAGGACTAATACCAGCTTCATACAAGAAACTCAGATAATTTTCTGGACATAAAATGGATCTTATGGGATGGTGTTTTGATAAGTCAAATGGCAGTGAATTAGGTCCATGTGGGAGTATGTTTTCTCTAAAGAGGACTTGAATATTGAAATGTAATGGGAAAAAGATGCTTGGGAAGATGTATTTAAAGCTTGGACAACCTCACAACTTGTAATAGTTGCATAAACATCAAGGCTACGGCTGCCCCATTTCTCTACAGTGACTGTCCCTTCCCCCATTGCCACTTTGCTCATGCACACATGATAAACACATGCCTTTCGTGACGGCCAGCGGACCAAGCATGACGTATGTCACCCTGTAGGTGGCTGCGCCATGTGCCTCTGCACTGCCCTTGTCTTCCTTCTTGCAGAATGCCTGATGTTTTCCACATGCTCTTTATTCCAGCAGATTCTCTGAGGCAGGGATGCTACAAGGTGATGGAGACCACTGATCATCTACCCACTTTGAGAATCACTCTGTTGAAAGTAATTTTAGAAGCTTACATCTACCTTTTTTCTTTTTTTTTTTTTTTACACATTCATTACCTTGTTCTCAACAGGTATAATCACTGGAAACAATTTGTTCTCAGCATCCATGGCTAGGCAGGGCATAATAAAAATGAAAATACTATATTCTTCTTTCAGAGTTCTTTGCCGTCTCCAAATTTACCATTTAAAAAGGGATCTAAATTACATGTATGTAAGAGAAATCTATACCAAAGGCACAACAGGTGCAGGCATATCTGTTCTTTATCCCAGTGACATAAAAGGTGATCCATAAATTTCACCTTTCAGAAAAATGCTTATTAACATTTTTGTGTATTCCCTCAAATTCTATTTTTTTCTGTGAAATTTTCACATATGTAAGACTGACTCTACCACACCTACTCTCACTAATTATTAATAATACTTTCTGGTGCAATTAAAACTTTCAGAAATTAGGGCCGGCGCTGTGGCTCACTTGGTTAATCCTCCGCTGGCATCCCATATGGGCACCGGGTTCTAGTCCCGGTTGCTCCTTTTCCAATCCAGCTCTCTGCTGTGGCCTGGGAAGGCATTGGAGGATGGCCCAGGTGCTTGGGCCCTGCACCCGCATGGGAGGCCAGGAGGAGGCACCTGGCTCCTGGCTTCGGATCGGCACAGCCAGGAGGGTGAATCAATGGAAGGAAGACCTTTCTCTCTGTCTCTCCCTCTCACTGTCTAACTCTGTCAAATAAAAAAAAATAAAAAAAGCTTTCAGAATAAAAATTGTAATGATCATACACAATTTAAGCCCATGTACACCTATTTCAGCTTTAAACATTTCATTATTGGGTACTTAGGTTTATTTCCTGTATTTCATCATCTTCAGAAATGTAGTGTCTTTTTGCCTTTTATGTTAGATCCTTAGTCTTGTCTATCAGATACAGAAGTAGGAGAGTTCAAGGGTAGGAGCATGTCTAGAATCTTGGTACCAACTTCGTTTAAAAAGTTTGCAGGAATTTGTATGCCCATCAGAGTACACAACGGATACCACTCCCTCAAAGACAACGGCTCTTAGAGTTGCAAAGTTTTGTCTAATTTCACAACTGGAGAATGGTTTTGCATTGCTTCTAGTTCTCCAATGATGATGAATGAGGCTGAATAGTTTTCAGATGTATATTAGCTATTTAACATAAGACATTAACCTCTAGAAGCTCACCAATCTGTTCAATTCAACAAATGCATATTTAACAAAATGTGGGGACAACTAAAATATCCATCAGCAGATGAGTAGACAGACAGAATAATACATCAGATAGAAGAATATTATTCAACTATAAAAAGGAGTAGAATATTAATGCATTCTACTGCACGCTGAAACTTGAAAACACTGTGCTAAGTGGAAGAAGTTGTTCAGTCGTAAGAGGCCACCTTTGTATTATTTCATTTGTATGAAATCTGCGGCACAAGCAGATCTAGAGAACATGAAAGCAAATTAGTGGTTTCTAGGGGCAGGCAATGGGGGAGCAGGGAGTGGGGAGTCACTGCTATGGGTTTGGGGTTCTTTACGGGGTGATAGAAATGCTTTAGAATGAGAGAGTGGTGATGATTGTACTACCTTGCAAATAGACTGCGGAACTGCACACTTTAACAGCATGAGTTTTATTGTACGTGAATGACAAACCAAACCTGAAAAACTGTTAACTCTTAGGTACCAAACATTATAGACTATTGTTCGGGATACTTGATAAGTATGATGGAGCTTCCAGTTCAGTGAGCAAAACAACAGGTTGTCCAAGGGCATGGAGCAAGTGCGAATAATTGGGTCTTAGCACTCTTTGAAAAAGCAACAACCAGGCAAAGATGTCTCCCATGTGTTTTTCATCCAGCACACTGGAAAATCTTCATATCTGTGTTCTGCTTCCTTAACAGTCACAGCTTGGTATAACCCCTTTGTCCTCCAGGGAACATCTCCACAAGAACATTTTTGGCTGCAATTCCTGATTCAGTGACTGATGTATGAGGGCGCTTGTTGGTGGAAAAATAGAATTAAAAGGTACATTTTATTGGGTTCAAACATTTTTTTTTATGTTTTTTTTTTTTTTTTGACAGGCAGAGTGGACAGTGAGAGAGAGAGATATAGAGAAAGGTCTTCCTTTTACCGTTGGTTCACCCTCCAATGGCTGCCACGGCCGGCGCGCTGCGGCCGGCGCACCGCGCTCATCCGATGGCAGGAGCCAGGTGCTAGGTGCTTTTTCCTGGTATCCCATGGGGTGCAGGGCCCAAGCACTTGGGCCATCCTCCACTGCACTCCTGGGCCACAGCAGAGAGCTGGCCTGGAAGAGGGGCAACCGGGACAGAATCCGGCGCCCCGACCGGGACTAGAACCCGGTGTGCCGGCGCCGCAAGGCGGAGGATTAGCCTGTTGAGCCACGGCGCCGGCTGGGTTCAAACATTTTAATATGCATTTTCCTGAATTATTTTAAGACCCTGTCATTGACATGTATATCAAAAAAATCTTTGCACCAAAAATAAGCTTCTCTCTCAATTCCATTTTCCGTGACTTTTTTGAAGTGCTTTTGTAGAGTAATGGTTCCATAAACACTTTTTTTTTTTAAAAAAAGATATATTTTATTTATTTGAAAGAGCTATACAGAGAGAGAGAGGGACAGAGAGAGAGAAATCTTCTATCTGCTGGTTTACTCCCAAATGACTGCAATGGGGCCAGACTGAAGCTAAGAGCTTCCTCCTGGTCTCTAAGTGGGTGCAGGAGCCCAAGCACTTGGGCCATTCTCTGCTGCTTTCCTAGGTGCATTAGCAAGGAGCTGGATTGAAAGCAGAGCAGTGGGGACTCGAATGGGCACCCATAGGGGATGCTGGTGTCACAGGCAGGAGACTTTACCCAATAAGCCACAAAGCCAGCCCCATCATAAACTCTTTTTACACCTTATTCAAGAAATAAATAATTCATCCTTCTCTTACCTTGCTTTCTCAGGAAATGTAAGTCATTTTGGCCAAGTTATTTTTATTTTATTTATTTCCTTCACTTTGTCGATAAATCCTGTCTTAATGCCAATTATGTTACAGTTAATTCAGGATTTGTAAAAAGGGAAGGGTTTAAGTCTCAAGTCCCCCGCAACACGGCTGGAGAAGGAGACTGAGACGTAGCATCAGTCAGACCTGGTTTTGTCCTTTTCCCATCTATTCTTTAAGAAGTTGCACATACTATGCACATTATATCCTTTGAGATTCAGCTATCTCGCTCAAAGAATGTACAATTTCCCTGCATCATCGAGTTCACAAAATTCATTGTAAGGATTAAGTGAAAAACATTTTTGCAAATATTTCTACACATCAAAATGTCATCATCATCATTGTCATCATCCTAATAAATAAATATTATTTCAGATGCAAATTTCTTTCCAATTGTTTAAGAAAGATGGCGGAGAGTAAGGTTAGGATAGAAAAATTATTTTCCGTTATTCTTCACAAACGAGCAGTTAAGTTAATGTAGGTCATATTCTTAGTGACAACTAATGGTGAATATGGCCGTGAACTTATTTGCTTACATTATACAGTAAGACATGTAGGGAGAGTAAGCGAGATGGAGCGGGTTTTATTTTGGGGAGGATCATTCGTTGGGCTGATTTGCCTGAATCCAGCATCCATAGCTTGGCTGTGTCGTAACCCCCAGGCTGTGCTCATCTCATTATTTAGTAGTGCCTCCAAGAAGGTTTTCTGGAAAATGAGGCTGAGTTACGGCCAGGGCTGGCAGGCAGTGTCATTTTCATTTGCTGTCAGTGAGTGCTGGAGAGTGAGGAGTCACAAGGGCACTATATTTTGTGTCATACAAGATTGCCCTGTGATAAATGATTATGGTCCAGGGATGGGAGGCTAACCTAATCCGTCACTGGAGGGTGATATTGACAAGCACCCATCACTCTGCCAGCACAGACGTAGAGAAGGGGCCAAGAGAACCCTTGCTTTATGGCTCCTTTTAAGAGCAAGCCATTACTTTGTGATGGTGGGGGAGAGGAGGTGACAGCAGTCTGCCGCCACCTTTGAACCTTTGGGTGACCTGGCATCAAGGAATATTTCTTAGCCTCTTGGTGGAAAGCACATCCCAGTATGCTAGTAGCATCCTGTGGAGATGGTTAAATAAATTAGGAAGAGAAAGGAGAACATCTGGCTGCTTAGCCTGCGCTATGGGGAGATGGGTTTATCAGGCAGTACAGGGGTTTGGGGCTGCACTTTTAGATCGTGGTAACATCAGGACACACTCCCTGAAGATACATGTTTTCTTAAAGAACCAAGTCCCAGTGGCAGCCGGCTCCAAGGGTCTGGCATTTTCCACCACTCTGCTGAGGTGGCAAGTCCGGAATCAGAGACATGTCAGGCAACCATGAACCTCGACATCACTGCCCTTCCTTCTAAGTTGGCATTTGAAATTCTTCAATCAGAAAGCCATTTCTTCGTGAACCTGCTTTGTCTGCTCTTTCCTCAAGATGCAAATAGTGACGAATGATTGAGAATGGGGTTTTTAGATCAATTTTCAGGCTCAGCGAAGAGAACAGTTGAGGTTTCGAGAGCAGCATACACAAAGAAGGAAGCAGGGACAGTGTTGGGGCAAGAAAAGAGCGCCTTCAGCAAGCTTGGCGTTCTCTCCTCGCCTCCCAGCTGGCCCTGCCGGATTCCTTCCACTTGGAAAGTGATGGATCAGCAGGTGTGACCGTTTGGAGTGGGAGGATAATTGGGGAAGATGTGGCTGCTCCCACATGCCCAGCCACACCTCGGAAAGGACAGCAGGTGAGGACAAGCTGGCCTCCCCCTCGCCAATGGTCCCCTTCCAGATCCCCCGAAGAAGGCGATGGGCACCCCTGGAGCAAAGGGAGGCTGCCTGCTTGTCTGTCATCCCAGGTAAGGGAGCAGTCCCACCACTTCCACAGGGCTCTCTGAGTACTTAATGCCCTCATGCTCTGGTATGAATAATAACCCATCCGGCCAGCTTTTAAGGATTAGAGCTGCCTGGAGGAGAGGCTGTACCTGTTTCAGAGCGACGGCTACCATCAAGGAGAGTTTTTGTCCTCTCCCCTCCCCACCCACCTCTGGCTTTTGTCTCATTGTACACACACACGAATGTGTGTTCATTGATGCTACAAACAAAAAGCACATCAGTAAAGCTCACAGAAATACAACCATCCTGAGATAAATATCGTTAATATTTTAAAGCATAACTTTTAAGACTTTGTCTCTGTATGGGTACACATAGGATTTTTTCAGAAGTGTAATTCTATCCACTACACAACACTCAGCTTATTATATGCATATATTATGTTTAATAAATATTGACATCATCTTACGAAGAGATAGCCATTGTACCATTGTCATTTATTTAATCAATTGCATACTGTTGGAGAGTTAGGTTTCCTTCCTTCCTTCTTCCCTCCCTCCCTCCCTCCCCTCTTTCCTTCCTCCCTCCCTCCTTCCCTTCCTTCCTTCCTTCCTTCCTTCCTTCCTTCCTTCCTTCCTTCCTTCCTTCCTTCCTTCCTTCCTTCCTTCTTTTCCTACCTCTCTCCTTCCAATATTTGTTTGTATCTCCCTATGTACAAATGTATTATCTATCTCCCTCTCATCTATCTATGTATCGATTATCTATCAACTATCTGTATCATCTATCACATTACAAATTAAGCTCCAAGAATCACTCTTGAAAATAACTTACATAGATCCATCATTGTAACTTTCCTAGAAACAAGATTCCTAGATAAAATAATAATGTGTTTAAGGTTTGCCTTCCCTTCATCAGTGTAAGAGTCTGTGTGCTTTCTCACAGCTCCGGACACTGGTTCTCAATCTTTACTTCTCACTAAAATCATCTGGGGAGAGCAATGCCTAGGCCACACCACAGGAGATCCTAGCAATGTCTCCAGGTAACAGGCACGGGCAGCAGTGTCTCAAGGCTCTGTAAATAATTCTAATGCTCAGCCATGGGTAATAACACTGCTGGAAGGGTGGGCTTTCTTTCTCCATCCCACATCTCGCAACACTGCAAGTGGTCTTTCTTCCTGAGCTGGACTTACTGGCCCCCTTCTCCATAGCCTGGTGCTAAAGGCAGTAATCGACAAATGCCAGGTGCTGACCTGACAGTTCTTGTTCTGGTTCCCTATGGCTTGGCTGGCTTGCTTGCAAACTTTCATCCATTACCTTGGAAGCCAGCTATGTCAATATGTCTCTTGTTAACACTTTTTTGTGGGTCTTACTGTTTTAGCCATCCCAACATGCTCCATCGACTGGAGTTCAAATATATTTTTTTATTATTTGTGCCTTGTCAATCTTTTTAAATTTTCTTTGTTAGTTAAGCCTCCTTCTTCCTTCATGACTTCTTCTGGGTTATTTTAACACATTTTTAAAATATGTATTTATTTTCATTTTATTTCAAAGTCAAAGAGACAGAAAGAAAGAGAGGCAGACAGAGAGAGATCTGCCATCCACTGGTTCACTCCCCAAATGCCCAAAACAAATGGGATTAGGCCATGCTGAAGCCAGGATCCAGGAACTTCGTCTGGGTCTCCAGTCTGGGTGTCAGGGACCCATGTACTTGAGCTATGATCTGCTGCCTCCCATGGTGTGCATTGGTAGGATCTCGTATTGGAAATGGAGTAACCTGGGCTGAGATCAGGCACTTCAGTATGGGATGCAGGTGTCCCGGATGACAACATAGCCACTATGTCACATATCCACCTCTTAACACATCTTTACTATTCCATTTTAGCTTACGTATGGGCTGTTTAGATATACTCTTTTGGATTACATTTTTAGAGCAATTACAATATAGATTCTTAACTTTTAGTTTTCTGGAAAAACAATGCTATACTGTATGTGGGACCACAAGAGACCCGACTCACTAAAGTAATCTTAGACAGCAAGAATAAAGGTGGAGGCATAGCAACACCAGACTTCAAGACATACTACAGGGCAGTTATAATCAAAGCAGCCTGGTACTGGCACAAAACTAGACATGTAGACCAACGGAACAAAACAGAAACCCCAGAAATTAATCCACACTTCTAAAACAAACTAATCTTTGACAACAGGCTGAAATCAATCCCTGGAGAAAAGACAGTCTTTTCAACAAATGGTGCTGGAATAATTGAATCTATGCCTTGGGAAGCATAAAACAAGGCCCCTACCTTACACTTTATACAAAAATCAACTCAAAATGGACCAGGAATTTAAATCTATGACCTGATATCATCAAATTACTAGAGGAAAACATTGGTGAAACTCTGCAAGATATTGGCATAGGCAAAGACTTCTTGGAAAAGATCCCAGAAACACAGGCAATAAAGACCAAGAAAAAAAAAGAAGAAGAAGAAAAAGTTTTAATAAAACAATTCAGTCTTAGAACATTTGTCTGTTACTGGAGGACAGTAAAGCCTCATCCTCTTCCTCCTTCTCCTCCTTTTTGGTAATCATTAATACATTTCATGCATTTTTAAATGTCTCTTCACGTGTTGCTTTTCTTCCCCCTCTTACCTTTCATCCCCTTTTCTTTTCTCTTCCAGTTTGTTTACTATGCTGTGTTGACATCTGGAATGTGCTGGTTAAAGTACATGTACTTTTAAGTCAGGCCAATTGGTTTGAATTCCAGTGATTCCACCTACTAGTTGTAGGATCTTGTGAAATTGACTTGCCCCTCTTTTCCCCATCTGTACAATAGAGACAATTAGAATAGCTTCTACCTCAGAGAACTGGTGTTAATGAATGAGCTGACACACACAGTGCACAGTGGCACATCAAAGCACAAACACATATGTTTGTCTCCTAATGATTTGGAAGTCCCATACCCAATTATATTTCATTGTTTTAAAAGATGTATATATTTAACAAGCAGATTAAGAGACAGAGAAGGGGAGTGGGAGAGGGATCCATCTTTCATGCATTAGTTCATTCCAGGAACCAGGAATTCTAAGTCTCCTACATGGATGACATCACCTACTGCCCGCCAGGTGCAGTAGCAGGAAGCTGGATTGGAAGTGGAGTGGCCGGGACTCCAACTAGGTGCTCTGATGTGCGATGCAGGCATACCAGGAGACAGTATTACCCGCTCTGCCAAAGCAGCCACATCTCCAGCTTGCTTGCTTACTTGCTTTCTCTTTCTTTCTTTTCCTTCCTTTCTCTCTCTCTCTCTCTCTCTCTCTTTCTTCTTGACAGGCAGAGTTAGACAGTGAGAGAGAGAGACAGAGAGAAAGGTCTTCCTTCTGTTGGTTCACCCCCCAAATGGCTGCTATGGCCAGCACGCAGCCAGGAGCCAGATGCTTCCTCCTGGTCTCCCAGGAGACCTGGCACAGGCCAATCCAGTTTTATTTGTAATAGCAGTTATTCTTTTTTTAGAAAAATGAAGGAATCTCTACTTCCTTAACAGTGTAAAGAATAAAAGCACACTTATTAAATCGACTAATAAATGAGATCTGGCCCAAGCTTTTCCCACTTTTTGTAAATTATTCATTGTTGGAATAATTTTTTTTTTTTGACAGGCAGAGTTAGACAGTGAGAGAGAGAAAGGTCTTCCTTCCGTTGGTTCACTCCCCCAAATGGTTGCTACAGCCAGTGCTGCACCAATCCGAAGCCAGGAGCCAGGTGCTTCCTCCTGGTCTCCCATGAGGAGGCAGGGCCCAAGCACCTGGGCCATCCTCCACTGCCTTCCTGGGCCACAGCAGAGAGCTGGACTGGAAGAGGAGCAACCGGGACAGAATCCGGCACGCCAAGTGGGGCTAGAACCTAGTGTGCCGGCGCCACAGGTGGAGGATTAGCCTAGTGAGCTGTGGCGCCGGCCATTGTTGGGATAATTTTAAATCCAGATGGTGATGATGTTAGTTAAGTATTCTCTTTCAATATTCTTTCAATTGTTGTATTGTTTTATCATCAGGTTGGTAATAATAATTTTTAATTTCATCCCTGGCTGTGCTGTCCTGATTTAATGTTTACCCATGATTAATGTTGTGCCACACATTTCCCAAAATTGATTTCTTTGGTTTCATTCATTATTAAGTTAGTTGAATAATTTTTCTACATCTCATTTGAGGGGTCGTGGGTTGGGTAGACTACAGGTATATTTAAGTGCTTGCATTGCTGAGAATTTCTCTGTTTCTTCCACATTAATAATTGATCAGTTAAACATAGAAGTCTTTAATTATTGTCCACCCTCCACTCATCACGTATCATCATTACTGTATGGAATTACAGTGGAAAAGTCAAATTTTTTTTTTCCTTTCCTCTGTGAGAGGAAAGCCAGGAGCCCCCTGTTGCTCTGCCTTGCTGACATCACCATCATTCTTGAAACAGGGAGTTTTATCAGAGGATCTATACATGGATGAATTATTTTAAATTCTTATTTATTCATTTTTTTGACAGGCAGAGTGGACAGTGAGAGAGAGAGACAGAGAGAAAGGTCTTCCTTTGTCGTTGGATCACCCCCCAAAGGCCGCTGCGACCAGCACGCTACGGCTGGTGCACCATGCTGATCCAAAGCCAGGAGCCAGGTGCTTTTCCTGGTCTCCCATGCGGGTGCAGGGCCCAAGCACTTGGGCCATCCTCCACTGCACTCCCCGGGCCACAGCAGAGAGCTGGACTGGAAGAGGGGCAACTGGGACAGAATCCGGCACCCCAACCGAGACTAGAACCCGGTGTGCTGGTGCCGCAGGTGGAGGATTAGCCTATTGAGCCACAGCACTGGCCATTTATTCATTTTTATTTTATTTGAAAGGGAGAGAGAAGGAGAGAAAAACAGATACAGACATTTACCATCCACTGGTTCATTCTCCAAAAGCCTGCAACAACCAGCAGTGGGTGAGACCAAAGGCAGGAGCCAGGAGCTTTATCCAGGTCTCCGATGTGAATGGGAGAGAGCCAACTACTGGAGCCATCATCTTTTGCCTCCAGGAGCCTGGGGTTGGAGGTGCAGCCGAGACTCAACCCAAGGCACTCCATGGTGCCATGTGGGTACCCAGAGCAGCGTCTTAACTGTTGTGCTAAATGCCTACCCCTGAATGTCTTCATGGAAACATGAACTTCTATAATTTTTTATAATATCTAAAAGGGAATTTTAATTGAATGGCTAATATATTTTTGTTTACCATTCCTGTGAATGTTGTTGAGAAGCTTAGTTTACATTAGAATGAATTTTGATGGTATTTGCAGAAGACCTGAGGATAACAACGATGGCAAATGATGACAGTGATGAGAATACCTTTACTCCATTTAGGCCAACTCTTCATGTAGGACTCTAATCATTGATGCCGTGTTCTGGAGCAGCACGCGTTTGCTTGGTTCAAGCAGAGTTAAAGAGAGTGTTAAATGAGTCTGAGCTCCTCCTCTGAGGACTTGCAGCCATCAGGTGCCGAGTAACTTGATGTCAATGGGACATGTAGAATGTTCTCTTTCCCTAAATCATTGCCAGTGACCGCGCAAGGCCTTTTGCGGCACTATGCCTCCGTGTTGTGTCATTTGGGTAGAAGGGAATGAAGGACACTATCACAGTATAGATTCCTGTGGATATTTCCAGATGGAAAGATCCCAGTAATCTTGTGAATATCTGTGAAACTATCTCAGCACTCAATCAGTATATATCACACTCAAAGCACGTATTTCACTATTATCTTTACAATCAACTTGTAAGAGATAATCAAAGTCATGTCTTCAGTGTATGTAGTTCATTGAGTTTTGACCAATGGTTGCACCCCTCACTATCACCCCAACCATGATGTAGGTAATCTCCATCACTCCGAAAGCTTCCCTCACACCTTTCCCAGTGAATCCCCCACCTGCCCCCAACCCTACCTAGGGAGCTAACTGGTTTGCTTTCAGTGATTATAATTGGGGTTTTACTTTTCTAGAACTTCATATAAAAGGGGTCATACGGTATGTTGTCCTCTTAGCAAATATGGGTATTTGACTCCAGCTCTGCATTATTTTTTTTTTGTTTTTGATAATCACTCATTTGTGTGTGTGTGTGTGTGTGTCATAATTCATTGTGTTCGCAATACCACCTCATTTGTTCAAAATCTTTATTCTCATATATGAATTTTCTCGAAGTTTATTAGCTCCCTGCAAACAATTATAGTACCTCCCATAGTGCTTAGCAAAAGTTATATAGAAATGGTGTACAAGTGGTTTTCAAGAAATCGATGGAGGCCGGCGCTGTGGCTCACTTGGCTAATCATCCTCTTGCAGCGCCGGCACCCCAGGTTCTAGTCCCGGTCGGGGCGCCGGATTCTGTCCCAGTTGCTCCTCTTCCAGTCCAGCTCTCTGCTGTGGCCCGGGAGTGCAGTGGAGGATGGCCCAGGTCCTTGGGCCCTGCATCTGCATGGGAGACCAGGGAGAGGAACCTGGCTACTGGCTTCGGATTGGTGTAGCGCACCAGCCGTAGCAGCCACTTGGGGGATGAACCAATGGAAAAAGGAAGACCTTTCTCTCTGTCTTTCTCTCTCTTACTGTCTAACTCTGCCTGTTAAAAAAAAATCCATGGAAATACATATTATAAAGAAGTCACACATGGTTTTCAAAAACTTTTGCACTAGGGGCCAGTGCTGTGGTATAGTAGGCTAAGCCTCTGCCTGCAATGTTGGCATTCAATATGAGCACCAGATCATGTCCCAGCTTCTCCTCTAATGGGAAAGCAGTAGAGGATGGCCCAAGTGCTTGGGCCTCTCCAGCTGCATAGGAGACCAGAGAGAGGCTGCTGGTTCCTGGATTTGTCCTGGCCCAGCCCCAGCTGTTGCAGTCATTTGGATGAACCAGGAGATGGAAGACCTTTCTCTCTGTCTCTCCTTCTCTCTGTCTGTGACGCTGCCTCTCATATAAATAAACAAAATCTTTAAAAAATAAAAAAATTGTGACACCAAAATAAACATCTTTTAATTCTATTTTCCATGAACTTTTTAAAGTACCCTCATGTATACAAAGTCGATGTTCAGTGAATGTCTCTTGAACAATGGGCTCAGGGTGAGATGTATGGGTCAGACCTGGATCCCCTGTGAAAATGCAGATGGACGGTGGGCATGGAAGGAGGCAGTGCAGGTAGATGACGCCAGATGCACATGAATTGCTGATTTTCTCCCTCTTGGGCAGTGTCCTCAGATGGATCCAGTTTTCCAATGGCTTTGAGTGTGGGACAAAGGAAGGAAATGTGGAAAGACTTGAGAGAAATTGATAGAAAAAGGAAAAGCATGTGAGAAGTTCTGTAAATGAGACAGAAACCAGAGGGACTCTCCTATGCTGGAAAACTTTCAAGACCTAGCCCGAGTCCAAAATCCATCTCTTACACTTATGTCACCTTGGGGGAAGTGTGATTTAACCACCCTGGAACTCCATTCATGAAAGGGAAAATGGTTTAGATGACCTCTGAGTCCTTGTAGCTCTAAGATACCATAAAATTTGTTTTATATAGATGAACAAGAGAAAAAAATTACCATGAACTCTCAAAACTCTACCACTGTGGTCTGGGGAAACAGGTTGCTTGAGAGTTTGGTTTTCTCAGGAATGTCTTTAGAAAATACTTATCCTTAGAGTCTCCATTTGAAGTTTTTTAGTTAAAACTATTTATTTATTTGAAAGAGAGAGGGAGAGATTGAAAGAGAGATTTTCCTTCTTCTGGTTCACTTTCCAGATGGCTGCAATGACCAGGGCTGGACCACATCAGAGCCAAGGAGCCAGAGCCTCATCTGGGTCTCCCACTTGTGTAGCAGGGGCCCAAGCACTTGGGCCATCTTCTGCTGATTTTCCTAGGCCATTCACAGGGAGCTGGATCAGAAAAGAGCTGCCAGGACACACATCAGTCCCCATAATGGGATGCTGGTATCACAGGTGGCAACTTTACCCGCTGTATTGCAATGCCAGCCCCCAGTTGAAGGTTTAATTCAGGGCTTCTCCTTAAGCAGATGAATGGGATGGGGGCAGGGATGTCACTGTTGGGCCATGTTGGGTCACTGCAAGCAGGAGACCAGAGTCTGAAGTTCAGGGCCCAGGAGAGCAAGCTGGGTAAGCAGGCACTTTTCTCAGGACCAGGGAAAGCTCATTTTTCATTGGTGTTTCTGCAGAGAAAGATTGAAGAGAGAGAGAGAGAGAGCTGTTGAAGACAAGGGACTGAAGTCCAAGAACAAATATCTGCACAACTTACTGCTTTTTAGTTCATAAGAGGATGCATATTACACATCATGAGGATGTATGCTTTCTCCATAGCAAATCTGAGTGTCTGATCTCCAGCTCTTATTTTTCAATTTCAGAAGAGATCAAAGAGAAAAGACAAGGCACAGAAGAAGGCTGTAATAAGCTCCGGGGTGAAGGGGTGTGTGTGTGTGTGTGTGTGTGTGTGTGTGTGTGTATGTTTAGACTTGGCTGGGAAGGGATAAGATGAGAAAGATTTACTACCATTCTTCTCTCGCTTCCTCATTGCCATCGCCTGGGGACAAACCAGTGTCTGCCCCTACACCTGCTGCATCTTGATCTCTGGTCCAGGAGTCCTCAGGAGTAAAATCAGGGTGACTTTGAAGTTCTGCATTTATGAAGTCCCAAGAAGAACAGATGGGAAACGGTTAACCACTGCAGTAATTCAGCTTATAACAGTCAACAGGCAGCCCTTCCTAGTTCCACACTAGCAACCTGGAAAAGGAACGAAAAAAGATAGAGTGAAACTGGGAAGGAATATTGTATGTGAAAAAAATTGTTAAAGCCTACAATGGCTGAAATAAGCAGTAGAAAGGGGATGGTTGGGGTCGGCGCTGTGCTGTAGTGGGTAAAGTTGCCGCCTGCAGTGCCGGCATCCCATATGGTTACCGGTTCTAGTCCTGGCTGCTCCACTTCCAATCCAGCTCTCTGCTATGGCCTGGGAAAGCAGTAGAAGATGGCCCATGCTCTTGGGCCCCTGCACCCACGTGAGAGACCCGGAAGAAGCTCCTGGCTTCGGATCAACGCAGCTCTGATTTATATGGGGTAATTTAAGAATATTAATAAAAATAGAAACTCTTACAGATAGAATTGATTAATATGAAGGCATATCATTGTCATCAGACATTTTAACAGCAACACTGATTACAAAGAGGTAATAGAGGGACATTTACAAAGACCTCATAAACGAAAACTTAGACTATCTAAACTTGTTGGTTTTCCCACCTTAATTGAGATATGATTGACAACTTAGGTATATTTAAGGTACATGGTGTGATGCTTTAGCATCCATTTACTGATCCACTATGAAATGATTACCATGTTGAAGCTACTTAGTGAGATTCATCACCTCACATAGTCACCTGCTTGTGCCCATATGTGTGTGTGATGAAGAAACCTAAGAGCTACACTCAGCAAAGCTCGAGTATAAACACATCATTCACCACCACGCTGTTTATTGTCTACAGAACTTTGGCCAGCAGCTCAGTATCTCCCCACATGCCCAGCCCCAGGTAACTGTTATTCTACTCTTGTTTCCATAGGCTGCACTGTCTTTAAATTTCACGTGCAATGATATAACATAGTATTTGTTTTCCTGTGTCTGGCTTATTTTAGCTACATAATATTCCATTGTGTATATGTGTCTGTAAATATTTATATATGGGTATATATGTATATATTTGGGGTACTTCAAAAGTTTCATAGAAAATGGAATTAAAATATGCTTTTTTGTTCAAAATCTCTTGGAATCCATGCATATGAAGAGTCTTCAAACAAGTTCATGAAAAATATATACTGTAAAAAAAATTATGCTTGAGGGGCTGGCGCTGTGGCATAGCAAGTAAAGCTGCCACCTGCTGTGCCGGCATCCCATATGAGTGCTGGTTCAAGTCCCGGCTGCTCTACTTCCCATCCAGCTCTCTGGTATGGCTTGGGAAAGCAGTAGAAGATGGCTCAAGTCTTTGGGCCTCTGCACCTGCCTGGGAGACCCAGAAGAAGCTCCTGGCTCCTGGCTTTGGATCAGCCCAGCTCCAGCCATTGTGGACATCTGGGGAGTGAACCAGCAGATAGAAGACCTCTCTCTTTCTCTCTCTCCCTGTCTTTGCTTCTCTATAACTCTTCCTTTCAAATAAATAAATAAGTCTTTAAAAAATTATGCTTGAGGGGCCGGCGCTGTGGCTCAACAGGCTAATCCTCCACCTTGCGGCGCCGGCACACTGGGTTCTAGTCCCGGTTGGGGCGCCAGATTCTGTCCCGGTTGCCCCTCTTCCAGTCCAGCTCTCTGCTGTGGCCCGGGAATGCATTGGAGGATGGCCCAGGTGCTTGGGTCCTGCACCCCATGGGAGACCAGGAAAAGCACCTGGCACCTGGCTCCTGCCATCGGATGAGTGCGGTGCGCCAGCTGCAGCACGCCGGCCGCGGCAGCCATTGGAGGGTGAACCAGCAGCAAAGGAAGACCTTTCTCTCTATCTCTCTCTCTCACTGTCCACTCTGCCTGTCAAAAATAAAAAAAAAAAATTATGCTTGAGTTTCAATTTTTTTCACCAAAATAAATTTACCTTTAATTACATTTTGCCGTGAATATTTTGAAGTGCTCTTATACCCATGCATATGAACAATTACATATATAGACATACACACACACACACATATATAATTGTTCACAGTAGTCTTAGGATCCTTTTATTTTGTGGTATTCGTTGTAATATTATCCTTTTTATTTCTGATTTTATTTATTTGAGTCTTTCTCCTTTTTTCTTAGTTCAGCTAAAGTTATGTCAAATTTTATCTTTCAAAAGATGAACACTTAATTTTATTGACTTTCTTCTATTGTTTTCTGGTCTCCATTCCATTTATTTCCACTCTGATCTTTGTTATTTCCTTCCCTATCTTAACTTTGAACTTAATTTGTTATTTTTCTAATTTTCTGAATTTTACTATATTGTGAATTTGAGTATATTGTGTTTTTATATTTTTATCTCAAGGTATTTTTTAATGTTTACCTTTTTGATATTTTCTTTCTTTTTTTTTTGACACGCAGAGTGGACAGTGAGAGAGAGAGATAGAGAGAAAGGTCTTTCTTTGCAGCCAGCATGCTGCGGCTGGGACATCGCTCTGATCTGAAGCCAGGAGCCAAGTACTTCTCCTGGTCTCCCATGCAGGTGCAACTGCACTCCCAGGCCATAGCAGAGAGCTGGCCTGGAGGAGGAGCAAACCAGGACAGAATCTGGCGCCCCGACCGGGACTAGAACCCGGTGTGCCGGCGCCACAAGGCGGAGGATTAGCCTGTTGAGCTCTGGCGCAGGCCGTGATATTTTCTTGAACTCACTGTAGTTCAAGTATGTTCATTTTCCACATATTTGTAAATTTTATAGTTTATTCCTAGTATTAATTCTTGGTTTCATTATTGTGTTGAATCATTGCTTGATATGATTCAATCTTCTTACATTTGTTAAGATTTGTTTTGTGTCCTAACATATGTTCTATCCTAGAGAATATTTCATATGCATTGAGAAGAATCCTTTTATTCCCATATAGAATGTTCTGTGTATGTACTAAGTTTATTTGGTCTAAAGTGTAGCTCCAGTTTAATGTTTCCTTATTTATTTTATGTGTGGATGACTTATTCATTGTTGAAAGTAATCCTTCTGTTTATTACTGCTTTGCTTATTTCTTATTTCAGATCTGTTGGTATTTGTTTTATATATTTATGTAATCAGATGTTCAGTGTATAAATTTATGATGATATCATGTTAATGAATTAACTCTTCTATCAGCATAGGGCACCTCTGCTCACTTCTTGCGAGTCTTTTCCTCAGGTCTTTGCTGTATGTCATAAATACAACTATCCTGCTGTTGCCTTTCCTATTCTCCCACTCTCAATCTGTGGGTTTCCTTAAAGTTGAAGTGTGTTTCTTATAAGCAGGATGTAGTTGGGTCTTCCTCCTATCCTTTTTTCATTTAATCCATTCTGCCACTCTGTGTCTTTTGATTGGGTCATTTAATCCATCTGTTTGTAAAGTAATTATTGAATGTAAGGACTTACTATTGCCATTTTATGCAATATTTATGATGGTTTTGCAATTTCTCTGTTCCTTTCTGCATGAATTGTGTTTTTCTTGCTGATCTGAGGATTTCTGTAGCGGTAATGCTTTGGTTATTTTCTATTTATCTTTTGTACATCTACTACAGTTTTTTTCTGTATGGTTACCATGAGACACACATGCAGAATTTTATAGTTATAATTGTATATATTAGGTTCACAATTTAACCTTTATGACATGCAAAGATTCTAAATTTTACTCTTTCCCACCACACACATTTTATTTTGATGTCACAATTCGTGTATTTTATATTGCATATTCATTAGTAAGTTATTACAGCTATCATTATTTTAATTCATTAGTCTTTTAACCATTATGTTGGAGTTAAAAGTGATTACATGCCACCATTACAGTGTTAGAGTATCCTGAGTTTGTATATTTATCTTAACAGAGAATTTCACACACTTCTGTATATTCATGTTACTAATTAGCACCCTTTCATTTCCCTTTGAAGAATTCCTTTTTAGGCAGGTCTTATAAAGAAGGTCTGTGGAGATGAGCTCCTTCAACTTTTTATGTCTCTGGGAAGATTTTATCTCTCATTCTGAAGAATAGCTTTTCTACGTAGAATATTTTGGGCTGGAACTTTTAAAAGTATTTTGAACAAATACATCGCAGCATTGTCCTCTGGGCCACAATATTTCTGCTCAGGAATCTGCTGATAGCCTTATGGGAATTCCCTTTTTAGGTCATGCTTGGCTTTCTCTTGTTGCTTCCAAATTTCTTTCTTTATATTTGACTTTTGAAAGCATGATCATAAAATGTCTTGGTGAAGTTCTCTTTGAATTGAACCTGTTTGAGGAAGTTCAAGTTTCATGTACCTGCACATTTTTTTTTCTTAGATTTGGCAAGTTTTGTATTTATTTTTATAACAGGCTTCCCCACTTTGTGTCTGCTCCTTTATGAATTCCATAATATCTCATTAGTTCTCTTGATGATACCCTATAATCCCATAGGCTTTTCTCACTCATTTTTCATTCTTTTTTCCTCTTTTCCCCCCCGATCTGTCTTCAGATTCACACATTATTCCTTCTGCTTGATGAAGTCAGTGACTGGTTGTTCTCTATTGCATTTTCTGCTTTATTAATTATATTCTCCAACTCCAGAATTTCTATTTTTTTATGATTTATGTTTGTTGAGCCTTTCATTTTGTTCATATATTATTTTGCTGCTTTCACTGAATGTGTTCTTGTTCTTTAATAGCTTTCTGAGCCTCCTTAAGATAATTATTTGAGTTATCAATCATGAATCTCTATTTTGGAGCTGTCAGTTACTGGAGCTCCATTGTTCTCCCTTGGTAGTGTCTTGTTTGCTCACCTAGGGGAGTTGGACCAAAACAGAGCTAGATGTGGGTTATAGGACTGCTTCAGGGTTTGTAGTTGTGACTGAGGCACAGGCTTTCCTCTAGGAGCTTGGATGAGTGTGCATCCTACCAGTTCCCTGAGTGGGCAGGAATGCCACTGAGCTGTGGGAGTCTAGGCCTGCAACTGAGCTTCAGGAATACCTCAGGGTCCATAGTCAGGATTGAGACTGGCAGGCCTGTTACCAGGGGCATGATGAGCTCCAGGGGCTCCTATGATGAGAAGGACTTAGAACAGGGCTGGAGCTGGGGTGCAGGTGGCATTGGGGTCTGCAGTCAGGTCTGTGGCCAGCAGGCTTGTTTTGAGGGACATGGACAGTGTGATTCCTCTGGAGTCCCTTGGCAGATATACTGGTTGCAGGACGTTGGCTGACCATGGCTGAAACCAATCCCAGATTGGGGCAGGGACACTTTGAGTTGGTAGCTAGGGCCATGTTCAGCAACCCTGCCACCAGGGCTGGGGTCTGCCTTCTCAAATAATCTCTCCTGGCTGGTAGACTTCACTAGTACCTCTTAATCTCCCAACTGGATACCAAAGCTCACACAAAAGCACCTTTCTCTGTGAATGGCTACCAATCATTGTTTGTGTGGGGAGATGTGAGCTGGGAATCACATTGCTGATGTTGGAACTTGTAATTTTATAACCAACCAAATTTCACTCAATTAGGAGGTGATTATGTAAAAATATTCTCCAGCATACAAGGCCTTAGAAATTTTGCCATCAAAGGCCCACATTCAAAATGCTTTTGGGAAAGCTAGAGGTGTAGTGCAGCAGGTTAAGCCACTGATTGCATCATCAGCATCCCATATCGGAATGCCAGTTCAAGTCCCAGCTGCTCTACTTTCAGTCCAGCTCCCTGCTAATGTGCCCAGGAATCCAGGGGAAGATGGCCCAAGTGCATGGGTCCCTGCAACCTGTGTGAGAGATCCAGGAGCTCCAGGCTCTCAGCTTTGGCCTGGACTGGTTTTGGCCACTGTGACCATTTAGGGAGTGATCCAGCAGTTGGAAGATGTGTTTCTCTTTGTGTCATTCTGCCTTTCAAATAAATAAAAATAAATCTTAAAAATACTTTAAGATTAATTGCTTTCTAAAAGTTGGGATGGGCAGCAAGAAATATTGCAAAAGATGTAAGAAGGTGGTCAAATACCTTGGCAGCTGCTCCTCTTGCCTTTATTTATTTTATTTTTTTTAAGAAAACCAATACCAAGAAGGAAAAAAATTATCTTTAGCAAAGTGCAGATATCCACACATAGCAGATTAGGGAAAGACAGTAGATAATATGAGGAAGCACTGACTCCTGGATTATTAGGCTAGAGATATAGGTAGTGTTTTTTGTTTTTTTGTTTGTTTGTTTGTTTTGGTGTTTTTTTTTTTTTTTTTTTGGCAGGCAGAGTTAGAGAGAGAGATAGAGAGAAAAATCTTCCTTCCGTTGGTTCACCCCCCAAATGGCTGCCACAGCCAGCGCTGCGCCAATCCAAAGTCAGGAGCCAGGTGCTTCCTCCTGGTCTCACAAGCAGGCGCAGGGGCCCAAGCACTTGGGCCATCCTCCACTGCACTTCTGGGCCACAGCAGAGAGCTGGACTGGAAGAGGAGCAACAGGGACAGAACCTGGTGCCCCAACCGGGACTAGAACCCAGAGTGCTGGTGCTGTAGGCGGAGGATTAACCTAGTGAGTCTCAGTGCCAGCCTAGGTATTGGCTTTTAAGTAAAAAAAGATGCAAGGCAACGTAAGATAAATTGGACAGACTGAAATAATAAATTATATTGGTAGAAACAGTTGTAATTGTGATGGCATTTACTATTTCATGACTAAATTCTTCAGCTACTGATAAAACCAAAGATTTTTCAAATTCAAAAATCAGAAACAAAAACAAAGTCCAGATCTAGGCTGTTTATAGGGGACATATAAGCAGAAAGACACATAGATGTTATAAGTAGAAGATGGAAAAATATAGATGAAATAAAATAGGCATTATTCCATGGATCATTTTTTGAGGATAACATAACTCTGATACAAAAGCCAGACAAAGGTCATTTTACCCATGAACTGTATAAAAATCAAAATAAAGCACTAGAGAGTGGACCCTTAACCAAGTTGCACATGTTGCACATTGGAATGCCTGGGTTTGGTTCCAGGCTCTGGCTCCTGACTCCAGCTTCCTGCCAATGCACATTCTAAGAACAAATGAGAGCTCTCTCTCTCTTTCTCTCTCTCAAATTAAAAAACATTAAATAAAGTATTAGTACATGGAATGCAACAGACATAAAGAACTACATCCATGCTGTGATGATTTCAGTCTACACAGGATGATTTGATATGAAAAATTAATGAAGGATGATTTGATATGAAAAATTAATAACTTTGGATTAAGAGCTTCAAAGAGAAGAAAATGTGTGATCTTCTCAATAAATGCAAAAACTTAATAAAATTCCATACTTATTGCAATAAAACAGAGAAGGAATGAATCATTTTGGAGTAAAAAGGGACCTTCTTAATGTGATAAGGTATATAAGAACTCCGATAGCAAACTTACTAAGTGGGAAGACATAAGAAATATTCCTTCTAAAATCAGGGATGTAACAGGAAATCACATTAATATTTAACATGGTATTGAATAGTGTAGCCAGTGCAATAAAAAAATTGAGACTGGGGCCATCAAAGAAGGAGGTACCTTTCTCTGAAGGGAGGAGAGAACCTCCACTTTGACTATGACCCTGTTGGAATAAGATCGAAGTCAGCAAACCCTAAAGGCTTCCATAGCCTCGGCAACTCATGACTAGAGCCTAGGGAGATTACTGACGCCATAAACAAGAGTGTCAAATTGTTAAATCACCTTCAGGAGTCACTGTGTACTTACGTCTCATGTGGGATCTGTCCTTAATGTGTTGTCCAATGTGAAGTAATGCTATAACTAGTACTGAAACAGTATTTTTACACTTTGTGCTTCTGTGTGGGTGCAAACTGATGAAATCTTTACTTAGTATATACTGAATCAATCTTCTGTACATAGATAATTAAAAATGAAAAAAATCTTGGTGTTAAATTGGAAATTGCCTAGAAAATTAATCAATTAAAAAAATATATCATGTAGGATCTCTGTCCTTAATGTGCTATACATTGTGAATTAATACAATAACTAGTACTCCAACAGTATTTTTCACTTTGTGTTGCTATGTGAGGGCAAACTGTTGAAATCTTTACTTAATATATAGTAAACTGATCTTCTGTATATAAGGAGAATTGAAAATGAATCTTGATGTGAAGCAAGGGGAGAGGGAGTGGGAAAGGGGAGGGTTGCGGGTGGGAGGGAAGTTATGGGGGGGGAAGCCATTGTAATCTATAAGCTGTACTTTGGAAATTTATATTCTTTAAATAAAAGCGTTATAAAAAAAATTGAGACATTAATGTGCACCTAGGAGGTAGCAGGTGAGTTGAATTCCTGGCCTACCTTAGGCAGTTGTGGAGAGTGGGGAGGATGAGCCATCCCTTGCTAGCTAATAGGGTGCACATTTGGGGAAAACTCGATCAAGAATGGAGTAGCCAAGAGTTGAACCAAGCACTCCAGTGTGGGATTGGAGTGTCCCAAGCATTGTCTTAATTGCTATGCCAAATACTTAGCCCAAGGTAAGACTTTAATAAGTAGAGCTGGGAAACAGTTTTTTAACCATATGGGAAAGAAATGCATTCCAGCATTACACCATAGACAGAATTGACCTGAAATGGATTAAGGGTTCAAATGAAATTATAAATCAATATCATTTAGACTTGAGAGTAAGGATAACTTTCTAAAAAAAAAATAAGAAACATTCAGCATTGAAGAAAAGATGAGTAAATTTGATAGATTTAAAATAAAAAAAACTTTGTACCTTAAAAGGTAATCTAAAAGTGAAAAATAATCACAAAATGTGAAGATATTTATAGTAAAAGAAACAAAAATAGTGTCAATAATAAATAACTAACAAGAATAATAAGAGGCCAAAATAGAAAAATGGTCAAAAGTTATAGATATTTCAAATAGTCAATATACATGTTGAAAATGTCTAATATCAGTAGTGACCAGGAGAATTCTACTCAAGTGAAGACAACATTTTGTAATCGTCTGATTGGTAGAAATTTATAAGACATATAATACCTGATGCTGCAGAAAATCTAGATTTTTGAGCTACAATCGTTGCAAGACATCAGCTCCCCAAGATGCACATTCACATGGTCAGTAACCCAGCAATTCCATTCCTGAGTGTACTCGAGACAAACATGCACTCAACAGAAATGTACAAGAAAGTTCCCAGCAGCATTGTCTCCTATAGCCAAAAAGGGAAGTACTGCAAATACCCATTAAGGGAGAGTATATGAATAAACTGTTACACATTGATATAATGGAACATCATATAGTCAATGATTATCGTAGCATGCAGCAATCTGCATATATCCTAGCAGTCACTAAATGAAAAATGTGAATCAGAAAGATTGCATATAGCTCGATATCCTTTTAATAAAACTAAAAGCAACATGCATTCATAGCATTCTTAAATCTATGACTGTAAATCTACATAAAGAGGAAGGCGGAGTGGGATGAATCCCTGCTCCAGGGTGATGGCTACCTCAGAAACAGAAAATCAAAGAATAGGAAAATCCTAGTTTTTATTTGAGGTGAAGGGATCACGGATGCTTATTACATTGTTTTCAGTTAAGAAATACTTCAAAAAAAAAAAATGAAGACAAAGAGAAAAGCAGGCTGCTCATGGATCTATGAGGAATTCGTGTTGCAAAGATTGTTGGTCGTCTGACCCTTTGCACCTGCATCAGAAACTCAAACATATAAATAAAATGACACCGTATCTTTGGATGGTTTTCCTGTGTCCTTTTATTTTTCTCTAAAAGACAGGCAGACAGACACCAAGAGAAAGGGACAAAGAGAGGGACAGAGATCTCACTCCCCAAATGCACACAACAATTGAGTCTGGGCCAGGCCAAAGCCAAGACACCAGAACTCAAAATGGGTCTTCAGAATTAGTTTTAGGGATTCCTAAGTACTTGCGCTGCCTCCCAGGGTAGAGGGTAATAGGAATCTGAAGTTAGAAGCAGAGCTAGGACTCCAGTGCAGGCACTTAGATATTGCATGCAGGCCTCATATGTTATGCCGATTGCCTGCCCCCATGTCTACTGAAAGGCATCTGCAGTCTTGCTACTCCAAGCATGAGCCACAGCCCTCAACTGCATCACATGGGAGCTTGATGTGCATGCAGAATGTGAATCTCCTAAAGACCTACAGTTGCAAGATAGCCGGTGATTAACATGCATGTTCAAGGTTAAGAAGCACTGACCTATGGCATGCTCTGCCTTGGATATGAGAGTGATCACTCAGACATTACGTCCCTCATAGCCAATGAGAGCCCAACAGCCCTTGGTCTCTATGAAGGGTTTGTGGGTCTCTGTCTGCCAGCTGTCCCTACCCCCTCAACACTTTCACCTTCCCGGGTCAGTCTGAGGGTTCCCAGACTCTCTGACAAGCCAAACAACTGTGTACATTATATTCCCACTGCATTTCAGCCCCATCCCATCATCCTTTGACTCCAAATCTAATTTGTGTTGTTGAACTTGTGTGTAATTCACAATCCCCTACTAGATTTCAAGATTCTAGCATTCTCTAAAGTTCCCCGAGTGTTCGACTATTCCACTGCAGTCTCTGAACACATGGCTGTTTAATGGGCAACAACCCAGCATATGGCAAGGGTGACTTTTTGAAATTGTAGGGCATAGATGTGTTACTCAACAATTGATGAAATACCCTTTCTGTGTGCATGCTATAGCCATGCTTGCTGCATCTGTGGAGTCATCCAACAGTGGGTGGCAAATATTCAGAACCAAGACTGCCTCTGTATTGAACATGTCCAGACATTCTTCTTGTCATCGTCCCCTGAACAATATAGAATAGCCACTATTTATTTACATAGTGTTTCCATTGTATGAGGTTCTAAAAGTGATCTAGAGATGATGTGAGGCCTAAGGGGGATGCACTAGTTTATATGCAAATACTATAGCATTTCTTTCCATAAGGGACTTGAACATCTGCAGATTTTGGTACCATGGATGGGAGTGGGGGCGGGGTCTGGAACCAATCCCCACACATATGGAAGGATGATTGTAACTGCACAGATGTTTGCAATGTTTATGGTCAGGACCACACAATTATACAGGAAAAGTTCATCAAGGCATCACAACGTCATGAGAAAAAGATGACACAGACTGCTAAGGCAGGGAGACCAGCTTTTCCTTGGGCTTATTCATTCATTCACTGAGCAAATATTTATTGATCATTTCCTATGGTCCAGGCACACTGGCCACCTGTATCAGCATCAGCCACGCTGCCTAGCTTGGCTGAGAATGTTTTCTCAGTTGTAAATAAGCTATCTGCATCTACCTTCCGCGGTTTTTGGGAGAAGCCAGGGAGATAACTTGCCACAGTGTCAGCCTAGGGTCACATGAAAGTCACACACCTGAAGTACCTAGGTAGGGTTTTAGCTCTCGATGAATTACAAACACAGATACCTTCTTTGACTCTTGCACCATTTTAAAAGAGTAGAGTACACACTATTGAGTGACCAAGTGGCAATCTGTGATTATTCAGATCTAAAGGATGAAGAAGGAAGTGCTGAGACTTGACAAAATGTGTGTGTGTGTGTGAGAGAGAGAGAGAGAGAGAGAGAGAGAGAGAGAGAGAGAAGAGAGAGAGAGAGAAGGGATAGTGGATTAACCTTGGTTCCATTTCGTAGAAGAGAGCAAAGTTGGAGAACTAAAAAAAATGTTGGTGAATTTGCCTGACCTGGCCATATTTTTTAAGGTTTCTATTTATTTATTTGAGAGGTAGAATTACAGACAGAGAGAGGGAGAGACAGAGAAAAAGGTTTTCCATCCACTGGTTCACTCCCTAGGTGGTCATAATGGCCCGAGCTCAGCTGACCTGAAGTCAGGAGCCAGTGGCTTCTTCTGGGTCTTCCATGTGGGTGCCGGGGCCCAAGCACTTGGGCCATCTTCCACTGCTTTCTCAGGCCATAGCAGAGAGCTGGATCAGAAGAGGACCAGCCAGGACTCAAATTGGCGCCCATGTGGGATGCCGGCGCCTCAGGCAGTCTTAGCCCACTACACCACAGCGCTGGCCCTGGCCACCATTTTTAAGATTTATTTTTTATTCATTTCAAAGGCAGAGTGTCAGAGAGGGAGAGACAGAAAGATTTCTTCCGTTCTCTGGTTTACTCTCCAAATGGCCACGCCAGGAACCCAGAATTCCATCCTGATCTCTTACGTGAGTGCAGGGGCCCAATCACCTGGACCATCTTCCACTGCCATCCTGGGCCATTATCAGGGAGCTGGATTGGAAGTGGTAGAGCCGGGACTCGAACCGGTGGTCCTGTGTGGGATGCTGCATTGCAAGTAGTGGCTTAACCTGCAATACTAGCATTAGTCCTAGTCATTTTAAAGCAGAAATGATGAGATTTTAATGTACAATGGGGTGGCTTTTGTGACCAGACTGAGAGCATTGAGATAACAACTATTTGTTTACAAATGGAAAGAAAGAGGAAGAAGAGAAGGAAAGATGGAAGAGAGGGATCAAGTAAGGAGGGAGGGAGGGAAAGAAAGGAGAGGAAAGGAAAGACAACAGCGAGGCCCTTGGATGCTGCTGTGTCTTGGCATTATAACAAAAGTCAGTTCTGAAAGCCAACTTTCAAACACCTCTCCACGGCATGCCACTCACTCGTTAGCTTGTTCCCAGGCTCAGGCTCTGCTTAAATCTGTCCTTGATAGGCATAGCAAGGAAAATCTGCCGGGGAGTGTGCATGGATGTGAATGACTGGACAAGATAAAGACACTGTTGGTATATGATTAGAAAGCTCTCTCTCTCTCTCTCTCTCTCTCTCTCTCACACACACACACACACACACACACACGCTAACAGATATCCCATGTGCACAAAAGACACACCCAGCGTAACTGTTTTTCCCTTCTTTTATCTTTTCCTTCTTTCCTTTTTGTTCCTCCTCTCGTTTTCTTTCTCCCAAATCACCGCCCATTGCTCACACGCTGCAGGTGCATTGTGTAGAAGTCCCTTAGGGAAAACGGAGGAAGAGTCTGCCCTCCTGTCATCAAAACACACATTGTCCCCGGGAAGTTTCTATGCTCCAGCCCACAGCACCGTGAGGACCTTCATCACACCAAGAGAGCACCTTTGGTTGGTGCCAAATGGGACTTCAAATTTTCTGATTTCTGCACAGGGTTTCTGGGCTTAAGACAGGGGGAACTTCTCACAGATGGCAGCGTTTGGACTTAAAAGACTTCTTTGCCGTGACATCAGTTCCAGACTTGCCCAGTGAGGAGAGCTTGAGGTGGGGGCGGGGGGGCGGGGGGAGACGAGCGGAAGGTGGTAATTTGCTAAGAAAGGAAGGAAAAACAATAATATTTATTTGATTACATTTTCTCATGTTCCAGCGGGGGGGTAAATTACAGGCCTAAGGACTTCAGACTTGGGGATTTGCCCTGAACAAAGCTTCCTAAGATGCTGAGAGCTTTGGAGTTCAAGGGAACTCAGCCCAGAGGAAATACTCCTTATTGTCACCACTAGGGTTTAACGTACAAGATAAGCATTTCCAGTAACACTGTCTGAGTCCACATGCTCCTTCTCCACTCTCCTTCTCTAACTACAAAAGGAGCAGTAAAAGCAAGGGTGCAAAAGTGCGCGCATTACTAACAATGAGAACATGAATAGGATGCCTTTGAGTCTCAAAGAGCTTTCATTACAGGCAAGTTGTAATGGCTAAAACCATGCAATGCAATGTATTCTTACTGCTGCTTGATAAGTGAGGGAGTGGAGACTTCCTGTCTCTCCTGCCGAGTTTCTCAGCTTTGTGCACTTGAACTTTGTTCAAGGATCTCCTCTTGTTACTGTCCAAAGGCTAAATTCCATGTTCTTTGTTTAAAAGAAATACTTTATGTTATTTGAAAGGCAGGAGGTAGAGAGGGAGATTGAGAGGGAGGGAGGGAAAGAGGGGGGGGGGAGAGAGAGAGAGAGAGAGAGAGAGAGAGAGAGAGAATCTTCCATCTGTTGGTTCACTCCCCAGAGCAATGGTTAGCTCTGGACCAGGTTGAAACGAGGAGCCAGAGGCTGCTTTCCCAGACCATTAGCAGGGAGCTTGATTGGAAGTGAAGCAGCAGCCAGAACTGGACTGGCGCCCATTTGGGATGTTGGCTTCACAGGCGGCAACTTTACCCAGTATCCCCGAATTCTGTCCAAGGCAGGCTGGATTCTGCCTTAAGCCCCTGCAATGCTTGTGAAGCCGGCATCCCGTGTTGGAGCACTTGCTTGAGTCCTGGCTGCTCCATTTCTTATCCAGATTCCTGCTAATGCTCCTGGGAAGGCAGGGGAGTATGGCACTAATGTTTGGATCTCTGTCATCCACATGGAAAACCCGGCTGGAGTTCCAGACTCCTGGCTTCAGCTTGGCCCAGCCCCAGTTGTTGTGCCATTTGTAGAGTGAACTAGCAGACGGAAGAAGCCTCTCTCTCTCTCTCTCTCTCTCTCTCTCTTCCCCTCCCCTTCCCCCTCTCATTTTCAAATAAATAAATAAATATGAAAAACAAAATCCCTGTAGCTCAACACCCCGATTCTGCCACCTAGTGTCTTTGTGACCCCGAGTCATTCCCTCAGCCTGTCTGTGTCACCTGTGAGTAACACCTGCTCTGTCTGCTTCTTCGTATTATAGGAACTTCAAAAAGCCAGGTGTGTAGAAGGTTCTAAAATGGCAATGGAGCCCCCAACATAAACCTTATTATCACTGCTATCATAATTGTCAATATCTCATTTTGTTCTTTTAAAGATACCTTAAAGAGACTTACACTCACAGATGTTCCTCCTAAGATAGCCTAGAACTTCCTTTCTTGGTAGAAGCTTCCATGATGGGGGCCCCTGGCAGCCTGGGCTTTGTGTACAGGGATATCAGCATGAGGTTCTTGGGAATTTCGATCTTGAAGGACGAGAAGCAAATAAGATTTGCCCTTCCTCCATCTCAGCGGGAAATAAACACAAACTCAGCTCGGTGACACCACCTGCTAATGAATCAGTCCCGGTGATCAGTTCTTGGTAAGAGGTTAATTGAAGGCACGCGACACGTGTGCAGGGCATCTCAATCCCGGGACACGACGGCACTTGGCACAACTCCCTGCATGGTTCATCGCCCTTCTGCTCACACTCAGCTGCTGATAAAACGCCATCTGTCTGTGACTGGCATTTGACCTTTAAATGGCAAAGAGCCGCTTTGTCATCAGAGAGAATGATGAAGAGGCATCAAGCAGCAGACCCAGTCTACATACTCATGCATCTGTGCCCGGAGCTGGCATGTGGCCACGCCCTGTCCTGCTGGGGAAGAAGGGGGAAGAGGGCCACGGAGTTCCTCGCCAGTCCTTTGCTGCAAGACTCACCGTCACTGATTGAGCACCTGTTGTGTGCAAGTCCACTCGCTCTGTCCAATTTAGACTTAATATTTGCTTTTCCTATGACTTTGTCCTTTCTGTCCCCCTTCTTACATTCAAGATTTAAATGATCATCATTTATATCTGTTTGTTGGCTAATGCATGGCTTGGTCTCCTAGGGTGATCCTGGCTGGACATTCTTCATCCCTGACACTGCAAATTCTTTAGAAGTTGAACGTCCTCTGCCAGGCTGCACAAGAGGCAGAACCCTCAGGGGGTAAAGTACATCTCTGCCTTCATTGGCTGGGCAGCTCTGTCTGTGCAGTCCCTTAAGCTTTCGGAACCTCAGCACCCAGAGGTTTTGCCTTACCTTCTAATGGGACTGTTTCAGGAATAGCTAAGCTAAACCCTTGCAAAACACACTGGAAAGTAGGAAACATGACATGCTCCCTTGATTTTTTTAAAAAAAATTTTATTTGAAATAACACACACACACACACACACACAGAGAGAGAGAGAGAGAGAGAGAGAGAGAGAGAGACATCTTTGTTGTTGGTGCAACTCTCCAGATGGCCACAAGCTGGGGCTGGGCCAGGCAGAAGCCAGGAAACTGCAGCTCCACCCAGGTCTCCCAGGTAGGTGCAAGGGCCCAGGGACATGGGCCATGTGCTGCTGCTGTCCCACACCACTAGCAGGGAGCTGAGTCAGAAGTGGAGCAGCCAAGACTTGAACTGGTGCTTATATGGGATGCGGGCACTGACAGTGCAAGTGGCGGCTGATCCACAATGAAACCTCGATATTAATTTATCTTTTCCTCCATGGTGCAGGGAGGGGAGAAAGGAGAAGCAGAAAGAGTTGAATGTGATGGGGCTGTCAGGTGGATTGGAGGGAATGGGACACTTTTGTCTTAGACCCCACCCCCCAACAACTAAATCCTTTAATATGTTTACATGTCAGAGGTCAATATGTAGCATCGCCAGAACTCAAAGGCAACCTGCAGTACATTAAAGGGAGAAGAAATGGATCAATCTAGAAAGGTTTCTGAACCCAGGCTGGGTTCTCTACCTGACACCTCAGGACTCAGAGATGCTAAGTGTCCTTTGTCACTCATCTGTCAACTTCCTTTTCCTGGCAGTCAACACCACTCTCCACCACCCTTCACTGTATCCTTTGCAAGAAAGGGAGTCGTCACCCAAGAAAGCGTCTTCAGGAGATACCGAGTTAATCTTTGCCCAGGCAGCCCTCTCCTGATAGAGGACCCAGTATTTGAACTTAAACCTGGGCCTTATACTATCATCAAATAAATGCATACAATGTACCTGTTCAGTGCACAACCATTAATTAGATAGGAATGTAGGAGATGTCAAATTGTAGGAGATGGTATCCAGACTTCAAGAACCTAGAAAATGAGGTCATGCATGTTGCACGGAAATGAAGACCCCTGTATCCTATATCAGAGAGCTGAGTTCAAGTCATGGCTCTGCTCCCAATTCCAGCTTACTGCCAATTCACAGCTTGGGAGGAAGGAGGCCATGGCTGGAGTGACTGGATCCTGCCTCCCAGATGGGAGACTTACATTGAATTTCATGCTACCGGCATTGGCCTGGGCCCAGCCCCCATTGTTGCAGACATCTAGGGGAGTGAGCCAATGAATGGAAAATCATATTCTGTCTGTCTATCTGTCTGTGCCTGTCCTTCTGTATCTCTGCCTTTCAAATACATAAAATAAATAAGCAAAAATTTTAAAATACAAAACCTGAAAAATGTAGTTAAGGAAATAAGGCCCACCAGCCCCGAACAATTTAGAAATTAAACACAATTATATTTGAGGATACTTCAAAAGGCTTGTGGAAAAATGGAATTAAAGGCTAAGGTTATTTTGGTGCAAAAATATTTTGAAATCTACGCATAGTTTGGTGCAAAAAATTTTGGAAATGCATGCACAGATTTTTTCTTACTCCACATTTTCATGAACTTTTGGCTTCTTCCCATATATAGGGATTTCTTAATTCCATTTTTTCTACAAACTTCTGGAAGTTTATGGTTTTAAGTCAAGGTTGACTTAGGTTGTACATACTCTTTTTCAGGAGAAAAACTCCATGAGGGGTGAGTTGTCAGAATAACTATTGCAAGTCAATGGGAATTAAACCATGCCTTGCAGATGGATAAAACAGGGATGGGGCAAGAGGGGAGAGGATGAAGTGTTTATAGGGCTGGCAGCATGAACACAGGTACAGAGGGAAGGAATGAGTTAGGGGAGGGTCCAGGAGAGGCTGAAGATGGGAGTGGGGAAGGTGTGTTCTGGGGGATGCCCATCAAGATCACTGAGGAACTTGACAGCAGTGCCGGTCACCTTATTTTGCTTAAAGCTTGTAGTTGAAGAAGCTTAAATAAAGTGTCATCTCTTGTATGTGAACTAGAATTTATGATCACTGTGACAGGTATGTGCAACTCTAGACACTTTCCCCAATTAGCTTACTAATAGTATGGTGTTTTTGGAAGTCTGTAGTTGATTAGCAGTTGAACTTCTACACAAATGGTTTTTATTCCCATTCCTATAATGGGATGGTTAAGATAGCCATGCCCCGTATTGGAGTACGTGGACTTGAGACCCAGCTGCTAACTCCAGCTTCCTGCTCATGCTTATGCAGACTTGGGGAAGCATCAGTGAATGCTCAAGAACTTGGGTCCCTGCCACCCAACTGGGAGACTTGGGTTGTGTTCCCGCCTCCCAGATTTGGTTTAGTCCAGTCCTGGCTGCTGTGAACATTTGAGGAGTGAACTCACCAATGGGAGCTCTTTCTGCGTTTTGAAGAAATAAATACATAAGGTCATCAGCATCATCATTATTATAAAAATGGTAGAAAAAATAAAGTGGTAGGCGTGGATGATAGCACCCCCAAGTCCGTAGTTACAGACCATCATCTGCTTAACATTAATGCAGAGCAGCAGATACCCACTCAGCGTGTGATGTTGAGGGTGTTGGGAGGTCCCCAAAATGTCAAAGAAGGAAAGTGCTCTGCACACCCTGGCTCACTGACATTCCACCAACAGCACTAATCCCTTCAGTTCGAGGTGTTGATCCCTGTTAAAATGTCTACATCCACAGCAGCAGTACTAATTTAAGCTGCCCCCTCAAGCTACTGTCCCATTTTCTGCTTCCTTCCCATGTAAAGTTCTTAATTAAGTGATCTGCACCTCACAGTTTCCATTTCCTTACCACCCACTTTTCTCTTTAATCTCATGATATCCAGCTCCTGTCCCCGCCTCTCAATGGAAACCCTTCTCTCCAAGGTCACCCAGGATGACTTGGCTCATCACTTTAACCCTTTACTATGCCCTCTTCCTTGAAACTCCACTTCCCCAGCTTCCAAGATGCAAGGTACCAAGACCGCTGTGGTGGACCCACTGGTCCTTCTCTGGAACCCTCAGTGGCTCCCTGTTCCTTCTCCTTTGATCTTCCCTGACAACAATCCTCGTAAATGACTCTGCAGGTCACTAAACATGTTCACTCATTTTCTCTCTGAGTTTCCAAGCTTTGGAGTTGTGTGTACATTGCCCTATGGAGCCTGATCTTCAAATCAAGCTCAGCAGGTTGCCAAGAAGAAGTGGAGCTGCAAACTTAACCTTGGTTTTCTAACTCCAAGTCTGTGCTCTACATGTGGACACATCCTCATGTTCAATGGACAACCTTTTGCTCTCTCCTTTCAATTCCCCTTTGCAACTAACACAGTTGACTCCTTAGAACAAATCCAATGCACTTCTCAGCTCCAACTTGCTCATCATCATAAAAAAGGTGTGTTCTGTTATTTTTAAAAAATATTTGTTTATTTTATTTGAAAGAGTTACAGACAGAGAGGGAGTGACAGAGAGAGAGAGATTTTCCATCCAAATTTCTGCTGAAGCCAGGAGCCAGGAGCTTCTTCCAATGTCGATGCAGGGACCCAAGTACTTCAGCCATCATACACTTTCCAGGTGCATTAGCAGAGAGCTGGATCAGAAGTAGAGCAGCTGGGACTTGAACTGGCACCCACATGGGATGCCGGCACTGCAGGTGGTGGCTTAACCTACTACACCATAGTGCTTGCCCCTGTTCCAGGATCCTAAAAATCTGATTTCTGAATGTGGATAATACATCTCTAATTATTATAAAGGAATATAGGAAGGCAAAAACAATTGAGAGTTAAGTTTTGGGCTAGAGTTTGGGCTTTTACACTTACTGGTTTTCTAATGTTGTTATTTCATCCCTGTTATCCTTACTCTTCTTATTTGTAAATTGGGACTAATAAGAGCCACTATTATTTGTTAGTATTATGTGGATTAAAGAAGATAATTTGGATACAACATTTACCATGGTGTCTGAGACATAGAAAAGGATCAAATATAAATATGAGATCTGTTATTAGCTCTAATAAATAGACAATTTTTTCCATCCATTCTTTTCCTCTTCAAATGAATGAACTTTTGGACATATACCCATCTGTCTGTAATATCAGCAGCATTCATTTTCATCACATGGGTTTGCATTTTTTTAAGATTTATTTATTTTATTTGAAAGGCAGAGTCACAGACAAAGAGGGAGAAACAGAGAGCGAGAGATCTTCCATCTACTGTTTCAGTCCCCAAATGCCTGACTTAAAACCAGGAGCCAGAAGCTTCTTCTGGATCTCCCACGTGGATGCAGGGGCCCAAGCACTTGGGCCATCTTCTGCCACTTTTCCAGACCATTAGCAAGGAGCTGGATTGGAAGTAGAGCATCCAGTAATCAGATCAGCGCCCACGTGGGATATGGGCATTGCAGTGGGTGGCTTAACCTGCTATGCCGCTGCAGCACTGGCCCCAGAGTTTGAATTCTTGTACCTCGCCTTTCCATTATCCAAACAGCTACCAAGATTAGTTTATCTTCCTTCATTGTATTTCCGGGATCATGGAGGAGCCAACACTATCATCTCTCAGGGTTTAACTTTTGTTTGTTACCATTCGCCTTCCCTATGTCAGTCAGATTAATTTGAAAAAAAAAAAAAAGATGCATTTTATTATTTTTTTCCCAGACTGAAAAAACTTGGCTATGGCTGTGCATTGCCTACAGGATAAAGCACAACCTGTTTTAAAGTCATCATGAGCCTATCTCCAATACCTTCCCTTGAGTCACTCTTTTCATACTGAATCCTTATTTGCTGTTCAAAGCTTCATTTTTCAGCTGGAATTTCTATTCACTGACCCAGACATTAGATTTCTATTCCGGCCTTCCCCACTGCTACATAGTTACCTTCTCCAGAAAAATCTGGGGTAGCTTCCATCTGCTTCCTTATCTAAATTGAATGGGCCCTCGCCCAACGCCCAAGTGTTCCATCCCACAGTCATCTCTCCTACAAGTCAACTCCCAGAGACACAGCAAAAGCTACTGTTGGCTGAGCACCTGTTGTATGCCTTATCCACATGACCTGTGATCATATACTGACCACTACCTGCAACCCAGATGTTGTTAGCACCCACATTTTCCAAATGAGGAAATGGGCGCTTCACTCTTTAAGAGACTTGACCTACACTTCAAGGTTTCTAGGTGATAGAGGCGAGAGTCAAATCCACTTTGTTCATGACGTCGTTGCTCTCTGTCCCTGCTTCCATGTTAACACTAGCCTCTGCTGCATTGCATTAATATTTTAAGATGCTTTTGTGAGCATCATCTGTCCCCTAAATTAGGTGATAGGCTTCTAGAGGTGATGTTTCCATGACTTGAAGTTTTATGCGTCTGTAACTGTGGGGAACCAGTGTCCAGGGAGTCCACAGAAAACCAAACAGGTGGCTGTGAGACAGAACACTTGGTGGAACAGATTCTAAGCATATGAATTATTCCAGTAAATTTACCATATCCTGAGTTATTCAAAAAAGGTGAAAGTAACTCTTACTAGCTTAAAGGAGAATCGCTGCCCAGCAGCCAAGTTACTACACTGACCTAGAGAGGAAAGGTGGTTTTGAAAAGACGTATTTATTTATTCTGAAAGAGTTTCAGAGAGAGAGGGAGAGACAGAGGGATCTTCCATGAGCTGGTTCACTCCCCAGATGGCAGCAATGGCCAGGGCTGGGCCAGGCCAACAGGAGCCAGGAGATTTACTTGGGACATCTTCCATAGCTCTTCCCAAGTCATTAGCAGGGATCTGGGTCATAAGTGGAGCAGCTGAGACATGAACTGGTGCCTCTGTGGAGGAGAGGTACTTTTTAAAAGATAGACTAATTTATTTATTTATATCCTTGAAAGGCACAGTGACAAAAAAGGTGAGGGAGACAGAGAGGGAGGGGGAGGGGAGGGGAGGGGAGGGGTAAGGAGGGAGAGAGAGAGGGTTAGAGGGAGAGGGAGAGGGAAGATGGGCCAGACTGAAACCAGGAGCTCTCTCCAAGACTCATGTGGGAGCACTTGGGCCATCTTCTACTGCTTTCCCAGGCACACTGGCAGGGAGCTGGATCAGAAGCGGAGTAGCCAGAACTTGGACGTGATGCTCTGACATGTGTATAGATGTCATAAGTAATGACTTTCTGCGTTGCAACCTGGGCCCCAAGGAGTGAGGTTATGATATCAATGTTAGGGGCTCTTTAAAAGTGTGTGTGTGTTAGTATTTAAGGATTCTTTGGTTGTATTGAATAGACCCATATAGCTTCCTTGGTATTTTTACCTCTCTAAAATGATATTTTTGACCACAAAACTCTTGTTACAATGCATCCTTCCTGTCAAAAAGATCACTGATGTTTTGTTTTTCTTTGTTTAAAATTTATTTTCATTTAACTTATAACACACACACACACACACACACAGAAAGAAAGAGGGAGAGAGAGAGAGATCTTCCATGTGCTGGTTCATTCTTTAAATGTCCACAACAGCAGAGACTGGACTGGGCCAAGCCAGGATCCCAGGATCCAATCTGGGTCTCTCACATGGGTGGCAGAGACCCAAGTATTGAAGCCATCATCTGCTGCTTTCCCAGAGTGTGCATTAGCAGAGAGTTGAGTTGGAAGCTGAGCCAGGTACCCAGGCACTTCCAAGTGGGATGTGGGTGTCCCCAAGTAACTTCTTAAGTGCCTGCCAAATGTTCACCCTCATCGCCCCATCCTCTTAACATCATCTTAATGTGTGCTAGTACTTTCTGGAAACACTAATTCAACCCCCATTAAACCCTTGACATATAATTAGGAAAGGAAGTTTAATATTGAATCCTAAATCATTATCACAAATTACTCTGTCTCCTCTCTTCTCTTTCCTATCCTCAACCAAATCTTCCAAGTAGCTCAGTCATCTACATATGTGTTCTGCTCATGAGACAGAAAATTGTAAAAAAAAAAAAAAAAAAGCCTGTGATAGACACAAGAGAGACGCTGTCTAGATGAAGATGTTTCTAGACCTAGGGGAAGGACAGGAGGACCTGCAGGTTGAGCAGGCTGCATTCTCCCTGGTCTTTATTGATCTACACTGGTGCTGCAATTCTCTCGGGCCTCACCCGTTTCGTGGCCTCTCTGAGCCCCGCAGGCTGCTCTAGGGAGAGCCACCCTCTCTGTTGTCCCTGCCTCTGCCTCTCTGACCTGACAGATGCTTTTTTTTCCTCTGCCTCTTTTGAGAACTCAACTGTGCTCTTTCATACAACTTGGCAGAAGCCCCAAAAGACGGAAGATTATGGTCTTTCCCTCTATCTGTATGTTAGTCTATGTAATTATATTCTCAATCAGAAAGGAGTCGTTTTCTTTATACTTAAGCCCTGAAGCTCCTCTCTAAAATTTACAACTTGCTTCTGACTCAACCTGCTTTAAGTGACTAACTGACTAAATTCCCAGCCTAGGAGAGCCGAGCGACTTTCAAGCCATAGTTAGAATATACAGTCTATAAACCTGGCTAGGAAGTCATGGTCCCGCCCATCAATCCAAAGAGTCAAAGTGAATTTTGTATGTTGTTGGCATCTCCACATACTCAAGGCTATCAAGAGAGCTATAGGGTGCCTGTAAGCATTCCTTTTTGGTTCCTTGAGTAAAATTCGAATTGTGGAGCTACCAGTGGGATCCTTGCTAGGCATAGAGGAGTAAGGCCACAGCCCTTGTGGTTTTTAATAAGCTTAGAGTCTATCAGAGGAGGCTGGAGTATTCACTCATACCATTGTTCTACAAAGCACACTGTTAGGGACTAAAGGGGAGAAAAGATGACTTCTGGCTGGGGACTCTGACAACTTGGTGAAGGAAATGGTACCCGGATGGCAACTTAAAAGAGAGAAAGAAGTAACATCCCCAAGCAGACATGACAGATGGGTCTTCTTGGTGTTTGCAAGACCATGAGCCAAGATGATGATCAAGGTTGGAAAATCCCACCCATGATCTGAAATAGTTCAAAAGTCCCGTATGGTTAAAGCAAGATTAAAAAGAAGTCGCGTAGTGAATGATAAGCCTGAAAATCTGGGTCGGAATCACAGAAAATCAAGGCTTCAAGGATGTCAAAAAGGTTTGAGTTTCATTGGTTGGCAACAAGAAGCTATTAGAATTTCCGGCTGTGATACGATGCCAAGTCCTTGATAATGGAAAATCAACATCACCTTTGGGATAATATCTTGTTAAAAGGAGAATGTTTGCCTTCCCACCCCTGGGGGTGCAGGAGGCCTTTTCAGGCAGACAACAAAGCAACCAAACACGGAGAGAAAGGACCAGAGAGTGGGACAATGGAGGAGAGAAGGAAAGCCCGCCTCCTTGGTGGATATCAGCGTCCTGTTTCTCGATGCAAGATGCCAACTGCCTCTGGCAGCGTCATGATGGATCCTCGGATCCGATGTTGGGCAGGGTGTCAGGCAACATAGACCAGAGTCTTTTTTTGTTCTTGAAAGCAGCTTTGCCATCCTCGGGGCGGGGGGGATATGTGGCCTCGCTCAAGAATCCGAGCAGTCTTTACAGGCATTCTGTCGGCACAACAGCAGGCTGTTACCATACAAACAGTCATTAACCACAGGCTGCGGGCAAAGCTAATCCGCAGTGTGTTGCAAGCCATTGGAACCAGGAAATCTGAGCTGCTGCTAATGGGCTTCCAGCAGCTGAGTCCTTAACTGGTTTTGGCCCAGCTTCCATCCATGATAACAGGGCTCAGCTCTTCCTAGTGCTCTGTGTTTGGTTTCTGTTAGAAAGGGTTTTCACTGGGGAAAAGAGAAATCATGGATTGAACGTTCTTTTTTCCATTAAAAAATACAGTATCAGAGCTACGCAGGGATCCCAGAGATATTACTGTTCAGCCGTCCTTCATGTAGAGATACCAAGATGCAGAACAAGGGGGAGGTATGGGCAAAGTCATGGAGTAATTTCCAGGCTACCTCTCCATTTCTCAACACGGCTCCTCGCAACTTCTTATGCTTAGTAGATCTGAAAAGCAATGTGTTTTTTCTTTTCTCTTAGTTTTTAATTCATGCTCTGCCTTCCCACAGCTTCCCTCCTGGATATCTAAACTTATAAATGGTTTTATTTGGTTGTGATTGTTTCCATACTATTTCCTGAACACATTCCTCCATGGACTGCTCGATGAGATAGGTCCCCGGGGGAAAGAAACGGAGTGACAGAGCTGAAGGGCTGGAGTAGCTGGAAGTTTATGAGACCATGTGTGCAGCCTGCTTGGTGTAATGGAGGTTAAAGCAACCACGGTAGAATAGCTGTCATTTCAAGGAAAACAAGCCTAAATATTTGCCTTCAAAACTCATTCAGTCACTGAGTAGATTCGCTATCTATCGTGTGTGAGATGTCCACCTGCCTTCAGAAGTAGATCATCCTTCACTTTATCTAAGTAGGTCAGATTTCTATGGCACAAAATCCAGATCATGAGTTCACACCTTACTTGTAAGCTACCTGCAGCCAAGACTCAAAAAGTCAGAACCTTTTACAAATACATTTATTTAAAAAGTCAAGTGATGGGGACAGGGGAGAGAGAGAGAGAGATTTTTCATGTTCACTGATTCACTCCCTAAATGCCCACAAGAGTTGGGGCTGGGCCAGGCTGGAACCAGGAGCCAGGAATTCCATCTTGGTCTCCCACATGGGTAGCAGGGGCCCAAGCACTTGGGCCATCTTCTGCTGCTTTCCCAGGTGCATTAGCAGGGAGCTGGATCAGCAGTGGAGCAGCAGGGACTAGAATGGGAATTCCAGTATGGAAGGCTGGTATTTCCAGTGGCATCTTAACCTGCTGCACCTCAACTCCAGCATCCAGAATCTTGTAAATACAGAAACAGGGCTCAGATGGTGAGCGGCCAAAGGGAACAATGGCCATCCCACGCAGATGGGACAATGCATTTGTACAAAAATGTCAGTGCTTGCATTGGATATTGACAGTGGCAGGGAGTGCCCAGGGCTGGCACACATGAAGAGCCAGATGAAACAATCTTACTTCCACCTCTCCCTGCCCTCTCACCCTGCCCACAGAGAAGTCAGAATCCCCAGCATGTCCAGGCTCTAAACCAGGATCAGGACAGATGACCGAACCTGTATTCTCCCGACATGTGGACAGAAATGTACCCCATGAGACATGGGATGAGCTACGGAATAAACCCACCCAGAACTTTTTGTACTGGATTTTATTTCATATTTCACACAATGTCTCCATGCATGAAGGTACTACAAGTGATAGTGGCATAAATTATTATTTGTCTTTTTGTGTGTATGAGTGTTTGGGTAGTAGGGCAGGGGTGAGTACAGGCTTGGTAAATTTGGGGTAATCATCTTCAAGCTGAACTCTCTTTTTAAAATTTTGATTTATCTGCATTTCATTTGAAAGGCAGAGAGACAGGCAGAAAAAGAACTCCCATCTGTTCGTTCAGTGGTCAAATGCCCACAACAGCTGGAGCTGAGCAGGGCCAAAGCCAAGAGCCAGAGATTCATCCAGGTCTCCCACATGGTTGGCAGGAACCAGAGCACCCAGCCAAAGCTGCAGAGGTAGAGCTGGGAGCAGAAGTTGGGTATACCAATTTCAAGTTTGATTTATGGTTTATTGTAAAATGTCAGCTATTTTAAGTCTTTGCAGGCTGTTAGGTCTCTGTCATAATCCCTGAAACTCCCCATTGTGTCACAAAAGCAGTCACAGACAACATGGACATGAATAGCCAAACTGTATCTCAACAAAATTTGGTTTACAAAAGCAGCCAGATTTGGCCTGAGGGCTATGGCTGTCTGACCGTTGCCATCATGATCCCTTTCTCAGTTGTACCAAAGATATGAAGCTCCATCCTGTCTGTGTCACACATCTCCAAGAGAGAATCTCAGCCCCACAGACTCAGCGATGCCTGAGTTTCAGCCCAGCAAATGAGAAGTAGGGTCCCCTTTCCCCAAGTTCAGCTCAGCAAACCCCAAGTTCAGCTCAGCAACCCCCAAGTTCAGCTCAGCAACCCCCCAAGTTAAACTCAGCAAATGATAAGTAATGATAAGTAAATGATAAGCAAATGATAAGTAGGGTCCCTTTTCCCCATGTCCAACTCAGTAACCCCCAAGTTCAGCTCAGCAACCCCCCAAGTTCAACTCAGCAAACCCCAAGTTCAGCTCAGCAAATGAGAAGTAGGGGCTCTCCCCCCAAAATCCAACTTATCAATTCCCCAAGGTCAGCTCAGCATATGCAAGGTAGGGGTTCCCTCCCAGCAAGCCAAAAACAAAAAGAGAGGGAGGGGAGAGAACAGGCTGGGAGCCCTCACCTTCCTTCTACTTTCTTCCAAATTCACATGCAGGGCATTCTCCCAGGGGCCTCCTCCTGGTGGGGTGCCATGCTGGCCACAGAATTGGCACCCTCTAGCTAGCCCTACACAATCACACATGCACTCCCTTCTTGGGCTCCTGGGCAAGTGCCTGCTCCCTCTTGAGGACAAGCACAGAAGAGTCCGCCCAAACCTAGCAAGACACACACTGTCCCTCTCTCGCATTTGTGCAGAAGCACAGACATGTCCTTCTCCATGTTTGCCAAAGATGACCACGAAGACCACGGCCATCTTTCCTTCCAGAGAGAAAAGAACTTTTTTCTTATCCCCCCGGCATGAGCTTCCCTCCCATTGGAGCTATGCCTATGAAAATACAAAAATAAATAAATACATTAATTTAAAAAATGGGCACCCTCCAAGTAAAAATCCACCATGGCCACCGCCACCACCACCACAATAGAATTTAATTTGTCCTCTGTCATTCTCCTTCTCCCTCCCTTTTGGTAATATTTCATTAACTCTGAGCTTTTCTCAAAAGTCATCGTGTCTTAGCGTGTGTTTTGGAAAAAACAAAGCAGAACAAAGCGAGACCCGGAGCTAACCACCCCGCTACAGAGAACAATAGGCATTGAACAGCCTGGGCTTCTGATGATGGGATGATTGTTATGAATCTCTGTGAGAAAATGTCACTGGGACCCAGGCCTGGAATTGAATTCCTCTTCCAAATTTTATTGGCACTTATTGGGTTTGACAGTTTGATGAGAGAATTGTGGATTATTTAGAAGCTCTTCCATCACTGATGGGCTTCAGCTTGATAAAAGACATTTATGCAGTGTTAGTTACAACCTCAGTTACCAAGAGGAGCGGGGAGGGAAAATGAGATCTGCTGCCTTCCCTCCAGGAGGGTGGGACAAGGAGAGATGCAGGAAACACATTCATCTTTTTGCTCATGTAATCGGGATTTAGTTCACACAGCCACAAGAAAGGTGGAAGTTATTGCCAGACAGAATTATTTAAACAGAGCTTCTTGGTGGTATGTGGCATAATTGGGAGATTCTTCACGAGGGACTAAGCTATGTTAGGTCTTGGGAGGCTGTAGATTGGTTTCTTAAAGATATATTTATTTATTTGAAGGGCACAGATACCGAGAGAGGGAGAGACACAGAGACAGAGAGGTCTTCCATCGACTGGTTCACTCCCCAGATGGCTGCAATGCCTGGTGCTGAGCCAGGCTAGGAGCTTCTTCTCAGTCTCCCATGTGGGTTGTAGGGGCCCAAGGACTTGGGCCATCTTCTACTGCTCTTCCAGGCCGTTAACAGAGAGTTGGATCGGAAGAGGAGCAGCCGGGACTAGAACCAGTACGTGTATGGGATGCAGGCACTGCAGGCGGTGGCTGTAGATTAAAGAGCCACCTCCATGTCTGTGATATGAAATTCACATTGCTTTCCTCCTGTGAATGCCATGCAGTTTTTAAAAGATTCATTTGAGATGTGATGATTTTTTTAAAGATTTTATTTATTTGAAAGAGTTACAAAGAGAGGTGAAGACAGAGAGAGAGGTCTTCCATCCGTTGCTTCACTCTCCAGATGGCCGCAACGGCCATCTGCGCCAATCTGAAGCCAGGAGCCAGGAGCCAGGAGCCTCCTCCAGGTCTCCCGCGGGTGCAGGGACCCAAGGACTTGGGCCATCTTCCACTGCTTTCCCAGGCCATAGCAGAGAGCTGATGGGAAGAGGAGCAGCTGGGACTAGAACCAGCGCCCATATGGGGTGCCGGGGTTTCAGGCCAGAGCTTTAACCTGCTGCACCACAGTGCCGGCCCCTGAGATGTGATGATTTTTAATGACCCTTGTTTCCACTGTTGAAGGACAGTTTTTCTTCTTCATACTATTTGTTGAATTCTAAGTAGTGTAGGGTTGATCTTATGAGTATAAAGTTAACTGAAAATAGATCTTTGTAAAAAATAAGAATGGGGATTTGAGGAGGAGGAGGAGAAGGAAGAGGAAGAAGGGTAGGACTGTGGGTGGGAGGGAGGGTAGGGTGGGGAAAATCACTATGTTCCTAAATCTGTATATGTGAAATGCATGAAATTTTCATGTCTTAAATAAAATAAAAAATTTTGTTTATTTATTTGAAAGGCGGGGCCAGGGTGGGGGAGACCTTCCATCTACTGTTATACTCCCCAGATAACTGCAACAGTTGGAACTGGGCCAGGCTGAAGTCAGAAGCCAGGAACCACATTTGTGTCTCCCAAGTTAATGGCAGGGACCCTAGTACTTCAGTACTTGGGCCATCCTCTGCTGCTTCCCAGGCACATTAGCAGGGAGCTGGATCAGAAGTGGAGCAGCTGGGACTAAAGCAGACACTCCAATTTGGGGTTGGGATGACAAATGACAGCTTCACACACCGCAAAGCACTCACACTGGCCCTGAATTTTTTTTGAAAGATTCATTTATTTATTTAAAAGTCAGAGTTACAGAAGGGGAGAGACAGGGAAGAGAGAGGCAGTGTTAGAGAGAGAAAGAGAGAAGAGAGAAGGAGAGAGAGAGAATCTTCCATCTGCTGGTTCATTCCACCAATGCCCAGGAGCCAAGAGCTTCATCCAGGTCTCCTACATGAGTGGTATAGACCCAAACATCCTCTTCTGCTTTTCCTAGGTCATTAGCAGGAAACTGGATCAAAAGTAGAGCAGCTGGGACCTGAACTGGAACCCATCTGGGATGGCAGCATTGCAGGCAGTAACTTTACACAGTATCCCACAATGCCAGCCCCTGCCTTTCATTTTTTTTTTTAAATAGGCTTTCCAACCCAAAAACAAGAACAAAAAAATGGCTTCTAACCCCACCCCTTCACCCCTGCCTTTGAGTGTAGACTGGATTTAGTGAATAAACGTACATCAAAAACAAAAACAAACAAACAAAAACACCCCAGTGTATGGAAAAGGGAAAATCTTAATGTAGTGGAGAAATGTGACAAACTCGACCTTCAGCCAAGGGCCAAGGTCACAACATTTGAGAAGACAGGTGGATGTCAGATTCCTCTGATAGGCTGTGATGAGAGCATATCTCACCTCCACGAAATGCTTCCCCCAAAACCTGTAATCTTAGTCTAAGCATGACAAAAGCACCAAGCAAATCCAGGGTTGAGAAACATTACCCAGCATGCCTGATCAGCACCCCTCAAAACTGTCACAGTTAGGGAGAGCAGGCCATGAGGCCCCCAGATGACATGAGTAGAAAAACCGGTGACATCGGAAAAATCTGAAGTTGAGTTCCTGGGAATGTACAAATCGGAATTGCAGGGGTAATGTGACAATTCTTAGATTTGACAAGTGCACCTGATGACGTAAGATGCTAATAGCAGAGACACTGGGTGAAAAGTATATGGGAATTCTCTGTACTGTGTTCATAGTTCTCCTATAAGTTGAAACTTATTCTAAACTATTTAATTCTAATTATTCTAAATTTTTCTAACATAAAAAGGAATAAGGTTTCCTAAAAGATATAAAAGTAGGCTTGTTGCTCAAAACCTGTCTTCATAAAGGCCTGGTTCTGATAAACCAGGACCTGTACTAACCTGGAAAATAGAATTAGTAGCCCCATGTGCAGCAAATGCTGAACATAAATTCTAGGATTTTTCAGAGTATTTATTAATATTCATTTGAACTTCAGTTGGAGCCAAATGATTTGCCGTGAGAGAATCCAGTGTGAATATTCTAATATACAAGAGAAGGTAGTAAAATGAGATTAATTTGAAAAGCAAACAGCCATCTTAATAAAATTCCCATGAAGACATGGCACAGAGCAGGTGAGGACTCACAACATTTATGCTTAAGGCCAAACTGTCAGCACCATCCGGGACCCTACAAGGCAGGCCGCTCTGCACTGAGGCACCAGCAGGAAGAGTTGGCTTCACGGTGTGCTTGTGTTTATTTGTTTGTTTTTGTTTTTAAGATTTATTTCAATGGCAGCATTTCAGAGAGAGAGGGAGAGACAGCGAGAGATCTTCCATCCTATGGTTCACTCCCCAAATGGCCACAGAAACCTGGCCTAACCCTGACCATAGTAGCCATGTGGGGAGTGAACCAGTAGCAGGTGGAAGATCTTTTTCTCTCTCTCTCTCTCTCTCTCTCTCTCTCTGATTCAAATAAATAAAATGAATCCAAAAAACAAAAAGCCAATCAAGAATGTGATGAGAAAATGAAAGGTTGAGTGGGAATCCAGATAAACGTCTTAAAAGATTTATTTATTCATTTATTTGAAATGCAATATGATAGAGAGGGAGAGACAGAGTGAGAAAGATCTCCCATCTGCTGGTGCACTCTCCATATGGACACAGCAGCTGTCTGGGGCTGGTTCAGGCCAAAGCCAAGAGCCAGGAACTCCATCCGGTCTCTCATGTAATAAAGGGGCTCAAGGGCTTGGCCCATCTTTCACTGCTTTCCCAGGCACATCAGCAGAGAGCTGGATGGGAAGTGGAGCAGCCGGGACTTGAACCCGTGCCCATATGGGATGCCGGCACGGCAGGTGGCTGCTTTACCTGCTACACCACAGCATCCGCCCCAGTGACAAGTTTCGAATCCCTTACTGCCAAGGGCATGTCAATGCATACTGGCAAACCGCAGTCAGAACGTCCAGTTTAAAGGAGAACTCTATGGATTTGGGTGGAGGGAGTTCAAGAGGGGATGGAAGGAGGCAACAATAAAAAAAGAGAGCAAGAAAGGGCTCCCATAGGAACACTACGTAAGACCACTTCAGAAGTCAACAGACTTCCTGCAGTTCTGCGTCCCACTGTAGTTATCACACACAGAGAACAATATTCAGTAGTCTTTTTTGATCAATTGCTGAGGCTTCAAAATGGGCCTTTGAAACACAAGGCACCATCTGGAGCAAATGACTTCCAGGCTGCTCCACGGGCCCCACAGGCTGAGGGATCACCGCCCTGGAGTCAGCTGCCCGCACTCGCCATGTCCCAGCGCTCCCCGCCTCTCCAGGGCGAGCTCCATGAAGCAATTGCACGGGGATGCCCCAGAGCGCCAGTTCTTTGCTATGGTTTTGTTGAACAGAAGAGAATATGTTTTGTGTGTTTCTGCTTTGGGGTTTCTGGATTTAATTAAGGGACTACAGGGAGTCAGGTACAAATTAAATGACTCCGTAGCTGGCTCCCTATTCTCCTCTCTGCTGTCTTTCCTCTCCTTCCCCCATCACCTCCTGCATGATGTAGGGACTGTTTGAGAAATGCAGAAACTGGTGGTGGGCTGACAGCAAGGGGCAAAGTGGACTCAATATTATTATGGCCTAAAGAACTTAGAAATCTGTTTATCTCTTCTGTAAATGAGATGGGCAGCCCCAGGCCGCTGAGGGAGCTCCACATAGTAGAGAGAAATCCAGGCTCTTTTTCACATCACGGACCCACTATTCCTAAGGTGAGACCTCCTTCTCACGCTCCAAGATGAAAGCCAGAACTCCAACCATTAAATGAGCTCCAGGTATCAAGATGGAGCGGGGGAAGAATGACGGTTCCAAGTCTCCAATCTCTTCAAGACATCTCTTTGAAGTAGCCTCCCTTATGCAGCATTAACTAGAATCGAAACAAGTGTTCAGGGTTAAATGCAAGGAATGAACGGAAATGAAGGCTCAGGCAAAAGTCGGAGGGATTATCACTAAGAAGGAAGGGGAGACTAGAAAGTGAGTTCTCTGGCATGATTCACCACGTTGGCCCAGGGAAATATTTGTGGAAGGGTTTGCTATGCAAAAAACACTCAATACTCCTCTGGGAAGGAATCAATACGAAATCTGTGCTGTTTGCTGCCTCTAGCTTCCACTCCAGGCACTACAGCCCCTTACACTCACCACCCTGTGTGCTGCTTGTTGGGGTTTCAAAACACGTGTTTAAAGATAAGTTAGCTCTCAACACACCATGATACGGAAGGAGCAAGATAATAACAATGAAATCTCCCACTCTGAAACATGGGAGAATGAGAAACAGCAGTCACTTGTGTATAACAGTGGTCAAATCTGCCTGGCCATAGCATGGGGTCCGATTCAGGAAGCGGAATATTATTCTGGTTTTTTTTTTTTTTTTTTGACAGGTAGAGTGGACAGTGAGAGAGAGAGACAGAGAGAAAGGTCTTCCTTTCTGCCATTGGTTCACCCTCCAATGGCCGCCGCGGCCGGCGCGCTGCACCGGCGCACCGAGGTGATCTGATGATCCGATGGCAGGAGCCAGGTGCTTCTCCTGGTCTCCCATGAGGTGCAGGACCCAAGCACTTGGGCCATCCTCCACTGCACTCCCGGGCCACAGCAGAGAGCTGGCCTGGAAGAAGGGCAACCGGGACAGAACCTGGTGCCCCGACCGAGACTAGAACCCAGTGTGCTGGCACCGCAAGGCAGAGGATTATCCTATTGAGCCGCGGCGCCGGCTCTGGAATATTATTCTGTACCCAGTCCTTCAAGGGTGTAACTGGGGCTAGCACTAGAGTATAAGTTCTTTTGGGGATGCTGTGCAGGTTCAGAAGCCCAGAGATCGTTAAAAAATATTAGCTGTCATGGACTTTTGCAGTCCAATTCAGGTTTGGTTGGAAAGACCAGCATCTTAGAAATCTAATAGGATTCTGGAGTACTTGGCTTTCAGTCAATTTGAGATGTGAGTAGCCACCCACAGCCAAAGTCTCGTCTAGATGTGGCTCTTAGGACTGATGCCTTGTGGGTTTATTTACCGGTCCGTGTGTTCATTATCAGGATGCAGCTCTTTACATTGAGATGGAATTCTAGTCTTCTTGGTTCCATACGCTGGGGGAAGTCGAGTTCTCCAATGATCCCGTGGAACTGCCTAATCTGCCCTTGACTGACTGTTTTCGTGCCTTTGTTTACCCAAGATATACATTGCTTGCCTTGTTGTAGCCACACCAAAGGTATTCCTCACTGATGCAGAACTTAGCATCTGGAAGTGCTACGTTGTAATAACAACACCTCAAATATGGCATTAGTTATTAGAGGAAGTGATGAAACAGATACAGCAGCTGCAGGACCTGTAATCTGTGTAAAGTAGTAGCGATAGAGTTGGTCAAACCCTTTCCTGCAGACCGCAAGCTGACTACAGTTCTATTGTTAGGGAACGTTGAGAATTTCAAAGCAGCGGGCTTGGTTGGCTTCTTCTTGCTCTCTTCAGCAAGGTTCTACTAGAGAGACATGAACAACGGTAGTCCTACCCAGGCTACCAAAAGAGAATGCATCTGTGCAGGCATAGAGACTTTGTTCTGTAATTTGGAGCTTTGCAAGGGAGAAGAAGCCAAGTATTTTCATAGCTCAAACAGCAGAAACTCCACGGGGTGGCTGTGCACTGCATCTTTGCAAAAGACAAGGCTGCCACCGTGTAGACCAGGACTGGAAGCCTGATGGCGGGAAGGGAATTGAGACACTCATTGTCTGGCTTTGGTGTTATGGTCATGCTGGCCTCATAAAATGAGCCTGAAAGTGGCTCTCCTTAAGGTTTTTTGAAGAGTTTGGAGAATTATAGGCATTAATTCTTCTCTAAATGTTTGGTAGAATTTATCTATGAGGCCAGTAGGATCTGGGCTTTTCTTTGTTGGGAGGATTTTGATGATGGATTCCATCTCCTAACAACTCCTTGGTCCATTCCAACTTTCTACACTTTCATCATTCATTCCTGGCAGGTTGTCGGTGTCTCTAGAACTTCTCTTTCTTCTAAGTGATCCACTTGGTTGGCATATAATTGTTGGTAGTCTCCTGCTGGGATTTTTATTATTGTTGCTGCATCAGTTATAAAGTCTCTTCTTTTATTTCTGGTTTTATTTGTTCAGACTTTGGTGTTTGTCAAGGTTGTTTACCAACTAGAGTTCATTGACTTTTCCTCTTTTTTTTCTATCTATTTCTTTTATTTCTGCTCTAATCTTTGCTATTTACTTTCTTCTGCTAACTTTAGAATTAGTTCTTTTTCATAATTTGTTGAGTTGTAGATTGTTTATTTAAGATTTCCTTTTTTATTATGTATCTGTTTTGGAAAGGGGAGTGATGAGAGGGGGTGAGAGAGGGTGAGAGAGAGAGGGAGAGAGAAAGAGGGAGATGCTCCAACCACTGGCTCATTCCTCAAATGCTCACAAAGGCCAGGGCTGGGCTGAGACTGAAGCTGGGAGCAGGGAAGTTAATTCAGGTCTCTTACATGTGTGGGAGGGACCTAAGCATTGAGCCATCACTGCTGCCTCCCTGTGTGTGCATTGCTGGAAGGTGGAGTCAGGAGGAAAGCTGAGTGTCGCATCTAGGTGTTCTATGTGCAACAGGTGTGTCCTGACCCCTGTAATAATGCTGGGTCAAACGTCCACACCCTCTGTTCTTTAGTGTAGACATTTGCCACCGGGGACTCCATTCTTTATGCCATCTTTAACTGTAGTGCTACGTTTTGGGTTGTTGTGTGTCATTTTAATTTATCTTGAAATCTTTTCTGTTTTTAAAATTTCTTCTTTGACTCAAAGGTTGTTTAAGAATGTATTGTTTCATGTCTACATGTTTGTGAATTTTCCTTCTACTTTTATTCCATTTTGGTTGGAAGATACTTAGCACGATTTCAGTCTTCTTAAACTTGCTAAGACTTGTTTTATGAGCTAGCATGTGATCTATCCTGGGCAAAAATCCGTGTGCACTTGAAAAGAATGTGGATTCTGCTGTTGTTGGTAGAATGTCCTGTGTGTGTCTGTTAGGTCCATTGGGAGCATAACACTTTTTAAGTCCTCTTTCCTTATTGATCTGTCTGAATATTCTTTTAATTATTGAAATTGGGACCTTGAATTCTCCAACTTCTGTTTTGCTATCTATTTCTTCCTTCAGTCTTGCCAAAATCTGCTTTATATATTAAGTATTCTGATGTTGAATGCATACATACTTATAATTGCTGTATCTTTTTAGTGGGTTGATCATTTGTTTCATTCTAAAATGTTCTTTGTCTCTTGTTGAAAATGATTCCCTAACAGTCTAGTTTGTGTGATTCAAGTATAGACTGCTTTTTATTTTAATTTATTTATTTTTATTTTATTTGGCTTGTCATTTACTTTCAATATCTTTTCCCATTCTTTACCTTTCCATTTATGTGTGTCCTTAAACCTAAATTGAGTTTCTTGTAGATAGTATGTAGTTTGGTCTTTTTACAAAGATCCATTTAACCAATCTGTTTCTTTTTGTTCAGGACTTAAGTTCACTTAGATTTAAAGGGATCATTGATAGGAGAATATTTACATTTGCTGTTTTGTTAGTTATATGATTTTTTTTCTGCCTTTTGCTCTCTTGCTGGCTTTGTTTTTTTGTATTAATATACTTTAATTCTTTTCTCTTTTTCTTTTGTATAGGTAACTGTATGCCTGTGTGTTATATATACTCCTTATAGTTACAACATAAAGCTGATAACCACTTAAGTTCAATAACATACAAAAATTCTAGATTTCATCTCCTCTCCTCACATTTTATGTGTCATCACATCTATATTTATTCTTATCATGTATCTGTTTTTAGTCATTTTAAATGCTTTTAACTTTAAAGCATTTAAATGGGATGCGTCTCAAACAGCAGCTGAACCTGTAGTGCCACAACACCCATCCCAGCGATTTGCTTCTTAAAAAGTCCTTTACCAAAGATATTAGTGAAAATTTCTAACTTATACCTAAAGCAGAATTCTTGTATTTTACACTAGAATTCTTGTATCAATATTTCTATGCATTTTTAAATTGCTAGAAAATTGACTTTTTAAAATAATATTTAACTACATGAGTAGGCTACAGCCTACTCATGGAAATAGTAGAAAAGACTGCACCTTGTAGTTCATTAGACAGCGGATTGGATATCTATTTAAAAGCATCCAAATCCAAGTGACATCCATGATTGTAATACCATATTAAGCATTAATTGGAGGGTTTATGGTTCAAGAAGCTGATCAATATCATGCTTTCTTCCTCTTTCTGAAGGGCATGGGATGACTTTACAAAAGCACAAATACTGGGCAAAGATTTGGGAGAACAGAGCCCAGTGGTGGACTTGTGGAAGTTTGGGGAAAGAGAGGCTGTTAGATTAGATTGTAGTTGAGGGACTCTCGGTGTAAAGAAAAAAACAGAGAATGCTACTTCCCTAGAAAAAGGGGAAATGCAGATTATTTCCACCCAGGAGAGAATCCAAGTGGTTTTCACCTTCGCACCAAGATATACACGAACAAGGTGAAAATGGACTCGCAAAGACAGACAGGAGATCCAAGAGCAGACCAAACCTGAACGCAATGAAAAAAAAACTGTCAGAACAGTCTCTGCAGCAGGGATTAGCAAGCAAATCATCCAAACCTGAAAGCAAGCTCGTGGGCATTTTTCATCAAGGGGAAAATTAACCTCTCACAAAAATTAAAATGAAGAAGCTGAATGATTTCAATGAATAAAAAATTATTAACCTTAAAAGCACAACACACAGCTGAGTTTCTTCTCCCCTCTCAAACTCCAGTTTCTGAAGTCTGCGTTCCTTAGATAACATGTGTGTATGCTGAATTATTAGACTTTTCTTCTCAATCAATCCCTACTTGGGTCTTCAGTAGGTGTTTGGACAATCGTTAATATGAGGCTGCTTCAGCAAATGCATGAAAAAATGAAATACAAAGTTTACTTTTTGGAAAAAAAAGATTTTAGAGGAAGGTGTTCGGCACAGCAGTTAAAGAAGTCTCTTGGGCTGCCTCTATCCTGTATCAAAGTGCCTGGGTTCGACTCTTGGCTGCATTCCTGACTCCAGCTACCTGCCTGCATGTACCCTGGCAGGAAGCAGGTGATGGCTCGAGTGGCTGGGTCCCTGCCACCAGTATGGGAGACATGAATTGAGTTCTGGGCTCCCAGCTACTGCCTGGTCCATCCTAGCCTATGGAGGCAATTGACGAATGAATCAATGGTGATGGGAGCTCTCTCTTGCTCGCGTGCATGCTTTCTCTCTCTCTTTCAGATAAAGCTGATATTATTTTTTATAATTTAGGCATAGTTCTTTTTTAAAAATAAAACTATTGATTTATTTACTTGAAAGTCAGAGCTACACAGAGAGAAGGAAAGGCAGAGAGAGAGAAAGACAGAGATCTTTCATCCGCTGGTTCACTCCCCAGCAAGGGCTGGAGCTGTGCTGATCTGAAGCCAGGAGCCAGGAGCTTTTTCCGGGTCTCTCACATGGGTGCAGGGACCAAGGACTTGGGCCATCTTCTACTGCTTTCCCAGGCCATAGTAGAGAGCAGGATCAGAAGTGGAGTAGCTTGGACTTGAACTGGTGCCCATTTGGGATGCCGGCACTGCAGGCAGCAGCTCTACCCACTATACCACAGTGCCAGGCCTGACATAGTTCTTTCATAATACATATTTCCTGTGAATATTTTATGACCTCTCATATATTAAATGTGAACTTCTGATACTCAATTTTTAAAATCCATTTACAGACAAAGCACTCATGAATTTCTTCAGCTACAGAATGAAATGCAGAAGTGTTAGACTGACACTATTAAAGCAATGATAAGGTGCATCGAGGGAAGGAACAGGTTGGATGGTAGTATGACATAGTAAAGACTTTCATGGGGCCAGCGCTATGGCACAGAAGGTTAATGCCTTGGCCTGAAGCACCAGCATCCCATATGAGTGTCAGTTGGAGTCCCAGCTGCTCCTCTTGCGCTCCAGCTCTCTGCTATGGCCTGGGGAAGCAGTAGAAGATGGCCCAAGTCCTTGGGCCCCTGCACCTGAGTGGGAGACCCAGAAGAAGCTCCTGGCTCCTGGCTTTGGATCTGCACAGCTCCGGCCATTGCAGCCAACTGGAGAGTGAACCAGTGGATGAAAGAGCTCCCTCTCTCTCTCTCTCTGCCTCTCCTCTCTCTGTGTAACTCTGACTTTCAAATGAATAAATTTTAAAAGAAAGTTCATGGAGAATGGAATTAAAAGATAAGTGTATTTGGGGGCAAAAAAATCAAAATCCGTACAAGTTTTCATAATACGCATGAACTCTTTGAAGAGCTATGGTATGTATCTATGAGTAGAATCTAGAATAGAAAGCACTGGAAGTCTTGGCTTCTGAAAGAATGGGACGAAAGCAAGTCGAGGAATGTCGTGGTACTGAAGACCTCAAATTGTGGATAAAGAAGGGATATTGGCTTTGTGAACTCAGGTGAATCATGACTTCCATGTTCTTCGTCCATGAAATAAAGAGAGTAGTAGCCACTTTACATGATTATTGTAAAGATGAAAATTTGGCCCAGAGGTTATGCCACCACTTAGGATGCCTACATCTCACATTGGAGTGTCTGGGTTCAAGTCCTAGTTCTGCTTTCAATTCCAGCTTTCTGTTAATTTGTACCTTGGGAGGCAACAGATGCTGGCCCTAATACTTGAGCCCCTGCCATCCACGTGAGAGACTCAGATGGAGTTCCTGGCTCCTGACTTTGGCCTGGGCTATCCCCTGGCTATTGCAAGCATTTGGGGAATGAACCAATGAATGAAAGATCTCTCTCTGTCTCTGTGTCTGTTTCTGTATGCTTTTCAAATAAAGAAAAATTTAAAAACAATATACTTAGCCAAAATGAGATGATCAGTAATAGTCATTGATTAATATCAATTGGTTGACTATTATGTAGTAGATGATCAATAAATATTGCTCCATACTGTATCAAATATTTAGGTCCCAAGGTTTTCACAATTAAACTCTTTTCATTTTCTACCTGCCTGGTTCTGTTTCCACTTCCTGTGGCTACTCATTAAGAGGGGAACTTGGATGGAGATTGGGAGATCACTGATTTGTGTCTCCTGCTCTATCTTGAGTACTTTCTCCTACTGCTAACAGCTTGTGGTGTGTCCTTCCCTCCTACTCTGCTGGACTCCAGGTTCCAGATCTTCCTCACTGCCCCGGTTAGCCATTTCTACCCATTGAAAGCTCCAGCCATCAAGCAAAAAACAAGGACACAGCTTTTTCTCTGTGCCTTCTCCCTGGCATTTTAACATTAAAGTGTTTTGCTTTGAATATTTTATTACAGCTATCCTCTGCTGATCATTTACTGCTGAATTGTCCCTAAGAGGGATTGTTGCAGTTGTTCTTGGCCCTTACTGGTCCCTTACCTCTTCTGCCGTGTCTCTTGTGGGCTCCTATAGTCCTTTTCTGGCCCCATGTGTATTGGAGAACCCCACACCTATGCAATACCAAGAAAACTGAGATTTTTAGCGTAGGATGAAGTGCAGACACCAGAAAGGAGGGGATGCTTCCTTGGGGTGCCTCCTGTCTTGGCAGCCTCCTATCACATCAAACAGCAACCAGAAACCCACCCTCTCTTTCTTGCTCCTTCCCATCCTCAAGGACAGCTGAACAGTGTGATGAGCAGCCTGTAAATCAGCAGTAGCTATAAAACATGTCTGCTCTCTGTGATGCCTTTCCCCAAGTGGGATACTTTACAGCCAGGGGATATGCCCAACATATTAATGACACAAAAAATCATTATTCTCAATGTACATTTTATCTGCTACATGGCAGAGTGGCTGGAATAGGTACGCATGGAACCAGAGGCTGGTATGGGAAACGCCAGATGTTTCCAACTAACCTGGAGGACTACACCAATTAGCCAATCCACCCCGAGCCTCAGATCTTTCATGAACAAGTTTCATTGAAGTAACCTCTCACAATCCCAGCATCCCTAGAGGCACTGGGGAACTGGGAGGTTTGCAACAGACAGAGACAGACTATGCAGGCCATGTCAAGCCACTGGATCATTTTCCACAAGGAACGCTGGCCAATTCCCCCAGACCTGGGCTGCCTCAGTGTTTTATGAATACTCCAGTTTCTGTTATTAAACCATTTTAATATCACTAATAGGATTTTCAAATTAAGGGATGGGCCATTTACAGTCTCATTTTATTTTCCATGTTTCTCTTCCCAGTTCTACTTGATTTATGGACATAAATTCCCATCGTTGCAATCATGCCATTGATAAACATTTCATTCTCCATACATTTACCATGGCCTGGAATCTTTAGGGCTTCTATTTTAGGCTGTCAGTGTAAGTATTCAGAAGAAAGCAACCATGCATTTCTTGGGACACAAGCCAGCAGAGCACAGGAAAAATGCAACCAGTGGCCCCCTGCTGATGATGGATTTTTCTAATGGTTGACTTAATATAAAACATAACAATTTGTAAATATCCTTGTCCAAAGCCTTGGGACTCAGTTGATTCTGCTGAGCACACAACAAGGAAATTGTGTACTCTGTGTGCTCACGTCTCAGCTGGAACCAGGATGCAAGCCTTGCTCACAGGGATGTAGGGTTGCGATCATGCCCTGGAGAAGAGACCCTGTATGCATGAACAGAGCATGAAGCAGTATTGGGTTTTTCCTGTAGGAAGCCTATATGAGCCCCAAACACTCCACATTATGTCTATTAAAAGAAACAAACACTTGGAACCAAGATGTCTGTCTGGATCTTCACCATGCTTGAGCCACTGCACACTATGAGCCAATCTAGAAGCTGAGAAGGATAAAAGTCATTAGACCAAAAAAAAAAATATGTAAACAACAAATAAAAGCAGCAAGGAGGAAACAAGCCAAAGTGGCTCACCAAGAAACGAAAGATTCGCCTGCAGAAGATGGCGAGACTAAACTCAAGGAGAGTACAGCTCTGATGAAACAGGAGAAAGAAAAGTCAAGTCTGATGAGTGCCACACACCCCAGCTTCTCCGTGGTCCCCTCTCCCATCTTGCATAATCCAAAGGAATATGTTTTTGTTATCAATTAGCTTGCAAATCGAAGTTGTTTAGTAGCTCCAGAAACACTTTGAAGAAGGAGAGAATCTCACCTCATCGCATTTTCCCCTGATATAACTGATTTCTTAAGAGGGGAAATCATGTGTTGTTTATTTATTGGTTCAATCAATAAATAGTGGTGTCTTAGGGGTCAGCCTGAATCTGCATAGGTTGGAGGTACTTCTGATATCCTACACGACAAAGCATGCTCAATGACAATTGGGGGTCACAATTGTGCATTTAATATGTCTCGAATAGTTTCCTGTATTTCCACTCCCATTGTTTCGCATAAAAAACCACTCCTAGATTGTGGCCCTGGAAGAGCTGTACTCACCCAGCAACATCTTTCATCATGGAAATCCAGGTGTTTTTTAATATTTCTAATTTTGGGGAAAGATTGAAAACTTGAAGAAGTAGTGTCAACCATATTAAGTTGTGAATGGATGGGATTTATAGAACAACTTTTTAACATTTGAAGATGCTGGGACATGATATTCTCCAAAGGAAAATTTGTCTCCAAATTTGAAGCTGGGATGTCACTGGACTAAAAATTTTTTTAGATTTTTTATTTATTTGAGAGGCAGAGTTATAGACAGTGTGTGTGTTGGGGGGGGGGGGTAGTGGGAGACGTCTTCCACCTGCTGGCTTACTCCCCAAATGACTGCAACGGCCAGAGCTGTGCTGATCCTAAGCCACAGCTCCTAAGCCAGGATCCAGGAGTTTTTTCCAGGTCTCCCATGTGGGTACAGGGTCCAAGCACTTGGGCCATCCTCTACTGCTTTCCCAGCCCATAGAAGAGAGCTGGTTTGGAAGAGGAGCAGCCGGGACTAGAACCGGCACCCATACGGGATGCCAGCACTGCAGGAGGAGGATTAACCTACTGTGTCATTGCGCCTGCCCCTGGACTAACTTTTAAAAAGGGTTCACAGTCCATGGCTTTTTAGATTTTCAGTATGTATGGTGAGAATTATTTAGAAATTGAAATACCCATGTACTGACTCCTACTACGATCAATAAAATCTCAATTATGAAAGAGAAAAGCAAACACCCTAGAGGAAACACAGCAAAGTGGTATGTTTGATTGCTTGGATTAAATTCCCTGATCACCTTCCTAGTGCTGCTTCCCTGAATGTCCCTGCCTCACTGACCTCATCTTCTGGTTGCTGGGTTTCTCTAGGTCAAAGCCTCAGCAGTGGGTGGGATTCCTGGATACGGATCTCTACAGACATGCCCTCTGATCTACCCTGCAGAAGCGTGGAGCCGAAATCTGAGAACAGCTATGAGGTGGTGAAAAAGATCGCCTTTAGTGCTGTAGGCGCAAAGCCTGCACAGGAGTTCTTTTGTGTTTTCAAATGAGTTATCAGTTATTTATTTAATTAGCAGCTTCTTATGGACGGAGACAGTTTCAGCCTAGTACTTTGAAAGAAGCTCTAAATAATCAGGGTTTGGGGCCGGCACTGTGGTGTAGCGGGTAAAGCTGCCACCCGCAGTGCCAGCATCCCATATGGGTGCCAGTTCAAGTCCCAGCTGCTCTACTTCCAATCCAGCTCTCTGCTATGCCCTGGGAAAGCAGTAGAAGATGGCCCAAGTCCTTGGTCCCTGCACCCACATGGGAGACCCTGAAGAGGCTCCTGGCTCCTGGCTTCAGATCAACACAGCCCCAGCCATTGCAGCCATTTGGGGAGTGAACCAGTGGATGGAAGATCTCTCTCTCTCTGCCTCTCCTTTTCTCTCTATGTAACTCTGAATTTCAAGTAAATAGATAAATCTTAAAAAAAAAAATAAAGAATACCTGAGTAACACAGCTCAATAAAACCACACTCATCGATTTATGTATCTGAATGGTAATTCCAAGTTCAAAAGCCATTTGGCTACATGTATAGACATAACGTGCTCCTCATAGCCAGTTAAGTGGAAGGTCAAGATTATGATATGGCTAATTTGCTTTGAATTATTTGTAAAATTGATTTCACTCTTTGCTTGGCTTCAGCCAAGGAGTTCATGTCAAACGTCTCCCAGTAAGTCTCAGAGTTCTACCAGTGTCACCAGCTTGTGGCACAAGATGTTGCCCCATTCTGAAGAGGGAGGCAAAACCTGAGCAGATGAAATGAACAGAGTGTGTAGGATTAGCTTCAGGGAACGATTTCCTGCATAGAATACCATTATCCATTATCCACAATTTTCAGGCCTTTGCAAATAGCACTTATGGTCATTCTGAGCCCATTAGAATGCTTTTTAGACACGAGGCTGAACTAAACGGTAGTCATTGCTGCAAATCCTGAGATGAACTGATTGCATTACTACGCAAATTACAGGCTTTGGAAGGCTATTTGCTGAGAATCCTCCTAACACACGTTGTTGGTTGAATAGAACTTCAGGAGCTGTAATCTAATTATGATGAAAGCAAATTCCTAAGTGAAATGAGAGTGTGAGAGTGGAGAATTTGTTGTTTTGGTTTGAACAAGGGAAACGCTAGGAAAGGTTTATTGACCTGGTAAATAAAGGAGAGTAAATAAAGAAGTCAATGATAATGGCACTTCTAGCTAGATGAGGAAGGGGTCATTATGCTACCCACTTACCTCTTTGAGGAAGATAAGATTACTTGAGCAGGGAAAGAGAGCCCCAAAAACTCTCTCATTTGAAGAATTAGGCAACAACTGAATACAAAGAAATGGTACTTTTATTAGTGGCAATTAATTTCGTCCTGCTGCAAAGTCAATTGAATCCAAATGTATGAAATCATTTATAAGCACATATTCTTGAACAACTGGAGAAAAAATAATGTTACACTTGGCCCTATTTTCGGTTGGACACACTGAAGCGTGCTATTTATCACCGTCCTGCAATTCAACTTACCCCTGGCGGACTCCGACTTAGAAATGGGAAAACAGAAAAAAAACAAAGCACAATATGAACCAGAAAGCTCTCAGGGCCTCACCCACCCCTGTAGCCCATAGAGTTTTGGATTGGAAAATCATTGGTACTTTTCCTAACTAGTTCTCAACAATTTGTCCAAGGAGATGTCAGTTACTTCTCACATTTGCACAGCTCCTTTTAATTGTTAAATCTTGTTGGGCTCTGCCCACCCTCTCGCTGCAGAAACCTTAATAGACGGGTGTGATTCATTCAAAGAGAAAGTGAGAATGAGAAACACATCCTTTCTATACTTCTGGGAGGTACACAGCAAGATTGGCACAGGATCTCGAAAGAAGCATACCTGTCCATCATGGTTTGGTTAAACCTACTCTTTGTCCAGCATTGATATGCTTTGGAACAAGCTGGTCTACAACAGCTCTTAATGGGAAAAGCAATGTACAGGCAATGTTGCTGCCCCATGAAAAAGCAGGAGTTAATCTCCATAGTCTCTAGATCCTAGTGCCTTCCTGGAATCAGATCCCCTCCAGGGTGTGGGGATGCCTGCCCAGGCTCTCAAGTCCAGCAGGCAGTCTCCAAGAAATCCATGAGCAGCACCAACTCAGTGTCCATTTCTATTTGCTCATCGTGTCTTGTGCTATAGCGTCAATGGAAGAAAACATGGTGCCTCCCCTGGTTGAGTCATTGGTTTAGGGCCCAACTTCATCCAGTATGACATCCTCTTTACCAATTGCGTCTGCAGACGGTTTCCAAAACAGGCTATGATCTGAGGTTCTGATTAAATATGAATTTTGGAAGGATGCCTTCAAACCCCATGCAGGGCTGTTTTTATATATCAGAGAATGTGTGTGGAGACCTACTAGAGCCCAATGGACAGATCCCACATGGTAACTGTTATCTTGGGAAAGGCTTCCCTGTGGTTTTGCTCCCACGCATAGCCATCGACCTATTGTTCTGGATCTTTTCATGGTCAAGTTCTACAGTAAAAGGACGTGGTCTATTTCTGTTTCCCTCAGTCCTGCTCTCCTCGCTTACCCCCTTCTACCTGACAGCTGTCTCTACACCTCTCTAGCATCCTTTCTCTTGAAAGTCACCATCAGCCTCCCCTTACTCAGTTGAAATTCTCTCAGGAGTGAAATGTCTATTTTCTCACTTTGTGTCCCTTGCACATTTTAACAAATCAGCATTGGGAGGTGACTGCTATCTTTAATTGCTTACTACTCATCCAAAAAGTATGTGGTCATTTATAGAAAGTATATTTTCTTTTTTAAAGTCTACACAGAAGCCACAAACTAGGGATCAATAGGCCAAATTAGGGCAGTACAACGTGGAAAAATAGCAATGATTTGGTTGTCCTTAAGACTTAAGTGTGCTAGTTCACCCAGCTCTCAACACTTCCCACCACCCTCTACCCGCTGTATATCCTGATTCCATGAGCACACACCCACTCCTGGAGCCATTTGCTTTTAATCCCATTTTACAGACTCCAACTGTGAAGTATGTTATCTCTCCTTTCAAACTGTCTTTGGGGTTCTTAGAGCCCCCTAATGTTCCTCCCCAGGACTTTCTTAGATATGCCTTACCAGGCATATTAACACATTATTATTTTATTTTGGTGGGAAGTATTATTCTTTTCTTATAGATTAACAAGAACTGCTTTTATCTATTAGGGCCTTTGAGTTGTTCTGTGTATGTTAAGATTTTGTCCCTTTGTTTGACCTTTGCCACTCAGTGACTTCTTTTTTTAAAAAAATATTTATTTTATTTATTTGAAAGAGTTACAGAGAGAGGTAGAGAGAGAGAGAAAGGTCTTCCATCTGCTGGTTCACTCCCCAGATGACCTCAATGCGCAGAGCTTCGCTGAACCAAAGCCAGGAGCCAGGAGCCTCCTCCAGGTCTTCCACGGGGGTGCATGGGTCCAAGGAGTTGGGCCATCTTTCACCGCCTTCTCAGGCCATAGCAGAGAGCTGGATCGGAAGTGGAGCAGCCAGGACTAGAACCGGCGCCCATATGGGATGCCAGCACTTCAGATCAGCACTTTAACCTGCTGTGCCACAGCACCAGCCCCTGACTTCTTTTTTTAATAATTTTTTTTATCTATGTAAGGTGAGCAAATTCCATGTATTCATATATACAGATTTAGGAGCATAGTGATGCTTCCCACTCAATTACCTCCAAATTACAAAAGTTGGTGGCTTCATTTACTTATCAGTTTTCTTTAATGACAGTTACTATTAGTAACATGATAATAAATATTTTGAAACTTGGGCTGAAAATCCATTATGTTTATAGGCTGATATAAAGAAAATTATAGGGACTCAGCTTACTCAAATATTCTCTTAATTTTTAATTTTAGTAGCCTTCTAAGTGGGCTGCATTACATGTCTTATATTTTGAAAACCAGTTTTCATGGTTCAAAAGGCAGATATGCATATTTTAGACAATTATAAAATACAGAGAATAAAAATAAGAGGGTAAAAACATTAGATACTACCACTCACTGAATATTCCTTTAACATTATAGTGAATATGTCTTCAGATTCATTTATAATTTTTGTACCTAAACTAGTTCATAGCAATCTACTGCTTTGTAACTTCTTTTGTTAAAGTTTCATCATTTTCCCAATTCAACAATTTTATATCTCTTGACTAGGCCATTCAAATTCCACTATTTGTCTTCAAAAGGCCCACCCCAAATATATCCAGCCCAGGACTACAAGTTGTATCTGCTTGTTATGTTCCTTGGGCTTCTTTCAAATTCCATTGGCTGGGTCTAAGACTTCAGGCCAGCAGTCCTCCAGAATGTCCCTCCCTCTGTAATTTGTTGCTCCCTCTTTGTATGATTTAGCTTGCTTTTCTATCTCATGAGTACCCAGTCAACTAGAGCCAGACCCAAAGCTGGGCTCAGTGTATTCAAATCGCACACTGGGATACATAAAATACTAATTCACAGAAGTGCTGTGGGGTTCATGCAGAATCACATCAGGAGGCACGAAGCATCTGCTTGTTGCACTGTGATGTCAGCGTGGGCTGAGAGGCTAAGATCAAACCCTGGATTTCAGTAGGAAGTGTCTGATTCATTTGTTGTGCGATTTCCTTTCCTCCTTGTCACTAGGTAGGGTTGTCTAGTATCCAAAAATTCAACTCTCTTCCATCAGTTCACCTAATTAACTTAACACTGATTTGCAATCCTTTCTGAATCATTAATTCCTTTAGGCTTTTAAAAAATACATGTTATAATGCTATCAATCTTTCCGACGTTACTTTCTTAGGTCCCACAAATGACTAGATCATACACCATGTGTCTTTGTGCACTTGCTTTGTTTCACCCGACGTAATGTCCTCCGGGTTCATTCACGTTGCTTCAGAATTGCTGCAAGCTCAAAAGAACTTCCTGAAGTTGCTGATTATCTGGGAATGTAAGAGATTTTTGGTATAAATGACAGACTCCAGTTCCCAACATCTCTTTTAGTCCATTTATTTAGTGTTCAGCTGTCTTCTTTCTACTGATCGACCTTACGCTCTACACATGAAATTAATGTAATTTCAATGTGCTAGAATTTATGGAGGTTTTCTTTATGGTCTAAAATATTCATTGTTTTTATAAGGGTTTATTGGATTGTTAGAAAGAATGGTTTAAAGTATGCTATGTAAGTATGTTTGGTAAAATAACCTTATCAATTATATTATGCCAATCATTTATACTGTTATATATTTGTAGTCTAATGATCTAATGATCGTAGCAATGCTTTTGTCAATATATCTTTGCACATCTAATAATAATTTTTGTGTATATATTTCAATTCTAGGTCATTTAGACTATACAGGCTTATAAATGTCATAACTTTATCACAAATCATTTCATTCTTCCCAGTTTTTAAATTTTACATCCTCAGCCAGTGCCACGGCTCAATAGGCTAATCCTCCACCTGTGGCGCCGGCACCCCAGGTTCTAGTCGCGGTCGGGGCACCGGATTCTGACCCGGTTGCCCCTCTTCCAGGCCAGCTCTCTGCTGTGGCCCGGGAGTGCAGTGGAGGATGGCCCAGGTCCTTGGGCCCTGCACCCCATGGGAGACCAGGAGAAGCACCTGGCTCCTGCCATCAGATCAGTGTGGTGCACTGATTCATTGGGGGATGAACCAACAGAAAAGGAAGACCTTTCTCTCTGTCTCTCTCTCTCTCACTGTCCACTCTTCCTGTCAAAAAAATTTTTTTAAAAAATCTTTAAATTTTATGTCCTCATAAATTGTTATTCCTGCTGTTAGCTATTTTTTCAGCCTGACCTTCTCTTCTTTTCCTTTTCTCCTTCCTCTCTCCCTCTCAACCTCCTTTTCTTCCCTATCACTCTTTTAAAGTTTGTAATATAAAGTTTATAATATGAATGCAAACTTCCTCACTTTCTGTCCTTCTAAATTCCTGTGTTATATGAAAACCTTTGATTTCAATGTAATTGCTTAATCCATCTATATATTGTGTCATAAATACTGTCATTTTCTTGTTACTTTGTTTTACACATTTCATTTTTAACATTCCCTGTATTTTGCTATGTTGCTCCTTTTCTTTCCTGTGTACTGTTTCCTAGTATTGTGCTTTTCTTTTTCTCTTTCTCTCTTTTTTTAAGATTTATGTATTTAAAAGTACCAGTTACAGAGAGATCTTCCTTTTGATGCTACACTCCGCTAATGACCATAATGACCAGGGCTGAGCCAGACCAAAGCCAGGAGCCAGAAGCCTCTTCCAGGTCTCCCACCAGGTGCAGGGGACCAGAGACTTGAGTCATCTTCCACTACTTTCCAGGCCATAGCAGAGAGCTGGATCGGAAGTGGAGCAGCTGGGACTCTCCCCGGTGTTCATATGGGACGCTGGCACTTCAGGCATCGTCTTTACCCACTACACCACATGCTGACCCCCGCACTGTAACTTTTCTAGCAGCACCATTCAAAGCCAATTTTCCAACTCCATTGTTGAGCTGATCTCCTCTTTTGTTTGTTCCATCACCTGGATCCGCCAGCTGATACCTTGGATATACTGCCACTCGTGACTTGGTTTCATGGTGTAATTCCATCACCATCATGGTTTGCCAGCTGAGCCATTTTATTAGTAAATGATTGTATGGCAACTTTGGCTTGGCCTCCAGGTGGGTGTCAGCTTGCTACTGACTTGTAAGGGTTGTCCAATAGCTAAGGTAACAGAGAGACACAGATAATCTGAAGTCTGCACGAGAAATGGACATGAGATGACCACCAACGCCGCACAATGGATTGGATTCAAAAGCAGCAACATCTTCACAGAAAGCTCAGACTTTTATTCTAAGGAGATCAAAGAGCTTCAACAGCTTGGTGGACAATAGTATTTTATTAGAGCCAAAGATTAACAGCTGGACTTTGAAACAATCATGGATGGCTTGATGGTTTACTACTTTTCAAAGAAATAGAATACAATAAAGCTTGCAGCATGGTTTGTGAGATGAAACTCATTAAGGATAATGAGCTTAAGGAAAACAAGTTCTGGTGACAACCGTGCATTGGCGGCCAAGTCATTTTTCATTTCCCTCCCCCTGAGTCACCGTGGCTGCAGAATGAGGACAGAGAAGTCCTAAGCAGTTCAATGATCCCTATGTCCTATGGTCTCAGAACGTTTACAGATCGATCAGTATGAGTTTTGAGTGTTGTTATTACAATGTCACAATAAACACCCCACTCCTCTCCTCCACATGTGGGTTTGAGATCCTCTTGGGGCATGTTGGTTGCCCCTTTTTAGAGGGTTGTGAAATAAATTTAGAGAGCCCATTACTAATATTTACTTAATAAAAATGATAAAAATAGCATAAACAATACAAGCGTGTATTACACAGTTAAGGGTAACGAGTGCATCACGAAATTTCATTTTATTCTGTTTATAAATGAATATGTATATACTGGGATGCTTCAAAAAGCTTGTGGAAATCGGATCAAAAGACAAGTTTATTTCAGGGCAAAACATTCAGAAATCCATGCCTATAAGGCGTATCAAAAAGTTAATGGAAACTAAGTATTATGAAAAAATGTACGTGTGCAGTTGTTTGGCACCAAAATAAACATCTTTTTTTGTTGTTGTTCAAAGATACACACAGACTGAAAGCGAATCCAATAAACATCTTTCAAGTCTATTTTTTTTTCACAGAATTTTTGAAGTGCCATCATACGTACTGGATTGTCCCATGAAAGGTGCTTTCTGTCATGGGTTGTTTAAAAATAGTTTGAAATCCTCTTCTCTGACAGTAATTATCTAGAGACAGATTTGATGAGTCATACGCTGTGCTCAACTCCGACTTCATTAGGTACAGCAAGATTCTCTTCACAGTAGTGTCAACTTACGCTTTCATCAGCTGCATTTGAGAATTTGAATTTTCACCGACACTTATTTTAATCCCCAGAGGTGCTAATTTTTTCCCAACGTCGAGGGTGTAAAAAAGTGTTTCATTTCCATTTGCCTGAATTGCTAGTGAGATGGAATAACTTTTCATGAATCCATTGGTCATTTGAGTTTCCTGCTCATTGACAAATTTGCTCCTTTGCCCACTTTTGCATTTTTAAAAATTAACTAATGGAAATTAAAAAATATATTCTGAATACCTCCTGAGTTATAGTCCACGGCTAATGTCTTTTCAAGTCTGTTGCATGAATCAAGGCGAAACTCTGGTGTTGTGGAGTTCAGAACCTTTAAAATTCAATATGGTCAAGTTTATCCATATTTTCTTTTGGAGCTGCTCTTGTGGATCGTTTTTAAGGAATTCTCCCTGTTTCAAGTGCTAAAAACTGTGCTTGTATATATTCTTCTAGAAGTGTTAAGGTCTTACTTTACTTCTCGGATTTATGCATTCTGGAGAAGAGTTTTGTGCACTGCGTGAGTCAGGGATCTACTTGTTTCGTTTTGAATAGCCAGTTTGTCTCAGTGCTATTGATTAATTCGCTCTTTATTCAATTGCAACTTTTTTAACATATAAATATTTCTTTCTTTATTTATTTGAAAGGCAGAGTTACAGAGAGAGGAGAAGAGACCCAGGCAGAGGTTTTCCATCCACTGGGTGGCTCCCCTGATGGCCACAACAGCCAGGGCTGAGCCAGGTTGAAGTCAGGGGACAGGAGCTTCATCCAAGTCTCCCACATGGGTGTGGCAGGGGCCCAAGCTTTTGGGCCATCCTCTGCTGCTTTTTGCAGGGAGTTGGATCGGCAGTGGAGCAGCCAGGACTTGAACCGGAGTTCATATGGGATGTTGGCATTATGAGCAGTGGGGTTGACCTGCTATGCCACAACCCAGGCCCAAAATGACCTTTCTCATTCATCGAGTTCCTAGATGCATGTGGCTCTGTTTGCTATACAAAGACAGACGCTTTAGCAAGCCGGTCGTATTTGCTGTTATACACTTCATGATAAGTCCTTGAAAATGGTTTTGCTGAGGACAGTAGTCTTTTATTAATATTTGAAGAGTTTAAATTAGCAAGAAACAGGAAATGTAGGCTACATGCATTAAATAAGCATTAGAATATAATGATGTCTTCCGTACAGGAGGCATTTTGTTATGAATTAGTGATAAAGATATGGATATGACTGTTATCCTTGAAGGACAAAGAGCATCTTTAGGGATGTTATGGCCTGGTATAGTATTTTCCAACCTTAATAGTGTTTTTGACAACATTTTTAATTGCCTCATTACTATCGGATATTGCTTACATTGCTAATATAATACACCTGTTCATCTATCAAAAAGCAACAAGTTTTGCAATACTAATGAAAAATAAATGTGATGCATAAGAAAGTAATACGTACTTCAAAATGTACACCTTTTTCAAAATATTTATTTAGTTGAAAATAAGACTCCCTAAAGAAAGGGAGAGGCAGGAAAAGGTCTTGTATCCATTGGTTTATTCCCCAGCTGGCCAAGGCTGAGCTAAGCCAAAGCCAGGAGCTAGGAGCCAGGAGCCAGGAGCCTCTTCTGGGTCTCCCATGTGGATGCAGGAATGGAAGCACCTGGACTGTCTTCCATTGCTTTTCCCAGCCATAAGCAGGGAGTTAGATGGGAAGTGAAGCAATCGGGACTTGAACTGAAGTCCATATGGGATTCTGGCATTACAGGCAGCAGCTTTAGCTGCTATGCCTCAACGCTGGCCCCTAGAAAGCACATCTTGAATCGCCCTAGGGCTCATACTATTTTATTATTACTGTTTTTGACTCCAGTTTTACTGTGGACCAAGTATGAAGAGTGGTGTGGATAGCAGTTCTCATCTCCTTATATAGGAAAGCCCTCTGTCTGAGGCATTGGAAGCTGACTATGATGCAAGTCACAATGAAGAAAATTATACACACAGAGAAATGTCACCAAGCCAGGCTCAGTGTTCCCTCTCCCCTCACTTCCCAGGACTCCAAATACTGCGTAGTAACTAGGTCACACGGGGAGGCAGAAAAGATATATCTTTTTTTTTAAGGTGAGGAAATAGTTCTATTGCTTGCAAAGCCGGACGTTTCACCTCTGCTCTATCTCTTAGGTGTCTGCTCTGTAACGTATCACCCCTTTGAACTGAGAATCTACAAAAGGGAAGACAAGAAATGGATTTAAATCTTTGAAGGAGCCTACTGCTCATATGACCCTTTTTGAAGGTCATTTCTGCCTGCTACATTTATTGTAGCACCAGTAGGCAAGTAAGAGAGGAGAACTAGATCCAGAAGACTAGCAGAATGATCACGGGGCATATTCTCTCTGCAGATGGCTTAGTATAAGCAGGGCTCCATCAGATAATGCATTGCTTTTTTTCTAGAGAGAGAACAGTACACCAAAATCTAATTGAAATGATCTCAGGTGAGATATGTGTTACTTGGAGAAATGTGTATCACTTAACAAGGCAATTCTTGCAATATCTAACTACTCAAACATAACGTCTCTGATTATAACTGCGTTTCCACATTTTTGGTTTTTTTCCCCCTGTTGTTGCTTCATATGAATTTTGGATTCCATTCAACTGGGGCCATGAGTAAAGATGGCATGTCCTCACTGCTGGCCTCATGCCTAGTACAATGAATGTTTGTTGAATTAAAGGGTAAAGGAGCGAGAGACTCCCAAGAAATGACACCAATGTGTACACTCTCCATGTATTCTGTTGCTGCTCCATCAGCATACCTCTTATCTAGACCCCTAACCTTCATCAACTAAAAATAAATCCACAAGGAAGGCTTGGTAAGAGCTTGAAGCAAGAAACTCTGACACCAAGGGGAATTTGGAAGCGAGCCTACACAGCAGTCCATAGATCCTGTCTTCTTTCTTCAGTGGATCGCAATACGCAGCACTCAGTATCTCTCTTTGTGTTTTCCTCTAGCATGCTCATGCCCATCCAGGACTTTGGAGGTAACCTGGAAGACAGAAGCAAGATACAGAGGCCAGTCGACGTCATTTACTGTCCTTACCTACCTGAGTGATGCGAAAATCAACAATTGCAGTTCTAAGTATTTCTTCATTTGCAAAGTACAGCTCTTTATTGAACATCTGTTATGTACCAGATCCAAGCCATGTGTTTAGAATTTGCATATGAATAGGACTTAGTTTCTGTCCCCAGAATGTACTTGAAGACAGTGACATACAAAAAGTCACTATAACTTCAGGTCAGCAATAAAGCGCTTTCAAAGATTTGTGTGAAGACATGCTCTTAGCTTTGTACTGCTGTGACAAGATGCCCAAGATGGGGTAATTTGCAACGCACAGAAATTAGGCCATACATTCTGAAGACTGGGAAGTCCTAGAGCAAGGTGCTGACAACTGGCACCTGGTGAGGGTCCCTGGCTGCATTCTCTCATGAGGGGAGGAAGCAGGGCGCTTGAGACAAAGTCCCTCAGTCAAGCTCTTTTATAACAATATCCCTTCTCGTTTATGAAGGAGGATCCCTTGTGGTCTACTCACATCTTTGGAGGTCATGGCTCTTAATACAATCACATTGGCATTACCTGAGTTTTGGAGGGTACACATAGAAACCCCAGTGGGGATTAGAGTCTGTTTGGTTCCAATATCTTTGCATACAAATGTGTGGAGGATGCAATATTTCAAGACTTCATTGGACCATCAGAGGATTCGATGGTGATGACTAGTGGAAACAAATGACAAAGAGAATTGTGCAGTGGAGGATGGCCCAAGTGCTCAGGCCCTGCACCTGCATGGGAGACCAGGAGGAAGCACCTGGCTCCTGGCTTCGGATCAGCGCGGTGCGCAGGCCGTAGCTCGCATGCTGCAGTGGCCATTGAGGGGTGAACCAACGGAAAAGGAAGACCTTTCTGTCTCTCTCTCTCCCACTGTCCTCTCTGTCTGTCACAAAAAGAAAGAAAGAAAGAAAGAAAGAGAGAGAGAGAGAGAGAGAGAGATAGAGAGAGAGAAAGAAAGAGAGAGAAAAGAAATCAGGATCCATTCTCCTCCTAAAGGAACAGTCAGGAGGCTGAGCCAATGGCTTGTGAGGGTTTGATCTTGTCCTTGTTTTACCCTTTATTGCATGTGCTGGAATATCGACTTCTTTCTAGAAGACTCTCATTGAAAAGCTTTACTATTTGCTTTTAGACTTACTAAAAATAGGAGATCTTTAGTCACTAATTTCTTTCGAGGACTTGGTTTTCCTTTAACACCTCCAGTGAGTGTTGACATGCCTTATATTTGAAGCGTTATGAATATTTAGCTCAGGTGCTGGTGTTGTGGCACAGCGGGTTAAGCTGCTGTTTGTGGCTCTGGCTTCTGATATAGAGGAAACAATTAAAATTCCAGGTGCTCTTCTTCCTATCCAACTCCCTACGAATGTGCCTGGGAAAGCAGCAGAAGATGGTCTGGGTCCTTGTGCCCCTGCACCCAGGTGGGAGACCTGAATGAAGCTCCTGGCTCCTGGCTTCAGCCTGGCCCAGACCTGGCTGTTGCAGCCATTTAGGCAGTGCACCAGACGATGGAAGATCTCTCTCTCTCTCTCTCTCTCTCTCTCTCTCTCTATCTCTCTCTCTCTCTTTCTCTGATTCTGTCTTTCAAATAAACAAAACAAAGGATTATTTAAAAAGGAATATTTACTTCTTCTTACAAGGCGACTGCATTTTGATCCATGTGTTTTTGTATGCTCAAGAAGTAAATTTTGAATAAGTTCATGAGCGTGGGGCTTCTGATTATATTGGTGTCTGTACAAGAGGGGATGGATCCAAGTCAGCAAGCATGCTCCATGTTGCTATGTGATACCCTTTGCCACCTTGGGGGCTCTGTAGGACCTCATCAGCTGTGGCCCCCAATTGTGAACCATGCACTAACCAAATACACTTTCATTCTTTATAAATTACTCAATCTGTGGTATCTGGTTATAGCAACAGAGAATGGATGAAGATGGCAATCTTGCCTAAAAGGGGATCTCTCACAAGAAAGTGGGATCTCCCAAGGGTGGGATATACTGCCCCAACCTCAGCTCTGGGAGCAAATCAGAAGGATGCCTCCCCCACTACACAGGCTGGGCCCCAAGTCCTCAAGGTCTCCTTGTGGGTACTTCAAAAATAGCTCCTCACCAAAGTAATTCACAGGCATGATTGCGTTGAATTCCAGGACTGCCAAAAGCAGATTGTCTTGGGCACTGAAGGAGCTGACTTGTCATCCCCCCATCCAACAGAGCGCCGAGGCAATAGCAAATTAAAAAGAGAGAAAAGAACAAGTGGAAACAGGAATCCAGAACCCGTGCTGAAACAATAGGGAACTGCTCCCAAAGGCCTTTCAAATTAGATAGCACAACATTTTAATTTTATCACTATCTGCATACCTGGACCACCTGGCAGACGGCCTACACATAAGCAGGGGCATGCCGGAGAGCGGAACAAGATAAGTAAGAGTAACCCACAAGCTTGCAGAATGTTCCAGCTAAGCAATAATTAAACACTGTACATTTCAGTGTCAGATTTCTAGATGACAGTTTTGCAAAAAAAAAAAAAAAACCAGCAAATGTTGTAAATGTGTAGACTCCGCCAGCAGAATTCCAGATTTGGAACTCAATCCTAAAGAAATAAATAGAGAAGGGAGTAAATATTTAGCTGATTGACTTTGTGCCACAGCATTCTTTTCTGCGAGTAAAAAATTGAAAGCAATGGAAATGACCCTCAACAGAGGCTGCACACCAAATGGTTCTACGGAATGACGGTGCAGAAAAGGATGTTGGGGAACTTGTTTCTTTACATGAACAGATGTTCATAATGAAGATTAAGTGGCAAACTAGGTTACAACACACCTTGTTGATACGATCCCATTCATAGCTGAAAATGTACATGTAATTGTACAAGTAGTCTTCAAAAAGTTCACAGACGATGGGCAGTATGGAAAATCTGTGTGTGGATTTCCAAATGGTTTTGCATCATAATTAACCCATCTAAATTCCATTTTCCACACACGGATGTGCAGATGGAGAGGTAGTGCTCAAAGCATTTATTTTTTCCAGAAGGTGGATTGCAGGGACCTTACGTTATATGCATTTTCTGCTTTTTTCCATAAACAACGTGAAATTATAAAATGCTTATGAAAAAAGGAATACAATGAAGTGAGTTTTTTTTCAAAGATTTATTTATTTGTTTGAAAGAGTTACAGAAACAGAGGGAGAAAGGAGCAGAGAGAGAGAGAGAGGCAGAGAGAGAGAGAGAGATCTTCCATCTTCTGGTTCACTTCGGAGATGGTTGCAAAGATCACAGTTAGGCCAAGCCAAAGCCAGGAGCCAAGAACTCTTTCTGGGCCTCCCAAGTGGGTGGCAGGGGACGAAATACTTGGGCCATCCTCCATTCCTCCCCTCGCTCCCTGACTCCGGGTGCATTGGCAGGGACCTGGCTTGGAAGTGGAGCAAGTAGGCCCGCAATTGGCACCCTATACCACACAAGGGGGCCCCAGGCAGGCAACAGCTCAACCCATCATGCCACAGTGGTGGCCCCTAATGAAATTTCTTATAAGCACTAGGACCATCCTCCACTGCCTTCCCGGGCCACAGCAGAGAGAGGAATCCTTTTGGTGGTATGAATAGCCATACTCTTGCTTTTTCCACTGGGGCATTCTTGTTCCCTAGCTTGCTCACTTACAGAGGGACAAGTACCCATGTCCATGGCTGCCAGCTGAGCTTTTCACTACAGCCTTTGACAAAGCACAGCAGCATTTTTTTCAAAGTGGAATTTGTGTGTCTGAGGTGGAGTCTTCCCCAGATCACACAAGCTTCTTTCATTGATTCAGCTACCAGGGAGACCCTTTGGAGTTTTCTGCATTTCTGTTTTTGGGAGGAGTTTCGAGCCTCCAGGGAGAGGGAGGGTATCGCTACATCGCTACATCGCAGCCTGGACTCTCGAGTTCTATATAGGGCACACAAATCCCAAGTGAGCAGAGACCCCACTGGGCTCCAGCAGAGGGTCCCTGTCTCCCAGACATCAGAGTCTGCCCCTGGACGGCTGTATATCTTGCAACTGGTCCCAGACCCTGGAAAGAATACGCTGGAAAAAAACCCTTTATAGGTCAGTCCTTCTATTTTTGACAGATGAACTTCTACTGACCTTCTTGGAATTCTGTCTGTAAGCCAGGTTCATACTGCATTTTGCAAAAATAAATAAATAAATGCATAAAAAGAATTGTTTCATTAACAGGGCTAAAAGAGGTATAGTCCCCAATCTTGATGTGCTAATGACGGGTGATGCCTGAAGGTGCTAATTTCCAAACTCCAGTGTGGAAAATGTGTTCATTCTCTGCATTAGCCTTTTTTCTTCTTTGCCTAATCCTGATATTAATTCATAGGTGGCCTAAAGATATAAATTAGAAATACAAATATTTAAAATAAATATATGTGGATTTTTTTTTCTTCCAACTTTATTACCAAGCACATTTGCACAAAATAGGGTGTTTGATCTTAAAAATAGCATCCTATCTTTCATGGGAGAATGACAGTGGAATGAATGGCTTTTATCGTGTGTCTAAAGGCCTTTTTATTTTAGAGGGGATTTGGCTTTTATTGACAGTGTATGCTGATCTTCATTGCTAATGCTTCCCCCATTAGAAGAGACCAAGCTTTCATTCTTTATTTGTTTTAATGCAAAAGAGAAAGAGAATATTCAAGGGGGCTTCAAAAAGCTCATGGGAAATGGGATTAAAAGATAACTTTACATGGGTGCAAGAAATCAGTGCAGTTTCTCATCATCTGCATTTTCCATGCAGGTTTTGAAGACCCTTTTTTTGTGGATGGACTTCAAAAAAAAATTTTTTTTTTTGGCACATGAAACTCTTATCTTCCAACTCCGTTTCTGCGAACATTTTGAAGGATGCATGCACCTAAAAACATAATTTCTTGGGCCCATTGTGGATGAGTTCAGTTGTTCTTTCTCAGTGGGAATCACTCAGGCATCACATCATCATTTGCGAAGCACCTGCTTTTCCAAAAGCATCCAATTGCACAGAAGTTATTTTTATAAAACCTACTTCTTTTTTTTTTTTTTTTTTTACAGGCAGAGTGGACAGTGAGAGAGAGAGACAGAGAGAAAGGTCTTCCTGTTGCCATTGGTTCACCCTCCAATGGCCGCCGCGGCCGGTGCACCGCGCTCGTCCGATGGCAGGAGCCAGGTGCTTTTCCTGGTCTCCCCATGGGGTGCAGGGCCCAAGCACCTGGGTCATCCTCCACTGCACTCCTGGGCCACAGCAGAGGGCTGGCCTAGAAGAGGGGCAACCGGGACAGAATCCGGCGCCCCGACCGGTACTAGAACCCGGTGTGCCGGCGCCGCAAGGCGGAGGATTAGCCTGTTGAGCCACGGCGCCGGCCTAAAACCTACTTCTAAAATAAGAGGGTGAAATGTGAGCTAGGACTTTGGAGGTGGTTAGCAGGACTGGAAATTTCAGCACTTTTTAAGTAAGAATCCAGGGGGGATGATTTTTTTTTAAGATTTTATTTATTTATTTGGTAGATAGAGTTACAGACAGACAGAGGGACTGAGAGAAAGGTCTTCCATCTGCTGGTTTATGCCCCAAATGGCCTCAATGGCCAGAGCTGGGCAGATGCAAAGCCAGGAGCCAGGAGCTTCTTCTGGGTACCCCCCAAGGGTGCAGAGGCCCAAGCACTTGGGCCATCTTCTACTGCTTTCCCAGGCCATCAGCAGGGAGCTGGATCTGAAGAGGAGCAGCTGTGGCAAAAACCAGAGCCCATAGAGGATATTGGCACCACAGGCAGAGGCTTAGCTTACTCTGCCAAAGTACTGGCCACCGGAAACATTTTTAACAAGTAAAAGCACAAAATAGTAAAGGGAGAAGAAATACTGGTGGTCTTTCTGGTAGGCATTCCAGAGAGTAAGGAGCAAAGATTTGGGGTCCATTGTCCAAGGTCTCTGATGGTATGACAATTCCATGTGAAGTTTCGGTCCCCACCCTAAATCTAAAACTTGACCTCCTGCCCCCACTGCAGTCCAGTGTGGTTGGAATCCAGGCCCTGGGGCTGCTGGCTATTTTGCTGCTCACTGCCCAGCCCAGGCCTATTCCCAACAATGGCAAGTTGGAGGTGATGATATGCGGGCGGGCAGTCTCCTGGGTACCAGGGTCGAGGAGTGTGATGCTGTAGAAAGAAACCAGGCTTCAAACCTACAGACTTGATAGCTCACCCGCTGACTGGCTGTTGGATTGTGTAACAACGTCTCCATGCCTCAGTCTCTCCCCTGGAGTGTGAGAAGAACCACCAAGCTGTCTTGAAGGGGTATAGTGAGAATTAGAATGGATACGCCATGGTTTGGATGTTGAACGTTCTCCAAGGTCTCAAAAATTATCGACAATTTATCTCCAAGTCTAAGACAATACCCAAGTCTAAGGACTAGTCCCTGTCTTGTGGAGCTGAGAGTCAACTGAGAAACATTTTGGGAAATACGGCCCTAGAGTGTAATTGAATTTTCCATGGACAACTGGATCAGGTATGGAAGTCTTCTCAACCTAAATCAGACTGTGGTGGGGAAAGTTCCCCCATTTCCTATCCTGGACTCCAGGAGTGAGAAAAGGAAGAAAGAAGAGCTTAGCAATGGGGCAATTGAAACATCGTGGCCCCCAAATTTGTCTCATTAGCCTGAGATCTAGTTACTAGAAAAACTCACCTGCAAAGCACAAGACATTCTTTTCCTCTTGATTCAGGAACAAACCTCAAAATGGCAGGGGATCAATTGGGAGCTTAGCAAGAATGTAGCTACTTCCTCAAATCCTTTGTGCTTGTGTGTACAGGAGAATGTCTTTCTGCTATGCAAACAACCCATAGAGAAACATACATTTTCTTAATAAGTTTCTTTTACACGACACACAGAACAATGCTTGACTTATTTTACTATGTTGTCTACACACTGGATAGAAGTGCCTGGAAATTAATTCACATGAGTGGAACTGCTCTTGGGTGAGCATGTATTCCTGGCATACATAGCATAAAGCAAAAAGAAATCATTTTTACACTTTTCAGTATTTTGTCTTACTGAACGATTTCTTTTACTTCTTAGAACCTGAATAATAAAGAAATACCTGTAAATCGACTGATCTGTGCTGAAACTGGAAAGACTTCTACTCAATCTTGCTTGTACCTCCAGATTTCATGACAATTTAATTGGAAGCATAATTCTTACTCATGTCTCCTAATTAGCACCTGGGAGTGACCTGATGAATTTCTTGTTTAAGCAAGAGAGGGAAGTCTCTGAACTTTGGGAGACATGAAGGAGGTGTTTAGCCTTTCCTTTGCTTTCTGACTGTCTCTATCTCCTGGAAATACATAAATGTTATCTTTTCTTCAAATGCATGGAGTTTGAATAGAAACCATAGTGGATTTAAAAGAAATTGCAGTTCCGTTCCCTGAAGGCATTTACAATCTAGCTGGAGAGACCAGAGAAACAATGACAGTGCACTTTACAAAAAAAAAAAAAAAAAATCATGTCAAAGTTGAACTATTTACATGTCTTGGATGCTTTTTTAATTTTTCCAATTGATTATTAATTTTTATATGACTTAATCTCTGTCATCTTAAATCAGATGACCTAAAATTAATATTAAACTTGTAATAACGTTTACAAGGCTGAATAACTGTAAAAGACATGTAATTAATCAAACTTTCACCTTGTATTTTTGTAACTTGTAACTTTATAGTATTTACATATTTCAAGCTACTTAAAATGGTATTAAGACTTCAGGGCATCACCAATATCAAAACAGTTACAAACTGTAAATATACAAGTGTATATGCACAAGTATTTTTATGTATTACCTCTGATCACTCCAAGGTCCTGGAAATAGCTAGCCTCTCTCTCAAAAGCAGACAACTCATCTAGTATTCTGATTGATTTTCCTTTCTAGTAATTTTTATTTATTACCATTTGTATTCAAAAGGCACAGAGATAGAATGAGAGACTGATGAAGAGAGATCTCCCATCTTCTAGTTCCCTCCCCAAACACCTGCAACAAGCCGGGAAATCGGAACTCAACCAATGAAGCATCAGGCGCGGCCTCCCTGGATGCACACAAGCAGGAAGCTGAATTAGAAGCAAAGTATCCAGGCACTCTGACATGGCATGAGGAGTCTCAGGCTGTGGTTTTTTTTTTTTTTTTAAGATTCACTTTATTTGAAACACAGTATCACAGAGACAGATAGAACCATAAAGAGAATAAAGAGAGAGTCTTCCATCCACTGGTTCACTCCCCAGATAACCGCAACAGCCAGAGCTGAGCTGATCTGAAGCCAGGAGCCAGGAGCTTCTTCTGGGTCTCCCACGCGGGTGCAGGGGTTCAAGGACTTGGGCCATCCTTTACTGCTTTACCAGGTCACAGCAGAGAGCTGGATCGGAAATGGAGCATCTGGGATTCGAACCCGTGTCCATCTGAGCTTTAACCCACAGCACTACAGTATTGTCCGCCTTAGTGTGTGTCTTAACCACTGCACCACATAATGCCCTCCCACACCCATAATGGGTTCTAAATACTTCACTTAAAGGAAACAGCATTCCTAGAAGAAATGACCTGCCTTGGGGGTTGGGCAGGAACACACTGTGATCCAAAAAGTAAGGAGAGTTGGAAGAGTGAGGGCCACATCCCAAAGTGGGCATAGATGCCTCCTTGAAGGACCAGTGACCTTAACAGGGGTAACATGAGCACAGAAGTGTTGGAAGTCTGCCCGTTGAAGAAACAGAAATCCATGGGTTCTCACTGATATCAACAGATCCATGAATGGAGGGGGAGGAGTATCCTTTCTTCTGGTGGAATGGCAGCTATTTTATGTAGAATCAATGACACATAAAAAATTCACCTGACAGCTATCACAGAGACAGGTGATTCACAGACTGCTTTTATTTTGACGGCTGCTCCAACCAAAACTCTTACTCCTTTTCGATCCCATTTAAGGACAATGTTACATATATTTGTTACGTCTCTACCTGCTTTAATCTGAACTAGGGTCTTGGTTTGTCCCAGGCTGTCATGTCCCAGGCTTCCTTGGAGTAAATGTCTTTATTCTCCAGGCTGACCTTCAACCTGACCTTCAACCTGGCTTTGTCCCCTGTTTCCTAATGAGAAGACTTCAGCACAGATTGTTGGCAGAAAGACACAGAACAGGCGCTGGCTTTGTTCAGTGCCTCTCGCCAGGAGGAATACAGCGTCCATCCATGCTGTCATCAGAGACCTTAGTCTTAATCATGGTGATGTTTTTCCCAGTTTCCCCACCTTAAATCCACAGTGGTTTCCCTTAGTGTTTGTCTCATATTTTATGGGAAGATATTGCTCCACTCACTTTCCTGTCTGTCTCCCAAGTCCATGCAGTGTTTATTACCCCAGATATCTAGAACAGCATCCTACATCTCCTAAGCTTGTGCTGAAACTACAGCATGGTGGGTTTTAGGGACTCCAGCTTCAATCCTTTTGAACTTGAACATGGCCAAGAGTCACTTTTTGACTATGTTCTTCGGAAGAAAATCACCTCCTATTGAATTCAGTGGACTCGTGCCCATGAATGACTTTGAAGTCATCTGTTGGCCTTCTAGGAGGAGGACGTGATGAAATGGAGTGCAAGCTTTGAGGGAGGATTTGTTTCGCTTTGCTCCCAAGACTCTTCCTGTTTTTCCACACTGGTTAGATAGCCTTGGGCTACTGTCACTCATGGCTTCCCAGGGACTGGCTGTTGTCATGAGATTGTTTTGGTTATCCTAATTCCTGACCTTTTGAATTGAGTTGAAGTTGTTTTCTTTCTCAACCTTGCAACAACCCTCATCTGTTTGAGGAGAGGCTCACTAGGAAGTGTTTGTTTTTCATTAACTCGATTCTCTCTGTTACAGCCAACAGAAAAACACAAGAGCAAAGGAGAAGAGAGGTCCCTGTTCAATTAGCCTAATTAGTCTTCCCACTTTGGGACTCTGTCCAGCTCCAGTAAATTCAACGCAGAAGACCCTGGGAAAACCATGCTCTCGTTGGTCCATCCTGTTGTTTGGCAATGCCTCGTTGGTTCATCTACTCAGTGTTCAAGTCCTTAGCATGCACGAGGTGCTCTGACGTGGTATGTCTTTATATTTTTGTAGCAACATGGTAAGATATGGGCTATTAACTCCACTTAAAGACCAGGAAATTAAAGTTTGGAGAAGGTAAGTGCATTGTCCAAGACTCCCCAACCAGAAAATACTGGAACTCGTTTTGAATCATTTTTTAAAAATTCTTCTTTTTCAATTAACATATACTATCTGTACATATTTATGGGGAACAATGTTATAATTCAATACATTATGCAATATAAATACACAATGATCATATCAGGGTAATTAGCATTTTCATCTCCTCAATTATCATTTCTAAGTTTGAACTCTTGTCATAGTCATTTTGAAATATATAACTGGTTGTTGCAGGCTATAGTTACCCTGTTGCCATATATACTATTAGAATTTCCTCCAGTTGTTTTGATACCCATGCTACACTCTCTCACTATCCCTCTCTCTGTTGGCCTCTTAGTCAGCTTTACATCTTGACTCTAAGAGTTTTTTTTTAAGCATTTTATTTATTTATCTGAGAGGTAGAGTTACAGACAGAGAGAGGGAGAGACAGAAAGAAAGGTCTTCTATCTGCTGATTCACTCCCAGATGGCCGCAACAGCCAGAGCTGGGCCAACCTGAAGCTAGGAGTCAGGAGCTTCTTCCAGGTCTCCCATGCAGGTGCAGGGGCCCAAGCACTTGAGCCATCTTCTACTGTTTTCCCAGACCATTAGCAGGGAGCTGGATCAGAAGCGGAGCAGCCAGGACATGAACAATTGCCCATACGGGATGCTAGCGTCACAGGTGAAAGCTTAGCCTACTATGCCACAGTACCAGCCCCGCTAAGTTGTTTTCTATTCCTAATGTCTATGTCAATAAAGCAGAGTGAGCTTTGCTTTATAGCTACTTTTGGCTTAGATAGCAGAGACATAGCGGGAGTGCCATAAACCCAGCCCAGCTCACTAAAACATCTACCTGTGAACCAGTGACTAAAACATGAGTTCAGTAGATATTTCTTGCTTCTATCTCTTTCTCTTTGTGGGTATAGTTCCCTTGGGGACTTCAGGAGGCCGAGGAGAGACAGAAATAGGCTTAGGCTGAGATACAACTGTAAACACTGGCATAACATGATATAAATACACTCCAGTTTCTACAAAGCTTCCGTCATTGTGGGAACGTGGTGAGGATGAGAAAGGGATATGATGCCTTTACAAACTGCAAAGAATGTAGAGATGATTCTGCCCATTTCCGTCTTTGAGGCAGAAGAGAAACAACTTGCAGCTGGAAAGGGGAGGGTCTTCACACAAACTCCACAATCAATCAATGTCAGAGCCGGGGTGTGAATCCAGATCTCCTGCCTCCCTGGACGCTGAGCAGCCAAACATAAAACCAAATACCTACAACCTGGGGGAGCAAAATGGGACAAAGCGTTATCTGGGAGCGAGCTCAGCAAGTATTCTGCAACATTATCTTCAAATGTTCACTCTCTTCAGCATCGATGACAATAATAGATTTTAAGGGGCTCAAAAGTCTTGGAGAAAAGTATGAAAACCAAACATTAATGCATATAAGCGAACCAATTGGTACACTGGCATGTAAAGGCATCTAATATTTATTTGATTCAAAACAACTGCATGGAGGTATGTTTCATATTGTCAAATTCACCCATTTCATACGTATAACTCAGTGAGGTGTTCTGCAATCCCATTCATTACCAGTCTTAGAATATTTCCGTACCCCCAATAAGATCCATCATGCTTTGTCACAAGAATCAGTATTTGTTGAATATTTATTATAGATATGCTGCTCTGAATCCTTTATTTGTAGCTTTTTCCACAATACTGAGAGATGCTGTGATGAAACCCAATCCCTGTCTACCAATGATGGAAACATTCAGTTTCAGAGAGTTAAGGAATGGCCCGAGACCACCCACTAGCTGGTCATCTATCCAAGGTTTGAACTTCAACCATCTTGCTTCAAGCTGGTGCTGTTTGCTACTTCTGCAGTGAGCAATTTTTTTTTTGTATGCTTTGTTTTGGCCATGGCTCAGTCCCAGTTCTCTTTCTTATTTTATGGTTTTACTTGTCACAAAGATAAAGCATTCCTCTTTGAATAATAGGTTGGTGTGGAGAGGTAGTTTTCAGGGTAATGCACCTTCATAGGTGTGATACTTACAAGCATAGGAGGAACTGCTTATGTGAATAATGAATGCCGGAGGCACTGATTTTCCATATACCCCATGGATTCAGTGTACCACACAGAGAGGCAGTGAGGTTGTGCGATGGTGAAGCTGACAGGAGTCTACACCGCAGAGCACAAAGCTGTCCCTGTGTGAATGCCTCCTAGGGCTGAGGGATGCTTATTAAAATTCTCTGATCATGAAGTGATTACAAATCAAAACCACACCTGTTAGAATGGCCAGCATCAAAAGTAAAAGAGATAATAGATGATGTACTGTTTGGTTGTGATGGAAATTAGTTATAGTCGCTTATTGAAAAATCGTATGGAGTTTCCTTAAAATGGTTAAAAAAAAATAAAGAACTATCATGTGATTCAGCAAACCCCAACTGGGTGTATATCCAAAGGAAATGAGATCAGCCTGCTCAAGGGACCCCTGTACTTCCTGTTTACTGAAGTATTCGTAACAGCCAAGATATGGAAGCAGCCTAGGTAGATAAAAGAAATGTGGTTATTATATATATTTATATAATGGAATATTACTTGGACTGAAAGAGAGGTAAATCCCTTGAACCACAGCAACATGGACAAACCTGGAGAATATTGTGTTAGGTACCATTAGCCAGGCACAGAAAATAAAAGGACTGCAGGCTCTCACTCATAGTGGAGTCTAAGTAAGTTGGTTTCATAGAAACAGAGAGTAGATGGTTACCAGAGTCTAGGGGGAGTGTGGCAGAGGGGGACTGGGAAAGGTTGGTCTAAGGGTATATAATTCCAGTTAGACAGGAAGAATATTACAACATGAGAGATAATGAGGTCTCAAAAGCACAAGAGACCTATACAGTATCTAGTGCGATCCACCTGTCTGCGTAGATGCCATTCCACTTAAGTTTCAGAGCAGCGAATCTCTGAGAACGATCTTCCCTAGGGTCCAGAAAACAAGTTCCTTGTCAGTTCTTGATATGCTAAATATAATATGAGACAGCATGACCTCTATCACACACAAGGCTGAGAGATCATAAGGAGACATTTGCCTAAGAGGAAAAGGCAAAAGGATGAACTGTAAAGGGAGATGGTTGAGCTAAGGAAGGTGGCAGGGAAACCAATGATTCAATGGCAGGTGTGAACCCACACTAGGAGGATTTGGGAGGCAAAGTAATACAGCAAGTCAAGTCAATCACAACGTGGTGAAAACAGGAAGGTGAAGGGCCAATGCTGCTGTGTAGCGGGTAAAGCTGCCACCGGCAGTTTCGGCATCCCAATTGGGAGCTGGTTCTAGCCCCGGCTGTTCCACTTCTGATCAGGCTCTCTGCTGTGGCCTGGAAAAGCAGTAGAAGATGGCCCAAGTCTTTGGGCCTCTGCACCTGCATGGGAGACCTGGAAGAATTCCTGGTTTCTGGCTTCAGATTGGCACAGCTTCGGCCATTGTGGCCATCTGGGGAGTGAAGCAGCGGAAGAAAGACCTCTCTCTCCCTCTCCCTCTCCCTCTCCCTCTCCCTCTCCCTCTCCCTCTCCCTCTCCCTCTCCCTCTCCCTCTCCCTCTCCCTCTCCCTCTCCCTCTCCCTCTCTCTCTCTCTCTCTCTCTCTCTCTCTCTTTGAAATAAATAAATAAATCTTTAAAAAAGAGAAAAAAAAAAAAAGAAGAAAAACCAGGAGGGTGAGTGAGTGAAGACAGAGTACCACAGCGAAAACACAAGAATCAGAAATGTTTCTGTAAAATGAAAAAATCAGAGCCACAGAATCGCTGGTTAACACGTAGGAGCACACGTGCACACGTATCTTTATTTTTTTCTTTCTCTTACCGAAGCTCTGCATGTTGAAAGACTTTTCCACATGACATTCTAGAAAAATAGGAAAAGAAACTCAACATTTAGCAGTAACACAGAACTTTTCCTATATAGAAAAAGAAAAAAATTCTAACAATCCAATAAATATATATATAAAGTTGTTGGGTTTTAACTTTCTCCTGTGTGATGACCAGCAGCAAGAAAGACATTAATAAAAAAAAAAACTATTTGAGGGAACAGAATTTTGTCTAAACAATAGCAAATAGTGGCACCGTCTCTTTATTATGCAACAGTGATGAAAAGATTGTCAGATAACCACAGCCTTAGAAAACATATTTCATGAAAATAAATTACCTGCAAAAGTTCATTTCATGTGAAAGGTGGACTAAAATTAGGAATTCAGGATCATGAAATTCTGTGTAAGGGCACAACTAAACATCGAATTAATTGAAAATATTTATTGAATTAGTGCCATGCCAAATGCTTGCCCCCTATTTGTTGAAGTAATAATATTAGAACAGACATTTATTTTTTTTAATATTTATTTATTTATTTCAAAAGCAGAGCGACAGGGAGCATGGGAAAGACACACAGAGAGAAAGGTCTTCCATCCATTGGTTCACTCCCTAAATGATTACAACAGTCAGGGCTCTGCCAACCTGAAGCCAGGAGCCAAGAACTCCACCCAAGTCTCCCATATGGGTGGCAGGGGCCCAAGTGTGTGAGCCGCTGAATGTTGGCCACATTAGCAGGGAACTGAATTGAAAGGGGGGTCGCAGAACTCAACCCACTGCTCCAACATGAGATGCAGGCATCCTTATTGACAGCTCTATCTGCTGTTCCACAGTGCCAACCAGAGCCAACTTTTATTTACTGTTTCTACATGGCAGGCACCGTGCTACGTGTCCCATGGCTGTTTCTAAAACTTAAGGCAGAGGCTAAAAATGATTCACATAAAAGACACAGAAGGCTAAAAATGATTCACATAAAAGACACAGAATATAAAATAGTAATGTAATAGCCATCCAGATTAAATGACTAAAAACCATCAGGGAGGTGAAGGAGTGATAATGGTGCCCAGTTCTTCATGTTAATATTTGAGAAACAAAGGATGCAAAACAGATTGCTTTGTTTTTATTTCATTTGATGGCTAGGAGTAGATGAGGATCTAGCTTTTAAAAGTTAATGGAAAATGGAATTCATTGCTAAGCTTATCTTGGTGTGAATGTGTTGGAATCCATGCATAGTTTTTTTCACAATATGCATTATCCATGAACTTGGTGTATCATATGCACAGATTTCAAAAGTTCTCAGCACCAAAATAGACATCTCTGAATTCCATGAACTTTTTGAAGCATTCTCAGGCTAGACTACACACAAAGTTTTTTTAAAAAAAAGTCATTAAAATTATAAAGACTAAGTGGAGAAAGGTTTTTGACAAAAATGGCAGAAAAAAATGGATGCCTATCTTCAATGTCCTTATATGTCCATGAAACACAAACACATGAGCACCTGAAAACAAAACAGAGCAAGGGTGTGAACAGGCAATCCTGAAAAAGTACTCATTGACAATCAACATGAAACAAAGTTAACTTCATACATAGGCTAAAAGTGCAGATGAATACAGCAATGACATACCATGATAAACCCATCACACTGGCCAAAACTCAAAAGGATGACAACCCCTGGTGTTAGCTAGTACTGGGGATGGGGCCATTTAACATACTGCCAGGAGGAGTGTGAATTGGTTAATAGGTACTCTTTTGATGTAGAATTTGGCAACATATATCAAAAGTTTTCTAAGGGGCCAGCATTGTGGCATGGCAGGTAAAGCTGCCACTTTCAATGCTGGCATCCCATACAGGGGCTGGCTCGAGTCCCCAGCTCCACTTCCGATCCAGCTACCTGCAAATGGCCTGGGAAAAGGCAGAAGATGACCCAAGTCCTTGGGCTCCTGCACCTGCGTGGGAGATCGCACAGGAAGCTCCTGGCTCCTAGCTTTGGCCTGGCTCAGCCTTGGCCATAGCAGCATCTAGGGAGTGATCCAGCAGATGGAAGATTCTGTCTCTCTCTCTCTCACTCTCACTCTCTCTTTCTCTAGCTCTGACTTTCAAATACATAAAACAGTGCTTGTTAAGAAAAAAAAAAAAGGCGGCTACCTTCAGGTTGGAGAATTGTGTTTCCAAAGGCCCTACTCAGAGGTGACCCCCAAGATGCCAACTACTGGATGGAAAGAGAAGTCCTTCACCCTGGGGCCTTTGCTTGGAAAGTGGAGGCTGATACACAAGCCAGAAAGAGGAAGAGGGGGTTTCCTAAGCATGCAGTGCTGTGTAGGGAAACAGCCCAGGGTCGGTGGGCTCTCTGGGAAGCCCTTCATACCCAGGAAGCCTGGTCCCTCTGTTGTGTGCATCTGTCTCTGCTTTGTTTCCTGTTGCTGCCTTGAGGCTTTCTCAAATCCCTGTCTCATCTGTGCCACAGTGCAGGCAATTAAGGGAGGGCTGGGAAACAGTGGCAGGAGGTAGGGGGATGGGGAGGGGCAGGGAGGGAAAGGAGACCGCTGAGGGAGGCCAGACAGGCCAGAACTGGAATCAGGGCAAAGCATCGGGAGACTTAGGTGAGCGTGCTGCTGCTGGCCCTGAGACAGGACGCTCCTCCTGGCCTGGCTGCTTGAGCGCTCATGCTGTCTCTGCGCATGCGCTCCGTGTGTGTGTGTGTGTGTGTGTGTGTGTAGAGCTCCCATGCGATATTTCCCCTAGTATAATGGTACTTGGGATACCAGGAGGCGTACAGGTATCCCACACACCCGGAGAGCACCCTCCTCTTGGTGCTGTGAACTTAGAATGTAAGCAGAGAGGTTGTCTCTGGTTTTCTTGATTGGAGTCTCACTACAACTCCCCTTTTGGGGACTTCTCCATGCATAGGAAAGGGGTTTAGATGGCAGGAAGCCCCCACCCTCCTCCAACTCAAAAGAAAACAGCCATCATGCTGTTCATATTGCTAAACTTGTGCATTGTGGCTAGCACTTGCTCCACCAGTTGAGATGCCAGTAAGATGCCCATGTCTTATATCAGAGTACTTGGGTTCTCTACTGCTGGCTCTGGCTCCTAACTCCAGTTCCCTGCTAATGCAGAACCTAGAAGGCTCAAGTAGTTGGCTCCCTCACACCCATGTGGCTCCTGGCTACTGCTCGGCCTGAACTAGGGCTGTTGTGGGCATTTGGGGAGTGAAGCAGCAGATGGGAGGTGAACCAGTACATGGGCATGCACTCGCTCGCTCTCTCTCTCTCTCTCTCTCCCTCTCTTTCATGTTGTATGTGAAGTTCATAGAGAGGATCTGCTGATGTTGATCAAGTTGAGCAAAGAACAATGCATCTAAAATATAGCCAATCAATACTTGAGGCCTTTTGTTTTCAATACCTACTATGTACTAGCCATGGTGTCCTACACGGCAGAGAATTAAAGAGTGAAGAATCCAGTGACTGGCCCCGTCAATGAGCAGAAGGCCGATCATATAAAGAAACAGCTGTGATTTAGCTCAAGCATGACAGTAGAGATTGCAGTGAGAGCCATGGGAGCACTGGACATTGGGTGCAAGTGCAGAGTTTGCTGATCTGGCCAGCGTTCATCCCATTGGCTGGCTGTGCATGGGAACACAAGTGTGAGTGATAGCGAGGTGTCTCTGGGCATCTCTGCAATAAGATTTGAAGCCCGTCCCATCTAATCTATTAGGGAATGCTCGCTCATTGCCCTGTGTGCCTGCAGTCCCCTAGGAACCTGTTACGTGTTAGAATTAATCATCCTTGATTTTTCAGAATCAGCCCTTCTGGAGGAAGTGAGCATTCTCATAGACTGCACCCCAATAAACAGCATGACTGGTGACACAAAGATTTCGAGGGGCCTAGGGTGACCTTCCTAAGGGGAGGACTACCCATTACACAAGTCTGAGAGAGGGGAGACAAGGAGCTAAGGGCAGCTAATTCAGCGAGGCAACCACAGCTATGCCTACATCAGCCCCCTGGGCTGAAGACATGAGTCTTACTTTTGCCATGACCTCTCAACCCAGGTCAAGCTGTCACATTTCTGTCTTGTGATTACCAAGGGCCTCTGGGGATTCTAGGAAAAGACGTTTACCTACCAGCCCACCCCGGAGAGGAATCCACTTCCAGACATGCGTGTCATCATGAGAAACAGTTTTGACGACAGGGTTCACTCAGAGCTCTGTATTAATGAGACCAAGCTTGCAGGATCCGTCCCAGAGGGTGGGGGTGGGGAGAAGGGCGTCTACTGACTTCCCAGGGCTGTGGCTGGAGGCTCACCAGCCCCCAGGGCCAGCTGTCTTTCTAGCATGTCCCTGGACTGAGGAGGCCCACAGCGATGTGCAGTGAGCCGGCATGGGGGAAACAGATCCAATGATGATGACTCAGCAGTGCCATCAGAGTGCAGAGAGAAGGCCATGTGGAAGCCTTGTTGCTTATTAGACATAGAAAATGCATGTCCCTGGCAGGGGTGGTCCACAGGCCACATCAGGTCCACAAAATCACTGGGTCTGGTCCTGCCGAGGGAGTTGTAGGGAGCACTCAAAATTCAACAGAAGAGCAGCACCCTTGCCATTAACACAGCTTCTGCATTTGTGCACCCATTTCTGCAGCGTTAACAGCCCACCCTGCATACATTTAGACAGCTCAGTGAAAGCACTAAGGGCCCATGAGCACAGCACACGTTAGACACTTGTCATTCAAAGTGCGCAGAAGAACTGTCCTCAAAGGGTGCTCTGGGGACCCTGGGGGTTTCTTGAAATGTTCAGAGAATCTGCGACATCAAAACCAATCCTGAAATCCTCCTGAGAAGTTCTTTTCCTATCTCACTCTCATTGCTCCTGAGTGGACAGTGGAGTTTTCCGGAAGCTAATCACCTAGGATGATGCCATCACTCTGGTGGCTAGTGGAACCTGTCACCATGAGTTCTGATATTTCAAAATATTCTGTTTTTAGCTCTAATATCAATAGACACAACCCCACCAATGGGGGGGGGGATTTGAGATCCTTTTCGCTTTTGAGAACGAAGGGGTTCTGAAGACAGAAAGTTTGAGCACCTTTGGCCTTGAGTCATGCTTCCACCTGGTCTTTACCCAGGGAGATTGGCTATGAACATCAGGAAATGACATGATGCTGCATTCTGGGGTCCCAGTATTTCACAAAGAGGAGACCTTCAAGCTGTTTGACCAAGTGGTGATGACAGAATCTTCTGGAGCACAGAGGATCAGTGGAGATGGTCAAGTAGGATGGGGTTGATGTCCCAGCAGGGCTTCTAAAGAACCCAGAGAAAGGCCACAGTGGCTGCAGGAGGAGAGCCCACGGTTCCCTGGGTGAGCCGGAGAGGGAGGCGGACCATGTAGTGCTTGAAACGATGAAGAAGGTCATCGTCTCAATGATAAAGCAATGCCCGAGTGTTTTCAACTTTTGGTTGAATTTTTTCGACTCTTTAAATTAGGGGTAAAATATACACTACATAAAACTTACCATTTCATCTACTTATTTGTTTTAAATGTATTTGAAAGACAAGTAGGAAAGTAATTGGAGAGAAACACAAAGAGTACTGCTATTCACTGGTTCAGTTCACAAGTGTCCACAATGACCGGGGCCAAACTAAGCCAAAACTGGTGCTGCGAAGAAACTGGTATCCAAGAATCCAGGAGAATTCAAGAGACTGGACAGTGAGAGAAGGCGAAGCTTTGAGTAGAAAGTAGAGAAGCTTCCAGCAAAGGGAGAAGCTGATGGAAAGGAATCATCCTGCTAAGGTCTTGTGGTCTAGGGGTGTTTGTATGTCTGTAGTGTGTCATCTCTAAAGAGCAAATGCAGTGGTTATACATTAGCTATTGTGAAAGCAGGGGCAGTCCTCCCGGGCTTTATTCTAACTCGTCTTTATCTAAACCTAAATTTTGTAGTCCGTTAGCAAATACTGTTGCAATCAGACTTACAGTGGGTACGTGTTGATGGGTAACTGTGAGGTGGAGGTGGTCCGGCTTGCTTCTAGTTCCAGAGTCTCTCACTGGGAGCTAGGAAACTCAGACCAAGTCCCCCACATTGGTGGCAGGGACCCCATTACTGCTGTCTGCCAGGGTCTGCATTAGTAGCAGTCAGAATCAGGAGCAGGGCTGGGAATTTAAACCAGGTACTCTGATGCAGGCATACACACTGGTATCTTACCCATTAGGCTAAAAGCAGACTTCACCATTTTTAAGTGTACAGCTCAGTGGCATTAGGTACATACCTATAATTGTGCAACCACCCCACTGTCTGTTTCCAGAACGTTTTTTATTTTTTAAAAAAATTTTTTTGACAAGAAGAGTGGACAGTGAGAGAGAGAGACAGAGAGAAAGGTCTTACTTTTCCATTGGTTTACCCTCCAATGGCCACCGCAGCGGTCATACTGCGGCCGGTGTACCACGCTGCACGCTGATCCGAAGCCAGGTGCCAGGTGCTTCTCCTGGTCTCCCATGGGGTGCAGGGCTCAAGAACTTGGGCCATTCTCCACTGCACCCCTCCTGCCACAGCGGAGAGTGCCCCGATTGGGACTAGAACCCAGTGTGCCAGCGCCTCAGGTGGAGGATTAGCCTAGTGAGCCACGGCACCGGCCTCCAGAACGTTTTTCATTTCCAGTTAAAATTTTGTACCTATCGAACACAAAGTTCCTCCTCCCTCCTCCTCTAGCCCTGCCCACCATTCTACTCACTGTTTCTGTGAATTTGGCTAGTCTAGTTGCTCACATATGTGTTCTTTTTTTTTTTTTTTAAGATTCATTTGCTTATTCAGAGAGGAGAGACAGAGAGAGAGAGAGAGAGACAGAGACAGAGCGAGATCTTCCATCTACTAGTTCCATCCTCAAAAGGCGACAACGACTGGGGTCCCTCTCTCCAGAAAGTTAGAACTATTTCACCTTTTTATGCTTTCCTGGTCCCGAGGAGGTCTGTGAAGATGTGTTTATAGCATCTGCTGCAGCTTTGTGCCTCGGGCTTTGAAGACACCCATCTGTTGGCCCTAGGATTATCCGCTACTGGAAAGCAGAGTCGCCGTCCACTCAGCCAAGCCAAGTTTTTCACCCCATTCTTCACAGATTGAGCAGTGAAGGGAAAACAGCTTTCATCCTTAATTGCAAATGATTTAAATTGTTGGGTCAGTGAACTCCCCTTTCCTCTGAGGAATGGGACCTCTGGGCAGGGACGTAGGATGTAATCACTTCATCTTATTGCACCTGTCACTTCTCTGTGTCATCTTGGCTTTCTGGCAGACGAGCTCATTTTCTTGAGAAATGGCAGAAGAGGCCAGCTAGCTCAGCACAGAGAATGCTGAGTGAGACAATGACCCTTAATGTGCTCCTTTCTTCTACACTCCCCACACCTTGCCAATTGTAGACCGGCCTTCTTGAGGTCTGACAAATGACCAAGCTCACTTAAATGATGCTGCCATCTCCCTCATTAACAATCCCACCTTTGTTGTAATAACAGCTACAGCGATGACAGCTAACATGCATTGAGCAGTGCTTAGAACATGGGCCAGGAACTGTTAGACACATTGTGTTATGGGATTTATTAGATGTCTTTATGACGCGTGATCTATTTGTCTCCACTTTTCAGATATGGAAGCTCATTCTGCAATGCTCAGTAAAATCAGAGAAAAAGTGGGCACCTACTAAAAATGGCCAAAATGGCAGCTCATCAAAGAAATTGGAAATAGTGCCACAAAATCTCCAGGATACTCATTCTCAAAAGGAGATGATATCAATATGGTGAAGAGGCCCACGTTATTGAAACCCCATTCACAGTAGTGAGGATGTGGAGTTAACTAAGTAATTTTCAGTGAGTGGATAGATAAAGAAAATGTGGGGGCAGGTGCTGTGGCACAGTGTGTTGAGCCACTGCTTGCAAAGCTGGTACCTCACATGGGTACAGTTCGAGTCCTGGCTGCTCCATTTCCAATCCAGCTCCCTGCTAATGCATCTGGGAGAGCAGTGGGTACAGGCACCAAAGTGCTTGGGCCCCTGCACCCATGTGGAAGACCTGAAGGAAGCTCCTGGCTTTGTCCTGGATCAGTCCAGGCCATTGTGACCATTTGGGGGGTGAGACAGTGAATGGAAGATCTCTCTCACTCTCTGTCTCTCCTTTTCTCACTCTATATTTATTTCAAATAAATAAATCTTTAAAAACTAAAGAAAAATGGAAAATGTGGCCTCTATTCACAGTGGAATACTATCCAGCCATAAAAAGTGAAACTGCATCATTTTGGATATCACGAGTGAACCTGGAAGACGTTATCTTCACTGGAATAAGCCAAGCACACAAAGACAAAGAACCTCATGATCTCACTATTCTGTGGCTCTTACACAAGTTGATCTCATAGAAGTTGATAGCAGAATAGTGCTTACCAGAGACCGAAGAGGGTAGGGGGGGAATTGGGACGATGTTGCCAACAGGTGCAAAGTCACAATTGGGACCAAGTTCTGGTGCTTTCCTGCACAGTAGGATGACTCTGGCCAACACTTAAGCATTGTGAACTGTGAAATACCTGGAAGAAATAATTTTGCATGTTTCACCACAAGCATAAGATAGAAATGTTAACAATCCTGCTTTGATCATTCCACAATGTATGCATTTTGAAGCATCACATCGTACCATACATTTGTGTCAATTACAAATAAATAAAGCTTTAAAAAAACAGAAAGATAGATTTTACTTAGGCTACTGCATTAGGGAAGAGAGTCTCCAGTATGAAAGGAGATTAATTTCAACTAAGACAAAAATGACTACGGTTTATAAAGGATTCCCCCCCTCAAAGACTAGGGACTGTAGAGAAATATAAAATTACCGAAGAGGGGAAAAGGGTGGAAAATTACTATCAGTGCTTTGGTAAGGTGGGTTGGGGCAATATGCTTTCTGTGGCTTAGCAGTGCTGTATTTTCTTGAACAAAGACTCAAGAAAACCTTTCTGGGAGTAGATTAGGGCAAGTGGAAAGCAGGCTGCAGTTTGGTGAAGTCTCTTAGCTCAAGGTTTGAGCCAGTACTCCAAAGTTCTCAGCCACCTGCTTACGGAAGGCCACATAGCTGGTAGGTAGCAGCCAGGGACTCAAGCCTATGTAGTGCGACGGAGTATTGGAACACAACCTTGAAGTACCTCTGAAGACTCAAGTCTCACATAAGCTCTTTCTTGTTCTCAGAGCTCTGAGTTTCTCATACCATGCCTCAGGATGAGAAATCTACTTCCACACATCCATGCAGAGTTTGAATGTGTATTTTCATGAACTTCTCAAAGCCCTCTTTTATGCCTGGATTTAAAAAAAATTTTTTTCACCAAAATGAATACATTTTAATTTCATATTTTCACCCACTTTAAACATTTTATTGGTTTATTTGAGGGAGAGAGGAAGAGGGAGAGAGATTCTATCTGCTGGTTCACTCCCCAAAATGCCCTCGATGGCCAAGAGGGGTTGAAGCCAGGAGGTGGGAAATCAATCAAGCTCACCTAATTATCAGGGACCCAGCCACCAGAGCCACCACTGCTGCCTCCCAAGGTCTACATTAGCAGGACACTGGAGTCGGGAGCTGGAGCTGGGAACCCAACCCAGGCACTCTGATGTGGGGCACAGCCATCCAAACCAGTGTCTTCATAGACAGGCCAAACATCTCTACTCCCCACAAACTTGCATAGATTCCAAGAGCCTCCACCTCCTCCTTTCCTGTTGTCATAACCGTGCCCAAGCAGAAATACCCTTATTTCTCCTTCTTCCTTCGCCCTCACCTTCTACTGCCCAAATATTCATGCTGAATCAAGAGAAGACCCTGAACAGTCCATGTGATCCCTGCTAAGGTCCCTTATAACAACAGGACTTCCTGCCCTGGCATCCTTGTACCAACAATGTAAAAATGCTCCCGCCCTTTGGTGCCAGTTAGCTTCTCCCACTCTAACACAAGACTCTGACAAGACGCCCAAGGAAAACAGACAACAGGAAAGCAGGAGCTGTCTGTGCAGGATCTGCACATTGATCTCACAGGCAGTGCATTTCATGACCATGAATGAAAAGCCGCTTCCACTTTAAACAGGATGTATGCAAGGAGCATCATCGGGGTCACTTAGCAAGCTCATTCATCATCCAGTAGAGAAGAGGATGACTTTGGCTCATTCTGGACCTGCCTTTTTCTAGGGGTTCTGATGTGAACATAAAGAGCCTGAATATCTTCTGCTATCTGCTTAAATACCAAACGGTCACGAGTTAGTCCCAAAGCTCGATCAGAGCCAGCACCCTGGCTCAATAGGCTAATCCTCCACCTGCGGCGCCAGCACACCAGGTTCTAGTCCCAGTCAGGGCGCCGGATTCTGTCCCGGTTGCCCCTCTTCCAGTCCAGCTCTCTGTTGTGACCTGGGAGTGCAGTGGAGGATGGCCCAAGTGCTTGGGCCCTGCACCCGCATGGGAGACCAGGAGAAGCACCTGGTTCCTGGCTTCGGATCAGCGTGATGCACTGGCCGCAGCGCGCTGGCGTGGCGACCATTGGAGGGTGAATCAAAGGCCTAAAAAAAAGGAAGACCTTCCTCTCTGTCTTTCTCTCACTATCCACTCTGCCTGTCGAAAAAAAAAAAAAAACCCTCAATCAGGGGGAAGAAAAAACAGTTGGGAGAGACAGCATCCAGAGCTTTGCAGTGACTCATCATTTGATTTTTTTTAATAGCCCTGTGAAATTAACCTCAGTGTTACCGTTTCAGGAGTAAGAAGACTGAGGCTCCGAAAGGCCAAATTTCTCAGGGTCACGGAGATGAATTTCTTGCTATCATTCATGAATTCTGGGCACCATTCATGCCTCCTGCTGAGTAGCTAAAGGAGTTCCACACCTGGTTCTCTGTTTTCCAGATCCTTCTCTATGGTCTCACCTCTACTGTCTTCAGAGCAGTACTGATGTTCAATAATTCATGTTCATTGATTGGTTTCTTGTTTATTTCCTGTCTGCCCACAATAAAACACAAGCTCATGAAATCTGAAAAACACTTGACTTCTGGGTTCATGGCTATGGCCACAACACTTAGGGATCCAGATAGTGCCTCCCTGGTGGGTACTCAACAAATAGCTAATGAATGAAATAAAGGATGAAACATTGAATTAGGAGGTAGCTCTATGATGCAAGTCTCTATGTCTTTCTCCTTACCAGAAGCCTAGAACCCTCTCCTCGTTCCACATGTTGGCCATTACACAGATGTTGGCCAAGGTGAAGAGGACCTCAGACATCCTAGCACAGCATTCTTGCAATGGGAAGACTTCTGTCATCCCAATAAAAGAGCAGCACATCTAGTCCAAGCAGGCTCCAGCTAGACACAGGGAAGCAGTCATGTTGCCTTTACTTTTTTACAAGAGGTCCGGGGAAAAATCCCATTCATTTACCTGGAGAAGGGTTGCAATTGGACTCTGGGTAGCTCACAAAGATGGCCAACTGGCTCCCTCGCTGCTCTTGTTCAGGAGACATAGTTCAGTCTTACAGGCTGAGTCAGAGAAAGGGAGAGAGAACTCCATTCTTCCTGCCAGCGAGGATCCCAGAATTCCCCAAGAGTGGATGAAACTCACAGCCGGTAGTAATCATTCCTGACTCAGGACTTCCTGACTGTCAACCTGCTTGTTTCCTAGGTTGCATTGTAATAATTCATGTGCATGCCACATCCCCCCTGGTGTTTTGCAGTCTCCTTATAGACAAGGACAGGGTCTTACTCATTCATCTGCATGCCCCAAACCTGGAACAGAGCCTGCCAGTGCTGGAGGAAAGACGAATGAATAAATGCTTATGAGAAAGAAGCAAAGATGAACTTGTGCAGAGGGTGGAGGAGTGATGGAGAGAGTGATTTTGTTTTTGTTAGGAAATTACTTCCAGATTCCATTATGGAAATGCATTCAAAAATAATGTGTGGCATTTAAAACTTAAATCAGCATAGTTGGTGCTCAATGAATAGTTGAAAAAGCATGAATGGAATTGACCTATAATTCTACATCCCTGGTTGAGGTGGTCTAGCCTATTCAAATAAAACATCCACACATTTAGGAACTCTATTTTCTGAGTGTTCTTTTCCTAGGAATAAGCAGTAGGAGATTTTACTTCAGACCCTGGATTGGCTGGTTCTGTGTGAATCCTTAGGATTTCAGTCTCCAGACTAAGTGAGGGTTAGCAAGTGCTCTAGGGATGAAGCCCTCATTTAGACGATGGTCACCAGGTGCTCCCAACCTGTGACACTGCCTAGTGTGCCTGCTCATTCTTCACTCCCCACACAGCTTCCCCATTCTAGGCAGCCATGGGTCAGTCTGGAGCACTAGAGGGTCCACTTTCACTTTATCTGCTGGATCTCAGGGCCATGAGTCTCAAATGGGGCTCTCAGACCAGCCCCATCAGCAGCACTGGAGAACCTGTTAAAAATGCTACTTCTGAGACTCCTCACCCCCCAGGGTTGCTAAGTCAGGGACTCTGGAGAAGGGCTCAGGTTTCTGGTTCTGGGAAGGTTTGAGAGCCCCTGTTCTGAGATTATGAACAATGTCCAACCGAAGAAGCTGTTGCTTCAACTCACCTCTGTAAGCTGCTTTGCCACCCAATATCTGCTGTGTAGTGTCTTAATTAAAACTCATACTTGTAAGCACTGTGCCAATTATAACTCCTCTACATTGTCATTAACATATTTGATACTGACAAGCACCGTGTGAAGTCAGTAGACTATAATGATCCTCATTGCCATGATAAAAAACTGAGATTCTTAGGTGATGTCAAACGATGAGAAAATGAGAAAGACAGGCTCTACGATGAGAATTTGTCTTGCTGTTGTTGAGTTCTATTCCAGAGCGTTCTCTGCTTGCTTGAAGTTATAGTCCCTCTCACGCTCTGCAATCTTCTTCAGTCTCTTCTCTACTGGCGTGGCTGATTACTGGGCATTTGTTGAAGGCGGCTGCTTATTTCCATGGCGTCTGCTTTGGGTTCCCGGATGCCAGAACTCTTCATTCTATTTCCAGCTCATGGTTCTCTGGGAAGCCAAATTCACAGTGCTGAGTTTGGAAAATGCTCCCCAAACTTTAGTGGCCAATGAGTTAGCTGGGTGAAATGTCTGCTGTGGTTGAGGCTGCATGGGAGTTGAGCTGCTGCGTTTCTAAGCCTCATCTGGGTGCTGTCCTTGGTGCTCGCACCTTGAGTACCAACAGGATCCTTCTGTGCTGTGGATGCACTTTCTCCCCGAAGACGCTGAAAACAGCACCGAGTGTTGTTTGTCCTTATCTTCCTGAGTCTGAGGAAGGCACAAAAGGAAAGAGGGGGAAAGAAAAAAAAAAACACTTTTCCTCCTGGAAATCACCTTTGGGAGCAAGGGAGCAAGAAGTTAAGTTGTTCACTTCCGGCATCACCTAGAACTCTGCTTCGACCACAGTGCCCCACAAACAACTCTGAAACTCCTTGATAATTTTCCCAATGGTAGGTTGTGGAGGTTTGTGGCTTCTGAGGCTCTGGCTTCTCTCTGGCATGCTGTCTCTCACTGCCCAAGTGGAGCAGCCAGGACTCGAGCCGGTGCTCATACGGATGCCGGGGTCACAGGCTCCAGTTCAACCCACTGTGCCACGATGCCAGCATCATGCTCTTTCTGATGAAAACAGAATCTCCCCCAGCCATCCCACAAAATTTGCATGGCTGAATGTGCTATGCTCTCAGGAGCTCTTATCTTTTGCCCACATAATTCTCTTTACCTGAGATGCCCTTCCTTTCCTTTCTGTACCTGATGCATTTCTGTTTGCCCTTCCCGACTTGGCGTAAGCATCACTTCCCAGCCCTCTGAATTGCTCTCACACTCCAGTCAGCACCCCAGGCCTCTCAACATGCTGCGTATTTTGATTTTGGTTCTTTGTTTCATTCAGGAGATTCACCTCCTCGACCTCCTCATCTCCTCCCATTTTAGCGCTTAGCGTTAGGCACATAGTAGGTGCTCACCACGTTCTGAACATTCAATGTGCCGTAATGAAATCTATCTGTAAGTATGCTCATGGAGGTCAAGGCTACTTCGCTCAGGGAGAGTGTGACGTGCACAGCTTTCGTCCTTCCTAGTTTTAGACTTAACTTGTCTAGTGTCCCACCAATAGTGATAACAGGGAAGAGTTTTGGAACTTTGGAGTGGGAGTTTCTGCTTCCAGCCAAGCCTACAAACTACTGCTCCCATCCGTGTATCACCTTGGCACTTGACATCTTCATTGTGGCCACATCCACACACCACATGAAAAGGCATGTGGAATCCCAACCACAACTGGCCTTGAGGAATAGTCGTGGGCCACCAGATGCTTTGGAATCAAATCAAAGCTCACAACCAGGCAGCACTGTTAGGGGCCGAATTCCCCCAGATCTCGAGACAAGGGTCTGTGAGAGTGGTCCAAGACTTGCCGTGGTGTGGGGAGAGAAGGGAGACAAGGAAGAAAAGGAAGCCAGAGACAGCTGAGCTGATGAGCAGATGCCAACCGCAGCTAGCCGGGGATGGGCACACACTGTAGGCTTGTCCTGAACTGAGTCTTTCATCTTCACAATTTGTTCCCCCATTCACCACTTGGTGGTTTCTAGCTCTGAGTTGTTATGTGTAAGTAAAGCTGCTTTAACACATCCATGTGCTTGTGTGTATGTTTGTCTTAATTCTTCCTGGGTACATACCTCGGGGTGGAATTATTGGGCAGAACAGAAAGTGTGTGTTTAACTTTGTAAAAAACTAACTGCTTTCTGGAGTACTACACCATGGTACATTCCTACCAGCAATCTATGAGTGTCCAGATGCTACTTTAACAAAACCAAGACATCTGTGGTATGCATTTTTATTTCTTTCATAGTGTCTTTAGAAGAGTAAAAAGTTTTAAACTGTAAAGTCCCAGGTGGTACATTTCTTATAAGATTTGTGATTATTTTTTGGCTCTGAAATTTTTTATTTAAGGTCACAAATATTTTCTCCTTTTTAAAAAATAATTTAACTTTAACCTATAGTGAGAAGTAAGGCATCTATCTACCCATCATCTATTTACCTTTATCTGTATACCTTTCTACCTACTTATCTACTTACCTATCAGCATATAGGTAGCCAATTATTCTAGCGGCGTTTATTAAAATAATGTATTTCCCCCATGAATTAATTACCTTGTTTAAAATCTATTGACTTTTCATCAGTTGACTACCTATATTCAGATCTACTTCTGGACTTTTATTTTGCTAGTCTATAGTCCTACCTGTCCTGATCACTTTGGCTTTAATATCGAAATCAAATGCTAATATCTTCCAGCTTTTGTTATTTTCAAAAACAGGATCCAGGAGCTTCTCCCACATGGGTGCCAGGGCCCAAGGACTTGGGCCATCATCTACTGCTTTCCCAGGCCATAGCAGAGAGCTGGATCAGAAGTGGAGCAGCCGGGACTAGAACCAGTGCCTATATGGGATGCCGGCACTGCACGTGGCAGCTTTACCCGCTACACCACAGCGCCAGCCTCCTGACATAAGTTTGATTGGGATTATGTGGGATCTTCATATCAATTTTGTGCCAGTTGTTATCATGATCATATCAAGCATTCTGACCCATGTTTTTCTGTTTCTCAGCAAAGTCTTGTAGTTTTTAATAGACAGATCTTAGTAAATATTTTTCTAATTCTTTCATATTTTTGAGCTGTTGTAAAGGACATTTAAAAAAGCAATGGCAGATTGATCTATATTCTTCTGAGATTATCATTTTTTAATGGATTCATGTAGGCACATGTATACATGTTACTTTGCTTATTGCTGGTTCCAGAAAGGTCTTAGGAAAGCTTATTATAAGAACATAGAAAACAAAAGAAAAACTTAGGAGAAAGAGAGTGTGGAAATGGGACAACAAAATGAACAGACAGCCGGCAGAGTCAGGCACGCAGCCAGGACATGTGCATGTTACACAGCCGGCGTCCACCGACTTCCTGGATGTCAGTGCACAAAATGAAATTTGATGATTACATAATGCCCAGCATCCTCAAGTGACAACGAAGCTGGCCACACCACAAAATCACAGGTGTTCCTTGTTCTGTTCCAAATCAGGTCCTCAAAAAACAAGCTACCTTCTATCGCAGTGTGATGTAGAATCAAGGTCCTCAACAATGTTTTTATGGGAACACTGAGTTTTGACGTGCCATGTCTTATTGTACTTAAAATATAGAATGATGATGCTAGGAACACAGTCTCTGAGTCAATTACACTGGACTGTGAGCTCATGAAAGACTGAGCCAGAATCACAGAGCCCAGCTGGCCCTGGAGTCCCTGCGCTGAGAAGAAAATTGTGTAAGAGAGTGTACTCTATGTGACATTGCTATGTTTGGGCAACATACTACACAGTGATCGTGACCTATCACTCATTAAAAAGAGCACTTACTTCACACTAGGCATTTTGCAAAGTATTATGTAAGTCGTATCATATGCAATCTTCATCTAACACGACGGGGAAGGACTCTCAATTGGAACATTTCACAGATGGTGAAAAGGAAGAGAAGAAAGTGCCCCTGTCAAATTAAGGCCAGGCAGTCTGATGGCAAACTCAGGACTTGGCTCAGGCCACTGTTCCACCTCTTTCTGTAGCTCCTCCATAAGGCCATGCAGTGGTTCTCTCTGTGGCTGTCTACTTGGGGCTGTATTACCCCCATGAAGGTGGAAACTGGCTCTTGGAAGGTGCAAATAAATAAATAAATAACCTTCAATGACACAATGGTGTGTGGCCCTTTCAATCTTACCTGACAGATTACTTCTCATTGATTACTTTCTTGTTAGGATTTAACTTAAATGTTCCTCTTTAAGGCTTTATGAGACAAGCTTGTGCGTACCTGTGGTTCCCCTAGAGCAGGTTCCTTGGAGCTTGAGGAGGGGTGAGTAGGACGGGGATGGCTGGGCAGGGCAACTTCTTGCCCACAGTTAGCTTGCTAGGGGGCCCAGCCAGGGCCAGCTGCAACCTTTTGGAAGATCCAGTGCGAAGTGGGACCCTTTGTTTAAAAAGCAGGAAAACAAACATTATTTCAGACTTCTCTACAGTTCCCGGTCTTGAATAAGATGGTTTCCAATGCCTGGATCCTCATCCATGAGGTCCAAATCTCTACTCTGAAAACAACTGCTAGAGAAATAAACAAATGGCGCAAGCTAAAGGGATGCTCTGGGGTCAGAGGAAACCAGATGCTCTGTGAAGCCAGGAGCTGTGCGGTGAGCAATGCTCCCAGAGCCGAGGGTTCAGAGCGGATAGCACCTGTCAGCGATGGAAACTATCAGCCGACATCCTTCAGTCCCCTGTCGGCTGGCCTCGCTAGGCCCCAGCAACACGTGTGAACGCCCTTGCTAATCTGCGGATTTCCAAGGGTAGGTAATTAGTCCACACAGCTAGAGCTCACAATGGTGAGCTTCAGGTTTTCATGACTTACGGCAGGTGCCTGAGGGGTCTGCAGTTCTGACCTACCACGCGAGACAGAGCTCCTGTCCTCAGTCTCACAGTCTGTTGTCACATGCGCCCACTGATTGGTCACCGTCCAATGCAAAGCAAGACTGGAAAGCTGTAGCTAAAGCCAGTCTCCCCCAGTCATTCCACTGCGAGCCCAGGGTTGCATTCAGGCTCTCGGCAATGTCGGGAGGGTGCTAAGAGGCTCAGAGACAGCTCGTGGTCCCCCAGCCAGCCATCTGTATTGCTGAGCAGGAATCCCCTTATAGCCCAGCCCTCCATCCAGGCCTTTCCCATTTAACCCACACTGTCTCCAGGGGCAGGTTTGCTCTCGGGGCACTGAATACACAGAAGCCTAGTTATTTTCTCCCGTCAAGTTCATGGCTTCTCTCTCTACATTCTCCGCGCCCCCCTCCACCCCACCAAAACCCGCCTTCTGTCTGGTTTGAGTTTATTGTCAAAACACGCCCAGCCAAATGACTTGTCTGCAGACATTCTTTTTGCTGGCCTTAGTGTATCCACAAGAGAGCTGCTAATGATTACCCTTCCTGCCCGTTCTGAGCTCATCCTCAAAAGGGAACTGCTCATTATCATGCTCGCGCTGCAGCCGGACGGTCTGGAAACAGTCAGACAGGCAGGATTCAGCCGGCGGTGGGGCTGGGGACCGGCCATCTTCTCTTGGGTTGCATCCCCACCAGGAACACCAATCAGCTCTTGGGGGAAGGCAGGGCTGTGTGCCTGGGGTCCCCCAGGCCAGGCAGGCTCCTCCCAGCTTGAGCAAGGGGTGGGTGCCTAGGAGGGGGTGACACTTTGTCCACAGTGACTTGCTACAGCCCCTGCCAGAGCCCACTGCAAAATTTCCAGCACCCTTGTACAAACATGGGGTTCTTTGTTCCCAAGGCCGAGGGAAGAAAGTGCTGTGTTCTTTTATCCCGCAGTACACCTTTCAATGTGTCATGGTGTTTCTTATTTGCAGCTTCATGTTCTTCGAAGTAAAGAAGAAATTGAAATCTCAAATCACAAGCCTACACTTGTGATTTGCCGGTTTTGCACCCCAAATATAATGGCATTTAACTCTTTTGTACAATCATCAAACTATACATATAGTAAATTGTTTTTAAATTTATTTTATTTGGAAGGCAGAGAGACTGAGAAACAAAGAGAGAGATGTGGGTGGAGGGAGAGAGAGAGAGAGATAGAGATAGAGATAGAGATGAGAGAGAGAAGTAGAGATAGAGAGGTAGAGATAGGGATATAGAGGTAGAGAGAGGAATATTCTATCCACCAGTTCACTTCCCAAATGCCCAAAACAACTGGGTATGGGTCAGACTGAAGCTAGGGACCAGGAGCTCCATCCAGGTTTCCCATGTGGATGCCAAGGACTCAAGCATTTGGACTTTCGCTTGCTGCCTTTTGGGGTGTGTATTAGCAAGAAGCTGGAGCTGGGATCAGAGCTGAGACTTGATCTAAGACACTCTGATTCCAAATGGTATTTTTGGTTGAAGATTTATTCATCTAGTGAGTTGAAAGGTAGAGTGACAGAGAAGGGGAGAGAGACAGAGACAAAAAGGTCTTTCATTAGATGGTTCCCTCCCCATATGCCCACACCACCCAGGGCTGGGCAAGCCTGCAGCCAGGAGCCAGGAAACCCATTCGTGATTCCCGTGTGGGTGGCAGGGACCCAAGCACTTAGGCCACCATCTCCTGCCGCCCAGTCACATTAACAGGAAGCTGAATCAGAAGCAGAGGACCCAAGACTCAGAAAGACACCCCAATATAAGATGCATCATAAGGCCCACCCCTCCAAGCGGTATCTTTCCTGCTGCACACATGGCCCACAGGTGTTATGGATTCACCAGAGGTCAATGTCTACTCTGGGCACTGCTATGCTGCGGGCAATAGAGTAGCAAACACCTGTGTCTCACACTTGATCTTAGCCAAAAGGCCAAGAAGCGATACCTGTGTTCTTCTGCTCATCAGCATGACCCATTATTGTCCCCTTGGGTGTCATTTAGAAAAGGCAACTTCAACAACAAAACCAAGAATTTCGCCATGACAGCAGGGCAGCAGAACATTGAACCAAGCCTGGGTTCCTTCTGAGCATGGGACCTCATGTCTCATCCCAGGTCTCTGATCCCCACTCCTTTCCTAGACCCTGGCCTCACTGCGTGCTATGCCTACAGATAGAGGAGGTGTGCGAGAAGTGGCTGGGGTCAGGAAGTGAGGTGTGGCACAGTAGCCAGCTGTGAGAGAGAAGGGGAAAGTGCATAGAGGCCCAGAAGCTCACAATCCTGCCTGCGCAACCAGAATTAACCTGCAGGGTTTAGAACAATCCATTGCCAAAGCTCCGGATCTGAAAGTTCTCACATCGTTGAACCAGGCGAGGGTTCAGGTATGGGATGGTTTGAAAAACCACTCTATTGATGGCGGAGTGCAGCTGGGGGCTGACATCCATGCCAGGCTCTGCTTCTGTCCAGCCACTGGGCATTGCCTTGAAGGACAGTCTTGAGTGCCTGGTAGTTCTTTTGGTGGTGTTTTTACTTGTTTTAAGAGCCATTCTATTAAATTATTTTATTTTTACTTAAGATTTATTTATTTATTTGAAAGGCAGAGTTACAGAGAGGTGGAGGCAGAGAGAAAGAGAGAGAGAGAGAGGTCTTCCATCTGCTGGTTCACTCCCCAAATGGCCACAATGGCCAGAACTATGCTGATCTGAAGCCAGGAGCTTCTTTCAGGTCTCCCATGCAGGTGCAGGGGCCCAAGGACTTGGGCCATCTTCTACTGCTTTCCCAAGCCATAGCAGAGAGCTGGATCAGAAGTGGAGCAGCCGGGACTCGAATCTGTGCTCATATGGGATGCTGGCACTGCAGGTGGTGGCTTTACCAACTATGCCACAGTGTCAACCCTTCATTAAATTATTTTAATTAACAATAATTATCCCCAAAAAAGAGAACACCCTCAGTATCAGTATTTTCTCTTTTTCCCAGCTAAAATTCGATTTTTTTATAACATGTTTAAAACAAAGGGCCAGCATTTGATCTAAAAATCAAGATGCTGGTTAAAATGCTCACATCACATCAGAGTGCCTGAGTTTGATTCCTGAATCTCGCTCCATACCAGCCTCTTTGTAATGCAATTAACCATCTTCTAATTTGGTCTTTTTGCCAATATTTTAGGAGTTAACCAACTTTATACTGTAGATCCATTGATAGCTACACATTTGAAATCTCCTTCCTTTGCCAATTTTTTAAACATCCCGTTCTGGCACAGACATCATGGAACATGTTGCCTGGATGTTAGAAACCAGCCTACAGAGGGTCCAGCATCATGGCTCAGCAGGCTAGGCTGACACTTGCAAGGCCAGCATCCCATATCAGAATGCCAGTTTGAGTCCCACATGCCCAACTTCCAATCCAGCTTTCTGCTAATGTATCTTGGAAGGTAGCAAATGATGGCCCAGGGTTTTGGGTTCTTTCCACCCAAGTGGGAGACCAGGAAGGAGTCCTTGGCTCCTGGTTTCAGCCTAGTCTAACCCTGGTTTTTGGAGACATCTGGGGAGTGAACCAGCAGAGGGAAGATTTCTTACTGTGTCTCTCTCTCCATCTCTCTGCCTTTCAAACCAATCAGTCCATCAATCAACAAATTAAAACATAAACTCGCCCATAGCATCCCTAAGCTCACCAGCCATTAGTTATTGTGGGACGCTCGTGATGGGTTCTCCCCCAGGGTTATTCTGTTCTGTACATCTTGACTGGGAATGGCGTAGTCATTGCACAAAACATCCTCAGCTGATTCTAATGATCGGATAGATTTAGGATCATAGATCTAACTCTAAATTCTTGTATTTTCATGTACATCATCTCTAGTACTAAATTACTAATACTAAAGTATTGGAAACAAAATATTGAAGACATGGTCCTAATAGAGATTCTAGAAAATATTGAGAAAATACACGATGGCTGAAGTGTTTGAGTTCCTGCCACCCATGTTGGAGACCCAAATGGGTTTATGGGCTCCTGCATCAGGCTGGCCCAGCAAGGGCTGTTGTGGGCATTTGGGGAATGAACTGATGGGAGATTCTCTCTCTCTCTCTCTCTCTCTCTCTCTCTCTCGCTCCCTCCTCCCCTCTGTCACTCTGACTTTCAAGCACATGAAAATACATAAGTATACATTTTTTAAAACTACACAAGAGTACAACATTTTCCATTGAAATATTGTTCATCAGCAAGAGCTTCTCTGGGAAGAAAACGATTATTGAATCTTCCAAGGTCAAGTGCCTGGAGGACTCAGGGCGTCAGGCTGACAGCATTGACAGTGAGGCTAGAAAGAACACGGCATCAGGGAAGAGCCAGCATCCTCCCCAAAAGAACCTGCATTTGAAGGGTCTCAGACAGAGAGATCACGGAAGGGGAGGCAAATGAGAGACCCTCCAGACAATTTGCGGACTATCAGCACTTTCTAGGGAATACTCTAGGAAGATTTTGAAGTAGGTATAGAAGCTTCAGGCTCATTGTGATACAGGGGAGAGAAACAAGAAAGGAAAGCCATCAATCATCACCTCAGTAGAGACAGGACAAGCTGGAATTCATGACCTGGGATCAAAACAGTCTTTGCAAACTAGGGCGAGACAGGAACGCTGTTGGTGAGATGAAGAGTATGCAGAATACACCTACAGAAGCTGAGTTTCAGTGCTGTCAGACCTAACAAAATGAGGAAAGCTTTTGTCTTTGACCTTGGAACAAATGGGGATGTTTACAATTAGCACCATAGGCAATCCCACACGGGATGTCCTACAAGGTATTTCAAAAGTCCATGGAAAACACAATGAAAGGATAAGTTTCTTTTGGTGCAGAACTAACTTTGAAATCCACTCAGTTTTTTTGTAGTATACTTTTTCCATGAACTTTTTGAAGACCTGTCACATTGCCCTGCAAAAAAAAAAAAGGCAACGAAAAGAAAACATAATAATTGGAGAAAAGTAGAAGGGCTATCATTTTCCGCAGATAAAATGATTGCATAAGTAGGAAGTCCAAAAAGATGTCAAAAGCTAAACTATTAAATTAGCGAAATGGCTGGCTTTTTAAAAAAGTCAGTTGCATTTCTTTAAAACAGTAACAAATGATTAGAAAGAACGTTTAAAAATATATCATGTAAGATCATGTCAAAACTGTTGTATGCCTAAGCATAAATCCAATGAAAGATACAAAGCCTTCTGTAGAGAAAACTGGAAGTTGTAAGGTATTCTTGAAATGAAAAATTGTACAGATGAACTTTGTCTCACTCTTCTAGTCAAAAACATTGTAGTCATCCTTTAATCCTCTGTTTTTCTCATATACTGAGAAATCCATCCGAAAACTCTACCGACTCTATTTTCAAAACACAGTTTGGGTTTTCCCAAAAGCAAACCTTGAGTCAAAATTCAAGTGTGAGTATTTCATTCAGAATTTAGGGAAACTTGACAAGGGAGTGGTGCAATGAGACAGGGAAGAGACGACATCAGCACAGACCATCACATCAATGATTGATATCATGTGTTAGAGTTCCTAATTCGCCCTTCATTGCCTACTTCGCAATATTATGAATGGATCCTGCAAACATTTCCTAAGCCAACTAGCACAAAGCTAATCTTTTACAGTAGAGGGCGCAGGCTGGATGGTATGGAGGAAATATCGATTTCCTAGTTCTAATATGGCCCTCTCCCCAGTCTTCTTTAGCATCTCTGCCATCTCCTGAGGTGTAGACAGGGTATCCTGTGCCAACCTAGCTTCTGCTGGAACTTCCTGGAACACTTCCCCATGGCAGTTACACCTGGAAACCCTGAGGAAAAGTTTGAGGTAAGCTTTGAGGGATGGAACCTCTCTTGGAAAACTGACCAAACAACCCAGAGGTGAATTTCCAGAAAGTTCCACAGCATGGCTCCTCAAGGTCTTCCCCATCTGTCAGTGAGCCATGAGTGAAAGGAGGGGCTCTAAATCTAGGTTTTCTTACATTTTTGGCTCCTGTGCCTCCATTCTAGCCACCCCAGGCATGCTGGCTTCTATGTATCTGCCATTCCTTATTCATTTTACTCTTTAATGCCTTGTTACGCCACATCTTCTCTCTGTATAGTGGTTAATTCTTGATGTTAAACTTTCTCAGCTCAAATTCCTGTGAGGTTCTGTCTTCTGATTTCATCCTAGCTGACACAGATACCATATTAATCCTTCTGCCTTGGTGGGCAATTAGCACCTAATTCCAAGGGGAAATTTTTGAGAAATATCCCACTCCAGGGGTAAGGAAGCTGTGGTATTTATACATCAACTCCTGTCCATCACTGGTTTGAGTGGCTGCTGTGGGTTTTGATTCCAAGCAACTCCAGCCTGTCCCACACACAGCAGGGTGGTTTTCCACAGTTCCAGAAAAAGACCTCAGGCTAAGACCCCGGATGAAAGGAAGTCATGCTGAGTGCACTGGCACAGTAGGGTCTCTGGGTACGGTTGGGCCAGTGAGAGAGGGTGTGACAGCCCAGACGTTGTAATCACTCACAGCTATCCGTGCCTTGTATTTGGTTCATTGTGCCCCGCCATCATTTCTTTTGAGTGGTGGCAGGTCCTGATTTCTTTACAAACATGCAAAGAAAGAAAGAGAATAGCTGGGAGATAAGAGGGTTGTGTTATCTTGACTGGTGCAGTTGAGAGCAAGGCTTCTAAAGAAAAATGTTATCTCCTTCCATCACCAGACATTCTGGATTCCCAGTCTCTGGGTCAGTATTGCTGTGTGCTTAGGGCACTCCCCCTGGAGGAGCTGAGAGACCTAGATGCTCTTTCCAGATGGAGTCTGAGTCCCAGGTTACCATGCCTTCATCATCCGGTGTTCCCAACATAATCCTTCCCATCCCCTTAGGTAACAGGAACCTTATTCCCTCCAAACAATAAGGGCTGACAGTCACTTTTTTACTTGTTAATCTCCTGCTGTAGGAAGCTCGCCGTCACCCAATAGTGGCTACAGCTACACACATAGCAGATGCTTCTTTGTGCCCCAGTTGGAGTCATCCTTCCAGGATCAGGACCTGTAACCCAGCAAAGCCTGACATTGCAGAGACAAGAAACACAAACTCTCAGAATGGATTCCTGGGAGCATCCATGTCAGGGCATTCTCATTCCCACCCTTTTGATGCTGCCTTTTTTTTTTTTTTTTTTTTTTTTTTGACAGGCATTATGAACAGTGAGAGAGAGAGACAGAGAGGAAGGTCTTCCTTTTGCCATTGGTTCACCCTCCAATGGCCGCCGCGGCAGGCACACTGCGCTGATCCGAAGGCAGGAGCCAGGTACTTCTTCTGGTCTCCCATGGGGTGCAGGGCCCAAGGACTTGGGCCATCCTCCACTGCATTCCCAGGCCATAGCAGAGAGCTGGCCTGGAAGAGGGGCAACCGGGACAGAATCCGGCATCTCGACCGGGACTAGAACCCGGTGTGCCAGTGCCGCAAGGTGGAGGATCAGCCTATTGAGCGGCAGTGCCGGCCTTGATGCTGCCTTTCTATAGTGGACCCAGCATCACTGAAGGCAGTACTTCCTGTAGTATCTGATAGGCATTGGAATCACAGAGAGAATCAGGGTATGGATTCCTGGACCCCACCTTCGAGAATTTTGCATATTCTAATGAGTTCCAAGTCTTGTTGATGTTCCAAGTTCAGGGTCCACAATTTGGGGCTTGCTAAAGTGTACTATGACTTTTTTTTTTTTTTTGACAGGCAGAGTGGACAGAGAGAGAGAGAGAAAGGTCTTCCTTTGCCGTTGGTTCACCCTCCAGTGGCTGCCGCGGCAGGCACACTACGCTGATCCGAAGTCAGGAGCCAAGTGCTTCTCCTGGTCTCCCATGGGGTGCAGGGCCCAAGGACTTGGGCCATCCTCCACTGCACTCCCGGGCCACAGCAGAGAGCTGGCTTGGAAGAGGGGCAACCGGGACAGAATCCGGTGCCCCGACTGGGACTAGAACCCCGTGTGCCGGTGCCGCAAGGCGGAGGATTAGCCTATTGAGCCGCGGCTTATTAATTACCTGGTTTCCCTCGTTAGAGCATATGCTCAGTGGAGGCAGGAATTCTCTTTTACTACTGCAACTATTATTATTACTATTTGCCAAATATTCCAAACACCTGGCACGCACTTCCTAGCTCTGTGTTGGTAAAGATTTCAAAACTGCTGCTGATGAAAAAGGTAGCAAAGAGAGAGACATCAGAAAGGTACTAGGAGGCCGGTGCTGCAGCTCACTTGGCTAATCCTCTGCCTGCAGCGCCGGCACTCCGGGTTCTGTCCTGGTTGCTCCTCTTCCAGGCCAGCTTTCTGCTGTGGGTCCTTGGGCCCTGCACTTGCATAGGAGACCAGAAGAAGCACCTGGCTCCTGGCTTCGGATCAGCGTAGTGCACCTGACTGCAGTGCACTGGCCAGAGCAGTCATTAGGGGGTGAACCAACAGAAAAGGAAGACCTTTCTCTCTGTCTCTCTCTCTCACTGTCCACTCTGCCTGCCAAAAAAAAAAAAAAAAAAAAAAAAAACTGCATCCTGATAATGAACACACAGACCAGCAAATAAACCCACAAGGCATCAGTCCTAAGAGCCACATCTGGACGAGACTTTGGCTGTGGGTGGCTGCTCACACCTAAAATTGACTAAAAGCCAAGTACTCCAGAACCCTATTAGATTTCTAAGATGCTGGTATTTCCAACCAATCCTGAACTGGACTGCAAAAGTCTATGACAGCTAATATTTGTTAATGATCTCTGGGCTTCTGAACCTGCACAGCATCCCCAAAAGAACTTATACTCTAGTGCTAGCCCCAGTTACACCCTTGAAGGACTGGGTACAGAATAATATTCCACTTCCTGAATAGGACCCCATGCTATGGCTGGGCAGTTTTTTTTTTTTTTTTTTTTGGACAGGCTTTATCCTACAAATTGAAAGAAGTGTATCTTTCTCTGACTCCCAAGATAAGTCCAAATCTGAGCCTAGTGCATTGCTCACAATTGCCTCACCAATAAGAAGCCCATTGTTAGCAGGTCCTCTTAAGGGGCCTGCTGTCAGCTTGTGTTAGGTGCCTGTCTTAGTCTGTTTTCTGCTGGATAACAGAGTACCCAGGAATGGTAGTTTGTAAAGAAGAAAAATTTATTTCTCAGAGTTATGGATACTGGGATGTCCAAGATGAAGACAATGCATGTGTGAGGGTTGTTTTGCTAGATCATAACATAGACAGAGGAAGAGAGAGAGAGAGAGAGAGAGAGAGAGAGAGAGAGAGAATGCTCCAGCAGGTGCACAGAAGAAGACTGGAATTCAACAAGGTGTTTCACTAACCTACTCCCACAAGCATAGCTTCAATCTATCCATGAAGGTGGAGTCCCTTTGACCTACACATGTCTTAAAGGTCCTACCTTGAATTACCTTTACAATAGTAATTAAATTTCCATGTGAGTTCTGGAGGGGACACTAACAGGTAGCATCTCAGGCTTTGAAGAGGCACTAAACTCACTGTGGATGACCCTCACAAGGTTGATCTGAGCCCTCAATGCTAACCATGCATGAAAAGTGCACCCAAAAATGCAAGGCAGTGCAAAAAAGTACACATACCACCCCCACATGCCCAAAGGCAAAACTATTACTCTAAATAGCAAAAAACAGAAGCCATTTCTGTATGAGCCCACATCTGGCTGTCTTGTGGTTTTTCCTTACTATTATGATGCCAGGGATTGCCAGCCAAGGGGACCCAGACTTTTTGTCAGGGGTGAGTATGTTCATTTTCTGACAATTAACCTTAGTTGGGCAAGCTCAGGGTATCTGACACTGTCATAGCTTTGAACCACATAGCAAAGGAGCCAAGAACACGCTCTCTCCCTTCCGAGAAGGTCTTGCTACAAGGGGAGGTGGTATGGCTCTACTCACCTACGATGATGGAGCGTCTACAACTGATCTAAACAAAACATACTGTAATAGATCAGATCGGTGCTCTGGTGACCTAGTTAAAGCAGGAGAGAATCTTCACAGTGTTTTACTCTCTCTCCAGCCTGGTAAATAGGAAATGTTATTTCCATAATAAGGATGATCTCCGAGAAGAAATTAGCAGGCTCTTCAGCTCCGGGTTCATTATGCTAAGCCTATGACAGGAAAGTAAACACACATTAGGTTGTCAGCAACTAGAAGATAAATTCTACTGCCTTGCATGTTCCAAAGGCTTCTTAAATAACACAGGTATTTCCACTTAATTCCTTTTTTTAAAAACTAAATAAGAGCTCTCTTAGTTGTTATCAATTCTTAAAAAAGCATCAATTATCTCTAAAACACTATTTTCTATCCATTGCTTGATGCAGTTGCCAAAAGGAAGATTTTTCTTCCCAATACCAGTTCATTCATTCATCAGGCTGGGAGCAGGAAAGGGGGACATTCCAGTGTGGCAATCCTTAAATCTCCTAGAGTTATCTTCATGTCTGCCAAGCCAGCCCCTGGCGGGACCCAATGTGACTTTTGCGTGCAATGTTCAGGTGCTTTTAAAAATCCACACTGGAGTGATTCCATCCCAGTAGGCTAGTTTCATGATTTTTATAACATTGGCAGAACTCATGGTTCATTCCATGGGAAACCACAGCCCGGGAACGCACAGGAACCACATCCCCTGTTAGGAATGCATGCCCCTCCCCAGATTCTCTCCAGAATCACCACCAAAGATTAAAACTTTATGCACCTGCATCTCTTATCTTTAACTCTTCTTCCCCAAGAAGATGATGGGCAAAGAGAAAAGGCAGATCACAGGGGATGTGGGAAGTGCTTAGTTGGTCCCAAACTAAGGAGCAAAAAGAGAAACCTTCGTCACCCCCAAAAATTCATTTCTCTTTGAATCTTTCTATATGGAACCCTATGTCCACATCAATTGCTTCTTAACCAAGTGAGATCTAGCTCCCAAAGCTAGTAGGTAGACACATTTTCCTAATTGCATCTTTAGAGAGCTCTCTCCTCTGGAGATAATGAAGGAAGTAAACTCCATCTGTGCCCCCTAACTCAGTGCATTGCATCCAAGGTGATGCTAAGTGAATGAAATTCGGTAAGGGGTGGCTTCCTTTCTGTGATAATATACACAAGCAGGTGGACATCCCATAGAGCAAGTTTGGGGGTCCTACTTACCATTAGCAGAGCCGTGTATAGTAGTCACAAAGTTGTTCAGTGAGATGAGCCAGGAGACACAAGTTCAAGTCCCAGCCCTATGATCTCTTAACCACAGGTTCTTGTTCAGGACACTTATCCCTCAGAGTCTGGAAAGTATAACTGTTTAAAAGAGCCTTTTTGAGAAGCAAGTTCTCTGTAAACTCAAAAGCCCACTAGCATCTATAAATCCTTTACAGCTTTTTTGTTTTTTATAAAATAGACTGTATCAGCAGCATTATAGAGATTGAAAACCAACACCAGCCTCTGGAGGCAAGAACATAATAGTACCAGTGCCCTGGTACCCATGGGAGATTGGTTCCAGGATCCCCATGGGCATCAAAATCCAAGGATGCCCACCCAAGTCCCTTCTATAAGACAGTAGAGTATGTCATGTAACCTGTGTACATCCTCCTGTATATTTTAAATCTTCTCTAGATTATTTACAAGCCAATGCAATGTAAATGCTATGCAAATATTTATTACTTTTTATTGTCTGGGGGAATATGTACAAGAGAAAAAAATTATTTATGTGTTCAGTGCAGATACATGTTTTTCTCAAATATTTTCAATCTACACTTGGCTGAATCCATGACGCAGAACTCATGGGGACAGGCGGCCAACTCTATATTCCAGATTAATAAATCAAGTCTTCGTGCAAAAATATGGAGGCTGCCCTCCATCCCCAGAGATTTCTAGTTAGTTGTTCTGAGATGCAGCATAGGCATTGAGACTGCAAGCTGTCAGATGATTGATTCTATTGGGCAGTGAAAGTAGAGAAGCCGTGGCTGAGGGTGCCTAAGTCCTTGTTCCTCAAAGTGAGGCCAGCTGCCCCCAGGATCACCTGGCAATCCAGACTCCCCGCCCTGCATCTGTTAATGTACTTTCTAGTAACTGTAACTTTCTCACAGCAACCTTGTTAGGCAAATAAAGTTATTAAGCATCATTTAATAGAAGAGAAAATATAAAGACTGCATGTCCTCTGCCAAAGGCACCTAGAGAGTTAAGACTTGAGGGTTTAAACCCAGATTTTCTGAAAACTTCTAGGTGATCCAGTGATGTATTACCTTAAGAATGTTTTTGTAACTTTGAAAGATCTTTCTCCCTTCCCCCTGGCTGACACACAATATCCTTTTCTCTGGGTTTTTACTGCATTATTCTATCCCATGCTGAGTTGCAGAAGTTGTGCTGGAACTATAAAACATTCTTTGCCATAAATCACAGCTGCTCACAAGGATTTTCACTGCCAACACCCTCAGGACTGCCCTAAAACAACATTCCAGCCACAGGACACTGCCAGAGTGGTACCCACCAAGGCTGAAAAGTCAGGCACAAGACCCTTGGAGACACGACAGAAAAGCAATCTCAAAGCAGGTGTTTCCAAATTTGTCCCCGTGTGCCTGTGTTGGGCCGGATCCACCAGCCCTGGGAAAAACAAACAGGACAGAAGGTCACTTGTTGCAGACTCATCACCAAACCCACAGGACAATGCCACATTGTCAAGCTGCCCCGTGTAACATTTCCCTGCTGATAACGCTGGTATGTGTGTGGCTCTGGAGAAGTCCCAGCAGCAACAGACCCCGATGGGATGTTGGAATATGCAGCAAGCTCAATCTTGCAGGGTCCTTTGTCACTGGGTAAGTCATAAAGATCTGCAGCACCCAACCCATCCCATGTCCCTGAGGCCAGGACCGTGTCAGCTTCATTAAAACCCTGGTAGTTTTAAGGTCTTTTGAGGTCTGACTTGAGGGGGCCAAGGGATATATCCCACAGCTCTTGCTCATCTTCTCATGTCCTTAACTTGTAGAAGAGTAATGACACAATTAAAACTGGAGTCCCTATTAGAACATGCAAATCCACAGAAACGACCACTGGACAGTATGAGACTTAGAAAAACTCTGAGATCACCCAGTTCATTCTGCATGGACAAGCATAGAGACATGCGTCTGGCCACTTTTGAGACAGCTGTGCAAGGTCCTTATCCCCTTCCATCCACAGTCTTAATACAGCCCTGTGTCCTTGAGTCAGGCTGAGCTGCATCACCACTAGGACGATGTTGCAAAACTACAGGTGTGTGCTTGTGAGGCTTAGCCACAAAGGGTCGCATGTTTGTCTTGTTCTCCTGGAGATCTCACGATGGAGGAAACCAGCCACCATATTAGGGAGTGGCAAGGGATTGTGACTTCCGGCCGTTGGCAGCGACCACCCATCTGTCAGCGCTGTGAGTGAGCCATGTTGGAAGTGGAGCTTCATCTTAATGAGCTTCATCTTAATGATTTCAGGAGGTACCCTGAGCCAGGTGGCTCCCTAAGGGACGCTTACAACTTCCCTGATCCATAGAAGCTGTGACATAACCCATGACACACGGCAAGTGATGAAGCTTTGCACTGGACTTCTGAACAGTGTGCATTCTCCTTGTTGTGGGCAGAAGGCCTTGCACCGAGGCCATGGGTCCCGGTCTGTCTGCTCTCTGGATCTGTATACTCCTGCCACCTTAGCCTTCTCTTGTTTCCAGATGTCTTGCTCTGGAGGAATTTTTTACTTAGTATACACTCTGCAGCCATGACCTCAGCAACAAGGGGCTCAACAATGCTCAGCTCAGAGGTCACCTCAAAGAAGCTTTCAGAGGCCACCAGTCCTCAGGAAACTCCCCTCTCCCCTCCCTCCCACTCACCCCTGCCCTGTCATACATGACGTCATCCAGTTGATTTTCTTCCTAGCACTTGCTATTTTAATTTTTTAAATAAAGATGTATTTATTTATTTGAAAGGCAGAGTTACACACAGAGAGAAGGAAAGGCACAGAGAGAGAGAGAGAGAGAGAGAGGAGAGAGGTCTTCTATTCGCTGGTTCACTCCCCAAATGGCCGCAATGGCCACACCTGTACCGATCCGAAGCCAGAAGCTAGGAGCTTCCTCTGGGTCTCCCACGTAGGTGCAGGGACCCAAGAACTTGGGTCATCTTCCACTGCTTTCCCAAGCCATAACAGAGAGCTGGATCAGAAGTAGAGCAGACAGGACTCGAACTGATGCCCATATGGGATGCCGGCACTGCAGGCAGTGGCTCCACCCGCTACACCACAGCGCCAGTCCCTCTACTCTCTTAGATTATCTATTTGTTTTCTTGATTAGTGCATCTCTCCAGTAAGATACAGGCACAAGGTTGCTTCACAACCTACGATGATGACTCGGCTGACAATTTTCAACTTCACAATGGTACAAAAATGATAACATATTCAGCAAAGTGTAATTAAAATTCTGACATTCGCTCTTTCCCTGGGTTAGCGATGTGTGCTGTGATCTCCCCTCCTGATGCCAGGAAGTGACAGAGAACCCAAGTTTCCAGGCAGTCACAGGAAGAGGATGGGAAAGAAGTGATATTCTATAGTCGCTGGCATTCATTAGGCACAGGTATTCAATAGATTACCAGAGGAGTTCAACATCTTCTATACAAGGTTCTGTGTTGGATGATTTTGCCCAACTGAAGGTGGATGAATGAGTCCTATGGGCATTTAAGGTGAGGTGGGCTAAGGGATGATGTTCAGTAGTAGGCTAGGTGTGTTAGATACATGGTAAAAATTTAAACTTTGCTCTTCTAGTTCAGAGGCAGATGGTGACAGGGAACTTCCGTCCCCTGGTCCACCCCCACCCCCTACCTGTGCCAAAATACCTAAGCAGCCAGAGCTGGGCTAGTCTGAAGCCAGGATCCAGCAACTCGACCCAGGTCTCCCATGTATTTGGCAGAGACCGAAGTCCTTGTGCCATCATCTGCTGCCTCACAGGGGTACACATTAACAGGAAGCTGGAACTGGGGGCAAAGCCACGACTCAGACCCGGACATTCTAATATGGCATATGGGCAGCCCGAGCAGCCTCTTAACTGCCAGGCCCAAAGTGCTCACCTTAAAGAAATTTTTAACTTTAGTATTTTTGGCTTTCAATGAGTTTGGGGGACATAATGTTATTCCGAGTCAAGGAACATATGTGCTAGTGTCATCGAAATAGCTCGTTCGTCTTGTTTTCTTCTGTGATTTCCGGAAGATAAAAATGTGCTTGCTATGGTAAGATGCTCGACTGTGTTTGTAAAGAAAAAACATGAAGGATGGAAAGAATGAAGGGGAGGGAGGGAGGGAGGAGGTAGAGGAAGAGGGGGAGGGAACAAGGAAAAAGAGAGAAAGCAAGGGAGGGAGGGAGGGAAAGAAAGAGGAAAAGTCTAGAAGCAAAGACTTAGGTCTTTCAAATCTTTCGCTTCAAACATAAGACTTCTAATTAGCATGTTTTGAATGAGCACTTGCTTTGCACATGCACGTCTTGTGTGAGCTCCTAGGAATGAAAAACAGCCATACACCTTGTCCATCAAAGGGACGATAGCCTCGAATTAATTGATCAGAATCCTATCCACTACTCCCAAGTCAAGTGCCCAGGAAGGAAAGAAGTCTGGAGATGGATGAGCTCAGAGCAGGAGCTGTTGGAGGAGATTTTCAGGGTCTTGTACAGTGCAGAGGGTAACAATTCAGGTGAGCAGGATGCTGAAAGACCAGTCTGCAAAGAATTTTGGCTGGCCAGCTTTGTCTGGTTTTGTCCAGTCAGCCAGAAACACAGGGTCGAATTAGGTATCTACAACCCATCAGCATGACAATACCCCATCCTGGGCACCTTGGAGAGAAGTGAGACACTCCTCTTCCCAGGTGTTAAATTGATTTAAGCTTGGTTTAAAAGTCTCTCTGTACACAATGAACCTAACTTGATGTGTAAACAGGGCGTGACCTACTCGTGTAGGTTAGCCAGTCACAGCAGTCAAGCATCAGCCAATCATGAGCAGACAACTGTTCAAACCAGATTCGTTCAAGGTAATCTCCAGGTAAAACCAGTCAGGCTGCCTCTGCACCTTACTTCTGTGTTTTATATGTCACTCTCTTTCCTCTGGCAAGAAATAAAACCTACCTAGAAGGTGGGGCAGAACACCGAGAGCCGTTTTGGGTCCTAATTCCAGGATCGAGAATCTCACTGAAAGGCAATTAGGAACTGCAAAACCAGAGGCACGGTGGCTGGCAGCCACTATTAGAATGGGGTTGTGACTTGTCTGCTTCCGATCCAGCTCCCTGCTAATGCACCTGGGAAAACAGCAGGAGATTGTTCAAGTGCTAGGGCCCCTGCCACCCATGTGGGAGACCCGGATGGAGTTCTGGGTTCCTGGCTTTGTCCTGCACCATCCCCCTGTTGGGTTCCAGCCATTTAAGGAGTGAACCAGCAGACAAAATTTCATTTCTCCTTCTCTCTCTGTCACTCTGTTTTTCAAATAAATGAAACACAGCTTTTTAAAAAAATAATCTGCAATACCAGGCCGGCGCCGCAGCTCACTAGGCTAATCCTCCACCTTGCGCCTGGTTCTAGTCCCGGTCGGGGCGCCGGATTCTGTCCCGGTTGCCCCTCTTCCAGGCCTGCTCTCTGCTGTGGCCCGGGAGTGCAGTGGAGGATGGCCCAAGTGCTTGGGCCCTGCGCCCCATGGGAGACCAGGAGAAGCACCTGGCTCCTGCCTTTGGATCAGCGCGGTGCGCTGCCGCTGCGCACCAGCCGCGGCGGCCATTGGAGGGTGAACCAACGGCAAAGGAAGACCTTTCTCTCTGTTTCTCTCTCTCACTATCACTCTGCCTGTAAAAAAAAAATCTGCAATACCAGTCTTGTTTTTTTTGTTTGTTTGTTTTTTTGACAGGCAGAGTGGACAGTGAGAGAGAGACAGAGAGAAATGTCTTCCGTTGCCATTGGTTCACCCTCCAATGGCTGCCGCGGTCGGCACGCTGCGGCCGGCACACCGCGCTCATCCGATGGCAGGAGCCAGGTGCCAGGTGCTTTTTCCTGGTCTCCCATGGGGTGCAGGGCCCAAGCACCTGGGCCATCCTCCACTGCACTCCTGGGCCACAGCAGAGGGCTGGCCTGGAAGAGGGGCAACCGGGACAGAATCCGGCGCCCCGACCGGGACTAGAACCCGGTGTGCCGGCGCCGCAAGGCGGAGGATTAGCCTGTTGAGCCACGGCACCGGCAAGTCTTGTAATTCTCTCTTTTAGCACGAGGTTCTGAGTTGAGGAAGAAAAGGTCCTAGACTCAGAATCCCACGACAAAACTCTTCCCCGGTGAGGGTCAGGCAGGACAGATTCCCAGGGACTTCAGGCACCTTTATCCCCAGATGGAGACAGGTGGTACTGGGGTCCGGGGCTGAAAGATGCAGCCCTGAGACATAGCAAGGGCAGAGGTGTTGCTAAGTGATGTGTGGCCTCCTTGGAACTGAACAGAACAATTTCTATTATTCAACTCATAAAAGAGGCAGAGGAAAAAAAAATTCAATGGCATCTGACCCACAACGCCTCCGGGATCTGGGTCAAGGTTACTCCTTACTCTGCTTCTCTAACATGTGCCATTTGCACCAGGAGGGAAAGATCTGGACCCGTTTCCTATTTCAGATGGGCTGGGCTCACAAATCTCACTTGGAGAACCGACTCAGAGAAATCTCTCTTTAGGGTCCAAACCCCAAAAGGGAGAGGCTGCAGTAAAGGGAGGTCCAAAGGAATGAAATCATGAAATGGGTTTACAGAGAGGAAACTCTGGACTGAAGATGAAAGCCTTCTTCACTGTGGCAATCTATTAGGAGATGTTAATACTCTCAAGAATAGAAGCCCCACTTAACACAGGGGGAAGAAAGAACCCAAGACCATCCACTGATCCCCCCAGCAGGCCCTAAGAGGGGAGGGAACATAACCTAATGGCGATTTCCTATCTAATTTACATGAAAATCTGAATGTGCAAACACTAGAAAATAATGAACCTGACTCTGGCACAATAGCGGGGCAGCAAATGGGTGTTGCCTTTGGCATCTCTCAGTGGCTTTCTGTAAAGGGAGGAATCCTTGTGTGCAGTTCCACACCACTCCCTCCACCCCATGCCTCATTGCAGGAGCCTCTGGACTGCAGCTGGGACCTTCTGGGCACAGCGAGATGACCTAGAAGTCCGAGCCCAAGCCAGTCTAGAGCTTCCTTTGGCCAAGTTTAGATCTATGGTACCCAAAAAGCAAGCCATCCCAGATTGGAGAAGATATAGTGGAAAATGTGGTTCAAAAGGCATAGCTCAGGTTCTGTTAGCAAGAAAGGCTCTGTCTCCACCCCTGGAATGGAGCAGAAGTCACAGACAACATTTGAAATAGTCACTGTAGGGTTAAACACGATCATTGCCCTGTGCCGAAGTCTCAGACCTGAGTCAGTGGGGGAGACCACGCCCATCCAGCCTTGGGGCGGGGCAGCCTTGTGTCCAGCAGAGGGGCAGTCAAACCTGGAGACATCCTGGTGGCTGCATCAGTGGGAGAGAGAATAGTGGGAGCGGAGCGCTCCCCTGAGTTTTGTTGTCCAAGAGCCGGCTTTGCAAAGTGTCCGGGAAGATGAAGAAGAAGCGAGATCTGGAAAACATTGGCAAAACCTACAACAATGCAAAACTGTGCTCATTTGTATGCGGGTTGTGTTTCTCGGGAGTGAAATGCGAGCACTTTGAAGGTGTAGGGACTACGATGAACAGGAGAGCAGCAGAGAGGAGATCACGTAGATTTTGGATACCAAGGACCATGCGTTTTCCATGTTGAGATCCCCTGTGCCTAGTCCAGCAGCCACCCTTGCAGCTCGCTTGCTAAGGAGTGGTTGCAAAATGTAGCAGCTTCCTCCTCCTTGTTTTGGGCCACTCTGATCCTCTAGGTGACACCCGTGGGGACAGAGGTCAACCCTTCCAGGCAGACAGAAGCCAGCATCTTCCTTCCACTCTGGATTGTCAGGAGCACTTGCCCTGGGATGAGAACCGGGTTTTACTGTTGCCAAGTCCTGTGCTTCAGCCCATCAGCAATAAATAAATGCCTGCTGCGCTTCCACTGTGCTGCCAGCTCTGACCCCTAGGGACACCCGCGACCCCCCCCCAGTAACACCCGTGAGCCCCAAAGCCTTCAGGAACTCAGAAAGGTCCCCAGGCGGAACTAGGGCCTCTGGAGGAGCTCCTCCCAGGCCCCTGAACTCTGCTGTCCTCCGGCTGCTCTGGGAAGCAAAGGGAACCCCAGTCTGCAGGAAAACCTTCCTTCTGTGGATGCTCCGTGTGGAGTTTGGCTTTGGTGAGGGGGGAGGGGTTGGGCCAGGGTTCCCCCCCCCCCTTCTTCCCTTTGCCTGGGGGGGATTAAGGCGTTCTATTGTCCCTGGCCTGATGGCCCTGGAATTTGCATACATCAAGTCCCTGGGGGCTGGGAACAGAGAACCAGGCTGCACCTGCTGCTCTGAGAGCCAAGGGCTGACCCCAGTCAGACTTTCCAGGTAATTCCATTTGTGTCATTCCCAATTCAGGAATCCACACTTGAGAGTGGCATAATGACTTCAGAAGGGAGAGAGAGACACGGGAAACACACCCATGCCCGCGTGTGCGCACACGCACACACGCACATGCACAAGTCCCCAGGGTTGAGAGTGGTCACAAATCTGGGAAAAGAAGGGGCTTTGAATCCTGGGCGTCTTTTTAAACAGCTCTTTATTTGGAAAGCCTTCCAACCTCCTAAGCCTCATTGAACTTGAAAAGCTACAAGCTGCCTTTCTTTCCCCAGCCCCTCTGGCCTCTAGGTTACCTCTTTCAGCGAAGCCATTGTCAGGGACTGCATTAGTGGGAGCCTCTGAGCCTTCAAGGAGGCAGTGGTGTCATATCACAGATGGAAAAATGGCAGGACAAAGGCGTGGCGGCAACCCCGGAAAAGGCACAGGGAACCGGCCCAGTGTCTGGGGTTTCTCCTCTGAGCCCTTACTTTTCTGCATAAATAGCGCAGCCCCTCCCCCCACCCCGCCCACTCTGTTTACAATTTGCTTACCCTTACAGAATGTGCTCTGTTGCCTAGAACAATCACCACTATTTCCATTGTACAGATGGTGACACTGAGGCTGGCCGGTGAGACACAAGGGGGATCAGGGATGCTGAGGCGGACCTGGCTGTGTTTGATTTTCTCCGGGCTCTTGTCTCACAGAGACCAGAATCCTCCATGCAGATGCTCATGGACCACATGTATTCGACAGATGAGAGAATGAGCACACATCTGGGTGGGAGTGGAGGTTACCCCAAAAGGAGGAGGAGTGGGGGAACATGAAGAAAGAGAACTGTGTAGCACCTCCAGGTGTGGTTCTCAGTAAAGGAGAGGTCTCCCCAAGTTGCTGGCCTCTTTGAAGACGTAGGAGTCGGTGCCCAGATGAAGTCACCTGGGGATTTTATGACACCTCCATAAATTTCACAAGGAACTTAATATCCATACTTTCATGGTGTCTCACTCCAACCCCCTACCCCACCCTGGTCGAAGTCCTGGATTAAGCAGGTGCATCCCTGAGAAAGGGGGTGTTTTGATTGACAGGTAGAGGGATAACATTCTATTGTGGCTGGCAGGGACTTCCAGCTCATGCAGTCAACTGGCTAACAAGTTACACCACTCCAACGCGGCCCGGGGCAAACCCCAGAATTCGGACTTACCTGCCACATTGCCTTTGCGTGCGTATGAACACCCTGGGAAGGAACTGTACTTGCAGGGTTCCCTATTCCTGTGATGTAAAATCTTGGTCTCGAAAGGTGTCCCTGGCACATCAAGGAAAAGAATGTACCGAGCACTTGGGACACCTGTGACAAGCAGCACCCTAACTTATAGGTGGGTGCTGTCACCGAAACGCACCCACATGAACCAGACAGGCGTGGCCCAAGCTGCATGAGGAAGCCTCACCAGCTGCTCTCTTGCCTTTCTCATCTGCAGACTTTTGCTCCCCTTCCCAAAGCCCCATGGGATGCCTCAGCCTTAATCTTTGCTCTCCAAAACCAGAAGGGGTCAACACACCAACCCCTGAGGGTTGTTGGCTAATGGAGCTCATTTTCATGTCACTCACAGCTACAAGCATTTTTAAATTATTTTTTTTAAAAAAAGAGGTATCATTTACTTACAGTCAGTGTACCCTTGAAGACAGACAGTTCTGTAAGGTTTAAGATTTATTTATTTACTTGACAGGCAGGAGAGAGAGAGAGGAAAGATCTTCCTTCCACTGGTTCACTCCAAAATGACTACCGTGGCCAGGGCTGAGCCAGGCAGAAGCCAGGAGCCAGGAACTCCATCTAGGTCTCCCTCATGGGCTGTAGGGTCCCCCAAGTACTTGAGCCATCACCTGCTGCTTTCCCAGGTGCGTTATTAGGGAGCTGGACAAGAAGCAGAGCAGCTGAGACTCCAGGCTGCGGTCCCATATAAGATGCTGGTGTAACAGGCATCGGCTTAACCCGCTGTGCCTTAGAGCCAGCCCCTGTTCTGTAAGTTTTGACAAATGCATATGGTTGTATGAGCACCACAAAAATCAAAATGCACAACAGTGTAATCACCCTGTAGCCCTCCTCCCAATTCCCTTGGGCCCCTGTATAGTCAACCCCTCTTCCACCCATTGGCCTCAGTTTTGTCTTTCTAGAAGTTCATCACTTGACTCCTTTAATTTTTTTTGGGGGGGGGCTTCCCCTGCATTGTTGTGTGGGTCACTGCTCCATGCTTCTCATTGCTGAGTGCTTTTCTACGGTATCGGTGCACCACATTGTGTTTAGGAGCTCCCAAGGTGAAGGTCAATTGGGTTGTTGCCGGTTCAGGGAGATTTTGAATGAAAGTTACCATAAATGTGTGCTTGCAGCTTTGGGTCAATATATTTATATTTCTGGGGAAATACCCAGGAGCGGGATGGATCATGTACTGTAAATGTGTTTATCTTCTTTTTAAAAAAAAACACACACACATACATATATACATATATGTACATGTATTTGAAAGGCAAAGTGGGCCGGCGCTGTGGCTCACTTGGCTAATCTTCTGCCTGTGGCGCCAGCACCCCGGGTTCTAGTCACGGTTGGGGAGCTGGATTATGTCCCAGTTGCCCCTCTTCCAGGACAGCTCTCTGCTGTGGCCTGGGAACACAGTGGAGGATGGCCCAAGTGCTTGGAGCCCCTGCACACGCATGGGAGACCAGGAGGAAGCACCTGGCTCCTGGCTTCGGATTGGTGAAGCTCCAGCCATAGAGGCCATTTGGGGGGGGGGGGTATGAACCAATGGCAGGAAGACCTTTCTCTCTGTCTCTCTCTCTCATTGTCTAACTCTGCCTGTCCAAAAAAAAAAAAAAAAAAAGCAAAGTGACAGAGAGAGGAGGGACAGAGAAAGATCTTCCATCTACTGGTTCACTCCCCAAATGCCCAGGACAGCCAGGGCTGGGCCAGAGCTGGGCCAGGAGCCAGAGACTCTGTCCAGGTCTCCCACATGGGTGGTGTGGTCCAAGCTCTTGGCCCATCTAAGGCTGCCTTCCCAGGTGCATTAGCAAGAAGTTTAATCAGGAGCTGAGCAGCTGGGACGACTCGAACCAGTACTCTGATATGGGATGCTGATACCCCAAGCCACAGCTTAAACCGGTGTGCCACAGTGCAGACCTGTGTGCTTATCTTTGTAAATAGCAACTAATTGCTTTTCCCAGACTATGAGGGTATTTCAAAAAAAGTTCATGGAATGGGCTGGTGCTGTGGATTAGCGGGTAAAACTGTTGCCTGTAGAGCCGGCATCCCAAATGGGCACTGATTCATGTCCTGGCTGTTCCACTTCTGATCCAGCTCTCTGCTATGGCCTGGGAAAGCAGTAGAAGATGGCCCAAGTCCTTGGGTCCCTGTACCTGCATGGGAGACCCGGAAGAAGCTCCTGGTTCCTGGCTTTGGATGGGACCAGCTCTGGCCATTGTGGCCATTTGGGGAGTGAACATGCTCTTCTTTTCAAAAAATAATAAATAAATCTAAAAGAACTCTTGTTGCCTTCCTGAGCTTTCCCCTTGCACACCCTAGCCTACACCCACACTGCCCCAGACGTGGAGGGAAAGGACATCAGTGAAGGTCTTCTAGCTCGCCTAAGACTGCTGACTTTGTTTTCTCTCCTAATTAGTCCCTCATTTGGTAAATTACTACATACCCGCCCGATCCAGAAATTTAGGAATTGGTCTTTTCTTTTTATTTCCAAATTTTTTATTGCTGACATTTTCAAACATATCCAAAAAATCAATGGAATGGGACAATGAGCCTTTGTAAACTTGTGTTGTGTTTGCTTTCTCGGTCCTTTTATTTCTGGCTCAACCATATTTAAAGATTTACTTGTGCATTTGAAAGGAACACACACACACACACACACACAGAGAGAGAGAGAGAGAGAGAGAGAGAGAGAGAGAGAGAGAGAGATCTTCTATCATCTATCATCTGGTTCACTCCCAAATGCCTGCAACAGCCAAGGCTAAACCAAGACTCCACCCCAGGAGTTGCATCCAGGTCTCCTAGGTGTGTGGCAGGAACCCAAGCGCTTGGGCCATCATCCTGTGCCTCCCCGGCCCTTTAGCAAGAATGCTGCATCAGAAACAGGAAGTAGCCAGGACTCCAGTAATACAGGATACGGGCATCCCAAGTGTCCCACTGTGTTACAATACCCACCCTGGAGCAAGAAGTACCTCATAGATAGCATCCCTTTCACACTCAAGTACTTTAGCAGGAATCTCATAAAAATAGACACACTTCTATGTTCTGCAATCTGAGTATCCTATTTAAGAAAAATTACAAATTCTTCACATCATCTAGTACCAGTCCATATGCGAACGTCCCCAATCTCCATGATGCTGGAGCTAGCCAGTGTGCATGCATTTGGTTGCCCTGCCTATATGGTCTCTTTTAATCTGTTTTCTTATTTCACCTTTTGTGAAGGGAACACAGCAATTGTCTTATGGAATGGCTTGAATTCTGGGTTTCATACGTTGCTTTATGATGTCATTTTGTGTTTGTTCCCTGCAAACTGAAAGGTTTTTCTAGAGCAGGGGTGGAGATTTCGCAGCCCACAGGCCGTGGGAGGCCTGCACAATCATTCCCTTTGGCCTTACAGAGGCAACTGCAGGCAGGATTCGAAATTCAATGAATGGATAGCAGGCTAATTTTTAAGTTGATAATGCTGTATGGCCTGTGAATGATGTGGTAAATATCCAAATGGCCCTAGGCAGAAAAATAGGCTCCCTCCTCCTGCTCTGGAGGATTACTTACATTCATGTTAAAGCATTTTTTTTTGCAAAAAAATACGTTAGATTTCATAATGCATCACGTTGGAATTTATAAGGTAGCACGTTCCTACCGTTCAAGATACTAAGTTTGATCACCTGATGAAAACGCAGTTTTCCCTTTGGAATTAACATGTCATCTGTGAGGTGAGTTTGGCACCATATTAACATCCTGCTCCCATCAGCCTGTCACCTAATGGCTTTATCATCTATTATTTATATGTATCTGAATCAATGATTTCATTGGGGGATTTCCAAATGGTGATTTTTTTCTTGAATTCTATTATGCCTTCCACACTCACTAGCTTCCAGTTTTTCAATAAAGCAGAGATTTCCATCATGAACAAACCAGAGTTCATCCTTACAAACCAATATACAGGCTTAATTTTTCCCTTTAGTGATCAAATTGTAGAATAAGCAGTTGGCATATTAACCACCTTTAGACATTGCAAATGAGTTTTTACTTTTCTTTCTTCCCCCCTCTTCTTCTTTTGTTGTTGTTGTTGTAGTATCAATGTGGACTCATCAACGCAATGTAACCTATGTGTTTTAACTCATTGTAGCCAATAATCTTTGCGAAGTTTGTCTTGCACTGAATTTCCCCAGTAGAGCCCCTTCAAGCTGACTTCTGCATCTTTTTATTTGTCCCCATTATCTTTAAGAATATTTTATTTTATTTTATTTTATTTTATTTTATTTTCCAGGGCAACAAGACAGGACCCAGTCTCTACTTTCCTGTTACAGACTTGCATTAATGATTTCATGTAGAAGTCTTATATCTGTTTTTTGGAAATAGTATTCAGAAAGCAAAATCTAGACCTTCTGTGTGGACTGATACAAAGTATATATGCATTTTTTGAAATTAGTGCATGTTAACATTTCAAATTCAAATTTTTTTTAAAAGTTTTTTTTTTGTATGTATTTGAAAGGCAGAGTTACAGAAAAAGAGATGGAGAGACAGAGAGAGAGGTCTTCCATCTCTGGTTCACTCTCAAATGGCCGCAATGGCCAGAGCTAAGCAGATCTGAAATCAGGAGCCAGGAGCTTCTTCTGGGTCTTCCACATGGGTGCAGGGACCCAAGGACTTGGGCCATCTTCTATTGCTTTTCCAGGCCATAGCAGAGAGCTGCATCGGAAGATGAACAGCTGGGACTTGAACCGATGCTCATATGCAATGCTGGCACTGCAGGCAGACTTAGCTACTATGCCATAGTGCTGGCCCCCTTGAAATTCAAATTTAACAATACAGTTTCTTCCATAATGTTGACTTTATATTAGTATCTCTTTTATAGAAAAATTTGGATTCCTATGAACATTGAGATGTACATGCATTTGCTTTATTTTATGTCAGACATAAATCTTAAATTTATAGTGCCATCAAAATCATTGAGTAGAATTCAATAGTTTCTTGCAGTTACGACACTTCTTGTCTCATTTCTGTTATGCACAAAAAATAACAAACTAGCCGACAACTTGCTTTTTCATTTAATAACATCATGGAACTATTAGCTTCTAAGTACATATACATCTATTCTTCTTAATGACTGTCTACTAATTCATGTAGTGATCATACTATAATTTATTCAGCCAGTCTGCAGATGAGAATGAGATGTGATGAGAATTTGGGTTTGATGAGAATGTTGTGCTATAAAAATAACTCCATATGATAATCTGTTTTAAAGTTTGGTAGCTGAATTCATTCCGTTCATTGTTATTTTTCTAATGGGAGTTTCTGACCATTTTTGCTGATTTATGTTTTGAAACAAATTTTTCAATCATTTTTTCTAGCTCTCAATGGGAGGTGTAGAAAAGGAGAGAGGTTTGTATGTGCATGGAAAATATTTTCGTATTTTTATTAGAATCATTTAAAAATATATTAACTTTGGGATAATCAACATGTTTACAATATGGCGTCCTTCCAATAAGAACATAAGCTGTCTTCCTATTTGTCTAAGCTTACCTTTATAGCTTTCAAGAGAGTTTTAAAATTTTCCTGGGCAGACATTTCTCCCAGGGGTTGGACCCTGCCTCCCACTTCAGAGTGCCTGAGTTCAAGTCCTGGCTCCACTCCCAATTTCAGCTCCCTGCTAGTGCGGAGCAGTAGATGAAGGCTCAGTAGCTTCGGTCCCTGACACCCACATGGGAGACTTTGATGGAGCTCCTGGCTCATAGCTTTTGTTTGGCCCAACCCTGGTTGTTGTGGTTATTTGAGGGAGTGAATGAATGAAAGGATGGGAGGAGCTCTCTCTGTCTTTGTCTCTTGCATACTCTCTCATTCTGTGAGTGAGTATGTGTGTGTGTGTGTGTGTGTGTGTGTGTGTGTGCCTCTTAAATAAATAAATAATTTAAAAACGTTCATCATAAAGTTTTAAAAAAATTTCATCAATTAGTTTGAGGAAATTTCTTATTAGGATTGCCTCTAGGAATCCATCTGAAGTGGCTATTTCAGCTAAGAACCTCTTGGCTGTCACTCAGCCTTGTCTGTATTAAAATCAAATTTCAACTCTGGCTAGAGTGTCCATCTTCCTAAGACTCTGCAACAGGTGTGTGTCTTCACTTAAATTTCTCCTTCTGTCCTACTGCCCTCTTTCCTCTGCTCCCAACCTCCTGAACCGTCTTCCATTGGTGGGTGGCTTTAGCTTTGCCTCTCACGTTTTCTGTCACTCACTCATACTTCTGTCAAAAGGAAATCTTTAGCACAAATTCAATTAGCAGAGTCTACTGGATCAAAGAAAGGTCTCGTGTAATGGACAGCAGCAGTCCTACAGAATATGCAGTGGGTCATTTTGATCCCCAGAGAGAAAGGAAGTGACAAAGAGAAACAGCCCCATTGGCCACACTCGGTATTTGCCTGACATGGACATGTTTTGGCAGCTTTCAGCCTGTGACTGGTTGAACCTTAGTTATTTGTTAGAACAACTGTTTACACACATCAAGTTAGGTTATAGTTCACTACGTATGGAAAGACTTGTGGGCAAAACTTAACTCAGTTTAACACATTTATTTTTAAAGATTTATTTATTTATTTGAGAGGCAGAGTTACAGAGAGAGAAGGAGAGACAAAGAGAGAGAGAGAGAGAGAGAGAGAAAGGTCTTCCATCTGCTGGTTCACTCCCCAAATGGCCACAATGGCCTGGGCTGGGCCTATCTGAAGCCAGGAGCCAGGAGCTTCCTCCAGGTCTCTCACATGGGTGCAGGGGCCCAGGCACTTGGGCCATCCTCCATTGCTTTCTCGGGCCACAGCAGAGGGCTGGATTGGAAGTGGAGCAGCCAGGACTCAACAGTTATCCTTAAGGGATGCTGGCCCTGCAAGCAGAGGCTTAACCTACCATGCCACATCACCAGCCTGCAGTTTAACACTCTTAACCGCACATTCACTGGCTAATCCTTTCTTTTTGCTTATCCTTTCTTTCCCAGTCCCTTTTTGGCAGAAAGGCTCATTGACCAGGTGTCTAAACACCGCAGGTCACACTGTTGTAAGATGTAGCTGTTTGTCATGCTTCCGAGTCATGTCCATGGACTCACTGATGACGCACTTCCTGGAGAGCTAGGGTCGTGTTTTCCCCTAAGCTGCACCTCGGGGGCCAGCACAGCCACCTGCTTCACCTGTGGAGGACAGGCATGTTTCTGCCTGGAGCCGCTGGTCTCCTTGCCTGACCCTGGGTGTCCTGGGCACCTGGGTGCCTGTGGGCAAAGGAGAACAAAGGATAATGTCCCCATAGACCTGTCCCATGTGGACTTTGGAAGCTGCCTAGCTACACCCTCTTTATTTTCCTGATTACCTTGGATCTCTCCCTCTTGAGTTTACTTAGAACTTTATGTACTGGAAAGAGTGGATTTTGCAATGCAGCCTGGTGTTGAGTTTTCAGTGTTCTGTTCCCCAAACTGATAAGAAAACAGTCATTCTCTCTTGCCCAAACAGGAAGGGATGAGCTTTATTCCACTAGAGAGAGCGCACACCTAACTGAGCTTTTACACTGCTGTTTCTCTGTTGTAATTCTACTAAAAGCTTACTGAGCTTTCTGGCTATAAAAGTTTAGGGGGGAAAATCAGATAACAAAATCCCTGTTTAACATAGGCATGGCAGGTGAGAGACCCAATTAGCCTTAGCTCTTTCACAGTTCTGCCAGCAAACAGACCAAGTGCAAAACCCGCCTCCTCCTTCGCCTCCACTGCTTTCTCCCACAGAGGAGGAGTCCACAGTGTGGGCAGCCTGCTTCTTGCCCTAAGGGTGTAGTTGGAGAGCTTTAGAATCTCCTGGACAGCTTGATAACATCCAGGTTTCTGGGCCCCGACCCGCATTTTCTGATTCAGGAGGCCTGGCATCAGGTTGGAGAATGTGTGCCTCTAATAAGTTTCAAGGCTGATGCTGTTGGTCCCAGGGACCCCGCTTTGAGAAGCTCATTTCTAGAGAAAGCACAAGGTTGAAGTACCAGGGACGAACAGGAGGGCATACTTGTCTAATACCAGGGAGGAGAAGAGAATGCTTCCTCCCTAGACAGACAAAGGGGATATTTTTCTCTGTGCTTGCTATAGCTCCTTTGTCTTGGACCGGATTACCAAGGGCTCAGAGCATTTTTAAGCAAGTTCATTTGAATTGAAAGAGGAAGTAAGCCTACACATGCTACTACTTTGAGGAGTCTAGAGGAAGATCAGAAATAAGATAGACTTAAACAAAATCCCAGAGAAGCGCCAATGAATTTTCAATACCCTTAGAGTTACTAGGAAGTACAGTAAAGTCAGAGGCAGCTCCGACGAAGCGAGCTTTTTCCTTCCTGAGGTTTTCGCTAAATTTAGTTAAGAAGGTTATAAAAAATGAATGAGACCTGACCCCCAGGTCTCCAGGGTGGGCGATCCAGCTGCAAGGCTGACTTTGGAATAAAGCAGAGGGAAATGTGCTGTGCAGGCAGCAGGCGGTCCAGGGCCAGGGGAGGCGGGAGCTGACTCAGGCCAGGAGCCTGCAGGACGACGAACCTGGACCTCACTCGCATCTTCACGCCCTCCCTTCTTAATCACCGTGCATGCCCTGTCACCTTTCGTTTCATCCTCTACGTGGGGTCAATTACCCCTGAGTCTTAGCAATGACAAGGTTCTGCCAGTGTGAACAGCCCCCGGATGCACCAGCACAATTGACAAAAGCAATGGAGCACCTCGCTGCCTGAACCTGAACTTGAACTTTGAGTGTTCTTGGGAAGCCCTGGGATCCTACAAACCAGGAGCCACATGATGCCTTAAACCTATCGCAAAGATTTAAAGTCGTTGGGCATGACTTACACGGACTAAAGATAGAAGAGGAATGAAAATCTGGAACCCCTCCCCCAGCACAGTTTTATACTGTGTCTTTCCCACCCCATCCCCCAGCCCGGCATCAAAAACCTTACCCTTTGTCTTTGGGAAGCCACCTGTTCTGCTGTGAGCTCCTGCTGGGTCCTGACACCCCAGCCAGTCACATGTGGGACAGTCCCAGCATGGCTAGATGCTTCTCTCCCATGTTCAGCATGCACAGACCCCTAGAATCACACGGGGCTCTAAGGCAACCTGGGGAATGGGGAAGGGAATGTTGGGTCAGCAGGGGACGGGTTACCCACTTGGTGATGTCAGAAAACGGAAGCATGCCAGCAGAAGAAGCCACACGTCCCTTGCGTACTCCTGGGATAGCCATGAGTTGCACATAGCCATGAGTTGCACAAGTGGCTCCTATTCTCAAGTCCAGACTTGAAAATGCTCGCCCTCCATTTTGATGGAAGGCACCCCCACAGCTGCTATGTCCTTGCAAGAGACACCTGCAGGGGCATTTATGTGCGCTTGTGCAAATGCATGCACACACCCACGGGCACACCCACCTCAGGGGTCCCCAAGGGGATTCTCACCTTTTGTTTGGTTTTTTTTCTTTAGCTCCTCCCAGTATTCGGAGCCTGCTTTGTCTGCTCCTTGCCTGCCCACCTTGGTGTTGCGTCTTGCACGCAAATGGCCTTCCAGGGCACGTGCCTTTGCATGGTGCAGCTGCTACCTTGAAACAATTCTGTATGGTCGTGTCTGCTCCAGCCTCCACCCCATCTCTGTTCCTCCTAACCCGGAACTCCTATTCAATTTCTGTTCACAATTGCCCTTAACTTCTGCTTCCTGCGCTAGTCCAGACTTCATAAACTCCTGTCACCAGTGAGAGGAATGAGGTGTCTCGCCTACTCTTTTCAGCGGGAACTCAATATTTGTCAAAAGCAAACCATTAAAATAAAGTCATTAAAAAGAATAAAGAAATCTCAGGTGTTCAGGCAAACCCTACCCGGCCACAGAATCCGACTGGAGCCCGGGCATAAATGATACCAGATTTGGTTCAGACTCATGGAAATATTTTAGTTTTTTTTTTTATTTTTTGGGGGGTGCTGGAGTTTAGGGGTGATGAGGATGAGGGAGAGGAGAAAACAGGAAATGTAAGGGATTCTGGAATTTGAAATGTATAAGGAAGTCAAATAACCGCCCCAAATCAAAGCAGAAGGCAGTGGTGGCTGGAAGGTAAATTAAAGGGACCACCTGCGGAAAGGGGGGGCTGGAAGAAAAACACCCCGTTGGCACAAATAGAAACCACACATTTCTAAAAGCTTCCGTCAGCAGAGCGTTAACTGTGCAATGCCGCTTGTTCCAGGTTCCGATGTCTTGGCAGTCGTGGCGTGGAATCAGGCCAAGGCACATGCACCGGGCGGGTTGCTCCCTTTGCGATTTCCTGGCAGCACCTTTACTCCTGCGTGAGCAAGCTGCTGAGTGTGAAGGAAGCAAGGAGCTGGTGTCAATGCCCAGAAAACCAGTTGCACTTCCAACGCGAAGCCGTGTGCACACACTCGCTTGCTTTCCAAGAGAGCCAAGAGCGATTTCCACACCAATGCAAATATCCCGAGGATGAAAGAGAAAGGAGGCCACTCCGCTGGGCACATTTATCCACCAGCAAAAGTGATTTATCCACTATAGTTTATTATGTGGTTCCCATTTGGTATTTCTACTTTGGGCTGAATATTATCTTTCTTTCACAAGAGAGGTGGTGGGAACTCAGACAATTTGAATCATTAATAAGAACGCCTAGTATTTTTCAAGCATTTTCTTTTTTTTTAGTTTATTTTTTATTTTTGACAGGCAGAGTGGACAGTGAGAGAGAGACAGAGAGAAAGGTCTTCCTTTGCCGTTAGTTCACTCCCCAATGGCCGCCGCGGCTGGTGCACAGCGGCAGCGCACCGTGCTGATCCAAAGGCAGGAGCCAGGTGCTTCTCCTGGTCTCCTGGTGCAGGGTCCAAGCACCTGGGCCATCCTCCACTGCACTCCCAGGCCACAGCAGAGAGCTGGCCTGGAAGAGGGGCAACCGGGACAAAATCCGGCACCCCGACTGGGACTAGAACCCTGTGTGCCAGTGCCGCAGGCGGAGGATTAGCCTAGTGAGCTGCAGCCCCGGCTCAAGCATTTTCTATATACCAGACACAGTGCTAAGAATGTTATGGACCGGATCTCATGTATTTGTTAGCAAATCATCCTTCTTGGTCCATCCATTGAGGCTTTGGACCCTTTTGCATGGTGTGACTTCTCTCTTACCTCTTTGGTTGATTCCCCTCCTAGTTAGAACAAAATCCGAAGTCCTCATTATCAAATCCAAGGCTTACCATAATCAGTTCACAATGTCAAGCTATTTCCTGCCTAAAGACCTTCGTAATTCACTCTTCCTTCTCTCTCCAACATATTCACACGTGAACATCCCCCTAATTACTAATTTCTATTCATCCTCCACTTGTTGGAAGACCCATCACTTCTTTAAGGAGATGCTGCCTGAGCCTTCCATCTGAATTGGCTTGCCCAACATGGGCTCTCTAAACACCCTGTACTTTTCCCATAAAGCTCTTAGGTTTTTGTAAATCTTTATTTTTGGGGTTTCATGTTTCCAGCTGTCCATCTGGGACCAGGGACCAGGAGTCTTTTGTGTACCACTGTATCTTCATTATCTAGATGCTCTTGCACATAAGAATCTTTTCATAAGTATTTACATAACAAATAAAAACTATATTCATTACCAACCTGATTGGTTCACCTGGCTTTTCTTTGCCAAGATTTGTTAAAAAAAACAAACCAACACATATAGTTAGTTTTGTTTACTGAAAACAAAACCAAACTGTTAACTCCTTTTATCGTCCATTCAGCATTTGATGGGCAAAACTTGGATCCAGTTATCTAAAGGATACAAGGTAAAGCAAGAAAACTAGAATGCTACAAACTGTATTGCTTTCTATATTTGTCTCTGGTGCGCTGGTGACTGTTCCATAGCCAACTTTATCGTAAAGAAAAATGAGAAGAAGCCCATGTGTAGCATGCGCCTGTTGCTGTGGTGTAAACACTCGCCGCACAGGGGACTTCAGCCCTCAGGGTGACGTCCACTTGCAAAGAGGGGCACACACTCGGCGACTCCTGAGTACTGGTACAAGATGGCTGTCATATACAATCTCTGCACAACCTGATTCCACAGTGGGTTAAACCAGAGCTTCTCTAACCTGTGGCCCACAGCGAGGGCTCTGTGTGGGTGAGATACCCACCCCTTCTGCCTGGGCTTTGGTTGTCTCTGGGCAGAGTACATGTCCCAGAGTACGTGTTCAAGTATTATCATTTTTTTATGAGTTGAGTTCATGCAGAAACACTGTAAAGCACAATTCATGGAGTGGTGGTGAGGGACCAGCAGCACTCGGGGCAGCCGAGCCTCCTTCGCCCCCTTGTCATCCTCTGAAGACGTGGGGTGGCCCCCAGGTTCCAAAGGCTGCTCACCAAATCTCCACTCTCTGCCACCCATTCCTGTGGTGTGTTCCCCTTTAGATTCTTATAACTGTTCCAATGGATTTTTGATTTTGTTGCCTTGTTATTCTGTGTGCTTTCTTTTTTTTTTTTTCTTTTTAAAGATGTTGTTTATTTATTTGAAAGTCAGTGCTATGGAACGAGAGGGAGAGACAGAGACAGAGAGAGAAAGAGATGTCTTCCATCCACTGGTTCACTTCCTACATGGCCCCAAAGGTCAAGGCTGGGCCAGGCCAAAGCCAAGAGCCAGGAGCTTCATCCAGGTCTCTTACATGAGTAGCACTTGGGCTGTCTTCTGATGCTTTTCCTAGGCCATTAGCAGGGAGATGGATCAGAAGTGGAGTAGCCTGGACTTGAACCAGCACCCATGTGGGATTCTGGCATCAAAGGTGGCAGTTTTATCTACTAGGCCACAATGCCGGCTCCTGAGAACATTGATTTGAAATCAAATGTAGGCAGTAACAGAAGCCAAGATGAAAACGTACATGCCAAATATCAAAAAACAAGGGTGGTGTCATAAATGACTATGTTTTATATGAAGGAGTCAATAGACACCCTTGGAGATGGTTCAATAGGGAAGCAGAGAATAGTGAAGCAAACATTTTTCTACAGTTATGAAGGCACAGTAAAAAAAAAAAAAAAACAAGTAAAAGAAAAGGAGGGCATAGAATTTGGTTTTGAAGAGTAACACTTAGAAGGAGAAGGGGCCCCTTGGCTTTTATCGTAGGATATCCTGTGCTATTTCACTGTTATTGTTTTAGCTTGGATTTCCCTCAAGGTAGACTTGAAGCAGGGAGGGGTGGGAGGCAGGTTGTCTGTTGAGAGATGTAGGGTGCACCTGCCAGGGAGCAGGAAAAGTGGTACAGAGAAGTTAAGATAGGTTATCCTACTGGGCAGCATTTTGTTGCTTTGACTAAAATACCTGCAAGGCACCCTTAGGAAGGAAGAAGGTTTATTTCAGCTCCTTCTTGAAGGGCCATGTTCCAAGAAGGGCTGACCCCACTGGTCTGGAGTCTGGTTGGACTGGAGACTGGAGGAGGGCAGAAGGGTGGTCACCATGGCAAACAGGGAAGGGGGGAGAGAGAGAGAGAGAGAGAGAGAGGGCACAGCAGGCTTCTTTAGCCAGCTCTCTCTCTAGAGAGCTGCCTTCTGAGGTTAAGCCCCATGACATGGAGACTTCTCTCTGCCTCCCACTTCCCACCCCAAACCATAATTAGATCAAATATCTGCCCTTATTCTTCAACAGCTAACATTAATCCACTCACCATTCTCATAACACATTGTGGTTTCATTGCTGCATGAGTTTGGGAGCCAAATCCTGTTCACACCCTAACAGTTATGAAACCAGGACACCACAGTGGTCAACGAGAGCTAATCCCAAGAGGAAGTGGGAAGGAGTATGGTCCAAACATCTCATACTTATCCTACCTGGGGAGCAGGGGAACTAGGAGTATTTATCTACACAGTCCTATCAGTTACTGGCTGAGGGCCACTCCCAGGATGTCACAAGCTTCTTAGAACTTCTGGCCCACTGTTCAAGTGTGAGCAGAGCAGCCTGCTGTCACTCTAGGAAACAATTCCTGGGGCACAGGTGTATGGGGAGTGCCAGCCAGCAGTCACGGAGATCACATGGAAATGGTGAGTGTCCAAGGATATATATATAGGGTCTGATGTAGCCAGCATCTGCTAGCTAACCTGTGTGCATACTGCTTTGATATGATAGCAATTAAAGCAGCAAAATGTATGTTTAAATTTCTAGTGCATTCCCACATAAAAGTGCACATTGACTTTTGGGTATCAGCTAGTTGCTGGAAAACATGATACACAGACTTCTTTACATGTTTTCTACTGTGATCCTTATTACAGTCCTGTTGTATTTATTTATTGTTATCTGCTCCAGATAATGGGACACTGTTGATGCAGTTCATATGGATCAGTCCCGGATACAGAAATGTCACTGTAGGTGAGAGGAGAGGATGGTCTGGGTGGGGTGTAATGGATTGCCTGTAATAAGGTTGTCATTTCTCCAGCTTTCTCTATATCCATACGCTTGGTAATTCCATTTTGCCTCTTCTCCCATCAAAAAGTTGAGTCCAGAGCCAAGCAGTTAGCCTGGTGGTTAAGGCACCAGTTAGGATATCCAGGTTCCATTTTGGGTTCAGTTCCTGGCTCTGGTTCTCAACTCCAGGTTCCTGCTAATGTGCATCCTGGGAGGCTGAAAATGATGTCCCAAGTACTTGGGCCCCTGTCATCCATGTGGAAAACCCAGACTAAGTTCTTGGCTCATAGCTTTGTTCTGGCCCAGAGTTAGCTCTTCTAGGCATTTTTGGGAAGTGGACCAGAGAATGGGAGTGTGTATTCTCTCTCTCTTTCTCTCCCTGCCTCTTAATTTAAAAAAGAAAAATGTTGAGTCTATTTCATTCTTCTTTGAATTTGGGCTACATTTTGATTTACTTTGACAAATGGGACATAATGAAAGTCACATCATGCCATTTTCAAGTCCAAGCCTCATGAGGCCTTACACATTCATGTGTACTCTCACAGAATACTTCCTGCCACCTACAGAATTAGCCTTAATAATCTCCTAGAAGATGAGAGCCTACATAGAACCGAGAAGCAATCCCAATGGAGAACACAACTGACTGCTTTTGCTTGAGTGAGTTCTGCAGAAGATCCGCCCTGCTGAGCCCAGCTCAGATTGCTGGCTCTTAGAATCATGTGCTGAATAAATGCCCATGGCTTTGCAGCACTGGGTTTGAAGGTAATTTGCTAGTGACTGGTGGCCCTGGCAGTCTTTGTATTTGAATGGTCTTTCTTTCTCTTTCTTTCCTATTATGACAAAATTTGCTTCCACCAAGCAAATATAAACATATGCTTCACAACATATGTAATTGCTTATGTGGAAATTTCAGAGTTATGTCACATTTTCAGTAGGGGCAATGTGTCCCTGCACCAGATAGGAAGACATTGATTTGGGGGTTTGGACCCAGTGTAAGGTCATGCCCATCTTCCCTCTACACTTATGATTAAGGGGAAGGCTGAAGTTATGCAAATAGAAAATTTTCTGAAGGTGATAAATAAGAAGAGGAAAAGAACATGTGGCATGCCTACGGCTAGGTCTACTGCACTAATAGAAAGAGGAACAACCAGAGAGCTTTCAGATATGCATGTCTTTGATCTGTTGCTTTGATTTGCCTGGTGGTTGGAATGAGGTGCATCTGCTTGTTGATTTCATTAGCCACTAAATTATTTTTAGGGCCTCAAGCATCTAAAGTTGTGAATCTTTTTAAAGAAATATTTTATTTATTTGAAAGGCAGAGGGATGAGGATGGTGGTTCCTTTATCACTGATTCTCTCCCCAAATGCCTGCAACGTCTGGGGATACACCAGGCCAAATCCAGGAACCAGGAATTCAATCCAGACTCCCATGTGAGTGGCAGGGACCCAACTACTTGGGTCATCACCCCTTATCTCTTAGGGTGTGCCATAGCAGAAAGATGGGATCAGGAATGGAGCTGGAATTCAAAGCCAGGCACTCTGTTAATGGGATGTGGTCTTAACCACTGTATCAAATACCTGCCCCTAAAGTTGAGTATCTTATATTTGGACCAAGAGATAAAAGCATGACAGAATCCTCGCTCCTCTTCTCTGTACTAAGTCTACGAATGGCAAAGAGCTCTAAGTCCACATTATTCTCTTGGTCTTCATGCTATTGTAGGATTCTCATCGAGATCTAGAGAGAGAGGTTATAGCTGAACCAAGTCAAAATGTTTTGGTTGAAAATGAAAGCCATGGATAGTCAATCATTCACATGTCAAGCAGCTCGATGCTTGGGACCATCTGGGTAATCAATCATTGCTCATTTTTCATCTAGAAATTTTGGCAGGTGTACATCCAATCAAAAACAAGCAGAAACTGATCAATTCACCTTACAGCTTTGTGGAGTCCACACCCGTGAGACCCAAGTCATCCTACAATGTGAGATTTGCAAGGAACTCTCCTGCCATCTAAAGTGAGTTTTTTGTAGATAAAGAAGCAGAGGTCCACAGAAGAGCTGTATCCTGGCTAAGGGCTCACAGCTCCTTGATGATTTATCCAGGTTTATACATTAGTCTTCTTGGCTCCCATGTGGTAGTTTCCATTTCTCCCTTATTTAGAGGCAAGAGAAAACTTTTAAATTTGTCCCTCCACTGAAAAATAAATGACTACACATCCCTCAAGGATGGCTGCTCTCAGTTCATTTACACCACAGAAATACCTTATTCTGTGCTCTCACAAGTGCCAGGGGACTTCAAAACGTTTGCATAAAGTAGAATTAGCAGATAAGTTCACTTTGGCACAAACATTTTGAAATCTACGCCTATGCAGGATCTTAAAAAAATTGTGGAAATGCAAATAAAGAAAGATATGAATGATTTCAATTTTTTGCACCGAAATAAATTGATCTCCTAATTCCATTCTTCATAAAATCTTTGAAATAGCCTTTTACTTTCATTTTGGGCCATCACAATAATATATATAGTAAACACAGCGGCTAGTTGTAGCTAGCCTAACTTAGGGATATGTTTAAGTGATGGTATTGCAGCTGGAAAATGATACAGCTCGCCCTGGAAACCACATGTTTTCTTGGCATTTATTTAATTTTTTTCCAGATTTTGCTGAATGCTAGAAAAAACATTGGGAGCACATTTGCTCCCATATGTTTTTTTTTTTTTTTAAAAAAAGATTATTTATTTGAAAGGCACAATTACAAAGAGAGAGGGAGAGACATAGAGAGAGATCTTAAATTGGCTGGTTCACTTCCAAAATGATTCCAAATTCCTAGGGTAAGGCCAGACTGAAGCCAGGAGCCAGGGGCTTCATCTAGGTCTCTTACATGGTGGCAAGAGTCCAAGTACTTGGGCCATTATCTGCTGCTTTCTCAGGTGCCTTACCAGAGAGCTGGATTACAAGTAGAACAGTCAGGACTCGAACCAGAGCTCACAGGGTATACTGGTTTTGTAGGAAAGAGCTTAACCTGCTATGCCCATATATCTTAAAGACAGTAACAGGGATAAGTGTTGTGTTGTAGCAGGTTAAGCTACCTCTTGGGAATGTCTGGATCTCTTATCAGAACTTGCTACTCCTTACTATTCCACTTCCAATCCAGCTCCCTGCTGATGCTCCATGGAAGCAGTGGTCGGTGGATCAAGTACTTGAGTTCCTGCCACCCAGGTAGGAGACCCAAATGGAATTCCCAGCTCTTCGATTCAGCTTGGCACAGCCCCAGCCCCAGCTGTTGTGGATGGAAGACCTCTGCCAGTCTGTCTACCTCTTTCATCACTCTGCCTTTCCAATAAGTAATTATTTTTTTTTAAAGTCAGTAATTGGTGCTTTACCTCTGTATCAGTCAGCTTTGACTAGGTCATGCTGCAGTAACAAACAAGTTCAAGTACCTGAAGCTTGAAATGGATTGTCTCAGCTCTTCTAAGCATCCTTATCATCTCATTCCAAGATTTAGGCTGATGACGTGACCCAGAACGAGTCCTGGACACAGTGTTTGCTCTATTACTCTTCTAACCAGTCCCAGAGATCTGAGTTCTTAGAGGGAGAAAGGAAGTAAAATCATAAGAAAATGATGCCCCAGAGGTAGAAGCAAAAAGCACTCTAAGAGCTCAACTAAGACAGTTTCACTAGTTACAGTGGTAGGAAGAGAAAGGGGCTGGTTTGCATTTCACACAAGGGAGAAAAGAACCATTGTTCTGTGTGTGAGTGTGAGCCGGCTGGGTATTGGATTTGAATTCTTTGTTATATCCTCTGGCAAGAATTCAGCGGGCCTCTTACTTCTTCCTGTCGGATCCTGAAATGGAGTATAGTCCTGGAATTCCAATACTGCACGCCCAACCCAAGGCCCAGACAGCTCTGAAAATGGTCACTGCGCAGCAGCCAATGTTAAATCTCTCTTGCCCTTGGCTATTTTAAATCATCTCCCCACCGTAGCCAGGGAACACAGCAGACAACTTTATTGCCACATTCCCTGCCAATTTAATTTTTGTAAATCATATCCCAGCCCTTTTGATTGCCTAGTGTAACAGAATTTTTTTTTTTTTTAAAGTGAGACTTTGAACCAGGGCTTGTGGGGATCACACCCTGATGCAGTTGGGAGAGGCGGGGACAGGAGTCATTATGAGTTGATTCTACTCACATTTTGCTGTGTTTGGATGCTACTCGTAATTATCATGCTGATTATGATAGCCTGACATGGGTGATTCTGTGGAATCTGAAATACCACATGCCCAGTGTTAGCCCAGACAAGAAGGGGGAAGCCAGCAGAGAGGGATCCATCAGAATCTATTTGATCACTCTAGTGCGACTGCAAGATATCTGAAATGGATTTAATAAAACCCTCCATATTCGGAGTCAATGCAGCATCAAGATGGCTCTTCAGTTTATACATTTATTTTCAAAATGGCTTTTTTTTTTTTACTGAATTACAAAAGTCACAGTAAATACAGTAAAAAATGTTAAATGCAGGTAAATCACAAAAAGGAAAAACCAAAGCACACTAACTCCTATAATCCAGTAATACGGTGGTTTTTGGTATAAGTACCTTGAATCAGTGACTTTCTGTATGTGTATGCACATTCAAATATATTTCTTTTTAAATATAGTTCATTTTCTGATGCCAACAAGAATTCGTCTTCAAAATGACTTTTTATGGCTGCAATAGAAATGTATTGATCAGCCCTCTCTATTGTAATACATTTATGTTCAATTTCGTTTTTCCCGGTTATAAGCAACAGTGCAATAAATACTTTTAGGTGAATTTTTCCATCTATTCATGATTGCTTGAAGATAAATTCCACATTTCTCAGCACATAAAATTATGCTTTAAAGAGCTGGGATACCAGGGGCCAAATCGCCCATCAGAACAATTTAAGAAGTGTTTGAGGACGCCAAGCCTGCACCGCAGAGTGTCTTCTGCTGTATTCAACCTGGTAACTTGCGCATGGGAAAATCAGACTTTTTGTCAATTTTCCTCTGGTGAAGCTAAAGTTTTTATAGCAACTGGTGTTTTTGCTTTTGTAAATTTTCTTTTTGAGTCTTTGCTCATTTTATTACTGGATCACGCATGTTTCCACATGGATTTTTTCTAAAATTTATTTATTTATTTATTTGAAAGGCAGAGTTACAGAGGAAGGGGGTGGGGGGGAGACCTATTGGTTCACTCCCCAAATGGCTGCAATGGCCAGAGCTCCGCCGATCCGAAGGCAGGAGCCAGGAGCTTCTTCCAGGTCTCCCACATGGGTGCAGGGTCCCAAGGACTTGGGCCATCTTCTACTGCTTTCCCAGGCCATAGTAGAGAGCTGGATCAGAAGTGGAGCAGTTGGGCTCAAATAAGTGCTAATATGGGATGCCAGCGCCACAGGCAAGTGGGTTTACCTGCTACACCACAACATGGGCCCCATCCATATGGGTTTTTTAATTCAAAGATTTATTTATTTGAAAGTCAGAATTACAGAGAGAGGAAAGACAGAGAGAGAGAGAGAGAGAGAGAGAGAATGAATTGATCTTCTACCCGCTGGTTCATTCCCCAAATGATTGCAATGTCCAGGGTTGGTGAAGCCAGGAGCCAAGAACTTCATCCGGGTCTCCCACATGGGTGCAGGGGCCCAAGCACTTGGGCCATCTTCTGCTGTCTCAGGCAGCTGAATTGAAAGTGGAACAGCCGGGACTCGAACCAGCGCCCATATGGGATGCTGCATTGCAGACCTTCTAAGCTACAGCAACAGCCCCAACTGTATGGATTTTTTTTAAAGACTCATTTATTTATTTGGAAGTCAGAGTTATAGAGAGAGAGGGAGAGACAGAGAGAGATCTTCCACCCACTGGTTCACTCCTCCAGATGGCTACAAGTGTCTCCTGTGGGTGGCAGGAGCCAAACACTTAGAGCGTCTTATGTTGCCATCCCAGGCACATTAGCAGTGAGCTGGATCACAAGAAGAGCAGCCAGGACAGGACAGGCAGCTTTACCTGCCACACCACAATGCCCATGGCCCCAACCATGTGGGTTTTTAAGGACTCCTTGCGAGAGTTGATGAACAACAATTTGACTGATTCATGAATTCTTAGGGCACATCCTGCCCAGCTCCTTCAAAACTGTCCTGTTTGCTCTCCAGGCCTTTGGCAGATCATGTGAGTGCTGTAAATGTGCATGTGTTTGTCTTTTTTGCTGTTGTGCATACTGTATTTTGGTGGTACCCCACCAGGGATGATTTGTGCCCTGCAGGGGAAACTTTTGGATGTTATCAATTGACAAAGGAAGGATGCTGTCAGCACCCACTGGTTGGGTGCCAGGGGGCTGCTAAACATTCTACTAGGCTCAGGACTGCCCCGCAATGATGATCTGGTTGCATGATGCCATTTGTGCTGAACCTGCAGACTCTGAACTAAATGCCTGGAGAAGTCACTGCTAAAAGTAAACAAGTTCACCATGAGATGTCTGAGTTTTAGTCATTTTTCAACACCCTGCCTGCTGCGTGTCAAGGCTAGTCCTTGACCACAGAAAAATGTCTGCTACCTAATTACCTTTAGGATTTTTTTTGAAAGGTAGAGTACAGAGAGGCAGGGGCAGAGGCACAAAGAGAGAGGGAGAGAGAGAGGCCTTCCATCCACTGGTTCTCTCCCCAAATGGCCACAATGGGTGGGGCTGCACTGATCCAAAACCAGGAGCCAGGAGCTTCTCCCGGGTCTCCCATGTGGGTGCAGGGGCCCAAGGACCTGGGCCATCTTCCACTGCTTTCCCAGGCCATAGCAGAGAGCTGGATCGGAAATGAAGCATCTGGGACTTGGACCAGCGCCCATATGGGATGCCAGCGCTGCAGGCAGCGGCCTTACCCGCTACACCACAGCGCTGGCCCCCATTTATGTGTTTTCTATTTCCTGTCAATACCCTTCACATGACTCCATATTTTACACTGTCTTCATCTACAGTCCTTACTGTTTCTTAATGTTCTGTAGAGGCTTTGTCTCTTACTCCTGTTTTCTAGTAATCTCAGATTTTTCTTCACTTCTGTAGAGCAGTACAGCTTCTCAGTGGCCATTCCCTATTTCACAAGCCCATCAAATTTAATTATATTGGACAACAAGGCATGTATTCTTCTCAGCTCTCTTACAGCCCCTGAAATGAGCCATCTTCCACTGTGGACCCTTCCTCACTTTCTGGTTTTGGCTGCTTCCTGCTTGTCTCCTTTATGCTTGTGCAGTTAGCCATAATGTTAGCTTCCTGGAAGTGGGCGGGGTTGTGTTGAGAATTCCACCAAGGACATTTTCTTCTGTATCTTGAGTGTCATTCCATGAGTTCCCACCTCTGCCACGGTGAGGGAATATCCTTTCCCTTTGAGAGGCTGTGCCTCTGCTTCCGGATCATCACCTTGCAATTGGTATGGTCTTTATTGCTTGCAGATGAACAAAAACTTAATTAGCCATGTGTTACTTAGACAGTGGAGCCATATTGGTCTCTTCTAAGATGATGGTCTATAAAAAAGTTAGAAATAAGTGAGGAACTCTGTCTACCCAAATGCCTACCCTTTCTATTCTAGATTTCTGGTTTTTCAACTGCAGCTTCGCTATATGTTACACTTAAGAAGATGCCGACAAACAGTTTCTATGAAAAACAGTATGGCATTTCCTCAAAAAATTTAAAAATACAATTACCATATAATTCAAAAATTCTACTTCTAAGCATATATCCCAAACACTTGAAAAGAAAATGTTGAACAGATGCTTGTATCCTCATATTCATAGCAGCATTAGCAACAATATCAAAAAGATGGGAACAGCCCGGTGTCTATCAAGGGATCAATGCATGAACAAAATGTGGTATGCTCATTATGGAATAGGATTCAGACTTAAAAATGAAAAGGAAGAAAATTCTTATTCATGCTACATCAGGGGAGAATCTCAAGCACAGGGTGTTATGTGAAATAAGGACAGAGATCATTCACTTCCATTTACTCAAACACCTCGAGTAGTCAAATTCATGGAGACAGAAAATAGAATGTTAGTTACTGGGCTTGGGGAAAGAAGAAACAGGGAATTGTTGTTTAATGGATGAAGCATGATTTTGATAAGATTGAAAAATTCTCTGATACAACTTACAAAACTGACTCACAAAGAAAGCAAAAGCCTAAATAGCTCCACATCTATTAAATGAACTGAAATTGTAATAATGAGAATTAAAAAAAAAAACCTCTCAAGGCAAAGACTCTGGAGGTTTAGATAGATTTGTTAGTGAACTCTATCAAATTTTAGGAAAGAAATAACACCATTCATATGCAAACCTTTTTGGAAAACAGAACAGGAGAATAACTTCACAAATATTTTATTAGGGTTCTATTACACTAACATGAAAAACTGACAAAGATATTATAAGAAAAGGCCATTAGAGACTATTATCCTTTGAAAATATATTATCCTCTATAAATATAAATATATATTACCAAATATAACTAATGATATATCAAAACATCAATATATGGGCAAGTGGATATTGATCTCAGCCATGCATGGATGGCTTAAATGTTCCAAAATTGATTGACATAATTTGCCACATTAGTAGAATGGAGATGTAAAACCATTTCATCTTGGTTTTGTTTTGTTTTTTGAGAGATAGAGTTATAGACAGTGAGAGGGACAGACAGAGAAAGGTCTTCCTTCTGCTAGCTTCCCCAACTGGCTGCAACAGCTAGAGATGCACCAATCCAAAGCCAGAAGCCAGGAGTTTCTTCCAGGTCTACCACATGGATGCAGGGGCCCAAGGACTTTGGCCATCTTTTACTGCTTTCCCAGGCCATAGCAGAGAGCTGGATTGGAAGTGGAGCAGCCGGGACTAGAACCGGAGACCTTTTGGGATGCTGGCGCCACAGGTGGAGGCCTAACCTACTGAGTCACAGCACTGGCCCCCACATAATCTTGTTTTTAGATACAAAAATCTCATTTGGCAGGATTCAGCACCCACTAATTAAAAACAAACAAACAAAAAAAACAGTCACCATAAACTAGGGATAAAATTGAATTTACTCAACCTGATAAAAAACATCATATTTAATTGTGAAATAATAAGCCCGCTCCTCCTATGACAAATAAAAAGTCAAATTTGTTCATTCTCCCTATTGTTTTTTTTATCATCGTAATTAATGGTTGAGCCAGTGAAAAAAAAGGCAAGAAGGATAAAAGACTGGAGGAAAAGAAATAAGTGTGTCTATTCCTAAATAAGATTATTATATATAATGAAATATATACATATCATAAGTGAATTTAGAAAGGTTACAATCCATGACATCCATGTAAGAAAACCATCCATCTTTATTTTAGCCACAGAATTAAAACACAGGAAATACACATTTGGTCAATTGCTTTTTTTGCATAGGTGCCAGATCAACTCAATGGTGAGTAGGAATTTTTTTAAATTATGCTGAAACAAGTAGATACAAGTGTAAGAGGGGAAAATGGAGCTTGATCCTTTCACCATCCCACACACAAAACTTGATTTGAGGTGTATGTATCGTTGCCATATCAACAGAAACATACATTCAAACATATGGAAATTCTAGAAAAAACATAGGGGGATGCTTTAGTGACTTGGGATCGATAAAAATAGCTTCAACAGGACACAAAAGAATAGAATGAAAATTTAACTTTATCATAATGTAAAATGTCCACTGACCTTTTTTCTTTATTAGTTTTGGTTCAACTTTTATTGTATTTCACTTCTTTGTGGCTAGCACTTTTTTTTGACAGGCAGAGTTAGTGAGAGAGAGAGACAGAGTGAAAGGTCTTCCTTCCATTGGTTCACCCCCCAGATGGCCAGTACGACTGGCGCTGCGCCAATCCGAAGCCAGGAGCCAGGTGCTACCCCCTGGTCTTCCATGCAGGTGCAGGGCCCAAACACCTGGGCCATTCTCTACTTATTTCTCCGGCCATAGCAGAGAGCTGGCCTGGAAGAGGAGCAACCGGGACAGAATCCCGGTTAATCACTAGATTAACCTAGTGAGCCATGGCGCTGGCCTGTGGCTAGCACTTTGCCCTAATAGCTCCCCAACCACTAACCTTTCCCCCATGAATTTTCTCTCTCTCTCTCTCTCTCTCTCTCTCTCTCTCTTTCTTTCTTTCTTTCTCTTGCTCAAGATAGGGGTATTCGTGCTAATATTTTTACCTACATTATCTTCTGGCTTAGGTGTCCCCTATGTCCAGTTGCTTAGAGTAACATGCATGTAGCTCTCAGCAGAGTCTCAGTTTCTCACCTGCTGAGAATTCTTTACCTATTCCTACGGATCCACTGTCAAGTTCATTGGTAAACATTTTCTTTAGAGGAGCGTGTGAAATTCCAGTGTGCATTTCATCTGACACCTCTGAGGTTCTGAAATGTTAGTTTGGAGAAGCATGTGACAAGGATGGTAAATAGGCGCGAGTTGAAAGAAAAGCAATAAAGATAATTAAGTGACTCTGAGTATTGATTTATGGAAGACGATTGAGGCATTAATATAAACCACATTTCTTTCCTGAACACTGCTAATAGAATAAACAACCGCAGGAGAAAGACATCTGTGGGTGGTATCAAGGGTGTCATTCCAAGTTTTCAGAAGGAATTTAATAAAAAAAAATATTTAGGCTGAATAGCCAGAGAAAGTTCCAGTTAATGGAGGGCCTGGGGCATGGCAGGACTCTCCTAAAGACAGAAGTTGGCGGTCACATACCTGAGATCCTGGGATCAAACAAAACCCAGGGCTGCTTACCACTGAGCATCCCACAGAGACCAAGGATGTGAGAGGTGTTCTCTCCACCTTTCTCTCATTTTATTCTTTATTCACAGTGGCTATGAATACAGAGAAGAGGAATAAGCTCTATGGGGTTTTTTTTTTTGTCTTTAAAACAATCAGTCATCTGGAGAGATGGAAATTAAGTGGTATTCTAGTATAATAAAGATGAAGCTAGTGATTAATTTTCTAGCCCACACCTGCTACTCATGTGAGAGACCTAGATGAAGCTCCTGGCTCCTAGCTTTGGCCTGGCCAAGCCTTGGCTATTGCGGCCAACTGGGGAATGAACCCGTGGAAAGAAGATTCTCTCTGCTTCTCCCCCTCCCTCTGTAACTCTGACTTTCCAATAAATAAATAAACCTTTCCAAAAAATAAAATATATTGGATCTCTATGTGCCCTCCTGTCCCTCTAAGCTCACATCCTGGTCAACCACCATAGCCTCTTCTCTGACTAGGGATGAATTCAAAGAAACCTGACAAATGACCACATTTCTACACCTGCAGCCTGCAACATGTTCATTCAGGATAACCAGAATGAAGGCACCTTTTTAGCCAAGGTAATCTATCTATTGTCCCCTTTGCTTTGTGTGCATCCATTCCTCTTTTGCTTTTCCTTTTTTTTTTTTTTTTTTTGGAGGGGGGAGTTGCCTTCCCCTGATGTCTCTTATGTTCAATGCCTGATGATTTCTCTCCCATCTTGTATTCATTTAGAGCAACTCACTAATTTGGTCATTTAGCCAGTTCGTTGTGATTCTATTGAGTGTCTGTTACTAAGCCAGACATTGTGCTAATTCCAAGGGGACATCCACAAGAATGAAGTGAGCTTCCTGCCTTCTAGACCCACACACGAATGTTGGTATACGCCGATTGCTATGGTTTGAATATCATTTGGCTCCTGAGCTCATACAGGACTTGAAAGGCTAAAGTCGTAACTTAAGGGTGGTAAGTGGGTGGAAACTCGGTGGAATTTTGGTGCTGGGTTGGTGGTCCTAGCTGGAGGTTCTCAGGTCTTTGGGGGTGTGCCCCTGGAAGGTAATTTTCACCAGTGGCTTGGTTACAAAAGCCTGAGTCAGGTCCAAGGATTTTCTCTGCCTCCTGGCTCACCGCATGAGTCTCCCTTCACACCGGCTCCACCACTGCCATCCACCACCCTCTCGAGAAGCCAACCCAATCCTGCACTGTAAGCCTATAAAACCATGAGTCAGAACACTCCTTTTCTCCTTATAAAGATTAGATCTCTCAAGCATTCCAGATGAAGCTGGTTCACAAACCTGGCTGCTCCACAGACTTACCTGGGTACTTGAAAACAGTAGCAGGATCAGTCCCAGATCTGCATCTCACCATGCTTCTACTGTGTTCTTTAAAAAAAAAAGATTTCATTTATTTATTTGAGAAGTAGAATTACAGACAGAGATAGGGAGAGACAGAGAAGGGTCTTCCATCCACTGGTTCACCACCCAAATGGCTCTAATGGCCAGAGCTGGGCTGATCCAAAGCTGGGAGCCAGGAACTTCTTCCAGTCTCCCACGCAGGTGCAGGAATCTAAGCACCTGGGCCATTCTCCACTGACCTCCCAGTGGAGAACGGGACTAGGACAGGGAGAGGGAGAGGGAGGTGGGGTGGGAGGGCGGATATAATGGGAAGAATCACTGTATTCCTAAAGTTGTACTTACGAAATTTGTACTCATTAAGTAAACGGTTTCTTTGGGGAAACAAAATTAACTTATAATTTATTCCAAATAAAAAGAAGCAGATGTGAAAATTCACCATCAGCAAAGCATTTAGAGACAAGTTTTGCCATTCTATTTCTTAAAATTTATGGTAAAACAATGTTAATAAAGTTAGGATAACAATTTAGGAACTAATAGAACAGTAGGATAGAGACCTCAGAAAGTTATTATTTTTTTTTTAAAGATTTGTTTTATTTATTTGAAAGATAGAGTTAGAGAGAGGTAGAGACAAAGAGAGAGGTCTTCCATCTGCTGGTTCACTCCCCAGTTGGCCACAACAGCCGGAGCTGCACCGATCTGAAGCCAGGAGCTTCTTCTGGGTCTCCCACGTGGGTGCAGGGTCCCAAGGACTTGGGCCATCCTCCACTGCCTTCCCGGGCCACAGCAGAGAGCTGGATCAGAAGTAGAGCAACAGGGACTAGAACCAGTGCCCATGCGGGATGCTGGCATTTCAGGCCAGGGCTTTAACCCACTGTGCCACAGTGCCGGCCAGAGACCTCAGAAAGTTATCAACCCACACGTGGAAATGCAGTGTAACAAGTGAATAAAGAAATGTTTTACTATTTAATAAGCACCGCACCAAAAAAAAAATGGGTACTCAAAAGCCAGAAAATCCAACCAGCTCCCTATTTCATATCCTGCACAAAATTAAATTCCAGCTGGAGAGGTGTACAAGATATGAAAATGGAAATCATAAAAGTTTTAGGAAGAGAGAATAGGGAACAGAGGAGCTGATCTGGACCGTGGGAAGATACCAGAAGAACAAGGGAGGAACCACATTCCCATGGGACTGTTGGAGAGAAGTTTTCCATGGGAAATCTACAGAAAGAAGAGAGACTCATGGATCGGTGAAGACTGTGCACTCACACAGCAGCTAGCAGAATGCAACCAGTGACTCCCACAGCTGGCAGAGATGCCACCTTCTTAGATGGAGGTGAGAGGAGTCTGTAGCAGCCTGTGCACCCCTAGTGACTTCGTCTGAGGGAGGACCTTGTGTTCTCCACTGACACTGAGTTCAGCCTGATGAGCTGGGGGGCGGCAGGGTGTCCACCTAACCCTGTGCAGAGAGGACACGTAGATTTCCTCCCCTTCCTCACCAAGGCGCCCAGCAACCAGTGAGGAGCAAGTGCCACCGTCCCAGAATAAGGCGATTGAAGGCTGCTGCAGGTCGAATGGATTTTGCTAGGGAGAGAAATGTGTGGACTCCAGCTAGCTTGAGTCAGACTGGAGAGTAGGGAACAGAGCAGGTGCCTACTTAGTTCTGTGAAGGGAGGGCACGTTGCTCCCCTCCTCTCACCCAGCCAACCTCTGTTAGACAAGTGGCTGACTCTGGGAACAGGGTTGCTCTCTCTATGGGTGGAGGCTTGCAGGGCAGGGGTGGATCCCCTGCCCTCTGTGACTACATGACAGGACAGGAGACTGAGAAGGTGTGGGGTGGGGCTGGGTCTTTGGAAAATCACTGGATCTGCCTCCCGAGTGCTGGGGTGGACTACTGGGGAGGGCTTCATGCTCACACACTGTGCATGTAGATTCTTTGTTTGCTCTATGTGCCTGAGTAGCTGGGTATATGGACACTGTGGGCTCACCCTGGGCAACGGGTTCCCCTCAGTAGAGAGGGGCTGGGGTTGTGAACACACCAACCAGGGTGATTAGACCCTTGGTCTCCTGCATGATAGAAATCTACCACGCCCAACTTGGGTGTCACTCTGGACCTTGCCCCACCCCCGAGCTCTGGCCAGAGCCCCCTGAACCCACCTAGCATACACTTCTGGATACCTTCTGAAAGGCTAGGACTCCACTAAGCCACAGAGGGACATTTCAAATAGCAAAGACTTCAGAGGAGAGATCAGCAAGTTTTAACCCAGATGAATAAAAATGAATGTGGAAATACGAGAAACATGAACACGGAAGACATGACACCCCCAAATGAGGCACATCACTACTTGTGAAAACAAGTAGACTGATGAAATGTCTGAAAAGGAATTCAAATGAATAATCATAAGATTATTAAAACAAAGAGAAATAAATAGATGATTTAATAAATTTTTACATGACCTGCTTGAACAATTCTGTCAGGAGATAGAGATATTAAAGAGAAATCAAACTGAGATTAAAATTGAAGAATTCAAAATTTCAAATAAAAAAGTGGAAAGTCTTAATAGATTTAGTGAGGCAGAAAAGATATTCAAACTAAGAGACAAATTTTTGAAAATAGTCAGACTAAGAAAAATTAATAAAACCAAAAACAGGGTCTGAGGTCTATGGGATGCCATCACAATGCCTTAGAAAACTTATTCCGTGAAATAACAGCAGAAAATTTCTCTAATCTGGGGAAAGATATGTATATCCACATACATGAAGCCCATAGAACCTCTAATAGGCATGATCAGAAAAGATATTCACCACAACACATTACAAACATTCAAAAATTTTCAAAAATCCTGAAATATGCCAGAAGAAAATGCCAGATTACCTTTAAAGGATTGAAATTCACTTGACAGTAGATTTTTCATCAGAAACCCTACAGGCTACGAGAGAATGGAGGTATATATTCCAAGTCTGAAAAGAAAAACATTTGTCAGCCCAGAATACTGTACCCAGCGAAGCTCTCATTTATAAATGAAGGTGAAATAAAGACCTCCCAAAACAAACAGAAATTGAAAGAATGTGTCACTGCCTGGCCAGCCTTACAAATGATACTTAAGGATGTACTATATATGGAACTAGAGAAAGAGAGCCAGCACCAAGAAAGAATATGAAGGCAGAAAATCTCCCTGTAGAAGTGCAAAGGAGATCTGAAACAAACAATAGAAGTATTTATGGGAAAACGGCAAGATGAAGATGTTACTTATTAATAATAACCTTGAATGTAAATGCCCTGAATTCTCCAATTGAAAGATACAGACCGGCTGAATGGATTAAAAAACAAGAACTATCTAGTGGTTGCCTAAAAGGAGCACATCTCATCAACAAAGATATATGCAGACTGAGAGTGAAAGAATGGAAAAAGATATTTTATGCAAATGGGCATCAAAAAGGAGCAAGAGTAGCCACGCTAATATCAGACAACAAAAGCTGTTAAAAGCGACAGAAAATAGCATTATGTAATGATTAACAGATCAATGCAACAGGAAGATGTGATTATAGTAAACGTATATGCACCCAATGCTGGAGAACCCAGATATTTAAGCATATGTTAATAGATCTGAAGGGAGACTTCGGATCAAATACAAAAAAATAATAATGTGAGACATCAACACCTCGCTTTTATCAACGGACAGATCAACCAGACAGAAAATCAACAAAGAAACAACAGAGCTAATCTACCCTATGAACCAAATGGACCTAGTTGGTATCTACAGAACATTTCATTCCACAGCTGTAGAATACACACTCTTTTCATCAGGGCCTGGAACTTTCAATAGAATAGACCATATGCTAGGCCATAAAACAAGTCTCAACAAATTTTAAAAAATTGAAATTGTACCATGTATCTTTTCTAACCACAATGAAATGAAGCTGGAAACTAGCAACATGAGAAACTCGAGATTATATTCAAACTGAACAACATGCTGCTTAATGAACAGTGGCTCATAGAACAAATCAAGAAGAAAGTCATAGAAATCCTAGCCATAGAAATGAAGGAAGATGACAACATAACGTATAAAAATCTATAGGATACAGCAAAAGTAGCGTTAAGAGAAAAGTTTGTAGCAGTTGGTACCTACATCAGGAGATTGGAAAAGCGTCAAATAAGTGATCTAACAGTGCATCTCGAGGACCTAGAAAAAATAAGAACAAACCAAACCCAAAACAAGTAGATGGAAATAATTAATAAAAATTAGAGAAGAAATAAACGAAATTAAAATAAAAAAAAAACATACCAAAAGTCAGTGCAATGAAGGGTTGGGTTTTTTTTTTTTGAAAAAAAAAGGATAAACTTTTGGCTTAATTAACCAAAAAAATAGAAAGGGATAAGACCCAAATTAATAAAACTAGAGATGAAAACTAGAGATGTTAAAGTGGATACCACAGGGGGGGAAAAAACATCATCAAGAATTGCTACAAACAGCTATATGCCAAAAAATTGGAAAATTTAGAAGAAATAGATAGATTTATGGCCACAGACAGTTTAGCAAAACTGAGGCACAAAGTCATAGGAAATCTAAGTAGACCAAAACCTGAGCTGGAGATTGAATCAGCAATAAGAACCCTACCAACAAAGAAAAGCCCAGGACCAGATGGTTTCATTGATGAATGCTAGCAAACTTTTAAATAACTAATTACATTTTCTTCTTACATTATTCAAAACAATTGAAATGTGGGGAATCTTCCCAAACTCCTCCCATGAAGCCAGCATCACTTTAATTCCAAAAGCAAAAAAGATATAACAATAAAAAAGTGTTAGAGACCAATATCCCTGATGAACATAGATGCAAAAATCCTCAACAAAATACAGCTAATCAACACCTAAAACATATCAAAAAACCATCCACCTGAACCGAGTGGGTTTTATTCCTGGGATGCAGGGATGGTTCAACACACAGAAATCAATAAGCGTGGTAAATTACATTAACAAATTAAATAATAAGAATTATATGGTTATCTCAATGGATGAAGAAAAATCATTTGATAAAATACAACCATGCTTTCATGATACAAATTGGGTATAGAAAGATCATTCCTCAACACAATTAAGGCAATATATGACAAACTCACCGGCAGCATTATTCTGAGTAGGGAAAAGTTGGAAGCATTTCCACTAAGATACAAAATCAGACAAGAATGCTCACTCTCACCAATGCTGTTCAGTATAGTTCTGGAAATTTTAGCTGGGGTCATTAGGCAAGAAAAAAACATCAAAGGGTTATCAATGGGAAAGGAGGAAGTCAAAATATCTGTTTACAGATGATATGACCCTGTACATTGGGCCACTAGGAGACTATTAGAATTCTTAAGAGGACCAATGGAATAGATTAAATATCCCAGAAATTAATCCACACGTCTATAACAAATTGATCTTTGACAAACCAATCTTTGAAGAAAGGACAGTCTCTTCAACAAATGGTTTTGGGAAAATTGGACCTCTAATACAGATGTATGAAACAAAACCCCTACCTTTCACCCTATACAAAATCAAGTCACAATGGGTCGAAGATCTAAACTTAAGACTTGAAATCATCAGGTTACTAGGGGAAAACATTGGGGAAACGCTACAAGGCACGGGCATAGGCAAACACTTCTTTTTAAAATTTTTTTTTTAATTTTTTTATTTGACAGGTAGAGTCACAGACAATGAGAGAGAGAGACAGAGAGAAAGGTCCTCCTTCTGTTGTTTCACTCCCTAAATGGCTGCAGCGGCCAGCGCTGCGCTGATCCAAAGCCAGAAACTAGGTGCCTCTTCCTGGTCTCCCATGTGGGTGCAGGAGCCCAAACACTTGGGCCATCCTCCACTGCCCTCTCAGGCCACAGCAGAGAGCTGGACTGGAAGAGGAGCAACCGGGGCTAGAACCCGGCGCCCACATGGGATGCCAGCACTACAGGCAGAGGACTAATCAAGTGAGCCATGGCGCCAGCCCCAGGCAGACACTTCTTGGATTAGATCCCAGAAGCACAAGCACCAAAAGTAAAATAACCAAATTGAATTAAATCAAGCTAAGAAGCTTCCACACAGTGAAGGAAACAGCAAAGTGAAGAGGCAACTGACAGAATAAGAGAAATGTTTGCAAATTATACATCTGATACAGGAATAACATCCAGAACATATAAGGAGCTCAAGAAACTCAACTCAAAAAAATAAGCAATCCAGTTAAGAAATGAGTGAAGGGTATGAACAGGCATTTTTAAAGATGAAATACGAATAGCCGACACATGAATAAAACAGTCAGGATCACTATTCATCAGGGAAATGCAAATAAAAACCACAATGAGGTTTCACTTCACCCCCATTAGAACAGCTATTATCCAAAAATCAAAAAATAACAAATGCTGGCAAGTATGTGAACAAAATGTACCCTAATGCATTGGCTGGTGGGAATTTAAAATACAACCATTACAGAAGATAGCACAGAGATTCTTCAGAAATCTTCAAATATTTCTACCATATGACCCAGTCATTCCACCCTTGGGAATTTACCCAAAGGAAATAAAATCAGCATATTAAAGGATCATCTGTACCTCCCTGTGTATAGCAGCTCAATTCACAATAGCTGTGATATGGAACCAACCCAGATGTCCATCATCTGATAAGTGCATGAAGTGATTGTGATACACACACACACACACACACACACTCATACACACCACTCGATGGACTCAGCAGTAAAAATAAATGAAATTCTGTCTTTCAGTAAAATGGATGCAATTGGAGACTATTATGCTTAGTGAAATAAGCCAGTTCCCCAAAGACAAACATCATGTTTTCTGATTTGTGGTAATTAATAGGTAAAGTACAAACAAAGTAATGTATATGAGCAAAATTGACATCTTGAGATTTGATTTTTTTTTTGACAGGCAGAGTTAGACAGTGAGAGAGAGAGAGACAGAGCGAAAGGTCTTCCTTTGATTTGTTCACCCCCCAAATGGCCGCTACGGCCAGCACGCAATGCCGATCCAAAGCCAGGAGCCAGGTGCTTCCTCCTGGTGTCCCATGTGGGTGCAGGGCCCAGGTACTTGGGCCATACTCCACTGCCTTCCCGGGCCACAGCAGAGAGCTGGACTGGAAGAGGAGCAACCGGGACAGAATTCGGCACCCCAACCGGACTAGAACCCAGGGTGCCAGCGCCGCAGGCGGAGGATTAGCCTAGTGAGCTGTGGCACCAGCAGAGATTTGATTATTATTTATATCCCTTGTCTGTACTCCCGAGGAACAGTGGTCTATCTGTATACTACTTGTTGAATTCTTTAGTTAGTAGAGGATTAAGCTTGTGTTATAAAGTGAAGTGAAAGTATGTCATTACGAAAGTCAAAAGAAAAATAAGAAAGGATGGAAGAGAGAGGAAGGGAGGGATGGAGGGAAGTATCACTATATTCCTAAAATTGAATATGTGAAATACATGAAATCTGTTCCCTTTATATCAATAAATAAATAACCCCACTTTTTTTGCTGTTAATAAACAGCAGCATTGCATTTATATATCTCTAGGAGTACTTGTCTCTAGATTTCAGTTGGTGAGATTATGACAGGGTCTAAGGGATTAGGCAGGTGTCATCATAATGGAAATTGCCACATTGTTATTCAAAATAATTTTATTAATTACTTCCATCACCAAGATGTAGGGTATGCATTTTCCCCACCTTCTTGTCAATTTTTTTTTATCAAGCTTTTAATTTTTGTTATTCTCTTGGGAGTAAAATGGTACACATTTGTTTGTTGTAGCTTCTGTTCCCTGGATTAAAAGCAATATTAGTATTTTCTGTATAGATTTACTTACCATTTAGGTTTCCTCTTCTGTTAAAAATTCCTTTTGAGGAACTGTTTATAGTTTGTATTTATTTGGAAAATTTTAAAATTCCTTAATACTATTTCTTTATCAGTTCCATGGGTTGAAGTCTATATGTCCAATTTATAAGCAAAAATAAATATATTCATACTACATTTCTTTTGCCTATTATCAGGTAGAAATCTTTTAATATTTAATTTAATCAAATATATACAATTTTTTATGCTTTGCATTTTTTCTCTAGGTTAAGAAATCCTGTCTTTCTTAAATCATAATGATAGGGGCCAGCGCTGTGGTGCAACAGGTTAACACCCTGGCCTAAAGTGCCAGTATTCCATATGGGCACTGGTTCAAACCTCAGCTGCTGCACTTCTGATCCAGCTCTCTGCTATGGCCTGGGAAAAGAGTGGAAAATGGTCCAAGTCCTTGGGTCCCTGCACCCATGTGGGAGAAGTGGAGGAGGCTCCTGGCTCCTGGCTTCAGATTGGTGCAGCTCCAGCCGTTGGGGCCAATTAGGGAGTAAACCATCAGATGGCATAGTAGCTAAAGTTGCCACCTACAATCCCAGCATCCCACATAAGGGTAGGTTTGTGTTCTGGCTGCTCCACTTCCTATCCAGCCCCCTGTTAATGACCTGTGAAAAGCAATGGAAAATGGCCCAAGTGCTTAGGCCCCTGACACCTATGTGGGAGACCCGGATGAAGCTTCTGGCTCCTGTCTTCAACCTGGCTCAGCCCTGGCCATTGCAGCCACTTGAAGAATGACACCAATGGATGGAAGATTTTTCTCTCTATCTCTCCTTCTTGCTCTGTAACCGTGACTTTCAAATCAATCAATCAATCTCTTTTTCATTATAAAAAAGCGTAGGAATGAAAAGGCCTAAAGATACATCAATGGAAGATTTGATAAATTGCATTGCATCCACAGGACACTGTAGAGCTCTTAAAATGAATGAATTTGATCTTCAAGTAGCAACCCAATTAAATCTTCTAAACATAATGTGGGATGAAGAATACAGTTTGTGGGAAGATAAATACAAGATGGCATTTTTATAGTGATAGAAAATTCACACACAGTATTTGATATTATTTGGGGACATTTCCGTAGACAGTAACATGGATGAGAATGACAGCAGTTATGGCCGGTAAAGGAGTGTTGGAAGAAGGAAATCGCTATGGTGGCTTCAGGTATATTTATAACATTTTATAAAGACATACAATAAAACACATGCAATGCAGCATTAGCACCCTTCTAATTGGGGTGTTGAGTGTATGTGTGCTTGTTCTTTGTTCTTCTCCAGATAGCATAATCAAAAATGCACTTGCCAAAAAAAATGGTGTCGTTATTTTCCATGTTCCCCTCAAGCATGTCAGTTTAATACTCATTTCTTTATAAAATTGAAAATGCCTTCTAGAACCTTTTTTTTTTTTTTTTTTTTTTGCCTGTGTCTCATCCCTTCTTCTCTAGTCTCATTAAGATGAAATATTCATGTGGTTGTCGAGCCAGTCAGTCACGGTGGGCCAATCAACAAATGTTAATCTGGCTCTGAAAAAACTTGCCGTGATGCTGCGCTGGCATGCACCTTCCACACCAAGGCTGATTGCCGCTGAGTGCTTTTATCATCATGTAAATGCATAGAGAGGCTGCTCCACGGAGATGAAAGACGAAGAAGCGTGTAAGCATAGATTAGCATCTCCTTTTACAATGTTTTAACTCTTACGGGATACCGTGCTTTGTACAATTACCACTCTATCTCTACCTCTATCTCTCTATCTGTCTCTATCATCTCTGTCTCTATCTCTATCATTTCTGTCTCTATTTCTATCTCTATCTCTGTATTTCTATCTCTATGTCTATGTCTATCATTTTGGTCTCTATCTCATCTCTGTCTCTCTCATCTTTATTTCTATCTCTATCTCTGTCTCTATCATCTTTATATCTCGATCATTTCTGTCTCTATTATCTCTATCTTTATCTTCTCTATCTCCTTCCTAAATATACAAATCAGAAATGTTCTTTCTATCGCTTAGGTTTGGAATGGTTGTTTTGTTACTATCTCTTGTATCCATCCCACCAATGAGACTCTTGAGGAGCTACCCTTGCGATTATTTCCATGGAAAATCAAGTGAGCAGGGTGGCTGACACTCTGCCTCTTTTCTTTAGGTGTTAACTACATTTAGTTAGAAATTGACTTGAAGGCAAGGTACAGAAAACTCTAAAATATTGCTACCTTCCTCTCCAGTGATAAGTTGCAAGGTATTCCTTTGGTATTCCCCAAAGTAGATTTACCCTCTAGATTTTATTGCCAATGATTGCTTTCCAGTTAGGAATTTTTATAAGTCACCTACTCAATATATGTTTCTTGTCCTTTCTGAAAAAAATGATTCCATCAAATAGGAGAGATTTGCATTGGTTTTACCTACAGGAAGCCTACAAGAATCTGAACGTTCTTACTTAAAACAGCAATCGTCTATATTTTTATACTGAGCTTTCATTTGAAGTATAATAATTATGTTCACCAAAAATTTGGAAAACAGAAAAATGAAGACAAAAATCTTCAACAGGAAGAGATATGTACTGATAATACCTTGGCATACTTCCCTACACTTTCCTACATTTCTGTGTATGTTTTTCAAGTATAAATCATCATACATACGCATATATACATTCAAAAGTACTTCAAAAGTTTGTGAAAATGAAATTAAAAGATAGATTTGTTTTGGTGCAGAAAATATGAAATCCAAGTTCAGAGAGTTCTTCAAATAGTTCATGGAAAGTGTGTATCATGGGAGGCTAGCTCTCTGTAGCTGTGGCTGCGGTGCCAGCGTCCCACACGGATGCCGGTTGGAGTCCTGGCTGCTCTACCTTTGATCCAGCTCTCTGCTGATGTGCCTGGGACAGCAGTGGAAGACAGCCTAGTGCTTGGATCCCTGCTCTCATGTGGGAGGCCTGGATGAAGCTCCTGGCTCCTGGCTTCAGCCTGGCCCAGTCTCAGCATTTGCAGAATGAACCAGCAGATGCTCGCTCTCTCTCTCTCTCTCTCTCTCTCTCTCTCTGTAATTCTGCCCTTCAAATAAATAATAATAATAAAATGTGCATTATGAAAAAAACATTCATGGGGTTCAAGAATTTTTGCAGCAAATTAAATTTATTCTTTTAATTCTGTTTCCATAAACTTTTGACGTATCTTCCTCTATGCATGCATATGTAAATTATATCTGCGAATTTTAAAGTATTTTTTCTCTGTACAAAGTGATGCACAATGTAAAAATATGAAATAATAAAAATATTAAAACAATTCATATTTCCACCATAAATAATCACCTAAGTAATATTTTGACATGTTGTGCAGTCCTTTAGTGCCAAGTTCAAGTGTGTATGCTGTGTGTACATCGTTTTGCTGGTTGAAATCATGTTGCGCATACTAATTTCTATGCCAAGGGCATTGCCATGGCTCACTAGGCTAATCCTCTGCCTGCGGCGCCAGCACACCGGGTTCTAGTCCCGGTTGCTCCTCTTCCAGTCCAGCACTCTGCTGTGGCCTGGGAGCAGTGGAGGATGGTCCAGGTCCTTGGGCCCTGCACCTGCATGGGAGACCAGGAGGAAGCACCTGACTCCTGCCTTCGGATTGGCACAGCGCGCCAGCTGTGGCGGCCATTTGGGGGGTGAACCAACGGAAGGAAGACATTTCTCTCCGTCTCTCTGTCTCTCTCACTAACTCTGCCTGTCAAAAAAATTAATTTGTTTTAAAAAAGAATTTCTATGCCGAGATAATAGGAGAACTTATAGTTCATAGACAGAAGGCATGTAAAAGAACACTTTAGTAACAGATAATATCTGCCTCTGGGAGGTTGATGACTCATTCCTAATTTTAAAAAATCCCAATGACTCACTCCATATGGGGTTTTTTGATGATGTGTTTTTAATTAAAAATTAATATTGCATTTAGAAAACACATTAGAGAAATTTCTAGATTTCCTTAAGTCTTTTCCCCAGAAGTAACTAATTACCCTGACCAACCTAGTCTTTGCCTGAAGTAGAACAAACGTGTTATTTTCCATTGACAATCCAACCTGCATGTATTGTAATCAATTTACTATATGGTTGCACATTATCTCTCACAATATTACCCATATTATCATCAATTTTTATACAAATGGGAGTATGCTCCACATGCTATACTACCCTTCAGCCACTTTGCTTCAATGCTTAGAAATTTTTAAATATATCAGTTCATGAATAGCAACTTCCTTTTTTGGCATGACCACATACAAACACAACACAATTTATGTTCCCACTCCTCTAACAATGGGGCCAATCGTTGTCACCTGTCTTGCTATGGCAAGTGACGTGACAATCAATATTCTCGTATATGCAGGCTCAGTTGTCAGATGTAGAGTTGCTGCGTCACCAAGTGACCCCGTAGTCAACGTATGGAAACCACCAGGTTGCCAGGTCAGTCTCCAGACTGGCTATAACTTAGCATTGCTGAGCTGAGCTGAGACACAAGCATTTCCTAACACCAGCAGATGCACTATGCACCAGGAAGCTTTCTAAATGTTTGTTAACATCTTAGGTGCAACACAGATTTTCATTTTGAAAACTAGATTTTTGCATTATGTCTAATTTAGATTGATGTGCATTGTCTTTTCATTTGTTGGCAAGCCTGCGTTTGTGAATTTTCTATTTCTAATCTCTGCATAGTTAAAATTTTTTAAATATTTATTTTATTAGAGCCAGAGATTCATGTGCTGGTTCGCTCTCCAAATGCCTTTGACAGCTGGAGCTGGACCAGTCTGAAGCCAGGAAGTAGGAACTCAGTCTGAGTCTACAGCATGAGTGTCAAGGTCCCAAACACTTGAACCAACACCACTGCCTCTCAGGGTGTACTTTAGCAGGAAGCTGGAATGGGAAGTGAATTGGGACTCAAAACAGACCCCTTGATATGCTATGTGAATGTCCTAAGTGGTGTGCTAATGGCTGTACCAAATGTCAACTTCTATCTATTTTTTAAATTAAATGATTGACGACTTTTTTTGCTCTTTCACAAGGATTTTTTTATATATTTAGAAAATTATTCATAGTATCTGTTGCAAAATTTATTTTTAGGAGTTGATTACCTTATGATTTTGTCAATGCTAATTTATTATCCATAAGCAACATTTGTCATAGATCCAGTTTTATTAATTTTTATCTTTTACAGCAGGTAAATCTCACTTTGACTTTAAAAATCATCTTTTAAAAACCTTCAAGACTATTTTTTAAATATCCCAGCTCTTCTTCTGTGCTGGTAATTTTTTAAAACATCACTTTTAATGTTTAATAAATCTGGAATTTATTTTGGCTGAAGGAGTGAGGTAACGAATCCGATTTTTATTTTCTTTTTCTAGGTGGTTAGCATATCCTTCAACTTTATTAGGAACGATTCATCTTTCAGCCACTGATATAAAGCAGTCTCAATGATTACATTAGTTTCCTATCGCTGCTGGGATGAGTTACTACACACTCAGTGGTTTAAAGCAATACAAATTGATTCTCTTAGAGTTCTGGAGGTCAGAAGTCCCAGATGAGTCCTTAAGCTTGCATTTCTCATGGAGGCACCAGAGGAGAATCCATTTCCTTGCCTTTTGCCCACATCCCTTAAATTGCAACTGCTGTAGTCCCACCTCTATTCCATGCCCGCATCTCCTCCTCTGACTGATTTCTTCTTCCCTTTATGAGGTCCTTATAAAGACATTGGGGTCACCTGAAGAATCCAGAATCATCTTCCTATCTCAAGTCTCTTGATTTGATCGTATTTGCAATGGCCTTTTCACTATGTAAGTTAGCATATTTGCAAGTATGATACATATGTATTACACATGTTGCATATGCATGAGGATGATACATATGTAACACAGGATACAGGTGAGGTATACAGAGGAACCCATGCAGGAATTGGACATGAGCATCTTCATAATTCAGCCTTTGACACCTAGAGACTACCATACAGATTTAAAAGATGCACACTTTTTTTTTGTTTGTTTTGCTTTGTGTCAGATCTCTTTAAAATAAAGACAATATTAAAGAGACACATAAAGTCCAAAGGTCCACAACCTCTCCAACACCCGTCTTTTGTAGTTCCTGTGACGGTCATCCTAACAAGTGTAAGTGCAGCTTGGATACACATTTAGTTGATACAGGTGATGTTGAGCATCTTTCTATGTACCTGCTCTCTGTATCTCTCCTCTGAAGAAGAAGTTATTAAAGTCCTTCGCCTGTTTATAAGTTGGGCTATTTGTTTTCTGCTACTGAGTTTCAGGAGTTCCTCACATATTTTGGAAACCAACCTCTTCACAGACACCTGGCTTGAAAGAAATTCGAGCCATTTGCATTCTGTTGATTCTTTCCTTTGCTATGCGGAAGCTTCGCAGCTTCCCATAGTCTGACATCTTTGCAGCTTCCCATAGTCTGATATCTATCAGCTGATGTTGGCTGTGCTTTTGGGTCACGCCCAAGAAATCATTACAAAGACTGATTCCAGAAATGTTTCCTGTGTGTGTTCTTCTAAGAACTTGAGAATTTCAGATCTTACCTTAGGGTCTTTAATCAAGTTTATTGAGTTTTGTGTATAGTGAATGATAAGAGTGCAACTTAATCCATGAATGTGCTTAGTCTGTTGTGTTTCCCTAACACTATACATTGAGGAGAACTTCCTTTCCCCATTGTGTATTCTTGACACCTTGTTGATGATCAGTTGCTCATAAATGCATGGGTTTATTTCTAAGCTGTCTCTTCCATTCCTTTGATCTACATGTCTACTTTTAAACCAGCGCCATATTTGCATTTATCCTTGGGATGCAAGGATATTTCTACATACGTGAATCAATCAATATGACACAGTACATGAAGGGAATGAAGGATGCAAATCATGCGAGTGTCTCGATAGATGAAGAAAGAACAGTTGACAAGATTTTAAAAATCTCAAAAAATCAGGTACAGAAGGAACTAACTCACCTCCACACAATACTAGCCAGACATGAAAAATCTATAGCCGACACCAGACTTCATGATGAAATACTGAGAGCTTTCCTCTAAGGTCTGGAATAAGGTAACTGTGCTCATTCTGTTTCTTTTCTATATGGACCGCAATGCCTGGTCAGAGCAATTAGGCAAGAAACAGCAATACAAGGCATCTAAATCAGAAAGGAGGAAGTGAAATTATTTTTCTTTGCAGGTGACATAAATTTATATGTAACAAACCCTCCAAAAACTTTACAAGAAAACCATTAGAACTAAGAAATATCCCAGTAAATTCGCAGGTGAAAAATCAGAATTAAAAAATCCATAGCATTTCTGTACACCAACAACAATCTGAAAAGAAAGCTAAGAAAACAATCCCACTTACACATAGCACCAAAAAGAACCAAATACTTCAGAATAAACCAAACTGAAGCGGTGAAAGACCTGTTGGCTAAAAAGTTGTAAAACCATGAAGACAGGGCCCGGTGCTGTGGCATAGCAGGTTAAACTGCTGCCTGCAGCTCTAACATTGCATATGGGTGCCGGTTGGAGTCTTGGCTGCTCTGCCTGGGAAAGCAGCAGAGGATGGCCCAAGTGTTTGGATCCCTGCACCATGTGGCAGACCCAGATGAAGCTCCCAGCTTCAACCTGGCCCAGCTCTGGCCATTGTAGCCATTCGGGGAGTGAACCAGCAGATGGCAGATCTCTCTCTCTCTCTCTCTCTCCTCCCCCCCCCCTTCTCTTTCCCTTTCAAATAAATAAGGTAAATGTTTTTTAAAAATGAAGACATTAAATTAAGACATAAACAAGTGGGGGAAATCTACGTTCATGAACTGGAAAAGTTAACATTGTTAGCATGTCCATACCACCCAAAGCTATCTATACATTCAATTCAATCCTTATCAAAGACAACCTATACAGAAATAGGAGAGATATCATCAAAATGCATATATCCCACTAAAGATCCCTGACAGCCAAAGTAATTTTGATCAAGAAGCACCACAGGCATCACACTTTGTGATTTCAGTTTCTATTACAAAACTACAGAAATGTGGTCAGTTTTTCAAAACAATTTTTCCAGAAATGCATTTATTTTTGTTCATTTAACCTTTTGTTTTATCAGTCTTCATTGTTTCTTGTTTGTTTGCTGTTTCTATGTTAATAATGTATGCTATGCTTATTATTTTATTTTCCTTCCTTTTGGGGTTTAGTCTGCTTTTTGTTTGTTTCTTTCATTTTATTTTGGATAGCTGAATTATATTCATGGCTCATCAATGTTCAATAGTATTGTCTATGCATTGCAGACTGTTAATTTACCTGCAATTCTTCAATTTACCTGTGTTCTTCAAGTGGAAAAGTTTAGTGTTTACGTTGTTCTTCAGATCTAAATATATTCTCAAATTTTAATTATTTATTTAGATTTCTCCTTTAAACCTGAATTATTAGGTGTATTTTTAAGATTCTGAATACATTGAAGACTGCTTATCATTTTGTTCATCTTTTTGCTGAATTGTAATCAGAAACTACATTATGTTATCATTATTATTACTTGTACTATTATATTTTGAGAACATTTATTTTCTTATTTATTTGAAAGAGTTTCACAGAGAGCAGAAGAGATATACAGAGAGAGATCTTCCATCCTGTGGTTCACTCCCCAGTGACCACAACGCCCAGAGCTGAGCCAGGAAGGAGCCAGAAGCCAGGAACTTCATCTGGGTCTCCCATGTGGGCAGCAGGAACCCAAACGCTCGGGCCATAATCCTCTGCTTTCCCAAGAGCTGGATGGAAGAGCAGCAGCTGGGACTCGAACTGGTGCTCATGTGGGATGCAGTGACTTAACCCACGGAGCCACAGCACTGACCCCAAGATTTCCTACAGTAAATCCCATAAGTTCTTGGTTGCCTGAAATAAAGTTCTCCTTTCATCCTTATTTATTTATTTATTTATTTTTAAGATTTTATTTATTTGAAAGAGAGTTACAGAGAGAGGTAAAGACAGAGAGAGAGGTCTTCCATCCGCTGGTTTACTCTCCAGATGGCCACAGTGGCCAGAGCTGAGCTGATCCGAAGTCAGGAGCCAGGAGCCCGTTCCAGGTCTCCCATGCGGGTGCAGGGGTCCAAGGACTTGGGCCATCTTCTACTGCTTTCCTAGGCCACAGCAGAGAGCTGGATAGGAAGTGGATTGGAAGCAGCCGGGACTAGAACCGGCGCCCATATGGGGTGCCGGCACTGCAGGTTGGGCTTTAACCCGCTGCATCCCAGTGCCGGATCCTCACCTTTACTGTTTAATGATTTTGCACTAAGTCTAGAATTTTGAGTGGATGTTCCGTGTTTGTTTTTATGTGGCTCCCTAGTCATCTTCCTGGTGAGAAATCCGTGGTGATGTTTATCTTCACTTCCTTGCAATTCCTCCCACGCCAGCTGTCTCCAAGGTTTCTTTTTTCATCTCTGTTTTCAACAGTCTGTTTTTCTTTGTGCTTCTCTTGCTATTTGTGGACCTACAGTTAATCCTCTTTCATTCATTTTAGAAATCCTTATCCATGATCTCTTTAATTTTTCCCTACAGTCGCTCCCTTTTTTTGGGTGGGTGGGGGAGTATCAATTGCACATACACAGTGTTATCTGTCAGGTCATCTGGTGGTTAGCTTTTCCTTCTATATGCAGAGACAGTTATTTCTGGAGTACCTCTGGTGGAAGCATCGAGAAGGGGCAGGGAGTAGCCTGCTCTTGTCACCCCGTCTCCTGGTATAATCTTGTCCCTGTACAGTGTTCATAGGACTAATATGGAGACACTTCAAAAAAATCAAAGAGAAAATGAAATTAAAATCTATACCTATTTTGGCACAAAAGATTTTGAAATCTGTAGAAAATTTTTCTTAATATGCATTTTCCATAAACTTTTGCAAAAACAATCACATACATAACTAATAGTTTAAAAATGATTTATTTATTTGAAAGGGAGAGAGAGGAGAGAGAGAGAGAGAGAGAGCAAGAGAGAGAGGTTTTCTCTCAACCTCAAATGCCAGCAAAGGCCAGGGCTGGGCCAAGCCAACACCAGGAACCTGGGACTCCATCTGGGTCTCCCACATGGCGGGCAGGGGCTCAAGTGCTTGGGCCTTCACCTGCTGCTTCCCAGGTGCATGAGCAGGAAACTGCTCAGAAGCAAGGCAGCTGGGACCTGGCACTGATAAGAGCTCTGATAAGGGATGCCAGTGCTTCAAGCGGTACCTTAACCGACTGTGCCCCAATGCTAACCCCTCACCCTGGCTCTCCTTGAAGCTCTGTGTCTTGGAAGCCTTACGCCTTTCTTCTCTTCAACTGTCCAAACTGAACAGGTTACTATTGTTATGTGGAAAGGGTTTGGGCATTCTCTGGATTCCTGCCTCCTCCCTCACCTCTCCATGGTGGCAGGCGGGTTCCCTAGTCACTCTCTGCTGTGTCTTCCAGTGCTGGAGCGCTGATACCTGTTCTGTGTGTGTGTGTGTGTGTGTGTGTGTGTGTGTGTGCAGCCCCCAGCACTTCCAGAGAGCCCTGAGGGGTTGTGTTGTTGCAAAGTCTCCTTCTTGTCACCAGTTTCAGAAGGGAAAGTGTCCTGCGGATGAGTTCTTCAGAGACCCCCCCTCTAGAGAAGCGGAAGAAAGAAACATATTCTTTGTCAATATATGCTCATGATAAGAAAATTAAACTACACCATTTAAAAATCCATGTTACTGGGCTTCTTCCTCTCTAGAGAGCCCTGACAAATACAGTGCCTTTAAGAAGCCTGCTTCTTTTTATCTTTTTTTTCTTTTTACATTTTTAAACATTTATTTAAGAGGTGCAGAGACAGACAGAACTCTCTTCCAACAGCTCACACTCCCAATGAGGGTGGGTCAAGCTGTAGCCGGGAGCCAGGAGCACAATCCCAATCTCCCATGTAGGTGTCTGGGACCCAATTACTTGAACCCTCACCCGCTGTGTCTCAGGCTCTGCAAAGGAAGAGCTGGGACTCGTACTTAGGCTCTCTGATATGGGATGTGAACTAACCAACGTTTTAACCACTAGGCCAAACACTCACCTCTAGACGTATAGGTCATTGCATGCTTGCCATCTAGCAGCCTGAGAATGAACTTGACATGAATGGAGTTGCCTGTGAGATGGTGAACAGGCAAGGTGTTGGCCTGACCCAGATCACTGTTTACCATACTGAGTTTCCAAAGAGGGGGCTTCTCTGGGGGGGGGGGGGGGTTGTGGAACTGAATCCTGGGAGCTTGGAGCTCTGAGCTTGTCCGTGTTGATTTAGCTTCCTCCAGAGAGTGTGTCCTGTAAGCAGACGCTGCCAGTGTTCCAGGGCGTGTGTCTTGTTTCTCACAGAACCACGTGCACAAGCTGCACGCTGTGTGTGTGTCCCCTGGGCTCGGGTCATTGCACTGAGCAGTCCCAAAGGCCCCGCATGGAGCTGCACTGGACTTGCACACCTAGTCTCACTTGCTTCCTTGCCAATGGTCTTAGCTTGCCTCATACGTCTACACGGAATCTTCAAGCAGGACATGAAAAATGCCCATCATGCAAAAATCATGCATGGATTTCAAAAGAAATACTTTGTGCACTAAAATAAGCTTACTGTTTAATTCCATCTTCCCATGAACTCCCTCTAGAACTCATGTAAGCTCTCCCCATCCAGTGTGAGCATGATACATACCTAATTGCCACTCCTCCCATCAGCCAGGTTGGCAAATCATGAGTTTCCTCCTTCTACACATTGAGGCTCAGAGAGATAAAGCAACTCCTTGGAACCACGTGGCTGGCAGGTGGTGGAACTCATATGTACACACTGGTCTTCTGACTCTGAGAACCTCAAGTGTCGAATTACAATATGTCGCCCTTAGTTCCCATAGCACTGATTCTGTTCTTCCATTGCTGCACACTATAGTAGCACAAGATCCTGCCTGCAAATCCAGAGCCAACTTTCTCCTCCTTGGTGCTGGTGGTGGGGGGATAGGGGGCTCTCCTTTAAGTAGAAACGAAATGATCTGCAATAAAGCACAGTTCTTTCTTATTATTAAAAATTTATTTTATTTATTTGAAAGAGTTACAGAGAGGGAGAAAGAGAGAGACAGAGAGAGGAAGAGAGAAAGAGAGAGAGAGAAAGAGAGAAAGAGAGAGAGAGGTCTTCCATCTGCTGGTTCACTCCCCAAATGGCCTCAATGACCAGAGCTGAGCTGATCTAAAGCCAGGAGCCAGGAGCCAGGAGCTTCTTCCGGGTCTCCCACGTGAGTGCAGGAGCCTGAGGACTTGGGTCATCTTCCACTGCTTTCCCAGGCCATAGCAGAGAGCTGGATCCGAAGTGGAGCAGCTGGGACTCAAACTGGTGTCCATATGGGATGTTGGCACTGCAGGCTGGGTCTTTAACCCACTGCACCACAGCACTGCCCCCCTCAGTGTTATGCTATCAGCTATGCTCATCTGAAGCCAGGAACCAGGAGCTTCTTCCCAGTCTCCCATGTGGGAGTTGGGGCCTAAGGACTTGAGCCATCCTCTGCTGCTCTCCCAGGCACATTAGCAGGGAGCCAGATGGGAAGTGGAGCAGCCGGGACTTGAACCAGCACCCGTATGGGATACCGGTGCTGCAGGCAATGGTTTTAACCCCCTGTGACACAGCACCGGCCCCTAAGGCATAATTCTTGCCATGGAATCTTCACAGACTAAAGGTCCTCTCTAACCTATTCACCTGACCCCGACAGACCCAAGCCTGCTATCCTCAGGCCAAGGCTGAGCGGTGCATTCTCTCTGCAATTCACACACAGCCACAGCCCTGTCCGTACTCAGAAGTGCACCCCCTGTTCAGAAATTAGGTGCAGCTGTGCAGTATCTCCTGCATGTAGAACAATTAGCTCACCCACAAAACACTCTGCTGAAGGAAGCTACATCCAGAAGTTCAATACCTGGGAAGGCCCAGCAACAAGAGGAAAATTGGCCTCTACCTTTGTTTTTTTTTTTCATAATTATTTATTGGAGGGAGAGAGAGAGAGAGAGCGCACGCACTTTCATCTGTTAGTTCGCTTCCCAAATGCACACAATGCCAAGGACTGATGGAGGCCAAAGCTAGGAGTAGAGAATGCAACCCGGGTCTCCCTTGTAGGTGGCAGGAACCCAGTTACTCGGCCATCATCTGTTGCCTCCTGGACTCTGCATCAGCAAGAAGCTGGAGCCAGGAGCCGGAGGTGGGCATCGAACCCAGGCACTCTGATGTGGGATGGGGAAGCATCTTGACCAGCGCGTCCATTGCTGGACCGGACACCCTTTATGTTGTAGAGCAATGATTTGCAAAGTGTGGTCCCAGACCAGCAGCATCTGCAGCCCTTGGAAACCTGTTAGGAGCTTAGACTCTTTTTTTTTTTTTTTGACAGGTAGAGTTATAGACAGTGAGAGAGAGACAGAGAGAAAGGTCTTCCTTCCATTGGTTCACTCCCCAAATGGCTGCTACGGCCGGCGCTGCGCCGATCCGAAGCCAGGAGCCAGGTGCTTCTCCCCACATTGCTTGCATTTCAGTTTCCAAATACTGTTTTCTCATGCAAAGGAAAAGAAATCCACTCACACTAATAAGAGGCCAGGTTAGCCCAATGTGGATTAACTGGGAGGTGAGTAGTTCCATAGTGACATAAAGTCATCCTCGAATACAGAGCCACTGTCCCATCTTGTTTCCAAAGTGCGTTAAGGTGGGTGGCTGTTTGGGCCCAGCAGCTAAGATCCTGTTTGGGATGCCAGCGTCCCAGAGAGGAGTGCCTGGTTCGAGTTTCTGTTCCTCCCATTTCTGATTCAGCTTCCTGATAATGTGCACCCTGGGAGGCAGCGGGCAATGGCTCAAGTACTTGGGCCCCTGCCACACACACACACATGGAATACCCAGATGGAGTTTCTGTCTCCTGGCTTTGCTATGGCCCAGTCTTGGCTGTTAGAGACATCTGAGGAGTGAAAGAACAGATGGAAAAATCTCAAATCTCTCTCTCTGCTTTTCAGATAAAAAAAATTATTTTTAATACTTGTAAAAGGTGCCTAAGAAATTATCTCCAACGGCCTGGTGATCCACAGATGTAGACATAAGAAAAGGGGACAGCAGTGAGTCTAGGACCCCACTGTCATAAAACCAGCGAATCCAGCACCCGGTCCCCACTGGATCGTGATCTTCCAGAAGGAGCCAGCCTGTGGGACATCCACACCAGCCTGTGGGACATCCACACATGTCCCCGTTTGGAAGAGACACAAGATGAACAGTCTGTCTGGCTCTTGTCACCCATAGAGCTGACAGCTTTATAAGCTCAGAGGAGGGAGGAGCTGGAAGGAGGTGCCTTGAGCAAGGATCTTGGTGACAGGGAGGAGAGATGGATATTTTTATAGAGGAAGAAATGCACTGCACAAGGGAAATTGGATGGAAAGACCATAAAGGTCTCATAAAGTCTGGCCAAACCAATTAGTAGATGTTTACAAAAGATAACCCCTGGGGTCAGATAGCATTTGCTTTGATGTCGATACTCTTGGGTTTGAGAAACGGCTTAGCGTCCTCTGCCACAAAGTGCGGTGTGCAGGGACACAAGTCTCCTGCTCAGCCTCCTGCCAGCTGTGCGCCCTTGGGCAGGGGACACAGAGTTCTGGGCAGCCCATTCCTCCTCTTATGAAAGAGGATTATAGGTGACCACCTCCCCAACCCCCTCCCTCCCAGGATGTGCTAGGAAATGCGCTTTGACTTCTGGACATTTTCGGAGACATTTCTGGGCTCTGTTACAAATTGGTCTTAAGTAACTGTGCTTCATCTGGAGGGGAGGGGAGAGTTTCTCATCCCGTCTGCTTTGGGTTTTCTTAGCCACTTTGCAGTAGGTGTCAATTACATCTGCCTGAGGACCAGCACAAGGAAACAGCCTTGGGCAGGTCCCAGCTGTTCCATGAGGAACATGGCAGCCATTGGGTCAAAAGCCAGGAATGGGGCTGGCACTGTGGTATATCGGGTGAGGCTACTATCTGCAGTGCCAGCACCCTATATGGGCACACGTTCGAATCCTGGCTGCTCCACTTCCAATCCAGCTCTCTGCTATGGCCTGGGAAAGCAGTAGAGGATGGCTTAAGTTCTTGGGCCCCTGCACCCTCATGGAAAACCTGCAGGAAGCTCCTGGCTCCTGGCTTCAGATTGGTGCAGCTCCGGCCATTGCAGACATCTGAGGAGTGAACCATCGGATGGAAGACCTCTCTCTCTCTCTCTCTCTCTCTCTCTACCTCTGCCTTTCAAAAAAAAAAAAAAAAAAAAAGGCAAGATACTATAAGCTGTGGCCTCAGGTCCAAATGGGCCAAGCAAAGTTGCACAAGGGGATGTCAACAAGTTCCTGGAAAATGAGATTAAGTGATGAGTTTATTTTTGTGCAGAACAGTTTTGGAATCCATGCCTAGTTTTTCAAAATATGAATTTTCCATGAACTTTTTAAAGATCTCTCAGACATATAGATTTATGGGCCATATGGGCGCCGGGTTCTAGTCCCGGCTGATCCTCTTCCAGTCCAGCTCTCTGCTGTGGCCTGGGAGCAGTGGAGGATGGCCCAAGTGCTTGGGCCCTGCACCCCATGGGAGACCAGGAGAAGCACCTGGCTCCTGCCTTCAGATTGGCACAGCGCCGGCCGTAGTGGCTATTTGGAGGGTGAACCAACGGAGGGAAGACCTTTCTCTCTATCTCTCTCTCTCTCGCTCACTGTCTGTAACTCTACCTGTCAAATAAATAAATAAAATCTTTTAAAAAAAAGTTTTTTCGTGTGAAAATATACTTGTCTTTCAAATTCATTTATCCATAAACTTTTATTCTCTCATATATTTAAAAGGCAAAGATGAGAGAGAAAGAGAGAGAGAGAAAGAGAGAGATCTCCTATCTGCTAGTTTATGCCCCAAATACCTACAGTAGCAGGGACTGGGCCAGGCCAAATCCAGGAGCCTGAAACTCTATTTGGGTTTCCCATATGGGCGGCAGGGACCCAACTGCTTGAGCCATCATCTGCTGTCTCCCAGAGTAATATATATTAACAGGATGCTGGAATCATGGGGTGGACTTGAACCTACACACTTCAAAATTCAATGTCATTCAGAAACTCATTCTCTCATGATGGAATTTTGTTTGGAATTTTTGAGCATGGTTTTACGGATATTCTTGTTAGAAGCACCACATTGGAAAACTTGAGGACATCCAAGAGATGAAAAGTGATTCTGGAGAGAAAGACTCAGAATTAGCATCTCGCTTCCCTCTGGAACAAGAAGGAGTGCAGGTCAAGTAAACTTTCCCAAAGGCACACAGAACTGGTGCTAAACTCTGGTTGTAAGTCTACCTAAGCAGAAAGGACTGGGTTATTATTGTTAGTCTCTCTACTGTTAATTAAAATCAGCACCTTCCAGCAGTTGAACTCTCATGTTCCAGGCACTAAGGCATTCAGTGACGTAATTTATTTGAATTAATGCTGCAGGAACTTCAGAAGGCTGGATGCTCTCAGTACTGCTAAATGTTTGGTAACCAGCTCTCCACATATATTTACAAAGAGATATGTAAAGCAGAAAACAGTTCGCTCTATAGCATTTGCCAATTACCATGGTGTAAATACTCCCCCAGTGGCCAAATTCAAGCTACCCAAATTACATCACTGGATGTCAAGTTCGAGAAAGATTTACTGAATTGGGCCTCTTGGGCAGAACCCATCCACGTAAAAGCTGGGTCCAGCACTGTCTTGGTTCCCGTGCCTATATCAAAGATGAAGATACAGAGACCCAAAAAAGAATCACTTGGCTAAGGTTCCCCAGAAAGGAAGTGGGAGAACCAGATTTTGCACCCAGGTGATGTGACTCCAACACTTGGGATCTCAGCAAAGATGCTTCACTGTCTAGCTTCAGCACATAGCAGATTCACATTTGCAGAAATGAATAATGTGAACAGTCCCACCTGCTGACTCTCAACTTCCATTCTGAGCTGTTCCTGTGGTTTGGACATAGTATATCTGTGTACCTGCACAGGCTCTTGTGATTGGAGGGTTGGGGTAGCACTATTGGGAGGTTCTGTGGAATGTCCAAGAGCAGGATCCTCGTGGCAGGTCCCCCTTAGACTTCAGGGAGGTGCTCTTTGAAGGTAGGTACTGGGCATCCTGTTGAGTTCTTGTATGAGAGGTTGTCATAAAAGGATCAGGCCTGGCCCACCCAGCTTGCTCTGCGCCTGGTGCAAGGTGTAATCACTTGCTTGCTCCAGCATGCTTACCCATCATTCCTATCTGCACCGTGAGGTGATAGCAGCCACATGGCAGCCTTGACCTTTGAACCTGCGCTGTGCCATTGGAACTTTGAACCTCCAAGACTGTGAATTGAAAAATCTTTTTCTCTATACGTAGCGTGGGTCAGATGTTTCATTATAGTGACACCTGCATTTTATCAGGTTTCCCTGCCGTATTTCTACATACTCTGGGAGTAGCTGAGACAGCTTCCTGACTTCCTGCTCTGATGACTTCCTGTCCCTCCTAGGGACTTCCTGTCTTGCTCATAACTTCCTGTCTTCTTATTTAATCTCCACTTGGACTGATCCTCCTTGTCTCTGTGTATGTTGAGTCCTTTACTTCTCTGCCACAAGTCCCAAGAAAAATCGTTAAGTTCTGAACCCTTTAAAACCGTATCTGAGAGCTATAACCAAGTTCAGGCACTTCCATTGCCTATAGTATTTGTTATCAGTGAGTCGAAGACCATTTGACTAAAGTTCCTATGTGAGTAGGGGAGGTCACACAGAAGTGGCTATTGTAACAGAGCTGTCTGAGACTAGTTTCTGTTTCTCACTCTTGCTCAACTCATAGATAAGCCATGGTCAGATGCCCCGTGAAGTTGTATTTCCCGTAGCCTTAAGGGGCTGCTCATGATGTGGACAGAATGTCTTGGTGTAATAAGAATTGTGGGAAGTAGAAAACTGCTCAGAGTCCCAAAGCTTCATTGCAGTCCCAGTTCTGGGGAAGGAAAACAATGTTTATATTTCAGTTTTCTCATATAAGAAACTGGTTATGAAGGTATTTCAAAAGGTGATAAAAATTGAATTAAAAGATAATTTTCAGGGCCGGCACTGTGACATAGTGGTAAAGCCACAGCCTGCAGTGCCGGCATCCCATATGGGCACAGGTTCTAGTCCCGGCTGCTGCACTTCTGATCTAGCTCTCTGCTGTGGCCTGAGAAAGCACTGGAGGATGGTCCAAGTCCTTGGGCCACTGCACCTGCGTGGGAGACCCAGAGGAAGCTCCTGGCTCCTGGCTTTGGATTGGCGCAGCTCTGTTAGAACCAACTGGGGAGTGAACCAGTGAACAGAAGACCTCTCTCTCTCTCTCTCTCTCTCTCTCTCTCTCTCTCTCTTTGCCTCTCTTTCTCTGTGTAAATCTGACTTTCAAATAAATAAATAATTTTTTGAAAAAAGATAATTTTCTTTGGGAGCAAACATGTTTTGAAATCCATGCATAGTTCTTGCTGACTAGCTATCTTCCATGACCTTTTTGAAGCTCCCTCAAATGCATGGATGTTTTAGTTGTTTAGCACTAAAATAAACTTATCTTTTTGTTCCATTCTACCCAAGCTATTTTGATTATGCTGCTAATACCTGTTCTGTTTATAACCTGACGTTGGTAAGAGGTCTAAGTGAAAAGGTTTTGAAAACTTTAAACCTCATTCAACACAAAGTCTTCTTATCCGTCACAGAGGGATATCAACTAAAGGACTGGGTAGTTCTGCCAAAATTCACAGACTTCTTTGGAAATAATACAACAAAACTTCGACGCATGTAATTCTTCCCCAGGACTGCAAAGAGGTGTTTCTCGATGCGTGGAAAGTGTCTTTCTGATTTAAATGTCAAGGCTCCTGGACGTGACACCGACCATGGAATTGTAAAGAAATCCATTGAGAGAAACCACAAAATGCAAACATTGCAACTGGCTGGTCATGATGCTATTTGTATAACATCTCATTTTTATAAAACTAATATTTTTGCAAGGATAGTTTTTGTCTAAATCTCAGAGTTCATTAAGATGTTAATACAATAAACATTTCCTTTAATTTTTCTTAAGGGAAAATTGAAACGGGAGACTGAAACGTTACAGTGAGTAGTAGAATCACAAATCTAAGGATACAGTTTTATAGTTACTACTTCTTTACATTATTCCCTGGGGGTTGTGTTTTCTTTTGTTTTAAAGGTTTTTTTTTTTTTTTTAAATTTATTTGGAAGGCAGAGTTATAAAGAGGGAGGGACAGACAGAGAGAGAGAGACAGAGACTCACTACACCACACTGTAGGCCTTGAGGTAGGGTGAGTGGTATTGTCTTAAAAATATTTCATTTTTAATATTTTTAAAAAAGATGTATTTATTTATTTGAAAGTCAGAGTTACACAGAGAGAGAAGGAGAGGCAGAGCGAGAGAGAGAGAGGTCTCCTGTTCACTGGTTCACTCCCTAATTGGCCGGAACGGCCGGAGATGCACCGATCCAAAACCAGGAGGCAGGAGCCTGTTCCAGGTCTCCCACGTGCAGGGGCCCAAGCTTTTAGGCCATCTTCCACTGCTTTCCCAGGCCCTAGCAGAGAGCTGGATCAGAAGTGGAGCAGCTGAACTCAAACCTGTGCCCATATGGGATGCCGGCACTGCAGGCGGGGCTTCACCTGCTACGCTGCAGCGCTGGCCCCCATTTTTACCATTTTTGCTAAGAAAGGGAGAAAAACAGTATACTTGAAAGTTTTTATGACTGCCCATTTTATTTGTTTTAGTGACCACATATTTAAATGCAAATAGATAATTTTCAGGCAAAAATTCTTAAGTTTGCATTAGTGTGTAGCTCTTCCCAAGCAAATATATTTCACATTATTTATTTTTGCTTTTTAACTAATAACGACTTTTGTCAGTCATATGAAGGTTATGACAGCCTTTTCAAGATCAAGATCCCTTACTCTGAATATAATTGAAACAAATCAATAAAAAAATAAAAATATTAGGGCAAGTAATTGGCCTAGTGGTTGGGACAGTTACATCCCTTGTCAGAGTGTGTAGGATGTAGTCCTAGCTTAGCTCTCAGCTCCAATTTCCTGCTAATGTGCAGCCTGGGAGGCGACAGGTGTTGGCTCAGGTGGTCATGTTCCTGCCACCCATGGATACTTGGGTTAGGTTCCTGGTTCTGGGCTTCAGCTCACAGCACAGGGATGTTTGTGGCCATTGGGTAGTGAACCTGCTAATGGGAGCACTCTCTCTGTCTCTTCTCAAAATAGGTAAATGAAAATTAAGACAAGATGAAAGAGACAAATGTTAAAGTGAATGACATCATGTTTACAAGGTGTTACTCACTCAAACAGACAAAATAGCTAAGAGTGAAAAAAATAAACACAGAAGTTCATGATAGGAAAGAAATAGCTGTGACTTGAATAAAGAAGCTAGATCGACAGAATTCAACAAAGCATTGATGATAAACAAAGTAAACTAGACATTTTCCAAATCATGTTGACCAAATGAATCACTCACTAATTTCTATGATTTAAACTACAGTAGGTGTGACATAGGCCACAGTAGCTGCTATTTTTAAACAAACATTTGCAGGGGTTAAAGAATTTGGTGGAACTTTTTATAGATGATTTCTCACTCTAATTCACTGGAAAAATAGGCCTGTATAATTTTAAATTGGAAGAGACATTTGTAGAGAATACCTCTCAAGTTTGAGCAGTCATCAGAAGCAAACCAAAGACCCTACCTGCATGAGTTTCTCATTCAGTATGGCTGGGCTGCAGCTTAAACACGCCTGTCTAACAATGTCCCAGCGAGTGTTGACATGGCCGGCCCAGAAACCACACTTGGGGAATGGCGATGCTGAGGTAACCAACCCGATCCCTGTGATCTACAGCATTTCCCCAGGGTCCGATCTCAACACAGGAACTGGATTCCAAATTCAACATCAGTCTACTGCATTCCCACTGCTAGGAATTCTCTGCAAGGCTCACAATGCCTTGCCTAGGACCAAAAGCTTTCTTATATATTATTGTACACAAAAAATATGCATTTGCTAATTAGCTAGCTGCTCTTGGCAGCCATCTTAAGTTCACCTATAAAATTTGCTGCCCCAAGACTGAGCTGTCTCTTACCAGGTCACGTAGAAGGTGGCTGAGTTATGCAAAAAGGAGTAGGCAAGAAACTAAAAGCTTCAAAGTAAAAAATAAATAAATACATAAGAAGAAAATGTGTGTGATAAATGCTTTTCTTTCCTGTATGAAACAGGAACGAGTGCCAAGTAGCATAGGAAAAGTAAGGTAAAGAAGTACGGAGAAGTGTAGCCGGCAAATTCTGAAACGACTCCTTGGCTAAGTCAGTGTCTGGCTGGAAGTGTCACCTGCTCCTCTCTTGGTTCTGGCCTCCATAGAGCAATGGCCCTTGGGCATTTTGTTTTTGACAGGCAGAGTGGACAGTGAGAGAGAGAGAGACAGAGAGAAAGGTCTTCCTTTGCCGTTGGTTCACCCTCCAATGGCCACCGCGGCTGCTGCACCATGCTGATCCAAAGCCAGGAGCCAGGTGCTTCTCCTGGTCTTCCATGCGGGTGCAGGGCCAAGGACTTGGGCCATCCTCCACTGCACTCCTGGGCCACAGCAGAGAACTGGCCTGGAAGAGGGGCAACCGGGACAGAATCCGGCGCCCCAACCGGGACTAGAAACGGGTGTGCCGGCACCGCAAGGTGGAGGATTAGATTAGCCTATTGAGCTTCGGCACCAGCCCAATTTTCTATCTCCTTGGTGACTTCCTCATCACCTCCCCTTAGCTCTGCTTTTTAGACAGATGTCACAGGTGATGGAGAGGAGAGTACACAGTAACAGAGTCTTCCCTTGTCTTGGGAGATGAGTGTCATATACCTATGGAGTTCCATATCCTTAAGGGGTCCCCTATACCTAAGGAGCACCTAGACCCTGGGGGCATATTAGAATTCTTTAGAGGGCTTTAAAAATATCCCATCACAAAGCAATTAAATAAAAATCTCTTGTGATATGAATCTGGACATTCAAATTTTAGGCCAATCTTCCAGGTACATCTAATGTATAGCTAACCCCTAACTCAAATGATGATCCCTTCAGAAGACGAATCCTCAGGTGAGAAATCCTCTTTTACAGATTGAGGTTATCCCCTTCCCCAGATCCACCACACTCTTCACCCCAAGACCTGTCCTAAATTGAGAGTAACCCACAAGGACCAGGAACTAGGAGGTACTTAGAATCCTTGGGTGCTGTTGATTTTGTCCCTTTTGGGGTCTCAGTGCTGAATCTGTCATCGATTGGATGAGTCATCTCAGCTCACTTGGTCTTAGTTTGCACATCTGTAAGGTGATAGCATGGTCCTTGCTTCTTCGGGCCGCTGGGAGAATCACATCCCACTCTGGGGTCCACCGTTAGCAGCAGCCACGAGCATTGCCTGGCTTCTCTGTGCTTCCACGGAGCCTGGGACTTGAACTCACAGCTCCAGATGCTTGGCTGCAGCTCAGAGGTGGCTGGTCGGCAGAATAGGAAGCACTTCTTTTCGTCTCTTTTGTCCCCTCCCTGGCACTGTGAGCCCCGTGCTTACTGCTCGCACGCTGATGGGGTTCCTAACGGCAGTGTGCAGTAGGATTGCACACCAGAGCTTTGTCTTCTGGGGCAGATGACTCTTGAGCCCTGCTGCTGCTTTGGCATCTCCAAAAATGCCAGGCCGCTCTGGCCTTTTCCCACAAAGACAATGAGTGATGCTCCAGGTTGTACCTGGATTTAATAATTGGCGATTGAAGCACTTACAGCATTTGGCTTTAGATCTTGTTCCAAATGCAATAAATTGTGCCTGGCATGCAGGCGGGCTGCTGCAAAAACAGCTGCTGATGGAAGCTGTCAGCGACACCTTCTCCTCTTTGAACCACACTGCCTTCCCCAGTGGTTGAAGGCTTTTGTAGGAGCGGGTACTCACCAGGGACCCACAAAACAGCAGGGCAGATGCAAAGCACTTGCGCCTGGCAGCAAACCTCCTTTCTCTGAGTCTTGGAGCCTGCTCATAGACTTGTCTGTGCTTTAGAAAAATGACAAAGGATTGGTGTCGTGGTACAGCAAGTTAAGCCGCTGCCTACAATACCAGCATCCCTTATCAGGCCGCTGGTTTGAGTCTCCACTGCTTTGCTTCCCATCCAGCTTCCTGCTAATGTGCGCGGGAGACAGCTGATATTGGCTCAAGTCCTTGGGTCCCTGCAACCCAGGTGGAAGACCCAAATGGAGTTCCCTGTCCCAGCACTGGCTGTTGCGGCCATTAGAGAGCCAACCAGCCTCTGGAAGCTCTCTCTGCCTTTCCCTCTCTCTGTTGCTTTGCCTTTCAAATAGTAAACACATACTAAAAAAAAAATAAGAAAAATGTCAGGACGAAGAGTCGTGCTGATGGCAGCCCTGCTGACCGCCTGTCACCTCCGTGTTCATCCGGAATCTGCAAGGAAGAGATGGCCAGCACAAGATAGAGCCCCCTGCAGGATTTCTGGAGGGTGGGTCAGAATGCGAGGAGGTGCCCTATATGAAAGGTGGTCTTGGGAGGGGAAGAAGAAAGACCAGCAGGGCAGAGGAAGGGTCCTGTCTTCCTTCCAGAAAGCCCGAGCTGCCAGGAGGTCTGCTACGTCCATCTGTGGGTTGTCTGCCCTTCAAGAAGGAAGCCAGAGGGAGCCCATCCCTGCAGGGGGCGAGCCATGAGCTTCAGGGACCGGGGAAGTAAGGGGAGAACAGCCTTAAAGAGCTTCTCCAGAATACAGGAGTTTAGTAACGCTCCCTTATCTTCCCGCTGGGTGTGGGGCTCTCATCACCAGGCGGGCACAGAGGGAAAGTTCAACCTTTGCAGAACACTGAGTCCATGTAACAGTTGTGAGTAAGCCCGAAATCAGCCACCTGGAGAGATGGATGCTCCCTATCTGAACAAGTGTTGTTCTTTTCTTTCATCCAGCCACAACACTGGCTCCAGTTACTTTTTTTTCTTTTATTTTTTTTATTTATTTGAAAGATAGAGTTATAAACAGAGAGAGGGAAAGACAGAGAGAGAGGTCTTCCACCTGCTGGTTCACTTCCCAAAAGGCCACAACAGCCGGAGCTGGGCCAATTTAAAGCCAGGAGCCAGAGCTACTTCTGGGTTTCCTACGCAGGTGCAGGGGCCCAAGCGTTTGTTCCATCCTCCACTGCTTTCCCAGGCCATAGCAGAGAGTTAATGCACTGGCAGTTGTGGCCATTTGGAGAATGGCCATGTGGAGAGCTGGATCAGAAGAGGAGCAGCCAGGACACAAACTGGCATTCATACAGGATGCCGGTGCTGAAGTCAAAGGCTTAGCCCACTGTACCACAGTGCCAGCCCCTCCAGTTAGTTTTTTTAAAGGGGCCTGAGAGAGACTCCTGTCACCAAGAAATGTCACAGTGACAAGTCAACAGTCTGAAACCCAGAGGAGAGCCCTCTTCAGAACCCATGCTGTCACCTCAAGCTGTGTCTCCCAGCCCCCAGAACAGTGAGGAATCCTGGGAAATGCATTGCTGTTTGCTAGCCATCCACTCTATGGCATTTATGTTGTAGCCTGAACTAAGGACAGGAGGGGAGGATTCAGTGAGAAAGGCCAGAGGCTGCTTCCCACAGGCAATTTGGAGAGATCTCCAGTTCGAGGGTACCTTTTGGAAAACAATATCTTCTTTCAAAGCCCTGTCTTCAGTTTGACTTTTCTTACCACTGCCACTGCTTCTTCTTCTTCTTCTTCTTCTTTTTTAAAGGCAGAGTTAGACAGTGAGAGAGAGAGACAGAGACAAAGGTCTTCCTTCCATTGGTTCACCCTCCAAATGGCCACTACGGCCGGCGCGCTGCGCCGATCCGAAGCCAGGAGCCAGGTGCTTCCTCCTGGTCTCCCATGCAGGTGCAGGGCCCAAGCACTTGGGCCATCCTCCACTGCCCTCCCGGGCCACAGCAGAGAGCTGGACTGGAAGAGGGGCAACCAGGACAGAACCGGCACCCCAACCGGGACTAGAACCTGGGGTGCCGGCGCCTCAGGCAGAGGATTAGCTACTGAGGCACAGCACCGGCCTGCCACTGCTTCTTGAAGATTGTCACAAGCTTCATGGTAAAACTGAGGTGTTTCTTTAAATGATAGATATCCTGGGTGCTTAGTCATTTTTTTTAAAAATAAAAGCATCTCAAAATTTGTGTCTAGATGGATATTTGTATGTGTTCCCAAAGGGTTGGCTTTCCCCTACTTATTCTGCTATAAAGCTAGTTTTTCATCAGAAGGGGTCACTAAGTAGATTCTTACAAGGACTGCTGCCCTCATGTCAAGTCATGCAATTACTGGGTGAAGCAAAACTGGACGAAGAGGAGACAGGAGGCTGTTTCAGTTAACTTGCCGTAATGAATTGTCAAGACAATTTCTGATTAAGGGGAAAGACATGGTGTCTGACAGTGATACCCAGTGGGACACACATTAAAAAGAAGGCAAAGTTTATCTTTTGCAACATGTGAGCATGCTAATCAGGAGGAACAAATCCTATATGACTGATGATGAGCTAAGCTTCTAGACGTTTGGACACAACTGTGGAGTGGCACCTGATTGGAAAGTTTTTCTGAACATTCCTGCTAACCCTAGAAACTTCCAACAGAGATTCAGGAAAAGCCAGAAAGAAGCAGAACTGTAGAGCTGAACATCAAGGTTCGATCAAGCGATGGTCAGTGGAGAGCTTCTACAGCCACGTGCACCTCCTGCTCCAGGGGGAAGCTTAGATGTCATTACTATTGACTTAGATGTCATTACTGTTGACATCCGCATCACCTGGGAAAGCAGACGGAGCTGGGTGTTGTGGCTGGCACCTGTTCACTTGCTGTCCCCAAGTTCAGGAACTTCACCTGGGCATAAGCAAAGTCCTAGAAAGGGAAATAAAAGCAAGCTTCCGTCTACAAAATAACCACACTGTCAGACGTTCTTGCACCAACAAGAGAACAGGTACCAAGGGAATGGGCAGAATGCAGCGATTAAAAAAAGTACAAGTCCTCTTGGCCTCTTCTCATGAAACTCCTCACCCCTTGGCCTTTTTTTTTCTTTCTTTTTTTCTTTCTTTCTTTTTTTTTTGACAGGCAGAGTGGACAGTGAGAGAGAGAGAGACAGAGAGAAAGGTCTTCCTTTTGCCATTGGTTCACCCTCCAAATGGCCACTACGGCTGTCACGCTGTGCTGATTCGAAGGCAGGAGCCAGGTGCTTCCTCCTGGTCTCCCATGGGGTGCAGGGCCCAAGCACCTGGGCCATCCTCCACTGCACTCCCGGGCCACAGCAGAGAGCTGGCCTGGAAGAGGGGCAACTGGGACAGAATTGGGCGCCCCAACCGGGACTAGAACCCCGTGTGCCAGCGCTGCAAGTGGAGGATTAGCCTAGTGAGCCGCGGTGCCGGCCAGCCTTTTGTTTTTAATCACTGCACTCTGCTCATTCCCTTGGTACCTGTTATCTTGCACATATGATTCCCATACTTGACACACAAGTTTTCCTTGGAAAAGCCCTTCCAAGCCTCCAGTCGGCCATCTCCATTTCCTAGGCTTAGAGATTTGTCTCCCAGAAATCCCTTACCTGTTTCCTACTTCAAATAATCACCAACGCGGTCCTGTTTGGATACAGGCACAAGTGCTACAGGGACATACCTCAATGAGCACTTGAACGCTCGATGGGGTTCCATTCATGTTGTGAAATCAATGGACAAGGGATCTTCAGCTTGCTCATTAAAGAATCCCTTTAGCTGCCTCTCCTTTCGAATTCCCTTCCAGTTAGATTTGCGATTATGAATTGGCTTCCCGCGCAGGTTCGCCCATAAGGAAGGAACGTGTGGCTCATCTGGAGAGGCAGATGCCAGGCAGGCAGGTGGCATGTCGTGTTTTTAATGACTTCACTAGAACACTGGTTTTATCATTGAGTCTTGAGAGTCTGATTGATGTATTTTCCTCTCGGTCGCAGGATGCTAGAAGAACAAGTTTCTGAATCTGTAAGGTTGGAAATCAAACCCTGGACCACAGTAAGTTCACACACACACACACACACACAAACACACACACACACACACAAATGCATCCTGCGTGTCCCACACAATGCTCTGGCCTCAGCAAACATTTTCTGCTTTGAACACCTACAGATGTCTCATGTTTGCTCTCTGTCAAGTGCCTTTCATTACAGAAGCACTCAGTAGATTCTAGTTGACTTGAACTTGACTCAACCTGCCGGTGGTAGAAAAGTTTTCTTTAGGGGCCGGTGCCACGGCCCAGTAGGCTAATCTAATCCTCTGCCTGCGGCGCTGGTACTCTGGGTTCTAGTCCCTGTTGGGGTGCCGGTTCTGTCCCAGTTGCTCTTCCAGTCCAGCTCTCTGCTGTGGCCCGGGAGGGCAGTGGAGGATGGCCCAAGTGCTTGGGCCCTGCACCTGCATAGGAGACCAGGAGGAAACACCTGGCTCCTGGCTTCGGATCGGCGCAGCGTGCCAGCCGTAGCTGCCATTTGGGGTGTGAACCAACGGAAGGAAGACCTTTGTCTCTGTCTCTCTCTCTCACTGTCCAACTCTGCCTGTCAAAAAAAAAAAGTTTTCCTTAGGCCACTTTCCCTGTTTTTCCCTTTCTGTCAAGGGTATCAGGATGCTCACCATATGCCAGACTCAAAGCCCCAGCAATGGTGTTCTCTAACCCATAGCTCCTTTGTAGTCAGAAAATGTATCCTATCGGCCGGCGCCGTGGCTCAACAGGCTAATCCTCCGCCTTGCGGCGCCGGCACACCGGGTTCTAGTCCCGGTTGGGGAGCCAGATTCTGTCCCGGTTGCCCCTCTTCCAGGCCAGCTCTCTGCTGTGGCCCAGGAGTGCAGTGGAGGATGGCCCAAGTGCTTGGGCCCTGCACCCCATGGGAGACCAGGAGAAGCACCTAGCACCTGGCTCCTGCCATTGGATGAGCGCGGTGCGCCGGCCGCAGCGCGCTGTCTGCGGCAGCCATTGGAGGGTGAACCAACGGCAAAAGGAAGACCTTTCTCTCTGTCTCTCTCTCTCACTGTCCACTCTGCCTGTCAAAAAAAGAAAAAAAGAAAAAAAAAGAAAATGTATCCTATCGATATCAACTACAGTTGATGTGGTGGCCTCTCACTATCATATCTTCCTCTGATGTTATTGCTAACCTCTACCATCTGGTTTATCTTCTCTAACTAAACACTGTCCATCAAGTCAGATCCAATCCTTTCCTTAGAAGTATCCATTATTTGACCTGCTATGTCTCAGTCATTGTCATTTCTCAAGTACACGCCCTACACTCACTGTCGGGTTTTCCATCAGTTATCTATCACCAAGGATCAAACTGTCTCAAATCTCCAGGCTTAAGATGCTATTTCTGTTGCTTACAGAATTGCAACTTGGGAAGAGCTATGGGGAAACAAGGTAACATGTTCTACCTGTGGCGTCAGCTTGACAGGACTGGACGATGCTCTCGGAAGATGACCTTCACCCGTAGCTGACACACGGGTGCTCAGTGCGGGTGGGGTGCTGGACGTCCTTGCACATCCACAGGCTGCTGGGCCCCACATGTCTGCATTCCAAGGGAGCCGGTGGGAAGCTGTATCACATTTTACGACCCAGCTTCACAAGTCAAATAGTGTCAATTCCACTGAATCACAAGACCACCCACATGCAAGAGGCGAGAACAGGGATATACCATTACTCCTCAGAAAGGAGGGCCAAGCTCACATCGTAAAGGGAGGGGGAAAAAAAAGGTGTGGAATGGGAGATATGTTTTTGGCAATTTATTTTCTTCTTTTTTTAAAATGTAATCTGCAATGTGATGCAAATGTCTGAGTGATCGGTTGAGAACAGTCAAGGAAGCGAAACATATACCTATCATGTAGTCACACTTGAGATCTTGGAGTTTTCCATCTCACCTGATAGCTGAAAGCGAAGGCTCACAAAAAAATGTGACTTAGGGGTAGAACTTGGAAGAGAGTCGAGGTCTAGGCAAGCACGCTAGCAAATTTTTATTGAGCCAGTCTAGATGGGGCTTGGGCAATGCCTATTTATCGTTAAGTGCACATGGTGCTTCGTACAACACAGCAAGTTGAGGGAACTCGGCACTACAGCCTCTTGCCCACTGGAGCGCCAGTTACAGAAATTCCGGAGGGTGTGGTTGCATACCTGAATATTAAGGCCCTCTGCAAATGGAAGACATCATTAGTAGTCCCTAGCCTGGGTGCACAAGCTAATCTCCCTGGATAATTAGGCGAATGAAGACGAGTCAGGTTCCCCATCCTGCCCCCTGAGAAACAGGAGGCAGGCAATGACTTGTTGGGACTCAGCTAATCCCTGCTGGTGTGCTGGCACGCTGCCTTTTCCCCTCCAATGATTTGAGGAGCAAGCAACCTGTTGCCACAAGCAGAAGCTGCTCAAGTCCCAGCTGCAGCTGTGGACTGGCGGAGGCAAGAGCGCCCTTCGTTATGCAATTATCCGTAATTAGGAGCTCATTACGGCTCGCTTATTGGGGAGCTGGCACCCACCCACCTGTGCAGTGCTGTCGTGAGGACTGGCAAGCCCGTGGGACAGAGCCTTGCTTGTTCCCTAGGGAAGTGAGAACCCAGAACACACAGACAGGTGCTGATACACAGAGGCCAACTGTTTAAATGATGCTGATCTCCTAATTCTAGTGTTCCCCTCAGGGCTTGCTACGGTAGATGGGGGATAGAACAAGGGCAAGGGGAAAAAGGGGACTGCTACTTTAACCACGGTTAATGGAGAACTCGTTCTGATACAGAGCGAAGCTTCTGTATGCCAGGAATGAAGGTTTGAACTAGCTGGACATGCAGAATTTGCTTTCTCTCTCTCTTTCTTTTTTAAGATTTATTTATTTATTTGAAAGGCAGAGTTACAGAGAGACAAAGACAGCCAAAACTGAGCTGACCTGAAGCCAGGAGCCAGGAGCTTCTTCCAGGTCTCTCAAGTGGGTGCAGGGGCCCAAGGACTTGGGCCATCTTCTACTGCTTTCCCAGGCTATCGCAGAGAGCTGGACCGGAAGTGGAGCAGCCAGGACTGGAACTGGTGCCCATATGGGATGCCAGCACCGCAGGTGGCAGCTTTACCAGCTACACCACAGTGCCAGCCCACTGTTTTCTCTTTCTTTATAAAAGCTGTCCCCTCTGTTAAGTCCTCCTCCTGGACCAAAAATTAAGGGTAAAAGTCTTCCTTATGTGTCATTTTACCTCCTGCCATCGAGTGTCTAGGAGGCGCTGGTTGTTCAGCCCATGTTTCAAGAAGCAGTGGTTGCTAGATAAATACAATATGAGCAGTAGGGGAGCCGATGGGTAGGGAAGGTCTGGCTTGAATGCATGGGAAAATGTGTGTGATGCACTTGTTAAATACTCCTGAGGGGACAGGAAATCACAAGTCTAATCATATAAAAAGGGAGCCACTTTTCATGGTTAAGTCAGAACCAGGGATACAAATTACTGCAGATCCTGAACTAGAATTTGAATCGGTGGAGATTAGCAGGTGAATTAAGCACCTTCACTACAGGAAGGGCACTTGGATGTAAGGGTTTCTTGGATCCCAGGACTAATGAATGCTTTGCAGAGTAATCCACTCTCCCCCGACTTCCTCTAAGAAAGAAGGCCAAGCAAACATGTATTGGTTTCTCTATTAAATGCTTTTGAAAGCTCTCACAGGTCGGTCCAACGCTACAGCATTGGTAAACCCAGCTATATTTAATTGGCTACAAATCATGGGTTTTGGGGGTTTATATACTGGTCATAGCTGACTAATTTTGTAACTATGTTAAAAACTCCAAATACACATAGATGAGCATGAGGGGGCTTTAAAAATTCATGGAAAATACACATTTTGGGGAAACTATGTATAGATTTTAAAAAAGTATTTTGCACCCAAATAAATATATATATTTTTACCTCATTTTCAGTAACCTTTTAGAAGTACCTTTGTATAAATTTGGCATAAGATAAAGGTGGTATTTCTAAGGTATTTCATAGATAATATTGACTCAAATGGATGGATATTGAAAGAAAAAAAGTAGAGAACCACTTTACTCATTATAACAAATTGGTTGAAAAGGTAAATGCTGAAAAATAATAAATATTCCACACAAAAACTCAAGTAAATTTTTTTTATTGCTTTCTTGCAGAAGGGCCTTTTAAAGTATTACAGAAATCACTCAAACCCAAATTGATCATTTTAACTGTATAATGTAGAACTCTTATGTGATGAACAGGAAAAACTCTTAAAAGTACAATATGCAGAGGCCAGTGCTGTGGCACAGCGGGTTAATGCCCTGGCCTGAAGCCCGGCATCCCATATGGGCGCCAGTTCCAGTCCTGGCTGCTCCACTTCCGGTCCAGCTCTCTGCTGTGGCCTGGGAAAGCAGTAGAAGATGGCCAAGTCCTTGGGCCCCTGCACCCACTTGAGAGACCTGGAAGATCGGGGCTTCAGATCGGGGCAGCTCGGGCCGTTGCAGCCAATTGGGGAGTGAACCATCGGATGGAAGACCTCTCTCTCTCTCTCTCTCTCTCTGCCTCTCCTCTCTCTCTGTGTAATTCTGACTTTTAAATAAATAAATAAATATTTTTTAAAAAGTAGCATATGCAAAGTCAAAGTCAAGATGAACAATGTAAGGGAAGAAGAGTTTAGATACGTGATTAAGGGCTAATTTTTATGGAATTCAGAACTCATATGGACCAATGAAGAAAAAAATCGTAGGAGGGGCTGGTGTTGTGGTGCAGCAAGTTAAGTCATTGCTTACAATGCCAGCATCCCATATCAGAGCGCTGGTTCGCTCCACCTCCGATCCAGCTCCCTGCTACGGCACCTGGGAAAGCAGCTGAAGATGGCCCAAGTGCTTGGGCCCTGCATCCAGGTGGAAGACACAGAGGGAGCTCCTGGAGATGGCCTGGCTCAGCCCTGGTTATTGTGGGCATTAGGGGAGTGAGCCAGTGAATGGAAGATTGTGTGTGTGTGTTTATGTCCTTATCTCTTTCTCTCTGTGTGTCACTCTGCCTTTAAAATAAATAAAACAAGTATTTTTTAAAATAAAAATAAATGGGGGCCGGCACCATGGCTCACTTGGTTAATCCTCCGCCTGTGGCACCAACATCCCATATGGGCGCTTGTTCTAGTCCCGGCTGCTCCTCTTCCAGGCCAGCCCTCTGCTGTGGCCCAGGAGGACAGTGGAGGATGGCCCAAGTGCTTGCGCCCCTGCACCTACATGGGAGACCAGGAGGAAATACCTGGCTCCTGGCAGTCATCTGGGGGATGAACCAATGGAAGGAAGACCTTTCTCTCTGTCTCTCTCTCTTGCTGTTTAACTCTGTCAAATAAAAAAAAGACAAAAAAAGAGGCATTAACATAAAAAAAAAGATAGGAAACAAACAATGGACTGAGTGAACAAGTTTGCAGGAATAACTATCAATAGCAAAGGGACACATGAAATTTCATTATTTAAAAAGGTGAATGTGAACTATGCAATGCCAATGTTTACTTCTCAGATTGGAAAAATAAGGATTAGTAGTAGGTAAAGAGCATGTTCTCTTGCCTAAGGGTTCCTTGGTTCAAATCCCTCGTGCACCACTCACCAGCTGTGTGACCTCAGGTAATTTACTTAGCTTCTCTGTGCTCATTTCTGCTTCCATCAAACTCACACAGTGGTGAGGATGATAGAATGAGACAATTTTCAAAACCCACTTAGATAAGAGCCTGGTTTAGAGGGCGCACTAAATAAACATTAGATTCATGAAAGAGTGGGAAGAAATAGATGCAATTTTGATTTGTTGGACCATAAATCACAGTTAGGTCATTTAATCAGTATCTACCCGCATTTTTTTTTTTTATTTTTGACAGGCAGAGTGGACAGTGAGAGAGAGAGACAGAGAGAAAGGTCTTCCTTTGCTGTTGGTTCACCCTCCAATGGCTGCCGCAGACAGCGCGCTGCGGCCGGCGCACCGCGCTCATCCGATGGCAGGAGCCAGGTGCTAGGTGCTTTTCCTGGTCTCCCATGGGGTGCAGGGCCCAAGCACTTGGGCCATCCTCCACTGCACTCCTGGGCCACAGCAGAGGGCTGGCCTGGAAGAGGGGCAACCGGGACAGAATCCGGGGCCCCGACCGGGACTAGAACCCGGTGTGCCGGCGCCGCAAGGCGGAGGATTAGCCTGTTGAGCCACGGCGCCGGCCTCTACCCGCATTTAAAATCTGCTTGCCCTAAGCAATGATTCAGCAGTTCTATTGCTAGGATTTAACTATATGTATATAGTTACAAAACTACCAAATATCATTTTCAATAATTGGCCAAAAAATGAGAATTAACCCTGTTTGTCAATATGGAAGTGGTGATGCTGCTCCTGGATGGAATGGGATTGAGATGCGCAGGCTGATAGAAAAATATCTCAGAGGTGCTTTGAGTGCGACCAAACAAGTTCCAAGAGCTTCTCCAGGATGAGCATGAACTTGCCCATGAAATTTAAATACATGTACATATTCAGGACTCATTAGGGAACGCAGACTAAATGATATTTATCCCCCCCCCCCTCCTTCTCGGAGTGCAAAGCTAGATTGTTTCTCTGAGGGTCTGTGCCCCTATCATGTTCCCTTCCTTGTGTGAGAGCAAACACTGAGTATCAGTGGACCCAGGGAGAAGTCCAAGTGTGTGGAAGTGCAGTGGGTGTTTGCAGCTGGAAGGGTAACGGTGGCCATGCACCGAAGATGTAGAGCCGTCCAGAGGCTGAAAGTCCACAGGAGCGAGGTTTTTGCCTTGTGCATGAGCAGTAAGAATCCAGAGCTCCTCCCCCAGGGAGGGGAGGGGAGAGGAGAGGAAGGGGGAGAAGAGGAGGGGAGGGGAGAGGAAGGAAGGGAGGGAAGGGGAAGGGGGTGGAGGAAGGGAAGGGAGGGGAGAGGAGGGAAGGGGAGGGCAGGGGAGAGGAGGGAAGGGGAGGGCAGGGGAGAGGAGGGAAGGGCAGCCCAGCAGCTTTGGCATCAGCCCAGTATTTTATTCTACAAAGTTCTGCCCATATCCCAACAAATTTTAGGAGGTCCCAGCCATTCCTCAAAGAAAGCACCCTAGGGGAATCCTCTCTGCCTGGTGCCAACTGGGCTGCCCAGTCTGATCCCACCGGGTCATACAACCTCGGGAGAATTTTACCTGCTTCTCACCCAGCAAGCTGTTTGTCTAGGAGAGGCAGTTGGAGGGGGCATGTAGGAGAGATGGCGGGAAGCCCTGGACCCCGTTTGTTCCCTGATAAGCCCCAGTCTGAATACAGGCTCTGCGCCCAGCTCCTCCCTGAGTGCCCACCTGGTCTAGCAGGTGTATGGCAGCCCCCAGCCCTCTCAGTTCTTTGCTGAGAGGCCCGCCTGGTCTGTCGGGTGTGTTCTCTCCATTAAGCTATGTAATCTTGCTTTCCCTAGTCTGAATGGCTGGGCACTTTCTCTCAGATTCTGTCTAGGGAGGCGCCCATCCGTTCTGACATCTGTTCTACCCCATTAAAGCTTGCTGACTTGTCCACAATACTCTCTGTCTCATGCCTGAATTATTTCTTGAATGGAGACAAGAGCCTCTTTTCCACCAATCTCTGATAACACCACTGAAGATATGGCTTCCATTGAGACCAAAGTTTCATAATGTAAACCAAAGATAAAAGACAGCAGGGACAAAGCTTGTCACTGAGATTTTTTTTTTTTAATATTTATTTTATTTATTTGAAAGGCAGAGTTACAGAGAGATGGTAGGAGAGACAGAGAGAGATCTTCCATCTGCTGGTTCACTCCCCAAGTGGCTACAATGGCTAGGGCTAGGCCAGGCCAAAGCCAGGAGCCAGGAGCTTCTTCTGGGTCTCCCATGTGGGTGCCGGGGCCCAAGGACTTGGGCCATCTTCTACTGCTTTCCCAAGCACGTTAGAATGGAGATAGGCCAAAAGTGAAGCAGCCGGGACTCGAACCAGTGCCCATATGGGATGCCAGCATCTCAGGAAACAGCTTTACCTGCTACGCCATAATGCCAGCCCCTGTCACTGAGATCTTACACCTTAAATGTAATAAAAAATATGGTAAAAGTCATGAGCTCTTTCATATATATAATTCTTCTGGAAATATATACAAGAAATAGAGATTTAGCACTTAGAGAGGTGGACCTTGGGCTGGCGCCATGGCTCACTTGGCTAATACTCCACCTGCAGCGCTGGCACTCCGGGTTCTAGTCCCAGTTGGGGCACTGGATCCTGTCCCGGTTGCTCCTCTTCCAGTCCAGCTCTCTGCTGTGGCCCGGGAAGGCAGTGGAAGATGGCCCAAGTGCTTGGGCCCCAGCACCCACATGGGATACCAGGAGGAAGCACCTGGCTCTTGGCTTTGGATCAGCGCAGTGCGCTGGCCGTGGCAGCCATTTGGGGGGTGAACCAATGGAAAAGTAAGACTCTCTGTCTCTCTCTCTCTCTCACTGTCTAACTGCCTGTCAAAAAAAATAGAGAGGTGGACCGAGGAATGGGGAACAAAATTTTTGTTTTGTACTTTTCTGTATTCTTCAGAACATTAATGTAAGATCATTATAATAAAAGTATTAAACATTCATATTTTATACACAGAATAGAGAAGGAGATACGGGTGTATGGTAGAAAACTGTAGGACTTGAAGATGGGGCAGGCGTTGTGGTTCATTGGGCTAAGGTGCCATCGTGATGCCAGCATCCCATAGAGTGTTGGTTCAAGTCCTGGTTGCTCCACTTCTGATCCAGTTCCCTGCTAATGGCCTGAGAAAGCAACAAATGGCCTAAGTGTTTAGGCCCCTGCTGCCCACATGGGAGACTCAGATGAAGCTCCTGGCTCTGGCTTTGGCCTGGCCAAGCACTGGGCATTGCAGCCATTTTGGGAGTGAACCAGTGGATGGCAGATCTCTCTCTCTCTCTCTCTCTCTCTCTCTCTCCCTCTGTGTATGTGTGTATGTGTGCATCTGTCTGTCTCTCCCTCTCTATAATTCTGACTTTCAAATAAGTAAATAAATCTTGAAACAAAAGAAAATAGTGAATGTGTCTTAGTGCTTCTCTATGATATTCTTTCAGTCAGTGTGTTCATAGTTTTGCTTCCATTACAAAAATCATTTAAGATGGGAAACAGCCAAGGTTAACCATACTGATGGATAGAACCTGACATTCTGTCCAATCTCCACTCTGCCATGAGCCAACTGTGTGTCCTTGAAAGTCCCTGCACCCTTGGGGATTGGCACAGAGACCTAAGATGTCTCTCTTCAGTATCTCACTTCCAATAACTCACTGTAGAGGTGTAGATGCCAGACACTGGCTGTGTCCTTCTTGTGTTGGGTCACTGAGGGATACTAACCTGCCACAATGCACACACACAATGAAGTGTGTAGGGCAGTCCTCTTCCTTCCTCTGGAAAGCAAGGGACTGGACACCACCAGACCCAAGGAGAGTGCTATCAGCAGAGAGCTGGTGACAACAGGCACAAGACAATGAAAGCAGAGAAGAGCCAACAATCCCCGGAGCAGCCAGGCTTTCAAACTCTGGGTTGTTCCATTTGCCCTTTGCCATAAAAACGACAAAGTTGGCTTAAGAATTCTGCACCCCTTATTAGCCATTAGCATCGACAACAAAGATAAAAGAGCACCACAGCAATCGTTGTCACTACGACCGGGATTTATTTCCCTTGGCCGATGCTTACATTAGCAGTTAACCACTGGCCAGACCCATGCCCAGCAGGTCATGTTTCTAGCCAACATTTCCTAAAGCCATTAGATCCCAGTATCCCTCCCTCCCCCATAAATTTGGAAGCTAGAGCCTGACAAGACTAACAGAGCAAGGGGGAACCCCTACTCCATCACGTTATCTTAAGTTTATCTTTTCGAAGCAGATGCTAGCCTATCTCTTTAACTACCCAACAGCATGTAACATAAGAAGAGACCATGGATGGGGGGCTTTAGTGGAGAAATCCTCTGGTTTTGATCTTTTCCTTTTATAGAAAGACTGACAGTTGTGCAGAACCATTATCTACTTACCCAGGTTTAAGTGTTCCTTAGATGTCCGGGGCTACTTGAAAGCTAAGATTCAGTTGAAAAGAGGGAACAAAGAAAGTTTATTTGTTTGTTGCAAACAAAGAAATTGGGCGGAGTCGTCTTAAAAGACTCTGTGTATTCCATTTTGGTCTGAGGTGAGTCTTTAATTCCACCTTGTGCTTCTAAGAGTCACAGGATAGATAATAGTTTCTTAAATAGTCTATTATAAGCTTCCTCTTTATATTAGCACTGTTTTCTGGAGAGCCTTAGAGATTGAGAGAGGACACTAATATTTAATGCATGTCACTTGATTACAGGGAACTGTGTTTTGTAATACTGTAGTTGAAGTCTCCTGATACCCTTCCTTTTACAAATAAATAAATAAATACAAGCACTGGGACCAGCAGTATAAGCATAAGCTGCTCTGTGGACCCCAATTTGAGAATCATTAACTTGGGTCTTGCTCAAGACTTTGATACTTTTTTCCTGGTATACCATAATGGTTTTGATAGCTTCCTTTTGTAGGTAATTACTGAGTTTCAAGTGCTATGAGAGGTTCAAGATGCAGAGGAAATAAAGAAAGCCATTCTTGGCTCTTGCAGAACACTGGATGTATGGGGAAAGACCAATGTTAAGCATAATTATGTGACTATCGATGAATATATATGATGCATATATGTATCATATATATATGCATATATATATGATGCGATATTTAATATCACATGAACATTTGTGAATAAATCTGTGGTTTTAGAATTGTGGTAAGTGCTTTGGAGGAACAGCTCAAGAAACAAGGAGACTGAGTGAGAGGTTTGCTTTGGGTCCTTTAGGTTAAGAGGGTGAATGTGAAAGGAGATAATAGCACAACAGATCTCACAGAAGAACTATCCATAGAAAATTCCGAGGTAGAATAGCACGTGGGAGGAGCCGAAGCCAGGGTGCCAAGAAATCATCACTGGGAGAAGAGATGTGAGCAGTAAGTAGAAGCTGAGTCCTGCAGAGCTGGTCCTGGAAGTAAGTTTGACATTATCACCAAATCGCTGTGAAGCTACTGGGAGAACTTCAGAGGGGGCCTAACTACCAATGTGCACTATTTGATTAAGTTGGAGAGAAGACATTAAGAGTGTGTGTGTGTGTGTCTTCCCAGGCTTTGTTCCTTGGTTAACCGGATGGGTGATGAGAGCAGGTGCCACCGGTGAATCCAGGTCTGGGCAGTTGGAAGCAGGAGTCTTACCCATTGAGATGACAGAGTTGAAGCAATAGAGGATTCGGAAGAGATCTGGAGAGGCCGGGGTTTGGCATGCTGTGCTGAAAATGCTGGGGCACAGACGGCTCACTGGCACTGCACTGTGTGGGTCTGCAGATGAGAAGAGAGGGCCTGGATTGTTCAAAAGTCTGAGATCCTGCAGGTGCAGCACAATGATTAAAGACAAGGCTCTGGAGACAGGTAGCTCGGACTTGAAGCCCAGCTCCACAGCTCATGGTGCAAACTTGGGCAAGTTACCTTACCTTCCTGTGTCTGTATCCTTTTTTAGGTAATATGTGAGGGTATTTCAAAAAGTTTCTCAAAAGTGGAATTAAAACACAAGTTTTGTTTGGAGGCAAAATATTTTGAAATCCACGCACACAAGGCATCTTCAAAAAGTTCATGGAAATGTGTATTATGAAAACATTATGCTTAAATAAATTTCAATTTTTTTATATCTCCCCCCAAAATTTTTTTAAAAAGATTTATTTTATTTATTTGAAAGGCAGAGTTACAAGGGGGTGGGGCAGAGAGAGACAGAGAATCTTCCATCTGCTTGTTCATACCCCAGATGGCTGCAATGACCAGGGTAGGGCCAGACTGAAGCCAGGACACAGGAGTTTCTTCCTGGTCTCTCACACGGGTGCAGGGGCCCAAGCCCTGGAGTCATCTTTCATTGCGTCTCCCAGGCTCATTAGCAGGAAGCTGGGCAGGAAGTGGAGCAAACCCATTGGGACCTGATGACTGCATAGAGGTTCCACCTCTTAGATTTGTTGCATGGCAATTGTGTTTCCAATTCTTGAACTTCGGGGGACACATTCCATCCACCTGGGGTGAAAATCCAAGGTGTGAAGCAGTGGGAAAATTAAATGAGCAGTCTCAGCCAAAGGAGGAACACACACCCAGAAATGCATTATGAATGTGGTTAGGTTCAGTTTCCATCTTTGCTTACTTGAGCCGATTTCAGCTCCTCAGGGCTGGCCTGGGAAAGTACTGGTGAGGTTCTCCAGGTGTGAGATGTTCTTGGTTGAGTACAGTGGAAGAATAGAGGCACGGGGGAAAGTGTGGAGCATGCACGGGTTGCTGAAATGATGGTCCTTGCACTCCTGAGCTGTGGCCAAGTAGTGAAGGTGGAGGAAGTGTTTTGAGAACAGATAGGGGATGGGAGTGTATTTACTATCGGACCATGTTGCAGAGGGCACAGTGGAAATATTTGGGAGGAAATGAAGTGTGGGAGTGTAAGAAAGAGGAGATCCAGCTCAGGGCGGGGTAGGGAGGAAGGTGGTGGAGAGATCTACATGAGGTTAATACCCCTCAAAGTTTCACATGCATTTGGCCATGAGCTTGTGTTGGCTTACTGGGCATGGAAACCAGGATACTTTCAGAGATGTAGGCGAAGTCAGAGCTGAGTTTGTAGGTAAAGAAGTAGGTGCAGAGTAGAGCACAGGATGAGATGGGCTCATGCTCTCAACCCAAAATATTCAGTAGCGTGGATGCTTCTCACGTTAGGAAGAAAACTCATCCATTTCCATGAGGACAGGAGGCTGCTCCTGGACCATGAACTAGAACAGGTGCATTACCTGGCTCCCGCAGGTGCTCAGACAGTTAATACAAACACATGCAACAGAGCCCTGTTGTCACCACAGCCCTTACATACTGCATAATTAATATTATGCATAATATTATTTACTCCAATCTACTCTCCAGGTTGCACAGCCTTGGGGCTAGACTGGGTTGAGACCCTGAGCGTTGCTGGGTGAGGCTGGGGTGTCTTCTGTAGCTCCGCCTATACAAGAGCCCAGGTAACTTTTCTTCACAAATTATTCTCTGAGGAATGGCTTCCAATGTGTCACACAGATAGGACAGAAGAGCAGGAAAACTGCCCATCTCGTCTCCTTAGACACCTGCTGCACTCTTCTCCGGATCCCAGGCAAACCACTGTCATTCCCAACACACTCTTCTGTTCATGGGCTGTTTCTGCCTTGAACACAGGCCCTCATTCACTTCTTATCTGTCCGATCCAAGCTGAAGAAGAGTCAGGTAAGGCCCATCCAGGTTGTTAGAAGTTTGGTGGAGGTTGCGTCTCTCCCAGTCTCTAAGTACTTTAGAAGATCAGTGGTCCCGGGACACAAAAATCAGACGTTCTTGCATTGCGTGGATTTCCGGTGCGCAATCCCCTCTGTTGCCAGCTACAGAAGCCGTGGCCCTGCCAGGAACCTTCCTAAATGAGGCAAAGGGGTATGAACATACTTCAGAAAGTTCTTGGAAAAGAAATGGAGCTAAACATAAGTTTATTTGGGTTCCAAAAACTTGGAAATCCATGCATATGAAGGGTCTTCAAAATGCTCATGAAAAAATTTGTAGCATAAGATTCCTATTTATGGATGTTAAAAAAAATTTGCACCACAACAAACATATCTTAATTTCATTTTTTTCCACACACTTTTAACATTATTTATTTATTAAGGGGCGGGGGGGAGAGAGAGAAAGCGCATTCCTATCCCCCACTGGTTGGGTCCTCAAATTGCTACAATGGCTGGGCCAAAGCCAGGAACTGGGAACTCAGTATGGGTCTCTGGAGCCCTGCCCACTGCCTCCCAGGGGCTGCATCAGCAGGAAGCTGGAGTCAGAAGCCAGAACTGGAAAACAAGCATAGGCAGGCCAGTGTGGAACGCAGGCATCGTTGTAGCCAGTATTGCAATTGCGACACTAAATACCCACTTCCCATGACCTTCCCCACAGGGTACTAACTATTCACAGAGCCTGAACACTTTTCAAGGTACTGCATCAGCACTTTGTAGGCATTGCTTCGTTGACCACTACCTTGGTGAGCTTGAGCACTTGCTCAAGGTCAAGGTCACATGCAGAGAAGTTGATCACCTAGGATTCTGAGCCAAGGCGTCTAACTGCAAAGTCCGCTCCACCTACTGGAGTAGGTCCCTTGCAGCAGCCACCGTGGTCACCGTACATATAGTTTGCAATCAGATATCTGCTGTGAGGAGATCTTTGGAATAAAAGTCCTTTACACCGAATTCTTCAGAGCTTTACGAATTGCCCCACAGCTATACTCTATTCTGAACATGGTCACACTCCTCCATTTCCTAGTGAGCCTGTATTGTACTTCAAAGCATCCCTTGGGGTCAGCACCCCAGCGCACTAGGTTAATCCTCCACCTGCTGTGCCAACATCCTATATGGGTGCTGGGTTGGTCCCAGCTGCTCCTCTTCCACTCCAGCTCTCTGCTGTGGCCCGGGAAGGCAGTGGAAGATGGTCCAAGTGCTTGGGCCCTGCACCTGCATGGAGACCAGGAAGAGGCACCTGGCTTTGGATTGGTGTAGCTCCTGCTGTTGCAACCATTTAGGGGCTTTAGGAAGAAACCATAGGATGGAAGACCTTTCTCTCTGTCTCTCTTTCTCACTGTCTGTAACTCTACCTGTCAAATAAAAAAAATCCTTTAATAAAAAAAGTATCCCTTTAATAAAAAAAAAAGTATCCCTTATGTACATCGCGATGTCCCCTCTCACTTTTCCTTGTTATTGTTATTTGCAAAGAACATTCTCAAAAATGTATTTGTATGACTGTACAAGTCTTCAATAAGACAAACCTCAACAAGCAGAGTGGGTGACTCAAAGGATATACGTTTGGTAAGTAGCCAAAGCATCATCCAAAAATATCTACTCTGGTCATAACGATAAGAACATGCATGTTTCCGTACATCTTTGATAACACTGGCTATCAGCAAGGTCACGCATTTGTGCCTAATAGGAGAAATACGGTAACCCATTGTGTGCTATCACACCTACTCAATGGAGTTCCAGAAACTTTTCATTGGCCATTCTTTTCCCCATGCAGGCTGCTAATCATTTTTCTTGCCCATTCTTCCTTTTTCAACTATTCCTTGGCTTATTGACTTGCAGAAGTTCTTTTTACATGAAAGAAATGAGTACCCCATAACATATATTTTGCTGACTTGCTGTTTGTCTCGAGGAAATCAACCTGCAGAACAGTGTGACACTGGCATATGTCCTTTCGCAAGGCGGCCACGTGCTTCTATATGCTTGGACATTTTCTTGAAGCCTAATGTGCTAAATTTAATGTTAGTGATTGAGGAGCGGGGCGAGCAGGAAATCAACCTTTCACTGCTCCATATGGTTTTAAAATACGTGAATGGTATTGCTCTTGAGATGCTAAACATCTCCCCCCTTTCTATCCTCTCTGGTTGCTTTAAATCAATGAACAGAGACTGCACGGTTTCCAAACAGGGCTGGACAGGGGTCATCTCTACTTCTTCCCCACTCCTCTCTTCTTGTTTTTTTTTTTTTTTTCAGCTGGTTATTGGGAGCTCTTTGGAGACCGGAGAACCACAGTGAAAGTCTCCTGTGGCCCCCACTGATGTTCACGGGTAGCATCTGGGGCAGAGGTCTCCGGCGTTTCCACATCTGCAGCTTTGTAGGGGCCTCACCTCCAAAAGGCCTGAAAGTGTGAAGCCAGCCAGGGCTTAATGTGTATTAGCAAGACAAAGTGCCCACGAGGGCTGCAGCGGGATGAGCTTTAATTTACTGAAGATTTATTAGACCTCATGAAATCAGCCCAAACCACCCCCTTTTTTTTCTTTTTTAATCTCCTCGGCCCCCGTTTAAAAAGGAAGGCTTTGTTAGGAGGCGATGGTCATTTGAACAAAACTCACGGGGACAAGATGCTGGAAAGAATGCACCCTCCGAAAGGGGAACCCCAAATCTGAAAAAGTAAGAATGTTTCTAAGAGTCCTGCCCTTGACTCCTGTGCTTGAGCAAGCTCAAGAAGCCTTGAGGGCTGGATAGGCTAGGGTGCATTCCCACAACTCTGGATTCCTCCAGGGTGAGTCCCAGAGAAATGTGTCGAATGTTCTGATCCGGGCATGAAGGCTTTCCAAACCTCCCGACTCAATGAAGCATGTCCAGTAATGCTTAAGCGCTTAACTCATGAGCCCAAGATGTCTGCGGTTGCTCGAATGTTAAAATAGCATCTGCTTAATTTGAGCGAAAGGTAGAGGCTTGAGTTTTCACTTACCCTTAGGCTCACAGCTCATTAATAGAGTGTTAGAAAATTCTCCCGGATTTTATTGCTAGAAACTTTCCCTTGAGTCACCTTCAATTACAAGTCTCTTAAGTCTCCATTTGCCCGTCTATGCAATGGGTAGATGTTGAAAACAAAGTAAGACGTCTGGAAAAAAAAAAAAAAATGGGAAGGCTGACTGATTTCTCCCTGGGGAAAATGATCTCACTCTACCCAAGTCTGCCTCGCAACTTTAAGGAAGGAGAGGGAGTGCTTCGTTCGCCTTTATGAAATTTTCATCTGTGCTCACTGCTGACGTAATGTGAAAAAAAAACCACAATTGTTAAGTTTAACGAGAGGAGGGATGAATTCCTCCTTCTGCGGGTCCTAAGAGTAGTAAGCAGTGGGGCTGGCGCTGTGGTGTAGTAGGCTAAGCCTCCTCCGCCTGCAGTGCTGGCATCCCATATGGGTGTGGGTTCAAGTCCTGGCGGCTCCACTTCTGATCCAGCTCTCTGCTATGGCCTGGGTAAGTAATAGAAGATGGCCCAAGTCTTTGGGCCCCTGCACCTGCATGGGAGACCCAGAGGAAGCTCCTGGCTCCTGGCTTCAGATCAGTCCAACTCTAGCTTTTGTGGCCATTTGGAGAGTAAACCAGAGGGTGGGAAATTTCTCTCTCTCTCTCTCTCTCTCTCTCTCTCTCTCTGCCTCTCTCTGTCTGCAGCTCTTCCTCTTAAATAAATAAATACATAAAATTTTTAAAGTAGTAAGCAGGACATAGGAACATAGTTGAACAGAGGAGAGTGGATGTAACAGACATCCGCAGCGGCATCTTTGACAGCAACACCAGGGCAGTGACTACAGAACAATGCATGTGCAGGCCGTAATGCATCCTGCCACGGGCACTACATTTTTGGCCTTTGATAATGAATTTGGAGAGAAAAAAAAGGAAGACAGGCAAAGATTCTGCTTGAAGGCACACTTGGTGATTCGGGTGCACTTTTAGGGCCAAAAGCCAATCGTTTTTTCAAAAACAACATTTCGGCTATTTCGTGTCTCATCAATTGTAATCATCCTCTGTTTGACTGTGGGTTATAGACTACATCAGTCTTAATCTGTCAGTGCCCAAGTCTCCTTCTACACAATGGGATCGTCCTCAATTAATGCAAATTAAACCACAGTTGTCTTGTCTGTAATTGTCCAAACTAGCAGAGTGCCTTTCTTCGCTGAAAGGAGCTATCCCCAACTCCTTGCTCTGTGTACCCCTAAGGGCTCAGTACTGGTTCCATGCTTTATCTCTTTCTTGTGGCTTTTATCCACACAACATGAAAGGGACTCTCTTTCCTTTATGCAGGCAAATAAAAAGTAGATTTAGCGAGCAAAGATGAAAAGAGTGCATTTCACTGATGGCGCATGTCAGGATCCAGTGGCCTGGTTTCTCAGACGTTAGCAAAGTTGAAATTTGCACTGTCTCCTTTTACATCAGAAAATTCTGATGGCAAAAAAAAAAAAAAAAAAAAAAGAAAGAAACCAAGCGTGTGCCGGTAAGGACTTGTAGTACGCTGAGATGGAGCTGTGTCATTGGCAGCTCTTGACATGGGATTTCCAGGCCTGCCTTGTAGCCCTGGTTCTTGGGAAAGAGCTCAGGGCTTGCAAGTTCGCCATTTGCCCTCTCAATCTGTTTCCATTTAAAGAATGTTTTCTGAACACGGCGAGCAGGTGAGAGAGAGCAAGACTGAAAGGCATCATTATGTCGAAAAGGCCAAGCTCACCACCAGGTGAGCTGTTCTCACTGCTACATTCCAGGGCCTGTGCAATTTCCCCAAGCAGATAATCACTCAGCAAGCACAGCAAGAATTCAAGAGAGCAGAATTCGATTTACTGAACACACTGCAAGGAGCGGCGCTGACCGCTCAGGTAGAGGCTGACAAATGCTTCAGTACCCACCATAAACTGAGGGGGTAGAACTGTAGCATCGATCCCTTTTTAGTTAGGGTGACTGTGACCATAGGCTTCAATGGGAGTACTGGGCATGACAGCCACAGGCTGTCTGTAAAAGTATGAATGACAAGCCAAGAAAAAAAAAATGCCTGCAACTGCAATATTTTCTCAGTTAAAATGAGTTTTCTATGATGCAGGAGGTTATCTGCAATAGGTGATTTGCATCTCTGGGAGGAGCTGCGAAGCTGTTATTACTCTTAGTCTATGGGATTCTATCAAATTCCACAGGGGCACCCTTTATAGAACAAACCTAAGTTCAGAACAGGGCTATACTGGAAGAGAGGTTATGAGTCTGGGACAAGATTGTTCCATGCAAGGCGCTCGACTCCTCCAGGCACAACTGTTGTGCACTGTGTTACCCTCTGTGGCACAGGAATTGCCCTTTTGTAGTTCCCAGGTGAGTTGATATACCTGGCTTCAGGTGGTTTCCCTAGCCCAGCCCCACTGGTGTGTTACACACACTTTGATTAATGCTATCTTGCTTATTCCCGCCACATACCCTCCTTGGCAGGATGTACTTGCCCAATCTGATAATCCAAACTCTGAAAGGCTCCCAAATCTGAAACATTTTGATCTCCAATGTGATGCACAAGTGAAAAAATCTCCACCTGACCTCATGTAATGGGTGACAATCAAAACTTAATTGAAGAACCATGAATAAAGTGGCCCTCCAGCTACATGTATAAGGTGTGTGTATGTGAAGCATAAACGAATTTTTTTGTTTAGATTTGGGTCCCAGTCTCAAGAAATCTCATTCAGTATATTCAAATATTCTAAAATTCTAAAATGTTATCTGAAACCAGAAATACTTCTGGCCCCAAGCATCTTGTCTATGAGATATTCAACCTGTGCTTCCGTAATCACAAGCCCTACAACCTCTTAAAGTGACCACCACCCAAAGTGGGCCACTCTGTTCTCCATTACAACACACTCACTCCTTTCCAACCAATCCGTCCCAATCATTCAAACTGCAGTTCATTCCAGAGCCAATCTGCTTAGCCAGTGTCTTTTTGCCGCCTCAAACCACAAATGGAGCTTAACTGCCTTTTTTGTAACCCTGCAGGGATTCAGACATTTCACTAACAATGCAAAACAAAGCTACATGGGGACTACCACTGCCCAAGATGCTCTCCCAAAGCTGCACCTGATGTAAAGCCTGAAGCTCTCTGTGCAGTGGGCACAGTATGGACTTTGGTGCCAGTTGGTCTGGAGTTTAAAATCCTAGATCTGTCACTTGCCAGTTTCTGTGCTTTCTTTTTATTTATTTCACCACAAAGCAGGTGAGTATAGAAAGAAATCACACAGAGGATCTGGTGTATTTGGGTAGTCAGCCTCTCAGGTACCCTCCAGGTATCTTCACCAGCTGATCTTCAGGGTCATGTGCTGTATTTTCCTGTGCTGAATCAGAGCTGGTCTTATGTGACCAAAGAGCATGGAAGATGTCAAGAGGGTAGGTCACAAAGGCGACCTACCTTTTCTGTCTTGTTCTCTTGGATCAACATCGTGACATGAAGACTTGGAATCAACCATGTACAATAACTTTCCCTGTGACTTTGAGGAGCAGATTTAATCAATGGTCAAGTGCACCTGGACACAGGCTACTCACTATGAATGGTCAGCAGAATCCAGATGGCAGTTTGTACAAAGATGAAGGAAGGGAAAAGAGCCCCCCTGGAAGGAAATGGAACGGCATCTCTGAGTTTTAACTCAAGAGCATGCCTATGAAGATGATGTGAAAATATAAGAAGCTTTGGCCCCTATGAAATAAGAATTGAGAATCGTGAACAGGGAAAAAGGCTGACACACAAAGAGCAACCAATTACAACATTTAGATTGGAAAAGCATTGATCCCACATGACAAGGGGCTAATAACTCTTATAAGAATTCACACTTGGAGATTAAGATAGTGGAGTAGGGAGGGAGCTTGCTTCTCTAGTCTAGTATATGATAGTTTTAAAAAAAGTGGAAAGAGTGCAATCTCAGGGAAGAGTTAGGGAGAAAACAGCAGAAGAAACTCTATACAAATTGGAGGGACATAGTGGACCTACATGGAGGGCAAGAACACACACAACTCAGGACCCCTGCAGCTGACAGCCTCTGCACCAGCATCGAAAACAGACCACAGCAGCCCAAGCCACAGGCGAAAAAGCTGCAGGAAGAGCCTAGAAGGGGTCTGGCTTGGAGCCCCATGGGGGACAGTGTACCTGCCAAACTAGAGGAGAAAAGCAAAGGGTGGGGCATGTTTTCTATCTCCCCAGTCACCCTGCAAATGCATCCTATAACAACCTGATACAGAACTTCCACTTTGCTTATGGCCTTTCTAAATATGGACGGAGATTGTGAATTCAAAAGGCTTGCATAGCCTAGGCAACTCATGTCAAGAGCCTCAGGTAATCACTGACATCATTAAATTAATAACAGGAGTCACTGTGCACTTACTTCCCATGCAGGACTTCTGTCCTCGGTGAGTTGTATTATGAGAGTTAACTGTAACAGGAGCCCAGAACTGAATCCATGTCTCCTATATGGGTGGCAGGGACCCAAGTGCTTCATCTGTCATCTGTTGCCTGCCAAGGTGTGTATTATCAGGAAGCTGGATCGGAAGCTGAATCTCAAATCAGGCACTCCAATACGAGATGTTGGCATCTCAAGTGACAACTTTGCCACAGCACACACATCTTCCCCTCATGTTAGTAACTCTGGATACTTCATACTTATATCCATTCATTTAGTGGGATTTCAACATGCTGATACTCTAAAACTATCATCTGTTGTTTGTTTCTTAGCTGGGACACTTGTAAACAGGCACTACCCTGACACCTTGAACGACCACTTGTATAGAAACAAATATATATATAAGCACTAGATTCTTTTTTCCTTTGTTCCCAATTTCCAAGTAATTCATTCCCTACTCACCTCCACAGATGATTTATTGTGTTATTAAAATATATTATTATTGGGGCTGGCGCTGTGGCACAGTGGGTTAATGCCCTGGCCTGAAGCACCAGCATCCCATTTGGCGCTGATTCGAGTCCCAGCTGCTTCACTTCCAATCCAGCTCTCTGCTGTGGCCTGGGAAAGCAGTAGAAGATGGCCCAAGTCCTTGGGCCCCTGCACCCACGTGGGAGACCTGGAAGAGGCTCCTGGCTCGTGCTTCAGATTGGTGTAGCTACGGCCACTGTAGCCATCTGGGGAGTGAACAAGCGGGAGGAAGACCTCTCTCTCTATGCCTCTCCTCTCTCTGTTAACTCTGACTTTCAAAAAATAAATAAATAAATCTTTTATATATATATATATATATATATATTATAAATTCAAGGATTCAAATATCTGATGGGTTTCAATCCATTTGTTATTCTTAGATAATTATTATCTTATCCAAGCTCAAATTGCCCCATTTTTAGCTCATGAAAAACTCTTCAAATGGTATCAAGTCCTTTTCTATACACTGAGTAGTTTGCGATAGCAGCCCCACTAAGGGAATTTTTCTGTTACTGAATTAGTCACTGTTTCTAGATCTCTTTCATAGAGAGAATTAGGAAATACATATGTATCATATATAAAGTAAAATTCCTCAAAAAAATCACACTAGAATTTCCAATTCAAATTTGAGAGTACAAATTGTTTTAATAAAAATTCTTTCTCACTGTATGATCACATTTTTTCTTCAGCACTTATAATCAGTGTTCTTAAGAACAAAAGGAGGGGCTGGTGCTGTGGCATAGTGGGTAAAGCTGTTGCCTGCAGTACCAGCATCCTAAAGGGGTGCCGGTTCGAGTCCCAGCTCCTCCACTTCCGATCCAGCTCTCTGCTATGGCCTGGGAAAGCAATAGAGGATGGCCCAAGTCCTTGGGTCCCTGCACCCACATGGGAGACCCGGAAGAAGCTCCTGGCTCCTGGTTTTAGATCAGCACAGTTCTGGCTGTTGCAGCCAATTGGGGAGTGAATCAACAGATGGAAGACCTCTCTCTCTGTCTCTCTCTCTCTCTCTGCATAACTCTGACTTTCAAATAAATAAGTAAATATTTTTTAAAAAAGAACAAAAGGATTTATAGAGTCTGAAATACATTTATAATGAATAATTTACCTCGAACACATTAGATATAGCCATCAACTATGATTTTTGAGAGCAGCTCAAAAATTAGATCTATGCAGCCAGCACTGTGGCATAGCAGGTAAAGCCGCTGCCTGCATTGCCCGTATCCCAGATGGGCACCGGTTCGAGTCCCGGATGCTCCAGTTCTGATCCAGCTCTCTGCTATGGCCTGGGAAAGCAGTAGAAGATAGCCTAAGTCCTTGGGCCCCTGCACTCACATGGGAAGACCTGGCGGAAGTTCCTGGCTCCTGGCTTCAGATCCGCGCAGCTCAGGCCTTTGTGGCCATTTGGGGAGTGAACCAGTGGATAGAAGACCTCTCTCTCTGCCTCTCTGCTTCTGCCTCTGTAACTCCACCTTTCAAATAAATAAATCTTTAAAAATAACAACTAGATCTACATATAATCTCACCATTCTTCCTTCATTTTAAAAATAATTCATTGAATTTTGAAACAACATGTACATATGTAATACATTAGAAGTTTAAAATAAAAGCAATGTGTGAATGCTTCACCAGCTTTCCTTTCCCTATTGTAACCCCGTTTGCTCTTGGTTCTATTACTGACTACATGTTCAGTCTTCACCCCCATGTTGATCTGAGGTTTGCCTTGAGCTGCTGTGGACGTTTGTTGTCTGGTTACTTGCATACTCCTCAGAAAGAACTCATGGGAACACAGTTTCTTGAGTTCTGGCATTTTGACAACCAATTTTCTATGTTCTTTTCATTTGAAAGGCGGATTTGCTGCATGTAAAATCTTTGCCTCACATTCTTTCCTTTGAGTTCCTTGTGTATATCTTTCTGTTTTATTCTAGCATAAATTGTTGTTCTTTCCTTTATACGTCTTAGCTTTTTTTTCTTCCTTCTTGTTCTTGTTCTCGGGGCTCCCACAGACAGTAGGGTAATTCTGTGTATAATTGTTTTTTTTAAGAAAAGTGACTATTGTTCAAATTGCAGTCATTTCTCAGAACATGTCTTCATTTTGGTCTTTGTGGGTCAATAATCACAAACAGATAGTGTGTTTATGCAGCCGTATCTTCACTTTTGATTTCCTGAAAGTTTGCCTGATTTACACTTTTTAGTATTTGTTCTGCATTCTGGCTTTGATTCTGCATATCAGTTCCTCCTTATCCATCTTCATGATTGTCCCTTCCAGTTAGAAGTCAGGAGCCTGGAACTCCTTCTGGGTCTCCCGCATGGGTGACGGGGATCCAAGCACCTGAGCTATCATCTGTTGCCTCCCAAGATGCATTAGCAGGAAGCTGGACTGGAAATGGAGTAGCCAGGACTTGAACCAGCACTCCGATATGGGATGCAGGCATCTCATAGCCCATTCTTTGCTTTCTAATGGAGTTGCCTCATTCACAAAGGTAGAGACGATAATCCTACAGGTGTACCAACTTACTGAAGTGAGAGCTTACATAGAAATACAGCGCAGTGGAAACTGTAGAATTTCTACAATGTCAGATCATGAATACAGTCAACCTATTTTTAAGGCCATTGTTTCTTCTCCTCTATAATCTGGGTCTTATTAGCCAGTGATAACTCCCAGGGTGCAGATATGACCTTTATCCCATGGGTATTCTTGTCTGGATTGCTCAATACACACACTTTTCTGAGGACAATGTAGTCAAAACATCCTTTTCTGTTGTCCTGAAGGTGCAGGTAAGGAGGAGGTATGGCCTCCTGAGAAACTAACTTACAAAAAAATAGTTGTCAGCAGGAAGCCCGGAGGGTTCTGACATTAGACACTGAGTGTTGTGGATGTGAGACTCAAGGATGCTCTTCATTTGGTTCACAGACAATTCTGTAGACTACGGCTTACATCCCTGTCTCAAAGCTATCACTGCCAGGATGTGGAAGACTTCCGGACTAAAACCTAACAGCACCTCCTATCACCTTGCTACCCACCTCATCTTTTGTTTAAGGCACAACAGACTACAGAGTTGAAGATTAGGCAAAGAAAGAAATCCATGGGTCCTACAGCCAGGTAACCCAACCCCAAAGTATCCTATCTGTGTCTCTGAACTGACAAGACTACAAAGAGTCTACTTTCGGCCATTAAACTCTCCAGACCTTTAAAAGATTCAGCCAACTCTTTAACTGCCCTGTTGTAAAATCTGATGTTAAACCACCAAGAAAAAGTTTGGATTACGCAAGTTTCCATAAAAGCCTTTTTCTCACCAAACATTGATTTTACTATCCTTTTTATTGGAGGACTGAAATAGTCAGGTCTCAGGTCCTGCCTGCCATTTGGCCAGAGGAGCCAGAAGCCTAGGTCAAGGTTTATGCTGACAATGAAACACACTTTTTTCTCTTCTCTGAGAGTTTACCTTAGGGTGATGTGTTTTTTAAAACTAAATGTTAATATTTGATGTAGGGATGATTGATGAGAATGTATTATTACACCAAGAATGCATCCAGTGGGTACAATGAGAGGAAGGAATGTACGTAGTAATGTGAATTAAGACAAAGGTCAGAATATGGTGAGGGATGAAGACATAAATCCTGGGAAGGAATCCAGCTGTAACTCCATGTAGGGAGCTGAATGTGCTCCAACCCCAACCCCAATCACGTAAAGAAGTGAATGAACAAACCCAGGAGCCAACTAGGTGCACCTGCTGCCACATGCAAATACTCCCATTCTCTCCCAGATGCTCACAATGCTCCCTCGGCCTGGCCAGGGCTTGAAGCCTCTGTATCTTCCAGGTGGCTGGCAGAAACCCAACTACTTGAGCCATCACCACTGCCTCCCAGGATCTGTATTAGCAGGAAGCTGGAGTCAGGAGCCAGAGCCAGGTTCTCCAATGGAGGTCATGGGCATCTCAGGCAGTGTCTTAAACACTGGGCCAAATGTCCACCCCTAGGTTGGCTCACCACATATTTGAGGGCCTACTATGAGTCGGGAATCTTTAAGTCTTTAGGATACAGAATCAAATGTCATCTTTTCCTCCAGTGAAGCTTAAAACCAGTTTATGGAGATGATGATAGTTAAGCAATCATCAAATAAGAACCTCTGATCTTAATAAGTAAGTTGAAAGAGCAGGTGAAATGTTGTGATAGCCTGTAAGAAGGGAGTGGGCCCTAGGCAGGCAGGAAATGGTATGACAGTGTACCACTTTTTCTTTGGCAAAAGATTTATTTTTGTTTATTTATTTGAAAGGCATGGTTAGGGAGAGAGAGAGGGAGAGAGAGGCAGAGAGAGAGGGAGAGACAGAGAAAAAGAGATCTTTCATCTGCTGGTTCACTCCCCACATGGCTGTAACAGCTGGGGCTGGGCCAGACTGAAGCCAGGAACCAGGGGCTTTATCTAGGTCTCCCATGTGGGAGCAAGGATCCAAGCACTTGGGCCATCCTCTGCTGCTTTCCCAAGCACATTTGCAGGGAGCTGGATAGGAAGTGGAGCAGCCAGGACTTGAACTGGTACCCATATGGGATGCTGGCATAGCAGGAAGCCCCAGAGACGATGCCACTTAAAGAAGAGTTCTCATGGAAGAGGACTTAGTAAGGGGAAAGCCAGGAGAGAGGGCGCAGGAGGTCCTGACAGAGGGACGGGTGAGTACGCATCTTGAGTTCAGATAGAACACGGCACGTGCTAACTAAAAGAAGACCCTGTGGTGAGGCTGCAAGTGTGGGTTCAGATAAGGCAGGAGAAGGGAATTCAATCATGGAGGGCTTTGTGGACAACATTAATTATTTTTTCTTTTTGTCTTTGTCCAAAGCCTAGGAGATGCTTAAATATGTTTAGAGAGGTTTCATGGAAAAATTTTCCAGTTGTAAAGTTAATTTTAAATTTCCCCCAATTCAAAGCAGCATAGGCCTTCCTTAACCCTAAAACATTTATTAAATTCACTCTAGGTTTTATGAATTCCAGTTGGTAAGATAGCAAAGGGAAAATTATTTCAAAGTACATTACATAAGCTGTGAGTCATTGTTCTCCTAATGGACACATCATCACAACTGCTATTTCACAGATTTCTTATTAGGAATGGTCCCAAACCTTCCCAGTCGTCAGTATTTTGGTCCTGGATTTCATTACTGGTGGACAAACCTCCCTAGAGTTCTGTACGTTTTGTGGAATTGTTAGGTCCCTGATTGTCTAGAGCTGTGACAAAAATCTGTAGGAAAGGAAAGAGGAGGAGGAGAAGGTGAAGAATGAGATGAAGAAGGAGGAAGAGGAGGAGGAAGGAGAAGAATAAGAGAGGAGGGAAGGAGAAAAGAGAAGAAAGGCCGAGAGGGACGAGAAAGAGAGAGAGAAAGCATTCCAGGCAAATCTTCATTGTGTCCTTAGTTCACGAGCAAGGAGATGAGGGTCTGGCTTTGTCACTGCACCTGATAGGACTAAGAGGCTGGTAAGAGGAATAAGGATGGGGAAGGGGAGATGAAGAAGGAAAGGAAAGAATTACAGAAACTCAAGTAACAGTTATTTGAAAAGCCTATTGGCAAGTGCTATTGATTTGAATCAAATGGAAAACATGAGGAGTCTTAAAAACTCATAGAAAAATGGGTATTATGCAAAACTAGGAATGGCTTTCAAAATTTTTGTAGCAAAACCAAGCATATCTTTTTATTTTTTTTATTTCTTTTAACTTTTATTTAACAAATATAAATTTCTAAAGTACATCTTATGGATTACAATGGCTTCCCCCCCATAACTTCCCTCCCACCCGCAACCCTCCCAACTCCCGCTCCCTCTCCCATTCCATTCACATCAAGATTCATTTTCAATTCTTTTTATATACAGAAGATAAATTTAGTGTATATTAAGTAAAGATTTCAACAGTTTGCACCCACACAGAAACACAAAGTGTAAAGTACTGTTTGAGTACTAATTATAGCATTAATTCACATTGAACGACACATTAAGGACAGAGATGCTCATGAGGAGTAAGTGCACAGTGACTCCTGTTGTTGACTTGACCAATTGACACTCTTGTTTATGGCATCAGTAATCACCCTAGGCTCTTGTCATGAGTTGCCAAGGCTATAGAAGCCTTTTGAGTTCGCCAACTTTGATCATATTTAGATAAGGTCATAGTCAAAGTGGAGGTTCTCTCCTCCCTTCAGAGAAAGGTATCTCTTTCTTTGATGACTTATTCTTTCCACTGGGATCTCACTCGCAGAGATCTTTCATTTAGGTCTTTTTTTTTTCCCCAGAGTGTCTTGGCTTTCCATGCCTGAAATACTCTCATGGGCTCTTCAGCCAGATCTGAATGCCTTAAGGGCTGATTCTGAGGCCAGAGTGCTGTTTAGGACACCTGCCATTCTATGAGTCTGCTGTGTATCCCACTTCCCATGTTGGATCGTTCTCTCCCTTTTTTAATTCTATCAGTTAGTATTAGCAGACACTAGTCTTGTTTATGTGAGCCCTTTGACTTTTAATCCTATCATTATGATCAATTGTGAACTGAAATTGATCACTCTGTCTAGTGAGATGGCACTGGTACATACCACTGGATTGAATTGGAATCCCCTGGCACATTTCTAACTCTACCATTTGAGGCAAGTTAGATTGAGCATGACCTAAATTGTACATCTCCTCCCTCTCTTCTTCCCACTCTTATATTTAACAGGGAACACTTTTCAGTTAAATTTAAGCACCTAAGAATAATTGAGTGTTGATTAAACAGTTCAACCAATAGTATTAAGTAGAACAAAAAAATACTAAAATGGATAAAGTATTAAGTTGTTCATCAACATTCAGGACAAGGGCTGATCAAGTCACTGTTTCTCATAGTGTCCATTTCACTTCAACAAGTTTCCTTTTTGGTGCTTGGTTAGTTGTCACCAATCAGGGAGAACATATGATATTTGTCCCTCTGGGACTTGCTTATTTCACTCAGCATGATGTTGTCCAGATTCCTCCATTTTGTTGCAAATGATTGGATTTCATTGCTTTTTTTTACTGCTTTATAGTATTCTATGGAGTACATGTCCCATAATTTCTTTATCCAGTCTACTGTTGATGGGCATTTGGGTTGATTCCAGGTCTTAGCTATTGTGAATCGAGCTGCAATAAACATTAAGGTGCAGACAGCTCTTTTGTTTGCCAATTTAATTTCCTTTGGGTAAACTCCAAGGAGTGGGGTGGCTGGGTTGAATGGTAGGATTATATTCAGGTTTCTGAGGAATCTCCAGACTGACTTCCATAGTGGCTTTACCAGTTTGCATTCCCACCAACACTGGGTTAGTGTCCCTTTTTCCCCACATCCTCAAGTGTATCTTTTTAATGATTTTTTTTATATTTATTTAAACAGCAGAGCAACACACACACAGAGCAAGAGAGGGAGAGAGAGAATCTTCCACCCGCTGGTTCACTCCCAACATGACTTCAACAGCCAGGTCTCGGCCAGGACAAGACCAGGAGCCAGCAAATCCATTCAGCTCCCCTACAAAGGTGGCACTTGGGCCATAATCTGCTGCTTCCCAGGTGTTTCAGAAGGGAATTGGATCAGATGCAAAGCAGTCAGGACTCGAACTGGCACCGGTACAGGATGCAAACATCCCAAGTGGCAACTTAACCATCTGGACAATGACATCTACCCCTAAACTGATCTTTTACTTTCATTTCTCCCACAACATTTTCAAAGTTCTCTTGTCTATTGAGTGAGCTTCAAAAGAGAGTGGCATTGCCAAAGAGATTGACTTCAAATGAGCTTGGGATGCCAACTGTCTGTGGATCAAGATGCGGCCTCCAGGAGAGCATGTGTTCAGACTGGCATCTCGTTCAGTGTTTCCTCTGTGGGACCAGAGAGAGGTGCCAGACGTCTTGAGGACGCCAAGCCAGTGGAAAGTTCAAGACCAAAACCAGATGTCTTCTATAAGCCCTGGGGAGGTTCTACACAGTGTCTGTCTGGGGGCTGGGACAGGGTTCAGCATTGCCGTAGACTGGTCATTACTCTCATTCTCTACTTCTCCCGGTTTTAGGCTGAGTGCGTGTACAGGAACGAATAACTTGTCCGACTATCCAGGGATCTGGACCAGCAGGTGTCTCCACCTGTGCTAATAAGGAGGTGGAGGATTCACATAGTGTTGTCAGGCATCAGGCATGAGGCTGTGAGTTCTGTTTCATTGGAGAAGAGGGTGTGTTTTGCTTGTGTAAGACTACTCACCAGAAGAAGCAGAGTGTGGAGGGTATTAGTGCGGTCCACTAAGTATTTCTGAGTTTTCTTCCTTGTGCATGCTCTTCCTTGCCCCCTGAAAATAGAGTTTAGCTATGTGACATGCGTTAGCCAGAAAAACAAGCAGAGGTGATCTGATTTCTCTTGAGGGTGACTATAGCTACAAGTGGAGTTCTTGGGTCATGTAGAAATTTATGTTGATCCTTTTTAAAAATTTAACATTGGGGCCAGCGCTGTGGTGTAGCAGGTGAGGCCACCGCCTGCAGTGTGGGCATCCTATGTAGGTGCCAGTTCGAGTCCCTGCTGCTCCTCTTCTTTTTATCTTATTTATTTATTTTTGACAGGCAGAGTTAGACAGTGAGAGAGAGAGACAGAGAGAAAGGTCTTCCTTCTGTTGGTTCACCCCCAAAATGGCTGTCATGGCAGGCGCTGATTCAAAGCCAGGAGCCAGGTGCTTCCTCCTGGTCTCCCATGGGGTGCAGGGCCCAAGCACTAGGGCCATCCTTCACTGCACTCCCGGGCCACAGCAGAGAGCTAGACTGGAAGAGGAGCAACCAGGACAGAATCCGGAGCCCTGACCGGGACTAGAACCCGGTGTGCCAGCGCCGCAGGTGGAGGATTAGCCTATTGAACCGCTGCTCCTCTTCTGATCCAGCTCTCTGCTATGGCCTGGGAAAGCAGTAGAAGATGGCCCAAGTCCTTGGTCCCTCACTTATTAGTTGTAATAATTTTATTAGTGTATTCCTTAGGATTTTCTATATGTGGTATCATTCCATCTACAAATAAAGATAGCTGTATTTTCTCCTTTCCAGTCTGGATGCTGTTTATTGCTTTTTTCTTGTCTAATTGCTCTGATTAGCATATGCAGCCCATTGCTAAGCAGGAGTGGTAAGAGTATGCTCTTCTCTTGGTCCTACGGAAAAACACTCAGACTTTTACCATACACCGGGGTATCAGAGGCTGGCATTGTGATGTAACAAGTTAAGCCGCCACTTACAAGTTAAGCCACCACTTGCGACACGGGCATACCATATCAGAGCACCGGTTTGAGTCCCAGTTGCTCCGCTTCTGATCCAGCTCCCTGCTAATGTGCCTGGGAAGCTGCAGATGATGGCTCAAGTGCCTAGACCCCTGCCACCCATGAGACAGAGTTCCTGAATTCTGGCTTCAGCATAGCCCAGACCTGGCTGTTGCAGCCATTGGGGCAGTCAACCAGAAAATCCTCTGTCTTTCTCTTTCAAATAAACAGCCAAATAAATAACTGCTTTAAGCTTTGATGTTAGCTGTGGGCTTTTGATAGATTCACTTTATCAAGTTGAAGAAGTCTGTTTCCATTCCAAGTTTGGGGCGTATGTTTGTCACTGTGTTCGATGTTTGCACTGTGCTGGATGAGATGTGAAGGTATCTTGTCACTGGGTTCCTTCAAACTCAGTTCCAAAGATTCACTTAAATGATGTGACGATCTCAATCCAGAGTTATGCGTGCTGATGGTGGGGTGCATATTGGAGCATGCATAAAGCATACAACATTGAAATTTGCATGTGGCACAGCATGAAAGCTATCCACAGAACAGCTGGAACATCAGATATGGTTCTACTTTAGAAGACAAATGGTACATTGTAACTAGGAAAGCTTGGAGCACACAACATGAGAAAGTCTACTTTTGTAATCAGTCTAAGAGAAAGTCTGCAGACTTCTGGCCATCTGTTGAGGAAAAGGAGTTCTTTGGTGACATTTCCACTGACAGTAATTAAACACCTTGCAATAAAGCATTCCTGGGCATTGCACATGAATATCAGAAACCTCCCCTCCCCCCACCGGAGAGCCAACACCAAAAATATAAGACAAGCTTTTGATGTAGCCTTAGAGTGATCACCATAGAAATTTGGGTGCTCATTGTCTCCCCTATTATAGCCATTATTCATTGTTAAAATCACAACAAACGCATGACAGCAAAAAATATGGGAAAAAGAGACAAAATCCTATTTTCAAATGCTTTCCTTGTCTACCCAGGTAATCCAGAGACCAACAGGGAGTGTGGCAGAATAAGACTGTGGTAAGATTGCCTGTGAAAAATAAAATGACAGTTCTGTTACAACTACATCAGCCATACAAGAGTACTTCCAGAAGGCTGTGGAACGTGGACTAAAATGATGTTTATTTTGGTAGGAGATTTTTGAAATTCACGCCTATGGGGCATCTTCAGAAAAGGTTATAGAAATATCAGTTATGAAAAAAACTATACTGGGCACCGACACCTTGCTTAATATTAAGCTTATTTTTTATTCTATTTTTTCCACAAGCATTTTGAAATACCCTCATACAAACAAAGGAGAAAATAGACAGAAAAACGCACTGACCATGTTAACACAAAATACAAACTAATGTTCTGGAAAATATGGAGGCACGAGACCAGGTACTCACACCTGTGTGAAATGGTCCAGCTTAAGTCCCCTCGCACAGAGCCTGAATCGGCACTAAACTAGAGGGGACCTTCACACATTATTGAGGGATTTCCCAGAAACCACCAGGCAGATAAGAGCAGATTTAATGAACGCACGAAAGCTGTGCAATAATTCTTCTTCATGAGAAGGAAGTAGAGCACCTAGGGAAATAAGCAGAGCAAACCCTGGCAGGAGGCCATGGACACCTTCTAATTCGAAGGCGCCAGTCCTGGCAGCCAGCGCGAGAGCAGGGCTAACTCCGGCTCGAGGCGCCTTCCTGCCGCAGATCAATATGTTTGGATACAGCTGCACTGCGGAGGTGAGAGCAAAGGCCACAGACACGGTGGGACACTCCCCAGTGGCCAGCCCCTTCCCTGAGCATTTGGCACTTTGTACGCAACAAGGTCTCCAGCCTTCAGTCAACAGATCTCCTAAGGAAAAACACTGCTCCTCTGACCACAGTAAAAACAATAACAACCGAGTGTGGGCTCCAAGCGATCCAAAATGGCACATGAGAGTCATTTGCAGCACAAACAGATGCAGAGATCCTATCATGAAAGTGCAAGGACCCTTACGAATGAATTAAAAGGTCACTCAGTAAAAATAGGTCAAATATACAAGCAGTGAACTCTCGCCACCCATGCACAAAGAGCCCTGGATCTGTGAAAAGATGCTCCCTTTCTCTCAAAGATCAAAGGCATTTTAACGTCAACATGGAGAATGCCTTTTAGCCAACCGTTTCCCCGTATATTTTGTATCCTATCACGCAGTGGAGAGCACAGTTATGGCTGGTGAGGTGCAAATTGGAAATTTTTTTTTCTAGCAGGCAGCTTGACAGATATTTCAAAAGTCTTTAAGATGTCTTTCTCCTATCCTAGTAATTGCACTTCGGGAAATTTAACTGTAAGGATGCAAGCATCGATTGGGTTGTAAGAATGCTGGCTGCAGTGTAGTGTGGTTCGGGCAGTGGAAATTTGGAAAACACTCACATTCCTGATGATATGAAGCTACTTTAAGAGCTCTCCCTAAGAGTCCCCACAGAAATACCAAGGATTCACGAATACATGGGAGATGCACGTTGGGTGTCCAAAGAAGCGTCCTGTGATATATTTATAATCCATCATAAAACACCCTTCTATACATACACATGTAGGAGGTTATGTAGTTCATAGGCAAATGGAATTAAAAATACATTTCTTGGATGCCTCTGAAAACTTGGAAATTCATGCATAGTTTTTTTTTTCATAAGGCTCATTTCCCATGACACGTTTTGAAGATCGCTCATATATGCACACATATAAGAAAGAGGAGTGTTGCTACATTAATTTTTCTCTTGGTGATGCGGTTTTATTTTCTGACTTGCTTTTAAGAGCCACAGGAATAAAAGTTTGTAAATCAACAAAACGGAATGAAATGCCATTTTAGGGGAAAAAAATCAGGGATGTTTTCTGAGGACACTTAATTATGTCCTCATCAAACAAAACGTGCGAGTCTTCAGGCCCTGCCAGGGAGGAATTTGTTTGGTTAGGGCTTCATTCAGTGTGTCTGGAGAGCCACTTATTCTCTATCTGAGTGGCCCTTCAAGCTCAATCCCCAACTAGGAAGGCAGGCTGTGGGATAATGTGCAGCTTGCTCAAACTCTTTGTGGCTTGAGTCTGCTGCTGTTGATGGGGGTGCCTGATTGAACTGCAAACAAATCAACCCTTAACAAGGCATCTCACCAAACAAAAAGCAAAGAGGCGGCAGTGTAGGATGGGGAGAAGCTTCCTGAATGGTGGGCTGCCTCCTCTGCCTCTTGGAGGTGGTCAGGATGTCTATAAGACGAGGGGAGGAGGAGAAGGGGAGGAAGAATGCAAGGGCTCTTGGGTAGGCAGCCAGGCATAAAATATGGAATGCAGTCATTCCCCCGTATCTATGAAGGAGTGGTTCCTAGATTCCATGGATACCAAACATGGCTTCTCTAGAATTGTGTAGTATTTGCGTATAACCTGCACACATCCTCCTGTACAGTTTATGTCACATCCGGGTGACTTGTAACCCCCAATACAATGTAAAACCGTGCAGATAAGTGTGGTGTTTAAGGAATAAAGACATCAGCTGAAGAACAAACACGTTTAGTACAGATTAAATTTTTAATGAATTTTTTTCTCTTTTTCAAAAAAAGATGTATTATATTTATTTGAAAGGCAGAGTAACAGAGAAAGAAGAAGAAGAACAACAAGAACAAATCTTCCATCTGCTGATTCAGTCCCTGCATGTCCTCAACAGCCAGGGTTGGCCCTGGCCAAAACCAGGAGCCTGGAATCCATCTGGGTTTCCCCATGGGTGGCAGGGGCCCAAGTGCTTGGGCCATCTTCTGCTGCCTTCCCAGGCACATCAGCAGGAAGCTGGATCCGAAGTGGAGCAACTAGAACTTAAAGTGGCACAATGACATGAGATACCAGTGTCACAGGTGGTAGCTTACTCCATCAAGCTCTGATGCTGGCCCCTGAATGAATATTTTTTTTTTAATTTGACAGGTAGAGATAGAGAGTGAGAGAGAGAGACAGAAAGAAAGGTCTTTCTTCTATTGGTTCACTCCCCAAATGGCTGCTGGCACTGCGCCAATCCAAAGCCAGGAGCCAGGTGCTTCCTCCTGGTCTCCTATGCGGGTGCTGGGGCCCAAGCACTTGGGCCATCCTCCACTGCCCTCCTGGACCACAGCAGAGAGCTGGACTGGAAGAGGAGCAACTGGGACTAGAACCCAACACCCATATGGGAGGCCGGCACTGCAGGCAGAGGATTAACCCAGTGAGCCATGGCACCGGCCCCTGAATGAATATTTTCAACCTACTCTTGGTCTGGCATGTGGAGTCATGACTGTATACAACCTTGCAGATTTGGGTGCTGGTGCCAGTCCTGACTTAGTCTCATTCTGAGCCACGGAATTACAGAAAGTCTAGACATATGCACTGGTCTGCCTGGTTATGGACCTGATGAAGTACAAAGAACATGGCCAATGACACAAATCCCTACAACCAATGAAAGTCCCCTGGATTTTATAACACAAAGCGGTTCACATCTATTATCTTAACTCCTCAAAATCAATATTCTGAGGAGGCAAAAGTCAGAAATTGCAAAACTGAGGTTCAAAATGTTGAAGGATTTATTTAAGATCATGTAGGATCTCCACATGTCAGAAGAAAGCGTTCTAAGTCCCGGTACTGAGCTAGTTTGCATTTACTCAAAAATAGGGCAATGTAGGCATCTTAAATGTCAGAGGAAAAGGAGTGGAAAGGAGAAGTAGAAGAGCTGAGGGGAAGAGATAAGGGTGGCATCGTCTGAGGGTACCCAGAAAGTACATGGAAGATGACATTCAAACAGTAAGTTCATTGTGGTGCAAAAAGACTTAGGAGATCCACACAGAGCCTAGTCTTTGAACAGTTCCTGTAAATGCTTGTTATGAAGAAAAGCATGCATAGATTAAAAAAATACATGGAAAGAAACCTATCTTTAATTGCATTTTCCCATACTTTTCCAAGCACCCTTGTATATGAGGGAAGACTAAACATGCAGTGTCAGCATGATGTTGCTTAACTCTACCCCTTCATTTGCCAACTGGTAGGCATCAATCATCCATTATGTGCCCAGAACTGGGTGAGAGCTCTCAAGTGCATGCAGGTGAATAGGGCTGGAAGATGGAATAGCTTTCAAACAGGGTCTCAAAATACTGCATTTCAATAATATGGGAGGATAGCTCTTTCATCTGACCACCAATGAAAACATCCTTCCACGTCTGGAGGCATATTTTAAATACTAAAACATTTAGTTCAAAATACAAATGGAAAACCATTACTGACTAGAGACATTTCTATTGAAAGGGATTTTCCACCTTGTTTCGTAAGTTATAAAAGACCTCAGACATAAAGTCCAATAATGCATCTAGCATGATTTATTGATGAATGAAGGCTCATAAATGGTTATATGACAGTTTTTCTCTAAGGCCAAGTATGTTTTCCACAGACAGAGGTTCCCAGCAATCTCTCCTAGATGTTACCATTGTACAAAATGACCCTCACTCCAATGTTCGCACTTGGTTTTCAGTAGCAATTGTCATCATCATTTCTTCACATTTTGACTAATGACACCATTTTCCGTAGCATATACTTTATCCAGGTATAAAAGGAAATTTTCACTTAGATGGATATGCAGTGTGAAAAAAGATAACTGTAGGCAATGGAAAACTAAAAATTTAAATTTTTTTACATTGCAAAAGCAATAAATATTGATCATGGTAAAAATATTGGTATGCGGTTGAAAGGAAAAAAAAACTTACCTGTATTCCTGTTACTGAGAAACTCCAGCGTTAACATTTTTTTAAGATTTTTTAATTTATTTATCTGACAGGTAGAGTTACAGACAGTGAGAGACACAGAGAGAAACGTCTTCTTTCCATTGGTTTACCTCACAAATGCCTGCAACAGTCGGAGCTTCACTGATCCAAGCCAGGAGCCAGGTGCTTCCTCCTCGTCTCCCATGTGAGTGCGGGGCCCAAGCACTTGGGCCATCCTCCACTGCCTTCCTGGGCCACAGCAGAGAGCTGGACTGGAAGAGGAGCAACTGGGACTAGAAACCAGCGCCCATATAGATTGCCTGTGCCACAGGTGGAGGATTAACCTAGTGTGCCATGGCTCCGGACTGTTAGCATTTTCATATATATTTTTATATACCTTATTTAGGCACACACACATTGATGCAGTAACATATACTGTGTGCATATAGTGCATTGCCAGCATCCCATATGGGCGCCAGTTCGAGTCTCGGCTGCTCCTCTTCCGATCCAGCTCTCTGCTGTGGCCTGGGAAAGCAGTAGAAGATGCTCCAAGTCCTTGGGCCCCTGCACCCACATGGGAGACCCAGAAGAAGCTCCTGGCTCCTGGCTTCAGATTGGCACAGCTCCAGTAGTTGCAGCCATCTGGGGAATGAACCAGCAGATGGAAGACCTCTCTCTGTCTCTACCTCTCTCTGTAACTCTGTCTTTCAAATAAATAAAATAAATCTTAAAAAAAAAAAGATTGAACTATGAGAAGACTTCAACAAGTTCTTGGAAATATGTATTATGAAAACAGCTATGCATAAATTTATTTTTTTGTGCAAGATTGTCTTTAAATTCCTTCTGCCCACAAACTTTTTGGGGTACCCTCACATTTTGTCTAGGGGTGAGCAATGGGGTGGCAAAATTACAAAATTACACAGGAAGGAACTAATAGAAACAGGTATTGGATTTTTGTCTTTTGTGGATTTTGCCCTATTTTTCAATATGCATGTGCTTTTAATTTTTGTTGCATCTTTCTCAGGTTTCTAGAACCATCTTAAACAAGGTGAGGCTCTTCAAATCTTTTCACATTAAATGAACAATTGTATAGCACGGGTCTTAACTTATGTTGTAAAAGTTTACTCATAAATCATTTGCAGATAAGGTAAATAAGCTTCACATACATTAATCTAATGTGGTTTTTCACTTCTGAGTCAGTTTTGCTCATCTACCTGAAAAATTTATTTCAAAGAGAACGCTTATCTTATGAATATAATTCGTATCCTTCCTTTTAGATTTTTCAAAATTTTGACACTACATATCTATTTTTCTTATCATGTATGTGTTTGCTATTATATTCTTATCACGTATATATTGTGATATATCTATATCACAAAATATATGTGATAAGAATATATATATATATATATGTATGTATGTATATATTTCCTTGAGTAGAAATGACACAGATTTGTCCCTGTTAACGTGGAAGATAAGGTTGCCTCTGGTCACTTAAAAAAAAAAAGATTTATTATTTGAAAGGCAGAATGATAGAGAGAGAGAGAGAGTTCTTCCATCTGCTGGCTCACTCCCCAAATAGTATCAGTGGCCAAGACTGGGCTACACCAAAGCCAGGAGCCTTGAATTCATGGGTTGCAGGGGCCCAAGCACTTAGGCCATCTTCTGCTGCTCTCCAAGGTGCATTAGCAGGGAACTGGGATCAGAAGCAGAGCATCTGGGACTCAACCTTCACTCATATGGGAAAACAGGATGCGGGCATCCCAGATGTTGGCTTAGCCTGCTGGACCACAATGCTGGCCCGTGACCACAGTGGGAGCACTTAGCTGAGACAGAAAGCCAAGAGGTGGCAGAACAAAGAAGGTAATCTACAAATACCTGACCTCAGCCTCTATTGGCAGCTGCATCTCTGCGTTTCCTTCCTAGCAACCCATTTCATTCCCTGTTGACTGACACACGCTCGATCCGGATTTTTCTCTGCAGCTCAGACCATTCTGATGAATGGAGATGTGAATTCACTCCCTCTACAAGAATGCCCTCTCCTCTATGAAGCTTGGTCCTCTGATTGACATGGTGAAGAGACACACAGGAAAGAATGAAGTTCACCACCGGAGTGTTTTCTCTGCTACTGTGTTGCCTGGAGAGAGAAAAATCTTGCTGCTTTGGCTAACATTGCACGGGGCGGTATCTGAAGATGCACCTTCCACATGGCACCCGCTACACCATGGACCCAATCCCCTGCAAAACGGGGGGTGCCGAGTCATCATGGTCTCAACATCACTGGGCCTTGGAAAGTGTCACAGAAGGCCTCTGAGCTTCCTGAGCTAAACCATCAATGATTCATGCAGTAATGCAGGATTAATTCACACGTTCAAAGGCCCTGGCCCTGACAGGCCTTCAGAGAATGAGTTGCTGTTTGAAGTTCACCCTCCAACAAGGCTTTCTGCGATCAATAAACGCTCTGAACCACTGAGGACTCTCTCGTCCCTTTTATGTTTTCCTTTGCATAATGACGAAAACAAGTTGAGGGGCATTTGGAGCAATTGTCTCTACAAAGAAACAGCCTCGTGGGATCCCATGGCTAAATGTCTGAAATAGGTGAGCTTTGGCTGCAACAGACACTTCCCATTCAGACGTGGAGATAACCTTTATTTTCATGATTGGCTGTAAAGGGAACCAGAGAAAGAAAAATCCACTGGACCTTAAAAGAAAATTTTGAGAGATGGAAAAAAATATTTTAAAAAATCCCTCAGATTATGGAAGCTCAAATACTTCTAAAAACACAGCCTGAGTATGTCTTATTTTTCTCAGAATAATTCTTGGCTAATCTTCCGCCTGCGGAGCCGGAACCCCGGATTCTAGACTCGGTTGCGGTGCCAGATCCTGTCCCGGTTGCTCCTCTTCCAGTCCAGCTCTCTGCTGTGGCCCGGGAAGGCAGTGGAGGATGGCCCAAGTGCTTGGGCCCTGCACCCACATGGGAGACCAGGAGAAGCACCTGGCTCCTGGCTTTGGATTGGCGCAGCGCACCAGCCGTAGCAGGCATTTGTAGGGTGAACCAACGGAAGAAAGACCTTTTTCTCTGTCTCTCTCTCTCACTGTCCAACTCTGCCCGTAAGAAAAAAAAAAGATTGAAATTAGAAATCAGTCAAGTTACTGTTTGAAAGGACTTGTGACTTAGCTCAACTGAGCATTTAATTCTGCCGGATGCGTATTGTGTGTGTGTTCGTGCCCCTGTGTGCATGCTATTTGTAGATCAACGTTCTAAAGACAGTTTGCAAAACCGTGGAGAGTTCACAGAAGCCCTTTAAAACATCCACGAAGTCTTCAGTTGTCACTTTCTTCACAACAAATCATCGCTTTAGCTAATGTCCCTTGATCATTTTTGCAATCAAAGAAATAACACATATATATATTTTTTGGAAATTCCGATCTTCTTTGAGAATGGTAGTCATGAGGACCAGGAATAGAAATGTGAACTCTCGGATTCAAGTCAGTCTGCAAGGTGTTAGAGAGCTGTTTTCTCTTTACCTGGGCCCTATTCTGTCAACTTAACTATGTAAAGGTGTAACATTTTAATGGCAAGCCACCAAAATAACCAGCAGCCTAGATGGTGAGGAAAGTGGTGGATTCGGGCAACCCGCAGTGCTGGACTTGAACTTGTCGCTGCATCTACTCTTCAGAATCCTTTCCTGTTTCAACCTCCTGACACACTGAGTCAGCCTCTACGTGTTTACAGGATGGTCCGTCTTGTGCAAACTCTGGTATGTCTTCCCTTTTGTTACAGGGCAAGGCAAATCTAAATTCTCATGGAAGGCATATTATATTCTATATGAGGAACACCAGACAGTAAACACGACTTTCCCTAAACTGAGATAAAACAGGATAAAAGAGAGGGTGTTTTATGTTTGGCGGGTTGTTTATTTGTTTGGTTCTGTTTCTGTTTGTTTGCTTTGGGGTTGTTTATTTATTTGTTTATTTACAAGGTGGTGTTGTTGGTGAGGTGCCTGGGTTTACTGAAACTCCGACCCCTCGGGGTGACCCGTGGCTGGCAGTGTCCCTCAGAGTCTTCCTCGCTGCCCTTCCTAAAAGCAATGTCATTGCAATCAGCATCCATCAGTTGGAGACCCCGTGCAGACCTAAGGGCTGGTGAATTCCATTTGAGGATGCAAATGGCCCTGGGAGGAACTGTGTCTCCTGCATTCCAGCTTCTTTGGCCTGTTAAAAATCTCACTTTCAATGTCTTGCATGTAACCTCTCTCCAAGTTATTTTTATAGCTTTTCTTTCTTTAGAGAAAAGCCTTATTATAAGGGTAAAGAAGCTTATATAATCACATTACAAAAGAAATTTAGTTCTAAAAAGTAGCCAAAGAAAATGGGGGAATCATTTTTTTTTTAATTTTCTTTTCTTTTTTTTTTTTTAATTTACCATTGGTTTTAAGGGGAGGGAAAAAAACACAAAAGATTTCATCACATGTCCTGGTCTGGAAGTTTTTAAAGTGAAAAAATTTCTTTGAATACAGTCCTACTAACTAAACTAATATTTTAAAAGGATGTAACCTCCAGCTACTTGGGAAAGCAGCTCACTGTTAGCCTGACAGATGTATGAGGGAAACGGGAGCTTGCAACACAGGGAGAATATCAGGTGGTATTCTTTCTCTTCACGTCACATAACACAAGGAAAAGACTTTCTTTTCTACTTGATCAAATTCCCTTGGTGCTATTGATTTTTGAAAAGAAATCTGATGGTTTTTCCTTGGGAAAAAGTTTATAGCACAAAATGCATTGGCTGTGTTATGTTTCTCACACTCAGGATCATCTTAGTGTCGTCTCCCAGGATGGGCACAACCTAGGGCACAGTTTGGTGCAAGCAATTTACATCATTCCAAAATACTCACTAGGTTCTCAAGTCCTTCTCTCTGGCTGGCTGGCTTCCTCTTCCCCCACCCTCTCTCGCTTGTCTGTCTCTCTGTTTCTCTCTCACTCTCTCCCTTTCTCTTTTTCTCTCATATTTCTAACATGACTAATGACAGCTTGTAGGGGGCTTCTCATCCCACTCCCTCATTGTCCTGTCGCTACTATCCTACAAGAGTACTTGCAAAAGTTTATAAAAAAATGCGATTTAAAAAGTAAGTTTATTTTGGTACAAAAAAGTCCACGCATAGGAAGGATACACAAAAAGTCCACATAGGGGCAAGTGTTCGGTGCAGTCACTTGAGATGTTCACAACACCGATTAGAGTGCTTGGTTACTGTCCCAGCCCCTTTGCTTCCAGTCCAGCGCTTGGCTCACGCACCTGGGAGGCAGCAGATAACAGCCCAAGTTCTCGGCTTCCTGTCACCAACACTGGAGACCCAGACGGAGTTCCAGGCTCCTGCCTTCAGCCTGGCACAGCTCTGACTACTGAAGGCATTTGGGGAGTGAATCAGCAGATGAAAGATTTCTTTCTGTCTCTCTGTTTTCTGTCACTTTCTCATTCAAATACAAAAGAAAAGAAGAAAAAAGAGAGAGAGAGAGAAGAGAAGGAAAGAATTGAATTTAGGAGCTTGGCTCCAAAGGTATCAGCCAGAGTTCTCTAAACAAATAAATTCATGGGGCCGGCTCTGTGGTGCAGTGCGTTAAAGCCCCAGCCTGCAGTGCTGGCATCCCACATGGGCGCCGGTTCGAGTCCCAGCTGATCCACTTCTGATCCAGCTCTCCGCTATGGCCTAGGAAAGCAGTAGAAGATGCCCAAGTCCTTGGGCCCCTGCACCCGCATGGGAGACCCAGAAGCTCCTGGCTCCCAGCTTCAGATCAGCTCAGCTCTGGCGTTGCAGCCATTTGGGGAGTGAATCAGTGGATGGAAGACCTCTCTCTCTCTCTCTCTCTCTCTCTCTCTCTCTCTCTCTCTCTCTCTCTCTCTCTTTCTCTGGCTCTACCTCTCTCTGTATTTCTGTTTTTAGAACAAATTAAAAAATTTAAAAATAAAGTTAATTCATGTGAAATAAAGATGATGATAAAATTGTGAATGGATACTTTGTACCAAAGTAAACTCATCTTTTAATTCCATTTTCCTTGAACATTTTGAAGTACCCTCGTATGTCCAGACAGATAATGATTACTAGATTGTCCCTCACTGGCCTCACTTTCTCCTTGGCTCAACCAGCTTTTCACACCAGTTTCAAGTACATCTTCTCTTTCATAACATAGACGACCTTAAACCTGAAAAACCTGCCACAGGCATAGATGACCTTAAACCTGAAAAACCTGCCACAGGCACACTGGCTGCATGAGCAGGCGCTCCCTCCACTTTTGCAGAATTTGTTACACCCCAGTTAAAGCCATTCGTTTTCTCTTCTACCTGGAGAAAGCAGAGATCGGTCTGGGTTTGGGGCATCTGAGGTTTTTTTTTTTTTTTCCTTCCTAATATACGAATGTGCTGTAGGCCCCACAATGCTCCTGTCTCTTGCATGACATGTGACCACAACACTCGGCATCCGCCAGGGCCAGGTGCCTGTTTTCATATATCTGTTTATGACATAGTCCAGCGGGCAGAGGACTGGTGCTGCCCACTCTGTCTGTAACAGGAAAATTGCTTCCAGTGCTAGAAACTCATCCAATTCCAGGCTCTCTGTCATATGGACTTTTTTCATAGTCTGCTTAGGAATGACCAGGACCACACCCACCCCGCCTATCAGCAGCTGGAGAAGTGAACCCTGATATCCCCGACCTGTGAAGTCATTGGATGCCAGATGCATTCGGCATCACCAGGTGGGGGCAGGCTGTGCACATAGCATCCGCCTCCAGCCACTGCTCACCAGCCACACGCCACAGGAAGGGGCGTGTCTTTCTTTTGCACCCAGGGTTAATCAGCATGAACCCAAGTTATCTCTGTATTTTTACTTTCTCTTTTAACGGATTTAACTATTTACATTTTTCCTTGGGCTGCTTACATTATTCCCGAAAGCAGATCTTACCTTTCCAAATATTAGATAATTAGACTGAATGTGTAAACTTCTTTCTCTGTAAGCGCCTCTTGACTTACACTAAAGGGAGATACCGGTCTGACATACTCATTTACAGGGTTTCCGTCCCAGGCACAGTGTTTTATACGGAGCAGACAGTGACACCATTTGATTGATTCTGAATCCAATGCACCAGTTTTCCCTCATTGCTGATTTTTTTCAGCTGCAGAAAAAATAGTCACTGTCATTTTCTGAATGCTGGATCAAAACTCGTCTGTAGACAGAGATGGGAGCTGCCACTTGCATAATGTGTAGGGAGGGGACCCCAGGTGATTTCTCCTCCCTTTTATTTTATTTCCATTATCCTTCTTCTTTATTTATTTATTTGAGAGGTAGAATTACAGACAGAGAGAGGGAAAAGGAGAGAGGTCTTCCATCTACTGGCTCACTCCCCAAATGGCCGCAACAGCCAGAGCTAGGACAGACCAAAGCCGGGAGCTTTTTCCAGGTCTCCCACATGGGGGCAGAGGCCCAAGCACTTGGGTCATCCTCCACTGCTTTCCCAGGTGCATTAGCAGGGAGCTGGATCAGAAGTGGAGCAGCCAGTCATTGAACTAGCACCCATATGGGATGCCAACATCACAGACTATGGCTTAATTCTTTACTCCACAACACCAGCCCCTAGCTATCACCTTTATCATTTATGTACCAACCATCACTAAGATCCACATGGCTGAGTGACATTGTAGTCAATAGAAGAAAGTTATGATGTTTGAAACATGTATTTGCATTGGGTCATCCCATAGATGGACAAGAAAGATGCCAAATAATAATGGATAGTCTGGACTGGATCCAGGACAAAATGGATATAGGGATATTAAAGAAGGAAGATACAAGAGCAGTGCCAATGAAGTGGGAAAAGTGGAATCCAAAGAAATATTGCTTTATAAATCTGAGCCAGAAAAGAAGAAGCCAGAGAGAGGCGATGAGCTCAGGACAAGGATCCATCTGGTTTGTGTAGTAGAGTGCAGTAGATCAAGAATCTCACAATTGGGGGCCAGCACTGTGGCATAGCAGGAAAAGCCCCTGCCTGCACTGCCAGCATCCCATATGGGCGCTGGTTCAAGTCCCGGCTGTTCCACTTCCAATCCAGCTCTCTGCTATGGCCTGGGAAAGCAGTGAAAGATGACCCAAGTCCCTGGGCCCCTGCACCCATGTGGGAGACCCAGAAGGAGCTCCTGGCTCCTGGCTTCAGATTGGTGCAGCTCTGGTCATTGCAGCCATCTGGAGAGTGAACCAGCGAATGGAAGTCCTCCCTCTCTCTGTGTAACTCTGACTTTCAAATAAATAATTACATCTTAAAAAAAAAAAAAAAGAATTTCACCAAACAGAGATCCAAGGTGAGAGAATCTAGAACCATAGAGTCTCAGATGGTTTCAAATAACTCGTTTTTAAATAAAATCTAATCCACCGAATTCCAGTGATAAAATGTCCGGCTTCCCTCACCCACTGCCCATCACACTATTAACAGCAAAGCTAATGGGATAAAGACCAGACTAGCCAGGGTAGAAGGTGTGGAGCAATTTCTGATCAAGAAGCAACTTTAAGTATTGAGATGAGCAAAAATAAGGACTCAGTCACTAGGCATAGTATCTGTGTGTTTTTTTTTTTTTACTTGAATGTGAATTATAACTAGAGTTGAGGCACTAGAGCATAATAGCATTATCTATGCATTCTAAATGGTGAATGAGGTATGGAATGGATGAATAAATGGGTTTTCAAGAATGTGAAAATCCAGATCATTATTTAGCAGACTTAAAAATTCTCAGGGCTGGGATTTTGGTATGGCAGGTAAAGCCGCTGCCTGAGACACTGGTGTCCCATGTAGGCACCAGTTTGTGTCCAGATTGTTCCACTTCCAATCCAGTTCCCTGCCAGTGGCTTGGGAAGGGTGGAGGAGGATGACCCAGGTTTTTGGGCCCTTGCTGCCCAAATGGGAGACCTGGGTGAAACTCCTGGCTCCTGGTTTTGGCCTGGCCCAGTATGGGTCTTTGCAGCAATCTGGGGAGTGAGTTAGTGGATGAAAAATCTCTCTCTCTTTTCTCTCTCTCTGTCTATCTCTGTTGCTCCCTCTCTTTCTGTAACTCCACCTTTCAAATAAATAAATAACCCTTTTTAAAAAATTCTCCTTTTTTATGTTTTGGGATTTGCAACAAAAGCAGATTGAGAGATTTTGTTAGCCATTTTCACCTGTGAATTGATAATATACAAACTACCTTAACGTTTGTTAGGGATGAGAATAAAATAGTTGGACACATAAACAAAGTGAAGAAGGCAGACCTAGGGGGGTCTCCTTTGAGCAGCAGGCTGAGCATTTGGGGGTAACCCAAGCACACTGAGTTCTTGTGCCCAGAGAGTTGCCTAAAGTCACTGTCACAGGAACTAGGCTGATTACAATGCACAGATTCTATCACTGATTTCACTTTGTGTGAACAAATATTCTTTATCTAGGGCACATTTTTGAGAAGACAAACTCTGATTGTTGTCACACCCAGAGCCAAAGGAAAGTAAAAGCAGAATCATCCAAAACACTTCCTCAGTGAACAGCAAGTCTATTGTATGTGGGTTCTTTAATTGGCTGTGTGAACCGAATTTCACCTTTGACATTAAATAAAAGTGTTTATGTTCACCTTCCCCACTGCCCTGATGTTTACATGAGATGTAAATACCAAGGGGACATCCATGATGAAACAAGCAAAACATCCATGTGGGTTGATCCAGAGAGAAGTCAAGCCCAAGATAGTGCAGGGGGTGCAGTGTGTTTGAGAAGCTCGCCAGACACCTTTCTGAAGCTTATGGATCTTAAAGTGGATGGGACTGGGTGAAGGGCTGGTACCATCCTGTCGTCCTAGCATCTTCAGTACAACCTTTCTACTTTTGTGCTTGCTGCTGTAGGTTCGATTGCCTTTGTTCTGTTGACAGCAACAGAAAAGCATGGCATGGAAAGCTGTATTTATGTGCACCACATCCAGACAGAGTTTCCTGTGCTAGTAGATACTGGAAGGAAAGCTATTTGGGGGAGATGTGAGGACTAATTACTGAAAGCAGGAGGGTTCCATACCCCTCATGAGAACAGGATTGTAACAAATGACATAAACCACCCCATGGGAATTTGGGTTCCATCAATGCCTGTAGGTTAAAAGGAAGGCTTGCTGGAAATTGGAGTCATGGGACAGATTGCTGGCAAAGATAGCAATTGCAAATGTTTTTAATTCCTCCCTTAAATCCTTAAAAGTAATGATAATCATAATAATTCCCCCAACATACATACTTGTTGAACTATTGACAAGGAAGGGTATACTCCTAGAAAAGTATGTAAAAAGTATCTAGTGACATAGGAAATAGGTGAGATTTATTAATGAGAGAAAGTAACTTATAGAATAATATTCAATTTCTGTGCTATAAATAAAAATATATGAGGATGACAAGTATTTATGCTAATAAGTGCCTCAATATCTGTATACAATTAATAAATCAATTAATTCATACTAGTAAAGATATAAGGATGGGTTGAGTGTCCCTTATTTGAAGTGCTTGCAACCTGAAGTGTCTTGGATTTTGTTGTTTTTTGGATTTTGGAATATTTGGAGATCAAAGGAAGGACAAAACAAGGGAAGATTTGGCCACTGACAACTCATTGTGTATGAGCAAAAACGTCTCCTGGGAAGGAAGGGGAAAGGAACAAGCCCTCTTTAACCCGTTTTAAGCCCCAGAAGTGGCTGGTGGTGTGGCCCCTGGCACAGGCAGCGTGCATGGTGAGCAGTGGTTTGGAAATAGACCTCCTGCTGGAATCCATCCATCCCTCTGCTGTCTCTCAGATGTCAGAAAGAAGGGGCCATGCGTCCAATAATGAGGTAGGAAGGATTGTTACTTGTTTGTTGAGTACAGGCATTTCTTCTGTGAATTTCCGGGAGGGAAGTAAATGCCCCTACTGCAGTTAGCTTGGACATTGACTTCTTGCCTATTTGAGTTCCACCTCCACTCCTAGAAAACTGTCAGCTCTCTGAGCTAGTTGAGAAGAAAACAAAAATGAAACTAAATGCTCCCCTTCTCTCTTCATCCAACAAGTCATCTTGAAATGGGAGTAACCTCATGAGGTGCTTTCCAAGTTGCGACTCACAACAGCTGAGCAGGGAAGATGTGCTCAAGGCCTAAAGAGTTAGGGAAAGCTCCCCAGAGTCTCACTTCTCCCACAGCAACTTCCCAGAAAGTCACCTGTCAGGATGAGAGGATCACAAAGTTAGAGGAACCTGGAATGTCTGACTCATATCCCAAACACACAAGACTTCACCTGAACAAGCTGTAAAACTTAAGCCACTGAAATAAACTTATATCACTACTATAGTTTAGCTATGACAATAGACAAGAGCCAAGACAACATTTATGTATCTTATAATGCATGTAATAATCAAATTAGAGAATGCAATAGAAGGAATAATCAGAGAAAGAATTAAACTTTTTTTGAAGTTCACTAATTCCCGGGTAAAAATAACAAATCTCTACTCACTTATAATTCTATTCTTTTTTTTTTCTGATTTCAAAAACAGAACAAATAGGGGAGAAAACAACAATAATAAAATCCAAACAAAAGCCAGATTGCCTAAAAAAGAAAAAAATTGGTGTGGCACGAAATCTGTCTTCCACCATAGTAAGTGGAATAATGTCCAAGTTGTGAGAAGAAACTGTGACTCAGAACTTTATGAATAGACAAACCACAATTTGCATGTGAACAACAGAGACATAGTTGTGGATAGATAACACATAGGAAAAGATAAACTTCGAAGTAAATATAAACAGCTTTCATCTGGACCAGAAGCAGTTCATGAATCAGGCAGCACTCAAAAGCAGAAGAGGCTCAGAGAGCTCCATCACAGCACGAAACTCAGAAGAAAGAATAAGAAAATACATTTGATTGACTAGGTAGGGAAAGCCCTAGTTAGGGGTTATGTGGTGGTTTCTGATCAGTAAAATCTCAGATTGCATTCTACTTTTTATATTTAACTTTGGTTTGCTTCTTTAGGAAGTTAAAGTACTAAAACTGGCTCAGTCTAGTGGTATCCAAATTAAAAATAATTTTCAATATGCTACAAAGATCTTATGGTTCCTGGAGATTTTGTTGGACACAGAGGCATCCTCAGGTTCAGGTGTATTATCCATTCACTCACTGTATAACAGTCACTGTGTATGGACTGCAGCCTTGGCACTACCTTATCCCCAGAGCCCACAGCAATACTTGGTTCATATTAAATACTCAGTAGATATTTGCTTCATTAAATATTAAGGTGCTGAGGCCCACGTTGGGACTCAGTGGGTTAAGTCACTGCTTGCAATGCCAGCACACAATATTGGAGTGTTGGTTAGCGTCCTGGCTGCTCTGCTTCTGATTCAACTCCCTGCTGGTGCTCCTGGGGAAGCAGTGGAGAATGGCCCAAGCACTTGGGCTCCTGCCACTCAAAGGGGAGACTGAGCTGGAGTTTCTGGTCATTGGCTTTGGGCTGGCCCAGCACCAGCTATTTCTGAGCATTTGGAAAATGAACCAACAGAGGGAAGATTTCTTTCTCTCTCTTTTTCTCCCTCTCCCTCTTTCTCTGACCCATATCTCATTTGTGGTTTTCCCATTCAAAATGAATAAATGTTTGCAAAAATAAATATCAAGGTATTTAAAGTTACCAGGAAATATTTTGAAACTAAAAAAATCAACTTATAAAATATGGTTTACAGGAGTGGAGGTGAACATCAAAATCTTGCAAAAGATGGTTAAACGGTTATAAGATTGCACATACATATCTGGGAGTCATATGATATTGATATTCAAAAATGTCTTTGACTTGGAAATTTCAGAATTATTCACTGAGAGCAGGAAGTGGTAGGGATGGTGAATGAGGGGTAATAAGTGAGGTACTTTATGCCCCGCTGTCTACAAAGTGAAGTAAGTAACTCTGTCTTTCTATTGCCATCTAGAGAGAAACAGATGTTGTTCTGAATACCCATCAAATAAAATCACAATGTAAAGTTCTAAGATCATTGATTTAAAAATTTCAAATAAGTGGCAGACAGTATGGCGTAGCAGATAAAGCCACTGCCTGCATTGCCAGCATCCCATATGGATGCCGGTTCCAGTCCCAGTTGCTCCACTCCTAATCTAGCTCCCTGCTAATGTGCCTAGGAAAGCAGCAGAAGAAAGCTCAAGTCCTTGGGCCCCTGCACCCTTGTGGGAGACCTGGATGAAGCTCCTGGCTTCTGGCTTCAGCCTGGATGAGCCCTGTGGTTGCAGCCATCTGGGGGAGTGAACCAGTAGATGGAAGTGTGTTCTCTGTCTGTCTGTCTCTCTCTCTCTCTCTCTCTCTCTCTCTCTCTCTCTTTCCCGCTCTCTTTTTAACTCTGATTTTCAAATAAACAAATGAAGATTTAAAAAAATTAAAAATAAAATTTTCAAACTGATGAAATCTTTACATAGTATATACTGAATCAATCTTCTGTATATAAAGATAATTGAAAATGATTTAAAAATCTTGGTGTTAAATTGGAAATTGCACAGAAAATTAATCAATTTAAGAAAAGTCATGTAGGATCTCTGTCCTTAATGTGCTGTACATTGTGAATTAATACTATAACTAGTACTCCAACAGTATTTTCACTTTGTGTGAGGGCAAACTGTTGAAATCTACGTAATATGTACTAAACTGATCTTCTCTGTATAAAGAGAATTGAAAATGAATCTTGATGTGAAAAATTTTTCAAATAAGTTTGATCAGTCTAGCACAGGCAGGGGACTTAAAAACATTTATGAAAAATCAAAACAAAGGGTAAGTTTGGGTGCTGATGCTGTGGTACAGTGGGTTAAACCACTGTCTGCAGTGTCAGCATCCCATATGGGCGTCAGTGTGAGTCTCAGCTGTTCTGCTTTGGATCCAGCTACATGCTAGTGACCTGAGAGGACATCAGAAGATAACACAAGTCATTGGGCTCCTGCACCCACAAAGAAGACCTAGATGAAGCTCCCAGCTCCTGGCTTTGGCCTGGCCCACCCCTGGCCATTGCAGCCATTTGGGGGAGTAAACCAGTGGATGGACCATTTCTCTCTCTCTCTTTCTCTCTCTCTCTCTCTCTCTCTCTCTCTCTCTCTCTCTCTGTAATTCTGACTTGCAAGTAAACAAATCTTCAAAAAAGAGATGTTTGTTTTGATGCAAAAAGAAAGGGATCTTGGGGTCGATACTGTGGTGTAGTGGGTAAAGCCACCACCTGTTGTGCCAGCACCCCACTTGGGTGCCAGTTTGAGTCTCAGCTGCTCCACTTCTGATCTGACTCTCTGCTATGGCCTGGGAAAGCAGTGAAAGATGGTCCAAGTGCTTGGGCCCCTGCACCTATGTGGGAGACCTGGAAAAAGCTCCTGGCTCCTGGCTTCCATCAGCTCAGCTCCCGCCATTGCAGCCATCTGAGGAGTAAACCAGTGGATGAAAGACCTCTCTCTCTCCCTCTCTGTAACTCTGCCTTTCAAATAAATATTTTTAAAAAACTAAAATAAAGTGACTATGGTTAGAAATTGAACTAACCTCATACTAGGAAAATGTAAACTAAAAATAAAATCAGATGTAGAAATACGAATATCACACAAAATAGAATTCAAGAACACTGGGTGAATCAGGTGTGAAACATGACCCAGTTCTCACTTGAAGTAAAAGTTCTTGGAGATCAAAGACATTTGTCTTTACTGATGAGAAGACACAGGGAAAACGGGTTTCTCATTTCCATTAGTCCTCTGGCATGCCTTGTCCACATGCGACCCTTAGAAGGGTGACATCACCCGAAGAACAGGAGAGAAACTAAGCCAGTGCAGAAACAGAATGGAACAATGGAAACACTCTGACTCTGTGGCTCATTGTTGAATCACTGAATTCACTCTTGAGCCAAGGTAATCATTTTATAAGTACATTTTCAATATTATTTCATCCATTGACCTCAAGATTTCATGTTCCATGCAATTAAAATAATCCCAACTGAAGCATGAACTTAAAGCAAAGTACTCGTTCCCTTTATTTGCTTGACTTCTGAGTATTGCTTTTTTTCCCCCATGTTCCCTGAGCTGACCAATTTTCTTTCTTGTGGCCGTGTCCTGTCTGTGAATATGTCAGGCACATTTTTCCTACTGGAGTCCCGTGAAACACACGAGTTCCAAGAGTGAGTTATAGGCATGCCACAAAGTGAATGCCTTCAGCTCTCAGGGTGTCCAAGGGGGCCTGGGGCGGCCAGAAGCCCTCGCTTTCTGGTCTTCAGGAATCTTGATCAAGCTCCAGGGGAGAGGCCCACAGGGAGAGCATCTGGCACGTGTCCGCAGTTGGCACATTACCAGTGCTCTGGAAGTTTCCTGTGTTTTTTTCCAAGCCACCGACTCTTCCAAGAATAACCATACCTGATGTCCAGCACCCTTGAATAGTCTTGCCTACTTTTGAGATGCATTTAAGTTGAATGCATCTGTGATTGGCATCTATTTAAGTGCATTCTTTGGGGACTATCACGGAATACTACAAGCAGGGTAAGTTTTACAAAAAAGAAACTCATTACCCACAGTCCAAGAGTATGGTGCCAGCATCCGGCAGGGTCTTCAGGCTACACGATGACAAAGCAGAAGAGAGTCGGATTCTGTCCCGGTTGCCCCTCTTCCAGGCCAGCTCTCTGCTGTGGCCCAGAAGGGCAGAGGAGGATGGCCCAAGTGCTTGGGCCCTGCACCCCATGGGAGGCCAGAAGCACCTGGCTCCTGCCATCGGATCAGCGTGGTGCGCTGGCTGCAGCGCCCCGGCCGTGGCGACCATTGGAGGGTGAACCAACGGCAAAAGGAAGACCTTTCTCTCTGTCTCTCTCTCTCTCACTGTCCACTCTGCCTGTCAAAAAAAAAAAAAAAAGAAGGGAGTCATACGGAGAGAGAGTGTATGTGTGAGGCAGAGGAAGCGTGTGGGAGGAAGGAAAGGCTGAGGGAGACCCTGCTTGGATAACAACCCACTCCAGCAGTTACAGACGTAGCTCCAGTACAACAGCCTTAATCTCTCTTAGAGACGCCTCCTCCCAATGCTGTGCCACTGATAGTTTCACTTCAATGTGGGTTGTGGAGGACACCTTTGAATCATGGCTGGTTCTTTCTCCCCACGTTAGCTTTGGGAAATTGATCCGCACTGCCAAGTGCAGTAGAGCTGCCTTTGTCTTTGAGGAAACTCAAACACCATCTGAAGAGCTCTTCGTCACCGTGGTGGCAGCAGTGTCTCTGGTTCTGAGAGCAGGCTGTCCCATTACAATTGTATAATGCATATGCTTCCCTGCCAATATGGCTTTTCCCACTGCGCTACTCATAACCACTTGGGGCTTTAAGAGACACGGAGGTTTGAAACCAGCTTATAGTTTCTCTAAGGAAGACAACATGAATTGGGACTCCTCTTCCATAGCCTTACCCATCTACCAGACCTCTCTTGGCAGTTTGCTTCCATGTGTTATGGAAAAGTCCAATAGGCCTACCAGGTCCTGGAGGGGCAAATGAAATAAAATAAGGATGCAAAGCACATTGAGGGATGGTGTCTTGGGAGATGGCAAAGCAGGAAACTCAAAGAATAGATCCACCACCCAAAGAGCTATTACATTGACAAAAATGCACAGAATCTGCTTATTTTAGAATTCTGAAGTTTAGAGGCTGCCATTGTGACACAGCAGGTTAAGTCACTGCTCGCTCTGCTGGCATTGCCTATCACGGAGCATCAGTTAGAGTCCTGGTTGATCTACTTGGGATCCAGTTCCCTGCTAACGTGCCTGGGAAGGCAGTGGAAGATGGACCAGGTGCTTGAGCCCCTGCCATCCATGTGGGAGACCCAAGTGGAGTTTTTGACATCTGGCTTCTGACTGGCCCAGCTCCATCCAGCTGTTACAGCTATTTGGGGAATGAACCAGCAGACGGAAATCTCTCTCTCTCTCTCTCTCTCTCTCTCTCTCTCTCTCTCTCTCTCTCTCTCTCTCCTCTCTCCCGTTTGAATAAATAAGCATTTTTTAAAAGGATTCCAAAATTTAGTAGAATAGTTGTAGCAACCAAGAAAGTTCTGGTGCAGACAAAAGCAGCTGAATTTCAATGAGAAGTAGCATGGCATTTCCTGCCTTTTGTCTCAACCCCTCACCATTGTAGCAGCCTAGATCCTAGTGCATTTCCCTGGTCCCAAGGCAGGGCAATAAGAACCTTGCTTTTAAATTTCAGTAGGTGGGAGCAGGTCTTTAGTTTAGCAGTTAAGATGCCTGTGTCCCATATCTGAGTGTCTGGCTTTGATTATTGGCTCTGGCTCCTAATTCCTGCTTCCTGCCACACAGACCCTGGGAGGCAAGGAAGACTTCCAAAGTGATTGGGTTCCTGCCACCCACATTGGAGACCTGCACTGTGTTCCCAGCTTCTAGCTGTTCCCTAGCCTGATCCCAGCTTTTGCAGGACCTCAGCAAGTGAACCAGCAGATGGGAGTGCACTCTCTCTCTCTCTCTCTTTCTTTTTGTGTTTCTTTTACCATCAAGTAAATGAATAAATAATTTACCATTTAAATAATTAAAACTGATTTAAAATGAAAGTTAATAAACTGAAATTCAGTGGTTGTGCATTTTTACCTGTGCATAAGTTCCTTTATGGACCACGGCAGAGGTTGACATCCAATTTTATACTTTACTCAGGCTGGATCAATTTTTTGGAAGCTTGTGGCAATGATGTCTACAGAAGAGTTTAATACACACACCACCAATGCCCACCTGGGTCAGTGGGTGGAAGATTGGGGCAAGCAGTAGACAGACCCAGGAGCTTGGGAAAGAGAAGGCTAATATAGAAGTTTCTTGGGAAAATACAACTTTAGGAAGGCTTTTGCTTGTAATGGGGAAGACGAAATGCAACACACATACCCAAGACTGCTCACCCAGGTAAGACCTGAACAAATCTTGACTTGTACTTCTGACAGATTATGAGTTCCCTGCAAGCAGGAAGTGAAGGCTAAGGCAGAGGTGCCGGCAGCTTCACTAAGCAGTGAAGGGATGTCTCAGCACAGTCAAACTGGAAAGACTGGGAGAGTAGCTTTTTCTGTTCTTTTCTTTTCAACTCTGCACAGTTATGCAAATATCTTCCAAGTCACTGACAGATTGCTTAGTAATGTAGCAGAGTTTTACATGAACAGATGTGACAAGGAATACAGTCTTTGGGAAAGGAGTTTAGAGAAGTCATCAAACAGTTGACTACAGGTCTTAAAAAATCAACGAATCATGGGGAAGAGGGTGAATTTGAGTCCCAGAGTCATACATTATAACACTAAAAATTCCCAGTTCCCAACAAAATACAAGAACTGCAAGGAAAAAGGAAAGTAGGGATCACTCACAGGAAAGCATTAGATTGAAAGAAATTATCATATAGGAAACACATCTGTTATACTTACTAGGCAAATATTTTAAATCAACCCTCTTTTGTTCAAAGAATTAAACAAAACCAGGAAAATAATGTTTGAAAAAACAGAGTATCAGTAAAAACATAAAGGAGAGAAAAGAGAGAAAGGTAAAAGAAGCAAAGGTAATAAAGAGACAGAAGTTGTAAGAATGAATGTGAAATTGAAAAGTACAATATCTAAAATTAAACATACACCAGAGTAATTCAATAGCAGATCTGAGCAAGCATGAGAAATAATCCACAAGTTTGAAGATAAAACAGTTGAATGTATCCATGCTGAGGGACAGAAAAAAAAATACAGAAAAATAAATAAAGCCTATGGAACACTGTAAGCACATTAAACTTATGTACTAGAAAGCCCTAGAGGGAAAAAGAAATAGGTAGATTAAAAAAGAGTAATTTTAAGAAATAATTATTTAATAAAAATTTCCCAGGTTTGATGAAATGCATGAATCCACACATCCAAAAAGCTCAAGAATTACAAGAGACTTATATCAAGGCACATAACTAAATGGCCAAAACCAGAAACAAAAACAGAATCAGTAAGAGAGAGGTGAATTTTCACATATAAGATGAATAGACAATTTCAAATCTTCATGTATGCAAGAAATTAGAGAGCAGTGTACCCAAAGTACTGAAAGAAATAAGTTACTTAGGGAAATTCTATATCTGACCAAGGCTAATAGTGATGTATTCTAAGCTTCGAAGTTACTAAAAATAAATTTTTAATATCCTTTTAAAAAGCGATAAATTGGTGAGGTGGTGATGAATATGTTAATTAACTTGACTGATACCTTCGACAATGTGTATGTAGATGAAAATATCAATTTTACCCCATAGAGAGACACAATTACTATTTGTTAACTAAAGTAGTTTTTAAATTTTTAATTAAAGCTGTTGAAGGGTGACACTGGCATGGGATGGACATACAGATGAAGGAACATAATCCAGAGTACAGATAGTGACTTTTACTTAGATGGCCAGTTGATTTTTCTCAATCATACCAAGGCTATTCTGTGGGAAAAGAACAGCCTCTTCAGCAAGTAGTACTGGGACATCTGGATATCCCCAGACAAAAGGATGAGGTTCAGAATCTATTCTTGGTTTGTCTCATACCATATACAAAAACTCACTCAAATTGGAACAACACCCTAAACAGGAAGATGAAAACCATCAAATTCTTAGAAGAAAATAGAGTTAAGTCTTCATAACTTTGGATTTGGCAATAGATTCTTAAATATCACCGTAAAAACCAAGCAACCAAAGCAAAAAGGGATTAATTAATTGAACTTTATCAAAGTTAAAAATTTTGTGCATCAAAGGACATTACCAGAAAAGGTGAAAACCTACAGAATGAGAGACATTTTCTTATCGCATATCTGACAAGTATCTAGCAAGTATGCAACAAAAAGAAAACCCAACTTGAAAATGGGAAGTGATTTAAATGGGCATTTCTCCAAAAAACAAGTACAGATAGCCAAAAATCTCATGGAAAGATGCTCAACACCATTAGCAACTAAGGGAATGAGAATCAAAACTATAAGCATGAGGTACTGCTAGGGTGGATGGGACATTGAGGTACCATGCCCACTGGAATGGCTGTAACAAAACAAAAGCCAAAATGAAAATAACATGGATTGGGTCAATCACCATGGAGAACAATTTGGAAGTCCCATCAAAATGTTAGACATAGCCACCATGTTTAGTGTAGCAGTAAGGATGCCACTTGGAATTCACACAACTCATATCAGAGTGTCTGAGTTCAAGTCCTGGCTCCCTTTCTGATCTCAGTTTTAAGCGAATGCGTACCCCAGGAGGCAGCGAATGATGGCTCAAGCAGTTGGGTCCCTACCACTCACGTGGGAGACCCAGGTGGAGCTCCAGGCTTTTTGGCTTTGGCCTGGCCCAGTTCCAGCATTCGCAAGCATTTGAGAGTGAATGAGTGGATGGAAGATCTCTCTGTGTCTGTGTCTGTCTCTGTCTTTCTCTACTTTTCGAATAAATCAATCAAAAACATTTTGAAGTGGAACGTAGAATTACCTTACACTCAGCAGTTACACTCTTATATACATAACCAAAAGAACTGAAAATGAGTATATAAATAAACACGTATACAGAAATTTTCTTAGCATCACAGCTCACAATGGTGGAAAACTGTAGCCAAAATATAGAAGCAACACAAATATCCATCAATAGACAAATGAATACACACATTATGGTATGTACATACAATGCACTATTATTTGACCATATAAAGGAATGGAATACTGATATATTCTACAAACATAGATGAACTTCATAAACATTATGCCATGTGAAAGAAGCCAGATAAAATAGGTCATAAATAGCATGATTCCATTTATATGGAAGAGCCAGAAATCAGATTGATGATTGCTAGGCTCTCGGGCTGGAAAGGGAGCAGTGAGACTTACTTGTTTAAAGGATATTGGATTTTATTTGGGGGTGATGAAAAGATTTGGTAGGTGATGGTTTGCACAATATTGTGTGTGTCCTAATTGTCTCTGACTTGTTCCCTTTACAGTGGTTGCCTTTATGTTGTACGAATTTCCCCTCGATTAAACAATCACAACAAAAACACCTCTGCCAATCAGGATGGCGGCCATCTGCAGTTCACATCTCCCATAAATTCTCCAAATACCACAGAGGTCCTCCTCATCGCTCTCATTTGTCTTCAGAGCTGACTCCTTGGTCCAAGGGCCATAGGGTCCCATGCATGATGGGAGAGCAAAATGAATCTATGTCGGGTCTAAGATGAACGCTGATGAGATAAAGCATTTACTTAGCCATATCTTTTTCCCTCCTTGAGATATACAAAAAAAGCATCAGCTGCATTGGAGTGACTTATCTTATCTACCCTTCTCATACACAAGGGAGCAGCCTCAGTGCGATGCGATGCGCTTGAACAGAGAAAGTTGATACTGAAATAAAAATAAGAAGAAGCTGCTAAGCCCAGACGTTTCTCAAGGAAGTGGAGACAGCCCAAACTCTTAGGCAGTGTCCGTTCCTGGTGGGTGAGTGGTGGAGACGAATTTGATAATTAAAAGGTAAAGACAAGCATAGAACGAAGTATTTTTTTTTTCACAGCCAGTAATGTCATTTTGTCTTGCAATGCTACCTCCTCTGCAGATCAAAGATAGACAAACACCATGCGGGGAGAGGATGGGAAGGCAACCCCACCCTGGGAAGCCAGGAGCACCCTTTGACACTTCCCTCCGAGAGCCAGAGCCTCCCCATTTGGAATAGCAATGTTTCTGAAAACTTTGGATAATGACCAATGTAAAGAGGAGAAGAGTGCTTTCTTCCCAGTGGGGTTTCTTATCTGCAGTGACCTACAGCGCCTTCAGATGGGGCTGTGGGCTCTAGTTCTCAGGATCTGAGAAAAAAATGCGGCTGCCATGGGGCGGGATGGGGTGGGGGTGGGAGTGGGTGGGAGGAAGGCAGGATGTGAGTGTGTGTGTGTGTGTGAGTGTGTGTGTGTGTGTGCTCTTGCGATCCGGAGCCCAATGGTTTAATATGCAAATAGCCTCACGCTTTTGCGTGGAGGATCAGGTTTGCTGTTTTCAGTATCCGTCTACTCTTGCGCCCTTCCCATCTGAGTTTATTTTCAACAGGACTGTCGATGTGACAAGGGCTTTGTGTGGGGAATTCAGGCGAATGAAAGGGCCGGGGAGACCCAGTGGAGGGAACGAACTTTGGGGGGGTCAGTGGGGTGAGCTTACAATAAATGCGTGGCATTGTCCGTATTAAGGACATGCTCTCAGCGGGGTGTCCTGAGCTGGGCCCATAGCGCTCAGGCCCGTTTTATTCAACACTGAAATACCTATAGGGAGAGATCTTAGGGAGCAAAGAGAAACTTCGGGAAGGCAAAGACCTGCACCTTCCAGCACCAGACCCTTCCCCACAGAAGCACAAAGACCTGCTTCTTTGCTAATTACAGAGAAAAAAGTGCCTGTGCATAACCCAAAATTAATTGATTAATTAACCAATGCATTAAAAGAAGAGATTCCCCTAGCGGTTGTTGGTTTTTTTTTTTTCCTTCTTTTCTCTCACTTTTTTTTTTCCCACTCACAGAGGCACAATCCAGGTCATTGAAAGCTGCAGATAGAAACAGTTTCTTCGCAGTGTTTGAAAACAGCCTTTGTCTCCATGGAAGTGGCACAGGCCCTCTGTGGTTTCTTTCCAGAAAACATTTACCTATCTCCAAGGGGGTTGTGTGTGTGCGTGTGTGCATGTGTGCGTGTGTGTGTGTGTATGTGTGGATTAAATGAAGGAAAGAGCTTTCCGAGCGCAGAGTTAGGGCTAAATAAATAAGAGTGGTTGCTTGTGCGTGTGGTTCGTCTGTGCCTCAGTCATTAGGAGGTCAGGGAGAAGGAGGGGCGGGTGCAAGGAGAAGCTGTCCCAGCCGAGGTGCAAATCAGATTACAGGGGAAGGGGTGGGGGGAGGACACAATGCCACCCTTCAGGGCAATTAGACGGTGGAGAGGGGGCATGTGCAAAACCACAGTGAGGGTGGCTCCAAAAGACCAACATCAGACTACATTCGCCCCTGCATGCTCTCATTCTGAATTTTTTAAAAGCCACATGAGTTTGCCTAGATGCAACTTAAAGCAAGGAGACTGAAATCCATGAAATAGTAAAAAATCTCAGCACTGAGTTACGTGCTGCCGACTGTCAGGATCTTTGGACACTGGAGGAGAAGCCGGACGCCATTCACACATGGAAACCTTTTCAAAACAAGTCCGAGCAAAATGAAGACGTGGTGGCAACAGGAGCTCAGCGGAAGAAGCAATTAGCACTGCAGGCCGGGCCAGGTGTGTCCTCGGGAGAAGGCACAGGAGACAGTGGTGACCTTGAGTTTGAGAAAAAAGGTTTCAGGAAGTTGAATTCTGGGGAGGGGTGCATAAGGGTTTGGATGCGCAGAGTGTGTGACAGGGAGATCAGCTAGAAATCTAAGGCTATGATGTATAAGGTGATGGTGCTGTGCTGGTGATGTGTGTCTTCACCCATTGGAGGTACTGCAATCGTGTTGGAAACAGGTTTAACCCGGAGTTGGGCGTTGTGATGCAGCGGGTTAAGCTGGAGCTTGCAACACCCGTGTCCCATATCAGAGCGCCGGTTTAAGCGCCAGCCTTTTGCTTCCAATCCAGCTTCCTGCTAATGCACCTGCGAAGGCGGCTGATAGTGGCCTGAATACTTGGGGTCTTGCCACCCACGTGGGAGATCTGCATGGTGTCCTAAGATCCTGGTTTTAGCCTGGCCCAGCCCCAGCTGTTGTGTGTACTTGGGGGAGTGAAACAACAAATAGAAGATCTCTCTCTCTCTCTCTCTCTCTCTCTCTGTCTCTCTCTCTCCGTCTCTGTTTCTCTCCCTCTGTCTTTTAAATGAATAATAAAATCTTTCTTAATCAAAAAAAAAAAATAAGGTGTAATCCAATGTCAATTCTAGAAAATTTATGAGAGAACTTCAAAATGTTCAAGGAAAAATGGAATCGAAAGATAAGTTTACTTTGGCAGAAAACATTTGAAATCCATGCATAGTTATTTTTTCATAATATGGATTTCCCATGAACTTTTTGAATATCCCTCATATAACAGAGCTGACCAACTGGAACTGGAGTTTAGAAAAACAAGGAGAAGTCTGCAGGACTCTAGGATTTTGTCATGGGAAACTGCAGAGTAGTGACAGCATGAGAAGAAATGTGGAACTGGAAGAAAGCTCCTATATTGAAGGGAAAGAGAGTTTTAATTTAACTCCTGTGGAGTCAGAGGCAAGGCACAGGGGCTGGGCCGTATTGCAGAGAGGAGGAATCCATTGCATTGGAGAAGAGGAAAATACCAAGAGGTGAGCAGTGGTAATCAAATGAACTGTGGGCACATTTTGGGAAGACAGTAAGAGTGATTAATTACACCTCTAGGGAAAACAAGGAGGAGGAAGCTACACAATGTTTCTGCTATTGCGGTCTTGGGGAGGAGTTGACTCAAGAACAGGGTCGGGATGTGTATACTTGGCCCTGAGTGTTCTGCCATGAGCCTACCACCCAGGAATTATTGGGGTTATTCTCTCTCCATGGCCCTCTCTTTATGAAACAGGGAAGACCCACATATAAAAAACGTCAAGGGAAATGAGAGGAATCGGAGTGTAGCTCATTCCACTGTGAGAGGAGGTTCTGGAAGGATTGTTGAAGGGATTTGTACCACATATTAAAGATGAGATTTATGAGGAGGAGAATTTAGGCTACATGTGTAGAGGGGAATAAATAGGTCCTCATGGATTCTGCTGAGTTTTCCCATTTCCTGTTGACTGTAGTTATGATCATTGCAAATGATAAACTCACATTTTTGTTATCCATATTACCTCATCTGATGCTATGAAAAAGCCCTAGAAAGGAGGATGAGAGAATGAAACCGATGGGACTTACTATCGAAAGTACCACAAGGGAGCCTGCGTGAGAGATCAGGTTTAGTACCTGCTGAGGGCAGAAGCTGAGTCTGAGTCATCATTAGAGATATTGAAAAATGAGCACATAAGAGATACAGAAAAATGAGTCAGCATAAATTTAAAATTTGGTCCCCCCAATGAGCACTCAGCAAAGGCAGCATGCTACCAGGCTGCCTCTTCCTGGGCAAATGGTGCAGATACACTATGTGATGGCTTTAGAATATCCGCTCAGCTGAATAAGAACCAAAAGTTGAACACATGCTGCTACCAGTGCATAGTGAGGCCATAGAAAGTGGACTTCACTTATCCTCTTGGTTGTTGTGGTTGAGTTAGCATAGCGAGTAGGGAGGTACAAGATAGAGGCTAGCTAGGACGTGATGTGGAGTGTGCCCACTGTCCAGGGTGTTGGGTCAAACAAATGGATTACTAGTGTCAATGCATAAAATCCAAATCACCTATATTGGTTACTCTCAACCCTACCCCCTGTAATGTCCTTGACTTGATATTAGTTAGCTCACTCTTTAACAAACATTAATTGTACTCCTACATGAGGTCTTCAAAAAGCTCATGGAAACCCGTATTACCCTCCAAAAAACTATACATGTGCTTTCAAAAAATAATGGGAGCTCTAAAACAATAAATGTCTTTTAATTCAATTTTTCTGTGGTTTTTAAAGTACTCTCCTGGGAGTACATGTGTTCCAGGAATATAATGTTAATGATACCATACAAATAGGATGCTGAACTCTGTTGGGAAGCGCAGTCATGTAGATAGGCAGTGCAGTGAGCTCTCTCTGATCTAAAGAATCATGGGATACAGCAGAAGCCCATACAATTAGCAGTTGTGCCAATCACCAAGACTTCCATGCTATCCCCTCATCATTTTTCTCTGTATCATAGAAACCTGTTGTTGCTGAAATGGTGGTGATGTCTGTTACACTGTCACTGAGATGACAGGGAACAACACCCTGGGAGCAACAGATCTGACAGGTGTCACCATCCAAGGAAAGGGGAAGGCAAAGAACTGTTGAGCTAAATAAGCTCTCTCTCAATGGCCTCCCTAAAATCTTGCCAGCAAGTGGAGCCTTTGCTGCAGAAAAGCAGCACTGCAATTTGCAGGGGAACCTTCTGCTAACAATGCAGCTACTGGGGCTCAGCCAACTTCCAGGGTGGCTGCCCAGCCAAGTCTGTGATTAATGATGGCATTGCAAGCAAGATGAAAACTCCATTGAAAAGGTCTTGCTTTCAATAGAAGCCTTGACTAAGCAGAAAACAGAGAGATGACCAACTGTGGAATGCCCCAAATATCACTGATATATAATGTCAACAGGGAATCCACTAAGAAGACCCATCCAAAGTCGTAGGCAGGAGCAGAGTTTGATTGGGAGAGAAATGGCATCATCATTTTGGGATGTTTAAAACTGCTACCTTCATTGTATATGAAAAGCACACTAGCTGGAGAGTTCTCATTTTTAGATGAAGAAGACTAAGGACAAGATCCTAAGGAACTTATTCATGAACACAGGTAGGTTCATGGTAGATCCAAGACTACATTCTGGTCTCTCTCCTCTCTGCTGCACAGTTTTCATAAAACTCAGCAAGATCTTATATCCAGGCAACAGTTCTCACTTTATAAGCATGGAAACTCTTCAGAGACATAGGTAACTTTCAATGTTTCCAGTCATCATTAGTTGCTGAATACCATCAGATAATTTTTCTTTTTTGCAAGAGCTGTCGTATCCCCTAAGTTTTTTCATGTTTGAGAATGGCTACTGGATACCTTTATTGTGAACAACTTGGCTGGGTATAATATTGTTGACTCATACGTCTTCTTGAGACTTGAAGATATTAACCAATTTTCTTAGAGCATTGCATACTATTTGTGGAGAAGCCTGAGACATGCATGATATTTTTCTGCTTTATAGAATATATATTATTTCCTAGGTAGTTTTTTCTTTCAGATTGAGTTTCTGTAACATAACTTGCATATGTCCAGTACTGATTTCATATGTTAACTTCTTCCTGAGAGTGGTTTCTAAAATCTGCAGATTCAGTTCTTTATTTTAGTGAAATTTCCATTTTCACATATATTTTCTATTCTATTTCTTGGCTTCTTTACTTGAAGAATAGCAATGATCCCTCCGAGCTCTGGGACCCAATGGAGAATAAATCAAGTAGGGGCATTATCATCACTGTCTTTGGTAAAGGGAAGAATGTAGGGTGGAGTAAGAGTTCCATCTTCCTTTCTTCCTGGAAACTCTGCCTCAAAGAGAAATCTTCATGCAGTGACTGATTCCAGGAACAAGTAGAAAAACAGAAGAGCCAGGACGGATGTGGCAACAGAAGCCCTTTCCTAGTTACTTCTGCCTGGATGAGCTCATTCGCTGGCAAGATAAAAGACATCTAGACAACAAAGTTATGAGATATCTTCCCCTTTCCTCCAATTCTAAACTGTAAGTTATCTGGTAGAACAAAGCAATGCTGACCCTGTTCACTGCCTATTTACTACTATCCAGCATTGGCCTGGACATCTAGTCTAAACATCCACATTTGCCAACCCCCCTCCCCCCCAAAAAAAAAACCCTAGGAGTCATAAACTTGATCTAGTGAGTTTTCAAGCTTTAAATTAAAAAAAAAAATGCCAAATCTCCTATCACCGTAAAATTTATGTGGCCAGCATTCAACAGTAAGTGGGCTTTAGTCTGGATGACTCAGCATTTTGTTTACAGAGCTATTGGAATGCTAGTGACCCCCAGGCTAAGATTCTCTGGCTCCAGTAGGTCCCTGTGGAGAGGGTCATTCTGGTAGCTCGGAGCAATGCAGGAAAGTGGACTGGACGGGTATGGAGGATGAGCACACACTAGATGCACCTTTGAGTCATGGCTTTACCATGTAAGTGACCTTAGATTTGTCCTTGCACTCCTTGGAAACTTGGTGTTCTCACCAGCAAGATGGTCAACCAACACCACATGGTGGTATTGTGAGAATTAGGTACAAGAAGTTACAGCAAACATTTAGGATGGCGCTTAACAGGCATTCAAGCAGTGGTGTCTATTATTATTTGTCAAATTGAGATGCCTGGTTCTGTCATCTTCTCCTTACCTAGAGTCTCCAGTTCTATCTCTGCCCTTTGGTGTGGGACAGAGGGAGGAAGGACAGTAATGTAGGTGACCAGTTACACAGTAGAATTTCTTCCCAATAGACCTTCCTAAACTGCCCTGCTACCTAAGTTAAATACCCCAATTGTCCCACAAGCACATGATGTGATACAGAAGGAAGGAACGTGCTCATTCCTGCAAATGACACAGGATTAGATGTTTTTTTTCTTTTCTTTTTCTTTCTTTTTTTTTTTTTTTTTTTGACAGGCAGAGTGGACAGTGAGTGAGAGAGACAGAGAGAAAGGTCTTCCTTTGCCGTTGGTTCACCCTCCAATGGCTGCTGCGCTGATCCGAAGGCAGGAGCCAGGTGCTTTTTCCTGGTCTCCCATGGGGTGCAGGGCCCAAGCACTTGGGCCATCCTCCACTGCACTCCTGGGCCACAGCAGAGAGCTGGCCTGGAAGAGGGGCAACCGGGACAGAATCCGGCGCCCTGACCGGGACTAGAACCTGGTGTGCCGGCACCGCAAGGCGGAGGATTAGCCTAGTGAGCCGCGGTGCCGGCAGATGTTATTTTCAAAGAGATGAAGGAGGTTTATTATATTTGTCCTCCAAGAGGAGCTACCTCGTCGCACACTTTGTCCCAAGATGTTCCACAATGCTGAGACTGATTCTGTAACCTTTGCTTGTCCATCCTCTGTTTTGTTTTTGTTTTTATATAAAAAGTGGTTTATGGCACTCACAGTTTCTGAAGCTAAGAATCTAAATAGCATGGTGCTGGCTCTGATGGGGTCCAGCCTGGCTGCATCACATCACAGCAGATGTGTCATGGTGGCAGCACTTGTGAGAGCAATCACACATCAAGATAAGAAGCCAGAGAGCATGGAGGGGCCAGGCTTGCTCTTTAGTAACAATCCACTCTCTGGAGACAGAACTCATTCTGAGAGAATTACAGTAATTCCTTCAGAGAGTGATGCTTCCAATGACTAAATCATCTCCCCCTAGGCTCCTTCTCTTTAAAGTTCCACCACCCCCAACGTCACCACACTGGACACCAAGCTTTCAACACATGAACCTCCTGGGGATGCATTCAAACCATATACAGGCATAGCCCTCTCCTATTGGATGTCCTGGGAGACCGTGGATTTGTTCATTCTTTGAAAGTCAATTTCCAGATTCCGGCATCTCTGAAATCATCCCAACTCATCACCTACAATTTGTCTAGGTCCGTGATCCGACTCAGCCCCATAAAGGGTTTTATGACACAATCAACCTTAGCAGAGGAATCATTGAGTCCCCTTGGCATGGGTCAGCCACAGCAGGTGAGCCTTGCTCACTACACAACCAGACTAGACTGTCCCCATGTGGAAGGGGAGGTTCTTTCAAAACCACCCACAGCCATCCAGATGATAGGGTTGGGGCCAATTACAAACTGAATCTTGCTTAGGAAAAAAAGAAACCTCCAAAGGCTATGGACACTGAATTCCCTCTGAAGACAAAGCAGCTCTTAGATTCTGTATGACTGCTCAGGCTGGCCTTTTCCTGTAGTTTTCCTTGGATGACTGTAATGAGTGATAGGCTCAACAAAGGGTTGGAGATAGGGTGGTGAACAGAGAAGGTAGGGTCTCTGCTTTCATGAAATAGACATTCCAGGGATGGGGGTGGATGGGAGATAACAATAAATACACAATCAAGAAAACTACCTGTTGATGATGAAAGCTGTACAAAGACAAGAGGATGAGGCAGAGGGTAACTGGGTGACCACCTGGATCCGGTGGTCAGAGATGGGCTCCTGGAGGAAGCACTAAGATTTGGAGGAGAACAACCCAGCCACATGAATGAGAATCAGAGGGAAGGGTTTTGTAGGCAAGGGGGCAGCCGGTATAAAGACCCAGTGCTGGGATGTACTTGAAGTGCTAATGGAGCCTTGGAGGGTAAAACAACAGGGAAGAGGGTAACAGCAGATCAGCCAGTGTCTAGGGGCCTGGTTGTGCACGACTGTCAATCATGGTAAGGGGTGGGAATTTCCATTTTAAAAATCGTGCCAGAGCAGGCATTTGGTCTAATGACTAAGCCATCATTTGGGACACTTGCATCTCATTTTGGAATGACTAGGTTCAAGTCTTGGCTCCACTTCTGATCCCAGCTTCCTACTAACATGTACCTCAGGAGGCAGCAGGTGATGGCTCGAGTAGTTGAGCCCTTGCTACCCGCGTGGGAGACAATAATTTAAGTTCCTGACTTCTGCCTTGTCCACTCCTGGTCATTGTAGGCATTTGGTGAGTGAACAACTAGGTGGGAGCTCACTCTATCTATCATGTGGCTGTCTATCTATCCATGTCAAATAAATAAACAATAAATAAATCAATAAATGGATGTAAAAAGTAGAGAAAAGAGGGACATGTTAGCTGAGAAAAAGGTTCGATATTTTGGATGTGGTTTATCCCCAGGGTTCATGTGCTGGAGGCTTGGTCGTCAAAATGTGGTGATGTTGGGAGGCAGGAAACTGAAGAGGAGGAACCAAGTGGGAAGTCCTTAGGTAATCAGATATGCATCCTTAGAAAGGATGAGAGAGGCCGGTGCTGTGGCATAGTACATGGAGCTACCACCTGCAGTGCTGGCATCCCACATGGGTCCCAGCTGCTCCACTTCCAACCTAGTTCTCTGCTATCGCCTAGGAAAGCAGTAGCGGATGGCCCACGTCCTTGGGCCCCTGCACCTGTGTGGGAGACTTAGAAGAAGCTCCTGGTTCCTGGATTTGTTTCAGCCCAGCTCTGGCTGTTTTTAGCCATTTGCAGAGTGAACCAGCAGATAGAAGACTTCTCTCTCTGCCTCTGCTTCTCTGTAACTCTGCCTTTCAAATAAATAAATAAATCCTTTTTAAAATAAAATTTAAAAAAGAAGGGATGTGGGACCCAGTGATTGGTTTGGCTGTGCGATCTCTCTTCCCACAGGCTCTCCTGCCATCACCATCCCTATGATGAGACACAGCCCAGGAGAAACACTGCCTGAGCCTACGTCCCTCTACTGGGACATATATCTTCAGCCTCCAAAACTGTGAGCTTAGTAACCCCAAACCCTTTCCTTGATAGTTGGCATGCTTCAGCTGTTTCATCACGGTGGAGGAAAATGGGTTACTACAGAGGATCAAGAAGGGTAAAGGCGCTCTTGGAGCTGCAACCAAGCTGTACCCCATGCAATGCAGATGTCTGTATTGTAGTGGTACTACCCTCCCTGAAAAATCTTCACAAATCAGTCTGGATGCCCCAGTGGCTTGTATGGCACTGGCTATAGAGGATCTCCTGATCAGAAGTGTTAAGTGGGTGGCTTCCGGGAACTAATCAGGGAATTTTTTTTAAAAATTTATTTGACAGGCAGAGTTAGACAGTGAGAGAGAGAGACAGAGAGAAAGGTCTTCCTTCCATTGGTTCACTCCCCAAATGGCCGCTATGGCCGGAGCTGTGCCAATCCAAAGTCAGGAGCCAGGTGCCTCTCCTGGTCTCCCATGCGGGTGCAGGTGCCCAAGCACTTGGGCCATCCTCCATTGCCCTCCCGGGCCACAGCAGAGAGCTGGACTGGAAGAGGAGCAACCGGGACTAGAACCTGGCACCCATATGGGTTGCAGGCACCACAGGTGAAGGATTAACCAAGTGAACCACGGCTCCAGCCCCTAGTCAGGAAATCTTGACCAAGGCCACCACCTCCTTGGACATCAATCTTTCCTGTATACTGAACCTTAACGTCCTCCATACTCCCTGTGAACGGTCTAGGGGTATATGTTTCGTTGACCTGAGGAGATGTATTAAAGACAACTCACCACATTGATAGCTTCACAAACATGGCCTGATCAGTAGCTGAGAAAGCCACAAGCCAGTCACTGCGATGTGCTGGGTGAACCAGGTAAACACCATGCCAGGATTAAGCACATCCCAGTCCTCCTGCTTACCTCTCTCACGCAGGTGCTTCCAGTTCCCACCACCTCCACGTCCAGCAAGTAGGGGCAGTCTTGTCTCCTTTAAGGGAGATCATTGTAAAAGGAAGAGAAACTGGGACTACAGGCAACTTGCAAAGGTGCTTGAGCCCGCTAGGCAAGTGTCTGTCTATCGCTGATGGTTAGGCGCCCTCTGCTGGTCAGATCAAGAGTGACACACCGAAAGGTGAGAGATGTTTTTCTGCAGGGATACTTGCTTGCTTCCTGAAGGAAACTGGCAGGCAGATGTTTGTCTCCAGGGATCTCCAAATGGAAGACAAGTTCAAACAAGGCAGACTGCATTCGAGAGAAATCTTGTTGCGCCTTTACACACGCGGGAGGGCGTCTCAGAAAACTTGCAGCAGAAGGAAGCAGAGTGCACCCTGGCGTCAGACTTAAGAAGAAGACACTATCTGTAGAAGCTTTCCTGGTGGACTCCTCACATACACTGAGAGTGAAATTCTATTGGAATTTAAGAGTATTCATCTTCATCTTCTTTTTAACGGTGGATTGATTTGTTTGAAAGGTAGAGTTACAGAAAGAGAGGGAGAGGGAGAGAGAGAGAGATCTTAAATCCACTGGTTCACTTCCAAAATGTCTGCACAAGCTGGGACTGGACTAGGCCAAAGCCAGGAGTCAGGGACTCCATCCAGAAGCAGGGGCCCAAGTACCTGGGCCACCTGCCACTGATTTCCCCGGGTGCATTAGCAGAGAGCTGGATCCGAAGTGGAGCAACTCAGGGCCAGTGCTCTGGTGTAGCGGGTAAAGCCACCACCTGCAGTCCCAGCATCCCATATGGGCGCCAGTTCGAATCCCGGCTGTTCCTCTTCCGATCCAGCTCTCTGCTATGGTCTGAGAAAGCAGTGGAAGATGGCCCAAGTCCTTGGGCTCCTACACCCATGTGGGAGACCTGGAAGAAGCTCCTGGCTTCTGGTTTTGGATCAGCGCAGCTCCAGTCATTGTGGCCAACTGGCAAGTGAACCAATGGAGGAAAGACCTCTCTCTCTCTCTCTCTCTCTCTCTCTCTCTCTCTTTCTCTCTCTCTCCCTCTCTTTCTCTCTGTTAACTCTAGCTTTCAAATAAAGAAATAAATCTTTGAGAAAAAGAAGTGGAGCACTTTGGATTGGAGCCAGTGCTCCCCTGGCATTGCAGGCAGGGGCTTAACCTGCCATCTCCAAGAAAACTCATCTTTTAAAATTATGGACTTCAGGGTTACATGGGAGGAAAGAAGTTTGGTGGACCATGAGAAAAATGGAAAATGTCTTAGTGATCCAAGGAAGATGCATGTAGTTAAAGCATTGCCTCCTGTTTTTGACTTTGAGCTGAGCCTCAGATGTTACATTCAGTGACAGATATAGGCACAGGATTTAGCGTCCGAGCTGGCTTTCAATCCCAGTTCTGCTACTTATGGGAGAAGTTATTAAAGTCTCTGACTTTCCTTTATATGACTTTTTGTTAAGTGTTTCCACCCAGGAGCCAGCGGGTTAAGCCTCTATCTGCATTGCCAGCATTCTGTATGGGCGCCCGTCAAAGTACTGGCTGCTCCGCTTCCAATCCAGCTCTCTGCTGTGGCCTGGGAAAGCAGTAGAAGATGGCCCAAGTCCTTGGGCCCCTGCACCCACGTGGGAGACCTGGAAGAAGCTCCTGGCTCCTGGCTTCAGATCGGCGCAGCTCCGGTCGTTGCGGCCATCTGGGGAGTGAACCAGCAGATGGAAGACCTCTCTCTCTGTCTCTATCTCTCTTTCAAATAAATAAAATAAATTTTTTTTAAAAAAGTATGAATATAGGGGCCAGTGTTGTGGTGCAGTGAGTTAAACCACTGCCTGCGGTGCTGGCATCCCAGATGGGTGCTGGTTTGTGTCCCTGCTGCTCCACTTCCGATACAGCTCTCGGCTAATGCACCTGAGAAAACAGCAGAAGATGACTCAAATCCTTGAGTCCCTGCCACCCACATGAGAGACCCAGATGAAGCTCCTAGCTTCTGGCTTCAGCCTGGCCTGGCAAGCCCAACCATTGTGGCCATTTGGGGAGTGAACTAGCTGCTGGAATCTCTCTTTCTCTCTATCTCTGTCTCTACTTTCCCCCTGTAACTTTGCCTTTCAAGTAAAGAAATAAGTCCTTTAAAGAAAATGAAAATGTATTCATAGCACACTGCTTGGCTCACTTATAAATCACACTACACAATTATCACATAAGCACACATTATGAAATTAACCAAAATGTATGATTTAACCATCCTGGCAGTAAAGAAAGACAATAAGTATTTGTGGCTGTATCAGAGAATTCGCTGCTCATTTTCAATAACAGAAAGTTAGCAGGTAGAGGCAGGATTTGGCCTAGTGGTTAAGACATCAGTTCAGGGGCTGGCACGGTGGCGCAGCGGGCTAAAGCCCTGGCCAGCATCCCATACAGGCGCCAGTTCGAGTCCCGGCCGCTCCTCTTCTGATCCAGCTCTCTGCTATGGCCTGGGATAGAAGTAGAAGATGGCCCAAGTCCCTGGGCCCCCGCACCCATGTGAGAGACCTGGAGGAAACTCCTGGCTCCTGGCTTTGGATCAGCGCAGCTCAGGCCTTTGCTGCCATCTGAGGAGTGAACCAGCAGATAGAAGACCCTCTCTCTCTGTCTCTACCTCTCTCTGTAACTCTGTCTTTCAAAGAAATAAAATAAATCTTCAAAAAAAAAAAAAAAGTTTGGATGCCCATATCTTGTATCAGTGCCTGAGTTTCAAGTCTCTACACCAGATTCCAACTTCCTGTTAAGGTGTGTCCTTTGGGGCCACAGGTGATGGACCCAAAGCAACTGAGTTCCTGCCATCTGTTTGGATTGGGCTCCCAGCTCCCAGCTTCAGCCTGGCCCAATCCCAGCCATCTTAGGCCCCTGGAGAATTATCCAGCAGATGGGAGATCTCTTTATGTGTGTCTCTTTTTGTCTCTCTCTCTGCCTTTCAAATAAGTGAATAATTTTAAAAAGTGAACATATATTATGTACAATCATGGCATTAAGAAACACAACAATATAATATTTGAAAATACGAGGCTTTAGACTAAAAGACTCAGCTGGAAGTTGAAAGCAGTTGTTTTGGGGTCAGGGTTCAGGGAAGGGGTAGGATAAGGGAAGGCTGATTTTCATTGTGATCACCATGATATAGCTTAACCTTTGAAAGGATGTACATATATTCTAGTAAATGAGTTTTAATGGAAAAGGAGAAAGTATAATGTAATAGATACATGTTTGTTCATTCATTTGTTTAATTGTTGGCTAGTCAGCTGTTGATTGGCTGGTTGGTGGTTGCCAGTTGGTTGTTACCCTATTGATCGTTGAATGCTTATTGGTTCATTGCTTGTTGGTTGGCTGATTGTTGATTAGATGGTTGGTTGGATTTTATCTATCTTTTCCCCATGGTTATTCTGGGATTGCAACCTTTTTTTTCTCCCTCTCAAAAGTTTTTAGTCCTCTACTTTAAACACATAATTCCTAAGAACGGTCATATTTCCTCAGATAATCTTACTCCCTGTTCACAATGGATTGGTACACATTGAGAAGGAGAGGAGAGAGTGAAACCAAGATAGGGAAAGGGACAGGGAAGGGAAGAAAAGGGGAAGAGAGGGAGGAGGAGGGCTGGAGAGAGCAAAGAGAGAGGAAATGCAAAGAGAAGGAAGGAATAAGAGCTGAAGCACAGGCCAGCATTTGCCTAGCAGGTAAGATGCCTGTGTCTCGTGTAAGAGAGCCTGGGTACAATTCCCAGCCCCACCTCCTAATTCCAGCTTCTTCCCAGGGTGGGTAGACTCTGAGGCAATGAGGATGGCTCAAGTAGTGGGATCCTTGCCACTCATACAGATACTTGGATCCAATGCGGGGATGGGTCCCCTCTCTCTCATTCTTTGTCTCTGTCTCTCTCTTGTACATTCATTAAAAAGGGGTTCTAGCAATGTTGAAGTCCCTGATGCTATTTACTTATTTTTTTTTTAAAAAAAAAAGGATTAATATAAAGAAGCCTAGCTCACACTTGCCTTTCCAGCAACTTGATTGTTCAATGTTATTTCATGCGGGATACCTCCTACATGCTTTACGGATTTTATTTATTTTGGGGGAGAAGCTAGCTTGAGGTTGTCTGTTTTCTTTGTACAAAGGATGGTGACTGTACTCCTAGAGTGAAATGGCACCTGAGAAGCAGCCTGTGATGTGGTCTCCCAAAAACTCTCAGAAATTCACATAGCACCATGGGTCATTTTAATATGTGGTCTCTCCTATAGACAGCAGTCAACCTCATGCTTGATCTTGGAGGAATTCTCCCAGGTGGACGTGAGTTGAGGACAAGGACTGTAAAGATAGGGGGACGTGTTGTGAGCGACCTAGGACCTGCACAAGTGAAGCCCTGAGCATCCACCAGCTAGGACCTGGGAGATGCTTAGCGAGGAGGCAAGAGGTCAAGGTCCTTTTTCATCTTCCCAAAACCTATGTGGAAGTTAGATCTCTGCTGACGTTGGGCAGCAAGTGGTGGAGATGGCTGATCATGGCACGGGACATTTGTTCTGAGACGAAGAAGCTCCATGAGGCTCGAAGTCGTGGTGGAGGGAAGGGATGTCACGTGGGTCCCCCCGGTCTGTGCTCCGTGAAAATCTGCTGGAAATTACACTTTGAGGAGTAAAAACAAAGGAAGGCAACGACGTAATCGATGCTGCAAAATAAAAGAGATCCATTGTTGAGGACTCAGAGGGGGTGCCCGAAGGGAAATGAGGAAGAAAGAAACAACACCCATGGAAGCACATGAGTGGAGATCAAGGAGCGAGAAGCCTCGGATAAATGAGGCAGAAGCAATTATCAAAGAAAAAAGACAGCTCCATCCCCAAGTCTTTAAAGTCTCTTTGTTGTTGTTTTTATTTTGTTTTGTTTTGTTTTGTTTTAAAGACTTCCATATAGAAATTGTTAAGTTCCCATGCCGTTCTGGGCCAAACAATCTGAATTCATCCATTTATTTCTGGAATAATGTTTAGATTAAAAGGATCAATTCACTTGAAAAGCACTTCTGCAGAAAGAAAAGGTTATGAATGAAAGAGAGAAAAAAAAACCCAGCCTGACCTCGAGCTTCTCATCTGGGCATTAATGCAACAAGACAATACGGCAACATTTGCAGAGTTTTGAGCAAAAACTATTGAGATACTTGTATAAGTTTCTTTTAGAAACGGAGCGAAGGAAAGGTATTTTTATTAAATAAGGACTCAAAAAATCAATGGAAAACAAATATTTAAAGACATTCTCCAACTAACTGGGGGATACTAAAATATTACAAGCACAAAAATGGGGAACTCATTGCATTAAATTTGATAGGGTTCAGCACTAAACCTAGTTAAACACGATCCGTATTTATCCAGTTCTGGTCAGGATAAATGTAAATTTAGTTTAAAAATGAATCTAAAATCCAAACATCTGTTCCTTTAAAAATAATGTAAAATTCATGATTTCATGAAAAAATAATCTGAGCCTAAAACACAAGCTAACGTTCACAAAGACCAGGGAATGTGAGGAGAGGGGACACAGCAGGACTGGGTACTCAGAGATGGTTTCTTTCTTGACTCAGAATTAGCCGACGTGAAGCGAGAGAATGCTTCTGAGACATGAAAAGATAAACATCAAAGGAAGTATAAGCAAAGAAAACACAGCCCACAGAGCAAACAAGAGTCACCAATGAAACCGCATACAACAATATTTAAAAAGGAGAAAACTCTGTGTTAGAACATGAAATAGGCCTTTTGTGCTAACAGACACAGATGTTAAGTATGTCTCTTAGAAGGCAGAGACTCCTAAGTTGTTTTCCCTGCATCCAGCCAATGACTGTCTTCAAGACAACACCTTAGACAAAGGTGATCAGAAAGCTGAACGTAAAATAGTAGACAAACACATCATGCAAAAATCAAACAAAAGAATCAAAGGCTGCGACAATAAGTATCAAGCCCCAACTTTAGCACAATACAGCAAAAGGAACAAAAGTTAGTCTTTGGATGAACGGGACAAAATTTATGAGATGAATGAAATAACAAGGTGATTTGAACAAAATCCTTTTGAAAAAGGGCACATGGAACAGTTGGAGATATTAAGATAGTTTGCTACTTGTGACAGATCAAAGCAAAAATTAAGCACATGTATAGAACAACTAAGACTCATTGACTATGATGACACTAATAACCAACAAATGAGCAGCAGGCCTTAACATGCAACCTCCATGGAATATGTTTTATTAATTTTTATTGTTTTAATTGTACATACTTATGGGTTATAAATATGCCCCACAACATGTTATCACGTGCAATGTAAAAAGATCAAATCAAGTTAGGTAGTATTGCCAAGTCCTTAAACATTTTTTAAAATATGTTTTTATTAACAGTGAGTGTATATATTTATGGGGTATGGTATGTGTTTCAAGAAATGTATATGATATATGACCAAATCAGGGTAATGTTCAATGAAAAAGGAACCCCATAGAACAATGCGCTTTTTAAAAATTGAACATTATAGGTTGCACACACAAATCTCAAATTCTAAACAAGTAGTATAACCTGCTCTTGTATTCCCTTTTTGGATCAGAATAAAATAAAACTAAAAATGAGAGATCGAAGTATCAAGTTATAGAAGTAGAAAATTTAAAAGTAGTCTTCTAAATAACTTATGGAGAAGAAATCCATAGTGTAACGACGAAATATAAATAATGTGAAGGGACTATATATTTCCTTTCTTCTCGTAGACTTTTAACATGCACCCATGAGGATGTGTCTGAGTTCCATTGAAAAATGATCTGTGGAGACCGTTGTTGAGGCTTAGCAGGCAAAGTCACCACCTGTGACAGCAGCATCCCATATGGGCACTGGTTTGAGTCCCTACTGCTCCACTTCTGATCCAGCTCCCTGCCAATGCACTTGGGAAAGCAGTGGAAGATGGCCCAGGTACGTGGGCCTCTGCAACCATGTGGGAGACCCAGAAGAAGCTCCTGACTCCTGGCTTCAGATCAGCCCAGGTCCAGCCATTATGGCCATTTGGGGAGTAAGCCAGCGGATGGAAGATCTCTCCTCTCTCTAACTCTGCCTTTCAAAACAAGTAAATAAAAATCTTTTATAAAATGCTCTGTGGGAACCACATCAATGTGTAAGAATAATGTACTCTGGTTAGTACTTGCTTGGTGTATGTGAATTTGTTTATATGAGGCACTGCTTTTCCACATGGACAGGTACTTGGGAGAAGCCATACCTTCACATTTTTGAATTTGAAAAATTACTTTTGCTGGAGAATTGCAAAATTCCCCATCACTTTTTCGATTGATGTACTTATTTATGTACTCATTTATTTATTTGAAAGGTAGAACACTAGAACGAGCAAGGGAGAGACAGAAAGAGACTGCAAACTTTCAACTGCTAGTTCAATCCCCCAAATGGCTGCAACAGCCAGGGCTTTGGATGGTTGGAATCAGGCGCCAAGAGCTCCACTGGGGTCTCCCACATGGGTATCAGGAGCTCAAGCACTTGGATCAATTCCTTGGTGCAAAATGAGGCAGTATTTCTGTATAATCGACACTCTTTCTCCTGTGTACCTCTTATCATCTCTAGACCACTTACATTACTTAAGGTGATAGAGACGGCTGCTATACTACATTGTGTAGGGAATAACAGCAAGTGAAAAACAGACCCCACATGTCAGCATGGGTGCAATTTTCCCCTCAATGTTTTCAGTACACAGATGATTGAATTCATGCAAACAGAATCCACGAATGCAGCAGACTGAAGGTGTGTTCTTGGTCAGACTTTTGCTGGAAAGGGAGCCTGTGGCTGGGGGGCCGGGCTTCTTTGGCTACAGTGGGGTTTCCCAGCTCTGGGTTGAGATACAGGCAGAAGGAAATGTGACTACTTATGCGCTGCCTTAGCTAGGTGGGAGACTCCGGGGAAAGGGTGATTGTAAGAACTGTGGGATGAGATGGCTAGGGCTGAACACCACTGATGATGCTTGCTTCAAAGAGAGAAGATGGGAGGATTCGGGTGATCTTCAACAAATCCAAAGGGGAAAATCAGAAGATGCTTTTGGAATGACCTAGAGATTCCCAACCTTCGTATTTGCAGGGCAGGTCGTCCAGAGGACCGGGCTCAGGACCTGCCTGGAAGAGCAGCAGAACCTCAGAAGAAGCTGAATTCTCAGCCCCAGCAAGTCTCCTATGCCAGCCTCAGGGTCTTCATAGGGCCACTAAAACTTTGGGTGGGGGCTATTTGGTTGGATGCCCTGGAGAGCCTTGGGTCCTCTGGATCTGTGCAGATGAGTGCTGCCCCTTGTTAAAGAAGAGCGCAAGGCTCCTTTGCCTGAGGACCATGCAGAAGCCACATGTGAGCCAGTAAGAACCACTGAGCTAGGGGAGAGACCCATAGGATTTCAACTGCATTTGATGGCGGAGTGTGTGGATTAACAGTGCCCCTGTAAGACTGGCCATGTTGTGTCTCTTGAGGACACTGGTGAAGACTGAGATTGAGTTTCCTGAGCTGTGGATGGTAGACCATATCGAGTGAGGGGAGGGCTGTATTCCCTGAATTACACTGGATGTTGGTTAATAGCGTGATTGTGCCCTGAGAAGCCAAGGAGATAACCAGGGGTCCAAGTGCTTGTGAAGCGTTCTAGGTAGGGATCACCCAGAGGAAGACAGGGCTTCCCATCGAAGTAGCAGGAGACCCATTCCAACCAAACGCTCCAGGCTTAGAGGGTGTGGTCTCAAAACTGATGCTTCAGCTACACTTTCAAGACACCATCCCCTGTTCTGGCTGGCTGGCAGTGTCAGGATGGCACAGTACATAGTGAGACTAGTAGACCCTGTGCTTGTATGCCCATGACCATGTCCTCTTTACCAGTGCCTTGAACTAAGGATAGTGCTATACAAGACCACATCCTTCAAGATCAAGCCCTCTGTGAACCTTTGGAATAATGGTGCAGGCTAAGAGATTGCTCCCAGGAAAGGCAGACTGTTATCTTGAATACATGCCAGAGCTGGGATGATCTGAAGCCAGGAGCTTCTTCTGGGTCTCCCAAGTGAGTGCAGGTGTCCAAGCACCTAAACCATCCTCTGTTGCTTTCCCAGGCCATTAGCAGAGAGCTGGATTGAAAGAGGAGCAGCTGGGACTCGAACCGGTGCCCATATGGGATGCTGGCACTGCAGGTGGAGGCTTAGCCTACTCCACCACAGCACCAGTCTCAGTGCCTGTTCTTCAGTGGATATGAAGTGATGTACATGAAACACAGTGCAAAGATTGCTCTTGTTCTCCACTTCCATATGTACATCCATAAGCCTCTTCCCAGAGCTCCCTGTCTCATCCCCAAATATTGCTTTTCCCTGACCCTTAACCAAAGAGTTAAGCCATTTTGCACCAGCTGTGGCTTCAATCGTATTTTAACTTCAGGTCAATTATCTTTCCATACGAAGTCCATGGCTATGAGCATTACCTGAAGTTCCATCACCCCTTGGGAGGATTTCTTCTCCTTTCTGTTTTTCAGGGCCACCCCCAAGTGGGGCTTCAGTGTAGATGCTCATGTTCAGTCCATGTGGACCTAATGAGTGGATTAAGGGCAGAAATCTTACTTCCTGCTTGTAGAGAATGATCCATGAGAAGCAAGGCATGAGCTGGGGAAGAGGTATTGATTTAACAAAGGAACAGGACTTAGGAGTCTGGGTTTCCCGTGCTCACCGGAACTTCTCCAGCTGACTCCAGATTAAACACTTCAACCTTTACAGTCTCTTGGGTTCATATGGTAGAGTTCTGCCTCCACAGTCACTTGACGTCTCTTGGTTGGTTGTTCTGTCCCTGACCCAGCTCGGTAGGTCAGTTTGTGCTTGTGGTTTGCACAGCATATAGTTCTCTCTGTTTCTGAGAGTATGATTTTGTGCAAGAAACTGATCATCCACTGGAAATCTCATGAGTTCCCATGAGCTTTCTAGAGACTCCACACAACCTCTCAAAAGGCAGGGTGGCTCTGACTGCAGCTTGAATATGCTTCGAAGCCCATATTTGCTTCATGCTCTCTTGACATAGCCGAATAAGTGAGTCACAGCAATATACCCAAGTGTGACCAAAACCTGAAGAAGTCAACTCAGCCTTGTACTTCCCTTTTGCTGGTGGGAGGTAGATAGTGAAACATCTTGTCACTTACCTTGGAAAGGATAACCCATTGTGATCCCAGAAAACAGAACCCCTAAATGTATAACTGATGTATCAGTCCTCTAAATCTCCATAGAGCTTACCTCTTTCCAGAGTACATGTGTCTTACTACTTCTCACTTATCAGGTGCAACTTACAAGGCATGAGCAATATGGGCTAATGTGATCTCCTACAGAATCTCCAGATGGCCAGATCCTTTCAGACAATATAGTGACTGAGAGAAAGAGAATTAACATACCTCTGGGGTAAGACCATGAATGTATCCTTCTAGTCCTCCCATATGCATGCAAATTGCTTCTGTCCTCCTACGTGATGGGTACTGAAAAGAATGCATTTGCTAGATCAATAGATTCCTGCCACTTACCAGAGTCTCCAATAAAGACCCCACGTCCAGCACGGCAGCTGCAATTGGTTGCACAATTTGGTTAGGTTTTCAGTAGCAGAGTATACCGCTGTTTTCCACAATCTATCTGGGTTTTGCAGGACTACTGCCCATGCATTCTTCAAATCCTTGAAGTTGGCACAACCTATAATTTCCAAATAAATAATTAAATCTTTAAAAAAAAATAAAGTCAAAGAAGCTATACGGATATTATACTATGGCACCTAACTAGAACCAAAGCCAATATAGCCTACCAAACTGAAACCCAAGACACACCTTTAAGAGCCATTTACCAAGAAAATCACCTTCTAAAAGTGGTATCATTGACCAGCAGTTGCACAAACCCCAATGTAAGGACACAAGAAATGTGAAAAACACCAGGGCCATACAAAACCTCCAGGACAACTCAGTAACACTCTTAACTACAGATTCTAAAAGGAGATTGATGAACTTTCTCCAAAGGAACTTGAAAGAATGATGATAAGGAAAACTCAATTAAATATAAACATTTCAACAAAATTATACCACATGACATTCAGGTAAGAAAGATCTTGAGAAAAAATAAACAAGAAGGTTTATAAATCAATAACTAATACAAACTATAGTTGAAAGACTTTGCAACAAACCAGAGAAAAAATCAATACAGGTCTTATGAAATAGTCTAGTCAGACAGAATAAAGAAGAAATAAAGGAGAATAAGGAAAGCCCTTGAGATACCTGGGAAATCCTTCAATGGACAAATGTTCTGATTATGAGCATCCTCAAAAGTGAAAAGGTAAAAGGCATAGAAATCCTATCCAATGAATAAAAGCAGAGATCTTCAAGCTTGGGAAACAGAGAGCCAAAGGCAGGAATCCCTTTGGACCAGGAATATACACACCCAGAGAACATCCTCACCATGTTATCATCAGATTGCCAAAAGTATCAAAGAGAGAATTCCATAAAGTGCACATGAAAAGTGCCAAGTCATTTATAAGGGAACTCCCAGGAGACTAATAACAGATTTCTCGGTAGAAAGCTTATAGGCCAGGAGGGAATGGAATGACACGTTCCAGGTTCTGAACCCAAAAGCCTTCCGACCAAGAATATTACATACAGTAAACTCCCCTTCAGAAATGAGGGAGAAATAAAGACTTCCCAAGGCAAGCAGAAACTGAGGAAATTCATCACCCCCAGATCAGCCCTACAAAAGGATGCCTAAGAGAGACCTACCATCAAAAGCAAAAGAAATAAATTACCACCATGAAAACCAGTGAAAGTATAAAACCCACTAGAAATGCAGACACACAAAAGAGAAATAGAAAAGAATCCAATCTTATCAATACAGTGAACCACAAAGATGCTGAACAAGAGAGGAAAAATGTACAAAGACTATTCCAAACAAACAAGAAATTTAACAAAATGAGAGGAGTCTTTACTATCAATAGCAACCTTGAACACAATTGACTAAATTCCCCAAATAAAAGATGCAGAATAGATGAAGGATAAATAAATTAGACTCAGTGATATTCTGCCTACAAGAAAACTCACTTCAGCTGTCTCAAAGTGAATGCACACAAAAAGATGTTTCACACAAATATAAACCAAAAACAAGCAAATGTTGCTCTACTTATTTCAAAGTAGACACTAAGAGAAAAAATGGAATAGAAAAAATTAGGTTACCAAATAATAATCAAGAGCTCAATTCAACAAAGAGATACAATGATTGTCAATATATGTGCACCTAATACTTCATCCAGTTTCTGAAGAATTCACTTCTGTTTATCAGCACATGGAACTTTCTGTAGAATATACCGTGTATTAGGATACAAAGCAAATATCAACAAAGTCAAAAAATGAAAATCGTATGTTACATTTGTTTCTCACCACAATGGAATAAAATAGAAATCACCAACAAAGAACTTCAGAAATTATACAACTACATGAAGACTAAACAGTATGTTTTTGAATGAGCAATATGCTAGTGAAGAAATCAAAACTGAAATTTTAAAAATTCATGAAAAAAATTAATGTGGAAACATAACATACCAAAACTTATGGGCTAGAGAAAAAACATGACCACAAAGCAAACTTACAGCAGTAGGCACCCACAAAAAAAAATGACAAGTTACAATAAACAATCAAATAAACATTCAAATGATGCACCTCAAAAACTTAGTAAAGCAATAACAAACCAATCCCAAAATTAATAGAAGGAAAGAAATACAGATAAGAGCACCCAGGTGGAAATGGAGGATAGCCCAATGGTTGTGTTCCTGCCACACATGTGAGAGATTCAGATGGAGTTCCTAGTTCTTGGCCTTGGTCTGGTCCAGCCCTGGCTGTTGTAGGAATTTGGGGAGTGAACTCACACATGGACATTCTCTCTGAATCTCTCTCTGTTTGTCACTCTGCCTTTCAAATAAATAAATAAACCTTGACAAAAATTGGACACATGATATTTCTCAAAAGAAGAAATACAAATGGCCAACAAATATATGAAAATTGCTCCACAACATCAATCCCCTGGAAAATGCAAATCAGAGCACAAGGAGATATCATCTTACCCCAATGAGAATGATTATTATCAAAGAGACCTCCCAAAATTTAAAATGCTAGTAAGTATATGGTGACAAAGAGGGGGTACTTATGAACTATTGATAGGAATGTAAATTAACACAGCCATCATGGAGAAAAAAATGGAAGTTTTTCAAAAAAACTAAAAATAGGTCCATCCTATGATCCAGCTATCCCATTTCTGGGTATATACCCCAAGGAAAAGCAATCAACCTGTCAAAGATGTACCCACAGTCCATGTTCATCACAGCACTATTCACCATAGCCAAGATCCAGAATCAACCTAGATGCCCATTGGCAGATAACTGGATAGACAAAGTGTGGTATCAATGCATAAGTGAATAGTATTCAGCCATACGAATGAATGAAGTCCTGCCACTTGCAGTGAAGTGAATGGACCTGGAAGACATGTTAAGGGAAATAAGCCAGGTATGTAATGATAAACTCTGCATGTTCTCTCGCCTATGTGGAAACTAAACAAAAACGTGCATCTGAATGTATAATAGTGACTACTGGGCGTTGGGAAGGTGGAGGAGGGAGTGTAGGAGGAGACTGGATAATGGGCACCAAAACCTAGAGATTTTGTATGTTAGGGCTCACAGCACAGGGAGGTGCATAGTTCACCATAAACTATGATGTTTTTTATGAAGAACTTGAAAATCGGAGCTTGATGGCTCCAAGCACAAAGAAATGATGAGGACATGGAAATGCTAATTACTGTGATTTGATCAGCACACACTATGGGAATGTCTTGGACTCTTACACTGTTCCCCATACACATATACAATCATGGTAAAAAGAATTATATTATGAAGGATTTTTTTTAAGAAACGCCCAATGACCGCCCACTCCCCATAGTACGGAAATGTTTTTTTACAATTTCTTTCTTTTTTTATTTTTCTTAACTACTTAATACTGATTTTTCTCAAAACTACTATCTGTCATTTGTCTGTGTGTCCTTTGCAAAAGCTAGAACCAAACACTCTTTTTGCTTCTTCCTGACTCCCCACCAATCCAATACTTTGGGTATTTTCTGAGTAAGCAGGGGCTCTCCACCTGTTCACAAGCATACGGCAGTTCCAAGGACCCCCTCCTACTCACTGCCTGTGGAGCCACTGTCCCACTTTGGCTAGCTGTGGAGTGGAAGCTGTTTTACGATGACACAAGCTGTAACACACAATCAAGGAAAAGCACTGGTTAAAACAGCAGAGTTGGAGCTCTCAACCCATTCATTCCTCTGAGAACATCTGCTTCGTGAGAAAATAGTTATTTTCATGAACAAAATCATCTCACTCTCTTTTTTAGCAGAATATGAGGATGCAGCCTAAAAAAGTCACCATGAGGCCAGGGTTCCGGTATAGCGGGTTAAGCTCCCACAGGCGATGCCAGCATCCCCTATGGGAGCTCCAGTGGAGTCCCAGCTGCTCTGCTCCCTGCCCAGTTCCATGCTAATGCTCCTGGGAAAGTGGCAGAAGATGGCCCATGAACTTGGGTCCCTGCCACCCACATGAGGCATCAGAGGGAGCTCCAGGTTCCTGACTACCACCTGGTCCAGTCCCAGCCATTGTGGCCATTTGGGGAGGGAGCCAGGAAATAGAAGTCTCTCGGCCGGCGCCGTGGTTCAACAGGCTAATCCTCCGCCTTGCGGCACCGGCACACTGGGTTCTAGTCCCGGTCAGGCACCGGATTCTGTCCCGGTTGCCCCTCTTCCAGGCCAGCTCTCTGCTGTGGCCTGGGAGTGCAGTGGAGGAATGGCCCAAGTGCTTGGGCCCTGCACCCCATGGGAGACCAGGAAAAGCACCTGGCACCTGGCTCCTGCCATCGGATGAGCGTGGTGTGCCGGCCGCAGTGCGCGGTCCGCGGCGGCCATTGGAGGGAGAACCAACGGCAAAGGAAGATCTTTCTCTCTCTCTCTCTCTCACTGTTCACTCTGCCTGTCAAAAAAAAAAAAAAAAAAAAGAAGTCTCTCTCTCTCTCTCTCTCTCTCTCTCTCTCCCCTCCACCCCATAACTCTGCCTTTCAAATAAGTAAATAGATTGTTTTTGAGAAAAGAGACCAACTCCTCTGAGACAGGTTTTTATGTGTTTGAAGGCCCCAAGTTGGCTATATTGTGGCAACATTTGTATTTGGATCAATCAGATTGCATCAGTGGCTTGGTTTTATTTACATCCACGTTGCTCAACCTGTACCAATTTGACCTCTCTCTGGGGAAAAAAAAATTTTTTTCTTGCAAGGAAGGGACCAGAAGGCAGGCAAAATGTTTTAGGAAGAGAAAGCATAAGCAAAACAGAAAACTAAAAATAGCCCAATTTAGTTAATATTTAACACTTTGCAATTTTCCTGCACTGGGGTGACAATTTAAGATCCGTCAGTGACTGGGAAAACCAACAGTCTTTCTTTAATATTTTAGCACCTGAAACCACTTAGCAGGCAGGCAAACGCTGCCGGTTGCAAAATGTGTTTAATCACCAAGACCAGGCCAAATTTCCACTGCCGGGGAAGCCAGCCACCCTCAACAAGGACACAAGCCAAAACCACCAGGTGCGGAAGTTGGTTCTGTCATTTACCTGGTGAGGATCTGTCCTTTCCTTTCTTGTTCTCATGTTCACAAAGGGACTTCCCGGTGCCTGCAGACTGTTCCCTCATGGTGCCTGCATCACACATCTGCGGCCACTTGGATGGGTCTTCAGAAAGCAGAGTCCTCGCCCTCACCCTGCGTGCCTTGGTCCTTGTCTTGCTGTCTGTTCCCATCTCTAGCACAGCCACCCCTCCCAGCCCTGCCACCTGCTCTGCCACCTCCCAGGTTCCACCTAACACTTAGCTCTTCGCCTGCACAGCTGTGGGTGGAGCTGACTTCCTCAGCTCTTAAACCTTCTCGAAGCGGTGAAGCCAGAAACACAGGGATGTTGGAACTCCAGCATTGTGCTGCAAATTCTCTTCCCCCTAGCACATTTTGAGGCGTTTTATCAGCAGTGGTATGATAAGTGAATAAGTCTACATAGTTGTCTTTGTCCCTGGTTCCTGGCATAGGGTGCCCCAAATCCTGGCATTATCTGGGGAATAGGAGTGATGTTTGTTATTCCTTTGGGACCTCATTTAACCTTAGCTGAGTTCCTCTTAATGAGGTGACTGTTGGCAGGTTACAGGTAGTGATGCTAAAAGCTCCAGAACAGGGGCTGGTCACCAGAAAAACTAACCATCCCGTGATTGGAGAGTTGATACTCTCAGCTCTACCTTCTGCAGTGGAGCAGAGAAGAGGAATTGGAAATTGAGCTTAGTCATCATTGGCCAATGATGACCATGCCATCAACCAATCCTGTCTATGCAACCCAGGCTGTATCTAAAAAATTGAGAATGCCAGGATTTTGGGGGGGGGAATCTTGGTAAGTGCTGGGAAGGTGGGGGTCCCAGAGAGGGCACAGAAGCTCAGCATCAACTCCTTCTCCATGCCTTGTGCTATGCATCACTTCCGCTGGACTACCCTTGAGCCTGATATGGGAGGCGTACGTAGACAATCCTGATTTGTAGCCTTCCAGGAAGATGCACAGGTAGCCTGGAGACCCCATTTGCAACCAGTACCCAAAGTGGGGACCAGTCTAGTGGGGCTGAGCCCTTAACTTGTGGGGTGTGCACTGGTCATGGGTCAGAGTTGAATTGAATGGTAAGACACCCTGTGGTGTTGGCGAATCAGAGAATGGCTAGTGGAAGGGTGCATTTGAATTGTTGAGGAAACACACACGCACCCAGTCACTGGAAAGGAACCTGCACGTCCACCTAGGGAAGATGAGGGCTGGGGAGGTTTCCCCAGACAGTGCCTTTGGAGCGGGTGTCACTGCTACAGCAGGGAAGGGAGGAAGAGGGTTGTGCCAGCCACAGCACGTGCTGTTTATGCCATCTGAGGGGAAGCTTGAACACGTGTTCCTTCACCAAGCCATCGCTTTGCATATCTACTCAGTGGGAAACCAGTGTGAGAACCTGAACCACTGCCATTATGCCCACATTCTTGGCTTCAGTACAAAGGAAAATTACACCTCAGAACCATGTCTGGCATGTTGGGGCTGAGGTTGGCAGAGGCTTGGTTATGCCTTGAGGGCCCGTCGCTGCGTTGATGCTGTGACTCATTCCTTGATCTGAGTCAACTCCACTGTTTCTGTGCAGGTGTCAAGGGCTCGCTGAGAAGAATCGCAAGAGGGTTCCAGCCCCCAACCACCCGCAAGACAGACATAAGGAAGACCTGCTGGTGTTTTCATATGAGAAGTGAAATCTGTGGGGGGTATTTACTGATATGACACAGACACCAGAGGAGCCCCCTCTTCCTCAGCTTGGTCTGCCACAGGTGCTGGGGTCTACAAAGCCTTATGGGGCACCCCAGTTCCTCCACTTGCCATTCATACCCACAGTCTCCTAAATTCTGGCTGCTGATGCCACTTGCTCTGTTTCACTCTGAACACTCTCCGTCCAGAACGCAGTCTCACCTTCTGTACAGAATGAGAGGGGAGAGGGGCAGAAGCAAAAATGCGCTTGAAAAAAATCGTTCGCCAAGGTGAACATTTTATAAATGCATAGGGATCATGGGAACGTGTGACTTCTTAGCTGTTTCCCCCACCCTCCCTCCACCACGATGTCTCTTCTGTACTCACTCCAGGTGGCCCCTGGGACTGTTTACATAACCATCATAGAACCTTACAGAAATACCAAGGGAAAGCTTGTTTGGAGGTTCTAGCATGGGAGTGCAGTTACTTGGTCACATGAAAAAAAATATAAGGATAGAGAAAGTGTTTATAACATTCTGTAGTTTATCTTTTTTTGTAAGAAGCAAAGGGTATTTGTTTCTTTTAAAGAAGAGTGATGGAAGGACACACAATACAAGGTATCCATGGGATAAGGAGGAACTGATCTGGGCAGGATAAGTCTTCTTTGAAAATACGTGTCTTACAGCTGCCACTTCAGATACCATGTAAATATTTCACTTAACAACAAAGTTAAATAAAAAGGTATTCCCTGAATATCATAAACAAAATAAGATACATGAATCTCTGGATGTATACAGTTGATGGCATGATCACTCAGTGAGAAAACGTTCTAGGAGCTGGCATTTGGCTGAGCAGTTCTGGCACTACTTGGGATGCCCACATCTGGTATCAAAGTGCTTGGGTTTGAGTCCATGTTCTGCTTCCAATTCCAGTTTCCTGCTAATGGGCAACCTGGGATGTCTCACGTAATGCTCAAGGGATGAGCAAGTGATGTCTCAAACACTTGGGTCTCTGCCTCCTATGTGAGAGACTTGACTGAGTGCCAGGCATTTGGGGAGTGAAACACTGGCTGGATGGAAGATCTCTCTCTTTCTCTCTCTCTCTCTCTCTCTCTCTCTCTCTCTCTCTCTCTCTCCCCCTCTCCCTCTCTCTCTCTGCCTTTCAAATCTAAATAAATAAATAAATAAATGAGCAACTCCTCTAAGTTACTTTAGAATATTATTGTGTGAATGTGAAATTTTTGAATGAATAGCTTAAGGATTAGAAAAAACTGGAGGATAAATTCTAATATAAAATACGTTTTTGTTGGCAAGGTATATAGAGTTACATACAGCCTGCTATAGTTTGGGAAACATCAAATGCATAATTGTACCAGGACCACTGGGAATGGAGAGTGTGAGTATAGTTGAGAGAATATGTAGATATAAGATTAATAAGGCTAAGTAAAAATGCAGTAGTTTTGAATTTAAATGAGAAGCATAGATCTGAACTTACAAAATATTTTAACTTAACACATATGTATTTGCTAGCTCTGGTCACTGAAAGGATATGAAAAAATGGCCAACACATTAGCAATGAGGGAACTCTAAATACCACTTCCCACTGAAAAATCCTTGGAGAAATGGCAGATTTCAGAAATGAGGAAGGAAAAATACACGATCAACCTGGAAGAATTGTCATTTCAGAAAATAAGAAAGCATCAAAAACTACTAGGGTTCTGTCACATGCAGTCAGATGTAGGTTTTGAGAGACATGGGTGTCTGCTACAACTTCTCAGTCATAACCTTTGTTATAGTACAAAAGCAGCCAAAGACAATACGTAAAGTCCAATTAGTACAGCTGTGTTTGAATAAAACTTTATTTACAAAAGCAGGCAGTGGATGGGATTTGCCTAGTGGATTTGCCAATCCTTGATCTAGGTAATGATTGCCTATGGCTGCAGACATCCAACGGAGGGCCATTGTGAACCTCTTAATGGAAGTATACACCACCTCCTCCTAGACAGACTTGAGGGCAGGGAAATTAACATGGCCAAACCTCCAGATCTAAATTCTAGGTTTCAGGGAGCTCAGAAGGCATCCAATACCACAAGAATGCACTCTGTGAAGCACAGACCCTGAAGGGCTCTGTGACACCAAGGACCCGGTGTCCTCCACACACACCTACAAGGATAAAACAAAAGATAGCAGCACAATTTACAGATTTAAGAGGCATGAGACATAATAACTAATGAAAATGCAAAATTTAAAAATTGCCCCTCAAAACTCTAAAGTCTTTTTTTAAATTTTTATTTATTCATTTGAGAGGCAGAGCAATAGGGAGAGGGGGAGAGACGGAGATCAAGAGCTCTTCTGTTTGCTGGTTCACTCCTCAAATGGCTGCCCCAGCTGAATCCAGGAGCCCAGGACTCCCTCTCTCCATCTCCGATGTGGGTGGCAGGGGTCCAAGTGCTTGGGCCATCTTCTGCTGCTTTTCCAGGTGCATTAGCAGAGGGCAGGATTGGAAGTGGAGCAGCCAGGACTCGATCCACACTCTGATATGAGATGCAGCATCCCAAGCAGTGCATTAACCCACTGTGCCACAAAGATGGCCCCAAAACTCTAAATTCTTGTCTAATTCTTGTATAGATTCGTTTCACTAACATAATCCTACTTCCAGTCCTAAATTCCCCAGATCCTCAAGGTTCTTCCTCAATAAGACCCCATCCTCCATAGAAGGCAACTGGAAGCAATATTTTACCCAGTTTCTCTAGGAAAGAAAGACTCTGGGAGACAGCAAAGAGGTAATCCTAGGACAACAAGGAGAGTTCAATTCTGATCCCATTTTTTTCATTAACTTCCCACTGTTTTATTTAATGCACCTTTCTCTAACAGGATGTACAAAAGCTAGCTTTAGGGTTATATAAAGCATAAATATTTTAACAGCCTCTCACCAAACGACACTGGACATCATCAGTAAATGCTTTATTTTGTATAAAGCATTTGGTGAAATTGGTTACTTTGGCGTTACTTTTTCTTTGGTTTTGTTTTCTCATCAAATAATAATTGCCATGGAGATGACACCATCATTTTTATGTAGGATGCACAATTCATGGGGCTGTTAACTCCTTGAAAAAAATGGCTGTTAATATCCACATTTTTCTGGTTTAGATTTATTTCTCTCCAGAGGACCATAAAGTATTCCAATTAACCATGCATCTTAGTCTTCGGTAAATAGTAATATCCACAGCCCGTGTCAAGCTTGGGACATATTTTAGCCCTGTGCAGGTGAGAACTAAATTACTGTCTCTGTAATGAAAATAAATTTGCTAATTAGTCTACTTAATCAATCTGACTGAACTGTATTCTAAGCAGCATACACTTGAGAGTCTTAAGACATCTGATTCTTGGTGTTCAGCATTTACAGCAACTTTTTCTACTTTTTGTTGGTGAACAGTTATTCAGGCTCCTCAAACCTTAGAGGGGAGTCTCCACACAGTCAATAGATGATACGTTATGATACCAGAAATCTGCAATAATCACTAAAAGCTCCAGTTGGGCTGGGTATTTTATCAGGTAAAGCAGCCTGATAAAAAGTTAGCAAGGGGAGGGCAGTGCTGTGGCATAGTGGGTAAGCCACTGCCTACAGTTCCGGCATCCCACATGGACACCGGTTTGAGTCCTGGCTGCTCCACTTCTGATCCTGCTCTCTGCTATGGCCTGGGAAAGCAGTAGAAGATGGCCCAAGTCCTTGAGCCCCTGCACCCATGTTGGGAGAAAGGGAAGAAACTCCTGGATCCTGGCTTTGGATTGGTGCAGCTCCAGCCATTGCAGCCATTTGGGGAGTGAACCAGCAGATGGAAGATTCTCTCTCTCTCTCTCTCTCTCTCTCTCTCTCTCTCTCATCCTCTCTGTAATTCTGCCTTTCAAATTAATAAAAATAAATTATTGTAAAAAAAAAGTTAGCAAAGGAAAAGGTCGTGGAAGAGAAAGAAGCAGACATGAGCTTGTAAGCTTTACCCTAGGTTTACGAAAAATAGAACCATAAAGAATTGCTTGGCAGGGACCAAAATATGAGCTACATTCTTTCCTCCATGTGAAGGATAGAGACAATTTTTTTGCAACTCTAGTATCAAGTTTTCTCTAACTCTACATTCACCAAATTGTACCTTTGTTAATTAATTGGATGTCCAGTCACACGAGGGTACCTTAAAAAGTTGTGGAAAATATAATTAAAAGATAAATTTATTTTGCCCCCCCCTCAAATTTGAAACTCACGCATCTGAGTGGTGTTCATGAAGTTCCTAAAAATACAAATTATTAAAATATTGTGCATGGTCTTTACTTAGTATATACTAAATTGATCTTCTGTATATAAAGATAATTGAAAATGAATCGTGATGAAGAATGGGATGGGAGAGGGAGTGGGAGATGGGATGGTTGCAAGTGGGAGGGATGTTATGGGGGAGGGGAAGCCGCTATAATCCAAAAGTTGTACTTTGGAAATTTATATTTATTAAATAAAAGTTTAAAAAATATTGTGCATGGATTTCAAACAGTTTTTTGTATTATCTCTTTAAAGATCATTTTCATTTATTTATATTTTATTTACCTATTCTTCATCTGGAGCCTCCTCTGTGATTGCGCAATGACTGGCTCCCAACTCCTAAAGTGCAACACACCCTGGAGCAGGAAGCCTTGAAGACAAGCCGGGCTTTATAAACCAGATGCTCAAGCTTCAGTCTCCAATGTCGGGGCTGGCAGTTAACCTAGCAGTTAGGACGCACACATCCCACATCAGGGTACCTGAGTTCAATTCCTGGCTCTTGGCTCCAACTTCCTGCACATTCCTTTTTAGTCCCTGGGAGGCAGCGAGGATGACTCAAGTAACTGGGTTCCTGCCACCCATCTCAGAGATTTAGATTGAGTCCCTGTCGCTGGCTTTGGCTCCAGCCCAACTCTGGCTGCTGTGGGTATCTGAGGGTGGAAAATCAGGTGTGAGCTCTATGTCTCTTTCTCCCCACGCCTTGCCCTTTCTCTCTTCCTCTCAAATTTAAAAACAAAACAGAACTCTAGTGTTTCTGCTGAGATCCTGGGTCTCTTGGTAAGATCCTGTGTTTTTATTATCCAAAAATGACCTGAGTTTGTCATGTGTTTCCCAAGATTCTTATTTGATTCCCTGCCTCTCTCTTCCTGAGATCCATAGTGTCATTCTCCAAGCTCTACAAGCAAATGAATTTCTACCTATCCCAAATGTCCCTGTGCCTCCTTTTGAAAGCCTATTTTAGGGAACTTGACCCTTGTTACCTGCCTATAACTTTAGTCTCTAACTGACCTTATCTGACTTCATGGACCTCTGTAGACATTAAGGTTACCTGTGCTTATCTATGATGAAGTACTTGACTCTGTTATTGCGTTCATAATGCATCCTACCTTAAATTACATATGGCAAGCCAGCATGATCTTCTGATTTTAAATTAGCTTCTGCTGAATATACAGGGAGTTCATAACAAAACACAAAAGTTGGGAAGAGGATAGAGATGTTCTCTGTCTCCCAATAAGGGTGAATCTTTAACAGCAATCCAGGTAGAAGGACCATGGTGAAGGGTTAGCAGATGAACCGCTGAGTCCATCAGGTGAGTGTGAGAAGCCTACCTTTCGGGTAAAATTGCCCTGAATCTGCTTAGGGCAAGGTTATAGACCTCTTCAACACTCAGTTTCCACATCTATACATGGGGATAAAATTAGAACATACCAGAATTATTACAGAAAGGAAGATACTTGGCTTCGATATCAGTCACTACTTGCTGGCACAGAGTTCCTAAGATGCTTGGGATTCCTTGAATGATAAGAGCATCTTTTGTTCTAATCAGACAATTCTCAAAGGACCCTGAAATAGCTGTGGGATGGGGGATTGGTTACCTGGAAGATCAAACTCTTACTAGGAGCTTTCAGAGAATGAGAGAGAGAGAGAGAGAGAGAGGTCTTCCATCTGCTGGCTCACTCCCCACATGGCTACAATGGCCATGGCTGGGCCAGGCCAAAGCTAGAAGCCTGGAGCTTTATCTAGGTGCCCCATGTGGGTGGCAGGGGCCATCTTTAACTTGTGCCGTCTTCAGCTGCTTTCCCAGGTGCATTAGCAGGGAGCCAGATCAGAAATGGAGCAGCCAAGTTTCCTTTACTAAGAAAGATGACCAAGAGCAATACATTGCTGATGTAGCCACACCAGAAGTCACACGCTGTCCATAGGCAGCCTGTTAGGAGTTGTGTTGTACCAACAGAGCTGTACATTTTTTAACAGGAGTACAGTAACCTCCTCCCATCTACCGGGGACATGGTCAAAACCTGCAGTGATACCAGAAAATCCAGATTACACCAAATCCTTTATATACTGTGTTTTCATTCACTTACATCTACCACATAGTTTAATTTCTAAGTTAGGCATGGTGAGAGATGAACAATAATAGCTAATAATAAAAGAGAATACTTATAATAATAGGCTGTCATAAAGATGATATGAGTGCTCGCTCGCTCTCTCTCTCTCTCTCTTTCTCTCTCTCAGCCAAGTGGTTTCTAAGTGACTCTCAGGTGGGTAGCTGGAGATTAGATGATTCATGCCTGTATCCCTGGAAAGATGGAGGATAGCAGCCTGAGACTTCCTCATGTGTTCGGCGCGATTCTCGTCCCGCAAGAAACCGAAACCAAACAATTACGGGCAGGGTTTTATTGTGCAACGAGCGAGGGATCCAGCCTCGATCCCTGTTGGGCAGGAACTGCTGAACATCCGGCTTGCGAGGGTTTATAAGCACAATACACGTCACACCTCAGGTGATCACCACATTGCGCCAGGATAGGAGGATTATGTTACAGAGCGGGAAAGCCTCCCAGGGAGGAAGAACCCGGAAGCAGGAAGCGGGCGCCATCTTTTAGGCGCGGTCCCCTCGGTCTGGTCCCCCACATCTCCCTCCTTTCTGTTTTACACAAATCACGCTCCCAACGGTCCGCACTTTCGTGGGCCGAGAAACAATTGTTTTCTGGACAGAGAGTAGAGGTGCATACCCAGTGTGCATTTTGGCCCATTTTCTGGTCCTCGAGAGTTCGGCCGCTACTCCCGATGGCCCAGTTGGGGCCTAGTTCCCTTTTCCTGGGACGGGCTAGGAACTGGGCCCGTATGCATATGCATATGCTCTCCCGGGGCTCCCAGAACTTCTGGGTAGTTACCCGCTGCAGTACCTTCTGGTCTCGCATGTCTCAGCTCTGTTCTCGGTCAGGAGCGGGTGTTGTGGTCCAATTTTTGGGAGAAAATTGGGGACCAGAACGCAGGGGAAAAGGTAGGTATTTTGGATAATGGTGTAGTACTGGGACATAGACATAGCGCGAAGCTGACGTCTAGCGTTCTCTAATTTTTGGTTGATGAAGGAGCTCACCCAGCGAAAACGCAGGGACCTGCAGACAATAGAAGAAAGAAGGATAGGGGAAGGAGGTAGGGGAGGAACCCATGCCAGGCAGTCCAAAGGGGGCTTTTATAAAGTTCTTTTAAGGCGAGACAAATACCCCCCTTTTCCACTGTTAATAGGTCTAGTCCGCGTCGGTTTTGTAAGACAACCTCAGCGAGGGAATCTATCTGGTCTTGGATTTCCTGGAGGGACTGACTTACGGCTTCCATATCATTAATAACCTGATGGGCAAGTTTTGTGTATTTATCTAGAGAGATTCCTAGACCCGCTGTGCCAGTACCCACGGCGGCAGCTACACCGAGGCCCACAAGTATAGGCACCATCTGAATCGCCCTTTTGGGGCGAGCCGGCCAAGTTTCCATGGCGGGGATGGGAACTGGCTGGTCTCCCGGAACGATCTCTATATCTGGGAGAAGAAAAGGCACAAATCCCGGTCCAATTGGAGGGGAGTGCACAGCCAGCAGTCTTAGCTGCCAACAAGCTGGCTGTCCCCTCTGGCCAGCACAGGGAGCAGAGGAGTAGGGGGATCCGCAGTCTGAGGATTGCAGAGACTTATGTAGTGCAACGGGAATGGTGCCCCCCTTGCAGTCACAAGGGGTGCCATAAAGTAAGCAATAGCAGGTGGTTAGGGTAGCCCATCTTACGACTCCTTATTTTGCGAAGGTGTAGTATCCTCGGTTACTTCGGGGGAGGTGTCACACGTTGATTGTGGGGTTGAATCCTCCAACGGCGGGTTTGCCTTTCTCACCAATCTCTCTGGAACCCAGAGGGGTTCTCTTTCCGGATCCTGTGGAAAAACACAAACTGCGCCTCGGTTCCAGCATAGCACCGGATCCGGGCCATGCCATTTTCCCGTAAGGACGTCCTTCCAACGGACGAAGCCCCGTGAAGATGGTTCCCTTAACATATGTCTATCTGCTGGGGACATAGATAGATCCGTTAAATTTAGAAAATTTATAGTAAATAGTGCAAGGGAAAGACGCATACGGGGGGTCTTACCCATGGCAACTCCCTCCTTTTGTCTTAGGAGGAAAGTTTTGAGGGTTCGGTGTGCCCGTTCAATTATTGCCTGGCCCTGTGGATTGTATGGGATTCCAGTTTTGTGTTGTACTTGCATACGTGAGCAGAATTGTTGAAATGAATTGCTTGTATAGGCGGGCCCATTGTCTGTTTTTAAGATTTTTGGTTTTCCCCAGGCTGCCCAAGCTGCGAGGCAATGGTTAATAACATGAGTAACACGTTCACCCGTTTCTAGGGAAGCAAAAATGACTTGGGAACATGTGTCGACAGACACATGAACATACTTTAGAGTTCCAAATTCAGGTATATGAGTGACATCCATTTGCCATAGATGTCCGGGTATGAGTCCCCGAGGGTTAACTCCCACTGATGGAGCGGGGCTTAGGGTGGGACAAATGGTACAACGGCGTACGATGTCACGAGCGCTTGAGCGAGAAAGGCCAAATTTGGCAGCAAGGGTTTTTGCGTTTACATGGAACTCAGAATGGAATCGGGCAGCCTGTGCCTCAGGGGATGTAAGGTGAAGTATCCAGATTGGACGTGTGGCTTGGTCTGCTTGAGTATTACCCATAGTCATAGGTCCTGGTAGGGAGGAATGAGCTCTCATATGAGTGATATAAAAAGCATTGGATCTGGCCCAAATGGATTTTTGGAGTGTGATGAAGATGGCTGCCACGGTTGAAGAGGGATTGATAAGTCCTGTAGCCTCAAGCATGGAAACGGCATTAACCACATACTTAGAATCGGAGACAATATTGACAGGCCCAGAGACATCTAACAGGACTTGGTTAACTATAAGGAGTTCCACCATTTGAGGAGATTGAGTGGTGAATTGAAATACCTTTGGTTTATTTCCAGAAACTACATATGCACCAACCCCTGTCTTGGAGCCATCAGTATATACAACAGGTGTATTTGATAAGGGTTTTTGTGAGGTAATTTTTGGAAAAATGACCGGGTGAGATTGAATAAAGGTTAGTAAAGGGTCAGAGGGTGTCCTATTGGTAATGGTTGCACTAGTAGAGCACACCAAAATTGCCCAGGAATCAGTACAAGCGATTAAAACACGTACTTGTTCCAAGGAATAAGGCACAATTATAGTAGAAGGTTCACGCCCAAAGTGCTGAATGGCTTTACGGGTGGCCAAAAGTGCCACCTCGGCCACCATAGTGGGATAATAAGCGAGGGATTTTGTGGGTGATGATGAGGGGTGTATCCAGAGAAGAGGTCCCTCTTGCCAAAGGGCTGCCGTAGGCTGTTTTGGCGTAGCTAGGACCCAAAGGGTTAAATCTCCTAGTGGGTTCCACCGCTTAAGGGCAGCTTTGCTAAGGGCCTGATTTACTATCTGGAGAGCTTGTCTAGCCTCGGGGGTGAGGACTCGGGGGGAAGTGAGATCCGGGTCCCCCTTGAGGATATTAAAGAGAGGCTGTAGGGTGGCGTTAGGAATGCGGAGATACGGTCTGATCCAGTTAATATCTCCTAAAAGTTTTTGTAAATCATTTAGGGTTGAAACACAGGTATGTTTAATTTGTAGGTTTGAAGGCCTAATGTGGGTGGGGGTGACTGTAGTTCCGAGATATGTGACTACGGAGGATAGTTGTACCTTATTAGGAGAGATATGTAGTCCCGCCCTTTCTAATACTTGTTGTAGTTTCTTAAACAGTGGTAGAAGTCGTTCTTGAGTAGGGGCAGCACATAATAGGTCATCCATATAATGGAGACACTTACAATCAGGGAATTGAGCCCTAATTGGTTCTAACACCCGCGCCACATATATTTGGCACATAGTAGGACTATTTGTCATTCCTTGGGGCAAAACCGTCCATTGCCAACGTTTATCTGGTCCCTCCTGATTTTTGGTAGGGATCGTGAAGGCAAAACGCGGTGTATCCTGTTTGGACAACGGAATAGAGAAAAAACAATCTTTGAGATCCACCACGAGCACAGGCCAATTACTGGGGAGGGCCGATAAGAGTGGAAGGCCCAGTTGGACCGGACCCATAGGTTGCATTTGTGCATTTATTGCTCTAAGGTCGTGAAGAAGTCTCCACTTTCCTGTGTTTTTGCGAATAACAAAGATAGGTGTATTCCATGGGGAGGTGGATTGGACTAGATGACCAGCCTCGACTTGTTCTAAGACAAGGTTATTAATTGCCTCCAGTTTTTCTTGAGATAGGGGCCACTGCGGAATCCAAACTGGTGTATTTGTCAGCCAGGTAATTTGTAGAGGTTTTATTGGCGTAGGAGGCATTTCAGTGGCCCCTAAGAAAAACCCAAACCGGTTTTGTCCTGTTTTGGTTTAGGCTGAATAGGAGAAGGGTTGCCCTGGAGACGAATACCAAGGCCCTTTCCGGGAACATAGCCTTGCTTATGAAGCATAGACTGTACTGTAGGGGAAGCAGTAGTTAAGGCAATATCCATTTCAGTTAACACGTCTCGCCCCCAGAGTGAGATAGGGAGTGGTAAAACAAAAGGGGCAAATTGTCCTGTATGACCTTCTTCATCCCACCAGGATAGCAGGGTGGCACTTTTCTTGGGGAAACTAGCGAAACCAAGCCCCTGTAAGGTTTGTTCCGCGACATTTGTAGGCCATGCATTAGGCCAGTCCTTGGTAGCTATAATGGACTTATCAGCCCCAGTATCCAAAAGGCCTGTAATGGTTTTACCATTAACCTGTAAGTTTAGCGTAGGGCGTTCATGTAAAAGCATATGTAGGCCGGTAAAGTTATTTCCAGAGGACCCAAAACCACCATTACTACGGACAGCGTTTTTTGCGGGGAATAAGGAATGAAGACTGGGTAATAACAGCAACTGCGCGATGCGGTCCCCAGCATTGATAAGGACAGCTCCTTGGGGAGCCTGAACCATGATCTTTATTTTGCCAAGAAAGTCAGAATCTATTACGCCGGGGATTATTACCAGGCCTCGGAGGGCCACCGAGGAACGGCCCAACAACAATCCAACCGAATTCGGAGGTAGAGGGCCAGAGTAATCGCTCTCCACCAGTTGGACTCCCATTTCTGGTGTTAAGAGGAGAGAGGAAGTGGCGCAGAGGTCCATGCCTGCGGAGCCGGGTGTGGCACGGCTTGAGGGGGAGCTGTGTACGAGCTCGGAGGTGGAACCTGTGGGTAGGTGTTTATTTGGGGGCCCCCTGTCGGAGCAGGAGACCCCCTCTGACCGTTTTTTGTCCCCTGTCTATTGCCAGTAAGTGGGTTTCCATCGACATCGAAAGCGGAGCGACAGTCCTCAGCTTTGTGAGGACCCTTTCGACATCTACGACAAAAATCCGTGGTCGCAAGTCGCGCCAGTGGGGGTCCAGAAGCGAGGGTTGGGCAGTCACGTTTCCTATGGCCTGGTTGGCGACATTGGAAACAGAGGCCAGAAGAGATGGAGGGCCGAGCCTGTTTATAATTTTTACTTTTAGGATTTAAGGCAGTGGCCAGCATTGCGGCAAGGCCTGCATTGGTAAGTGGCCCACCGGTGTCTCTACAATACTTTAACCAAGAATCTACAGATTTATGTCTATGCTGACGAAGGATGGTTTTGCACTCTTTATTGGCTTGTTCGAAAATAATTTGTTTGACTAATGGCTTGGCGTCCACCTCACTAGGGAAAATGCGTGAAGCCGCCTCAAGTATTCGAGCCGCAAAATCGGCAAAAGGTTCGGTTGGGCCCTGTACTATTTTAGTTAAGTGATTGGTGGAGTCACCCGGATTAGATGCCTGTCTCCATGCCCGCTGGGCGCAGTTGGATATTTGCCTATATACCTGCCTTGGAAACTGGGTCTGATCAGCTTGGTAAGGTCCCCGCCCCAAGAGCATGTCGGCGTTCCACATAGAGTGGCCATCCTCAGCATTGTCGTCCGCCTGGTCGTGGCAGCATTCCGCATAAATGGACTGCCACATAAGAAAGCCACCCGGACTCAAGCAGGCGCGGGTCAATTGGACCCAATCGCTGGGAGTGAGGATGGACTGGCCAACCGACTCAAGTAAGGACAGGGTGAATGGGGCCGTAGGGCCATAATCATGGACTGCAGCCTTAAGTTGTTTTAATACCGCCATATCCAGTGGTTCATGACGGGCCTCTCGGGAACCCAAACCCAAGACAGGGAAAGCCTGGATAGAGGTGGAAGAATTGTGTTTTAACTGTTTCCAAGCCTGTTGATGGAACTGTCTTCCTGAGGGGGGCGGGGCATTCGGCGGCCATGGTGGCGCGGACGCCTGAAAAGGCAATGCACCGTTAACAAAGCCATCACTAGAGGGCGCCATGTTTTCCATTTGGCGATCAACAAAAAGACCGCCGGGGGGAGCTGTGGGGGGGACAAGAGGAGGGGCGCAGGCGCCAGCGACGACAGCTCCCGACCTCCTTCGTAGCTGTGTATAGGAAGGGGGCGGAGATTTGTGGTCGCCATCCCCCTCCCCTTCCGAATCAGAGGGGGCGGAGTCAGGCCCAGTGTCCGAGGCTGGGCGAGAGGTTTGGCACCCTGTGTCGTCGGAACTGTGGGAGCGAACCTCTTCGAAGGCATTGCGGACCGCCGCAATTGCCGAACCACGCGCTCCTTCTGATCCCTCCTCCTTGAGGCACGCCCGTACCAGGTCCCATAAGGGGAGAACCATAGGGTTAAAGTCAGGCTCTTGGGGGTCTTCAGCAGTTCGCCGGAGGTCCCTCCCCAGCTTTTCCCAAGAGCTGAGAGAAATGTGGCCCGAGGAAGCAAACCACGGGGCGAAAAAATCAATAGATCCAAGGAATTCAGCGAGGGTGGATTTTGAGATTCTGATTCCTTTGTTACGCAGTAACGCGTTCAGCGGATCGATTAACGCTGACTGGCTCGGGAGGTTACCCATTTTTAATTAAAAGAGGGAGAAACACGTCCGGGGTGCGTCCACCCACTACCCACGAGACTTACCTCGCTCGGGGTCCCAACCGGTAAGACTTACCTCGCTCACCGCCGCTCGCAGCACATAAGAGAAGGTTCCCCGTACGGGCCACCAGTTGTTCGGCGCGATTCTCGTCCCGCAAGAAACCGAAACCAAACAATTACGGGCAGGGTTTTATTGTGCAACGAGCGAGGGATCCAGCCTCGATCCCTGTTGGGCAGGAACTGCTGAACATCCGGCTTGCGAGGGTTTATAAGCACAATACACGTCACACCTCAGGTGATCACCACATTGCGCCAGGATAGGAGGATTATGTTACAGAGCGGGAAAGCCTCCCAGGGAGGAAGAACCCGGAAGCAGGAAGCGGGCGCCATCTTTTAGGCGCGGTCCCCTCGGTCTGGTCCCCCACACTCATGCAACTCAGCTGGTGTGTGAGTTAATGCTTATCATCGGTTTATTGTTGGAATTTTCTATTTAATATTTTTGGGTAGAGGCTAACCATGAGGAACCAAAACCAAGCCAGACCTTTCTCTGAAGGGAGGAAGGAACCTCCACTATGATATGGCCTTGACTAAATAAGTTCCGAGTTGGTGAACTCAAGGGGCTTCCATAGCCTCGACAGCTCATGCCAAGAGCCTCGGGTGATTGCTGATGTCATAAATAAGAGTGCCAATTGTTAAATCAACAACAGGAGCCACTGTGCACCTGCTCCCCACGTAGGATCTCTGTCCTTAATGTGTTGTACTATGTGAATTAACAGTAAAACTACTACTCAAACAGTACTTTATACTTTGTGTATCTGTGTGGGTGCAAACTGTTGAAATCTTTGCTTAGTATATACTAAGTTGATCTTCTGTGTATAAAGATAATTGAAAATGAATCCTGATGAAGAATGGGATGGGAGAGAGAGTGGAAGATGGGAGGGCTGTGGGTGGGAGGGAGGTTATGGGGGGAAAAGCCACAACAATGCAAAAGTTGTACTTTGTAAATTTACATTTATTAAATAAAAATATTTTTAAAAAACCAAGCCAGGGGCCGGCGCCATGGCTCAACAGGCTAATCCTCCGCCTTGCGGCGCCGGCACACCGGGTTCTAGTCCCGGTCGGGGCACCGGATTCTGTCCCGGTTGCCCCTCTTCCAGGCCAGCCCTCTGCTGTGGCCCAGGAGTGCAGTGGAGGATGGCCCAGGTGCTTGGGCCCTACACCCCATGGGGAGACCAGGAAAAGCACCTGGCTCCTGGCTCCTGCCATCGGATGAGCGCAGTGCGCCGGCCGCAGCGCGCCATCCACGGCAGCCATTGGAGGGTGAACCAACGGCAACGGAAGACCTTTCTCTCTGTCTCTCTCTCTCACTGTCCACTCTGCCTGTAAAAAAAAAAAAAAAAAAAAAAAAAAAAACCAAGCCAGGTGAAACCATGGAGAAGGAGGCATGACTGTGTCTTCAGATGGGGCACGTACCCTGTCCCTCACCACAACCCAGACCACTGTCCCACTTCAAGTGCCTTGCATGTCTCCTGAAGTCACTGGTGCTGTCCACACCTTCTTTCTGGACCCCATCTCACCATCCCAGGAATGCAAATATGTTGGTCCCAGAAAAGACCCAAAAAGCCCCAACCAGGAACAAAGAGCACCGGGCTGGAAAGACAGAGATGTCCACTTAAAGTGTTAGCTCGTCCACCTGGAAAGAGTCACTCTGAACCTTTGAAACTCAGTTTGTTCCAGAATAAAATGGGAGAGTCACATTAGCAACCCTCCTTTTTCTTCCTAAGGAGCTGTCATCTCAGAGTTCTTAATGGTGGGTCAGCAAGCTGACTGCCAAAAAGTGAATACCCTGGACCAGGAGCCGGGACCCCAGAGTTCCAGTGCCTGCTTTGTATTGGTTCTAACCGTAGCCTTACACAAAACACTTTTCCCCTTCAAATCATGGTGAAAATGCAAGGGGCTATGTTGGATGCTCTGTAATCACCCTTCTGGCTCTCTCCTTCATTGATTCCACTTTTTTTTCCCCTGTATATAAAGGAGAATGTATTTTGCTAGCCAGGATCCTTGCATCTGAAAGAATTACTGTTCATGGCCCTGGTCTGGAATTCATTCTGCATACAGATTTTGAAATGCATCAGTCAAATTTATGCTGTATTTCCTGGTCCAAGAATTTCTATGGAAAAGTAATTCAGTGCAAGACCCTACACAATCTATTCCGCATGTCTCGGAAGGCTTTTGGAATTCACGATCCTTCACATAATTAGGGTAGAATTCTTTGAAATGGGAACTGTCATGGCCCAATAAAAGGACAGCGGCAGGGGTGGGTACTTGGCACAGTGGTTAAGACACTGCTTGGGATGTCTGCACCCTATGTTGGAGTGCCAGTTTTGAGTCCAAATTCTACTTCTGATTCAGCTACCTGCTGATACACACCCTAGGAAGACAGCAGGTGATGGCTCAAGTACTTGGGTCCTTGCCACCCACATGTGAGACCTGGATGGAGCTACTTGCTCTTGACTTCAACCTGGCCCAACCCTGTCTGTTGCAAGCATTTGGAGATCTCTCTCTCTCTCTCTCTCTCTCTCTCTCTTTCTCTCTCTCTCTCTCTTTCCCCGTCCCTCTCTCTTTTTCTCTCCCTTCCTCATTCCCTCTGTCACTCTGCCTTTCAAATAAATATAAATAAGAGTATAAAAACAAAACAGTAGTGGCAGCAAACAGGGATCCCTCTAGAGTGACCGCCACAGGAAACTTGTACTAGACAAAGATGGGCTCATTCATTGATCTCCAGAGTGATCCTGCTGAGTGCTGCCCACCATGTCCACTGGGAAGACCATCTCATCCTATCCCCAGGAAATATCAATCCTGGTTTTTCTCCACCAAAATATCTAGTCCCTGGGGAATCTCAGTACAATCTCTCCAGTCCTACTATGCAACGTGAAGTATAGCAAGTCCACCATATAATGGACCAGGAACCCTGATCCCACAATGGAAGTAATAGAAGAAAAGGATTTTCCCATCACAGGAGAAATGAAGGTTGGCTTCCAGGTTTATTGTGAGGACAAAGAAAAGCTATTGAAGAGGTTGTAGCATCTCACAGGCTACATCAAATAAGGCTGGACCTCCAAGGGCACATTTCTCCCTATTTTAGCCTTAGGGAGAGACAGTTACCTGGGGTCCTCTCCCCAGGACTTCTCATGTGGCCCATAGTCTCTCTTCCCACTTAACAAATGCTGCATGAAGAAAATCAAAACACCTAGGCAATGAAATAACATCTCTATGGCCTGGGCCATAATGATGCACTGGCATTGTCATAGCTTGACAATCATGCTGGGATGAAGCAGAGAACATGAGGAAGGGAAAGAAAAAGGAAAAAGAGGAAAGCAATGGTGGATTCTGAATTACCAGTTCTCATTACAGGATTTTTTTCATCATGTATTATGTTTATTTTATTTGTGACTGACATATAATGTTTGCATGCACTTAGTATGTAATATCTTTATTTACATTAGACATCAGGTAATGATCAAGTCAGTAACAAGCACTCTATCACCTGAAATCTGCCATTTCTCTCTGGGGTGTACATTAAAGATACTCTCTTGGTGGGCCGGCGCTGCGGCTCAATAGGCTAATCCTCCGCCTGCATCGCTGGCACCCTGGGTTCTAGTCCTGGTCAGGGCACCAGATTCTGTCCCGGTTGCCCCTCTTCCAGGCCAGCTCTCTGCTGTGGCCCAGGAGTGCAGTGGAGGATGGCCTAAGTCCTTGGGCCCTGCACCCCATGGGAGACCAGGAGAAGCACCTGGCTCTTGCCTTCAGATCAGCGTGGTATGCCGGCCCGTGGCAGCCACTGGAGGGTGAACCAACGGCAAAGGAAGACCTTTCTCTCTCTCTCTCTCACTGTCCACTCTGCCTGTCAAAAAAATAATACTCTCTTGGCACTATGCAGAGATATACAATGCATTGTGCTATCTGCAGTCACTCTACCGTCCCATAGAACATCAGAACTTATGCCTTCTGTGTAGCTGTAACTTTGTACCCATTAACCAACTGCTCCTCATCCCTCTGCCTTGAGGCTCTCCCCAGCCTGTACTACCATTCTACTCCCAACTTCTACGAGATCAACTATCTAAGGTCCACACATGAGTTTGTCTCTCTGTGCCTGCCTCATTGCACTTGACATAATGTCTTCTGAGTCCTTCTGTGTTGTCACAACCAACAGGAAATCACGTTTTTTTTTTTTAATGGCTGAGTATTATTTCATTACATGTGACTACGGCATTTGCTTTCTCCACTCGTCTCTTGATAGACATTGGGGTTGACTCCATATCTTGACTGATGTGAGTAATGCTATAATGAACACAGAGAGGATAATTAACTTTCTTCCTAGGAATTCAGTAAGATGTATGCAGTGTCTACACTGAGTCTAGAGACTTGCTATGGAGGGGAGTGAGACATAATAGGCAGGGGAACAGCGGATGAAAGTGCACACACAGAAATGCTGGGGAAAGAAACAAGGACTTGCCAAAGAGACAGGGAGGAGACGCAGCCTTCAAGCAGGTGGGTAGAGTTTGGACTTACACAGGTGAGAGAGTTCATTGTGTCTCTCAGGTGCTCGTTCCATTGATTCATTAGCAAAGCTCTGTGCATCCTTCAGCAATTACTTGCCAATGACATGTGATGAGCCAGGCCCTGCCCCAGGCTCTGGGGAATAAAGAAGTGAATGAGGTGAACAGTGCACCTGATCTCAAGGGCTTTGCATTCCACTGGGAAAGTGAGATGATTTGACGAAAAAAAAAAGTAACAATAACCAATTAATACATGATGTTGTTTTAAAATTCGATATGTGCTCCGAAGGCATCAAAATGGAGTGAAGTGACAGGAAATGGCTGAGAGAGGGAGGTATGAGAGCTACTATCCTGAGAGCAATGACTCCATTTGTTGTCACCTCTCAGCTCCTGCAGGGGATTGGTTCCAGGAAACCCCACAGATATGAAAATCCGAAGACACTCAAGTCCCTGTTGCAGGGTATATGAAAATGTTCATGGGAAAATGGAATTAAAAGATGTTTATTTTGGTGCAAAAGAGTGTTAAAATTCGTGCCTAGCTTTTTTCATAATATACATTTGTCATGAATTTTTTGAAGACCCCTCATAGATATATTTTTCAATTTTTTTCACCAAAATTAACTTTTCATCCCATTTTCAAAGAACTTTTGAAGTATCCTTATGTAAAATGGCACGATATTTTCTTTCTTTTTAAAAAAGATGTATTTATTTATTTGAAAGTCAGAGTTACAAAGAGAGGAAAAAAGAGGCAGAGAGAGGGAGAGAGACATCTTCCATCCACTGGTTCACTTCCCAATTGGCCCAAATGGCCAGAGACATGCTGATCTGAAGCCAGGAGCCAGAAGCTTCTTCTGGGTCTCTCACGTGGGTGCAAGGGCCCAAGGACTTGGGCCATCTTCTCAGGCCATAGCAGAGAGCAAGATCGGATGTGGAACACCCAGATCTCGAACCAGCACCCATATGGGATGCCGGCACTGCAGATGGCAGCTTTACCTGCTACACCACAATGCCAGCCGCACAATATTTTCATATAACCTGCACGCCTCCTCCTGCATAGTTTAAATCTTCTCTAGTTCATTTGGAATACCTAATACAATATAAACGCCAAGTAAAGAGTTGTTAGACTATATTGTTTAGGGAATGATGACAAGAAAACATATGGCTATTCAATACAGGCTCAGTTTCTTCTTCAAATATTTTCAATGTGTGATTGGTTGGTTGAGTATGAGGATATAGAACTCATCAGTGTGAAGAGGCAACCGTACTTAACTCTGTGAGTCCGTGGGCCCACCTGTGAAATGTTCATAAATCCTGTACATCTCAAAGGCCTGATATAAAGGCAGAGATAAGCCCTGCGCATAGCACCATGGCTGGCTGAATTATTGCCGGTGTAGGTGATCACATATGCAGCCTGAAGCCAGACTGCACATCTGAATCCCATGCAGATTCCCCAGCCATGGAAACCACCAGATAATCAAATCACCATTGTTGTTTTAGGCCGCTAAGTCTTAGGGCCATTTGTCATGTGGCAACAAATTGCTTTTATACAGAAGGAGAGAGACTTTCAATATTTTTTTTTCCTGGAAGAGAAAAACTCTTCCGGTAGGGCTTGTTTCATGTAGAGCCTTTTCTGAATTATAATGTATTCATAGAAAATGGGAAGACCATGAAGGCCAATGGCTCACATGCCTGCCAATGAACAGTTTGCTACTCATAATTGCAAGAGGAGGAGCCAGTCCTTGCTAAGAGAGGACACACAGGGAGGCATCAGGGCTGTCAAGAGGGAGAGAGGGGGAGAGATTTATGATCAAGATCCTTCATTGTGATGTCTGCAGGAAAGGACAGGCAAAGCATGGAAAACGGTGTAAGATGAACTAATCTGAACAACTTCAGTGATCTCTGGGCCACAGGGGCTGCCTCCAGGTGCCCGGGACTTTGCCCTGGGGTGATTCAAGTAGATGGAGAATGACCCAGAGTGTGAGTGTCCAACAAAGGAGATGGCTGGAGGTATATGGGCTCTGGATTGGCTGGTTTGCATTTAAAAGTTTTTTCCCCAGGCAGAGTTAGACAGTGAGAGAGAGTTATAGACAGTGAGAGACAGAGACAAAGGTCTTCCTTCTGTTGGTTCACTCCTCTAATGGCCGCTACGGCAAAGCCAGGAGCCAGGTACTTCCTCCCGGTCTCCCATGCGGGTGCAGGTGCCCAAGCACTTGGGCCATCCTCCTCTGCCCTCCAGGGCCACAGCAGAGAGCTGGACTGGAAGAGGAGCAACCAGGACTAGTACCTGGCGCCCCAACCAGGACTAAAACCTGGGGTGCCGGCGCTGCAGGCGGAGGATTAGCCAAGTGAGCCTTGGCGCCAGACTCAATTTCTTTGTTATCTCTTGGAGTCAGCTAATCCTGGCAGGAGCAGACCCTCCAGGGTCCGTGAATTCTGGGGGTTAAGGCATCAGAACACAGACAATGAAACACCAGACTCACATAGAGCCTACCGCCCGTTACAGATGAAGACAAGTCTGTTCTCACTTCCTGAGCTTGGACTACTGTGTGGACTTTTAACCCAGTCATGGTCTCTGGGACTGGAGGAAGGGAAATATGCTGGAAAGAAAATGAGCTGTGGTCCCGAGAGTGATTTTTCTTCCCTGATAAACTCACAGGAGGAAAAACCCTTTCTTCCTCTCTCACTTTGAACATCGTCAGACGACAACTCCAAGCTTGGAGTTTGGACCATGAGAGCATGAGCTGAGAATCACAGAGAAGGCAACCTGGTGCCCACATCGTTGAGCATCAACCCTGGATCCCTATTGTCTAAGCAGCACGTTTATGGGGATTTGGTTACTAGTAGCCAGAAGCATGATCACTGTACTACATTGGCCAGCGATGAATGGCATCATGAGAAAAACAATGGCTTCCAATCCCATCACTCCGCCTCCAGCCTCCACATTGCAATGATAGAGGGGGAAGTTTATATGTATTACCTTTCCACCGTAATAAATTTGACTTGAGACTTCCGGGTTGAGAACTGCCAGTTTGCAAAGCACAGAGAGGAGCTTGGTTTAGTGGGGGTTCACAGAAGGCAGAGGAGAGACATATGGGGAACAGCAGAGATGCTGGAAGTCCCGAAGAGTCCTCTACAATATGCAGGCTCAGGCCGGGGCTGCCTGGAGCATCCATGCCTGGTGTTGTCTGAGCTGGGACATATGGAAGCCGTGAGGCTGTGATTCATGTGGTCCCTGGATACATTGCTCACAGCTTAGTGGAAACACACAGGATTCATATGGACAAGCTTCTGAGAGTCCCAGCAGCATCCGCCAGTGGAATGGGGAGTTGTTCAAGAAGCATGAAGAAGAACAAAAGGAAAGGGGGTGGTGAATGTGTCGTTTTAATTGGGAAAATAAGGATGTGGGATGTATGGCTGCAGTCTACTGAAAGCAGAGGGGGCAGGCATGTTGCCTCCACCCTCTAGACTGTCGAGTGTGTTCCTTGGATAGTACATCTCTCTTCTTGTGGATTTATTTGAAATCAGTGTTTTATGTTACTTGAAATATTGTTATCTTGAGACCACAAGCTGTTGGTCTTTGCAAAAAATATGTGCAAGTAAAGGAGGAAGTAAAAGCAGAATTGAATTTTTTAAAAAAATCCAGGCTGATTAATATGCCGGTGTCTAGACCATTATCAGAATTCTGTCTTGATCGAGTCCACAGATTGTCTTATGTGAAGGTAGTGAGGGCAGTAGGGTGTGTTTTCCCCCCCTATGATATGTAGAGTTTCCTTCTCATCTGCACTGTGAAATCCGTTGGGTTATTTCACTCCTGTAGAATCTGCCCAGCTCTCTCCCTGCTCTGTCCATAATTACCTCACTCATCCCTTCATTATTGCTAATTTATGCCAGACACCAGCACTGGGTAGGTAATAATAGATAAAGCAGGCATCCTTCCCAGTGTCAAACTGGTTTTGGTTCCACATGGTCAGTGGTGAGATTTTTTTGTTGCTAAATGGATAAATACAAACACAAAAAGACCATTACAATTGTGAATTGTCTGGTAATGGTGATGCTGCCCCAGTCCCCTCTACCCCTCTCTGTTTGCTAAGTGTTGTGTGTTCTGTTTCTACTCTGGCTAGAAAATCCCAAGAACAGGGTGGCTCAGGTGAAACCGGAGCTCCACTGTGTCATGTGCCAGTGAAAATATATATGTATAAACAAGTCACGACTTTTAAATTGACTTATTTTTAACCCTCCTGTTCCACTACGAATTATGTTTCCCTGCAGTCTTTTTGTCCTATTGCCTAGGAATTGGAATTGGGCTGCTGCCACCTTGAAGAGGGGTTGTCAATTTTCCACTGTAGGAGTAAAGAGAATTCTTGGGAAGGGCTAGGATGTGAATGAGGATGATGGGTTTGGGGGCAAAGACATACAATGTCAATGTTTTTGCTTTCCTTTCCTCCTGGGATAGAACTGGAGAGGATAGGCAAGTTATTTGGAAGAAGTAGTCCCATAAGCAGCATGAGTATTTAGTTTTGGGGGGAAGAGGACAGCCACAGGCCTGCCAGGAGGAACCACATGTTCCACCTATTGTCACATCCAAAGGAGCTTGGCCATGGCAAGAGCAAAGAAAAAGGTCAGGAGGTGGAACCTGCCATATCTCTTCAGGGTCCATGAACTAGTTATACAGGAACCACACAGGCCAGAAGAGAACATGCTCACAGACTTGAGAAGACCCAGAGGATGGCATGAGGATGCAGAGAGCAGCAAAGTAGGGAGCTGGTGGACTTTCCCTGGGGCCATCTTGGTTTGGAGTAAGGTTACTTGACTGAAGAAGCCAAGGGGTGGATGAAGTAAACAAAGCATGAGAGAGGAGTGGTTGGGGGCCGGAATGGTCTCAGGAGAATGAATATTGGACCACATCAACCAGGAAGATGACACCATGGTTCCAGCCACCACACCCACCAAACATGGTACAGAGGACACTGCTATAGAAATTGAAGACCTAGGGGCCAGTATTGCAGCAAAGTGGATAAAGCCTACAATGCCAGCGTCCCACATGGGCACCATCTTGTGTCCTGGCTGTTCCATTTCTCAATCCAGTTCCCTGCTAATGGCCTTGGAAAAGCAGCAGAGGATGGCCCGAGTGCTTGGGTCCAGATGGAGGCCCTGGCTCCTGGCTTCAGCTTGGCTCAGCCCTAGTTGTTATGGTCATTCGGGGAGTGAACCAGCGAATGGAAGACCTCTCTCTCTCTCTCTCTCTCTCTCTCTCTCTCTCCTTCTCTCCTTTTGCTCTGTAACTCTGCTTTCAAATAAATAAATAGACCTTTAAAAAGGGATCAGAAATTGAGTTGATTATATCAGGGATTATATTGAGTTGATTATATCAAGCAGTGATATTCATTCAACATACCTCAGGTTACACCATTAAGAGCCAATTGAAGTTCCAGGACCCCAAACTCTTGGGTTAAGAATGGGATATCGCTCAAGACTCCCAGTTGCCAAGGAGAAAAGGGAGCAAGTGGAGAATTCCTGTGTGTTAGTCTCTTTCATGCTGCCATAGCAGTTACCCAAGACCAGGTAATTTATGAAGAACAGAAGTTTATTTTCTGATGAGGAAAGGTACAAGACCAAAAGCAGTCAGCAGGTTCAGAGGCCAGTGAGGGCCTGGTTTCTGCTTCCAAGCCGGTGCCTTGAACATCGTGTCTCCACGTGCAGAAAGTAGAAGGGCAGAAAGGGGGTGAACTGCCCTGACACACCCCTTTATAAGGCACCCAATGCCATTCCTGGGGGTGCAATGCTGATGACTCCATCACTTCCCAGTACTCTTGCATGGGGATGATGCTTCAATATGAATTTTGGAAAGGGGGGGACTCCCTGTAACTCCTAGCAGAGTGCTTCTGGCACTGAAGGAGTTCTTTTTGGAGCATCAGAGGCTGCAGCTTTGGAGCTGTCTGACCAATCATTGTATTGCAAAGGGAGACCCAGTCACATCAGTGGGCGTGATGGACAATGAGAGAGGGAAGCGTCTGAGGAGAGATTGTAAAGCATCCCTTTGGGTCACACCCTGTCTTCTCAGAGATGCCTGGGACAAAGCCAAGCCTCTCCACAGCTGCATGGCCAAGCGCTGAACATTCACGCTAGGGGCAGAGATGGAGGCTGGGAAAGTCCCGTTAATCATGAAGATAAATCCTGGCTACTCCAGGGCAAAGTCGGAAGACCACAGCCACAGCTATGTTACCAGGCATCTCATTATCCAAGCAGAAGCTCAAAGCCCATCCCAGACTATTGCATCAGTGCCCTCATTTTAATAAGATCCCCAAGTCATTGGCGCATGAAAGTTGGAGCTGGATGGATGCACACCCTAGCTGCACCTCCTAACTATTTGGATAGTTTATTTATTTATCGTTTCTTTAAGGCACATCTAGAGGAAGAGTCTAGGCATTATTCTTCCCTTCTGTTATGTGAGCCATAAATTTTAATGTGTAGCCAGGAGTGATCAGTGGTTCTCAGGCACTGGAGTCACCTGGAGGGCTTGTTACAACACAGACCGAAGGGCCTTATCCCAGAGTTCCTGATTAGGCAGGCCTGGGGGGCAGGACTTGAGAATTTCACATCTCACATGTTCCCAAGCTGGCCCCAGAGTTCACACTTGGAGAACCACCAATCTTAACGGAAATAGAAATAGCAGTTTGGTTCCTGAAGTACCCAAACTGGCCAGGTCCACATCACTCAGGAACATTCTACAAATGTAGATAAGCAGCCCTCTACCCCCACCCACCCCAACCTACTGGGGCCCAGCAATTGGCTTCAACAGCCCAACTAGGTTATGCTGTCACAAGCTAAAGTCTAAGGATCCCTGGTCTTGGTGTTGGGCTCCAAGCTACTGCATGGTCAGCAGCTGGAAACAGATAAAAAGTCTGGCTGTGTTTTCCCACCTTTTCTCTATGTGATCAGATCTCTCTGAGGAGTCTCCTTTTGCATCTGATTTGCTTCACAACAGAAAGCCTTGACCTCTGCCAGACCTGCCCTGGCCCCTTCATGGTTATTTGAACCAAAGAGCAGGAAAAACAATCAGTCACCCATCTGTATCCATATATGGACATTGAGAATGTTTCCTAGATTGATTTACATACAAACATGCATGCATACATACAGGTGTATTGACTTGGATTTTCACATCAACTCTGGCAGCTGAGGACAGAAGCCAGCTTCCATCTCACAAGTGTGCCTCTGAGCAATGAAGTGAACCATGCTGGGACCCTAGCCACCCTCTGCTTCCCTGTTCCTCCTGCCTACCAGACACCTGGCTTTGTTCAGCAATCAACTTCTTTATAATGCAGGAGAAATTTTTGAGTAGATTCTAATTATTCTTCATCATCACCCTTGTTCCTCAATAACAGCACTCTGAGAAGTTGTGAAAATATTCGCAGTGATTCCATATTCCAGACCCGATTTCAGTGTTCGGCACTGTGCTCTGAGAATTTCAGTAATCAGAAGTTCTGCAAGCGATTCTACTCTGTAGCCAATGGCTCAAGCCACTGGTCAAAGCCCCTTATGGTCGGTCATCCTATGCTTTTCACATGGGACTGGTCGAGGGGAGAGTTGTGCTGTAATTCTAGCCAATCGGTGATGTTAAGGAGTCACTAGGAAATGGATTTCTTATTCTGAGAGAGGAGGAGATGATCAGTGGGGCACCCCTGGATATTTTGGGGGCTAAATGTGACTGCTGGAGTCCCTGTAGCCATGTTGATACCATATTGAGGATAAACCCAAAAAAGGAAAACACAGAGAAGTAAAATGCAAATCCAGAGCCCAGAGCTAGCACTTCAAAACCAGCCCATTTCATGCAACTTGTAGTGTGTGTTTGATGATTAACCTGTGCCTATTACTGGCTGCCTAGCTAAAGTCACACATTTAAGGAAAATATAGATTCAGGTCCTCTGATTCCAGCTCCAGGGTTCTCCCACAAAATCAGACCATTTCTCAAGAGAATTCTAGATAGGGTATTTTGCCCCCAAAATTTCCAGAAACTCATCTTGGACAGCAGCTACCGTTGCCTTTTAGGAATTGAATTATCTTGCTCTTAAACAGAAGTGTTTTTGAGGTTGCTCACTAGCAACTTTCCAATCAAACACTTTAAACTGGGGGTTGGGGGAGACAGCAATGGGGGTGGGGTGGAGGTGGGGATTATGCATTTCATTTGTCCAGACTTGAAATTGGGCATATCTCTACTAGAGTTGAAGAATAACTACATCAGTGAACAGAATTAATGAGGAGAGAAGAGCTTTGGGAGCCAGATAATAATGATGTAGACAGCTTCCTGGATACACAAGAAAGGATGGTTTGCTTTGAAAAGGACAAAGTAATTAGAAAAGTCTGTGTTAATTTCCGGCTCCCTTGGAAGCCCCAGGGGGTGAAGTCCATCAGTGGGTAGAGTCAGTGGAAAATGAACACATTGGTGGGGGGAATGAAGGATGTGTGGGAATGTAATTGATCTTACCTAAGGGTAGGCAGAAAGGGAAGAGGCTCAGCCAGCGAGGCGATTTGTCAGCCGACTGCAATGGGTGACATTTTTCTCTCTCATATGAACAAAGGATTGTGACCCTGGAGGTGTACACTGAGGGTGGAATCCTTTTTAAAGATGATACACTGATTGGTTTAACCCATCTGTCATTGCAAGTGTACCATCAAAATAAAATAAAAATAGGCTGTGCATGTGGAATGGGGAGAAGGAAGGAACCATTCAGGCAGCATACAGTTATTTTAAGTGGAAGTGTGGTTAAATTTGAAGGCAATGAAGCAATGTTGATCAGTTGACTTGTTCTAATCTATTAAGACAGTTGAAATAACCAAATTCGTCATTAACCTTTTGCTGTTCTCATCACGTTATTATTTAATTGGATCAATTGTTCATTAATTTAGTTCACTGCTCAAGACTAAATAACTAAATGGACACCCCATCTCCCTCTACACTCCAATTTTCCTGTGTATAAAGAAAGTGAACTCAACGCAGCCACAGAAGAATATTTGGAAAGGATGATCACATTCACCTGGATCGTGGCACCAGATGTCCAGTGGTGATTATTACCCATAACCCTTAAAACCAATGTCAAGGGCAGGAGCATCCTATAGTCAGACACACAATGCAGCTGACGAGCCCTTAGTCATCTGCAGGTATATTCTTGGTGGCTTTTTCTGCAGGTTGTTGACTGAATAGAAAATAAATGAAAAAAATCCCTCAAAATGTCAAATATTGCCTTTTTAACCATACAGTACTTCATTTTTCAAGTTAATATGATATTTACACAAAGAGAACAGATTCAGTGTAGTTCGTAGATACAATTCCAAACATAATGATGCTCCCTTCTTCCCTCTCTTTCAATCCCGCCTTTCCTCCCTCTCTTTCCCTTTCATTCTTTCTTTCAAATTTTGTTTTATTTCTTTGTTAAACCAATGGCTACGAGTGATATACTACTATAATTTAAATGATCTGTGATTATTTTAAAATGCACTGCATAGATGTGAAATGGTCATCATTTCATTTGATTATTGTTTGTAGCCCTTGCCTATATATCCTGCTGAATTAGAGTCTTTTTGCTTTTTACCTGTTGAACTGTTTATTTAGTGGAGCACTAAGCCTTTGACTATAATGTAAATTCAAAATATATTTTCTGAAAAAGAAAGAAAAAGAAAGAAAATGCCAAATATTTCCAAGTAACTGTTTAGAAACTTGTTAGACAAAAAAAAAATCTGGATTTTTTTTATTTAATTGTCAATTTTAGTTATTTATTTGAAAGGCAAAGAGACAGACATAAAAAAAGAGCAAGGTATTTCTGCTTATTCACTCTCCAAATGCCACAAATAGCAAGAGCCAAGCCAAAACCAGGAACCCAAAACTCAATCAGAGTCGCCCACATGGGTGGCAGGGACCAGGTACTTGAGCCATCACCTGCAGCTTCCCATGGTGTACGTTAGCAGGAAGCTAGAATTGGAAGCAGAGCCAGAATTTGGACCTGGGCACTCTGACACAGGGTGTGGGCTTCCCAAGGGGCATAGACTCAGACCTTACAGACATTCTTGCCATGAACACATGCCAAGGTTTGATTCCAACCCGTTCACAATTCCTGCCAATTCTACTCTAAAAGTTAATCCCAAATTTGGCCAAATCTGTCTCTCTGTTTCTCCCTCTCAAACACTCTGTACTGACTCCTCAATCACAACATTTTTAAAGGACTTAAAGATCATCTGATCTAGAGTTGGTATAGTGACACATCAGGTAAAGCCACTGCCTGCGATGCTGGCATCCACATGGGCAACAGTTTGAGTCCCGGCTGCTTCACTTCCAATCCAGCTCCCTACTAACAACCTGAGAGAGGTAGCGGAAGATGGCCCAAGTACTGGGGGCCCTGCCACCCAAGTGGGAGACCCAAATGAAGCTCCTGGCTTCAGTCTGATTCATGGCTAGCCTTTGCAGCCATCTGGGGATAGAAACAGCAGATGGAAGATCTCTCTTTTTCTCTAGCTCTGATTCTCAAAATAAATAAATTTAAATAAAAAATGATCATCTGATTTAGCCATTTGATTTATTTGATGGAATGAAAGGACGTTCATGGGTCACATACACCCTTGAAGCTCCTAAAATCATTAGTTGCAGATCTAGTTCATAGCCCAATGGTGCATCGATCTAATCTCCAGCCCTGTTCTTCTAGCTCCTAACTCAGAACTCTTTCCATGGTCATTCAGCTGATCAAATGTGTTAAATTATGAAGTAGGAATTCTATTTATTGGGACAAGCCATTATGATCAGCATAAGAGCCTTGTGTTGAGAGTTTTTGCTAATATTCTGAACATTAGTAATTTATGTGTTCGACAAACTTTTGCGATGGCCTTCTATATGTTTTTATGTCCTCCTATGCTTTTTGACCTCCTAATACTTATTCAATAAATATTTAAGAGGCGACCAGTACAGGAGAGTGCTCAGATGCTCACACAAATACTGATTCTAAGTAAATATTTTAGGAGGTTAGCTTGTGTCTTGAAAAGGGACGCAATGAGGGCAGCTGTGGGAGACAGGGCCAACTTGGAGAAGAGAGACTTTCTTCAGTGTGCAGAACAGACGAACTCAAATGGAAGGGATGGCGTTTGGACTGAGGGGACGACCGGGATTTGGACACTAAAAGGAGGAAAGACCATTTCAGCCCGTGTGAGGAGCCTGGATGGAAGCCAAATATTCTGAAGTAGAGATGAGAAATCTCTAATCCAAGAGCTTGAAATCCAGCTTTCAGCTTTTTTTTTTTTTTTTTTTGATTGGAGTTGCTCAACCAGTACAGTCTATGGAAATATTCCAAATTCAAAAAAAAAAAATCCAAAATCTAGAGCAGTTCTGGTCTCAAGTGTTTCAGGTAAGGGATGTGCACCTGTACGAGCTGATATTCCCTTTGCTCATAAACTCTGGGAAGAAATGGAGAAACAGGGTGTCTCCGCATTATGAACACTGGAATCCCACCTCCACTCCTCCCAACCTCCACCACTCACCATCTGCCTCAGTGAACTCCCACAGGGATTTAGGCTCACAGAGTATTCCTGGTCTGTGATTTTTCTTGGCTTAACTTCCTGGGAATTATTGAAACATTTACTTCAGGGTTGTTATGAACTGTATATAAAGAATCCAATAGCACACTTTCGTGATTCAATGACAGGAACATTGAGAATTCTTTGTTCATCTCAATCTCAGTATAAGAAAGAAGGAGAAGGCATTTAGAGTGGTGATTAATACATTGCTTGGGATGTCCATGTGCTATACTGGAGTGCCTGGGTTCAAGTCTTGGCTCTATTTCCAATTCCAGCTTCCTGTTGATCCACACCCTGGAAGGTAGCAGGTGATGGTTCAAATGATTGGTTCCCAGTCATCTACCCAGAGTTCCTTGCTCCTGGCTTCAGATGGTCCAACTGCTTGGGCATTTGCAGGCATTTAGGGAATGACCCAGTGGATACATCTCTCTCTCTCTCTCTCTCTCTCTCTCTCTCTCTTTCTCTCTCTCTCTCTCTCTCTCTCTCTCTCTTCTCATTCAAATAAAATTAAGATTTTTTTTAAAAGGAAAATAAGGGGTGATGTCCTGGCACAGAGGGTTAACCTACCCCCTACAATGCTGGCATCCCATACGGGAACCAGTTAGAGTCCAGGCTGCTCCATTTCCAATCCAGAGTTCCGTCATCCCAGCCTCACCATCATCCAGAATGTTACCTGAATTCCGTTGCTAACAAGGACCCTCTGTGAGCCGTGCGCCTTCCTCCTTCCTCACTCGGGGGAACCTGATCTGAAGACCTGGGCTGAGAAGTCCTCGGCTCTGCCCCCTGAACTGTCCCCAGCTTTCACCTTGCAGGTATTTGTCTGGCTTTGTTGGGGATGGACGGAGAAGAAACCCCTTTCTTAGAAACCCCTTAAAGGACAAGTTTATAACAGAAGACTGAACAACAGGGAAAAGCACACACATGCATTTAGTATGTTTTACCCAAGACAAGGGAGCTCAAAGACCCAAAGAATCAAAGAAGCCTGTGTATCAATGAAGAGTGGACGGTAGGGCAGAAGTGGGAGCGGTCAAAGACAGCACCATCTAGTGGTGAAAAACTGGGGACAATTTAGCGAAGCTGTTGGTTCATACCTTGCTCCTTGTCCCTGGTTCTCCAGAGGTCAGGTTGCTCTTTCCCTCCAGGTGTAGGGAGGGCACCTTTTGATCTGCTTCCAGGGAAGGTCAGAACTCCCTCCCTAGGTTCTGGGACGTGCTTCCAAGAAGAAGGATGGAGGGGAGGGTGACGGGGCCTCCCTGCCTTCGCTATTTTCTCAAATGCCAAGGAGGCACATTTTGGAGGTACAAATCCCACCAGATGTTTCCATCCAAGCCTACCCTTCACTCTATCACGTATTGCTAGACCTACCAGGAGAGGAACAAGTGCATTTCTTCTTTCCAGAACTGTCTGTTCGGGTCTTTTGCACCCGTGTCTTAACTAGATCGGTTGTTTTTTGGTTGCTGAGTATTTTGAGCTGCTGGTATACTCCAGATATCCATCCTTTGAAGGATGAGTAGCTTGCAAACATTTTGTCCCATTCTGCAGGCTGTCTTAAAGATGTTCCTTTTGGTGCAAAATGTTTTGAAATCCATGCATGGAACAGATCTTCAACAAGTTCAAGAGAAATGTGTATTATGAAAAAATTGCTCATAGGCACCAAAATTTGGAGGCACTGAGATAAGCCCACTTTTTTTTTTTTTAAAGACAGAGTTACAGAGAGAGATAGAGACAGAGAGAGAGGTCTTCCATCCACTGGTTCACTCCGCAGCTGGCCTCAACGGCCAGAGCTGCGCCGATCCAAAGCCAGGAGCCAGGAGCTTCTTTCGGGTCTCCCATGCGGGTGCAGGGGCTCAAGGTCTTGGCCCATCTTCTACTGCTTTCCCAGGCCACAGCAGAGAGCTGGATCAGAAGAGGAGCAGCCAGGACCAGAACCAGTGCCCATATGGGCTGCCAGTGCTTCAGGCCAGGGCTTTAACCCACTGTACCACAGCGCCGGCCCTGCCTACTTTTCCATGAACTTTTTGAAGTCGCTTCACGTCTTACTCGCTGTGAGTCCTTTTACTCTCTCAGTTTTGTGTTTTCTTGGATCAGAAGAAAAGAATGAACTTTAAATTTTTTAAATCTTTATTTAATATGGAGAGTTACAGAGACAGAGGAGAGAGAGAGGGAGAGAGGGACAGGAAGGGAGAGAGAGAAGGAGAGAGAGAGAGGGAGAATTAGAATCATCCATCTGCTGGTTCACTCTCCAAAATGGCCGCAATGACCAGAGCTGGGCCAGGCCAAAGCCAGGAGCCCAGAGCTCTATACAAGTCTCCTACGTGGATAGCAGGGGCCTTGGTACTTGCCCCATGCTGCTTTCCCAAGCGCATTAACTGGGAGTCAATCTGAAACAAAAGGGCGGGGCCTGGAACCAGAGCTCACAGGGCATGCCGGTGTCCAGGCAGTAGCTTAACCTACTGCTCTACACTGCCGGCTCCATATATGAACTTTGAAACAGCCCACAGGCCCAGGCCAAATCTAGAAGGAGGAAAACCTTTACAACCAAACCTTTGGAGATTGAGAAGTATTCATTTTCCCACATAACTGAAGCTGACACCTCCGTGGCACACACAGTAATGAAGTGACCAAGGAAAGAGCTGCAATTAACATCTCTTCAGTCATTTCTGTGTTAGCATCTAAACTTGGCAGGCACAGACAGAGACTTTTATATCTGGCTCTTTCTTTCCATTTCTGGGTTTATAAGATAATGCACGTAAAACATCTGACATGGCCGGCGCCGTGGCTCAACAGGCTAATCCTCCGCCTTGCGGCGCCGGCACACCGGGTTCTAGTCCCGGTCGGGGCACCGGATTCTGTCCCGGTTGCCCCTCTTCCAGGCCAGCCCTCTGCTGTGGCCCAGGAGTACAGTGGAGGATGGCCCAGGTGCTTGGGCCCTGCACCCCATGGGAGACCAGGAAAAAGCACCTAGTACCTGGCTCCTGCCATTGGATGAGCGCGGTGCGCCGGCCGCAGCGCGCCATCCGCGGCAGCCATTGGAGGGTGAACCAACGGCAAAGGAAGACCTTTCTCTCTGTCTCTCTCTCTCACTGTCCACTCTGCCTGTCAAAAAAAAAAAAAAAAAAAAAAAAACATCTGACGTGACAGCTCTGCCAAGTGGGCAGTAAACGTTAATACAAGGCATTCCGCGCCGCTGTGTAGATGGTGGAGCAGGCGCGAGGGGACTTAGGAATAGCCCCCTTTTTGGTGTTTATATTTTCCCTAGGAGAAGTTAGACATGTGCCTGAAGCGGCTGAAGCAGAGACGGCTAGCTGGAGGAGAGCTCCTTGCTGCTTGTTCATTCCCGTGGGTTTGCACAGGGTTTGTTTCACCGCAGTGCTGCGGCAGTGTTGGGGGGAGGTCTGGTGGGAGGGGTTTGTGCCATGGGGCGGGGCATTCATCCATGCGTGAACGCTTTTCTCCTGGGAATCAGACAGCTATGGCGGCCGCGCCCGGGTTCTCGCCTAAGCACCTGCCTGTTGCCTGGTGCTTCGGCAGCTTGCTACAAAACAGCTCAAGGTCCGCCCCAGGTGCAGCCTCTCGATCTTGAACTTGACAGTTTCCAGAACTGAGCAAACCCCCTCCCCAAATCCTTCCTTATAAATTACCAAGTTGGGGGCGGGGGGGGGGTTCCAATAGAAAAGGAAACAAAGTTTGCCGAACTTCCACATCCCAGTGACTCAGCATTTCCAACAATCCAAGATGGCCCCTGGGGGAGGTACCTAGCCTGACAGGAGACTTCCTTATTCATGAACAGTATGTGTCCTCGTCTGTGATAGGCCCTTGAGGGCGTGCCCGGCTCGTGTCCTGCCTTACCTTTCAGCTGGTTGGCTCGGTTCCCTTGTGCACTGGACAGCCCCCTTTCTGTCTATAAAAGCTCTTATCCTCCCAATAAAGTTGAGAACCCGGCTGCGCCCTGGGCGTTGCCTGATCTCTTGGCTCTGGTGTGGTTCCTTTGCCGCCGACACTCATCATCCCGCTCAGCCCCTGAGCTCCCCAGGCTGGCCCAGAGGAGCTCTATCGGACGTGCTGGGGTAGCACAAGGAAACAGATGCAGGCATTAATTTTTCAGGATCCTCGAACCACGGAAGTAGTGGGAGGCGAATCTTGATTCCTTGAGTAGCAGCCACAGCCTCTCAATGATGAAAGACCACGTGATTCAGCTGTCAATCTATGACAAGGAAATTGGGACAAAGGCCGCAGGGTTCCATGCATACACCTTTCCTGGCAGGTCCATCTCAGGAAGTTCTTGTTGTCAGAAAACCCTTTTTTTTTTTTTTTTTTGGTCTGACTTTGCCCATCTTGTTGAAGGTGGGGAAGCAGCAGATTGAATAATTCAGACAATTCACTCTCAGGGGGTCATTTACCATCTGCATCTTCAGAGGTGTTGGTCACTTGACTGCTTTTCTTTCATTTTTTTTAACCTTTTATTTAATAAATATAAATTTCAAAAGTACAACTTTTGGATTATAGTGGCTTTTCCCCCATAACCTCCTTCCCACCCGCAACCATCCCATCTCCCACTCCCTCTCCCATCCCATTCTTCATCAAGATTCATTTTCAATTATCTTTATATACAGAAGATCAATGTGGTATTTATTAAGATTTCAACAGTTTGCACCCACACAGATACACAAAGTATAAAGTACTGTTTGAGTAGTAGTTTTACTGTTAATTCACATAGTACAACACAGAGATTCTACATGGGGAGCAAGTGTACAGTGACTCCCATTGTTGATTTAACAATTGACACTCTTATTTATGATGTCAGTAATCACCCAAGGCTCTTGGCATGAGCTGCCAAGGCTATGGAAGCCTCTTGAGTTCACCAATTCTGACCTTATTTAGACAAAGCCATAAGCAAAGTGAAAGTTTGAGTTTGCTGACATCAATCTTATTTAGACAAGGTCGTAGTCAAAGTGAAATTTCTCTCCTCCCTTCAGAGAAAGGTATCTCCTTCTTTGATGGCCCATTCTTTCCACTGAGATCTCACTCACAGAGATCTTTCATTTAGGTCATAATTTTTTCCACAGTGTCTTGCCTTTGTATGCCTGAGAAACTCTCATGGACTTTTTAGCCAGATTCGAATGCCTTAAGGGCTGATTCTGAGGCCAGAGTGCTGTTTAGGGTATCTGCCATTCTACGAGTCTGCTGTGTATCCTGCTTCCCATGTTGGATCATTCTCCCTTTTTAATTCTAACAGTTATTATTAGCAGACACTAGTCTTGTTTATGTGATCCCTTTGACTCTTAGACCTATCAGTGTGATCAATTGTGAACTGAAATTGATCACTTGGACTAGTGAGATGGCATTGGTACATGCCACCTTGATGGGATTGAATTGGAATCCCTTGGCATGTTTCTAGCTCTACCATTAGGGGTAAGTCCTTGTGAGCAAGTGCCAAACTGTACATCTCCTTCCTCTCTTATTCCCACTCTTATATTTAACAGGGATCACTTTTCAGTTAAATTAAAACACCTAAGAATAAATGTGTATTAATTAAAGAGTTCAACCAATGGTATTAAGTAGAACAACAAAAATACTAAAAGATTTATTTATTTATTTGAAAGGTAGAGTTACAGAGAGAAAGGGAGAGCTCTTCCATCACTTGTTCACTTCCCAAGTGGCCTCAACAGCCAGAACTAGGCCAGGCCAGAGGCAGGAGCTTCTTCTGGGTCTCCCACATGGGTGGCAGGGACCCAAGTCCTTGGGCCATCTTCCGCTGCTTTCCCAGGCACATCATCAGGGAGCTAGGTCAGAAGTGGAGCAGCCAGCCAGGATATGAACCAGCACATGTGTGGGATGCAGCACTGCAGGCAGTGGCTTTAACCCACTGAGCCCCAGAGCTGGCCCTCTCCTGCATTTCTTGATGCAGAAGACTGCCGCTGCCCATCCTGTCTCTCTTCTTAGCCCCTAGTTAGAGAAAACAGATGTTTGTGGACTTGTGTCCCAAGGCAGATGAGCCCTGCCTAATTGGCAGAGGTCATTTGCATGCACTTGAACAGACATCAGAATCTGCAGAGTTAAAAAAAAAAAAGTTGGGGCTGGCATGTGGCGTAGCTGGTTAAGTTGCCACCTGGGCAACTGGCATTCCCTACAGATGCCAGTTCAAGTCCTGGCTGTTCCACTTCTGATTCAGCTCCCTGCTAATGTGATTGGGAAGGCAGTGGAATGGACCAAGTGCTTGGGCTTTGGCAAGGTGTGTGAGATACCCAGATGGAGTTCCTGACTCTTGGCTTCTATTTATACTGACCATTGCAGCCATTTGAGGACTGAACCAGTGAATGGAAGACTCTCTCTCTCTCTCTCTCTCTCTCTCTCTCTGTCTCCCCCCTCCCTCCCTCCCTTTCTCTCATTCTGTAACTCTGTCTTTCAAAGAGGGAGAGAGAGAGATCTTCTATCCACTGATTCACTCCCCAAAATGACTGCAACAGCCAGGGGTGAGCCAGGCTGAAAGCAGCAGCAAGGAGCTTCTTCTGGGTCTCCTACATGGATATCAGGACCCAAGCCTTTCGGCCATCTTCCACTGCCTTCCCAGGCACAGTAGCAGGGAGCTGGATCAGAAGTGGAACATCTAGGACTCTAACCAGTGCCCATATGGGCTGCTAACATCACAGGTAACAGCTTAACCTGCTATACTACAATGCTGGCCCCAATAAATAAATAAATCTTAAAAAAAAAAAAAAACTCAAGTCAGTGGTAACATTTTGGATATTTAAGACCAATGCATTTCCATTTTCTTTTTTTAAAATTTTTTTGGTTATATTTTTATTTATTTGAGTGCAAAGAACGAGACAGAGACAGACAGAAAGCTCTCACCCACTGATCACCTCCAAATGCCTGCAACAGCCAGGACAGAGCAGGGGCTGACGCCAGAGCTGGGAACTCCACCTAGGAGGTCTCCCATATGGGTGGCAGAACCCAAGGACTCTGCTTGTCTGCCGCCTCGCCCTTCCCCCAAACCCAGGGCCTGTAATGGCAGAATACTGGCATCAGGGAGTCATAGCTGGGACTTGAACTCAGGGACTGTGCTGGGTTAAATGCTTGTTCCTCATTTTCTTTCTCCCTGGGGGTCATAAGCATGGAACTCTCTAAAGGAGATGGAGATCGCATTTGTCCACTCCCATGCAGAGCGGCTTTGTACAGGGGGCCCAAGTACCAATCTCAAATTCCTCTGAGAGGAGACTCCTGGTCCCAGACCACCATGTGTGCCTTGAAGCATTTCCCATGACCCGGCTTGGGTGCCCTAAGAGGCCGGCAGAAGATGCTCTTCCCATCCAAACCTGAAAGGCTTCTAGAAAGGACCCTCCCTTCCACTGCCCCAAAATTCTAGCAACAGCCAAGTGAACACAATGAAGGGGAAACAGTCACGGGTGACAGTCACTTTCATCCAGCTATTTTGGTACTTGGCCATTGTCAAATGCCAAAATGCTGTGTTTCCAGCAATGCCCCCATAGCATTTTTAACTCAGTATCATGCTATCAAAACACACACACACACACACACACACACACACAGTTCTCCTGCCCCCGCCCCCTGTCCCCTTTGGACTCAAGACTCTTCCCCCGCCCCGCCCCCCAGTGGCGGCTGCTGCACGGAGATAAGGCTGTGTGGCATTTTCCCCTGCCATTCCCCATCATACATTATCATAAGAAGGTGCCAGGCATCCGTCAGCCCACAGCCCCTGATTTATGCTCAAAGTTCGGATTATCTATTCGGCTCCAAATCCCTTCAAACGGCCAACTTGATCAAAGAGAAACACAGGCACCAGATAAAATGCGAATCTAGCTGCATGCCACAGAATGACAGGCAGGAGTTGTTTGAGTTTTTTTTTTTTTTTTTTTTTTAAATCTCTAGATTGCTTCTTCCACCTCCTCATTTTGTCAGGAATTGTCCTTCCTCCACAGCCCAGGACACACTGAGCCACTTGATGGTCCCTCTTGTATCTTTCCCACTGGGATGGGGTGGGGAGCCTTTTAAGGGGTTTGTTTCTAGGGTCAGGATTCCCTAGCAAAACAATGTGGCTGCAAACCTGGTTCAGCCCAGAGCAGGGGTAGAGGCACCGCCTCAACAGGACGCGGGTCTGTGTGCATTAAAAACGGGTTGCTAACTCTGACAGTGCTTCCGTGCATAAGCAGGAGAAAGCCAAGACAGAAAAGCACAGTCTTCAGTGTAGGGCCATCTCCATCTTTCAGTTCTATTGAATACCTTCTAAATCCAACCATTCAGTACACTCACTCAGCAAGCATGAGGGGTCTTCAAAATTTTCAGGGAAAATGAAAAAGCGGCTGATGGATTTCAAAAAAATAAATAAATAAATAAAATAAAATCCTTTTCCACCCAGATAAGCTTCTCTTTTAGTTCCACTCACTAAGAACTTTTTGGAGTACCCTTGGATTTACTGAATGCCTGATGGGGAAAGGCTCCTGTGAATCAAAGAAGTATATCATCAGAAAACTGAACATCGAGGAAGAAAATGCGTATCTGGGTGATTAAATACAAACATACCAGAGACCGCTAGCTCAAGAGAGAAATCTGAGCCCCATGAATTCAATTACCCCTCCTCCCACCCCCCATGCCAAATTCCCAGTGAACTGATCAAAGAATTTTGCATAGACCTCAGGGAGAAAAACCTACATCACTCCTGGAAACTAAGCAAGGGTTGTGTTCACTGCAAGAGACTTGGAGGAATTTCTGGAAAGTATAAAGCAGATAAGGCTGGGTGGAGGTAAGAGCTTAATAACCTACAGGTCACCATGCTGAAAAGGAAAATGTACATAAAGAGAAAAGAGGGCCCAATGCTGTGGTGTAGTGGGCTAAGCAGCCACCTGCGGTGCTGGCATCCCAGAAGGACACGGTTCTAGTCCCAGCTGCTCCACTTCCAATCCAGCTCTCTGCTATGGCCTGGGAAAGCAGGAGAAGATGACCCAAGTGTTTGGGCTCCTGCACCTGCCGGAGATATCCAGAAAAAGCTCCCAACTCTTGGCTTTGGATCAGCCCAGCTCTGGCTGTTGTCGCCATTTGGGGAATGAACCAGCAGATGGAAGACTCTCTCTGTGTCTCCCTCTCTCTGTCTATAACTCTGCCTTTCAAGTAAATAAATAAATCTTAAAAAGAAAAGGAAAAAAAGAGGAAAGAGGGAGTTCCATAGACAAAATAAAGGCAAAATGGACCATGGAGGAGACAGCCTAGAGGCAAGTGAGAAAAAAGCAAAATTCTACTGGCCCCTGACAACACATTGGGCTCAGACATCTGTGTGGGACCCAGGTCTGGCCCCAGGGATCTTGGCTGCTCTAGGCACGGTGACATATGCATTCAATAAAGAAAGGGGACAGTGGCATTGAGGACATGCCACCCCAATAGGAGGCACCATGGCATTTGGAAAGGCAATAGTTACCTTGTCCTGCTCCTTCTGCCCTGGAGCAGCTCATAAACTGGGCAAGAACTCTGTTCTTCTCTCACAGTTTTCCTCTGAAGTGGTTGTGAGTCCCTCGCTGCCTTCCCGCCACCCAGAAGACAAGAACATCCTTATCTCTGAAGACCCAGAGTCTCAGAGAAGGGTGTGAAGAGAGAGGTCTTGCTAAGTTGCCCTCTGATCCTCACCGATAGATCAGACTCTTTCCAAGCCTCCTTCCACACAAAGGCCCATGCCTTCATCAAACCTAGCACAAAATCCGCGTGGCTCTTCCTCTTTATTTGGGTCTCAAGCCTCCCATGTTGCATAAAACTCAAATAACTGTGGATGTTTTTCTCTTGTTAATCTGCTTTTTTGTCCTCAGCCATGAACCTAAGATGGGAAAGGAAGATATTTCTTTCCCTCTCCAGCGCACTTGGTAAGACCGGCAACCTCCCCTGCAGTCGGCTGCAGCTAATAAGGAGGAGGTGATGTTTCCCTCCAGGTATGCCTACTTCCAGGGGCAGCATCCTCCTCCCTCTGGCCTCCCCTTCTCCCCCTCTTCCACCTGACAAAATAAGCCTGAGCATGATGAGGAGGAACCCAAATGCACCCAGAGGCCATAGCAGCCCCCGGTATCAGAGCACCCACAATGTCTGGGGGGAAATCACCAAATGAAGAGTCCACAGCAGTACTTCTCAAAGGAGCAAGAGCCTAGTGCCCCTTCTAAACAAAGTTCCTGGAACTAATTCAGGAAAAATCCACCATGTAAATGATTCAACTTGCAATAGTATTATTTTAAAAAGATTTTCTGATTTCCTTGAAAGTTAGAGTTACAAAGAGGCAGAAGCAGAGATAGAGATAGAGATAGAGATAGATAGATAGAGAGAGAGAGAGAGAGATTCCATCCACTGGTTCACTACCTAAATAGCCGCAACAGCCAGAGATGAGCCGATCCGAAGCCAGGAGGCAGGAGCTTCCTCCAGGCTTCCCACATGGGTGCAGGGGCCCAATGACCTGGGCTATCTTTTACTTCTTTCCCAGGCCACAGCAGAGAGCTAGATCAGAAGAGGAGCCACTAGAACTCAAACCAGCACCCATATGGGATGCTGGCACTGCAGGCAGCAGCTTTACCCACTACCCCACAGTGCCATCTCCTGCAATAGAATTATAGCAGAAATTTCATCTCTGAAACAGTAGCAGGCATACTAATTGTCTCATCTCATACTGGAGACAATAGGTCTTTCTTTATTCTTGACCCAGATGCAGAAATACAAGTTCAGTGTTGAGGGTTCTTTGTATAGAAGGGATATTGTTGCAAGAATAAGAAGCCATCTCATAATTTGTTGCCATGAGGCTGCTAGGGTCTAAAGCATCATATTCCAAATCACCAACTTGGTTGAGAGTGGAGGTTGAAGTCCCAGATATTCACCACTTCTCTCTCATGATTCTCACTGGCCGAGAAAAAGCAATGACGTAAGGAAAACCAGGTAACGACTCTGCCAGGAAAGGCAGGAGATCAAAGGGGAAAGGCCAAGCCAGCAATCTACAAGAAAATGGAGGGGATGTGCATTGTCCACTGGTAGCATCTAGTGGCTGGTTGAAGCACTGGCCCAGGTGCACAGGATCACAAGATGCTGTGTGACGCAGCCCATGGTTTCTCACAGAAACAGGGGGCTAGATTGCTGGCTGACCACTGGCAGTGGGTCTCCGTGGAGACAGAGTTCTGTCCCTGGTCAAGAAGGACAAGCTACTTCTGAATAAAGAATTGGTAGAATGTCACCTGTGAGCTGTGCCCAGGGTGGACAGAGACCTCCCTCCGTGATGATGAGTGGCCAGAGAACTATCCCTAAATATGAAGAGAAGGCTTATCTGAACATTTAGAGCATGTGTCCCTCACCCTCACCCTCACCCGCTGCCCTGATAAAATAGAATTACTGCAAGAAATAAGAAAATATTTAATGAAAGTTGTATATGGAATAATTTTAGATTTGTAGAAAAATTGCAAAGATAATACAGACATTTGCTGTATGCCCCTCATCCAGTTTCTCATAAAAACATCTTGTATCACTATGGGGCATTGTCAGAACTAAGAAGCCAACACTGCTTTATTGCTCTTAACTGAATTCCATATGTTACTTGGCTTTTGCTAGCTTGTTCATTAACGTCTTTCTCACGTTCCAAAATCCAATACAGGCCATCACATTGCATTTTCGGTAGTTCTCTCTTAATCTGGGGCTTCCTTCACAGTTTCAGTTACCTGTGTTCAACAGTAATCAGTACAATAAGATATTGAGAGAGAGAGAGAGAGAAAGAGAGAGGACACATTCACATAACTGTTATGATAGTCTTGTCATAATTGTACTAATTGGTTATTTTTGTAAGTCTCTTACTTTGTCTAGTTTATAAACTTTATCATAAGTATGTATGGAGGTACTTTAAAAATTCATGGAATATTGGAATTAAAAAAATTCTTGGAATATTGGAATTAAAAGTTAAGTTCATTGTGACACAGCAGGTTAAGCCATTACTTGCAACTGTGGCATTTCATACTAGAGCACTAGTTCAAGTTCCAGTTGCTCCACCTCCAGTCCAGCTGCCTGCTAATGCACCTGGAAACACAGCAATAGATGACTCAAATACTTGAGTCTCTGCCACCCATGTGGGAGACCTGGATGGAGTTCCAGGCTCCTGGCTTTAGGGGATTGAACCAGCAAATGAAAGATCTCTTTCTCTCTCTGTCTCTCCCTCTCTCTCTCTGTCACTCTGCATTTCAAGTGAATAAAATAAATCTATATCTATCTATATATATATATGTATATATGTTTATTTTCATGCAAACTTTTTTAAATCCATCCATAGATTTTCCTTCATTTGCATTTTCCATGAACTTTTTTGAAGACCTTTCATTTGTAGAAGGAAACATATACTATGCATAGATTCACTATTATGTTTCAAGCAACCCCGCAGATAAAGGGATCTCTGTCACCATCACGGCTTCTTAGTCTCTTAAGTCAATCACAGTTTCTCTGCTTTTCCAAGATCTTTGAGTTTTTGGTGAGTACTTGGTATTTTATAGCATGATCTTCAGTTTGGGTTTGACTGATATTTTTGCCACAATTAGATTAAGGCTATGGATTATGGGGGAAATACCACAGATGGAGAGTGAGTGCCCCTATCATTGTATCTCATCAGGGGAGATGATGTCATCATGAATTGCCACTGCACATAGTCATCCCTATCCCATGGTTATGGTGGTGGTTACTAGGCAAGGGCATCTGCCTGTGTCGCAATCAGATTGCCTGGGTTCAGTCCCGGGTTCCAGGTCCTGTTTGCTCATTCCAAGTAATGTGCACCCTAGAAGGCAGCAGGTGGAGACTCCAGTATTTAGGTGCCTGTCACAAATAGGAGAGACCTGGATAGAATTCCTGACTCCTGCTTTGGGCATTGATGCAGCCTCAGTTGTAGGCATTTAGGGAATGAACCAGCTCTTGGGAGTTCTCTCTCTCTCTCTCTCTCTTTCTCTTTCTCTTTTTGTCTTCTCTCCATTCCTCCCTCAAATAATTAATCCATACTTTAAAAAAATTTATCTAATGGTACCCAATTTCTACTCTATTCTTTGGAAGTAAGCTTCCAAGTCCAGCTTGCTCTAAAGAGAAAGAGGGGCATTAAACTCCAGGGTCATTCATCTATATCATTTTGAATTTTTCTGTAAATAAAATTTCCCTCCTCCTTCATGCATGTACTTAATTTATTTACATCAATATGGACTCACATATATTTATACTTCACTTTATCACCCAATACAGCTTCATTTATTTCCTGCTCAAGTTGTTCCAACTGTGGCCATTTAGGATTCTCTCAGATTGACTGACTTCTGTGTCTTTTTACATGACTCTATCCTTCTGTTTTGTGGAACCTCCTTGTTCTGTGTCACTACAGGATACTTGGGTTCATTTCCTGTTTTCCCAGCCTGAGTTCAAGAAAAATTCACTGCCTTAAGAATCCCATGTTCCTTTCATTGGAGAATGGTATCCAGAAACCGAGGTCTATGCATTGAGTGTGCTTATTGTGACTTGAGTATCCTAAGGAATTGTTTCTCAATTCTCTCAGTGGAAAGGACTAGGAAACATGGGTATGTATGTTAACCAGGCATACACACATGGCTATAGTTACTTTTGCATCTATTCTGTGTATGTGTGTTAAGCTAAACATGAGTCCATAGTGATACATTTACCCCAATGTTACATGATTCATCTAGACTGCTCTCCTGGCTGACTTGCAATTTTCCTCTCCAACAGTGAGAGATCTGGTTCCTAGGATCCAACACCCATTTATTTATGTGCTGAATCCCAGTATGGTGAAACAACTTCAGAATCACGAATGTATTCTCCGTGAAAAACAACTCTACCCACTGCAGTATTATGTGTTGTTCCTCCTCTTTAGCCTTACAGTCTCCAGTCTAAACATTGCTTTCCAAAGTTACTTATAAGACCCCATTCCCCCAACTCCTGCAGTGACATTCTATCTGACATGCGTAACAGTAGATTCATTTGTTAGCCTGCATTTCATACTGGATCTCTTCACTCGTAGGTTTTTTTAAATACACATACGTTGAAGTCCATGTTGGTGATACATATTCAGTTCTGTGGGTTGTGGCACATGTGTAGGATCATGTACACATCACCTAGTATCATACAGAATGATTCCATCACCCTTAATTCTCCTAGGCATCCCCTTTGTAGTCAACATTGCCTTTCCCCCAACCTCTGGCTGCTGTTCATCCCTTTTACACTCTTATAGCTTTGTCTTTTCCAGAGTGTCATGGAAATGGGGTCATATACTGCATAAACGTTCGGGTCTACTTCCTTTCACATAGCTACATGCATGTAAGTTTCATCCATGGTGCGGGGTGAAGCACTTACTAAGTCCCGCCTTTGGCATGTTTACCCGTCAACATTTTGAAGGACATATTCATTGTTTCCCAATCTTGGTGATTATGGATAAAGCTGTTCTAAACATTTGTTTGGATGTAAACTTTGAAATCACAAAGTAAATACCTACAGGTGAGAGCGCTGTCTTGTATAGTATCTGCACACAACCACACTGGTTTTATAGAAACCGGCAAACTCTCTTGCAAATAGCTAACAATTTTCCAAAGAGACTTTTTCTTTGTAATTCACACTCTCAGCAACATTCAATGCTGATAAAACAAAATTAGGTCATGATGAATAAAGGAACAATCAGAGAATGGAAAAGAGGATAAAAACTTGCTTTGGTAAATTAGGCTATCATTTCAAGAAAGTACTCCAGAGAACAGACGAAGATAAAAGATAAACACTTTGAGAGAAAAAGAAAACACTTAATGTATGCATGCAATTAATCTAATAAATATTCCACATAAAATAGTAACTCCCAAATGTAAGAGCAGAGAATGGCAATAAAAATAAAGTCCTTTCACTGAACAAGAGAACAGAAGAATGGAAGGCTCCATCAACCGCTCCAAGAGCTATTTCCAAAAATAATTAAGCAATGAAAATGCTCTTTCTATCTTAATCAGAAAACTTTAAAAGAATAAAAAACACAATAAAGATAAACGTAAAGAAGAAGGCAGAAACACACACAGCCAGGAGACACAAAGAAAAATCAATGAAAACAATGACTAGTTTGTACAATTCTATCCTGAAATATTTCAAAACTATGGATGCCATGACCCATATGACAGTAAAATAAAAATTTTAAAAATTTACTCAAAATGAAATTAAAGCTCTCATTAGAACTATAACCACAAAAAGAAATTGGGAATGTATCGAACAGCACCAGCTCAGAGATTCATGGGTAAATTTTTTTTCTCAAAACTTCAAGCCCCAGGACATCCATCTGCTGTTGAAATGGTGCGCAGGACATAGCAGAAGAAAGAGAGCTTCTTGGTTCCCTTCACAACTAGCATAATTCTGGCTCAACGGCTTGTCAAAGCAGAGACAGAGGAGCTCTTCCTCAGACTGATTTGTGGACGCAAACGTAAACCTTGTAAATTAAACATTCACAAACGGACTCCAGGAGCATGCAAATAGAAACACACATCACCAGGGTCGGCCAACCGAACGCCAGGATTATGAAGTGCTGTGGTCTGCGGAGAGCCCTCAGAATGACACCTGATGAGACAGCGTAAGAGATGGGGCCAGTAGGAGGGGATCAGGTCCCAAGGGTGCTCTCCCTGCCCCCCCAGCAGTGAGATGAACACCCTTGTCAGAGGGCTCAAGAAAACTTTGCCCTTCTGCTTACAGACACATGGGGGCACCACCATGAGGTGCTGTTTCCACAGCAGAGAGAAGCCCCTCTCCAGATTGGAGGCTTGCACTTTGATCATGGACTTCCCGGCCTCCAGGACTGCCAGAAAATTCATCTTTGTTCTTTCTGAGTCACCCACTCTTGGGTATTTTGGTAGAGCAGCAGGGACTGTGGTGCTGTGTATCATCCCACTATTAGATCAAGAAGAGCAAGTTCCATCTCTCCAGAAGCTGAAATGCACTTGATGCTAAGCCAAATCCATTTGCCTTAGAGGAAAACTCTTTTTTTTTTTAAAAAAAAATATTTGTTTATTTGAAAGGCAGAGCTACAAAGGGGTAAGGGGTGCGGGAATAACAAGGTCTTCCATCCATCCGCTGGTTCCCTCCCCAAAGGCCACAGCAGCCCGGACTGGGCCTGGCAGAAGTCAGGAGCTTCCAGGTCTCCCATGTGGGATCAGGGACCCAGACACTTGGGCCATCTTCTATTGCTTTTCCCAGGCCGTTAGCAGGGAGCTGGATTGGAAGAGAAACAGCTGAGTCTCAACCTGGCATCCACAGAGGATGCCAGCTTCGCAGGTGACAGCTTGACCAACTTAACCCACTATGCCACAATGCCAGCCCCAAAAGCAAACTTCTTAATAAACCTGATGAAACTCAGAGTGTGTGAAACCATATGTTGAGTTCACAATTGCAGGTAAAACATCAGATGCATTGCCATGAAATCAAGAGGTGACCCAAGCCTGCTATCCCTTCTAGTTTATTACTTTGGAATTGATTTTTTTTTTAAAGACAATAAGATAAGAAAGGAAATAAAATTTGGAGTAAAAAATCATACTACCTGATAACATTCATCCATGCCTGTCTAGAACTAAACATTCCACTTAAGGGAATGGCCTCAGTGTTTCAAATATTTTGAGCATCAACTTATAATATGTGTCTCATCCTCAAAGCTTCAGCAATTTGAGAGAAATCAGTAAATATACATGAGCGGGAGAAAGCTGAAGAAGGTATAAAAAGTCAAGTGTGGCTTTATGCACTCACTCACTCTGTCCTTCAAGAATTTGTAAAATGAAGCTTTTCCCATTTTTCTAAGATTGTCACCCAGAGGCCACCTTACCTGACAGATCTCTGATAACCACACTTCAATAGCATGCTTCATCTCCAGCACTTTCTAGCTTGTTTCTTTGTCTTACTATTTTTCTGGACAACAAATTTTATTACTCGATACAAAAATACATTTCTTTTTATTGTTGATTGTATTGCCCAACATTCCTGGTCCCATCACGACCACCAAACATGCAGAGCAAGAGAAGGAGGTCACAGACTGAGGGACCAGCAAGTGAGTGTCCCGGAGGTGGGACAACAGCCACAGGACCAGAGAAGGGGCTAGAAGGGAGTGTTTCTAGAATAAAGAGCCCAGGAGAGATTTGGGGGACATGAGGCCAACGAAGTAGCCTACCAGCAGGTTCATGTAGAACCTTGTAATCAAAGGGGAGATTTAGAACTCAGTAAGGTGGGAAACTTTTCTCAAGCAGAGAAGTAGTATTCGCTAGCAGACACGGATAGTCTACTTTCTTCCAGAGACTAGGCTAGAAGACAAGAGCGATTGGGAAGGTTATTGAAATAGTTCAAGTGAGACACATACGGTAAAGGCACAGGTAGTGGAAAGTAACCAAATTTCAGATATTCTTTTAAATGATACTGCGAGAATTTGCTAGAGTTGATTGCCAAATACACACACACACACACACACACACACACACACACATACTTGATACAGGTCATGGAACACAGAATTTAGACATTATTTTTGTGCAAAAAAAGTTTTGACTCTGTGCATATGTAATTTCCATGAACTGTTTGGAAACCCCTCATCTATGTCAAAGATGACACTGAAGTTCAGAGCCTGAGCAACCACGCTTCCTTGTATTGAGGTGGGAGAAACTAGGAAAGGAGCAAGTTGTATGGTATCCATTTACTTGTGAGTACAAGTAGGCAGAAATCAAGACTGGAGTGTAGGCATGCTTGGCTTGACATGTCTTAAGATGCACCCAAAATGACACATTCAAAAGACAGCTGGATACTCCAGTCTCAAGTGGAGGATGGGCCTTCAGTATGAATTTGGAGAACAGAAGTGAGATATAAATGTGAGAGTGTTGGATGACACTTATAAGACCCCAGGAATAGTTGAACTCACCCAGGGATGAATATGGCCAGAGAAGAGGCCCAAGGACAAATTTCCAAAGCACTACCCCCTTTAGATAGGGAAGACTAAGTAGTATCCTCAAAACAACCAGGAGAGAAGAGCTCTGGGAATCCTGCAGCCCAAAGGAAAGATGTATCTCAGAGTCGGAGAGCCAAGGCGCATCAAAATCTGATGACACGTTTAGCAGGACAAAGACAGACAATGACCATGGGACTGAAATGGCCATTGGCTCTCTGACAAGAGACATTTCAGTGGGGCAGGGTGATGGGAGGGGCTTTCAAAAAGAGTGGGTGGAGGGGCTGTGGATACAGCAACTCCACAGAACTCACCAGAGAGTTCGGCTACCCTGGTGGGGCTTGTAGAAAAACATGGCATCATTGGAAAAAGAGCCAGGAAGTCTTTCCTAAAATAGGTTGCATTTTTGTGTGCTTAATAGAATGAGCCTGTAGATGGGGGAAAGGTGATTACTGGGAAGAAGGGGGAAGTGTTGTAGAAGCAAGGCTCTTAAGAAGGCAAGAGGACCTAAAGTTCAGGGCATAATGGAGGGGGAAGCCCTTTGATCAGAAAGCTAATATTTCACCCATCACATCAAAAATGAAGGCGGAGTGTATGGGTGCAGGGGCAGGTGGGTGGGCAGACTGAGCGTGGAAGCCCATAGACCTCTCCCGTGGTTGCTGTTTTTCCCTAAGGAAAAGAGGAGGCACAGAAGTTCTGAGCATGAAGAAGTGAAACAGCTGTGTTGGAGACTTGGGAGCAGGAATGGGCTGAAGATTGTAGGAGATTAATGATTCTTCCTTTAGAATGAACTGAGTTGGCATAGTTCTGTATTTTTCTTTCTAACTGGGTTGGTTTGCAAAGGGGCAAGAGTGACATAATTTGCTTTATTTTTTATTTCAAAGCAGAGAAACAGGGACAGAGGGAGACACAGAACTCTCACTGGTTCACTCCCTAATGCCCAAGATGCAAAACCAGGAGACTGAATGTAACTCAGGTTTCCCACGTATAAACTATTTGAGTCATCAGCACCACCTCCCAGGAAGTGCAGGAAGCAGGAAGCCAGACCCAGGAGCCAGAGCCCAGTATGGGACCCAGGTACTCCATCGTGGGAGCAAACACTACTCCCCATTCATTCGTTAATGTTGGTTTGGCAGGTGACATCATTCTTCATTTTATGAATATAATAATGAGGGAGAGAAGTTAAAGGGCCTGACCAAATTCCATGATTAATTACAGGGAGAACCTGGTTTTCCTAACTCCTATCCAGGTTATGCTTTGCATAAACACTTCCTTGGGGGTGCTGTCCACATTTATTTTTTAATTTGTGTTTCATTTATTTTACTGTCCCAATACTCTCTAATGATCTTACCCAGGCAAATTGGGAATACCACTCAGAGTAGTGATAGTCTCCGTATCATTACTACTGTATTCAACTTTCTTTGGGATTCCTCCATGTAGGGCAATTATGAGAGCACAAGCCAAGGGGAGCCTAACCCCCGTTTATAGCATTACTCTAAACTCCGCATTGCAAATCACTGGCTTTGAAATACACTGTTGGCATTGAACTCCCGGGTAGGCAAGCTCTATATATGGAAATCCATTTCAACCCAAGTGCCCACCGCATCGTGATTCTGGCGTCTTTCCAGCGTATTAGCTTCATCCTTCCAGCTAGTCTGTCTCTTTCCACATCTCCAAATAATCCAGACAAATCCAAGACCCAGATACTTTAGACTGTATAAGATTCTTCTTTATGGTTCCCTGCAGTCAGAAAAAAATCCATTTACTAACTGCTGTTGAACAACCAATGTTAGTTCAAAAATCATGAGGTATACTTGCATGAAACTTTGCTTTGTTAAAAAGAATCTGTCATATACTTGTGCATTTTTTTTCTATAACTTGGAAAAAAATTGCTCATTTATATTTCTGTATTTTTTGTCTTTCAGAGGAGTATTTGTTTAGGGATGATTTAACATGGGAGTGACGACAATGCTCCTAAGTACTGGGATTGATTTTTTTTAAATTATGCAAAATAGTTTGGGTTCCAGGGTAACCGTATAACATAGACCACAGAGTTCACAGTAACAATGCGTAGGAATATAGGCTTGAGGGTGAAATACAGAGAATAGAGGAACATTTATAAGAAATAATGTGTATGTCAGCCTTGCTTTGTGTAGCTCCTCTTTAAAAAAAAGATTTATTTATTTATTTGAAAGTCAGAGTTACACAGAGAGAGAAGGAGAAGCAAAGAGAGAGAGAGAGAGAGGGAGAGAGGTCTTCCATTCGCTGGTTCACTCCCCAGATGGCCGCAACAGCTGGAGCTGCGCCGATCAGAAGCCACAAGCCAGGAGCTTCTTGCAGGTCTCCCACAATGGGCGCAGGGGCCCAAGCACTTGGGCCATCTTCTACTGCTTTCCCAGGCCATAGCAGAGAGTTGGATCGGAAGTGGAGCAGCCAGGACTCGAACTGGCGCCCATATGGGATGCTGGCTTCACAGGCACACGTGGCCTCCCAACCTAACCAATTAAACTCATGGAAACAGTGACCCTGCTTCCAGAAGGTGTCCATCAACTGAACATTGCACCCTCAAGAATGACCTTTGCATAACCTCTTCTTCTATCTGTGCCACATTTATTTTCTTCCATACCTGGTAGCAGTAGTAAAGGAGTGGGGGTGTGGGGGCTGGGGATTTTAAGAAATAGAACTGGGATGACTGGGGATGGGTTTAGGTGAGAGGTAGTGGTTGGCTAGGCTTTGACTTTAAGAAGACAGCATTCCCCGTGGCAGGAACAGGCTCCCTAGGTTCACTCTGGGTGGTCTCAGTAGAAGTGCCTATGGATGCTTTTCAGAATATCATTTTAGCAGTAAAAGTTCTTGAAAATTAGATTTTATCCATAACCCCAATGAGTAAACAGGAAAAAAAACGTGTTTATCATTATGTATTTGTCATTTCAAATTCACATGCCCAGGGAGTCAGGTGCTATGGTATAGTAAGCCAAGCATCTGCCTGTGGGACCAGCATCCCACATAGGTGCCAGTTTGTGTAATGGCTGCTCCACTTCCTATCCAGCTCCCTGCTAATCTTGGACCCCTGCACCCACATGGAAGACCCAGAAGAAGCTCCTGGCTCCTGGCTTTAGATCAGCCCAGCTCTGACCATTGCAGCTATTTGGGGAGTGAACCAGAGGATGGAAGATCTTTTTCTCTATCTCTCCTTCTCTCTGTCTATGATTCTACCTCTCAGATAAATACATTTTTTTTAAAAAATCACATGACCAGAAACAAATAAAGCTATCTTGATCGATAGTAATATTTACAATCAGACCTTAAGAACAAGACTCTTGTGTTGATGTTGTAAGAAAACCCAAAACTTGGTGTCTAAGTCATTCTAAATAATAGGTTTAATCAATTGGGCTGTTATGGACTGTTAGGGTCAAAAATCTTAAGACAGACTTCACACAAACAAGTCCAAATGGCTGAATGCAGACCAAGAAGAAGCTAAACCATTAATGAGATCAACAATTTTCTCACATTACTTTGTAAAGTAACAGAGTTCAATGGCAAGCACCCAAAATTACACAGTTATATGACACTGTCATTACAGAACGTGTTATCACACGGCTGATAAAAGAACAATCATTAACACATGCAGCATGGGCTGATGTGTGAAGCCAGAACGCACCACCTTTTGGAATCCTACCTGAGTGGGCACATGGGGGTTTGAGTCTTCTCAGAAAGCTCAAAGCCAGGACACAATGCTCCTTTTCAAAGCTACATCTGCAGCCTGTGCACCCAGAAGCAGAGACAGGAGCAGCTACGACCTGCAGAATAGTGAGAAGACACAGGAGCACAAATTTATGTGCTGAGCTCCACGCTGTTGAATTTGGCATAAAGTAGCTCTGAGTGATGAATGGGGATTTTTCCAACTTGTTGCAATCCGCCTAATTTCGGATCTTTCAGCACATCCAACGAAAATATGGAGATGCAATTGTTCAGGCTGATGCAGGTCTGCAACTCTTGACTTTAAGCTCTGATTTTACATACGCTTGTTTATCAAGTCAACTTCGTTTTTTCGTTAGTGATATACATCTGAACTTACAAAATGGTGAAAACTACTTTTTCCTATTTTACATATGTTGGGGTGTGAGTAAAAAAATCTCATTTTAAAGACCGTTGAAGAAAACAATTCTTAAATCACTAGTAAGTACTTCCTCCTATAGAGTGAACCTATAGACCTTGTGCATGATACGGGGAACCCAAGACACACTCTGCAAGCAAGCTCCATAAAACATGGTTGGAAGAGCCTCTGATGAGTGGATTTTAATGAGGGAGTTAGTATCCAAAGGCCAGCTTCATCTCAAGTGCTGCCAGCTGTGGGTCGAAGCATCTGTCCTCAGGATAGTATGCCTCTCTGTGTTCCCTGAGCTGGCTGGGCAGCAATGAACAAGAACAAATTCAAGATGTTCCAGGAAAGCGACGAGAAGAGCAATGCCCTGGATATACCAAAGGGAACCTTAGGCAAGACTCCCAGAGCAAATGTAATTAAAAAGCATTGTTGCCATCAGAATAATATCTAAGTTCTGATTCATAAGCAAATACCAACACAATCATTTTGGGTAGATTGCAGTACTATGGCGACTGCGTCTGCAACCTGTCACCATATTAGCTGCAACACTCCACTTGTCATAGTTTGGTGTTTTTTTCCCCAAAAGCAAAGTCTGATTAATAGTCATTCATGTGGCAGAATGAGACCAGGAAGCAAGAAAGAAAAATAAAGTGATGCAAGGAAGGCGGGAAAACCGAGGCAGCGTGAGCCAAAGGGATGCTAATTCCACCAGGATATAGTCACACCAAACTCTTCTACAATGGTCCCCCCGCTGAAGAGCAATTGCAGACTTTATCCATCATCTTCTCCCACCCACCATGATGGGGGATGTCCTCCCAGGAGCATTCTGGTTGCAGCTTCCCTGGCTCATGAAGTCCTAGTGCAGTAGAGAATACTCCAGTGCAAAAGGGGAAAGGCCCTTCCTGGTGTACATAAGACAGGTAAATCTGAGCTTGCGTGGAACTCGGTCCTCTGTGCCTTAGCTGAAATCAGAGACAGACCAAGGGGTTTTGCTGGGGCGACCAGACATGGGATTCTGCATGTGCTCCAGAGAACACTGCATACTAATGGGCCCCTCCCCCTCCCATTGTTAGCCCATCATTGGTTACCATGCCCATTTTGGTTCTGCTGCTACTTGACAAAATCACTCACTCATCCGTTCTGAGGGACTGCTATGTGATGGGCTCTGTTCAAGGCACTAACGACACAGCAGGAGACAAGGCAGACAAGTTTCTGTCGCCATGGAAAAAGACAAAGAAACATGTAGACAAAACTTAGGTTGTCATATGGTAGAAGTACCGGGGAACAAAATGAAGGTGGAAAAGGGTCAAAGGGGACTCTCTCTCGTGGTGATCCGGGAAGGCAGGAGGAGGAGGAGGGGAGCCCTGGCATTTCATCAAGCTTGAATCTATTTAACGTGGCCAATGACCCCCATTTGGCTGCCTCTCAGAGAAACCAATAAACAAGTTTATAGAAAAGTATAACTCTTTCTCCGCTGTTTCATTGAAAGATATTGGCTTCTATTCAGGCAAATTCTGCCCACAGGAATTGTCACAGGCCTTATGGTGACTCCAAAGTATAGATTCTCCAAAGAGAGCCAAGAGGTCAGGCATATTCCTACATTTTTAGCCTCCTGGGCTTTTTCTGCATTTTTTTTAATTAAGGATTTCAACTTTATGGACGATACTATGGTGTCAAGTAAGAAAAATGTAAAATCTCACATATTACTCCATTAGCAGTAACACCAAACTTTCACTCCTTGCTCGATCCAGCCTGGTCTCTGGTTCAGTCACAATTTATTTGTGACATTATCATCAACACTCAGAAGAGTAAATGATACACAAGATAGCCCAGTTGTGCTTTTTTAATATATGGTGCCTATTAAAAGTAAATGCCAAAAAAAATTGAAGAAAGGTAAATTTCATAGCAAAGAGCTCTCAAAAGGATTGGATTATGAGAAGGATCATAAAGAATAGATAGATTTTAGCAGAAAAGGCCGATGACATGTGTTACGTGGGACAGAGAACTGGGCTTAGCACAGAAGGAAGACAGAGAGGAAGGCTAGCTGAGTGATTCCCACTGGGGAAAGTTCATGCATTGGGTAGGGTTGGACTTGGAAAGTCTTGAAGAGGCATCCAATATTCATTTCCCATGCAGTAGCTGAGCACCCGATACACACCAGGCATTATGTTAGGATATGAGAAAACTCTTGTAGGTAAGGAATAGGAGCTGATGGAGGCTGAGAGTTCAGAAGGGAGACAGGACATGGTGAGTAGGGAAAGAGGAAGGAGTTGGTTCACACCTGTGTGAGACTAGGGTAAAGATGAAGTTCTCTTAGTAGCAAAGAGAAACAAGAATACAATATACTGCAAAGGTTCATGAAGAAATGAAATTGAAAGACAAGTTTATTTTTGGTGCAAAAATGTTTGACAGCCATGCATAGAGTTTTCATACTATGGATATCCCATGAACTTTTTGAAGACTCCCCCTCATGTATCATTGTAGATGAAAAAGAAGCCAAAGGAACTCGGTGACTGACTATAACTGATGGAGGGAGCGGCAGTGATCATAATGTGACATTCTGTAGCCCGAGAGAGAGTATTGGTATAACTAAAAGAAAAATAAATGATGTCAAGAGAGTGCATCCTTTATGGAGATGCGTGATTTTGTTTCAGAGATAAGATCACTTTTAGGAGCACTCAGGAGGAAAGGAGTACACATTCCTTTGAAGTTGTATTTCTGGGAGAGCGAATATTTGTGCCAGCTACTAAGTAAATTATCACACCCTCTATAAAGACCCAGGAAATCTCACAGTAATTTTCTCCATTTTGTAGATGAGATACCTTGAGATTGAGGAAGGAAACTTAGACAGATATCATCCAATTGACAGACACAGGGATTCTTTTATTTTTTTAGAAAGCTTTTATTTAATGAGCACAAATTTCATAAGTACAGCTTTAGGAATATAGCAGTTCTTCCCCCCATACCCGCCCTCCCACCCTACTCCTGTCCTACCTCCTACTCCCTCAAAGCCATTTAAAAAGTCTACCTTCTCTACAAAACATTACTGTCAGGTTAAAAATTAAAACTATTATTATTTGCTGGCTATAAAATTATTTAGTCTAGCTAGTAGTTATTAACATCAAATATTTGTGTTTTCTTCATGGGTTATGTGACTTATAAAATTTATATAAGATTTAAATATAATATAAAATGTAAAAAAAAAACTCCAATGACTTCACTCTCTCAGAAAAACATTGTGAATAATATTTTTGAATAACATGCCATTTTCTGTTGACTTCTCTATCAATTTTAGTTTTCATTATCTTATTACCTTACTGCTACACCCGTTTCTTTGTATAAAAGGTGGTCCACACTGGTTTATGAATTTTTTAACAAAATTTATTTATTTGAAAGGTTGAGTTACAGAGAGAGAAAGAGAGATCTTCCATCTGCTGGTTTGCTCCTCAAATGGCTGCAATATCTGGGGCTGGTCCAAGCCAAAGCCAGGAGTCAGGAACTCCATCCAGGTCTTCCACAAGAGTAGCAGAGGCCCAAGCACTTGGGCCATCTTCCTCTGCTTTTCCAGGCACATTGGCAGAAAGCTGGATCAGAAGTGGAGTGGCCAGTCCTCAAACCAGCACCCATATGGGATGCCGGTGTTGCAGGCAGTGACTTGACTCACTGTGCCACACCAGCCCCCCACCCTATTTTCTTAACTGATACATAATAATTGTCCATGTTTATCGGGTGCCATGTGCCATGTTGATCCATATATTTATTGCACAATGTTCAAATCAGGGCATACGTATCTATGTCCTCACTTACCATTTCTCCATGGTGAAAGTAAGTGAAATCTTTTCTTCTTAAAATATATATACAGGGGGCTGGCACTGTGACGTAGCAGGTAAAGCTGCCACCTGCAGTGCCAGCATCCCAGATGGGCACTGGTTCAAGTCCTGGCTGCTCCACTTCCGATCCAGCTCTCTGCTATGGCCTGGGAAAGCAGTAGAAGATGACCCAAGTCCTTGGGCCTCTGCACCTACATGGGAGACTCGGAATCAGCTCCTGGCTCCTGGCTTTGGATCAGGGCAGTTCTCTCCATTGCAGTCAATTGGAGAGTGAACCAGTGGATGGAAGATCTCTCTGTCTCTGTCTCTGTCTCTGTCTCTCTCTATCTCTCCTCTCTGTGTAACTCTGACTTTCAAATAAATAAATAAATGTTTAAATATATATATATATATATATATATATATATATATATATACAGGGGGCCAGTGATGTGGCACAGCGGATTAACACCGTGGCCTAAAGTGCCAGCATCCCATATGGGCACCGGTTCTAGTCCTGGCTGCTCCTCTTCTGATCCAGTTCTCTGCTATGACCTGGGATAGCAGGAGAAGATGGCTCAAGTCCTTGGGCCCCTGGACCCATGTGGGAGACCCAAAAGAAGCTCCTGACTCCTGGCTTCAGATTGGCACAGCTCCAGACATTGCCATCTGGGGAGTGAACCATCAGATGGAAGACCTTTCTCTCTGTCTCTACCTCTCTCTGTAACTTTGTCTTTCAAATAAATAAAATAAATCTTTGGCTGGCGCCGCTGCTCAATAGGCTAATCCTCTGCCTGTGGTGCTGGCACACTGGGTTCTAGTCCCGGTTGAGGCGCCACATTCTGTCCCAGTTGCTCCTCTTCCAGTCCAGCTCTCTGCTGTGGTCCAGGAGTGCAGTGGAGGATGGCCCAAGTCCTTGGGCCCTGCACCGGCATGGGAGACCAGGAGAAGCACCTGGCTCCTGGCTCCAGCCATTGGGGGGGTGATCCAATGGAAAAGGAAGTCCTTCTCTCTGTCTCTCTCTCTCTCACTGTCCACTCTGCCTGTCAAAAAAAATCTTTAAAAAATAAATAAATAAAATATATATATATATATACACAGAACATCATATATATATATTCTCTTGATATATATCATATAAATAATGATATATCATGGATAATAAGATATATATCATATAAATTATGATATATATCATGGATAATAAGATATATATCATATAGATAATGATATAATTATACATATATCTAATTATCTATAGATACTCTAGTGTGCACTTCGTTATCCTATCAAGCTTAGTCTCCTTCACTTGACCTTGACCTTCTCCTTCGCCCCACCCTTGTCACCCTCTGGAAATCCCCGTTCTACTCCCCACTTCTGTGAGATCAGTTTTCGTAGATTCCCCACACAAATGAGCCGTGAACAGCTTTTTTTTTTTTTTTCATAAGGACCCGGCCTATATCTTCCAGACCACCAACCTCAAAGCAACTGATCCCGATTCAAATAGTGAGCTACGCGAGAACACACTGGCATAAACAAAGTGGGGTTGCTTTCTCAGCAGTTAACTCTCTGATACACCCCTAGGGCAAAGAGTGTGTCGGGTAGACAGGGTCTTACTCCATTCCTTCCGTGCTTTGTGCCAAGCACAGGAGCAGACAGACCTGTCAAAGAGGAGCTTGCTCGTTGGGCACAGTCCAATCAGCAAGTGAGCAGCGTGCTCATTGCAGATGGAAACGACTGTCCATGAGGAAACAGAACTTTGTCAGGGGAGCCCTTTTAGGAAAAGTGATTGTAAATAGTTCCTTTGAGCTTAGACCTGAAGGATTGGGGAAAAAAGGTTGAGCTTCTCACCAAGCACCCGTTCACACCTTCAGTCTCCATCTTGATTAAACCAAGTCTGTTCTCCATGCAGCATTACCGAATCTTGGAGGATGCTGGTCCACCCAGCAGAAGAATCTGGAGGGACACAGTCACTTGTACAAAGGGAGTAAGTAGAAAAGAAATGTTTAATTCCTCTCCCTCTCTCTCTCTCTCTCTCTCTCTCTCCCTGGCCCCCAGTCTCCTTCCTGTACTGCTATGCTTTCCATTGGCAAATCCTCAAGAGTTGTACAAGATTCAGATGATGCAGTCAGCAGGGGCAGGCTCCCAGAGCACACAGGATAAACAGCAGAGACTGAGAGTGGAGGGACACACAGAGTGCTTGGTCTGAACGTAGTCTTTCCCCGGCATCACTGCTGTTGAGTCTGGGGCCCTCCATGCAGCAGTGTTGAAAGGCAGAGCCATGGCCGGCGCCGTGGCTCAATAGGCTAATCCACCGCCTTGCAGCGCCGGCACACAGGGTTCTAGTCCCGATCGGGGTGCCCGATTCTGTCCCGGTTGCCCCTCTTCCAGGCCAGCTCTCTGCTGTGGCCAGGGAGTGCAGTGGAGGATGGCCCAAGTGCTTGGGCCCTGCACCCGCATGGGAGACCAGGAGACGCACCTGGCTCCTGCCTTCGGATCAGCGCAGTGCACCAGCGGCAGCTCGCTGGCCACGGCGGCCATTGGAGGGTGAACCAACGGCAAAGGAAGACCTTTCTCTCTGTCTCTCTCTCACTGTCCACTCTGCCTGTCAAAAAAAAAAAAAAAGAAGAAGAAAGAAAGAAAGAAAGAAAGAAAGAAAGAAAGAAAGAAAGAAAGAAAGAAAGAAAGAAAGAAAAGCAGAGCCTTATGGGAAGTGTTGGGATCCTGGGGATAGAGCCCTCGTGGATGCATTGATGCCTTCTGGTAGGAAGGGGTGGGTTCAGAAACTGACCAAGTCACTGAGAATAAGGCCATTCCACTGAGAGATGCAGATTTTACACCTTCTTTCTAAACTTCATACCCATGGTTTAGTCACCTTGGAAATCAGTTCAGCAATTTTCTGTAAATGGAACCATCAACTTACCACAGAACTCCTTGATGCCACTCCCTAGGATTGACACAAGAAAAGTGAAAGTTATGTTCACCCAAAACCTCTACGTAAATGTATACAGTGACTTTATTCAGAATCTTCCAAACTGGATTCTACTTAGTGATAGAAATGATTGAGCTACTGAAACATGTGATACATAGGTGAATTTCAACCACTTTATGAGTGAAAGGAGACCAACTCCAAGGGCTCGATACTCAATTATTCCACCTATATGACCTGCTGGAAAAAGTAGGATAAAGACAGAAATTAGAAGAATGGTTGCCACCTCTACAGTGAGAAGAATTGATTACAAAAAGGCGTATGAGCATTTGGGGGAGATGATGAAACTCTTGTACTCAGCCATCCCTTTATGTCTATGGGTTCTACTTCTGCAGATTCATCTAACCATGAATCAAAAATGTTTGTAAAAGATTTGTGTTTGCATTGAATGTGTACAGATTTTTTTTCCTGGCATTATTCCCTAAACAATACACTATAGTGATTATCTGCATAGTGTTGGGTATTATAAGTAATCTATTGGGGTCAGCACTGTGGCGTAGTGGGTAAAGCCACCACCTGCAGTGCCAGTATCCCATATGGGCACCGGTTCAAGTCTTGGCTGCTCCTCTTCCAAATCAGCTTTCTGCTATGGCCTGGGAAAGCAGTAGAAGATGGCCCAAGTTCTTGGGCCCCTGCACCTGCGTGGGAGATCCAGAAGAGGTTCCTGGCTCCTGGCTTCATATCGGTGCAGCTCTGGCCATTGTGGCCAGTTGGGGAGTGAACCAGAGGATGGAAGACCTCTCTCTCCATCTCTGCCTCTCCTTCTTTCTCTGTGTAACTCTGACTTTCAAATAAATAAATAAATAAATCTTTTTTAAAAAGTAATCTACTGATGATTTAATATATGCGGAAGGGTGTACATGGGTTATTTGCAGATGCTACACCATGTCATAGACGGGACATTGAGCATCTGATTTGGGTATCTTCAGGGGTCCTGTAACCAGTCCCTCTTGGACACTGATCACAACTGTGCTGATCATGGTGGTGACTGTGTGTTCTCCAAAACTCAGAAGATGCTACTTGAAAAGGAGAAAACTTCACCAGATGTAAAGACTCCTTCACTAAATGTGACTTCACCAAAAAGCCTCCCCCATACTCCTCCATGCAGTCTCTGATGCTGGTTTTGACTTCTTTTACCACTGATCAAACAGAAGACATCTGGGAGGACTGCCACATTCTGAAAACCCATCAGTATCCATGATTTCATCTCTATTTTCCTGATGTTCAAAAGGAAAAAAAAAAAAACTATGACTTCCGGTTGCTATGAATGGCAAAGGCTTCCTCAGATGCTCTGTGTTGGGGAAGAAATCTTTCCTTCCCGTTTTAGGTTCAGGGCTGAGTTCTGTAACAAGATAGATACACAAGAAAGCCTACAAATGTATTTAGTGTAAGGGTTTTAAATTATTCATTTATTTATTTATTTCAGAGGCAGAAAGAGACAAAGATAGAGCAAGGTCCCAAACTCTGATTCACTCCCCCAGATAACTGCAACAGCTGTGGCCAAAGCTGGGGCCAAGAGCTCAATTCAGGTCTCCCCTGTGGGTGGCGGGAACCCAACTACAGGTGAGCCATCACCTGCTATCTCCCAGGGTCTACATTAGCCAAAGCTGGAATCAGGAGTCCGTGCCAACGCTTACATTCAGATCCTCTGATGCTTAACCACTTCACCAAACACCTGTGACTTAATGTAAGTTTTAAGTGACATGGAAGTCTTCAAAATTGAAGAATAACCAAGAAAACTGTGTTTGTATGCTAGATATGATGAAGTGAGTAGTTGGGGACAGGCATGCTTGAACAAAGAGATACAATCTAATGGTAATGATCTGGAGGGTAGGGACTTAAAAAATACACCTCTGAGTATGGGAGGGCACCCTCCGGATTGAAGGTTTTATGAGCTGTTCAGGAGAGAAGAGTGAGAAGACAGTGAGTGTGAGCTTCCTGCTGGTGTTGCTGCAGGCAGCACACCCTCAATTCCATCACCCGAATTCTTTCCTCCCAGGCTCCCTCCCCTCTGGCACACAACCAGAACTGCCTCCCTAATGTCACAACCCTCCCCTTCCCCTGTCCCCTCCCTCTGAACTCCCACAACAACACACCTTCAGTGGTTATCTGCTCAAATCCTCACTTCCCCACTACTCATCCACTCCTTAGGAGAGTTCTCAAAATTTTCAAATGTTAAAAAAAATGATAAATAAGAATATAACAAATTCCATATTTTCCATGCCCAGGCTTAACAGATGTTAACACTTAACTACATTTGCTCAGGATCTTTATCTTCATTTTCTCTTAAGAAATAAAACATTACCTATATAATTGAATCCCCTCCTCCTTGGACTCCTTCCCAATCCTATTATTCCCTCTCCCCCAAGAGGTAACCTCTAATCTGAATTTGACATATGTCATTGCCTGTATGGTTTCATATTTTAGTGCATCTACTTATGTCTGTAAATGATAAGTAGTATCACATTGTGTGTGTTTAAGCTTTACACACCTAAGGCAACCCCACCATGAATAATCACATCACGATGTAACTATTAGCATCATTCTCATTTGCATCTTTAATTGTTCTTGCATTCTCTTTCTTCCTTCATTTTTATTTTCATCTTGCTGGAAAAGGTTCTTTCACAATTCTTTCAAAAGGCATCTATAGGGATACAGTTTATCATTTCTTGTGTGTCAGAAAAATTCTCTATTGTCTTCACACACATTTTTCTGAAGACAGAATTATGTTCCCAAGTAATTTTCAAACTCAGATGACCGAATGTATTGGTTGATCATCTTTATGTATCGTGTGTGGCCAGTGAGATGTGTGATTAAGTTCTAATTCCATTTATGTCATGTTTCTCTCTCTTTGTGTGAGTGTGCTGTGCGTGTTTAGCTCTCTGTTCTCAGGTTTAGATTTTACTCTTTGCTCGGTATTCTGAAAGTATGTGTACAGGTGAGGGAGAGTTATTTTTCATATTATCCTATTTTCTTCACATTTGAAGACATGTCTCTCATTAATTTGGGAAAATCATACTCTGTTCTTAAGAATTTCTTCCCCTGGATTTTTGCTATTGCCTCAGAATCTCCCATTACATTTGAGACATTCTGGCTCTATCTTTCTTTTGCTTTTTTCTTAAAGATTCCACCCCTTTGGCCTCACAGGATGTGAGAATTCTTTGGGTCTGTTTGCCATATTCACTAAGTCCACGTTGCAGTCACACTGCTGAGCTGAGGTGTTGGGTTTAGTTTTCTTCAGCTTTGAGGACCAAGCTCTTCAAGGCCAAGGTCTGTATCTCCGCCTTCAATGAGCAGAGCATCCCGGGGCACAGCCTTGGGGCCTGTCCTGCTCCTCACGCTCTATCTGCTCTGTGGGCTCAGGCGCTGCTCTTGGGGCTTCACCTGCAGGTCTTCGCTTTCCCAGACATCTGCAGGAGACCAGGATGCCAATGATTTCAGCTTTCAGCCTTGTGAAGAAGGGAAATGTGGGTAGGAGGAGCAGCTCCTCTACTTTCCTTCAGTGTGTGACCATGCTCGATGCCAATGATTCCAGCCCTGCCCCTCTTGCTTCTGAAACTCAACGCCTGTGGATCTTCCCTCGTGCACGTTGACTGCATCTTCATGGTTCAGGATGATGGGGCTTTGTTTTTTTAATCCAAGCTGAATTTGCCTCATTTCATTGTGTTCCCATCTTTTCAAGGAATCAACATGATGTAAGCTGAAAGGCAGTGTTTTTGCTTTGCAAACTCTAATGAATTTGCTCCCTATTATTCTGTGCAGTGTCCATGATTGGAGCAAGAAGAGAAAGAGCAAAGCATGTGCTCAATCTGTCATCTGACATCATAATTCCTTAGCAAGCTGTTCTCTTGTAATTAAAAGGCTTTTTTTCTATTGAATCATTTTTAGCAGTTTAATGATAACTGTGTGCCTATGTGTGTGCTTTATCTTTTATCTCTCACGTTTCTTGGTTAGCACTGATTTTCAATAACAGTGGCTGGGACCAGCATTGTGGCACAGCTGCTGTGGGTTAAGCTGCTGCCTGCGTCACTGACATCCCATATGAATGACAGCTGGAGGTCCTGCTGCTCCGTTTCCAATCCAGTTCCCTGCTCATGCACCTGGGAAAGCAGCAGAAGCTGACCCAAGTGCTTGGGCCCTTGCCACTCATGGCAGAAATCCAGATGGACTTCGAGGCTCCTGGCTGAGGTCTTGCCCAGACCCCAACTGTTGCAGCTGTTTGGGAAGTGGAGTGAGCTAACAGATTACAAACTTTCTCTCTCTCTCTCTCTCTCTCTCTCTCTCTCTCTCACTCTGTACCTCTGCCTTTCACATAAATAAATACATCTTGAAAAATAAATAAATAATAGTGGTCAAGGTAAGTGGCCCACCCAGGCCCCCTTTTCCTGGCATCTCTGCCCACCCCTCACCATCCACAGGAAAACAAAACTTCCAGCAACCTTGGTGTTCCCTGCCTGCAAGAGTCTTTGTGACTACAGCTGATCCGAGTAAGAAGAGACAACCTGATACACGGGCATGACTTTCACCCTCCTTCCCGGAGTTTGCAAATCACTCGAGGCATAATTGAAAAGTGCAGGACAAGAAGTGGAAATCCGTATGGAGGAGCTGTCAGAGGTTGAGTTCTGACAGACCTCGTCTCACACTGAAGAGGGGAAAGGTGTTCTGACCAGGGCCAGGAGCCAGCACAAAACTGTGATTGAGGTGTTGAAAGAAGGACAGATGTCCACAAGGTGCAGCCCCAAGGAGACTGTCTTCCTACGGCCTCTCCTCCCCTTCCCTGTCACTAGTGTTGAGTGTAGAGCCTTACCAGGCCACAAGCACCTGGTAGGTACCAAGTCACTTAGGTAAGGAGGAAGGGGCCAGATCCTGCAAAGCAATGCAGATGTAAAGAATTTTAACCATGTTAGTTCTCAGCCTGTGGACAGAAGGAAGTAATTAAAGATATGAAGAACAGTAGAACAACTGGATGTATTCACCTAGGAAGCCCGTGACCCAGCTAGAGAGAGTGGGAGAGAGGGAGGTGACCTGTCGCAGGGAGATCAGTTCTGAAGCAATGTAGAGGGCAGATGTCCTTTTCTGAATCCTACTTTTTTTTAATTTATTTATTTTGAAAGGCAGAGTTACAGGGAGAGAGAGGAGAGACGGAGAAAGAGGGGAGACGGAGAGAGAGGAGAGACAGGGAGAGAGGTCTACCATCCTCTGGTTCACTCCCCAAATGGCCACAACAGTCAGGGCTGAGCTGAGCTGATCTGAAGCCAGGAGCCAGGAGTTTCTTCAGGGTCTCCCACAATGATACAGGGGCCTAAGCACTTGGGCCATCTTCTACTGTTTTTTCAGGGCACAGCACAGAGCTGGATTGGAAATAAAATAGCTGGGACTCGAACTGGCACCCACATGGGATGCCGGCACTGTGGGCAGCAGCTTTACCTGCTATGCCACAGCACCAGCCCTTCTGAATCTTACTTCAAATAAAATTCCCTGTGGTTACACACCTCACACCTCAGTACCATGCTGGCTGTCTGCTTCATCTCACTCTGCTGATTCTGTGAATGAAGGTATTTCATAACTACTCAGAGCTCTTTGTATTTGAAATCAGGAATGGAATTGAATTCTACAAAAATATCTTCTTGAAATTTATTGAAATGAATTTTTCCCTTTTGTGTTTTTAATACTTTAAAGCACATTCCTGGTTAATCTACGGGGAATACCTACTTGGCCATGTAATAAATTTTATTTGATGATATGTGAGGATTACTTTTTGTGTTTGTATTAGTAAGTGAAATTGATGGTTTTCTTTTAAGAGACACTCTCTGGGCAGTTCCACATTTAATGTGATCCTGGCTTCTTAAGACAGATTAGATAGATTTCTTTCTTTCTCTCTGCACAGGAGCAATTTAAATAGTAAAGGAGTTTTTGCTAAATCCTAAAAAGAGTTTATTCACAAAACTGCCTAGGGCTAGACCCTTAGTGAGAAAATGGATTCTCTGACTACTTTGCTAATTTTCCCTTTTGTTATTTATCTTGCTATTCTTTGATAAGATTTGCATTCTTTGTAAGTTGTTCACTTCCCCCAGCTTTTAAAAATCATTAAGGTGGACTGGAAGACAAATTTCGTTTTTTCCCCAGTCCCCTCTATATTTGTAAATGCCTTCGCTCATTTTTAACTTGCACTGTTGTTTCTTCATTTTTTTTAGAGTGAGATCTCTCTCATCTCTTTTTCTGAGAAGTCACTTCTTAGAATTATTTATCAACTATATGTAATGTTCCCATTTCAAAAATATTTCTTTCTCTCTACCTTCCTCTAATCTCCTTGTTTAAGTTATTCTCCCCCACCTTGAGTTGACCATTCCTTTGCATCCATTTCCCTTAGCCAACTAATTCATTTAAAGCTATGCATTTTCCTGCAATGACTACCTTGACCACATCTCATATTTTGATATTCAATAGGTTCAAGCATCTTTATAAACCCTAATGTCCCTGCTAGTTTCTTAGTAATGGTGCCAGTATCAATGTTGTTACTCTCACTTGCTTCTTGGTTTCGAATCCACACACTTTTGGTGCAGGCTTGACACACCACGTATGAAAAGGCCTTTAGCACTTCCTCCTTGAGAGTGAAACAGAGTATGTCTCTCTCCTCTTCTCTCTTTTAGCCTCATCACATCACGCAGATCGTGTTTTGGTGTTGACTTCATAAGATACAGGTTGGGAGCCCCGATGCCCTCATCTTCCCAGCTCAGAGTCCTAGACAGTCCTATCCAGAAACACACCTTTTTCTCATCAGTTACTGTTAAAGTGTGCTGAAACCCATGATTAAAATAGGTACTCTTTTTTCTAGGCTTCAATACTCAATATTCTAAGAATGAAGTGACATCAGAGAAGTAATTGCTACAGTACAAGATGTTGAAAGGGTGAATAATAAGAGTCAGATGGGTTTCTTGGAAGGGAAATCGGTTTACAGTTCAAACACAGGGCCTGGGTGGAGAAACAAAACCACTGGGAGAAATTAAAACGCGTGAGCATCGAGGAGAATACTCAGAACTGCTTCAGAAGGCAAGGCACAGGCAGCAGGTGAGCCCGAGAGTCTAGAAAAAGAAAGGATTACAAGCAGGGCAGAGTCTCTCCTTGTAGTAGGCCCATGAAAAGCCATCTGTTCACTTGAAGCTATTGTAAGGGTTGAGATTGCGTCAGGGGTCCAATGAAACCTGTTGTTTTCATATGCTCTCTCTTCTTCATCTTTATGATGCATTCCCTGCTTCTGGTTGAACTTGGATACAGAAAAGCTGTGAATAAAAATTTTGCAAAGTAACAAGGGATAGTCATCAGCCACTGGAATGGATAATGGTGTCCCTGAGCCACAAAACGGTCTCCCTAAGATGAACTCTTGACCACTTGATGTCTTTACTCTCCATCATTGAGGTAGCTCTCTACAGAAGTGTCTCTATCAACCCATCCCATTCCTGTTCATGCACGCTATTTCTTCACTCAACAGGTGGATGCTAATTCCCCCTTTCTTGAACTTTGCTGGCCTTGGTGTCTTGATTCACCAATAGAATGCAGGGGTGATGCTACTTTCATGACTTTTCATGTTGAGTCATATAAAGCCTTGCCACAATTGGCCACTCTTGCACACCCGTCATACAATTGGGAACATCGTGTGTATGTGTGCCTGTCACCAACCTCAGTCGAGTTCTCCACTTACACCAGCTGCCAGTCTTTGAATGAACTTTCTCATTCTTTGGACTCAATGGGCGTTCAGTTGACTCTAGCCTCGTGTTGTGTCTGCTCGCAGCTGTGTAAGAATCACCAAATGAGAAACCAGCTGAATACACTCAATGCACAGAATCATGGGGAAATAATACCAAACTGTTTTACACCACGAAGTTTTGAGGGTAGATTTTTATATGGTAGTGGAGAACTAGGATAATCCCTTTTGTCTCAGTGACCCAAGAAAATGCCCTTCTAAGGGAAACATACGCTCCTTACTTCTTTAGACATATAATGCCTTCCTTTGGATTGAAATGAAACCAAGTTGACTGGGAGCAATTACGGCTTCAGTATTTCCACTTTGATCCACTCTTACATGATTTATTGCTCAAAGAACACTATCATTTCCAGGTTCTTATTGAAGATGGAGACACCTCATTTTTGTTCCCATTACGCACAGAACAGTAATTATGCTGAACCACAGGCACTGACTTTAATAAACTTCCAAGTTTACTGTTCAGCTGGGTTGTTGCGCAACTCAACAGATATTTATCAACTCTGCTTTACATGCTGTGATGGTGACTGTGAGATGCAAAATAAATGGGTTCTGTTCCCAGAGTCCCTTTAGTTCAGGAGAGAAGATAACACAGATATAGAGACGTTATAATCCAAGCAAGAATGTGATGAGTGCCAGGCATTAAAGGAACAATTGAAGTCATATTAGGACTCAAAGAGAAGGCGATTATTATTCAACATGAGGCAGGAAAAGGTATAGGCAGATATAGCGTGAATCGTAGCTCTGCCACTAACCCGGACAAGTTACGTAACTTTCCGTATTTATAATATAGAGGAAAAGACGCTTCACTAACAGATCGACACTAACAGGTTGAACCGTTCTGAGCAAGAAATACACAGGATTGTAAGAATGAAATGAGGATAGAACCCACTGATTGTATCTTACAAGGCACTTTGCTAAATAGCTTGACTTGATTACCAATGCTTGTATACATATATTGAAATATTACATTGTCTCTCATAAATACACACAACTGCTAGGTGTTAATCTAATTTTTATAATGTTGAAGAAGGTGGAACTACTAACTAACCTGATTTTATCTTCACACATTGAATGTGTGCAGCAAATGATCACACTGTATCCCATAAATATGTATACTGGAAATATTTATTTGAAAGAAATGGAGAAGAGAAGAGACACCTGGAAACACCATCTGCTGTAGTTGAATTCAAGGGACAGTAAGTATGTTTGCCACTAGGATTTGAGTGCATGGGGGACCTTGATGACCGTTCAGCTTTGATTCCGAGAATAGGAAAAATGATGTTTACCTGGTAAGAGTAAAAATTCAGGAGAGGCTGGCGCCGCGGCTCACTGGGCTAATCCTCCGCCTTACGGCGCCGGCACACAGGGTTCTAGTCCCAGTCAGGGCACCGGATTCTGTCCCAGTTGCCCCTCTTCCAGGCCCGCTCTCTGCTGTGGCCCGGGAGTGCAGTGGAGGATGGCCCATGTTTTTGGGCCCTGCACCCCATGGGAGACCAGGAGAAGCACGTGGCTCCTGCCACCAGATCACGGCCGCAGCGTGACAAACACACAGAGAACTTTGGGCAAGGGCTCGGAGGCTCGGAAAACCCTTGGACATCCTATATGTGAACAGTATCTACTGACCCGCAGCTCATCCTCGTGGGTTTTGTTTTCTGTTGCTGTTTGTTTGAGGCTTTGGTTTGCCTGAAGGAAGAAAGGGTTAGGGGAGACATTTATTGCTCACTATGCCTCGGGCACTCCACTAAGATTTTAATGTGTGTTGTCTTATTTTCTCACAGATTTTTGAAAGCAGGTCTATTTAGTAAATCATCATGTCTTATAAAGTATAAATGAGGCATTATATCTAAGAGCCTAGCCTAGCATCTAGCACCCACAGGCACTCAAAATATTAATTCTCTTCCCCCACCGTGAGCGTCGACCTTGTATATAGGTAAGGTTTGAATTACTAACCATTCTTGCCCTCCTTCCTTGCCCAACTTCTCTGGCATAATTCACATTGGTACCATAAAGCTTTTTCTCTGCCACAGTTAACTTCCTTATCTCTGATCACTCCGTTCTTTGTACACCCACACCTCCCTTGCTTCTCTCTCTCCCTCCGCATCCCAGCCCCCACCTCGCCAGAGCCCTTCACTGAACCAGTGAGGTTTAATAATGACAAATGTGCATTGGATTTGAAGCTACGGTTAGGTTAAGTGCTTGTTGGGAACTGGTAGAGGCCCACCCACACACCCATCTCATTTGTAACTGACGTCACTGGAATCCAGATGGCTGAAGATGGCAAGATCTCAATCCTCACCCTCTCCTCCCGCTCAAGCCCCAGAGAAGGAAAGTATAGGAGGCTCCTCTCTATGAGCCTTGAGAACAGTAAATTGTAGCTCATCAGGGCTGAGTCCTCAAACCATTTGCTTTAATCTAAACCAGAATTTCTCATCTCTCCTTTTTATGATCCCATCCCAGGGTTCTGGAAAGAGGTTGAGCTGCATGTCCATATGTTATCATTCTAATGAAAACAATCAGAGACTGGTGATTATTAATCACCGACCTTTATCATCCATTAAAGGGAAGTCTTATGAAGCAAAAGGCATACGTTTTGTTCCTGAATTCCAGAGATAAAACCTCCAAAAGGGGTGGGAGAAGCGAACCGAAAACTCCATTGTATTGGAATTTTCAAAATTATGTATATCTCATCAACGGCTTCTTTAATTACGCACTCAGATGTCGTCCGAAGTAAAATACTCCTCTTTAGATGTGGTTCCCTGAGTGTGTCTCTCCTTTTGTCCTTGTCATCCTTACAGTGTAACGTGAATTATGAATTCCTGAAAAAACCAAAGTCACTTTAATCAGCTTCATAAATAGTGCTCAGAAATCAAGAGCCTCCAAAGCGGAATTCAGGGATCACATTTGATTTGGCCACGGTGAAGAAACCCATCCTTAGCAATATTTAGACACCTACTGGTATTCAGTTGAAAGTTGTTCATAAAAAGAAAACAACATATAGATCATTTGAAGGAACATAATTAGATTAAAGGGACAGTAGATGAGTGATAGATTTCCAAAGACAATGATTTGAAAGCTAGGCAAATGGCTTTCATGGGGAAAAAAATAAATAAATAAAAACTTCTTGGTTGGAAACAGGTCATCAAAGCAAAGTCATATGCACCATCCTCATCCTGTGTCAGAGTGCGTAGAGTCAGGTCCCGGCTCTGCTTCCGATTCCAGCTTCCTGGTGATGTGCACCCTGGGAGGCACAGGTGCACGTACTCAAGTAGGTTAGAAACCTGGGTTGAGTTGAGTTCCTGGCTCCTCATTCAGCCTAGAGCTCTTGCAGACAGTTGGGGAAGAAACCTCTATCACTCTCTCTGCTTTTCAAATAAAAATAAATCAACAATAAAAAAAAAAAAAAGAAAGAAAGAATTTGGGTACCCAGGCCTGACTGTGTTTGCTTGTCAATGGAGAGTGTGTTGGTTCGAATCAGCCTCTCTCAAGATGGGTTCTGCAGAGCACAAATATCACATGAGCATCCATGGGGAAAGGTCCAGGGAAAATCCACAAAGATGTTTGGAAAACTCTTCACACTCTTGACTCCTTCTCGGATTCACCTCTCAGTCACCGAATAGGAAATCTGAGAAGTCTTTCAGTAGAGAAAACTTCACAGTTTTCATTTCCACCCAGTGCTTCCGAAATTATTTGACAGAGGAAATTTTTCTTTTTGGGGTGATATCTATGGGGAGGGTCTTCCGGAAATAGTGAGTGGACTACAGAATAAACTTAGGGTCACTCACGTCAGGCCTTCCAATGAGCTGTGCCTGGGGGAAAACTGGGCAATGGGTCCATGCAGTTGAGCCATGTCCCTATCCCACATCCTCCGGCTATGGCTTCATTTTCTGGTAGAGCAGCGTAGGGTGTTACTGTAACGTGCACATGGTAGTCATTTAATAAATACTTGTTAAATGGAGTGAAAAGGCTATTAAATGACCCGGACTACGAGCTGGCCTCAACCAGGCCACTGCATTCTTTGGAACACATGTCACCTGTGTTTGGTTTGGTGGCCCGGTTTGCCTTCTTATAAGGAGGAGCTGTGTCCCCAAATACCTGAGAAGGAAACTTGAAGACCTGGAAATCTCATCACAGAGCCAGAAGACAATCAGTAAAATACTTGGTCATGTTCACCCTGGGCATTCCTCTGTATTTAGACAAGTGCTTGAGCCCTTCTTTATTCATTTATTAAAACTTTTATCCCTAACATGCGCTATCTGTACACTGTTAATGGACCACACAGCACTATTTCAACACCTGCGTGAAGTGTCAGCTATCAAACCAGGCACTCAGTGTCTCCAGCTCTTCACCCTTTCTCCATTTCTGGCGTCTACTGGCTCCTCCCCTCCGGTTCTTCATATAGTACACAATGCATTATCGCCATCTACAGCTGCCCCACTGCGCAGGGGATGTGAGAATCTATCATTTTCTGTCTCGTTGTGTTCTGATGCTCTTTATCCAAGTCCTTGTATGCCACCTTCTCCCACCCTGCCCCGTCTCTGCTAATCACTCTTCTAAGTTCAAGTTCAAGTTCTTTTCCACTTCCACCTAGGAGTGAAAACGTGCAGTACTTGTCTTTCTGTGCCTGGGTTGTTTCACTCTTAACACAATGACCTCCAATTCCATTGATTTTGCTGCAGATGGCAGGATCTACCAATATGACCCAGCTATCCCAAGTTGAAGTATACATCAGAAGGAAATGAAGTCGGTACATTCAAAAGATACCTGTGCTCCTATGTTCATTGCTGCAGTTTTCACAATAGCCATGGTATGGAATCAACCTAGATGCCCACTAGTGGATGAATGGGTCAAGAAAATGTCGTGTGTACACAATGGAATGCTGTTTAGCCATACAAAGGAATGAATTGTTCTTTTTTTAAAGATTTTATTTATTATTTATTATTTATTTATTTTAAAGATTTTATTTATTTATTTGAGAAGCAGAATTACAGAGAGAGAGAGAGAGGTCTTCCATCTGCTGGTTCACTCCCCAAATGGCCACAAAGGCCGGAGCTGCGCTGATGTGAAGCCAGGAGCCAGGAGCTTCTTCCAATCTCCCATGCGGGTGCAGGGACTCAAGCACGTGGGCCATCTTCTACTGCTTTCCCAGGCCACAGCAGAGAGCTGGATCAGAAGTGGAGCAGCTAGGACTTGAACCGGCGCCCATATGGGATGCCAGCGCTGCAGGCAGAGACTTAACCTGCTAGGCCACAGCGCCGGCCCCAGGAATGAACCTTTCTTGATCCATCGTTTAGTGCGGAAAGAGTATATGCTTCAACATCAGACCAAACCTAAACCCGAGTTCGGCTTGGGCTGTTATTATCCAGCCTCACTTTCCTCATCTGTAAATGGGAATAAAAATAGAAACTCTGTCACCGAGCTGTGATGAATAGACACTTACAATGTCATGTGTGAGTGGAGCCTAGCACGGTGCCTGAAGCCACCTGCCCCAGCAATCTTAGGTGATGCTGGCCACAGTGAGAGCAATGGTTCTTTCTTTGGCAAGGGGAAGTCATGACATCAAAGGTAGACAGCGTGGGCCCTGAGACCTAGATAGAAGATTAACTGGAAAACACTGTATAGATTTTTCTGTCCAGTTTCACAGAGCACTGCAAAAATACCCACAAGTGTAAAGGTCCAGGGACAGGAGAAGAGCAGGAGGACAGTATGTCGAGTTGTCCTAAGCCAGACCTCCTGGAGGACCCAGGTCACCTGTGAGGGGAAGGGCAGAGTTTGCCCCCGGGTGCTGAAGGGTATTAGCCCTGCCCCTAACAGGGGAGTTGAGCCGCAAGTCCCTAGAAAAATCCAAAGGCCAGGAGATGAGAGAGAACGTGCCTGAATCCGTGATCCTGGCCCTCACGACTGTGGGCATGCGCGTCTCAGGTGCAATGCAAACTGGAACCGTGGCCAGCAGCCAAAGGGTCAGGCTGAGTTTTGAGGCTAGCCTAGATGGACCACACCTGGACCACACCAGCCCCATGGTGGCTTGCAGCTCATTGTCATGGCTTGCTCTCCCCACGGGGTAGGCAGTCCAAGCTGCTGCTTAAAACCTGGCTGTGTTTCAGATCCCTTCCCTAGAGATCCGATGCAACAAGGCTGGCGTGAGCCCCGAGAGTCTTAGTTCATGCAGAGCTACGCTAGGGATTTAATATGCCTCCTGGCCCACAGCCCTGTGTCCACACCCTGTGGTCGGCGGTGTATGAATTCCATAAGGATTATTTCTAGCCTGCCACCAGCTTACTCCTTAATAGTGTGATTCATGTCTCACCCTCCCATGAAAGGCTTTTGACCTTAGGATTGCAGGAATTTGATATATTCTGGAGAAGCCAAGGATTTTGTCTTTTGGTTTCTTTGGCTCTCAATAACTCCCGTAAGTTAAGATACCCAAATACTGCATTTTCCTGTGGTTCTCCCTTTATGTTTTAATTCATAACATCCCTCCACAGCCCTTGTTTAATATTTGGGTGACAATATGTTTCTCTACACTTAGAAATAAGTCCTCCCCGGCCATTATGGCTGTAAAAGGCAGCCGCTAATAGCATGCGATCCAGGTTTTCCAGGCTCTCCGAAAACATCAAAGTTTTCCTTTGCCAGAAACTCTGGGTGGAAGGAGCCCTCTGATGCAGTGTGTGAGACGGGGACTGGTGAGTGGGCTGGATTTACGAACTGCGAGCCGTCGTCTTTGGACGCCTGAATGAGGTCAGCGAAAAGCAGGTGTTCGCCTCCCCAGCAGGTGTTTCTGAAGTAAGCTTTCAGCCCTAGCTCTGCTGCTACCTGGAGCAAAGGGGCAGGGACGTCGGGTGGAGGAATTCGCAGCGACGGTGTTAAGTCAACACTTCACGTTTCTCCTTAAGGACATCGCTGAGACTTAAAATCACCGTCCCATGATTTCAGGGCCCTGGCAGGAACCCGAGCGGGCGCAAGGTCTCAACTGTGAGGCGATCGAGAGGATTCTTTGAGCAACAGAGAATGGAGTTTCTTAAAATCGGTGGCTTTGCTGTTCTGGCCTTCTCTGTGGGAAGAGAGATAAAAGTTTGAAAGACTGGTGAGGAGAGGAGAGGAGAGGAGAGGAGAGGAGAGGAGAGGAGAGGAGAGGAGAGGAGAGGAGAGGAGGGAAGGGGAGGTGAGGAGAGGAGGGGAGAGGAGGGAAGGAGAGGAAAGGAGAGGAGAGGAGAGGAGGGGAGAGGGGAGGGGAGAGGGGCAGGGAGGGGAGGAGAAGAGGGGAGGAGAGGAGGGGAGGAGAGGAGGGGAGGGGAGGAGAGCAGAGGAGTGGAGAGCAGAGGAGGGGAAGGGAGAGGGGAGGGGAGGGGAAGGAAGGGGAGGAGGGGAGAGGAGAGAGCTAGGGTGCATATGGTCAGTTTTTGTAGCTCTCTCCATTGGCTCTCTCTGCCATTTTCAGTCAGTGCAGCTCAGGAAGGCTGACCCCCAGTCTACTCCAGACCTAAATACAGGGCCTGCTCCCAACAGGAATCCTTCCAGAAACTTCCGCAGGATTATTGAGGGAGCACGTGTCCCGTCTGTTGAGGTTGCTAAACCAATCAGAAGGGAGGCTTGGTTTATCTGGGTCTACCTTTGGTACCACAGAGCAAAGTCAATACAGAGGACCCTGAAGACAAGACAGAGAGAGCAGGACAGTGATGGAAATGGTTTGAGCTCCTGGTCCTTGCCTTGCCTGAAGATTCACCCTCAGTTGAACTCATACGAGATACCTATTCTTGCACAACGTGCCTTTTGTGAACAGGAACTGTGGACTTCATCACACATCCATCAGACAACCATGTCCAGGTAACTCATCAAAAATAATGCATTGAAATGGGTTACAGAAAGAAGTCAGGGGCCGCTACTGTGGTACAGTGCGTTGGAGCCATGGTCTGCAGTGCCGGCATCCCCTGTGGGCTCCAATTGGAGTCCCAGCTATTCCTCTTCCGATCCGGCTCTCTGCTATGGCCTGGGAGGGCAGCAGAGGATGGCCCAAGCTCTTGGGCCCCTGCACCTGCATGGAAGACCCAGAAGAAGCTCCTGGCTCCTGGCTTCGGGTTGGACCAGGTCCAACCATTTCAGCCATTTGGGGGGTGAACCAACAGATGGAAGGTATCTCTCTCTCTCTCTCTCCCCCCGCCCTGCAGTTCTCTTTCGAATAAGAAAGAAAAAGGAAGGAAGGAAGGAAGGAAGGAAGGAAGGAAGGAAGGAAGGAAGGAAGGAAGGAATGGAGGGAGGGAGGGAGGGAAGGAGGGAAGGAGGGAAGGAGGGAAGGAAGGAAATCCCGCGGAGAGCCCTGGCTTTTTTGCTGCCTGTGATGTACTTTCCTAGGTCGTCACATATATTGTTGAGTGCATCAGTTGTTCCCATTTGTAAAATCAGAGGGTTTACCAAGGCCAAGCCTCAGTGCCTAAACCCTGTTACTATGAACATGATGATCCTATAAACTAACACCAACACATTTTATGTCATGGAAACATAATTTCTTCTCTACACTGAATTGTCAGACTTTACACTTGGTGATTTCTAGAAGGAAAAGAAATAACAAACTTGATCTTGTAAGTTTTAGAATTACTTTTAAAAATATTTATTTGCTTATTAGTTTTGAAAGGCAGAGTTAGAGCGAGAGAGAGGGAGAAGTAGAGAGCACTTGCATCTGCTGGTTCACTTCCTAAATGGCCACAATGACCAGGGCTGAGCCAAACCAAAGCCAGGAGCCAGGAGCTTCTTCTGGATCTCCTAGGTGGGTGCAGGAGCCCAAGGACTTGGGCCATCCTCTGCTGCTTTCCCAGGGACATTAGCAGGGAGCCGGATCGGAAGTGGAGCAGCCAGGACTTGAACCAGTGCCAATATGGGATGCCAGCACTGTAGGTGATGACTTTACCTGCTACGCTACAACACCAACCCCTAGCAATACTTTTTCATTATGACTCATTCTGTTTCCTGGTGACCAGGACAAGAAAACACAGGGGTGTTTCCAATGAAATCCCATTGTTGTAAGCAGCCCTCCTGCCAGAGTAAGTGTATTTGGAGAGCCTTGATTTTTTTTTTCCCTAGGTTTCTATTTAGAGCCTCGCACCCCTAGGCTTCCACCTTAGCTTTGCACTTCCCATATAGTTGGAGCAAGAATGATCTGCAGAAGCAGATAGTAGGACCAGGAAGGCTTCCTGGCTGCCACCCACTCAGTTTCTGTGATCAGAGCAAAAAGATACTTTGTCTATTCACAGCTTCCGAAGGATTAATGTCTACATGTTTCTTCACCAGCTATTTCTAACCCTAGAATCCTAAAATATACTCTTATTGGATTAGTGGCAGCTAAATGTCTCAGAACTAATACAATAAGCCTAATAGGAATTGTTCCTAGGTAATTAGTGAGATGAAGTTGCCCTAACATTACAGCCCTAGTAATTAGACAGAGCAAGACACAGAGCCTGGATTTTGTTTTATGAACAAAATAAAACTCCTCTCAATTCTTCCTAGTACCCTCCCAAGAGGAAGCAAACAAGCCTGTAGACGAGCAATAAATGCGGACTCACCTCTCTGATCAGCCCTCTCCTCACTTATAAATCAGAGATAATGAAATTTGCCACAACTTGGCTTTAAGCGCTGCATGGGAGTGGAATTGTGGGTGAGGGAGTCATTGCTAGGTGAATGCAATCCATTGATTTGTGAGCCTATAAGATTTGGTTTGGAGAAGGGAGGGGGAAAAAAGTTAATTCTATTTTGTTCTAAGTGGTTCCTTTCACTTCCAAGTCAGTCCTTGGAAATTCCGGGGGTTGCAAAGCCAAAATTTAGTTGAGAAATCCAGCAGGATCCTCAAGCAAGGAGTTACCGCATCCCGCTGGAGCTATGTCTGATGCCTGAATGTGTGACAAACACGTTTGGGGTGGGAGCACATATTTCTTGCCAGGCTGAGGCCAGGCAGTGGCCGTGTGCCTCTCTCAGGGCCAACTCTCAGAAGAGCAGCTCCCTTCTTAGACAAAAGCTCCCTCACTTGGCTCCTTTGGGTTAAAGAATGCAAATGACTCTAAGCTGTCAGGCCCACCTGGTTTTCCCTGCTCACAGGGGCCCTTCATTCAACACTTTGTAGACACTTGGCCCACTGCATGTAACAGAAGAAGTCAAAAGAGCTCCCCTTAGTATTTTCTTCATGGTCTAACCAAGTCATAAATGAACCTCTTATAGCCTTCTGTATCTATAATCAACATTATCAAAGACAGTTTTCTCCATCCCAGGTGGTTTCATTCCCAACACACCTGGACCCACACAGGCACACACCTGCACATGTCTAATTCCTGACTCTGCCCCCTGCTCCTCTGTTCTCTGCAATCCCACCAGCATCAAAGAGCAAAGACTGACTGGCCAGGCCTCATCTTCTCAACTCTCTCGTCCATGCCTCTCCTTTGCCCAGAAAGATTGTCATGGTTAATTTTAGGTCTCAACCTGGGTTGATTCTTGGGATATCTGGGTAAATATTCTTTCCTTCAAAGATCAGCATTTGATTCAGCAGCCTCCCAGAAAAGCAGGAGACCCTCCCCAGAGCAGGTGGGCCTCCCACAATCCACTGCAGGCAGGAAAGATTCACTCCCTCTCTGCCTGTTGGCGCTGTGACATCCCTCTTACCTCAGCACCCATGGATCTCAGGCCTTCACACGCGGATCTAAGTCTAAGCCATCAGCTCTCCAGCTCATAGGCCTCTGAGCTACACCAGCAGGCAGAGGGCAGATTGTAGGACTTCTCAGCCTCTCTCATCACACAAGTCAACACCTTATGATACATCTCTTTGTAGGGGTTGAAATGCTCCTTGACTGGTCACTGGGTTGTGTCCAGGTCAACCCATCACAAGTTGAAAAATGCATAGAATGCCCTTCACCCTCCCTGCATCCTGGGTGAGCAACACAGCACACTGCAGAGCGTTGAATGTTTTCCCTCGTGACCACGGGGCTGAGAGCTGTGCTCTCCAACACTGCCCAGTATTGCCAGAGTACATGGCACCACATGACGCTAGCCTAGGGAAGAAACCAAAGTCAATGTTGTGAAGTTCTAAATGGGTGTCAATTTCAAGTCCCACCTCCACTTATGAAGCCAGTTTCCTGCTAATTCCCCTGAGCACCAGCAGGTGATGGCTCAAACACTCGAGTTCCCATCAGTCACGAGGAAGACTGGGATGGAATTCCTGCCTCCCGGCTTCAGCTTAGCCCAGCCTTGTCTGTAGTGGAGATTTGGAACGTAAGCCAGAAGAGAAGTGCTTTCCGTCTGTCTCTGTCTATTTGTCTTTGTATCTCTGCCTTTCAAATAAATCAATAAAAACTTAAAATTAATAAATAAAATACAGCATCTGGGAAAGACTTGATCTTGAAGGCCAGGAAATCAGAAAACTCCGAGAAGCTGCTGTGGTCTGCGAAGAATTGAATGGGAAGGGGCAGGGGCAGGTGCCTACAGAGATACACCAAAAGACGGACACAGAGCTGGGGACTCAGGCAAGCCCTAAAATCTTTAGGATTGGACACTCAGCTTAACATGCCTGTGTCCATTAACACCAGCGTCTTTCATTCGTTCCCCTTATTTTCCCTCTCCTATTTCTTTTAGAACCAACTCCGGCTGCACCTTGGAATCATCAAGGGACATTGCTTTTCAGACAGGTTCTCAAAGTGCTGCTGCAGCTGCTGCTGCTGTTGGTTCAGGGACCATGCTTGGAGAAGCAGGGGTCTCCAGAAAGGTCTCTCCACTTGTCCCTTCCTCTTTTGCATTGCAGATGAAGGGACCTGTTTCTGGGTAGTCCCATGGGATAACACTCACACACACACACACACACACACACACACACACACACCAACTCCATGACCACACAGAGGGAAGCATCAGTCATCGGAGGTCAGAAAGGGCAGCAACATGTTATCTCTTTCCCCACCAGGTGCACATAGCTCTGCAGCCACTGGGGGCCATGCCAACGCTCGCTGGGAACCTGGATTTTTCCCTGGGCTGTCATGAAAAAGCTTGGAACCTGCAGAGCAAGGAACGCCCATTTGTCAGCAAGAGCATGTCTTCCTGCGATCACAAATGGTTTCCAGTCCTGAAGAAAACGCCAGAGACGTAGGAAGACGAATTGCCAAGTCCATAGCTACAGTCTCAGTCCATCCCCGGAAATCCAATTGAAAGGAAAACCATGGAAATATCTTGGCTTCCACTCCATTCATTCTCACACTCCTCTTTGGGATAAACGGATTGCTTTCTTATATTTCACATTTTCCGTATTTGCAAAGAAGCAGTCCCTTGAGAAGTAACTGGAAAATTCAGACAGCATTCACTTTTATTTAGACTCGAACATTTATTGCTATTACCCCACATATAAACACCCCAGCATTCATTTTTAATGATTGTCTTTTCATTTGTATGTTGAAGCACTGTTTGGAGATGAGAAGAATCAAGACTGCCGATTTTCTTTCTTCTCAGCAGCAGAAACTGTAGCAACTGGACCACAGGTGTGAAAACTGTCAGGCTCTGCCCAGGCAAGGCTCAGCATAGCCACACTGATAGCCCGGTCCAGGCAAGGGCTGTGGGCTCCTGTTCGATTGCATTGCATTCCCGTGTGGAAGCTTCGAGACCAGGGTGACTTGACTACACCAGACGGAGCTGCCTAAGCAGAGAGGCAGTGGGTGCTGAGCCCAGGGGTGATTTCAGAACATGGAACCAGGAGCTGGTGTTGTGGAATAGTGGATAAAGCCACAACCAGCGATGCTGGCATCCCATACAGGCGCCAGTTCGAGTCCCACCTGCTCTACTTCTGATCCAGTTCTCTGCTAATGGCCTGGGAAAGCTGTGGAGAAGGGCTCAAGTGCTTGGGCTCCTGACACCCAAGTGGGAGATGCAGATGGAGCTCCTGGCTCCTGGCTCCCTCCTGGCCCAGCCTTGACTATTGCAGCCATTGAACCAGTGGATGAAGGACCTCTCTCTCTCTCTCTCTCTCTCTCTCTCTCTCTGTCTCTCTCCTTCCCTCCCTCCTAGCTCTCCCTCTTTCTCTGAAACTCTGCCTTTCAAATAAATAAATAAATCTTAAAAAAAAAATGGGACCAGAGGAGACCTGAATCTTTCTGAACACTCCTGAAGCTGACACTAATAGGTGTGATGGATTAGCCCAGCCTACGGCAGAATCTACTGCCTGGAACACTCACTCTGTAAATGTTGGTCCAAACCAGAGGAAAAAAAAATTTGCCAAGGACTCAGAAGTTTGGGCAACATTGAGTTAAAGAAAACGTATCTAGTCTGTCTCTTCTCATAAAACTTCTACTTTCCCGAAGCTTCTACCGTCAGAGGGAATGGGTCTCCGAGGAGAGGGCTGGGGCAGCTGGGGTAAGGCACCCAGGAGCAGAGAGAGCAGGCTGCGAGGCCATTGAAGTTCCCTCCGCTCCCTCTCCATCGCCTCACTGCAGCAAGCATGAGATTCTGGGGAAAAGGTAAAACCAAGCGAGGACTTTAAAACACCGAGTTGCAGCTTTTACAGGCATATTTTAAACATTTTCCTTCTCTACCTTACACATAAAATATTTGGGTCAGAATATGCTTGCCAAGAGACCCTCACAGAGGCCAAAGCATGCTGGGGGAGATCATTTTCTTCAAGAATTCCAGACATTAAAGATGGAAATGGCTCTCCAAATGCCAAGGCCAGAATCCGAAACGCAGCTACTCATCTACTGATTTCATTACTTGCTCCTGAGGCTACAGCAACACATAATCGAGCTTGACATTGACCAAATCCATCAGTGAGAAGTGTTTTGCTCTTAGTGATGTTGGTTTCTTTTCTTTTCTTTTCTTTTCTTTTCTTTTCTTTTCTTTTTTTTTTTTTTTGACAGGCGGAATTAGTGAGAGAGAGACAGAGAGATAGGTCTTCCTTCCGTTGGTTCACCCTCCAATGGCCACTGTGGCCGGCACACCGCACTAATCCACAGCCAGGAGCCAGGTATTGCTCCTGGTCTCCCATGCGGGTGCAGGGCCCAAGCACTTGGGCCATCCTGCACTGCACTCCTGGGCCACAGCAGAGAGCTGGACTGGAAGAGGAGCAACCGAGACAGAACTGGTGCCCCGACCAGGACTAGAACCCAGGGTGCTGGCACCACAGGCAGAGGATTAGCCTAGTGAGCTGCGGCACCAGCGTGATGTTGGTTTCTTACGTTTTATATGCTTTGTACGCATACTTTGTAAGTATAAATATTCCCCTGTAACAGGTGAAAAAATCAAGTCCAGAAGAAATGCGGGATTAATCTCAGGCCACACAATTAGTAACGACCCGAGTCAGCTCTTAGAAGCAAACCTGTCTAAAACCAAAAACAATGTTTTGACCAACACCCACCATTACCTTCCATAAATCTTGGAGTTAGATTAAGAAAGATGAGAATTTGAGTGTTTAAGATAGTTTCTTAAATGAAAGCTCAAAATCCATTTTTTTTATTTTTGAGATGATATATTTTTAATTTCATTCTAGCCAGAGGCATAATCCACTAAATAGTTCAACAAATGAAAAGTAAAAAGACCGTAGTCCTAAAATAATCTATCACTAACAACTGGAAAGACACAGACTGTCATAACACAATCACATTCAGTTTACACGTAAGGACAGGTGGGAAAAACAGCCTTTTCATGATCTACCAATAATCCCATCTCACTGACAATGGATTTTTTCCACCGAATAAATAAACAGCTCTTCAGATAAAAATCTCACACAATGGGACTGTAACCCCTCAAATGCGCACTTTTAAAATGACTTCCATACTTTCATAATCAAGGCATTTATTCTTACCAATAGTAATAATAATAATAGCCATCACCAAACGGGGTGACAGAGAAAGAGAACATTACGGTTAGCAGAATGCAATTCATCTTCAAGCATGGTTTGGGAAGCACACTCGTTTGTACCAATTATCTTCATTATTCTGTGTGGAAGGTTTCTTTCCCTCTCTGTATTCCAGCCTTCTGAGCTTAGACTCGGAACAGCCTCGACGGCTTTCTTTCCAGTTAAGATTGCAATAATTTGTCATTGGTGTGCAGACACTGTCTTAACTATTCCTGTGTTACAAATAAAAGTGCAGCATTGCCTGGGAGGTTATCTCTGGGGTCCTGCAAAGCCAAGCACTATGAAATGGCTCGGCATTAAAGATGCGAAGCAAGCCCGTAAAGCAACACATAAAAATGTGTCTTGCCCAGCCATTTATGTGCAACGCTGGTGCAGCACCATCTTTCAAGCCAAGAACTATTTTAGAATTAAAATTTCAATCAGAACAGGAACGGGGAGAGGTTTCACTCTTTCTCTTTGACCCTGTGTCTGGGGTTGTAAAGTTGCCAAAGTAAAAAAAAAATCATGTGATTTGTTGGTTTCCCCACTGGCCTTTTGATCTCTCTCTCTGTCTCCCTCCCTCTCTCTCTCTCTCTCTCTCTCTCTCTCTCTCACACACACACACACACACACACACTGTAAGGGAGATCTGCTTTTTCAGGTTCATATTATTTCAGAAATACAAAACTTTGCTAAATCAGACTTTTAACTCTTGGAGAAACACCTGTGTTTTGTTTGTTTGTTTGTTTGTTTGCAGATTTATCATGAGAAAAATGTCAAAGAAATGTGTCTGTGCTCATACTCACTGGAAGAACTAATGGTTTGGCCATTCAAGGGAGTGGATCCTTTTTTATAGACTACATTTCACTGGGGATATAAGTGTCCATGCCATCATTCTGGTCACCAGTATGGAGTCACCTCTGCCCAATAGCAATCAGTGTGAACACTAGAAGAATAACAAAAGGATACCCTCACCAGGTAGGTAGAAAATTCCAGGTATCACAGTTTATCTTTTTTCTTAAGATTTATTTTATTTATTTGAAAGGCACAGTTGCAAGAAAGAGATAGAAGAGAGAGAGGGAGGCAGTCTTCTAACTGCTGGTTCACTCCCCATATGGCCACAACAGCCAGGTCTGGGCCAGGCCAGAGCTAGGAACTAGGAGCTTCTTCTGGGTCTCCCACATGGGTGCAGGAGCCCAACCACTTGGGCCATCTTCTGCTGCTTTCCCAGGCACATTAGCATGAGCTGGATTGGAAGTGGAGCAGCCAAGACTTGAACTGGTGTCCATATGGGATGCCAGTGCTGCAGGCAGCCACTCTACCTGCAATGCCACAATGCTGGCCCCTGTATCTCAGGCAGCTTTATCAGAGAGAGTCAGATGTCACATCCAGAAAGCGCCAAGGACATCAAAGGGGAACTCTGGGACCAGGACAGAGGATGTCTGCTTTCGGGAGTAGTTGACTCTGCACTGCTCTTGTTTATGGACATGGATCATGATAACAGCCAGAAAGAGTGCAAGGAGTCCCTGGTGTGCTGTAGCCCACACTTGTTGGCTCTCCTTCCTTCCTACTCCTAGCTAAAGCCATTTCTGCATACATGGAGCTGACAACGTCTAAGCACCAATGCTGATGAGTCTGGGATGTTCGAGGAATACAAAGAAAGTCATGTCATAGGAAAAATGAACAACAAGGAAACAGGTGGAACATTTGGCTGCAAAGTAAGACAAAAAAATTACATTAGATGAGGATTTAGAAGCCAGTTTGGACCTCATTCTAATTACAGTGGATCCACGGAAGTGATTGGCAGGTTTGAATTTTAACGTTTGGGAGATCACTTTGGCGCTCACCTTTGCTGAGTGCACAGAAAATGTGCCGAAGCTCTCTGTGCATTGTTTTGTGTAAATACTTATCACACCTGGGATTGGCATGGCGCAATGGACTAAGCCTCTGCCCACAATGCTGACATCCCATATCAGAGTGCTTGCTCAAGTTCTGGCTGTTCCATTTCTAGTCCTATACCTGCCTAAAGTGCCTGGGAAAACAGCAGAAAACAGCCTAAATGCTTGGACCCCTGCCACCCACGTGGAAGACCCAGATGGAAATCCCGGCTCCTGATTTTGAACTAACCCAACCCTGGCTATTGTGGCCATTTGGAGAGTGAACCAGTGGGTGGAAGGTCTCTTTTTCTCCCTGTCTCTCCCTTTCTCACTGTCACTTTGTCTTTCAAATAAATTCTTAAAAGTCTAAAATAAAACAAAAAAGGACATAGCTCAAAAATATGTCCTTTATTATCCCTTTGGTATATACAGGATGAGCCTGGTCCTAAGTCACCCACTGGTAACTGAAGGAGGCAGGATTTGAATCCAGACACAGCTCATCTCAAAGACTAAGCTCTATATACACCACAGGACACTCTTAAAAACCCTCAGGAGTTCTCCCTCTGGGTCATGGCCCAGTGCTTACCGATGTTCTTACAGGTCCAGTAAGTAGTATCACAGAACACACTCTCTCTTGCACGTCCACCCAGTGAGAACTCTGGAATGGGGCTTTGCGCAGGAACCCCATTTCTCTAGGGTTGCCGGTGGGCCTTCTACCCACAGATCTACTGTTACCTGTTGAGATGTTTGGGGCACTTAAGTCTGAGTCTCCATAGCACCAGCACTGTCCTCACAAAACCCTATCAGGGTCTTTAATGACTCCTACGTGGACATAGCCCCATCTTCCTTTGTACCAATAGAGATTTTAAATGCATCTTGAGACATCTGTCCCCGCTTCCTGCCGAATTGCTTTTTCCCACCTATTACTGACAAGCAGGCGTGCATCTACCCTGTTCTTTAATCTATGGAGAAAGAAACGCCAGGGGTTTCACGTTACAGGCAAGCACTTTCATCTCGTATCTGCAGACACATTCTTGTTACCCAGGGCCGCTTGGAAATAAACAAACGCCAACTCCAAGCTCCAACTACAACAAATCCCTTGCACACCTCCCACCATTTCCCAACCGCTTCATTTCCCAAGTGCTTCATCCACTGTCTTGTTTATTTTCATTATGTCGAATTCTTCACAAGTTTGGTTACCTACAAATCATCAACAGAAACTGAGGCTGCTTCCTGGCTCACCAAATTTTTCTCCTAGGAGTGAATCATTCTTCCTATCTTGTCCTTTCTTCTGGAGAAATGTCTGACCCCTGGCTGGCTACAGTGAGCAGGTGAACCAAATTGAGCCTTTTACCCAATTCAATGTGTGTGACTCAAGCCTGGCCAAGCAGAGTTCTTCGTGGGATGTTTTGTTGCAATTTAGTTGAAGAGAGCTGTCTTTTTTCCCTTCTTAAGACAAGAGGGTATTAAGCTATCTGGATATGCTGAAGACCCTAACACCTACCATGTGCTTGTGTTGTACTGTGAAAATGTATCCCCATGGGGCTGGCATTTAGGGTGCAGTGGGTTAAACCACAGCCTGCAATGCCTGCAACCCAATATGGGAGCCGGCTCAAGTCCAGACTGCTCCACTTCCAAGCCAGCTCCTTGCTAATGCGCCTGGAAAGCAGTGGAAGATGGCCCAGGTGCTTGGATCTCTGCCACCCACATGGGTGACCCAGAAGAAGTTCTAGGCTCTTACCTTTAGCCTGAATCAGCTTCGGCCATAGTGGACACATGGGGAACAAACCAACAGATGGAAGATCTCCCCCCCACACACACAACCCGTCTCCCTGCCCCCGCCCCCCTAGCTCTACCTTTCAAATAAATAAATTTTAAAAAGAAAAAAGGAAAAGACAGTGTATCTATCCCCAGGCAGAGAGAAATGGATCAGGGAAACCTGGTCCCTGATGTTGCCTAAGTCCCTTGTTAGAATGATTATCACCTCTTCTATTGGTTTGTCCATGAAAGCCACTAAATTTCTCTTCCCTCTTTAAACTGACTTTAATTCTTTTTCAAAATATATTTTATCTGTTTATTTATCTGAAAGGTAGAGTTACAGAGAGAGAGAGAGAGAGAGAGAGAGAGAGAGAGGGAGAGACACAAAGAGAGAGAGAGGTTTTCCATCTGTTGGTTCACTCCCCAAATGGCAGCAATGGCCAAGGCTGGGAAATCCATCCAGATCGCCCATGTGGGTGCAGGGACCCAAGCACTTGAACCATCTTCTGCAAGGTGAATTAGCAAGAAGCTGGATCAGAAGTGGAGCAACTGGGACTCAAACTGGCACCCATATGAGATGCCACCCTTGCCAGTGGCATCTTAACCCGCTGTTTGACAACGCCGGACCCTGAACTGATTTAAATTCTAACTATATCTAACCTTTCATAGGATAATAAAGAAATAAATGACAGAGGGAGGGGAGAGAAACAGCTCTGTATGATGAGGGACCATAACGGTAGAAAAGACAGTCGGAGAATTCAGCACCCAGGGAGAGAACTACAGAGCCAAAGAGCAGACGGTGTAGAATTCCAGCGTCTGCACTGGATGTTTGCAACACTGACCCTGAATCTTTTCCAGAAGTCCAACAGGCTCTGTTTAAGTATGTCGGCATGAAATAATGGATTTTAGAATCCTTTAAGTCCAATTTTTTTGAGCTCGGGAGCTTGAAGGACTGGACTTGGTTATTGAAAAAAACTCATGGTGAATTCCAGATAAAGTATTTTTAAAAGGGTTTTTACCATATCAAATTTATAATTTTTTCCAACCCTCCAAAATGATTTTATCCTGATGATACTAGCTTCTACTCCGAAGACAAACCCTTGAATAAACACAGACTTCCTCTCCCTTCTTGGGCATTTTCTTCTTCCTGCTGCTTGGTTCTTTATCCTTCTTGTTGGGATTGTTTGGAACCCATTCTGCCTACATTCAGCACAGACCACATACCCATCTTCGGAAAGAAAGCTTTTTCAAAAATTTACTTTCAATTTTTTTAACAGACAGAGCGAAAGCGAGATACATCATCCACTGGTTTATTCCCCCAAATAGCCACCATGGCAGAGGCTGGTCCAGACCAAAGCCAGGAACCATGTACTCAACCAAGTCTGCAAGCAAGGACCCAACTACTTGAGCCATGGCTTACTATTTCCAAAGAAGTGCTTTAGCAGGAAACTAGAGCTGGAAACTCAATAAGCACAGGTGCTCCCATACAGCCGGGGTGTATCCCAAGCAGCCTCTTGGCCATTGCACCAAACGCCTGCCACCAGAAGCAAAGCTTTTTACCAAAAGGGCTGTGGCACAAAATACCAGCACTCGACTTCATAGGAGTTAATCTGCTGTGCTTCCCTAGACCCAAACCACAGTTTGTAGCCTCAAAACTGGCAAGGCAGACCCATGAGTTAATAATTTTCCTAGTGTTGGGCAGAATGAAATGTGGAATTAAATTATGTTTACTTTTGTGCAAACAACTTTTGAAATCCATGCATCATTTTTTTCATGTGGAGCAGTTTTCCACATTCATCAGCTGGAGCCTTGGTCTCAGACTCCTTATTCCCATTCCATAGTTCTTCAATTACTGGTTTAACTGACAGGTTACCTGAGACCCTGCATATTCCACCCACATGTCAGATCTCCCGACATACCCAACTTGGAGCCAGTTGCCTGCTGTCATGCCCCACCATGCTGTGAGGTCCCCTCACCAGGGCCAAGTGTCTTATCCCTGTGACCCACCACTCTTCAGCTCTGCTGGCTTCCACGGGGGACTGGCTAGTCCATAGCGTGGTGGCTGCTGTTGCATATTTCCCTGACTCCAAGAACTTAGCCCTCTGCATCCCATGCTCTGAGCTTTTCAGTACCCTGTGGATTTCTACCTTTCCACTGGTCCCCAAATTGCAATATCCCTCAGGAATGGCTACTGTGGAATCCAGATCCGTGGCTCCCTTTGTATTGATTATTATAAACTCTATTTCATTAGTGTGATTTCATTGACATGGGAATCTCCAAAATTTATTTTCTAATTCTTTTAAAGTTTACGTTAAAATTGACCAGTAACTTGAAACTCATGTTACATTGTGGCTACCAACTCTTACAACACTACTCCTTGAAGATCTTTGTATAGTGCTACTATGCCACTTCTATTTTGTACTTGTGTTTTTGGTGCAATCTCTTTATATAGATCTTCCTTTTCATCCATCTTTTAGATGTTGTGATTTGTTTTTTCAATGTTCTCTGCTTTTTGTCAAAATAGCTATTTCCTAACTCTACCTCCTCTGCAAGGGATGATTCTTACCCTTCAGTGCTTTGTCTTAGGCAGGGAGAATTTAAATGTGATGGCACAGTGATGAAAAGACCTTTAGGGACACTCACGTGCCATCTAGGGGTGCCTGAATTCAAGATCCACTCTGTTTCTGATTCCTGCTTCCTTCTAATGGTCACTGAGAAGCAGCAGATGACGACTCAAGTACTTAGGTCCCTGCCACTCACAGGGGAGACACAGAATGAGTTCTGGGCTCCTGGCTTTGCCCTAGCCCTGTCCTGGCTGCTGCAGGTGTTTGAAGCACAGATGGAAGTTATCTATCTATCTATCGATGATTTTCAGATGAAAATAACTATTTTAAAGCATTTAAATTTTCTGAGAATTTAAGAAAAATCCCTGAAAACTTACTGTTTTCTTTCCAGTCAAATCATATTTTAATAAATGGTAAATTATTTTGGATTTGTTATTTATAACTAGCTTGAACTCCAATGGTAAGTATGAGGCGGCTTCAAAATGTTTAGGGAGAAATGTGGAATTAAAAGATAAGATTTTTGGTACAAAAACATCTGAAATACATGGGTAGTTTTTTTCATGATATTCATGAATTTTTGAAGACTGCTCACATGTATGATTTTAATAACATTATTCACCATACTGTAAAAAAGAGAAACAATCTGAGTGTCCATCCATTGGGGATTGGCTATCTCAGGTTTAGTGTCCCTATGATGGAAGCTACAGTGCTGCTACAAATGACATCAGAACATCAGAGAAAAGTTCCCATCATGTAACTCGAAGAATAAATCAACCACGAAAATAATAATGGATGGCTTGATTCAAATTATTATGAATAACTTTTCAGAGTTGCAAAGAAGCAGAGGGTAAAATACTTAGAGATGACCAACAAAAAGTTATTAGTGGCTCTTACTAGTGTGTCAGATCTGGAGACATCTGTTCTCTTTTGTGCTTGTCTCTGTTTTCCAACTTGTTATGATAACTAAACCCAACTTTTTACAGAGTCAGCCTTCAGAATCACTGACAGTGCCCCCTCATTCAACATCGGTATCCATATGTTTCCTCTTTCCTCAAATTTGTCTTATTTTCCCCAAACAGCAATACAAAGGGGGGGGGGGGGATAGGAGTGGGGCGGAGTCCCACCATCTGCTCTTTTCCCGGTTTTATTTTGTTGTGAATATTCCACCAGTATGTCTCTTTCCTCATTGAAACATGATGCAGAGACTGAAATAAAATCATCACTTCGCCAGTTATTGGAATCAATAAGGGTCACAAATAATCACGCGGCATTTACTAGATTCCAACAACTGCTCCAGTGTGTGCACGTGTGGGTGTTTAAATCCTGACACAACAGCTCTGTGAATTGCAACTTAATATCCTCCTTCTCTTAAGAACGGGGAAACTGAGAAGTTAGCTGACTTGCCTCAAGTGACAGGACCAATGGTGTCCAGGACTGGGTTGCTTGTTTACTTACTTATGACTCAGAGGTAGACATAGAGATCATCTCTTGGTTCGTTATCCAAACGCTCACAAAGGTGTGGCTGGAGCTACAAGTCAGGAACTCAATTCAGATGCCCAGTGTGGGTTACAGGGACAAAACTTATTGAGTCATCTTCTGTTGCCTCCCAGGGTCTGCACTACCAGGAAGTGGGAATCAGGAGTAGAGCTGGGACTTGAACCCAGGCACTCCAAAATGAGATCTCGGTGTCCCGCTTCGTGGTTTCACCACTAGACTAAATGCCCATCCCTCAGGTTTTTGACACAAAAAAAAATTGTACAGATTTATGGGGTACAATATGACATTTCAGTATAAATGTGACAATCTTCTAAAGTTCATAGAAATGCATTTTATTAACCATAAGCACAGATTTTAAAATTGTTAGTACCAAAATAAATTCACCATTCTTCCCAAAGATTTTTGAAGCCATTCCATATACATTGTATAATGATCTAATCAGGGTCACTCACATACACATCACTTTGAATATTTATCATTTCTTTTTGATGGGAGCATTCAAAATCTTTTCTTCTATTTTCCAAAAAAACCTGTATTTATATATTCTCTATATATTCTCTATTTTCTATATATTCTCTCTCTCTCTCTCTCTCTCTCTCTCTCTCTCTCTCTATATATATATATATATATATATATATATATTTATATATATATATATAATAGAGAATATTTGAAAGTCAGAATGATAGAGAGAGAAAGAGATCTTCCATCTGCTGGTTCACCCCTCATATGACCACAGCAGCCTGGGCTCAGCAAGGCCAAACCCAGGAGCCTGGAACTCCATCCAAGTCTTCCATGTGGCTGGTAGAGACCCAGACACTTGGACTATCCTCCACTGCTTTCCCAGGCACAGTAACAGGGAGCTGGATCAGAAGCGGAGCAGCCAGAACTTGAACCAAGACTCATATGGGATGCCAACGTCATAAGTGGCAGCTTAACCCACCGCACCACATCAGCCCCCCAAATCCTCCTTTCTAGCTATTTTAAAATACACAGTACATTAACTGTAGTCACCCTGTAATTTTTTTCTAAAATATTTATTTGAAAGGCAGAGTTACAGAGAAGCAGAGGCAGTGAGAGAGAGGTCTTCCATCCACTGGTTCACTCTCTAAATAGCAGCAAAGGCCAGAGCTGCGCCAATCCAAAGCCAGGAGCCAGGAGCTTCCTCTGGGTCTCCCATGCAGTTGCAGGGGCCCAAGGACCTAGGCCATCTTCTACAGCTTTCCCAGGCCATAGCAGAGAGCTGGATAGGAAGTAGAGCACCCGGGACTTGAACCGGCTCCCATGTGGGATACTGGCACTGCAGGTGGCAGCTTTTTTTTTTTTTTTTTGACAGGCAGAGTGGACAGTGAGAGAGAGAGAAACAGAGAGAAAGGTCTTCCTTTACCATTGGTTCAACCTCCAATGGCTCTGCAGCCGGTGCACCACGCAGATCCGAAGCCAGGAGCCAGGTGCTTCTCCTGGCCTTCCATGGGGTGCAGGGCCCAAGCACTTGGGCCATCCTCCACTGCACTCCCGGGCCACAACAGAGAGCTGGACTGGAAGAGGAGCAACCGGGACAGAATCCAGCGCCCCGACCGGGACTAGAACCTGCTGTACTGGCACCACAGTCAGAGGATTACCCTATTGAGCCGCAGCGCCAGCCGCGGCAGCTTTACCTACTACATCACAGCACCAGTCCCCACCCTATAATTTTTTACCCATTGACCAACACCTTCCCCCTCTCCTCCTTACTGTCCTCAGCCTCTGGTGACCACCAATCTGCTTTCTATTTCCATAAGATCAACTTTTCACATATGAATGAATCATTTGATATTTGTCTTCCTGTGCCTAGTTCATTGCACTTAACATAATGTCCTCGAGGTTAATCCATGTTGTTGAAAATGAACAGATCTCTTTTTTCTAGTTGGATCATATTACATCTTACACCACGTGTTTTTAAAATTCATGCATCCTTTGATGGACCCTTAGGTGGTTTCCATATCTTAGCATTGTGCACAAGGCTGCAATGAACGTGGGAACGTGGGAGTGCACGTATCTCTTTGGCCCAACAGTTTCTATCCCTTCAGATACATACCTAATAGTGGGGTTCAAGGGTATTCAATTTCAGAATCTGTGTCCATCACCACCATGAGATCCTGCTTCCACGCCAATACATTAGAGAGACACACAGAGTGTGGTGAGGCCCTAAAGTTTTCTACTACTTTCCATTGCCCTATTTCAACCAAGGTATGGGTTAAGTAAGAATTCGGAGCTAGCGGGGTTCCTTAACTGCCATTTATAATATTATTTCTATGGAAAGAAATCACTGCACATTCCAAACAACTGACCTTCAAGTGAAATTTCTGAATCGTCTATTTGCAAGTTGGAGGTTGTCTGTATATTTCACGAGGAAATTGTTGCCAAGGGAAAGACATGTGTTTCCATCCAAAATAAATGTCTGGAACTTATTTGGCCTTTGCATAAACTCAGGCCATCCATCTTCAGCCAGGAGTTTACTCTGAGGGCTCTTCATCAAGTACTAACAACATGAATAAAGACTTTTCAGGATGCGAACAGCAAGTCCCAGACGTGGCTCTGGAAGCCTTAGAATTTTCACAGGGGTACACACACACGTGCTTCTGGAAAGAGTCCTTGTTGGTGCAGAAAAGGGAAAAAGCAGAACATTTCCCAGTCCTTTTAGAAATAGATGAAAACTGTGGATGGAGAAAAAGAAGGCTGCAGGGTGCATAATTGTTATCGTTTCAAAATATTCTAACACGCGCTTGGAGTTGTCTGCTGGAAGTAGCCCACACGATCAACGGCTTCCTGAGCTATCACAATCCAATTTCTTACTGCAACAGACAGAATCCAAGTTTGACCAAAGGTAAAGGTGTCAGAGAAGTTTATAATTAGATAGAAGCAAGACAGTAATATTATATTGTATCTGTGGAAAAATGCATATTTAATTGATACATGCTCTCTCTCTCTCCTCCGGTAAAAGGGACTAAGGAGGTTCAGAGATAATAGAAGTCTCTCTAACTGAGAATAAAACCAGGAAAACTAAAGATGCCTTTTAAAATTCGATTGCTCAAGGGTCATTGGTGTGGTATAGAGGGTGAAGCTGCCACTTGAGATACCAGCGTCACCTATCTGAGCACTGGTTTGAGTCCTGGTTGCTCCACTTCTGACCCAGCTCCCCGCTGATGTGCCTGGGAAAGCAGGTGAAGATGACCCAAGTACCTGCCACCCACATGGGAGACCCAGATGGAGTTCAGGTTCCTGGTTAGGTCTGGGTTAGATTTGGCTGTTGTGACTACTGCAAATAGAGCCAAGAGATGGAAGATCTCTCTCTCTCTCTCTCTCTCTCTCTCTCTCTCTTTCTCCCTCTCTCTCTCTTCCTCTTTGTTTCTGTGTCTTTCAAATAAATAACCAAATCTTTAAAAACATTTTTGTTATGAAAAACTACTTCACGGGGAAAACTCAAGCAAGCTACTGACTCTCCCAAATTGTAAGCCACATTGTCCCCAAACAGAAGTTTTACAAGATTGGGGAAGAACAAAATCAAAATCTATACTTATGAAAAAAGCAATCCCAGTCCTCTGAATTCCCACAGAGAACCCACTCCAGGTTTATTACCCTAAGAAAAAATTCTGAATTAGAAAATAGTAGGGGCCAACATTGTGTTACAATGGTTAAACCGCCTCCTACCAACTACGTCATCCCATACGGACACCCATCCAAGTCCCAGCTGCTCCATTTCTGATCCGGATCCCTGCTAATGTGCCTGGGAAAGCAGCCAAAGATGGCTCAAGTGCTTGGGTCCCTGCCACCCACGTGGGAGACCTGGATGGAGTTCCAGACTGCTGGATTTGGCCTGGCCCAGTCCCAGGTATTGTGGCCATTTGGGGGAGTGACCCAGCAGATAGAAGATCTCAGTCTCCACCCTCCCCCTGTAATTCTGTCTTTCAAATAATAAAATAAATCTTCAAAAAAATAAAACAATGACCTTTTCTGGCCATGAGGAAGCAGCTCATTGTTTATCTGTTGGGCATGTTGGATCAGTGTTGGGAAACAGCTCACTGCAATATAGACATGCCACTTTGTACATGCTTTTATCACTGGTTTGTCTTTTACACACGACATAGGCTATGGCTGCATCTGCTTCTTAAAGCAAAGAGGTACACAGACAATCTGCCTGCTGTTATCTTCATAATGGGTAACTGGCTCTTTTTGTTCTAGTGAATGGAAAGAAATTGTGTCCTTTTTTAGAAAGAGAAAAAGATCTTTCAGTCACTGATGATTTCCTCAAATAAACACTCTAAGTCCAAGAACATGGGCTTAGATTTCCTGGCTACTCTGATGGTGTATCCATGCACAGTTATTCTCTCCCAGTCCATTACTGTATTGCACTGAATTTTTTTATTTCAGCTTCTATGTTTCATGATACTGATAACAGTGTTATACCTTCCACTATAATAGCCACCAATCACATGTAGCAAATGAGCACTTGAAATGTAACTGGCCCAAATGGAGATGCACTGGGAATGTAAAACACACATTAGATTTGAAGATTCCTTACCAAAAAAAAAAAAAAAAGATGCAAGTCAGGGACTGCTATAGTGGTGTCTCAGGTTAAAACGCAGCCTGAAATGCTCTCATTTCATATCGGAGTACAGGTTCGAATCCCAGCTACTCCGTTCCCTGCTAATGTTCCTGAGAAAATAGTGGAAGGGGACCCCAGTGCTTAGGCCCCTGTTACCCATGTGGTAGACCTGGATAGAGTTCCAGGCTCCTAGTTGTAGCCTGGCCCAGCCCTGGCTGTTGTGGCCATTTGGGGAGTGAACCAGTAGATGGAAGATCTCTCTCTCTCTCTCTCTCTCTCCCCCTCTCTCTCTCTCCTTTTTCTCTCTCTCCCTTTGTCACTGTCATTGTGCCTTTCAAATAAATAATTCTAAAAAGAATGCAAATCATCATCATAATTTTCATATTGCTCACATGTTGAAATGACACTGTTGAGGGTCTATACGTATTTTTCAAATCAGTTTTGTCCATTCTCTGCTTTATCCTGTCCCATGCTCCAGGAGCCTGGCCTTAAGAACTGAGCCACTCAGGGTGCCTGGATGGCTGAGTCCAGCCAGTGGGTGGTTCTGAACGAAGATCGAGCTTGAAGATCAGTTCTTTCGTCTTCTCCCTTCCCTGCCTGAGGTCCCCATTTCTAGGAGACGCTGAGTGTGTCCACGATAGCAGCTCCAGCCTGATGTCTTTCTCCTCCACCACCCACCATCACTGCTCTCTGACAACACAATGGCCTCACTTAGTCACTCTGGCCCGAGCAAGGTTAAAGGCTTCCTGCTGTGACTGGTCCTCGGGTGCCTTACCATCCTGTGTTGATCCCCTTAGCCTTGCGTCTCTGAAGTTCATGCCTTCACTAATGCTTATTCTCCTCGGGTGAATTCTGTGTTTTGCTGGGACTCTACCAGATGTACTAGACCCTTATTTTTCTCCCATGTGACAACAGAAAAAGCCCAAACCCGGCACCTGCTAACAAGATGTCTTATGTAAAGATGCGCTTGAGGCATTAAAATCAGCATACTCTCTTTTGCTCTATCTGCATTCCAAGATGACACATTTGGTTCAGTATGATTGAAATCCTGCTTGCAACAGTGAAGGCACTGTGCTGAGCTCTTTGGAGACAAGGGATACTCAAGCCCCCAGTCTCACCTCAGGAATGTGTGCAAATGAGGAAACCCCACAGAAAACAAAAATACACAGCTGGGAGGGTAAGTATTCATAACTCTACAAATATAGCATTTGAGAATTCAGAGGAAGAAGCAATGTGTAAGTGTGGTGTGGGTTTCTCACCCAGTCCTGCAAACATTTCTCAAGCCAAGGGAGCAAATGTAGACGTTGGCTGGAATACAACATCTGGGTAAGGCAGTAGTAAATGGACATAACAATAAAGGCAGCTAATGTGAATCTAGTAGTTCCGACATGCCTGAATTTTGCTAACTATGTAATAATTGCAGCCATCATTTCCCCATAGTTTTTTAAATATTCCAGGGATGTTCCAAGCACTTGATCTATAGTAACTTGCTTAATCTTCATAACAACTTTTGTGGTAGATCCCATTTTACAGCTGTGGAAAATGAGGTGTGGATTGGTTTGGTTAATCTTCTCCAAGGTCCCACAGCCAATAACTGGTAGAGCTGGGAACCGAGCAACCCAGCCCTGAAGTCAGCATTCTTAGTTCTGATGTTCCACACTCTCTCACAAGCTGAGTTAATGCATTGGTCCCTATTAGTTATTATAATGAAAGACCTGAGGCAGTCTCCTTTATATTGAAAGATTTATTTTGTCAGTTTGGCACATCCAAGTTGGCCTGTTGCTGACAGAGTCCCAAGGCAGTGCAGAACATCCCATACAAGGGACAGGTGGTGTAGACATCTGTTTGTATCTGTCTCCCTCTTCTTATAAAGCCACCAGAATCCAATCATGGGACTCCTCTATAGCACACTAATCCACGTCTGGTGGCTTCCCCAAGGTCCCACTCTAAACACAATAGTCAGAATAAGGGTCCATCTCCTGGATACCACCAACTATGACTTTGGGGATGAAACTCCTACAGGAGTTTGGAGGAACAAACCATATTCAAACCATAAAAGCTGCCCTTCACAACACCCAATGGAGTTCTGAGGCAGATAGAGGATCAGAACAGCTCCCGTAACTTGCCCAACATGACGTGACTATCCACCTGGACCCTACACTGCCTCCCAGATAGTCCTGGAAGATAAAGAGGGGCCACACCATGGAGAGCTTTCAGGACAAGGGAATCTTTCATTACCCCTCACTGAACCCCTTTTCCTTTGCCTGCCCTGGACTTGGAGTTCTGAGCACACCACCCGCTCATCATATCTGAGTCCTTTTCCACATTCAATCCTGCTTTGCCTTCTTCCCTCTTCCCTCTTTTCTCTTCTTCCACCCCTAACTCTAACAATACTAGATTTTGGACAGTTGTCCTACAGTTACCTATTTCCCCACCCCTACCTTACCTATGGGGGGATGGAATGGACCCTAACAACTTCAGAGTTTACCTTCGTTGTCCTGAACCAATCAGCACAGCTTATCAATCTGTTCACAATAACTGGTTCAGGGATAGGTAGCAGCAGGGTCCTGGAGCCAGTCCCCACGGTCTTTAGGGAGTACTTGGTGTACCTCTTCCTAACTCTAGGTTCAATGACATCACATTGGTAGTTTGAAATTAGCCATAGAGAATCTACACCATGAAAATCAAATGCTGTAATTAGAGATTTTTCTTTCTTTCCTCTTTCCTGCTTTCTTTTACCTTTTTGAAAGAGAACAGGGGAGCACCAGTTCTTAAACATTCACATGCACACTACTTGATGGGCATGGCCTAATTTAAGTCCATGAGCTGTGAGGAGACATTTAATCAGGTTCTGGGGAAACAATTAAAGGAAATTCTATTACTTTGAGTAGAGGGACATAAAGAAATTAAGTGTCAGAATACTGAAGCCATTTGGCCCATCATGAAAGGAGCTCACCAGAGGACAAAGTTGAGGCACAGAGAAGAACAGCTCTGAAAGGAGCTCAGAGACCTGGAGCCCCCGATTGTGTGGACTTCTGAATCTACCACCTGAAACCCATCTGCTTCTTCACTCTTCCTTTAAATGAGCCACTGAAGTCTGTGTTCTCAAACCAGTTTGGGAATTTTTCTTTATCGATCATCAGTTGAAAGACTTTGAGTTGAAACAAACATAGAGTTATGACATATGAACAGGGCCCCCCATATTGCCCAACCCTAGGGGAGCCATTCACATGGAAATCTTTGCAAAGAGAAATGCGTAGAGTAGAGAAGGGACAGCCTGTGTAGTCATGTGTAGCAAATGTGGTGACATGCCCAAGAAACAAGCTCACCCCTTCCCCATCATTCAGCAAGAAAGCAACCTTCCCTGCAAGTCCCCCATTGATTTCTTTCGCTGCCCGTTTTCATTAATCTTTTCTTGCTACCCTGCCACCGTTGCCCTGTATTCATGTCCTGACTTCCTCCAACAGCCAACCTTTCCCACTTTCTACCTTTTTTTTTCATGTTTTCCATGGCCTCTGGGAATTCCTAAAATGAATGAATAGACTCTCTAATCCTGGCTGACTCCATCAATTAATCAAAGTTTTCTTTCCCACAAATCTTGCAAACGTTTATCCTATTATTTTGCATTCTATTTACCCCCTGTTGGCCAAACTAGCATATTCATCATCCTCTGAACACATCCGACAAACACGTGTTTCAGCACCTCCGTGTGTGAGGCTCTTCTTGCTGGGAATTCTAGAGCTTCTCTTGATACCCTGTATGTTCAACAACTCCCAGTTCAAATCCCTCTCTTTACAAAATTGTCTTAGTCCAATAGTATTATAAGAAACAGACCTCTTTAGCCCAAAGAGCTAAAAATATGGGATTAAAAAAAACACAGGACCAATTTACAAAACCTAAAGCATCAAATGCAACTAGTTTTCATGTGATACTGGAGTTGGAAGAACCATAAAAATCAAATGGGAGTTACTCTTCTCCACCTCTGAGGCCCCAAGTTTTCCATTTGTCTCCTTCTCCCTCCACATTGACTTCATTATTCTGTCTCTCTTCACATTGGCCCTCTGTGTTTTATATGTGTTTGATGGTTTGTTTGCTCCCAATAGACTCTGGGCACGTTCTCGCTATGTCCCAAGGAATTCCACAGGAGAATCCTAGCCGAGCCAATGGGATGACTTCCCCTTGACCTCATGACTACTTCGATGTGTGGAGAGCAGGAAGAAGGTACATGATTACATGACACCTTTGACTCTTACCTCCAGGAATATGGAAAGACCTGATTTTCCAAAGAGTAGATTGTCAATATGGAAGAAGTGATTGGCATTTCTAATATACTAATCATTACACAAAGAGTGATGTGAATGCCCACATTGCTTGTGCTTCTTATATTTATCAATACTGTCAAACTTCATTCATATTTCAGTTGCCCAAATAGGGAATATAGATTATTTTATTGGCATCATATGTAAGAACCACCATTGTTGTTAAATTCTCCAGAATGCAGACTCTGAGGCAAAACAAGTGAAGAATATCTTTAGTGGGCTGGGTGCTTGGGCCTAACAGCTAGGTGCAGGTTAAGACACCCTCACCCCATGTCAGAGTTCATGGGTCCAATTCCAGGCCTCAGGTCCAGATTCCAACTTCTTGCCAATACAAACCTCAGAAGACAACAGAAGATGTCTCAAGCCAATGGGTCCCTGCCACCCATGTGAGAGACCTGGATTGAGTTCCCAGATACAGCTTTTTTTTTTTTTTGACAGGCAGAGTGGACAGTGAGAGAGAGAGACAGAGAAAAAGGTCTTCCTTTGCCGTTGGTTCACCCTCCAATGGCTGCCGCGGACGGCGCGCTGCGGCTGGCGCACCGCGCTCATCCGATGGCAGGAGCCAGGTGCTAGGTGCTTTTTCCTGGTCTCCCACGGGGTGCAGGGCCCAATCACTTGGGCCATCCTCCACTGCACTCCCGGGCCACAGCAGAGGGCTGGCCTGGAAGAGGGGCAACCGGGACAGAATCTGGCGCCCCAACCGGGACTAGAACCCGGTGTGCCGGCGCCGCAAGGCGGAGGATTAGCCTGTTGAGCCACGGCGCCGGCCCCAGATACAGCTTTGAGTCCAGCCCAGCCCTGGTCATTGCAGGCATTTAGGGAGTGAACCAAGGAAGGGAAGGTATGTCATTCTCTCTCTCTCTCTCTTTCTCTCTCTACCTCTTGAATAAATTTTAAAAATTATCCCTTGGTGTCAAGAATTGTGGAAAGCAAGAGATTCATCAAAGGGAAATAAAGAGTTGTCATGATGACCAAATGACAGCCCTGGAGGCTCCTACAGGGAACTCTGCAGCAACCTCACCATTGCCTTAGTTGGGATGAGCTATCCAGGTCTCTACACTCTGCGTCCATCAGTATCTACCAATCATTAAATCATTGGAATCAGCACATGTGCATAACCCACATCAGCCTCATACTACAACTTTAAAGGACTCACTAAGCATTTCTTTCTCCCCCTCAGGTGAGAGTAAATATGTTCCACACATGTCTGTACCTAATGTTTGAGTGGAGAAGGGTGCTAAATGGAGGTCCCTACAACATACTTCAGTGTCAGAACCTCAAAGCATGCCACTAAGTTCTGTCTACACTTCTTCCCCAACCCTCTCACCAACAACAGCCCCTTGGTCCAGCAGGAGGCCCTACAGGCTCTGGGAGCAAGCTTGAAGCTATTTGGTTGGGAATTCAGCATCCCAGGTACCTAAAATGTGCTTGAAAATGAGCAGCACAGGCTCTGGGTGATTCTGCCCATAGCACCTCCACATCTTTCCTCTTCATAAGGAGGATCTTGGAATGAGGAGGTAAAACAGATCTCCTTGAGTTCAGGATCTGAGGAGGTAGTCTTGATTGCATCAGTCAAATAGTACAAGTGGCCAAGTAGATCATCCCATCTGCCTGTACAATACTGATCCCATGTTAGCCAGCTCTCTGTGTTCCTTGAGTTTTATACGACATATATAAGACATCCCCATAAGAATCCTCCCTTAAAAATCTTTCCTTTCTTTCTCCTCCTTAGGAACATGCATGGGCCTCTATTCTACACATTGCTCCTAGTTGGTGGTTATTGAGATTTTTGAATCACTGAATGGATTTGTTTCACCCAACATGGGGAATTATCAACCACCCCTTCTATGATGTTACAGGAAGTATGAACTGACATAGGCTAAGTCATCTTACCAGGAATCTAAAGTCATACTGTAGTGTTTTTTGTTGAAGGTGCTTGGAGGGGACACCCTAAGGCAAATTTCAGTTAGTTCCATCTTTCCTTTGTCCCTAACAAAACACAGGACATAGTTCCTCCAACACTCTCCTGACTTTAGGTGACCATGTTGGTATTTTTTCAATGACTCAATGACTCCTTCAAGTTGTCCTCACCCATCGTTACCATTAAAAAAAGGAGACCTCCCTTCATCTCTTGCTGAAACACACAGGAAACTAAGCTCTGAGATGTTCCCATGCCATTCTCTGCCGCAGCAAGGCTGCATCGTGCTCAATCACAGACAAGGAGTCCCAGTTTTCATGCATTGGAGGTACAGGGAAGTGCATATCCCATTGCTGAGTGCTCAGTGCTTCTCTGTGGCCCTTGTGCAAATGTGCAGACTCCTACAAATCCTGCAGACTGGCAAGAGTTTGAGGTTTTGCTGGAGTTGATAGAAGGATTGTATGGCAGCCCATTCTGCAAGGATACTTTAGAACTCAAAGCTCCTTTCATCCACTCCCTGAATCAGGAACTGTGCTTCTACTCAAAATCTCCTGCCTGCTGCGGATGAGGGAAGCCAGTGTGTTGGTTCATTTTGTGCTGCTTTACCAGAATACCACAGACTGGGCAATTTTTAATGAACAGCAATGCATTGGCTCACAGTTACGGAAGCTGGAAAGTACAGCATCAAGGATCTGGGATCTGCCAAGGGCCTTCGTGCTACATCACCGCATTCAGAAGGCAACGTATGACTGAGGGGTAAAGAGAGAGAGCAGAAAGATGTGAACCCAGTCCCAAGACAATGAGCCTATAGTTGTGAGAATGGCAGAGCCCTCATAACCTAAGAACCTCTTAGCAATCCCACCTTGTAATACAGTCACATGGGCAATTAAATTTCAACATCGCTTTGGGAGAGGACATCCAAACCATAACCCCCAAGTAGCCACTGACCCTAGAACACAGTAGATTCAGATGTGATCAGCACACACAGGCTACATGCACACATACACTCAAGAAAATGCCCAAGCCTGGACGCCCTAGTCCGGGAAGTCTTCAGAATGAGGACGTAAGGACTGATAAAGGCCAATAGCAAGTGAGATCAAGAAACCAGGGTCTCCTGGAGAACCAGGATTCATGCCTGGAAACAGCCAGCAGCAGAACCAGGCACCCAGCGCAGCAAAGACACCCCGGATCCCTTTGTCCCATGGGCCTCCTGTCCTGTGAGTGAAATGGGCTGAACACTTCTGCTTGTCCAGCCTCCCAGGATTGGGACAACTGCCCAACAAAAGCGAATGTGGAAGCAATTTGTGAATTCAAAAGAACTTTGTGATAGCCAGCACTATTCATTCCTTATTTTCTCCTCAAAGAGGCGCTTGAGTCATCGTGACATCCCGTTTTCAGCAACTCCAGGTCTCTGGTCCTCATTTCCTTGTGCTCTTATCTCACTGAAGACTAAGAGCAAATCCACTTACTCGCTGGTGTGAATGCACTCTCCATTTGCCGTCCCCTAGATTTTGGAAACAGATGTGAAGTCAGCTTCTAAGCACTGCTTTATAAATCCTTGGAAAATTTAATCTTTATGGTAATTGTACCATTTGATCTTATACAGAAGGAAAGAAGAGAGAGGAAGAAGAAAGAGAGGGAAAAGAAGGAGGGAGAAGGAAAAATCCCACCACATCTACTTCCTGTTGTCTTTGACTCCCCATGTGATAATGGAATGTACTTTTTGAAAAAGCTTTTATTTAATAAATATAAATTTCATAGGTACAGCTTTTTGGAATATAGTGGTTCTTCCTCCCATAGCCACCCTCCCACCGCCACTCCTGTCCTACCTCCTACTCCCTCTCCCATCTCGGAATACATGTTAACATTTGGCTTCTATCCTTATATATGAGGATACTTCAAAAAGTTCATGGAAAATATGGAATTAAAAAGACGAGTTTATTTTGGCACAAAAATTGTTGAAATGAACACAACATCTCTTCATAATAATTTCTCACATACACTTTGAAGATCCCTCTTGTAGAAAAATGAGATTCTGGCTTCCTCAGAAGAGTGTTTGTCTTTCTCCATGAAGTCACTGAGACTGTCTCCACAGGACTGTGCTCCTCCAATGATTTCAAAGATGCTGACCGTGCCCTACTATGGGCCAGTGCTATGCTTGACCAATAAGACTGTCCTCAACTTGCATTGGTTCAACTTAGAGTATTTCAACAGTATGGTGGTGCAAAGGGTCTATGCCTTCGTTGAAGTCATACTTCAAACTTTGAATCTGGATATTTTCCCTGGACTAGCACTATGCTGTCCTATCCTCTCTGGTGACACTGGGCAGCAGCCGTGAGCCAGTTTCAGCCCCATGGTCACAGCAGAAATAACCAATGCCCTACAGAGAGTTGTGGCAGGATGTGCAGATGGTCAAGTGGATTCAACGTGTTTCTAAGCCACAGTGGGTTTACTGGGATGTGGCCCCATTGTTAAGTCAAGGAGCATCTGTGCTTGATGACCTCAGTCAGTCAACTTGACTCGTGCGTTTCTGAGTTTGTCTTCTCTCCAGCTCCCAGGAAAAGCTCCTGGGAAGCATTAAATCCCTGTGAATCCACCAGAATGGCACAGATACCAGAATGCAAGTCGATTGGCTTTGTCATTACCTAGAATGAAGCCCACGTGCCTGATTAGTCTGCACCTCTGCACCACCACACCACATGTGCACAGACTTCGAGACTTGCATCCCTTCCTGAGATCCTCAGGATCTGAGGAGTCTGGGGCCCACAAACAGGTGCCTAACCCTGAGCTCATTTAGCAGAGGCTAAAATAATGTGGTAGATAGGAAAATAAAATATTAATGTTCGCTCTACATTCAACAATCTAAGTTAAAATTACAGCAGTGATCTAAGGAACAAAAAATGAATAGAGTATTGATTAGAAGATTTGGGGTTTAATTTTTCATCAAAAAAACTCAAAGGTATTATGCTAAGACTTCTCAACTCCATGTTTAGCTTTTGCACTTGATTATAAAAGGTTTGGGTTTTATTTGCAAACATTTTCAAGGGCTTCATCAGTTTTCTCAATGATCTACCTCTTCAAACGATTCTCTTATGAAGTCCTTCCATGTTGGGGGCCGGTGCTGTGGTGTAGCAAGTAAAGCTGCCACCTGCAGTGCTGGCATCCCATATGGGCACCGGTTCGAGTCCCAGCTGATCCACTTCCGATCCAGCTCACTGCTATGGCCTGGGAAAGCTGTAGAAGATGGCCCAAGTCTTTGGGCCCCTGCACTTGCATGGGAGACCCAGAGGAAGCTCCTGGCTCCTGGCTTCAGATTGGTGCAGGTCTGGCCATTGCAACCAACTGGGGAGTGAACAGCAGATGGAAGACCTCTCTCTCCCTTTGCCCTCCTTCTCTCTCTGTGTAACTCTGACTTCCAAATAAATAAATAAATAAAAATCTTTTTTTAAAAAAAGTCCTTCCATGTTAACATCCTTTTCCCCCATTTTTTCAATTGTTAGCTGTTATAAACCTTGTAGATCCTCGTTTGTCAATGGCTTTGCTAGACTCTAACAGTTCTGCATTGATAAAGCCCTGGATATTTTATGAGACTTGCAACTGTGCTTCAGAATACATTTTTAAAAATATTTATTTATTTGAAATACTTACAGAGAGAGACAGAGTTGGAGAGAGATCTTCCACTGGTTCAGTCCCCAAGGCCAGGGCTGAGCCATACAGAATCCAGCAGCCAGGAGCTTCATTTGGGTCTCCCACATGTGTGGCAGGAGCCCAAACACGTGAACCATCTCCTGCTGCTTTTCCAAGGCCATTAGCAGGGAACTGGGTTGGAAGTGGAGCAGCCGGTACATGAACCAGCACTCATATGGGATGCTGGAGTTGCAGGTGGCAACTTTACCCACTATGCCACAATGCCAGCCCCTCAAAATACATTTATAGAACCTATGATGACAATGTGTTTGATGAGTTATCCCTGATGGGGAGACAGGGTTCGCAGGGTGATGAGCCCGTTCCCAAAATTAAAGAGGGAGGAATGTTGGAATGAGAATTGGTCTTACTTGACATAGTAAATGAGTGAAATGTTCTTGTCTTGTGGCACAGTTTTATTTTGTCTTGTGACACATGTAAAGGACTCCCTGATGGTCCCTTTACATACAGAATCTTGAATATATTCTTCCAGGAGTAGGGAATCTTTTTTTCTGCCAAGGGCCATTTGGATATTTATAACATCATTCATGAGCCATATATAATTATCAACTTAAAAAATTAGCCTGCTAGAGACTTATTGAATGCTGAGTCCTACCTGTAGTTGCCTTGGCAGGGCCAGACCAAATGATTTCACCAAGCCTTATATGGGACTTACAGCAGGACATTCCCCACCCCCATGGGCACTTGTGTATAGTGGATGCCGCCTTTATATGGAGAAACTGGCACTTGGATCAGGACACCCATTCTGGTCCTATAGACAGAAATTGGATCTTCTTGCATTACTTCTAATCAGCTGTCTTTTTTTTTAAGATTCATTTATTTATTTGAAAGTTAGAGTTACAGAGACAGAGAAGGAGGGCAGAGGGAGAGAGAGGTCTTCCATCTGCTGGTTCACTCCCTAGTTGGCCACAACAGCCAGAGCTGCGCTGATCCCACTGATCTGATGCCAGGAGCCAGGAGCTTCCTCCAGATCTCCCATGTGGGTGCAGGGGCCCAAGGACTTGGTCCACCTTCTACTGCTTTCCCAGGCCATAGCAGAGAGCTGGATCAGAAGTGGGGCAGCCAGGACATGAACCAGCGCCCGTATGGGATGCCAGCACTGCAGACGACAGTTTTACCCACTACGCCACAGCGCCAGCCCCTCTGTCTGCCTTTTCCAAATAAAGCAGTCATCTGAGATCTTACTGTGTAATCTCTTTCTGGCAGTTTGTCGCTGAGTTTCTCATTCATGGGGGTGCTGGTTCTCCTGTCTATCACCTTAATGATTCTCCTTCATAGTCCATTGCTTCCTTCTCCGGATTTTGATTCTTCCTCCTGTAACTTCTTCCTGGATGGAGTTGTCATTGCTGAGAATTCCATGTATAACCTGAGTGGTCCCATAGAACAGTCTTCTTTCATACCAGGATCCCTGGCCCACTTAATGCTATCTTCTCAGCTTGGGATTCTTGTACCTGGCACAGAAATTTAGAAGAAGCCAGGAGCTTCTTCTGGGTCTCCCACATGAGTACAGGGGCCCAAGGACTTGAGCCATCTTCTACTGCTTTCCCAGGCCATAGCAGATAGCTGGATCGGAAGTGGAGCAGCCGGGACTCAAACCAGCGTCCATATGGGATGCCGGCACTGCAGGCAGCAGCTTTTATGCCACAGCACTGGCCCAAGAAATCAATTTATATCAACGTTACTTTCATTGGATTAGAAGAAAACAGGTACTGAGATGAAAGTTAGCCCTCCCCATGAGGAATTAAGCACTGACATTGGTCAGGTACAAGTTTACCGGGTGTCATTAACTTTCATAGTCAGATACTTCCATAACTGTTTTCTTGGTTCTTCCAGGGAAGCATTTTCGGACATCTCTTGTTGAGAAGTTCCCTTTCAGGTATTCTCATGCAGTCACTTTCAGAAACCATCTCCAGAAGACTCTTGCTGCCTATGGCTTTTTGTCTCAGGATCCTAGGCCAACTGGCAGCTGCTTTCTAAGTACAATCAGTGACCTATGGGTTGTCCCTGCATCTAAATAGATTAACTACACAAATTCTCCCCCGGAGGTCAGTCTTCTTTCCTTTTCAATTTCCAGATCTCTTCATCCAGCCTCAGTACCTTGGACCATCAAGTGGAGATGAGATTGACAGATGTTGATGCTTATTACAACTGTTGCTAAACACTGGGTAGCTTAGAAAAGGAGAGAAAAACAAACATTGGCATTCCAGGGAACCTCATGGGGACAGCTTCCCCCACCCCGGGGTTTCTCAAAAATAGTAGAGTCAAAAAATCGCCAGCCCTACCCCACTTATCCAGCTGATATTGCAGCTGCATTTACTGGAAGCAACAAAATAAAGCAGACAATCGTGCAGAGAAACAAAAGCCAGTGGTTACCAACAGCTCAGAGACCGGAAGCTCCCAGGGTCCTTTAAGAAGCTTTGATTAATGGTTCCCTGATATTAGGTACAAGGACACCCACAACCCAACGTGTTTTCTGTCTTGACCTATGAAAAATAAATCCATTAACCCTAATTAATCTCCCAGTCTGCAGAGCCGCCAGGAATTCAGCAAGCAAAGGAGCTAACCATTGTCTTTGGTAAGCCGCAGTGGCAGAGAGGGGGACAGATTACTGTCCCCAGTCCCCCGGCGGGGGGAGGGGCTGACATCTTTTAATGAGAAAATGCAGGATTGTTTTTGTTTTTAATTGCTGGAGCTAATTAAAGCCTGGGGCTCCTCTGCAGACCTGGAGCCTTGAGGGTTGGTGTTCCCAGCCACCTCTGCCCCGGCATCACACCAGCTGTGGGTAAATCACCTGCCCTGGCTTCCTGCTATAATTAGTAAGGGTGTCTATTCCGATGAAATGCTTTATCAGAGAAGCTAATTATGAAATCTGTAGCTGGTTTGCTGTGCCTGAGGACGGATTTCCTTGTGTTGTGTGGAAGGAATTCTAAGGGTGGCTCTTGTTTCACCCTTTAGACATGGAAGAGAATTGGCACATCACACAGATGGTCATGTGTCAACACATCCACAGAAAATAGAAATATTTAAGGTGCACACCAGGAAAACCAAGCAAACAAAGCTTCTTTTTAACTGAGATTCGGAGCAGGGATGGGAGAGAGAATAAATGCTCTCATTCTAGGATTTCCCACACAAACCTCAAGTTGAGGAATCAGAATTTTGCCTGACACATGAATCTAGGGTGAAATTGTGTAGTAGAAGGTTTTCGGTGGGAATCACATGCTTTTTCCTGTTCATGTGTGTTTTCCCAGAATTTAGTGCAGCATTCCGAAAAACCAACAAACGACAACAACCAAAACGCAAGTGCTGGGGTAGGATGTAGAAAGATCAGCAACTTGTGACATGTTGTCTATTGCATCACTGATCTCAAAGCCCTTTTTATAAAGAGAATTCCCAAGAACATAATCTCTGTAGAGATGAAAGTAGAGGCAGGGGTAGCAATAAGAGTAGACATGGAGATAGAAATAGAGATCGAGATACAGATCAAGAATTGGAGTTAGAGCTACTGCTAGAGATACTAGGGATTGTTGAGATTTTGTGGTGTGTGTGTACATCATATTGAGCGCTGAGTCTAACTCCAAACAATAATAATGTGTGAGTGTAGTTGGGCCATGGGGGGTGGGGAGAGTAAGTGATTGACATAACCCAGATGGTCCCTAGCATTGACCAGACTTTGGCCAAGAGTAGAGTGGAGACTCCTGGACTTCCTTCTCCTGTACTCCTGTGAGCAGCCAGGCTTCTGGCCCGGGATGGGTGTGCCTCTAGCACAGTGCACCTCTACAACGAGGAATCCATGTGGGCCCTGGGCACAGACTCGAGGCTGCTAGAGCCACTTATTTCCCAATTTCAGGTCCTGGGAAATGGTGGGCTGGGAATGAGGCAGGGTTGTCTAGGAGGACACGAACTATCTAGGAGAACGCCTCATTCCAGGAGGAGAATATGAACAAGGGGGTGGACAGACCAAGCCCTTTGTATCCTAGGATTCAAAGCAAGCTCCCAGGTACCCTCCTCTAAGGCAATCCTAGAAATGATGGTAAGCATTATGTGATATAGGTTCAATCAAAATACACCCTGACTTTCAACAATGACTTATGAACTTTGCTGGACACCAAGGATATGATGGTGGGTAATTTGCAAGATAATGCAATTGTTTCTTAAATAAATGTATCAGAACTTATACACCCAGTTGAATAGAGCTTTTGTTGTTCTGACTGAAGTAGAATTCTCTGGACTCTTGGGGACTTTTGCTTCATAGCCGAGAATACAGATAAGAAGACTGTATAGCTACGTATTTGTATATATGTCCATGTGAAACTACACTCCTACAAGCAGATAGAAGGTTCGGAGATTGCAAGGGTCTACATCTTCTTGTCACAGATGAAAGGACCCAAGTTCAAGAATGCTGAGTCTCAGATCAAGAGGGGTCAACTGGAGAGATGACCCAGCCCAAGCATGCAACCAGCCCATTGGCAACAGAATAGATTGGTTTGCTTGAGTTTCTTGGCTGGGTGTATACTGTGGCCTCCCTCTAACATTGTGCGTACAACCTGGTATTCAGGGAAACAACTCCACAAACTGTTTTGTGATTTTGATTGTGTTCAAATCAACCCGGTATAAATCCAAATGTCATCCATGCTGTGGGTTCCAACTTTCTGAGTCTGGGTATTCCATGCCTAAGAAGGGTCCTGTGCCAGGAGGTTTATATCCTCACTGGCTCAAGCTCCAACCTCTCACAAACACCCTTGCAAATGAGTCTGATTTCTTTTTTTTCTTTTTTTTTTTTTTTTACAGGCAGAGTGGACAGTGAGAGAGAGAGACAGAGAGAAAGGTCTTCCTTTTGCCGTTGGTTCACCCTCCAATGGCCGCCGCGGCCGGCGCGCTGCGGCCGGCGCACCGCGCTCGTCCGATGGCAGGAGCCAGGAGCCAGGTGCTTTTCCTGGTCTCCCCATGGGGTGCAGGGCCCAAGCACCTGGGCCATCCTCCACTGCACTCCCGGGCCACAGCAGAGGGCTGGCCTGGAAGAGGGGCAACCGGGACAGAATCCGGCGCCCCGACCGGGACTAGAACCCGGTGTGCCGGCGCCGCAAGGCGGAGGATTAGCCTGTTGAGCCACAGCGCCGGCCTCAGTCTGATTTCTTTTAAAAAATCTTTTTTAAACACTTTCTTTTAAAAAATGAAAATAATAGACTTCGGTACATCTTTGCAAATTCGGAAAAAGCATGAATAAATAAATCTAGCTTTGCTGGTGACCTCAGTATGGAAAATGACCCATGTAAGCACCGTCATTGAAAAGTGAATAAAACTAGGAGAAATTGCGGCCAGATTTAGTGCACAATGAGTCTGATTTAAGGAAGTACATTTTTTTGATTGATGCCTCCCCACTGGAAAGTAGGCCTCCCAAAGTGGCAAAGAACCTGTCAAAACTTCCCTGGCACATCCTAACCCAGAGCGGGAAGATGGAAGGGAAAGCAAGGAGCCTCAGAACACAAGGTAGAAACCATTGCCCGCACCCTACCCCAGCCCAATCCACTATGGAAGTGTCCATTCACTTGAGCCCAGACAGATAACCTCTACACATTGGAGAATTTTCTAGCTGTAGTCACCTAAACGTCATCTCTCCACATTGACTCACACTCCTAAGCTACTGAATTCCTAACATAAATGCACAACAAAGCATACGTTTTCTGCTTTCTTGTCATCTGGAACTACAGAAGTTGGGTAGGGACCCTCTACCACCACCACTACCAATGCTTGACAGAACATAGTATCATTCTTCATATTTAAATAAGTGCTTAAAACTCCCTCTAAGACAATGAACCTCAAAAAGAACGATCTCAGGACTTAGAAAAAACACTGCTTTTCAAAGAAGGGCACTCTGCCGGAAAATTAGAGAAATTCCCTCTCTGTTACGTCAATTTGCTACAAGAAATTACAAAAGGTTATGGGAAATTGCATATCGGTCTCTAATTTTCAACTGGGTCATCACATTTATCAGTCTTCATTAAGCATTTCTGCTTTTTTATGATTTATTTGTTTATTTGAAAGGCAATTATGTAGAGAGACAGAGACATAGAGAGACAGAGAGTTCTTCCAACTGCTGTTTCACTCTTCAAATGGCCACAACATCTGGGGCTGGGTGGGTTGGCAGGGCCCCAAGTACTTGGGCCACCTTTTACTGTTTTCCCAAGCCCATTAGTAAAGAACTGGATCAGGAGTGGAGCAGCCAGAACTTGAACTGGCACTCATATGCAATGCTGGCATCACACTGAGGCTGAACCTGCTACACCCAAAGCTGGCCCCTCATTAAGCATTGCAGAGGAGAAAATCACCCATGAGTAAGAGATGGTCGTCGAAAGACATCATTTCTGGAACCCAATACAGACACTGCTAGACTTATAAAAGGATTATATCCCAATCAATCCATCGTAAGTTGAAAGCTTTGTAAGTTAACACTGCATTTAATATCCTGATAAACCCATCATAAAGTCAAAAAATAATAAGTTGAACCATCCTAAGCTCCTCGATTTATGACAGAGCTATGCCCAGATAAATCCATGGTAAATTAAGCCAAAAGTTGAACCATCTTAAGCCAGAGCCCATTTATATATGCTATGTTTTTCCTCCACATATATACCTATAATAAAGTTTAATTTACAGATTAGGCACAGGAAGACACTAATAACAATTAACAACACAATAGAACAGTTCTAACAATGTACCATAACAAATGTTAAATGACTATCATCTCTTTCCCTTGAAAGAATTAGCATAACTGTTAATATGTTTGTAAAGCAGATGACCACGGGTAATTGAAACCACAGACAGCAAAATCAGAGAAAAGAGGGAACTACTCCACATGACATAGGTCAGACACACCTCCATTTCCTTGTTCTTCAGCCGAGAGAGTCAAGAAACACTAACCCCCAGCACCCAAATCTTGGTTTTTAATCTCATTCACCAATAAAAGAAACAAGGGCTCCTGGAGGAAGCAGCTGATTCTGCGAGTGGGCACAAAACATCCATGATGAATCTGGAGCATCTGATGGCAGAGAATAAGGAGGAAAAAAATAAATGGGGGTGGGGGGCGCCCCGGCTCACTAGGCTAATCCTCTGCCTTGCGGCGCCAGCACCCCGTTTTCTAGACCCAGTCAGGGCACCGGATTCTGTCCCGGTTGCCCCTCTTCCAGGCCAGCTCTCTGCTGTGGCCCGAGAGTGCAGTGGAGGATGGCCCAAGTGCTTGGGCCCTGCACCCCATGGGAGACCAGGAAAAAGCACCTGGCTCCTGCCTTCGGATCAGCACAGTGCACCAGCGGCAGCTCGCTGGCCACGGCGGCCATTGGAGGGTGAACCAACGGCAAAGGAAGACCTTTCTCTCTGTCTCTCTCTCTCACTATCCACTCTGCCTGTCAAAATAATAATAATAATAATAATAATTTTTTTAAAAGACAAAAATAAATGAGGGGTCGGTGCTGTGGCGCAGCGGGTTAAAGCCCTGGCCTGAAGAGCCAGCATCCCATATGTGCACTGGTTTGAGTCCCAGCTGCTCCTCTTCTGATCCAGCTCTCTGCTATGGCCTGGGATAGCAGTGGAAGATGGCCCAAGTCCTTGATCCCCTGCACCCACGTGGGAGACCCAGAAGAAGCTCCTGGCTCCTGGCTTCAGATTGGCGCAGCTCTGGCCATTGCAGCAGTCTAGGGAATGAACCAGCAAATGGAAGACCTCTCTCTCTGCCATGACCTCTCTCTGTAACTCTGTCTTTCAAAAAATAAATCTTTAAAAAAAAATGAAAACACAACAGTGGGAGTTGTATCAGAGGGGAAGCGGAAAGTTCCCGGTAATCAAAGCTGGGGAAATATGAGTAACAAAATAAATAGTAGATCACAAATCAAAGTATAAGAATGAACACTCATCAATGCTCATCAGAAAAACTAAATGATTTGGGAACAATATGGTCTTGTGTACATAACGACTTCCAGGTAATTTTGAGGAGTTCTCCACCCTAAGGTGGTAAATCCCCCTTTGCTGAACTATGAACCGTGTACAGTGACTGCTCTCCAAAGAGTACAGTATGGAAAAGGAGAAAAAGGAGTTAATTTACAGTGGAGAAATCCGACAGCTGCTACCTTATCCAGTGATCAAAGCCAATGTCAAGGGGCTGGCGCAGTAGCACAGTAGGTTAATCTTCCACCTGCAGTGTCAGCATCCCATATGGAGCTCCAGTTCGAGAACCAGCTGCTCCTCTCAGATCCAGCTCTCTACTATGGCCTGGAAAAGCGTAGAAGATGGCCCAGGTGCTTGGGTCCCTGCACCCATATGGGAGATCCAAAAGAAGCTCCTGTCTCTTGGCTTTGGATCAGCCCAACTCTGGCTGTTGTGGTCATTTGGGGAATGAACCAGCAGATGGAAGACCTTTCTCTCTGTCTCTCCCTCTCTCCGTCTGCCTCTCGCATACATTGAAAATAAAAATCAATGTCAACAGTGGTCTGACATGATGACAATGGCACTCTCCCTCTGCGTTCTTCCTACCTTAATTGCATAACCCCAGTTTGGTAATGACAGAAGTCCAGTTGGAGACCACTCTACAAAATACCAGGACCGCACTCCTCAAGGCAATGAAAACCATCAAAACAAGGAAAGCAGGAGAAACTGTCACAGCCAAGATGAGCCCAAGGAGTCAGCCCGGCTAAGGGCAGTGGGGCGCCCTGGATGAGCTCCAGCAGCAGAAGACGGACACTGGCCAAAAACTAAGGAAATTCAAACACGCGATCGATTTCAGTTGATACTAATGCCCCAGGATTGGTTCATTAATTGTAACAAATATATGCTATTGATGCATGAGGTTAATAATAGAGTGAACACACTGTAAATGTTAGTTAATAATAATGCACCAGTCTTGGTTCATTAATTTGTAACGAATATACTATAATAACGTGAGACATTAATAAGAGAGCAAACTGCGAACAGGGCATACGGGGACCTAGCAAAATCATCACATTTTTAAAGGAAACTTAAAGCTGTTGGAAAATTTCATTTTAAGCTCTTAATTTCATTTTTAATTGAATAAAATAGAAATTAATAAATTGTAAGATTTAAAATATTAATTTAATAAATGTTTTTAATTTTAATTTAAGGAAATTGAAAACACTTTAAGTATTTCAAGAAGAACATATTCTGCAAGGTTCAAAAAATACCTGCACATAGAATAGCAGAATGGGGGGCCAGCACTGTGGCGTAGTGGGCTAAGCTTCTGCCAGCCACACAGGCATCCCATATGGCTGCTGGTTTGAGTCCCGGCTGCTTCTCTTCTGATCCAGCTCTCTGCTATGGCCTGGGAAAGCAGTGGAGGATGGTCCAAGTCCTTGGGCCCCTGCACCCATGTGGGAGATCCAGAAGAAGCTCCTGGCTCCTGGCTTCAGATCAGCACAGCTCCAGCCACTGTGGACACTTAGGGAGTGAACCAGCAAATGGAAGACCTTTCTCTCTGTCTCTCCCTCTGTCTGTAACTCTGTCTCTCAAATAGATAAATAAAATCTTTTAAAATAAAATAGAATAACAGAACGAGAATAACTCCAATGTGATGTCTGCCTTTTTACAATCATTGTGTGGTCACTATTTCCACATGTAAGAAAATGCTATGCAAAAGGGAGAATGAGATACTGGCATTGGGGCACAGCAAGTTAAGCTGCCCTCGTGACACTAGTCTCCCATGTTGGAGCGCTGGTTCAAGACTTGGTTGCTCTGCTTCTGATCCAGCTCCCTGCTAATGTGACTGGGAGAAGAAGCAGAAGATGGCCCAAGTCCTTGGGCCCCTGCACCCAATGGGAGACCTGGAAGAAGCTCCTGTCTCCTGGCTTCAGATCAGCTCAGCTCTGGTCATTCTAGCCATTTGGGGAGAGACTCTCTCTCTCTTTCTCTCTTTCTCTCTTTCTCTCTTTCTCTCTCCCTCCCCCCTCCCTTTCTCACTCCCTCCCTCCTCCTTCTCCTCTTCTCTCTGCAACCCTGTCTTTCAGATTTTTTAAACTCTTAAAATAAAACAAAAAATAATCTGTATGACTATCACCATACCTGTTAAAATAATGAAATTTAAACAAAATCTTTGCACACACACGTGCACACACACATTCTAGGCCGAGTTGGCTTCACTGATGAAGTCTACTCAAAGCTTAAGGAAGAAATGAGACCATCTCTTTCAGAAAAGAGAGAGAAGTGACTACATCACAAATAATTTTACAAGGATAGTTTTACCTTGATACCAAGACCTAACAAAAGCATTGCTAAGTAAAATTAGATAGCAGTACCCTAATAGATACAGATTCCCCAACAGAATACAATTTGAATATAGTAATGTACAAGCAATCTAATAGATCACTACCAAGTAGGATTTTTATCCCAGAAATTGCAAGTCAGTTTAACATTCAAACATCCATACACTGAAAGCAACGCAGATTACTGTCAGTGAGTGGATGAATAAACAAACTTGATGCACTTATATAGCAGAAAATTACTCAGCAAAAGAAACAAAGAACAATTTGATGTAGGCGGATCTTGAGAAAATTATGATGAGTGAGAAAGATCTCAAAAAGGTGCATATTTTAAATCCTATTTATAAAATGTTCAAGTGGCAAAATTATAAGGATGGAGTACTGACTGTGGGTTAGTAGGTATTAGGTTGGACGAGTGCATAACTAGTAGGTGGTAGCACAAGAAAGTTTCCTTGAGATGACAGGACAGTGTGCATGCCATATGTAGTGATGTTTACAACAAATCTATGTAAGTGATAAAGTGTCATAGACCTCCATCACCTCCCACACATACAAAGAGATAATATAAAAATGAGGGAAATACAAAGAAGGCATGCAATTGAATTAGTGTTTTTTCTGCTGGTTTGGACAATACATTGTGGATGTAACATTGAGCAAAGTTGGATAAAGGTGACTGTGAATTCTTCTATGTATCCCCTCCTTAAGCTATTCCAAAATGTTAAAATACTGAAAAAAGGAGAATGCACAGGGTTAAAATTGAAATGAGTTATAGCAAAATACAGCTAGAAAATATTAATATCAAGTTTGTGATGAAACTTCTCAAAATAAAGATTTTTTAAAATCTTCAATAAGATTTTTTTTTAAACTTTTATTTAGGATATAAATTTCCAAGGTACAACTTATGGATTACAATGGCTTTCCCCCCATATTTTCCCCTCTCCCCCCGCAACCCTCCCCCCTTGCCCGCTCCCTCCACCCTTTCGTTCACATCCAGATTCATTTTCAATTCTCTTTGTATACATGAGATCAATTTAGCATGTGTTAAGTAAAGAATTCGTCCCTTTGCCCTCATATAGTAACACAAAGTGAAATATACTCTTTGAGTTCTCGTTTTAGCATTGAGTCACATTGTACAGCACATTAAGGACAGAGATCCTACATGAAATATATATATATATTTGAAACTGATTAATTTTTTTGATGCAGTTTCCAATGTAACACTGAGTTTTTCTTTTTTTTTCATTTTTGATTATAAGATTTTTTTAAAATATACTTTATGTATTCATTTAAAAAGTATAGTTTATGTATTCATTAATATAATTAATTAATATAATCATTATAAAAGCAGATTAATTGAAACTATTCAAACTTCATTATGATTTTTTTAAAAAAATAAATCTTCCCAGTAAACTACAAATAGAAAACTCTCAAAGCCATGAATAAACATCTATGAAAGATCTGTAGCTAACATATTTTATTGTGGAGACTGGAGAGTATCTCCAAAGACTGCCCGTAAGGCGAGATTACACTTTCCTCACTACATCAAGGCCATAAGTACACTTCTGATACGCAATATACTGCAGTCATAAGCTGGTACAAGAAGGCTAGAAAAGGGAAAACAAAGTGATCAGAGTGGAAGAAGTAATAATGTCTATTTTGCAAAAGACATGATTGTGTATGGAATCCTGAGGAAACAAAAATCCTACCAGAACTAGTTAAGCTTAAGAATGCAAGACCATTGTACAAAAAAAAATCTGTTGTAGTTCTATGTACTAACAATACACTAGAAGAAATTGAAATGTAGAAAAAAATTTGTTCATGAACACATCATAAAAACAAAAATACTTAGCAATAAACTGAAAGTAATTCCACAAGGTTGGCCTTAAAAAGAAATTTTAAAATATTGCTGAGATAGATGTAACATGATCTAAATAAATGGAGAGATATACCATGTTCATGAATCAGAAAATTCATGATTGTTAAGATGTTAATTTTCCCCAAGCTGTAGTGCACATGCAACATAGTCCTGAATGTCACAGGGGTTCTAAAGAAATTAATTCACTGGTTGTAAAATGTGTGTGAAGACAAAGGATAGCCAAAATCATTTTACACTGAGAACAAAGTTCAAAGGCAAAAATCAAGAAGGATATAAAATACTTGAATCTGGTTGTCAATCAACTTGATGCCCTTGCCTTCTAATGAACACTCCACTATCACAGCAGAAAGCACTTCCTTTGAAAGTATACATAGAAAATGGACAAGACAGACTGAGTTCTAGGTTAACAACAAGTGTCGGCTGGCGCCGCAGCTCACTAGGCTAATCCTCCACCTGCAGCGCCAGCACACTGGGTTCTAGTCCCAGTTGGGGCCCCTCTTCCAGGCCAGCTCTCTGCTGTGGCCAGGGAGTGCAGTGGAGGATGGCCCAAGGTCTTGGGCCCTGCACCTGCATGGGAGACCAGGAGAAGCACCTGGCTCCCGGCTTCGGATCACTGCGGCACACTGGTTGCGGCGGCCATTGGAGGGTGAACCAATGGCAAAGGAAGACCTTTCTCTCTGGCTCTCTCTCACTGTCTGCTCTGCCTGTCAAAAAAAAAAAAAAAAAAAAACCACAAGTGTCAACCAATTTGCAAGGATTCAAGTCATGAAGATCAATCACAGGAAGATAACTAGAAAGTTCTCAAACATCTGAAAACAAATAAACACTTGTCAACAAGTCATGATTCACACAAGATATCAAAAAGAAATTTAAATATATTAAAGATTTTATGAAACTAAGGTGGTAATCCCTATCGTACAGGTGAGGAAACCAGTTCTGAGAATGTAAGTGTTCTTTTAAAGCCACACAACTGGAGTTTGCCACTGTTGAAATTCGTACCCAAGCCGTGGTATATGTGAGGTGGAAGAAATTTTGTTTTCAATACAACTAGTGTATTATTTATCAAAAATTAAATATATAAGAATTTTAAATGTTAAAAATACATGAATTTAAAAATAGGCAAGTTCAAATTTCCATATGTGTGTGATAGGTGTTAGTCTAGCAGTTAAGATGCCTGCATCCCACGTAGGCATACCTGGGCTTGGCTTCCAGTTTGGACTCTTAACTCCAGATTCCTGCCAGTGCTGACCCTGGGATGCAGCATTGATGGCTCAGCCTGTGGGTTCCTGCCAGTCACAAGAGAGACCAGGATTGCAATCATGGCTCCGAGCTTCAGCTTTGGCTACTGTAGGCATTTGGAGAGTAAACCAGAGGATGGAATCTCTCCCTCCCTCTCCTCTCTCTCTCTTCCTCCCTCTCCCTCTCCCTCTCCCTCTCTCTCTCTTCCTCCCTCTCCCTCTCCCTCTCCCTCTCCCTCTCCCTCTCCCTCTCCCTCTCCTCTCTCTCTCTTCCTCCCTCTCCCTCTCTCTCTCCCTCTCCCTCTCCCTCTCTCCCTCTCCCTCTCCCTCTCTCCCTCTCCCTCTCCCTCTCCCTCTCCCTCTCCTTCTCCCTCTCCCTCTCCCTCTCCCTCTCCCTCTCCTTCTCCCTCTCCCTCTCCCTCTCTCCCTCTCCCTCTCCCTCTCCCTCTCCCTCTCCCTCTCCCTCTCCCTCTCCCTCTCTCTTTGTAGTTCCTTCTGTCAAATAAATAAATAAATCTTTAAAAAATAAGTCATGGATTTCAAAAGAGAAAAGGACAGAAAAGCCAGAAGAAAGAAGAAACCCCACTAGTAAAGAAAGAAATGCAACTTTTAAGCCAGATTTCCTCTTGCTGATTTTCATGGGACAAAGCTACGTTTGTTGGAGTAATTCCTTTTGCATTCTTATTTGTGTTCAAATAATTCTTTGCTAGAGGAAGGAAGAAGGTCTTTCTGTATGTACTGTGAAACTGAATAGTATCATTTCCCTGGTGTTAAAACTGGCATGTGTTTTGAAAGTCTCAAAAATATGTGTATTCTTCATTTTGGTAATAATAACGTTACGGATTTATCATGAATAATGAAATTTGTATACCAACAGAGATGTTCTTAGTGTAAATAGAAAAAGTAGGAAGGAAGCTACATATTGAAAAGTTAGTTAAACATAGTTGAATACATGTAGGCATTAAAAATTATATTTTAAAAGATGTTTACAGAGGGACTGACATTGTGGCGTGCTGGGTAAAGCTGTCGCCTGCAGTGCCAGCAACCCATATGGGCACCAGTTCAAGTCCAGGCCGTTCCACTTCTGATCTAGCTCTCTGCTATTGCCTGGGAAAGCAGTGAAAGATGGCTCAAGTCCTTGGGCCCCAGTATCCACGCGGGAGACCCAGAAGAAGCTCTTGGCTCCTGGCTTCAGATCAGCGCAGCTCTGGCCATTGCGGCCAATTGGAGAGTGAACCAGCGGATGGAAGACCTCTCTCTCTCTCTCTCTCTCTCTCTCTCTCTCTCTGTCTCTCTGCCTCTCTTTCTCTCTCTATGTAACCCTGACTTTCAAATACATAAATAAAATAAATATATTTGAAAAACAAAAATGTTTACAGGAGCTGGCAATGTGGTAAAGCAGAGTACGCCACCTTTTGCCACGCCGGCATCCCCTATGGGTGCCTGTTCCAGTCCCGGCTGACCACTTCCAATCCAGCTCCCTGCCGAAGCACCTGAGAAATCAGCTGATAATGGCCCAAGTCCTTGGATCCTTGACACCCATGTGCAACCTGGATGGAGTTCCAGGTTCTTACAGGCCTAGTCCAGCCATGCTGGTGTGGTCATTTGGGGGAATGAACCAGCAGATGAATGATTCTCTCTCTTTCTCTCTCCCTCCCCTCTCTTTATTTCTGCCTGTGTCACTTTACTTTCAAATAAATAAATCTTTTTTAAAAAAAACTAGAACTTCGACTTCAAAAAAATAAAAGATTTTTATGAACTGTTAAGGAATGGTGAAATGCTAATATGGTGGGACATAGCTACTCAGCGTACACAGAGCACAACACAATTGTTTATTAGTAAAACATTAAGGAAGCCCACTTGCACAGGGAAAGACAGGCAGAATTCTACACTATGTTAACTGTTTATCTCTGCACTGTAATATTGCATAGCAATATTATTTTCCAAGTTTCCTGCCATAACCCTTTATTGTAGTCAGAAAAGAAGAAGATAAATTCTTGCTTCAAACGTCTCCGCAGCCACACCCTCCTCCTGGGGTGGCCTGGGACTCTGCTCCTTATCACATCAGCTGAGAATGCAGAAACATGTATGAATCAGTTATTTTTGCCACTCCTGGCTGCATCCTGATGGAACCTGACCTTAAACTCCCAATGATCTCGGAGGAGTAAGCTATCGCCAGCATCCCCTGCCACAGAGCCAACAGCTTTGCAGGAGAATTTTGGAGAAAATGAAAAAGGAGATAATTAAAGACCTGTTCAGGCCTGGGCCTTCCTTTGAGAGGACGGGTGAGGAAGGCTGGGTGCTGCGGTCACCCTGTGGATGCCTTGGCACAGGGGTGCTGGGGGCAACTCCGATGCTACAGTGGGGAGCAAAATGTGGCTGTCTCCAGCAGGAGTTTCCAGTACAGCCCCGTGTCAGTCCAGGAAGGAAACGTACCTGGGTTTGAAAAATGCAAGTCTTTCTAGATGACATGAAAACAGAAGGGACAGATGGGTGGTATAACTGGATCTCAGAGGGCAGAGTGTGACCACAAGGTCTTCATCGATTTGCTCAGTGCGTTGCGTGGCAAGCCTTCCGGCAACCAATCCAGATGAGAAATGGAATCTATTAGTGGACTTGTTAAATCCCCCTGATCTCTGCGGATGACAGCCCAGTGTCTGCCTTTCTCTGCAAATGTTAAATCATTTTCACATGGAGGGGAGGGGGAGCAGGGCAGAGAGGGAGAGAATACACATGGTATTAGGGGGGAAAAAATCCGAACAGTGATTGCTTTATTTTGCAGATGACATTGAGAACACCAGAAGTTCTAGTTAGAAACACATGGAGATTTATTTTTATGAGTTTTCAGCCTCACGAATTATTTATAGGACAACTCCTGAGACAAAGTCATAATTCACTATGGGCCACAGGACCGTGTCTACGTTTCGGAGCCTTGAGAATAAAGTATTCATTTTTTATTATGTCTATGGACATGAATGCTTTAAAAGTTAGTGATCAGCAGGGACTCCGACATGTTAATTCACAGGCTTGCCAAACCCCAAATGAATACCCCTTTACCTGTGTGCCTAGAGCTTCCGGGATTCACCCATCACACTTGGTGGCGTTGCTCCTCGCTTGCACGACACAGCACGTCTAGCAGAAAACAGATTTTGTATTGGATGGAAAAGAAGAATGTGGTCCTCCCAGTAATTAAGTTAGTGCCACTGATCCTTGCAACAAGCCAGAGTGATGAAGCATAGCCAATCCGTAAATTAGGCTTACAGGCAATCAGCAAATCCACAGTTAGTTAGTCATGCTGAGACAGGCTTTGACTATGATGGAGACACCTTACTACCAGACTCAGACAAAGGCATTTATCACTTGTTAGGGCTTTGGTCTCCAACTCCCGCTATCTCCAGACAGATATGCCTATCAGAAACTTCTAGACCCTTGTCTCCCAAGTATGGTTGCGATGCTTGACTATTTCACTTACCCAGCGGTCTTCAGATCACCCAGATTTTTCCAGGCTGAAAAAGAATATATACTATTTTGGCCACAGACACTTCACAAATACAATTGTCAGATTATGATCTCCTCTGGAAACTTTCATGTTGCTGATAACCATTGTTAGTGTAAAGTTTACGCCCTGGCCACATGGCATGGGCCAGCTCCCCCTGCTCATGTTCCAGCTGCGTCACTTTGCTTATATGTTAGCACTGACCTTTGATAGATGCAATTTTCTGGCTCTTGTTGTTGGGTTGTATTCTATTCTCAACTCACAAGAATGAATCAGTCACTGAAAAAATCAGTCATCAATCATGAAAACCATGAAAGTAGCACTGCCCACAAAAAGTACCAGTAGTCTACTTTTTTAAAAAAAGATTTACTTATTTATTTACTTGAAAGTTAGAGTTATGCAGAGAAGGGAGAGGCAGAGAGAGAGAGAGGTCCTCCATTAGATGGTTCACTCCCCAGATGGCCACAACAGTTGGAGCTGCACCTATCCGAAGCCAGGAGCCAGGAGCTTCTTCTGTGTCTCTCATGTGGGTGCAGGGGCCTAAGGACTTGGGCCATCTTCCACTGCTTTCCCAGGCCACAGCAGAGAGCTGGATTGGATGTGGAGCAGCTGGGACTTGAACCAGCGCCCATATGGGGTGCCTGTACTGCAGGTGGCGGCTTTACCCACTACGCCACAGCTCCAGTCCCTTAGCAGCCTACATTTTGAGTTTCCTTCAGCCACACAGAGGAATGCTTTCTACCATCAAGTCTGGGTTTCAAATTTCTTTTCAGATAAGAGAAGTCTTGCTGTATTTCCCCTCACTGTGAAAGCCCTTCAAAAAGTGCACGGAAAATGGAATTTAAATTGGACATCCATACTTGATTTTTTTTTTCATCACACACGGTTTCCATGGACTCTTTCAAGATCCCTCACATGCGTGGATTCAACATGTTTGCAGCCAAATAGACTTATCTTTGAATTCTATTTTAGTGTCTTTGTGGGGGCAGCTATGTTATTGCTAGATTCCAAATATGCCTACCCAGAGATCAAAAAGTGATCTCTTAGCCCGCAGGCCTGTGGATTTCAGGTTTGTGGCATCTGTGCCTGCATTTGAAGGCTTTTCCCTAAGAGATTTCATTCGATGCAAAGCTGTGCTCTCTCCACAGGAGGGAAGAAAAAAGTATGTGTGAGTGATGAGCAGGTGGTTTTGTAAGCTCAGAGTGAGACATTTGGAAAGGTAATATCTTTGTGTATTTTGAGCTCTTATAACAGAGTACCTGGAGCTGGATAGTTTATGAAGAAGAGAAATTTACTTCTCTCAGCTCTGGAGCTGGGTGTTCAAGATCAAGGCATTGGAAGTTTTTGTTTCCTGAGGAGGGCTACTCTCTGCTTCGGAGACATCACCTGCTACCGGATTCTCTCGAAGGAAAGCGCACTGTGTGTTTGCATGATGGAAGGCAGAAGGGCCAGTGAGCTAAACACTACATGAAGTCCCTCTTCTCAGAGCCTCTGTCTTCTTCATGAGGAAAGCCCTCATGACCCAACGACCTGTTAGAATCCCCAGCTTTACCTTGACCTTTAAGCTTCAACACCAGAACGTTGGGGGAAACACATTCAAACCACAGCAGGAAGGATTCAAATCAGACTTTGCCAAGAGCAGCTCCCTTTGTAGGGTGGCACTGGTAAAGAATGTGAAGATGGAAAACACCACCTTCCACTGTATTTTTGTTTGCTATCCTTGTTACAGTGCATGCATTCAATAGCAAACCTACTGAGCTCCTGTTGTATACTGTGCAGGTGTAAAACAACAATCAGAAAGGCCCCAGTGCTCAGCGAGTTTATGCTCTAGTGGGAAAGAAATGGAGTGAGCACATGAACAAGCATATTCAGTAAATGCACATGGGAAACATCACCATTAGGACCATAAGTGGTCCCTGAAGACCTGCTTTGGAGAGAGTTGATCCAGAGCAACCTCAAGGTTTTAAGTTGATTTTGTTGGATGAGATAGCATCATCCATCATCCCAGGGCAAGAATGATATAAACAGAAGGAAGAGCAAGTGCCAAACCTGGAAGAGAAAATTGTTAGGATATGCTGAGAAGGAGACGGTCATTGTCCAGAAGGTCAGGAGTCCAGAGGCCAGAGACTGAGCTGATCTTTCTGGAACACTAGCAGAGTATGTGTTTTATTTAAAGAACTCATAGTTCCTTTGAAGGAAAACTTTGGGGGCAATAAGAGAGAAGCTGCCAAGTCTCAGCATTGACCTTGGATGAAAGGGGAGGGGATAGAGACCACAAAACAGGAGAGAGCCAAGCCTCCATTCATTTTCTGAACCATAAGGAGATGCAATCAGCTGTCAATCAATCTGGGGCCGCTCCTGGGCAGGGGTTGGCTTGCAACATTGCAACTCAACAGCTCTCTGATATTGGCAAGAAGTGAAGAAACATATCACCTCTGGCCAACAGACCTTGCCTTCTTGCATTCTTTGTATGGCTCTATAAAGTGTAGCAGGTATGATCAGATACATAATGTAGGAAGATACAGGGAAGGAAAAAAAGAAGCACTTCCTCCAGGCCCTCCCATCAGCTCTACAGGGACAGGTGTTTGGCCTAGCAGTTAATACGCCTGCATTCCATATAGCAGTGCCTGGGTTCAAGTCCCAGCTCTAGCTCCTGACTTCAGCTTCCTGCTAATGCAGACCCTGGGAAGGAGCAGGTGGTGGGTCAAGTAGTTGGATCTCTGCCACCCACATGGTAGACATGAATTGAACTGCCCTGGCTTCTAACTTGGATCTGGCTTAGCCTCTATGAGGGTTTGGGGAATGAACCAGCAGATTAGAGCTCTTGCTCTTGCTCTCACTTTCTCTCTCTCTCTCTCTCTCTCTCTCTCTCTCTCTCTCTCTCTCTGCCTTGCAAACAAAACAAATAAAATTTAAAATACAATAAAATAAATGCAACCATACATAAAAAATTTCCAAAATGTAGAAAAGAAGTATTAAGGAAAATCATGCATAGATTAATTAATTTTTGCACCAATAAACACTTATCTTTTAATCTCATTTTCTCTCAATTTTGTCAACACTCATAGGTACCTTTGGAGGAGTGAATTTGACAAGCTTGATTAACCTACCAATCTCTTGCACAGTTTCCATATAAATGATAGCTTCTGATTTTTGCCAAGATGGTTTTCCAAGTGTGAATCAATATTGTCATACAAATGGTTAGCTGGAGTACTTCTGGAACACTCTTCCCAAGACAATTCTGTCCAAAAGAAACAAAAGGTGAGTCAAAAATGCATGCAACTGATGCCATTTATAATTTCCTAGTAGTTACACTAAAAATGGTGAAGAGAAACAAGTGAAAATAATCTTAAAAGTATATTTGATTTGATACAATGTACCTAGAATGCTATCATTTCAACAAGCTCAGCATATAAGAATTGTTCTTAGGAAACATGACATTTTAGTGTTAGGTTCAAATCTAGTGTGTACTTTGCATTCCCAGCAACACTTGCAGGCTTCAACAGCCACATATGGCCAGTGGTAGTCACAGCAGAGAGCGTAACTCTAATCAGATATCAGTATCATTAAACTTAAACCAAAAAGACTATCCAATGCCGCAGAAGGAGGCTCCGGTGAAGAATGATTGTACAAAGACATGCAACAAACTCTTCAAGAGGTCCAAACCCACGTCCTGGCATTTAGAGTGATTATTAGCAAAGCATATAAACAACCAGAGAGCTTCTGTCTCAGCTCAAACGAGACACATTTTCTTGCCATCCATTGGGGCACAGGAACTGGCTACCTTGAATTAAGATAACTCCACGTGCAGATTGCACGGGAGCCTCTCAACTTCGAGAAGCCGATGTAGCCGCAATCTATGTAGCATGGACACAGTAAATCAGAAATACACATGGGTGTGAAAACCATGTGTCCATCATGGTGCTCTGCCTTCAGACACATACTCAACATGTGCAACTTGCAACTTGCACAGAATGAATTTCTCGGTCACTGCTGGCAGACGTCACTAGTTTTCTAATTCAGAAGCAGAAAATGACTTCTCAAGGGCGCCTTTGGGAAAACATGGAAGATTAAAAACAAAAGCAAAATCCCTGGAGCCCAATAATCAGAGCCAGAGACTCAGAAAAAGAAGCAGAACACGTGGTTTAGTCCTCAGGGATGTGTGGACAAGGACAGCCAGGTATTCCTATGGGAGGACAGATGCACCAGAGGGGACCGTGGAAACGGGGCACAGAGCGTGACTAGACGGGAACAAAGCTGGGTCAAAACACAGAGAACGCAGCACGGCTATTGGAACGGCTCTTGTGTGCTAATACAATCAATGGGGCATTAAGCTGGTGCTGAAAAATGGCAGTTGCGTGGGGGAAGTGGTTCACTCAAAAATGTGATCTACTGAAAGTCAGAGGTTAGCGCTTAGGAAGTATCCGCAAGTGAATGCAATAGTGTCATTGGAGACCGGCTTCCTCCGGGCACTGTCATTCCTGAACCCTTCCAGCAAACAACTTTTTTATTTATTTCAAAGGCAGAGAGACAGAGGTAGAGAAGGAAAAGAAGTCTCCCTTCCACTGGTTCACTCCCCAAATGGCTGCAATGGCCAGAGCTGAGCTGATCCAAAGCCAGGGCCCAGGAGCTTCTTCCAGGTCTCCCATGCAGGTGCAGGAGCCCAGGGACTTGGGTCATCTTCTACTGATTTCTCAGGCCATAGCAGAGAGCTGGATTGAAGAGGAGTAGCCAGGACTAGAACCAGCGCCCATATGGGATGCTGGCACCACAGGTGATGGCTTTACCTGCTATGCCACAGCGCCAACCCCGAATTTCTTTAATTTTTTCGAGTTAATTTTTCAAAATTTCTTTAGTCCCTAGCCAGTCCCATTGTACTGCTCCCTCCAGTGAGACAGACAGTTTTATTATTATTGTTTTGCCCTCTAGACAGTTGCTTCTTATAAGAATATTGAATCTTAAAAAGAAAAACATGCTATTTGGAAGAGACAAGGAAGTGAAAAAATTGAAGTTGCAAGAAAACCTTAAGTCTCTCGCTTGGTTGGAGATTGGATGAGAGCAGACAGTCGGTAGAGCAGTTAAGATGCTGGTTGGGATGCCTACAGCCCATAGCAGAGGGCTTGGGTTCGATTCCTGGCTCTAGCTCCTGATTCTAGCTTCCTGCCCATGGGCACCTGGAAGGCATCAAGCAATGGCTTAAGTAGTTGGGTTCCCATCACCCACATCACCTACATGGAGACCTGTATTGAGTTTTCTGTCCCCAGCTTTTTCCTGGCCCAGCCCATGCCACTGTGAGCATTTGAGGAGTGAATCACCTTAATAGGAAAGTTTCTCTCTCTTTCTCTCTCTCTCTCTCTCTCTCTCTCTCTCTCTCTCTCTCTCTCTCTCCCCTCATCCCCCACTCTCCCCAAACAAATATTTCTTAAAAATGTAATGTACAGTGATTGCTCATTCAAGTCCTGGCTGCCCATTTCCAACCCAGCTTCCTGTTAACGTGCCTAGGAAGGCTGCAGAAGGTGGTCCAATCAATTGGGCCCCCTGACACTCACATGGGAGATCAGATGGAGTTCTGTGCTCCTGGCTTTGGCCTGGCCCAACCTCAGCTGTTGTAACCACTTGGGGAGTGACCTAGCATGTGAAAGACCTCTCTCTCTCTCTCCCTTTCAAATAAATAAAATAAATTTTTCTTGAAAAGGTGATGCACTTTGTAGAAAAATCACACCTTGATCAGGAAGTTGAGCAGCTCCACGAGACACCTCCGTGCAGGACTTTTTTTAAAAAAAGATTTATTTATTTAACACTTGTGCATCAGAATTTCTGTCCATTCATTCAACACCTGGCTATTGAGTCTCTTCTCTGAGCCTTGGACTTGGAGGCCCTGGGGATGGGCGGGAGGGGGAAGACGAATGCCTACTTCAACCCTGATTCTCACAGTCTACCCAGAAGTCAGACCCTGACAAATGAGCAGGAATGTAACAATGCTACTGTGACCCAAATCTCCAAAAGAGGAACTTGCATACAAAAGAGTCCTGAATGTGTTCTTTAAGTAGGGATCTCACAAAAGGCTTCTCCAAGGAGATAGCAGTCCAGCTGTGTGACCTGAAAGACGAGTAAAATTAAATAGGTGGGGCCCGCACTGTGGCGTAGCAGGTAAAGCTGCCACCTACAGTGTCGGCACCCCATATGGGCGCTGGTTCGAGTCCCAGTTGCTCCACTTCTGATCCAGCTCCCTGCTATGGCCTGGGAAAGCAGTAGAAGGTGGCCCAAGTCCTTGTGTCCCTGTACCTGCATGGGAGACCCAGAAGAAGCTCCTGGCCCCTGGCTTCGGGTCAGCGCAGCTCCGACTGTTGCAGTCAATTTGGGAGTGAACCAGTGGTTTGAAGACTTTCTCTCTCTCCCTCTCTCTCTCTCTCTCTCTCTAACTCTTTCAAACAAATAAATAAATCTTTTTAAAAATGTTTTGAAAGTTCTGCCAACATCTGTGTTCATTGGAAGGAAAATACCTGACTTACCTATTCTTAGGGATGGAGGAAAAACCTCCATCAGTGTCTCCCCCCAAAATTAATTCGGCCTGATTTGAAAGAGGACTTTGTTTTCATTGTGTTTGTTTCCCATTTCTGGAGGCTTCATTTCCCTCCTTTTTGCTCCCAATAACCAAACATCATAACCATACCACATTTGCTACTTGCATTGTGATGTCTATTTGCTTTCTCGCCATATGCATTCCCATAAAAAGAGCTTTTCCAATTCTTTTACTGTTTTCCCCCTTTGCATTCAAAGTAGTCCTTTGTTCCAGGAATGCTAGATGAATTGATGTTAAAACATTTATCCATACAGCTAATTGCTACATCAAATTAAATATATAGGCAGTGAAAGGCATCTGATAAATTCCAGCAATCACAGATACTGCTGAAATAAACAGAAATATGTAGAACACCTTACGCATGATAAAGACTGTTATAAAAATCAAAATCAAGCATTATATTAAACTGTGAAATAGCAATCAGTCTCATTAATAGAGACATAACACTCTAAGATCCAAATGTATTCAGCGTTGTTTTGGAAATTCCAGCTAATAGAAGAGTAAAAGAAAATGAAACAGTGGTATCAATTTGGAATTAAAGAGAGAAAACTATCTTTCATTTACAAATTATGTAACTTTCTGCCCAGAACACACAAGGGGGCATAATAATTTTTAAAATTATTAGAATTAGGGGCCAACGCTGTGGCTTAGCAGGTTAAAGCCCTGGCCTAAAGCGCCAGCATCCCATATGGGCGCCAGTTTGAGTCCCAGCTGCTTCTCTTTCAATCCAGCTCTCTGCTGTGGCCTGGGAAAGCAGTAGAGGATGGCCCAAGTCCTTGGGCTCCTGCACCTGTGTGGGAGACCTGGAAGAAGCTCCTGGCTCCTGACTTCGCATCGGCGCAGCTCCAGCCATTGCGGCCATCTGGGGAGTGAACCAGCGGATAGAAGACCATTCTCTCTGTCTCTACCTCTCTCTGTAACTCTGTCTTTCAAATAAATAAAACTTAAAAAAAATTATTAGAATTAAAAAGCAAATTTGAATTTCCAAAGCTTTAATAAATACACAAAAATGCAGAACCCTTTGCACTAGTAAAAGTCATTTAGAATTTAAAAGGAGTTTTAAAAATTCTACAAGCAATCACTCACATTAAACACCAGATTGCTGAGGGGCCGGCACTGTGGCACAGTAGGTTCATCCTCTGCCTGCGGCGCCAGCATCCCATATGGACGCTGGTTGGAGTCCCAGCTGTTACTCTTCTGCGTCAGCTCTCTACTATGGCCTGGGAAAGCAGTAGAAGATGGCTCAAATGCTTGGGCCCCTGCACCTGCATGGGAGACCCAGAGGAAGCTCCTGACTCCTGGCTTCGAATCCGCCCAGCTCTGTCCATTGTTGCCATGTGGGAAATGAACCAGTGGATGGAAGACCTTTCTCTCTGTCTCTCCCTCTCTCTGTCTGTCTGTAACTCAACCTTTCAACTAAATAAATGAAATCTTTAAAAAGAAAAAAAGTGTCAAGGAATCACTTAACAAAAATGTTCTATGTGGGGAATACAATGAAATACATCAAATAAGATCTAAATAAATGGATGAGAAAAACTTCACATCACAAAAAAATATTAGTTGTGTTTAATATAACTTCCTATAAAAATCATAAAGGGGTTTTTAAAGAAAATGGACAGTATGGTTTTAAATTTTATAATAAAAAAATCAAAGATTGCTAAGACATTGAAAAAAAAAAAAGAAGAAGAAGAAGGGACAGTCTATATGTGAATTGTGTAGTCAAATATTATGGCGCTGGCCCAAGAATGGACAAGGAAACCAATGGAAGAGTCCAGAAATAGATCCAAGTGTATACAGGAACCTAATCTGTGATAAAGGTGGTATTTAAATTCAGGCATGAAAGAAGGGTTTATTTTATAAGTGAGACTGAAGTAATTGACTATTCATCTAGACCAGCACAACATTAGTCCCTTACTTGAGATCATATACAAAAATAAACTGCAGATGAATTAAAGATCTAAGCAAAAATTAAAACAATAAAGATTTTGGGAGAAATTTTAGAAGAATATTTATATAGCCATTGGATGGGAAAGTCCATACCAAGCAAGAAGCACACCAAAAAGCAGTTAAAAAAAGCAAAGGCAAATTAATGTTGCATTAAAAAATCAAAAATGGCACCGTACATGAAATCCTGGGGCCCGTGATAGATTGGAAAAAAATAATGTTTTCCAATATAGCTGAAAGTGAAAGTGTTACTATGCCCTTTGTACAAAGACAGGCAAACCAATTGTTTCAGAATCAAAGCACTGACAGGCATGTGGACAGACCATAACAGACAGGAAATTAGTTCAAGGCGAAAATATGAAGGACCAATAAACACGAAACGATGCTTGTGTCACTGAGCCGGGAGTTGAACCCAACCACTCCAACATGGGATGTGCGTATACTAAGTGTCTCTTAGCCCTTATGTCAAACACCCAGCCCCCAAAACACTATGCTATGGATTTCAAAAACATTTTACACTCACCTAAACTTATCTTTTAATTCCAGTTTGCCATGACGTTTTGGAAGTGCTTTCACAGGTGTTTCCTAGACTTTCTGGTGTATGTGTGTTTCCGACTGAGGAAGATACTGAAGGAGCCACATCTAACTACTGAATCTGATTATCTCTGGGGGCTGAGTATGACAGGAGAGACCTGTTCGGCTGCAAAGAGAGTACTTTGCTTTTGGAATTATGAGCTACAATTCAAAATCTAGAACAAAATAATTTCATGACCTGCTCTGGGATAAAAAATGATTGCATCTAAGGTTTAAATGGCCCTCATTCCACATTGGAGTCCCATTTATTAAAAGAATAAATCTTCTAATTCCATATATGAAACCTATTGGGAGAAGAATAACCTGATTATGGTATCTTCTTATCAAGGATAAGGGGCAATGAGTGTTCGCAACCAAAGTAATAATGCAATTTTGAATGAAAGGGATAGCTCTCCGTGGGCAAATATTTCAGAAGAGTTACAAAAGATGTTAACAGGACACATGTTTAATGCATTCAAATAAAGTTGCATTAATTCACTCATTCATTCAACCTGTACCTGACTTGATCTATTTCTCCTTTTTAGCATGCCCAAACCACTGCATCTCTTTACAGTTTGTATTTAATGGCTAGAGGTTGCTCTTATAAACCAGAAAGTTTAGTATCCCGTGTAGGTTTCTATCCAACTTAACTGTTCAAGATTCCAAGGGGAACTTATTCAGTTCAAACATCAAATAAGTCTGAATCTTCCAAAGGCTAAGAGAAAGAAAAAAAAGCAGGTAGACTTTTCCATCCACTTCTTTGTGGTTCATCCTGACCGACACAGTTGATGAGAACTTAGCTCTTAGGTACAAACTCCTGGTTTGCCTTGCTGTTAAGACTGCAATTGAACAAATGCTTGTCCAGTGCTGTGGCGATACCTTTGCTCTCTTGAAATCTAGACTAGCCCAAGTGACTTACACAATGGACTTCAGTCCTGTCATTTTTAGTTCCACTCAAGTTCAAGTGCTTGAGCATTGTTGTCTGAAGCAGAACACTCCTGCCTGGGTGACTGAGCACAGTGAGGCTCCTAACCTCAGCCACAGGCTCTACAGGCACTCTCAGTAACCCTTGTACAAATATCAGTGTTGGACCCAGGTCATCAGGCCACCTATCTCCTCCATGGTGGGTTTCTCTTTGAGATGGCTGGGGTCCTTCTGTGGCTAGGCAACTCACATAGTGTCATTTGGGGCCACTTCACTCTCTTGAAATAAGTTGAAATACAGGGTTAAGAGTTTTATTTATTTTATTTTTTTAATGATCTGGTATTATATTTGAAAACTTTCATTTGAACAAGAGCCAGACTTCAAGGCACATTTTGAATAAATAAATAATCCATGTTGGCATATTCAGTGAAATTCAAACTGATATTTTAATTTGGGATTGAGATGATTCAATTTGTTTGACCTTTTCTCTCCTTTCATTGTGTAATTGTAATAATTGATGTCTCCTAACAAATTCTTTGCTGAGTACTTTTTCCTTTATTAACTCATTTATTTCCCATACAAACCTTATTAAGTTGGCAACATTACTACACTTTCATTGTACAGATGAGATAACATATTAGGTATGCTGGAGAATATTCCATGATTTTCTGAGAAGATACAATAAGCACCTGTTAGATGAAATGTTCTGTAAATGCCCATTTGGTCTATATTGTATACTAACTATAATATTTCAGTGTTGATTTTTTATGTGGGTGGCATATCCATTGTTGAAAGTAGGGTGTTGAAGTCCCCAAGTATTCTTATTTTTTTTATTTTATTTAATGAACAAATTTCCAAAGTACAGCTTATGGATTACAATAGATTCCCCCCTCATAACTTCCCTCCCACCCGCAACCCTCCCCTCTCCCACTCCCTCTCCCCTTCCATTCACATCAAGATTAATTTTCAATTATCTTTATATACAGAAGATCAATTTAGCATATATTAAGTAAAGATTTCAACAGTTTGCATCCACACAGATACACAAAGTGTAAAATACTATTTGAGTACTAGATATAGCATTAATTCACAATGTACAACACATTAAGGACAGAGATCATACATGAGGAGTAAGAGCACAGTGACTCCTGTTGTTGATTTAACAGAGATCACTTTTCAGTTAAATTTAAACACCTAGAATAATTGTATATTAATTACAGAGTTGAACCAATAGTTTGAAGTAGAACATAAAAAATACTAAAAGAGTAAAGTATTAAGTTCTTTTTTTGTTTGTTTGTTATATAGTTTTTTTTTTTATTTAATAAATGTGAATTTACAAAGTGCAACTTTTGTATAGTTGTGGCTTCCCCCCCAACCTCCCTCCCTCCCGCGGCCCTCCCCTCTCCCACTCCCTCTCCCATCCTGCCCTTCATCGAGTTTCATTTTCAATTACCTTCATATACTGAAGATCAACTTAGTATATACTAAGCAAGGATTTCAACAGACCGCACTCACACAACAGCACAAGGTATAGGGTACTGTTCGACTAGCAGTGTTGTTTTTAAGTTTCATAGTAAAACACATTAAGGACAGAGATCCTACATGGGGAGCATGTACCCAGTGACTCCCATTGTTGATTTAACAATTGGCACTCTTATTTATGACGTCAGCAATCACCCGAGACTCTTGCTATGAGCTGTCTAGGCTATGTAAGCCCCTTGAGTTTAGTCAAGGCTGTATCACAATGGAGGTTCCTTCCTCCCTTCAGAGAAAGGCGCCTCTCTCCTTGGTGGCCTGTTCCTTTTGCTGGGGTCTTGTTCACCAGGATCTTTCATTTAGATTGTTTTTTGCCAGGTGTCATGGCTTTCCATGCCTGTGAGACTCCCATGGGCCTTTTAGCCAGATCCGAATGCCCCAAGGGTTGATTCTGAGGCCGGAGTGCTGTTTGGGGCGTTTGCCATTCTATGAGTCTGCTGTGTGTCCTGCTTCCCCCGCAGGATCATTCTCTCCCTTTTAATTCTATCCTTCATTATTTGCTTACACTGGTCTTATTTGTGAAATCTCTTTGACACATACAGGGTTAAGAGTTTTAGAGGGTGATCTCTTGCCCTGGAATACCCCAAGTTCCTTATGCAATTGGTGAAACGCTCTCCAGGAGTTCATCAGGAGAAACAGCCTTCAATAACTCACAATAAGTTTGGTTCTATCCTGTGTGGGCCCAGAGCCAGCTCACGGAGGCTCCTGAGAATCAACTTGTGTGCCCTCTTCCCAATGCTCCTGTTAGCTTCATCTCCACTCCAGTGGTGATGTTGACACAACAGGTATTGGCAGTTGCTACAAAGAAGAGCTTCTGGTTCTTTCTGTGGAGACCCAGGTGGCCCAAATTTATGAACACATACCTAACTATATCCACCTTCCTCTTTTCGGGGTCCCTGGTCCCTTAAACTCTGATAGTGAAGAGGACTTCCTAGAAGGATTCTTCCTGTAATACAGAACATTAGTCTAACATTTCTAGTTATCTGCCCTTCTGACTTAGCAATCACTGGCTTACTATTATAGAGTTCACTTCACTTGACCCTATTATAAAAGAAATTCCATTAAAGACAAAAGAACTTCCCCCCAGCAAAAAAGTTGGGGAGATGGAAATAAAGCACAAGTTTATTTTGGTGCAAAAAGTTTTTGAAGTTCCGGTAGTTTTTTTTATAATACATTTTTCCATGAGCTTTTTCAAAGACCCCTTATACCAATGACAAGCAAATCAAACATTCTCTTTGCTTTACAGGCTCATTCAGAAGTCTAGAAGCTCAAAGATTCCCAATATTCATTTAAGATATTTTCAGTATCATATCCCTTATTTGTCATTTCTGTTTACCTTAGCTGCCTCAGAGTTAATGAATAAATTTGTATTTCAAATATACTATATTGTTGAACAGTTGTCAATCAAAGTGCTTATGTCCCCTGCCCCAGTAGTGACATGACTGAGAATAGATGACATAATCCACCCTCCCAGTACAGAGACTGTTCCAACCAGGCACATGGCCCAACCACAGCCAGTCAGAGTTCTCTTGCAGAGACTCAGTTGGATTCTGGAAATATCAGCTTGAGATTTAAGAACCAGATGAGGCTTGAGAAACCTATCACATGGAGATAGTTTGTAAGAGAATGAAACCAACACAGCATAGAGAAAGCAGATTCAAGAAATGGAGAAGGAGGCAGGAATGGGACATGATGATATCATTCATCAAGGAATAGGATCTTGATTGACACAGCAATACAAAGGAGAACATAGAAAACGGCATTGTCTCTACGATAAGATTCAAAGAGAGTTTACTAGGTGGCAGTCCTGATGGTGGATGTGAACAAAATCCAGGAGACCAGTCATAGGGGCTCCCAGGAGTGGAGGAGCCCCTAGGGGGTCCCCACACTTCTGAGCTCTGGTTCTTGTGCAATCCCTCCCTTTGGCTTGCATTAAGAGTTCAGAGCAACTAATGTCAGAGAGTGGCATGGGGAGCGAGAAAGAGAGAGAGAGGGAGAGAGAGCGAGCAGTCTGGTGAGTGTATCCCCCAACACTTGTGAACCCGCACAAGGTCCTTACCACGTGTGACTGCCCGGGGTTGGGCTTCCCACTGAGAACAAAATGAACCTATTTCTCTTAGAAACTACCCAACCTCAAGTACCCAGCTATAGCAACCAAAACAGACTAAGACACACACACAGAGGACACAGCTATAGAGATAGCACTCATCCCAAGCTAAGAAAAACAGGAAAGAGGTAGGATTCTCCAAGGGCAAGGTTACCAACTAAAGTCTTCAAAAACAAGTCTTTTATCCTTTTTCTGCCATTTTCTTTGTGCGTCTCCACGGAAAGGATGGGGGCCACACAACCACTCCTGCACGTTTTCCTGCCCTGAAGTCTCTGCTTCCCTCTCTTTTCCTCACTTCTCAGCCCATAGCTTGGTTTATCTTCTCAAGCATGGGGAAACTCTCTGTTTAAGTATATACCTGAGTTTCTTACCAATGTCTTTTTGCCTTCGGATTATTTTCTTTATTCCTTTCTAGTACTTCAGTGGGAAGCCTGTCTTTAGCTACTCAATTTAGAGAAGAGCCAGGAACTCAGATTGGGGAGCAGTGCTGTGACACAGCAGGTAAAGCTGCCACTGGCAATGCAAGCATCCCATATCAGAGTGCTGGTTCTAGTCTAGGATGCTCTGCTTCTGACCCAACTTCCTGCTAATGCACTTGAGATGACCACCAAAGTCCTTGGGCCCCTGCTACCCACGTGGAAGAGCGAGATGGACATTGGACTGGCCCAAACCAGGCTGCTGCAGCCATTTGAAGAGTAAAGCAGTGGATGGAAGATCTCTGTCTCTGTCTCTCCCCCTCTCTCCGTCCCTCCGCCTTTTTTGTTTTTTGAAATATTTATTTTTATTTATTGAAAGACAGTGTTTGTGTGTGTGTGTGTGTGTGTGTGTGAGAGAGAGAGAGAGAGAGAGAGAGAGAGAGAGAGAGAGAGAGATCCACTGCTTCATTCCCCAAATGGCCACAATGAACGGGGCTGAGCTAGGGCGAATCCAGGAGCCAGGAGCTTCATCCAGGTCTCCCACATGGGTGGTAGGGGCACAAGCACTTGGGCCATCCTCCACTGTATAAGTAGTAGAGCATCCAGGACTCAAATCTGCATCCATATGGGATGCCAAAGTTGCAGGTGGTGGCTTAACTACACCACAGCGCCAGTCCTCCCCATCCCTTTGCCTTTAAAATAGTCAAAGTACAAAAAGTAAGCACTGTTCATTGTACAGTGGTCACCACTTAGTGGTGGTGTAGACAGTTCCAAGAGCCCCAGTGGATCCAACACTAACAGTAGTACTAAACCCTATATATTGTATTTTTCCTGCCTATAAACATTCAGGCCTATGATGAGGTTTAATTTGCACATTAGGCACAGAGATTAACAATTGATAATACAGCAGGATGATTTTAACAATACATTTGGAGAGTGAACCAGAGAGTGGAAAGTCATTCTCACTCTCTCCCTTTTTCAAATTAATTAGTTAATTTTTAAAGAGTTATTTATTTATTTCAAAGTCAGAATTACACAGAGAGGAGAGACAGAGAGAGAGAGAGAGAGAGAGAGAGAGAGAGAGGTCCTCCATCTGATGGTTCACTCCCTCATTGGCTGCAATGGCCGGAGCTCCACCGATCCGAAGCCAGGAGCCAGGAGCTTCTTCCGGGTCCCCACATGAGTGCAGAGGCCCAAGAACTGGGGCCATCTTCTACTGCTGTCCCAGGTTGTAGCAGAGAGCTGGATTGGAAGTGGAGCAGCCGGGTCTCAAACCAGCGCCCATATGGGATGCCAGCACTTCAGGCCAGGGCATTAACCCACTGCACCACAGCGCTGGCCCCTAATTAATTAATTTTTACAAAGAATCCAGGCTGTTCTTGGTGACAACGGGTGTAAGTTATGAAAGAGCGAGCTGAACCTAACTGCAGGAGGTTTGAGAAGATACAAGGACTTGAGAGCAACAAAGACTGAAAGGAAGAGATGGATAGACAGAAGGGTGAGGCACGCTTTAGAATCCATTCTCCTCATTTAGGGAAAGGCCCAACTTCCTCTCATTTGAGCAATGGAAGGAACTGGGGGAGCCACGTCCCTGGACTAAGTCTCCAGAATCCTCCATCCTGGAGCAGCCAGGATGAGATGGCGCCCTCAGTAAATCCAGAAGGAATCCAGGACACTGTCCAGGCAGGTGGCACACTTGAGGAGCTTCTGTGAATGTATATTCTTATAACTGATCTGTAGAAATACAGGCAGAACTAGGATACTCTCCTTCTAATTCCCATGGTCTTTTGACATCAGAATTTCTGGCAAAGGAACTAAGGCTGCAAATGATACCCTAGGAAAAATACATCGTGGAGATACCACGAATCCTTTGAGATCCATGGAAGTCATCTCATGCCCAAGATAAATTGCCTTTCTATGCTACAAGTGCATGTGCCTCCAGGACATCGATGATGAGGGGCACAGGGCAGCCTGCAGTAACAGAAACCCTCTTTTTGGGAAGGCTCTGGAATAGCCTTGGCTACTTGACTCATATGTGCAGAGAAAACATCAAAGTCTGGGTGTCATTTCATTCCATGAAACTATGTAAGGAAAATTAGTACAAACCAGATTGCTCATTTGCTATCCATTCATTCAAGCACTTGGTAGGCTCTTCCCATGCACAGGGCATTTAACAAATATTAAATGGATGGATGGATGGATGAATGGATGAGTGGATGGCTGGCTGGATGGGTGGATGGGTGTGTAGGTGGATGGATGGATGGATGGTAAAAAGACATGATAGAAACATAGAGGTAGATGGATGGATAGATAGATAAAAGAAAGTTATGATGGAAACATAGAGATAGATACAAACATGATATAGAGTAGAAAGATATGATAGAAAGATAGTGATAGATAGCAGATCTATATATATATATATAGACAAGAGTAGAAAGATACGATAGAGATATAGATAATATGAGGCCAACACTGGGGCACTGGTGGATAAAGCTACCGTCTGCAGCACCAGCACCACATATGAGCACCGGTTCAAATCTCAACCACTCCACTTCTTATCCAGCTCCTTGCTAATGTGCCTGGGAAAGCAGCGGAGGATGGCCCGAGTTCTTGGACCTCTGCCACTCACACGGGAGATAGCAGATGAAGATCCTGGATCCTGGTTTTGGCATGACCCAGCACTTGTCATTGTGGCTATCTGGGGAATGAATCAGCAGATGGGAGATCTCTCTGTCTCTCCTTCTCTCTCTCTGTAACTGTAACTTTCAAATAAATAAATAAATCTTAAAAAGAGAGAGCGAGAACAGACTATGTAGTTTGAAAAAAAAAAGAAACAGGCAATAGATAATAGATAGTTTTCATATATATATTAAAACGTAGTCTCCACTGTTCAAGTCCTAATGGGAGCAATAATATCATAATAATATAGGGTCAGTACATGCTATTAAAAATGTGCATAGCTTGCAAAGGAAGTTTGGTGAAAGGAAGGAAAAATCAAGCCTGTAGGTTCACAGGCTGAAGCAGGGATAAATGCCAGTTACCAAAACTCCGTAAGATGGAGCAGGACCTGGTGTGGGACATGGGAGACCTCAGAGCTAGGTCCTGCCTGTTACTGAGTAATTTCAGGATGTTGCAGAAGCTGGCCTCAGTATCCTCACCAGAAAACTGAGCGGTGATTTGTAGAGTTCTGTGGTTTTCACGTGCGCATGTGCAAACTGTAGCCAGCCATGCATCGACTAGACAAAAAATATTTGCACCCAGTGTGGTATTGAAAGACTTCTGAGAGAAAAAAACATACACAGGCCGTCTTCATCTTTTAGACCACGTTTCCAAATACAGCACAATTTTCCTGTCTTGTCTGATTAAATTGATTTTAAACAGATTGTGATTTAGAGGAAAAGAAAACCAAGTATTTCTAGCCGCTTCAAGTCATTTATCTTGATTAAAAGACAGTCTTTATATCAAAGCGAGCCTGTCTTATTTAAACCTGGATGAAGAAAAGGGGCTTTTTCCTAAGTATGGTGATCAGTGTGTTTAACAATCCTTCATTAAATCTTGGGTGGGAAGGATATCTCGGAAACACACAAAGAGATCTAGAACTGGATCTATTTCTGTGTTAAAACAAAACAAGGGGGAAGCCACCGATAGCCCTAGAGCTCCTTGTGACGGTCACTCTCTGTCCTTCATCCTTGAAGGCCACGCTCCTTCCATTTTTAACACCACCTGTTTGTACCTTGCCCACTTGCAGTCATACTTCACCTCCGCTGCTCTTCCAAAACTGTCTCTCCCCAGGGCCACAATCCCCTTCTCATCACCGGATCCAGTGGGTCCTCTTTGTTCTTGTCCTATGCAAGGGAGTTCCAGATTTACAATACAGTTCTCTCCTCCTTGGATTTCTGGGATACTAATCTCTCCAGGTTTTACTGCTTTCAAAACATTAACTAACTGTTTCTCAGGTGTTAAGAATTCTGCAAAAGGTTTTACATAATGGATATTTGCAAAGGCTCATGGAAAGTGAAATCAAAAAATAAGTTTGTTCTGGTGCAAAAAAAAATTGAAATTAAAATCCATGCTAGAAAAAGTCTTTAAAAAGTTTATTGGAGGCTGGTGCCATGGCTCATTAGGCTAATCCTCCACCTGCGGTCCCAGGTTCTGGACCCTGTTGGGGTTGCCAGATTCTGTCTCGGTTGCTCCTCTTCCAGGTCAGCTCTCTGCTGTGGCCCGGGAGTGCAGTGGAGGATGGCCCAGGTGCTTGGGCCCTGCACCTGCATGGGAGACCAGGAGGAAGCACCTGGCTCCTGGCTTCGTCAGATTGGCGCAGCACGCCGGCCATAGCAGCCACTTGGGGGATGATTCAACAGAAAAAGGAAGACCTTTCTCTCTCTCTCTCTCTGTCTAACTCTGCCTGTCAAAAAAAAAAGTTTATTGGAGACGCCGGCCCTGTGGCATAGTGGGTAAAGCTGCCACCTGCAGTTCTGGTATCCTATATGGCCGCCGGTTCAAGTCCTGACAGCTCCGGCCATTGTGGCCAATTGGAGAGTGAACCAGCGGATGGAAGACCTCTCTCTCTCTCTCTCTGCCTCTCCTTCTCTCTCTATGTAACTCTGACTTTCAAATAAATAAATAAATCTTTTTTTAAAAAGTTCATTGGAAAGGCATTTTATAATAAAGTTATATATGCACTCCCAAAATATTTTCAATGAAACAAACTTTATCTCTTAATTCTGTTTTTTCCATGAACTCTCTGAAGAACTCTTGTATTTAAGTATGAGAATATTTCTACAAAATATGTGTTGGTGCTGCCTTTTTTTTTTTTCAAAGATGTATTTATCTTGGGCAGGCGCTGTGGCGCAGTGGGTTACAGCCCTGGCCTGAAGCGCTGGCATCCCATATGAGCTGCTCCTCTTCTGATCCAGCTCTCTGCTATGGCCTGGGAAAGCAGTGGAAGGTGGCCCAAGTCCTTGGGTCCCTGCACCCACGTGGGAGACCCGGAAGAAGCTCCTGCTCCTGGCTCCGGATCAGTGCAGCTCCAGCCATTGCAGCCATGTGGGATGCCAGCACCACAGATGGAGGCTTAACCTACTACACCATAGCACCAGCCTCTGCCATAGAGTCTTTGCCCAAGGTCTCAAAGCCGGAACACAGTTTACCATTCCAGGAAGACACGGTCTCAGCTGCTGTAACCGTGAGGCCAAGAAGAACCAGCCCCAACTTAGCTCATTGCCAGACCATTTTTTTGGATTCTGAATTTTTTCATTTTAAATGGAAAGTTTTCATTTAGACACCTTCAGCAAGATAAAGAATTGCTGCAAATACTCAAGGTACTAGCTACTGTTCATCAGTCAGAGACAGTTGATTATTATTATACCCATTGTACAGTTCAGGAAACAGTGATTGAGAGAGGTTGCTGCAAATCACATGAAGCTTGCTCCTTCTCCTTTGTAATTTGCCTTCTCCATCCCGTGGTCTCCTTCCTCCATCTCTTCCTCACATGGTCCCTTCTAGGAAGACTTCAATTGTGCATACAGCTTCAACCCTACACTGTATCCTGATCAGACCACGTTAACTCAAGGTCATCGACAGGGAATCCCACCTGTCAATAGGCTGAAGTCTATGGTTGTGTTGCCAGAGCTCAGCGGTGTGCCTTGCTAGTAAGTCAACCAGTTCTTGCTAAATGGAAGTGGGTGAATCCATTCAGTGTCATACTGTGCTTCAAAGATAAGGCTCTTTTTTCCTATTTGGGGGGTTCCTTTTCTGGCTCTCCCTTGTCTGCAATTCTGTAAACCTAAGAATCTCCAAAGTCCCCAAATTTCCTTTTCAGGAGAGTCTCTTCTGGTGGTCTCATGAACTCACGTGGGTTGTGCACACAATGCCTGCACAGATGTTTCTGCCACACTTATGTCTTGGGTACCAACTCCTCTCTCAAACTCCACCCTGAAATTTCCAGTTACCTGCAAGAATCCCTACGTAGACATGATCTCTCTAGAGACATCCCAAGGTGGAACTTAGTTGATGTCTATTCTGCCGGCACACACATTCTCTCCAAGTCTGCCCTTCTGTCACAGCCTATCTCAGCTGATCTATATCTTCCCAGGTGTAAAAGCTCAAAACCTCATCATCATCCTAACCATTTCACTGGTCAATGTCTGTCTCTCACTCTCATTCTGTTTTCAAGCTCTCTCTGTTCCATCTCCCTGTTAAACACACTACCCGTGTCCCAGTTCACTGCCAACAGCATCTTGTCCCTTTAGCAATCCTCTATCCTATTGCAAGGAAAACCCCCCCTAAAATTCTACCATATACCTTTCCTTCTCAAAAACTTGCAATGATTTTCCATTGTTGTAATGTGAATGTACTATGTAGACATGAAGGAAAGATTGTTCCAGATTCAAGAGGGCTCAAAATGGGGAAATTTTACTCACAGTAGACCAGCAGCAAGAGGTGAGCTTAAGCCAAATCTTGTAGGAGAACAAACAGGAACAATCTTGAGTAAACCCAGGAGAAGCAGAGATGTTGAGAGTAGGGGGGTTCTTCTTCAATGCTTCAGGAATTACTGCATCAAAATCAGAAAAAGTCATTTGTCTGATGTTCCATATCAGATGACTACAATTATAGTAGTTGTTTTTGAGGTTCTACACTATCTCCATTGGGCAGTTGAGAAACGGAGCAGAAACTTGGGAAATGTAAGAGTTTTTTTTTACGTCTTTCTAATGTCTTAGCAATACTCTTGCATTCACTTCTTCACAGAGAGTTAGAAGTAGAGACAATCTTGCTACTGAGAAGCATTTGAGGCCGAATACTTAAGACTGGAATTGGAGAGTTATTTTTGAGTACTGCAAACTTAGAACTTATTGGAGTATTTTGGGATTCTGCCAAGCAGAGTCAGATCCCCCAAGATCAAGGTAGCAAAAAAGAGCTACCATTCATCCATAGTGGGGTCATCCATCAATCAACCATTGAAAGTACTTGGATTTATTTTTCTGCAATTCTATATCTTCACATTATACCATAGGAAGAGAATATTCTGATTTTGAAAATATACAGACCAAAACAATGAAACCACCACATCAGTCCAATCTTATATCAACTTCCAAAGTAATTATACATAGAATAAAAATTAGAGTTTCTTTTTTTTAGCAAGTTTGGAAATATCTGAACTGTAAAACAGCTGCTATCTTATCAGAGTTATAGGAATGTATTTTTAAAGATTTATCTATTGGGGGCTGGCATGGTGGCATAGTGGGTAAACCATCGCCTGCAGTTCTGGCATCTCATATGGGCTCTGGTTCAAGACCCGGCTGCTCCTCTTCCAGTCCAGCTCTCTGTTATGGCCTGGAAAAGCAGTAGAAGATGGCCCAAGTCCTTGGGTCCCTGCACCAGTGTGGGAGACCTGGGAGAAGCTCCTGACTCCTGGTTTTGGATTGGCACAGTTCCAGCCGTTGCGGCCAACTGGGGAGTGAACCAGTGGATGGAAGACCTCTCTCTCTCTCTCTCTCTCTCTCTCTCTCTCTCTCTCTCTGCCTCTCTGTGCAAACTCTGACTTTCAGGTAAATAAATAAATCTTTTTTAAAAAGGAGAACACCTTTAAAAAAAGATTTATCTATTTATTTGAAAAGCAGAACATCAGAAAGAGAGGGAGACAGAGAGAGAGCATATATACGTATATATACATATACATATACATATATTCAGCTTACATATATGTATAATTCAAGTAAATTCAACATATGTATAATTCAAGTATATATTCTTATACTTGCATATTGCAAACATAGATACTGACACACTGGTATACATTTGGATGATCAATGGATAGATAAATTTTACACTGTAACAGCCCTAAATCCCCCCAAAACAAGAAAGTTTTCAACAACAGAATAGGTATTTTGAACAATAATCCTTAGATCTAAAGCAAAGGAAAGGTATAAAAACAGAGTCAGAACCCACAGAATCAGGCATTCACAGTGCCAGGAACAGAACAGGGATGATCCCCGGGGAGATGCGGGATATTTCACTTGCAAAGTACATTTCCCAAAAGCAGTGATCCTCAGGACGTTTGGCCTGGCCCCCTCACCGGAAACCAGGGCCCAGCATGCGCGGCTGGCCTTGTGCCTCCAAGATCACTCAAAAGGCCAGATCTTCTAGGTGTAGGGGAGGAGGGCACCCAGAGAGATGCTGCCAGCAACCTGGGAGCCTTCCGAAGCTCCCACAAACAGGCAGGAGGAGGATGCTGGCCAGGAATGAATTCAGCTAAGGACGCCCCTCTCCAGATTACCCATAGACACCTTGCTCTATGCCCACACCCCGACAGAGACTCTTAGCTCTCAACAAGCCAGCAAGCCTGACCCAGACACGAAGCTGACAATCAGCGCCTCCACTCTGGGAGCCAATAAGCAAGGAAGCAGGACAGAGTGGAAGCAGCACTTTCCGAACAGGTGAGCGGGCTTAGTCACCTCCCACTCAGAAATCTGTATCCCAGTCGCACCTGGTGCCCCACCCACGTCCCTCGCTATTCCAGTCCACCTGGACAACTTCTTTTTTTTTTTTTTTAAGATTTTATTTATTTATTTGAGAGGTAGAATTACAGTAAGAGGGAGAGACAGAGAGAGAGGTCTTCCTTCCATTGGTTCACTCCCCAGATGACCGCAACAGCTGGAGCTGCACTTATCTGAAGCCAGGAGCCTGGTGCTTCCTTCTGGTCTCCCATGTGGGTGCAGGGGCTCAAGCACTTGGGGCATCTCCTACCACTTTTCCAGGCTATAGCAGAGAGCTGGATTGGAAGAGGAGCAGCCGGGACTAGAACCGGCACCCATATGGGATGCTAGCGCCGCAGGTGGAAGATTAACCTACTGCACTATAGCACCGGCCCCACCTTGACAACTTCTCACTGCACTCCTACTACATCTGGATCCAGCTTCCTCTAGCAGAGGAAGGGTCCTGGGCTGTGCACAGGGCAAGCCGAGAGGGCTGGAGAGTGACCTCGCACAGAACCAATCACGAACAGGCATCGGTGGGAGACGTCACAGACGTCCCTCATCCGTCAGGCAGGAGGAGTGTTCCACAGGCCATCAGAGCCCCAGTGGGATGAAGCCACGGTGCCTGGGGCGGGAACACCCGTCACCGAGACCTGAGCTTCCCTCTCCTGCCCTTTCTCACCATCCCATCCACTCCTGGTGCCTTCCAAAGCCTCCTGCACTTATTCCTCATCTCAACGTTGCCTTCCGGGAGGAACTGAATCCAAGACTATGAGCCCCAGAGTCTCCTCGATTTGTAATTTTTACTCTTACACAAATTTATGAAAGTCAGCGAGACGCGTATTCATCCCAAGAGGCGTCCCTTGTCAGAAGTCTTCAGAAATTCCTTTTATAAAGTTTCGAAACAGAAAAGTGTTTTGTGCAGCAGTTAAGCTGCTGGGGAGGCCTGAATCCTTCCTCAGGGTACCTGGGTTCAAGTTCAGCTCTGCTCCTGATTCCAGCTTCCTGCTAATGTGCACCCTGAGAGGCAGCAGGGAGGCACAGGCAGTTGGGAGACCCGTATGGAGGTCCTGACCCCTGGTTTCAGAATATCCCAGCCCGGTCATTGCAGCCATCTGGGGAGTGAACCAGCAGAGAGAAGACCTCTCTCTCTCTCCCTCCCCTGCCCACCTCTGTGTGTGTGTGTGTGATTCTGCCTTTCAAATAAATAAATATTTTAAAGCAATTATATCAACCATTGGAAAGAAATTCCTCTTTCACTGCATTTCAGGTTAAAACTGTGTTATTTACTCTCTGAACAAAATCACCTAAAACTGGATGGGCGTGTCTTTAGAAATAATTTTGAAGTTGCGTTTTTTCCAACTAAGTTCAGGCTGTTTTGTGTCGCATTCCCTAACTGTTCTTTCACTATCCCCTTCCCACACTCTAGAGCTCTACTTTCCACACCCACCCATGCCCACCCTCAGATGTAACACTGGGTTCCATGGTCAACACGAGCAGTCGGGGCCACAGGCCAGAGTAGAGCTGATCTGGAGCCAGGAGCCAGGAGCTTCTTCTGGGTCTCCCACATGGGTGCAGGGGCCCAAGGAGTTGGCCCATCTTCTACTGCTTTCCCAGGCCATAGCAGAGAGCTGGATCAGAAGAGGAGCAGCCGGGTTGAACTGGCACCCATATGGGATGCCAGCAATGCAGGCTGGGGCTTTAATCCACTGCACCACAGCGCCGGCCCCTTGAAAAACTTTTAATCTTTGCTCTAACATGTAGATATCACTGTTATTATAAATCTAATTAACAGTCAGAAACAGGAGCTAGCATTGTGGTGCAGCAGCCTAAGCTGCCAGCTGAGATCCTGGCATCCCATATGAGCATCAGCTCGTGTCCAGCAGCTCTGGCTGCTGCGGTCATTTCGGGAGTGAACCAGCGGATGGAAGAACTCTCTCTCTCTCTCTCTCTCTCTCTCTCTCTCTGTCTCTCTCTCTCTCTGCTTCTCCTTCTCTCTCTGTGTAACTCTGACTTTCAAATAAATAAAATAATTCTTTTTAAAAAAGTTTTTCAAAAGCAAGTAGGAATCTCCCAGACAAAACAAAACAATATGGGTTTATTTATCTAGTTTTTTTTTTTTTTGCAAAACTGTCTAATTTCTTCAGCCACTTCTCAAAAGACCACAATACATGATATTCATAACGAGGGCTTTAAGTAATCAACAGCAGGCACATGCATGTTCTGAATCCTGATTAAATAGCGTGTGTTCTAGACTACTTCCCATAAGAACTGTGAAACGGGGAAAGTTGACTGCCAAGGGCACAGCTGAATGTCAGGATCATGGCCATGGTCTGAATCTCAATCAGGATGGGGTTTACATGGCTGGATGCCTACATCTATCAATTCTACATCTGTCAATCAATTCTATGTCAATTCTCTATCTTCCAAATCTACACTGACAGAGTTGCCTCTTACTATATGCAAACTATGTCTCAATGAAATTGATTTAAAAAAAATAACAGTCAACTTAAAATCTGACCCCTGTAAGACAGGAGTCTACTGAGAATCCTCTGTAACAGGCAGTGACTGGGGCCAGCGCTGTGGTGCAGTGAGTTAATGCCCTGGCCTGCAGGGCCGGCATCCCATGTGGGCACCGGTTCTAGTCTCGGCTGCTCCACTTCCAATACAGCTCTCTGCTATGGTCTGGGAAAGCAGTGGAAGGTGGCCCAAGTCCTTGGGCCCCTGCACCTGTGTGGGAGACCTGGAGGAGGCTCCTGGTTCCTGGCTCTGGATCCTGACTCCTGGCTTCAGATCAGCACAGTTCTGGTAGTTGCAGTCAACTGAGGAGTGAACCATCGCATGCAGGACCTCTCCTCCCTCTCTCTCTCTGTCTCTCTCTCTCTCTCTCTCTGTCTCTCTCTCTCTCTCTGCCTCTCCTTCTCTCTCTCTGTGTAACTCTGACTTTCAAATAAATAAATAAATATTTTTTAAAAAGGCAGTGACCAGGGCCAGTGTTGTAGCTCAGTAGGTTAATCCTACACCTGCAGGGTTGGCATGCCATATGGGCACCGGTTCAAGTCCCAGCTGCTCCACTTCCGATCTAGCTCTCTGCTGTGGCCTGGGAAGGCAGTAGAAGATGGCCCAAGTCCTTGGGCCCTTGCACCCACGTAGGAGACCTGAAAGAGGCTCCTGACTCCTGGCTTCGGATTGGCTCAGTTCCAGTCACTGCAGCCATTTGGGGAGTGAATCAGTGGATGGAAGATCTTTCTGTCTCTCCCTCTCATTGTCTGTAACTATTATCTTTTAAATAAATAAATAAAATATTTTAAAAAAAAGAGGCAGTGACCTAGTTCCCTGGTGACACCAGCTACTCAACATCAATGCAAGATGAGCCACCCAACATGTTGACTCCCAAGGACACCAAAATGTTGGAATTATGACCTCTGTCCTGGGAACCCCCATGGATTGGCAAATTTGGTGGCTAGAGGAAGTGCGAGCTTCCCAGCAGACTCGGCACACATTCGAATGTGGTGCTGGAAGAATGAAGAAGCAGGATTAGGCCCTACAGGTGCCTCACCTCCTCTCTGGTGATGCTGCCCTACGCTCTCCCCTTCAAGTGGGTCAAAGCCCTCTTTTTAAATGGACATTGTTACGGCACCTATACCACAAAAAGACTCAAAGGAGTTGTTGGCAGAGTGGAATTTTTCTCTAGCAGCTTCAACTTCTCTTTTTTAAGATTTATTTATTTGAAAGTTAGAGTTTCACAGAGAGAGGAGGAGAGGCAGAGAGAGAGAGGTCTTCCATCCGCTGGTTCACTCCCCAGCTGGCTGAAATGGCTGGAGCTGCGCCAATGCAAAGCCAGGAGCCAGGAGCTTCTTCTGGGTCTCCCATGCGGGTGCAGGGGCCCAAGGACTTGGGCCATCTTCCACTGCTTTCCCAGACCATAGCAGAGAACTGGATTGGAAGTGGAGCAGCCAGGACTCAAACCGGTGCTCATGTGGGATGGGGAACTGCAGACGGCGGCTTTACCCACTATGCCACAGCACCGGCCCTAGCCTCAACTTCTAATCCCCAGAATATCCAGCCAAAGAGAAAGAGAGAGAGAATGAAATGTAAAAATGCCTGAAATACACGGATTATCTTCATGAAAGCCTGCATCCCATCTCATTTGTCTATCAGTGTTGTATTTTTTTCACCTGCTGGCTCAACCCAATAACTTTCAGCCCTTGAAGCACCATGGTCATGGTGCAAGGTAAGACATTCAATAATCTGCACAAGAATACGAGACTTTATCTGTACCCCTTTCAGGAACAATACATACAACTGTTCACTACCCTGAGAAGTTGGAGGAAGCATCGTTGTAGAGACACTCCTCCCTGTAGGATAAGGACACATCCCGATAAACCCATAATTGTTTGAAAAATATCCTAAATCGGTTAGTGGACACAGGGTCCACTTGGGATGTCGCAAAAAAAATCAGCCTCAAGAAGGAGTTGCTCAAAGTTTTGCTCTCTTGAGACAAGAGAAGGAGACGGTGGGAAGGGGTAGCACCCTGGAGAATCTGCCTCCCTGAGAAGCAAATTGCTAGAACTTTTCTAGAAAGAGTTAGGGGAGTGTCGAGAATGTAGGAAAGGGAGAGGAAGAGAGTCCTTCCTGCTTGCACACATCATGTGTTTAAAACTTGGACACAGAGACCGGTTCCTTGCTATGTTCATTGGTTGATTGGTGGTGCAGCTCTCTCTCAGTACAAGGTTACAAGACAAGCTTTCCTGGAACATCCTGCAAAAAAAAATACAGGATCTGATGAGAAAACCGACACAGATGCTCTGCCTCTGTTCCCGCATGGCCTCTTATCTAAATCTCCCAGCTCTTGGTTATAAGTGGAAATGCATTGAATCCACCTAACCCGCTGCACACCCTGGCTCAGCAACACAGCACACTGTAGGGCATCCACTGTTTCCCCTTGTGCTGGTGGGACTGAGTGGGAGCTGTGCTCGCTGGTGCTTTCAGAACCCCCAGAGAATCATCAGACTGTGTATCACTAGCCCGGCAAAAAGTTCTAAATTCCAAATTCAGAGCATGGCTTCTATTCACCATGCATCATTCTAAAAACATCGTAAGATTGAAAAATCAACAATTAGGCCATCCTAAGTCGGGGACCATGTGTGCTTTGCACTGCTCCAAGGAGCAAAAAGAGACATCTCCATCATCTCACATTTCATGGTGCAAAGTTGATCCTTACTTTTCCATCCCGATTGAACAGTTCTCAGTTCCAAAACACTCCACCTAGATCTCAGCTGGCCCAGACCAGAAACACCCTACAGGCAGGAGCTTACCCAGATTGTGGGGTGCAGAAGATGTAGTCCCACACTAAGTTCCCGCCCCAGGAAAGAGAGAGCAACAGTGGGTTCTTGTTTATGCGCTGGCCTGGAAGTGTGACCCCACAATTGAAGGGAAGGTAGCAGACCGAATGATAGTGAATGGACAGTGGCCCAGGACAGTGGCCATGTCCTTCAGCCTCGGAAATGCACAAGGAATCTGAGAATCCAGCTAAAGTGTCCATGGGATGGCAGCGAGGATCACTCCCCACTCCAGACTCTGTGAATGGTGGGGTGCTACAGGCTTTTGTCCTTGGTCCCCATCTGTATAATCCCCCAATGCAAGGGGACAGCTGCTCTTACACGCCGCATGGAGCGGGACGTGGGGTTGCCTCAGGCCGGCTCGCCCCTCAGTCAGTCTGCTGAGAAATGCAGTTGAAAGAACATTCTGGAATAGCCAAATACCTGCCAGACTCTTTCGCACTCTGGTGTTGCCAGAAGGTCTATAAAAATGTCATTGTTTCTCAGTGGCCAGTGATTATATTACCCTTTACATGGGCTGTCGGTAATAAAAAAAAAAAAAAGCAAATATCATTTTTTTTGCACCACTCTGGCCTTCCTCTGGCCTTTTTCAAACAATAATAGACTAAATATAAAGAGACAGAAGTCATGACTTGGCTCTTTAACTAGTGCCAAGGAAAATGAATAATTAAGGAAACATTACTTGAAAGAAATTTACACAATTGCTTTTAAGTTAGAACCAAATAAGAACTCTTTAAAAATACATCATTTCCCCTTTATCTTAACACGGCGTCATAGTCCAGCCTAATATATTACGCTGGCTACTGTTTAGATCTTGGGAGGGGGAAAATGCTTTTAGTTTCCATTATCCTATTATAAGTCCCAAATCAAACAGAGACGCAGGCGAGAGATGAGGAGGGCAGGCAGCCGCTGCTCCGTTGGCACCGATTTCTTTCACATCTGGCCCCGCAGGCAATATTTAATTTTGCACACGTAGGACAGCACATTTCTAAACACCATTTTCTGATTTTTACACCTCCACTTCCACTGCTGGAAGCCTCACTGGCTAATTAGACGCTCAATTCCTTTACAGTCGCCAACAAGCACACACAGGTAGCCTCCTGAAAAGGAGACTTTGAAAAGGACTCTGGAAAAAAATATGGAATTAAAAAGATAAGCTGATCTTGCTGCAAACCCAATGTTGAAATACGTGAGCAGGCTTTTTTCCTTAATATATATTTTGCTTTTTTCTGAAATGTCGTTTATTTCTTTTCGCCGGGAGCTAGGAACTCAATCCAGGTCTTGCCCCGAGGGTGGCAGGAACCGAGTCACTTGAACTGATACCTGCTGCCTCCCGCAGTGTGCACCAGCAGGAAGCTGGAGCCTGGCGTCAGAGCCCGGCATTGAACCCAGGTACGCTTTCTGAACATCTGTCTCGTGCATGGATTTTAAAATATTTTGGCTTCAAAATAAATGTTTAATTCCATAGATGCTCTCACAGAAGTCCACACTCTCATGGTGGTTATCAGAGGTTGGAGAGGGAAGGGGGGAGGAAAGGTTGGGAAGAGTTTGATTGCTGGGTATAGGCTCTAGCTAGAACGAGTAAGAAGTCCTGGGGCCTGATTGCACAATAGAGTAACTATAGATAATGCTGATGCACTGTATGTTTAACTATTAAAAAAAACTGGAAAAGCGAGTTGAAGATTGATCGAATGGCTTCTTTTAAGAAGAGGAGAGATGGGGTCAGTGCTGTGACGTAGTGCGTCATATGGGCACCAGTTCATGTCCTGGATGAGCCTCTTCCAATCCCTCTCTCTGCTAAGAAATTAGTAAAAGATGGCCCAAGTCCTTGGGCCCCACATGGGAGACCTAGAAGAAGCTCCTGGCTCCTGGCTTTGGATCAGCTCAGCTCCGGCCATTTGGGGAGTGAACCAGCAGATGGAAGACCTCGCTCTCTTTCTCTCCCTGTCTCTGTAACTCTGCCTCTCAAATAAATAAATAAAATATTAAAAAAAAAAAGAAAAGGGGCGGGGGAGAGACAACAGGGACACAGCCAGGCGAGAGGCAACAATAGCAAAGCCACAAGCAAGCCAGGGAGCGAGGACTTAGGTGACACCTGTCAATCAGCTTTTCCCCATCCCTTCCTCCAGGCCCTGCCAACACTTTGACCTTGGACTTCTGTGAGTCTGTGAATTCCTGTAGTGTAGGTCACCCAGTGTGTGGCCGCCCCACCAAACGCTCTCTCTGCAGAGTTCCATCCAATGCTCCATCCCAGAAAGTTACCAAATTTGTTTCTCTTGGCTGCCAGAGCCAAATACTGCAAATCCGGTTGCTTAGAAGAACGAGAATTTACTATCTCACTGATCTGGAAGTTCGTAAACCAAGGCCAAGGTTCCCACAGGGTGGTTCCTTCTCCTGAAGGTCCTGAGGTAGACACGTCCCAGGTCCCCATCCTAGATCCTGGTGGTGTTCCTTGGATGGCAGAAGCATCATCCATCATTCCCATCTCTGCATTTATTTATTTATTTGAAAGGCACAGAGAGAGAGACAGAGGGAGGGGGAGAGAGAGAGAGAGTCTGTCTTCCATGCACTAGTTCACTCCCCCAGATGCCCACAACAACCAAAGCTCAGCCAAGCCAGAACCAGGAGCCAGGGGCTTCTTCTGGGTCTCCCACATGGGTAGCAGGGGCCCAAGGACTTGAGCCTTCGTCTGTCAGCTCCCAGGCACATGAGCAGGGAGCTGGCTTGGAACCACAGAGGAGCCAGGACTTAAACCATGCACTGTGATATGGGACGCGTGCATCCGGAATGGTGGCCTCACCCCGTGTGCCACAAGCCCCCACCCTGCCCTGACATCTCTGTTTTTATCTTCACCTGATATTTGCCCCGAGTGCTTGTGTCTCTTAGAAGGACACAAGTCACGTCGGAGGAGGGCCCACTCTAACACCTTCATCTTTTTTAAAACCAGGTGATAATTGCTAAGAATTGTATGCACGGGCAGGTGCCACATGACAATATCTTCGTCCATAGCACGCTGCGTTTGCGATCGTGGCCCCATAGGTTTATATTGGAGCTGGAACAGAAACAGAGCTGAAGAAGCAAAAACAGGGGCGCAGGAGAGGAACCCCCAAGAAAATGCACAGAGGAGCGTGTAGCAGAAGCGTTTGCAGCTCCCAACAAGCTGCTGAAAATATTTGAAAACGTGGACCCCGACGCTGAGGGGGCTGCACAGCAGAAGCAGGCCCAGGCGCATCACATCTGTGATGAAAACACACACACACACACACACACACACACACACACGCCAAGCAAAATGCCAGGGACGTCTTTCCGAGCCGCAGGCAAGCCCTTCTGGAGGTGTCCAGGAGGAGGCGCTGTTATCAGGCGAGGCGGGAGCTCTGTGCCTGCCTGCCACTGCCCCCGACCTCCCAGTGGGACAGAAGGCGGTGATTCTGAGGATCCTGGTCCTCTGCAGACCCAGGCTAACGTGTGTGTCCGTGTCTTCGTTTTTAACCACAGACTTTAAAAGGGAAAATAAGTGGTAAAGATAGAATAGAGCCTTAAAGAATAGGCTATAAAGAGAATACTTTCATGCATCATACGAGGAGTTTGTCTTTGAAGCTAAGTGCTGTTACAGAAGACTCAGAAAGGTTTTTTTTTAATGTGTTTATATAGACACGGGGGAATATTCTTCAGCTATGAAAAAGAATGACACTCTATCATTTGCCTTAAGGTGAATAGAACTGGAGTGAAATAAGCAAGACAACAAAAGACAAATACTGTGTATTCCACCTTATAGGTAGGAGCTAAAATTCCCAAAATAAGGAAGAAAGAGAAGGAAGGAAGGAAGGAAAAAGAAATGTTGCTGCATATCAGTTTTGCCACAAGTACAGTGTTTTATCCGACTGTGTTGTAAATCTTTGCTAAACAAATTGATAGGAATTATATACTACTATAATTTTAATGATGTTGTGACTATTTTCAAATTTGAAGACGACCATTCTTTTTTTTTCATCTGCTTAATGTTTATAGTCCTTGCCTGTTTTCCTAATGGACTGTGGTCTTCTTACTTTTTATTTGTTGAGCTCTTTATTGAAGGAAGCCATTAAGCTTTTGACTATAAATTAAAAATATGTAAGAGGGGCCGGCATGGTGGTGTAGTGGGTAATGCCCTGGCCTAAAGCACTGGTATCCCATATGGCATCGGTTCGAGACCCGGCTGCTCCACTTCCTGTCCAGCTCTCTGCTATGGCAAGTCCTTTGGCCCCTGCACCCGCGTGGGAGACCCGGAAAAAGCTCCTGGCTCCTGGCTTTGGATCGGCACAGTTCCAGCCATTGCAGCCATCTGGGGAGTGAACCATCAGATGGAAGACCTTCTCTCTCTCTTTCTCTCTCTCTCTCTCTCTCTCTCTCTCTCTCTTTGCCTCTCCTCTCTCTGTGTAACTCTGAATTTCAAATAAATAAATAAGTCTTTAAAAAAATGTTAGAACAGGTTTTTTTCACACTATTTGTAGAACTCTTTACTTAGTATAGAGGTAATCATATGTGAATAAAGTCAACTGAAAATAGATCTTAGTAAAAACTAAGAATGGGGGCCAGCGCTGCAGCTCAACAGGCTAATCCTCCACCTAGCGGCGCTGGCACACCGGGTTCTACTCCCGGTCGGGGCGCCGGATTCTGTCCCGGTTGCCCCTCTTCCAGGCCAGCTCTCTGCTATGGCCAGGGAGTGCAATGGAGGATGAACCAAGTGCTTGGGCCCTGCACCCCATGGGAGACCAGGAGAAGCACCTAGCTCCTGGCTTCGGATCAGCGTGGTGCACCAGCTGCAGCACTCCGGCCGCAGCGGCCATTGGAGGGTGAATCAATGGCAAAGGAAGACCTTTCTCTCTGTCTCTCTCTCTCACTGTCCACTCTGCCTGTCAAAAAAAAAACTAAGAATGGGAACAGGAGAGGGAGGAGGAAGAAGGGTGGGATGAATCACTATGTTCCTAATCTTGTTCTTATGAAATGCATGAAGTTTATATTTCTTAAATGAAAGAATTTTCTGGGGAAAATAAGTAAATTAAATAAACATAAAAAGATATGTTATCTCAAAAGTAAATGAAGTTGAAAAAAATCTAAAAGTTTACAAAGTAAAAAAAGGTCACAGTAAGCTAAGGTTAGTTGATTACTGAAGAAGGAAAATCAATTTGCTATCAATTCCAGGTGGGTACCGTGGTTGGCTGCGAGGTCTTTGGCCTTCACAGTCACTTTCACTGCCTCCCCCAGACCCACTTCCGGTTCTGCAAGCTCCCTGAAGTGCCCTCCACTACACAGGGGCACCATCGTGTATCCTGTGCACCTGACTGTATTGCACCTTCTCTATGCTCAGGCACACAAGGACTCACCGCCGTGTCTCAGCTGTCTACAGTGCTGCGTGTTGTCTAGGGCTGTAAAGGGGAACAAGGGTGTGTGTCACATGGCCTGGGTATGAGGAAGCTACACTAACCCAGAGGGAGCAACCGCTAGGAGGAGCTGAGGTCAGCCAGCCACGCTGAGCATAGCCTGAGCCCATGGGGCAGCCTGGTCTATACTGCTCACTACTCCCCTTCCACCACCCCAAACCCACTTCCGTGCTCTGCCTATCAATCCCCTCCCCCTTGCAGGAAGTGGAAAACCACAAATTCTGCAATGTTGCAACTCAGAAGCAGCCCCAGAGAGAATTATAATATTATTATATAAAAATCTGTGTATATTTGCCCTGTGGACTTGGCTTCTGCACCCAGAGGAGAGAAGAGTGTTTAGAAGGAGCCTCTCAAATGTGCTCACTTGATCACCTAATAGTCAGAGCAGAGGAAATCAGACAAGAGCTGCAGATTCTTCTGACAACAGCAAGACAGGAAGACAAGAACAAAGACGGAACGGATCTCTAAAAGCCGCCTTGGCTGGTTTGCCTTGCCCAGGGGTGATTAATTTTACATCAGCACAGGAGGAAAAAAAGTCCCATGTTTGGGAAGTGCACTTCAGGGAGCTACATCCGTTTGTGTTTGTACCGAGTCAATCCAGGTGATTAAGGTAGAGGCAGGACCTGTAAGAAGGTGGGGAAATCTACAAAGCAGTTTCAGTCCCCATGCTTATTTGCTCTTGCAAAGCCCACTCGGCGGAGAGTCCACATTTCTGATGCAAACTTTAGCAGTCCTCTTGTTCCCAAGGCATTTTGGGGGGGGCCATCATCCCAGAAGCTCAGATGTGAAACTCCCATGAGTTGAAATCTCTCTATTGTATTCCTGTTGACTCCAAGCCCTGCACTGAGACGTTAACAAGCAAATAGGGAAAGAGCCAAGGGGGGTGGGAGGTGACTTTGGTGTGTCTGATGCCAACTGGAAAGACACCAATTTGGCAGCACCAAGAGGCTGCCATCGTGAGAACCGGTGTTGTGGATGTGTTGCTTCCGATGGCAGCATCCCATACCAGAGCACAGGTTTGAGTCCCGGCTCCTCTGCTTCTGATCCAGCTCCCTACTAATGCACCTGAGAAAACAGCAGGTGATGGCTCAAGTACAGGGGTCCCTGCCACCCATATGGGAGACCAGAATGGGGATGTCTGAGCTCTTGGCTTCGGCTTGGCCTAGCCCTGAGTGTTGTAGCCATGTGGGGAGTGAACCAAGGAAGATGTCTCTCTGCCTCTCCCTTTCTCTCTGCTCTCCCTCTCACTGTCTCTATACTCTGCCTTTTCAATAAATACATAAAGCCTTTTTTAAAAAAATCACATGTGGATGCAGAGGGAGTTTGGCACAGCAGTTAAGATGCAGCTGCCCACAACCTGTATCCGAGTGCCTGGGTTCGAGTCCTGGCTCCTCCTTCTCTTTCTCCTCCTCCCTCTCTCCTTCTCCCCTCCCCCACTCCTTCCCCCACCTCCCCTCCTCCTCCTCCTCCTCTCTCTCTGCCTTTCAAATAAATAAAACAAATGAATAAAACTTTAAAAAAAGAAGAAACCCCATGTGACAGCAAGTCATAAACTGGTGTGTGTGTGTGTGTGTGTGTGTGTCTGTGTGTGTGTGTATGTACTGACTTATATGCACTGGTGTTTTGGGCAGTGCTGGCCCACAAAGCCTCCATCACTGGCCACTCCACAATTCTGAAGTTGTCTCTCTCTCAGGGGAATCCACCGCGTACGACCACACTGAACTTTCGCAGTCAGCACAGGCAGGCGCCCAGCTGCACATCAGCACTATAGCAAAAGGAGGTAGCGTACAGCAAGAGAATTCTTTCGCAGGCAGCCAGGCACCGTGTCTTTCCAGCCTAGCCCCCCGCAATGCCTTGGCCTTCACAGCCACCTGCCCACGCTCTCCCTGCTGCTGGTGCACACCAGATACAGTCCCTTGTCCTTGGACGGATCCAGCAGCCCTGTCTGTGCTCCTTACTGGGCAGCTCACCCCCTTTCCTGCCTCCTCATCTCTGGTTCATCAGAGACCTCAGTGTAGTATGAATTCCACTCTACCCCACACATGATGCACACTGTTTTCTGCAAAAGTTACATCCTGGAGCCGGTGCTGTGGCATAGCAGGTAAAGCCGCCGCCTGCAGTGCCGGCATCCCATGTGGGCACCAGGTCGAGTCCCGGCTGCTCCACTTCCGATCCAGCTCTCTGCTATGCCTAGGAACACAGTGGAAGATGGCCCAAGTACTTGGGCCCCTGCACCCACATGGGAGACGCGGAAGAAGCTCCTGGCTCCTAGATTCAGCCTGGCCCAGCCCTGGCCGTTGTGGCCATTTGGGGAGTGAACCAGCAGAATGGAAAATCTCTCTCTTTCCCTCTCTCTCTCTCTCTCTCTCTCTCCTTCTTTCTCTACTAATTTCAAACAAAATCCATAAAATCTTTTGTAAAAAAATCAAAATGAAGCAAAGAAGAAAAGGACAGAGAATATCATTAATTAATAAAATATATAATTATATAAATGTATATATAAAATATAATTAATATGATTAATGGCTTGTGGTCGTTTTCTGATCACCCATTCTCTCACTCCAGCAATGACAATGGCTTTGGCCAGAAGCCCATTGATTCTGCATTTCTACCATCTTTCCAACAGATTTAAGAATGGCCTCATTGCCCTAGACTGATTCCTCCTGTGCGTTACCATGTGCAGCCCAAAGCCTGCCACGCAGGGCCTCTTCCTGGGCTCAGAGCTCTTAAGTGCCTCTCAGCAGCTTCCTGTTGTAATAAAGGCGTGGGACACCCTCAATACCTCAGCTGGGCTCCATTCACCCCCTCCCAGGAAGCTGCCGGATGAGTGATTCAGTGCCCTTTCAAAGGGCCGGGCTCATCTTTATGCACAGGCAACATATGTTACAACAAAGTTAATCCAACATGCAGCATCAAGAAATTGTACAGATTTATTCACGGGGGAGGGGGGAAGAACACGCATAAGCAAATAGACCGAGGCGGGAGGAACGTGTCGTACAAAGAGAAGGAACGTGGCCTTGAACAGGGTGACACATTGTATTTCACCAAGGTCGGGTGCATCCTCATGATTCCTAATAGCGCCTCTACACCCCCCAAAAATCCACTGCACTGGAACGTTGATGTTATTTGGGGGAAACTTTATGGAGTCAAGAAAGTTCAAGAAACAAATAGATTCTGAATTTTTTTTTTGTAGGCCTTCTCAGAGACTTTATTATTGCAAATCTTTACATACACATTTTATAGCTAATGTGTCCCCCATGCCTAAAACTCAATCACCTCCCATGTTAGCATCTTTTTTTTTATTGGAAAGACAGCATTACAGAAAACGGTAGAGATGGAGAGAGAGGTCCTGCATCTGCTGCTTCACTCCCTAGATGGCCACAGTGGCCGGAGCTATGCTGATCCGAAGCCAGGAGCCAGGAGGTTCCTCCAGGTCTCCCACGCAGGTACAGGGGCCCAAGCACTTGGACCATCTTCTACTGCTTTCCCAGCCTATAGCAGAAGCTGGATCAGAAGTGGAGCAGCCAGGACTTGAGCTAGTGCCCACATGAGGTGCCGGCACTGCAGGCTGGGGCTCTCACCCACTGTACCACAGCACTGGCCCCATCATGTTAGCATCTTGCACAATCATGGCATCAAGGGTATCTCAAATAATTCATGGGAAAACAAAATTAGTAGACAAGATTATTTCAGTGCAAAAAATTTTGAAATCCAGAGTTGCTTGATGATAGGCATTTGCCATGGGCTTTTTAAGAGAGCCCTCGAATTTGTCAAAACTAAGAAATACCATTGTCATATTTTAAGTAAACACTTCCTTGGGATTTAACAGTTTTTCTACTCATGTCTTCTCTTTGGTCCCAGGATCCAATCCAAGATACCCCATTGCATTTCTGTCTAATTTGACTGTGTGTTCCAACCTTTTTTTTTTTTTTTAAATAAATCAGAGATTTACTGAACATTGCAAAATGAAACAGAGCACAGGTGCATTGTCCTTGTGTATCCTTCTCCCGGTGGGGACATCTTGTGCAACCGCACACAACAATACCAAGATAAGGACACCAACACGGTACACTCTGAAGAGTATAATAAATATATTTGTATATATATATGAGTCAGTGTATTTTTGAATTTCAGTTTCTCTCATGCCCAAGAAAATCAAATACTGTCCATTAAAACATAAAATACTTCTTCCCAGGGTCGGCGTTGTGGTGCAGCAGGTTAGCCCACCAATTGTGATGCCAGCATCTCATATGAGCATTAGGTCGAGTCCCCGCTGTTCCACTTCAGATCCAGCTCCCTGCTAATGCACCTGGGAAAGCAGATGATAGCCCAAGTGTTTGGGCCCCTGCACGCACGTGGAGACCTGGGTTAGCCCAGGTCCATTGTGGCCATTTGGGCATTGAACTAATGGATAGAAGATCTCTCTCTGTCTCTCTCTCTCTTTTTCAAATAAATACATAAATCATTAAAAAATAAAATAAAAGTCCTCTCTCTAGGGAGGCCTCCCCAGGAAGCCTAATGGAAACCAGTATTTTTCAAAACTTTCGCACTCAAAGGTTCATGTATGTTGTTGAGAAAACAACAGGAAACAATGACTTAGACCAGGGAATCTATGTCTTAGGAGAATATGTAACCTAGTAAAGTATCTGAGCATGCTCCAAACAGTTCTTAGAAAATGGAATTAAAAGGTTATTCTGGTGCAAAACCAATTTTGAAAATGCATGCATTTTTCCATGATACACGCTTTCTGAAGACCCTCATACACTGCCCCAGTGGTCTCTGGCAACAAGCGCCACTGGAAGAAAAGGCAGATGAGAGACATGCACTGTTTTTTTTTTTTTAATTTTATTTATTTATTTATTTATTTATTCCACCCACTGGCTCACTCCCCACATGGCTCTTAATCACCGGGCTGGGCAGGACCAAAGCCAGGAGGCAGCACTCCATCTTGGTCTCCCAAGTGGGTGGCAGGGGCCCAAGTATTTGAGTCATCATTTGCTTTCCCAGGCGCATTAGCAGGGAGCTGGATTGGAAGTGGAGCAGCTGGGACAAGAACCAGTGCTCATGCAAGATGCCAGCACTGCAGGCAAGGGCTTACCCCACCGCCCCACAATGCCGGCCCCCACGCATGGTATTTTGATGCAGCCTCTTTGAAGTGTCTGTTTGGACCCTGAGTCTGATCGGTCCTGAACAAACCACATTGCATGGGTACAACTTTGAAGCTCATACCCGCAAGCTTCCCCAGGGTGATGGAAACAGGGATGAGCTGTGAACACAGGATGGTGTCAGAGGCACGCTTGGATGCCTTCCTGGGGCAGATTTTTTAAGCTTTTTTTACTTTCCCATGTGACTTTTTTTCTTTTTTTGCAATACCTGTGACTCATAGTCCACCCCCCACCCCCACCCCCACCCCCGCAATCAACTGAGTCAGAATTTCCTGCCACACTAAACTTCATGCTTGTAATCAGCAAGCAAAGTCCTTTGAGCTTTTCAAGCCAAGGAAGTAGATGAGGGGGAATCATGCATTCGCTCTGCCCCAGTGGGCTTGAAGCATGTGTATCCTGCACTGTGAAGGGTGCAAGTCTGAGTGTGTGGCACGGATTAGGCTGCAAAGCTCTGGAGCGAGAATCAGAGTTCAAGCTGTGGTCAGCAAGCAGTTTTCATCCATGTGAGCAAACCAGGGAATGAGCCAGCAGCCCGGACCCCACCATAATTGGACTGGAAGGAGCCAGTCCAGCTAGGGACAGGGAAACAGATGACTGGGAATAAGGGGGGTGGGGTGGATGGTGGCTAAACAACTTGAAGGGATTTCCTCTCGTGCTGAAAAATATAAAAATAAAATGCAACACCCAGAACTGGGCTACCTGGTGTTGCTGGAAACCCAGGTCCAAGCTTTGTCTTGGCCACTCCGATTGCGTGATGGGAGCATGGTGGGAGGGGAGGGGACAGACCATGCAAGACATCACTGTTTGAGGTATGACCTTGTCTCTCTTTAAAGCCCGTTTCTCCAGAAGCCTAACTGATTGGCACCATTGCAAATCTCTGTGGGTAATTTAGAGTCCTGGGCTAGCTCTGTCACCTTGCCAAGAAGCTGTGCCTGCACCTCTCACCATTACTCAGAGGAGACTTGGAACCCTTCTGGGAGGAGCCCCAGGGGAACCTGAGAGGAGCCGAGCTGCGGTGTGGCAAGAAGGATCCCGCCCCCCTCTGGAGGAAGAGGACCACGGGTGTAGAAGGGCTGAAGCATCGCTCCTTCCCTCGCCCTTTCCACACCTCCACGGCCAGTGGCTGCTCTCAGAAGATACATTTTGCTGCCCTATCTCTGCCCTATGAGAGTGGCTCTTCTTTAAGAACCCCAGAGACCCGTCCAATCCAAGACATGGGCACTTCAAAAACAACTTGTGGAAAACTGAATTAAAGACCAGTTTATTTTGGCATTTCCCTACCCACCCCAACCAAAAAAAAAAAAAAAAACTCAAAATCTATGCATAACAAGGAGTCTCCCAGAAATTCACAGAAAATATGTATTAGGAAAAGCTCATTGAGGCCAGCACTGTGGCGTAGCGGGTAAAGCTGCCTCCTGCAGTGTCGGCATCCCATATGGGCACCGGTTCAAGTCCTGGCTGCTCCACTTCCGATTCAGCTCTCTGCTAAGGCCTGGGAAAGCAGTGGAAGATGGCCCAAGTCCTTGGGCTCCTACACCCATGTGGGAGACCTGGAAGAAGCTCCTGGCTTCTGGTATTGGATCAGCGCAGCTCCGGTCATTGTGGCCAATTGGCAAGTGAACCAACGGAGGAAAGACCTCTCTCTCTCTCTCTGTAACTCTGACTTTTAAATAAATAAATAAATCTTTATAAAAAAGAAAATAGAAAAGCTCACACCTGAATGTAAATTTTTTGCACCAAAATAAACATGTTTTAAAAACCACTCTTCCACCAACATTTTAAGTACCCTGGTATCGGGCAGTCCAAGACACAAGTGGAACCTAGTTTTTCTCTGGATAAACAGGAGGGACAGGTCCCTTTACGGAAGAGCTTGCTTGTCCTGTTTTGCTTGAGTTTGCTTCCTACCTAATCTCTTATGAATACCCACGGAAGTGAGCGCTGCCATCCCTTAACTCTGTTTCTCATTTCTATTTCCGATTCACTTCTTTGTAATCAGTCGTCAGAATCCTCCCACCCCCAGCCAGCCATTCATGTGGTAGTGATGGCTGTTGTTTGAGAAGCAAGCTCTCCTCAGTACTGAGACGGCTCATAGATCAGCCACAGGGGCAGACCAAGAAGTTCTCGGACAATTCTAGAACAAAGGACTCAATGCCAATGTCAAGGTTTCCATACAGGCTGCAGAAGCACAGAGGCATGTGCTCCGGGTTTCCCCAGTCCCAGCTCCTGCTCATCAGCAAACAAATCTAGTGGGAAGCCGGCATGAAGATGCCGGCCTTGGGGATGGGAGCCTGTTCTCAGATTATCTCCAGAGGTCCACATCATCTCCCCGTCTCCTTGGGACATCCCGGCTGTGGCATCAAGTTCCCAGCAATCCAGGAAACCACCTTCTGATCTTGACCCTGACCGCCAGGACTCCTACATCTTCAAGTGGGAGGGACTCAAAGGGGAATGTCCCACAACCCCAAGAACCTGTAAGGTGTTAGAGATATTTCCCTCCCAGGGCTGACAAGTGAATCCCCAGCCCCCATGCCCGCAGAGCCCTTCTAAGCCAGCCAGTCTTGAGAGAGGAGCTGTCTGGCAAGTGCAGAGCAGCTGGGCAAAGCCACGTTCTGCCAGCTGGGAGATGTGTGTGCGGTGCATCTGCGTCCTGTGTTCCTCTCCTGCAGCGCCACCCATGTGCAGACAGAGAGTCCAAGATCAGTGGAAGACTGTGTAGAAAAATGAAAGACACAGCCCTGTCCTAGGAAACTTATCATCTAGCTGGGAGAGGCACGAGAGTCCCAGATGCACAAAAGGACTTACAAACACGCTGACAGAGAAACGTAATCGAAAGCAGACGCGGAAGAAACCACTTCCTGAATGGGATGCTGAGAACACGGCACACAAAGAAAACCTCCCTCCAAACGTGCACGTGTGTTATTGTTCAGAGTTTACCTTGTTCTACAAAGATTTGGAGGAAGTTGACACACGTATGTTTCGAGGAAGAAAAACAAGAAAATGAACTAGAAAACTGGAGCCAAGGAAAACAAGAGTACACAAATGCCCAGGTGTGGGCATTTGGCACAGTTGTTAAGATGCCACCTGGGATACCCACAACCCATGGCGGAGAGCCTGGTTCAAGTCCCAGGTGCTCCACTTCCTGCTGGGGCACACCCTGGGAGGCAGCAGGTGATGGCCCAAGAACTTAGGCCCCTGCCACCCATGTGGGAGACCCAGACGGAATTCCTGGCTCCTGGCTTCCACCCTGTCTGTTGCAAGCATTTGGGGAGTGAAACAGCAGATGGCAGCTCTCTCACTGAGTCTTCTTCTGTCTCTGTCTCACCACCTTTCAAATAAAAGGAAAATAAATAAACTTGTAAAAAACCACAGAAATGTCACAAAAAAGTCAACTTTAAATACTGGAAACTGAGTTCTCCTTTGCTGATGACATTGGAGACAAGATTCATGTAGGTCCTGTAATCCACTACCAGTGGGACATTGAATTCTAATATCTGTTTGTGGCTTAAAGGGTGGTCCTTGGAGCATTGGTCTTAGCATAGGATGGCAGGGATGGGGGGGATGGGGAGAGGGCTGCTCTCAAGCCAACTCCAGCCCCACTGAAGTAGAGTGTGTGTGTTAAGATCCCAGTGATTCACATGTTCACCATGGCTTGAGAAGCACTGTTCTAAAAACCATGCTTCTTCCAAGATCCCATCCAGATCCTGAGTTATAAACAAAGCAATCTATCCATGGGGGCTTTACGACAAACGAAATAAGCAACTGAGTATGGAGCTCGTTCTCTCTCTCTCCCTCTCTCTGACTTTCGAATAAATCTTTTTTTTTTTTGAAAAAAGAAGCTGAATATGTCTGTTTCTTTCAACCACTTTTGAAATGACAAAAGTGATGATAATAAAAATAAACCTAAGGCCAAGCCTGCTCAGACTTGACACCAAAAGCACAATTCATAAAAGAAAAATTGCATAAAAGGAACTTTATGGACATATGATTGTACTAGGAGGACGGAAGAGAGAGGACAATATTCACCAATAATATGTGCAAACAAAAGGCTGGTATTTAGAATATGAAAGAGATCATCAAAAGATTCGTGGACAATGGGTACTATGAAAAAACTCAGCATGGATTGTGAAAAGCGTTTGCACCAAAATGATTTTCATTTCATTTTTCCATGAACTTGTTTTTAAGAGGTTTATTTATTGACTTGAAAGGCAGAAGGAGAGAGAGAGAGCGAGCTCCGTATTCTTCTCTCTGCTGGTTCACTCCCCAAATGGCAGCACCAGCCAGAGCTGGCCCAATCTGAAGCCAGGAACCAGGAACTCCATCATGGTCTCCCACGTGGGTGGTAGGGACCAAGTACCTGAGCCATCTTCCATTGCTTTCCCAGGGAGCTAGATCAGCAGTGAGGCAGCCGGCACTCAAACGGGCCCTCCAATTTGGGATGATGACGCCATAAGTGGTGGCTTAGCCTGCTGCACCACAGCACTGGCCCCTCAATGGAGTTCTTGAAGCACTCTCATTTAAAGAATCCTTAAAATCCAACAGTCAAAAAACAAAATTCAATTACCAAATAGGCAAAATATATGAACATGTATTCATCAAAGAGGAGACACAGACAGAAAATAGGCACATGAAAAGTTGTTCAACCTGGTAAACTTATTAAGGAAATGCAAATTGGAACCATGATGACATATGAAGGGTCTTCAAAAAATTTATAGCAAGCACATCTTATAAGGAAACTATGATCTGGGCTGGCACCATGACTCAATAGGGTAATCCTCTGCCTTGCGGCGCCGGCACACCGGGTTCTAGTCCTGGTCAGGGCACTGGATTCTGTCCCGATTGCCCCTCTTCCAGGCCAGCTCTCTGCTGTGGCCTGGGAAGGCAGTGGAGGATGGCCCAAGTGCTTGGGCCCTGCACCCCATGGGAGACCAGGAAAAGCACCTGGCTCCTGGTTTCTGCCTTCGGATAGGCACTGTGCGCCGGCCGCAGCGCGCCGGCCACGGCGGCCATTGGAGGGTGAACCAACGGCAAAGGAAGACCTTTCTCTCTGTCTCTCTCTCTCACTGTCCACTCTGCCTGTCAAAAAAAAAAGAAAAAGAAAAAGAAAGAAAGCTATGATCTAATTTGTTTACATATTTATTTATTTATATTTGAAAAGACAAAGGAACGGAAGATAATCTGTCGCTGGTTTGCTCTCAAATGATCCATCAGTCAGGGTTCAGCCAAGCTAAAGTCAAAAGGCAGGAGCTCACTCTGAGTCTCCTCCGTGAGTGGCAGGGACCCAAGTTGAGACGATTTCTGCTGACTCCCAGGGGGCACAGCAGCAGGGGGCTGGAATCCAGAGTCAAGCCCAAGCTCCAGGCCAGGCATCACAATGTGGAGTGTAGAAGTCTCAGGCTGTGTCTGTACTACCGGACCAAATGCCCATCCAGGATTCCAAACTATTTGACCTAAAAATAAACTCATCTTTCAATCCCATCTTTCGCAAACCTCCATATCATCACACACCTATTAGAACAGCTGAAACAAAAAATAACAGTGACACCAAAGACATAGAGAAACAATCTTTCATGCATTGCTGGTGGGAACGTAGAAATAGCACCACCACCGTGGAAAGCAGTCGGCAGTTTTTGATCAAACTCAACACACATTACCATAGAACCCGGCAATCACACTCCTGAGCATCTTTCTGATAAAAATGAAAATGGGCCGGTGCCGCGGCTCACTAGGCTACTCCTCCACCTGTGGTGCAGGCACCCTGGGTTCTAGTCCTGGTCAGGGTGCTGGATTCTGTCCCAGTTGCTCCTCTTCCAGTCCAGCTCTCTGCTGTGGCCCGGGAGTGCAGTGGAGGATGGCCCAAATGCTGGTCTCCCTGCATGGGAGACCAGGAGGAAGCACCTGGCTCCTGGCTTCAGATTAGTGCAGCGCGCCAGCTGTAGCAGCCATTTGGAGGGGTGAACCAACAGAAGGAAGACCTTTCTCTCTGTCTCTCTCTCTCTCTCACTGTCTGTAACTCTACCTTTCAAATAAATAAAATCTTTAAAAAAAAAAAAAGCAGCTAGGCGAAACACAAAGAAACTGTGAATTAGGACTTCTGATGTTTAGATAACCAGCTCTTCAGAACGAACAAAGACCCCAAGTGTTCACCTGTACCAAGCTCCATGGTGTGAATGCGCCTGCTACTTCCGAGAGTGGCTAACCTCAGTCTACCAGCAGGATAAGAACTGGCTGGCAAAATTGCTAAAAGGTCAAAACCGGGTCTTAAAAGTATGAGCCAGCTGCCTTGTACCACTGCCTCTGATCAATCCTTGGCTCACCTGCATCAGACGCACCTGCAGGGCCTCATCCTGGAATCAGCGTTTGGTGCAAAGTCTGAGACACTGCTAGGCACACCTACATCCCACACCAGAGAGCCTGGATTCAACTCCCAGCTCCGTTTCTGGTTCCAGCTTCAAGCTAATGCGCACACTGGGAAGCGGCTGTGAAGGTTCGAGCAATTTCTTCCCTGCCACCCACAGACATGGGTGTTCTCTCCATATGTCTCTCTCTGCCTGCCTTTCAAATAAATTAAAAACTATAAACAATTCATATTCCCCAGCCTCAAAACTGTTGAATCCAAATCCTGAAGTTTCAGCTGGGAATGTGCATATTTAACAAGCTCTCCAGATTATTTTTATGTTCGTTATAAGTTGAACTCCACGGAGCTGGCATTGCAGCACAGCAGGTTAAGCCATAGCTTGTGAAGCCAGCATCCCTATCAGAGCATCAGTTCAAGTCCCAGTTCCTCCTCTTCAGGTGCAGCTCCCTGCTAATGCACCTGGGAAAACAGCGGAGGATGGTCTGAGTACTTGGGCCCACGTGGGAGACCAGAATTGAGTTCCTGGCTCCTGGTTGCAGTCTGGCCCAGCCCTAGCCATTGCCAACATTTGGGGAAATAAATGAACAGATGGAAAGTCTCTTTCTCTCTGTCTCTCCCTCTCTCTCTATCACGCTGCCTTTCAAATAAGTATAATTTTTTTAAATGTCGAGAGACAAAAATATACATTCACATAAAAAATCTAGTATGTATATGATTTTTAAAAAAGTTGAGTACCACCAATCAGGGGGAATAGATGGTAAACACAGCCTTCCATTTAGGCATGGAAAGCCAAAACAATGTCGCAAAAAAAATGACCTAAATGAAAGATCTCTGTGAGTGAGATCCCAGTGGAAAGAACGGGCCATCAAAGAAGGAGGTACCTTTCTCTGAAGGGAGGAGAGAACTTCCACTTTGACTATCGCCTTGTCTAAATAAGATCGGAGTTGGCGAACTCAAGAGGCTTCCATAGTCTTGGCAACGCATGACAAGAGCCTCAGGTGATTACTGACACCATAAATAAGTGTGTCAATTGTTAAATCAACAATGGGAGTCATTGTGTACTTACTCCCCATGTAGGATCTCTGTCCTTAATGAGTTGAACTATGAGAATTAACAGTAAAACTACTACTCAAACAGTACTCTATACTTTGTGTGTCTGTGTGGGTGCAGTCTGTTGAAATCTTTACTTAGTAAATACTAAGTAGGTCTTCTGTATATAAAGATAATTGAAAATGAATCTTGATGGAGAATGGGATGGGAGAGGGAGTGGGAGATGGGATGGTTGCGGGTGAGAGGGAGGTTATGGGGGGGAAAAGCTACTATAATCCAAAAGTTGTACTTTAGAAATTTGTATTTATTAAATAAAAGTTAAAAAAAAAACATAGCCTTCCAAACCACATGCAGTATTAAGGAGAAAACCATACACCACCTATTCAAAAGAAGAGGATCCTTGGAACTCAGCATGAGAGTCATCACCAATCAGACAGAGGGAAAAGTCGAAGGCTGACTACTTTATGTGCTGCTGAACGTGAACTTGACTGCAACCCTGGGTACCATCCCCACAAGTCCCCTACCATCGGCTTCTGCCTCCAGTGAGCGCTCCACTCCGCCTTCTTAGTCCTGCTCCGGAAAACCAGGGTCTCATTAAATGATTACAAACGAGAACTTTTGAAAGCACCTAACATTTATTTTTAAAAGTTTAGCTTTCGTTGACAAATAATACGTGAGCATCTCGATGGAGTGCAATGTGATGTTTCTGCCTACACGTGCATACAGAAAGATTCAATCAAGCTAATGGACATAGCCATGTCCTCCAGAGTTTATCATGTCTGTGATGACAATGTTAAATACGTATTTTGAAGTAAACAATGCTCTCTTGAGTGTGGTCTCCAGGCAGGCAAAGATGACTTTGCAACTTTGTTGCTTCAGACCTACACCTTCCCTTTCTCCACAGCCTCCATTCAACCTTTCTCTTTTCTAATTTTTTTAACACTGGGTTGGGGCTGGCATTTGGCACAGCAGCTGTAGGTACTGGTTGGGATTCCCAAAGCCCATATCAAACTCAGTCTCTTGCCTGAGTCCCAGCTGCTCCACCTCTGATCCAGCTACTGCCCACACACACCCTAACAATGGATCAAATGCTTGAGTCCCTGTCACTCCTATAGGGGAGACCAGATGGCGTTCCTGGTTCCTGGCTTCCACCTGGCCCACCCCACACAGTTATGGGCATTTGCTGAGGGAACCAGTGGATGGAAGATCTCTTTCTCTCTGCCCTCCAATCAAATATGAAAACAAATACATTTTTTAAGAATGGCTTAAATTCAACTGTTCCCAACTTTAGATGCACATTGCAATCATCTATTGAGCTTTAAAAACACTGACACCTGGTCCTCCCCAGAGATCCTGATCTCGCTGATATGGGAGGTGGCTGAGACACGGGGATCCCCCGAATACAGCTGGGGCTGACTCACTGCCCACTTCCAAGTGGAGTTGCTTAAGTGCCCTGTTTTACCTTCTTAAAATGGAAATATTATTCCTCCTGAATAGATAATTCAAGTTTCATAAATCAGAGAAATACTAAAAATATATAACAAGGAGTTGCTCCCACCCGATTTTATTTACCCTGCTACTAACACACACACACACACACACACACACACACACACATACACACGTACTTTCTTGGAGAATTTCTTTAGGCAAATTCCAGCCTCTTAGAAGCGCAAATCTGTGTGTTCAATCTACTCCCAAACAGCAAGGAGACAACATAAGGTGATAAACATTCATAGATGCTTCTTGGCTTGCAATAGAGTTGTAACCCAGCAATCCCTCCTTAAACTGAAAACAATATTGAGTTAAAAGCACATTCTTCAAGGAGCCAGCACTGCAACATAGCAGATTAAGCCACCACCCATGATGCCAACATCCCACATCCTAGCTCGAGTTCCGGCTGTTCCACTTCCAATCCAGCCCCCTGCTAATGCACCTGGGAAAAGCAGCAGAAGATAGCCCAAGTGCTTGGGTCCCTGCTCCCACATGAGAGACCTGAATGAAGCTTCTGATTCCAGTCTTTGTCCTGGACCAGCCCTGGCTGTTGAAGCCATTGGGGGAGTGAACCAGCAGATGGAAGATTCATTCTCTCTCTCTCTCTCTCTCTCTCTCTCTCTCTCTCTGCCTTTCAAATAAAGAAATCAATAAAGCTAGGTCTCAGCGAGGTGCTATACCTTCCCATGGTCTCCTTTATCTATTTCCCAAAGTCAACAAAGATTTCCTGTAAGCAACTGCAGCCGTGAGGCTGGTGCTTGGCAGCACCTTGCAGGAAAACGCCCCTGGCTCACCTTCCCCCTTGAGAGTGCAGGGTGGAGGTGGCAGAGGGGACAGCAGGAGCTGGGCTCGCCACTGCTGTTCAGTGTACAGGAGATGAGTGGCCCCATATCCCTCTCCCCTAGGAAAAGGCCCAAATTCAAACTTCAAAGTACAGTCTCCTCTTGGTGCGTGTTGCTTTCACACACATCAGGAAGTTGAAAACTCCTGAAGCCAACCCCGATAATCAGGGACCCTCTGTATGTGGATGTATAATACATTGTATGCATCAGGGGACTTCCAAAAGTTCATGGGACATAGAATTAAAAGATAATGCTTGTCAGCGCCGCGGCTCAATAGGTTAATCCTCTGCCTGCAGCGCCGGCACACCGGGTTCTAGTCCCGATTGGGGCGCCGAATTCTGTCCCGGTTGCCCCTCTTCCAGGCCAGCTCTCTGCTATGGCCAGGGAGTGCAGTGGAGGATGGCCCAAGTGCTTGGGCCCTGCACCCCATGGGAGACTAGGAGAAGCACCTGGCTCCTGGCTTTGGATCAACGCAGTGCACTGGCTGCAGCAGCCATTGGAGGGTGAACCAACGGCAAAGGAAGACCTTTCTCTCTGTCTCTGTCTCTCTCTCTCACTGTCCACTCTGCCTGTCAAAAAAAAAAAAAAAAGATAATGCTTTTCCACAAACTTTTTGAGGCCCCTTCATATAAACATGGATTTAGATAAATATGCATGCTTGTACTATAATATATTCATGAAGAAGTACATGCCTTAAAGAAATACTAAGGAAGGGCCGGCACTGTGGTGTAGCTGGTTAACCCCAGCTTTGGATGCCAGTATCCCGTATCAGAGCGCTTGTTCAAGTCCTGGCAGCTTCACTTCTGATCCAGCCTCCTGCTAATTCACCAGGAAAAGCAGCAGAAAATGGCCCAAGTACTTGGGCCCCTGTCAATCACATGGGAGACCTGGATGCAGTTGCTGGCTCCTGGCTTCAGCCTGCTCCAGTCCCAGATGTTTCGGTTATCTGGGGAGTGAACCAGCAGGTGAAAGATTTCCTCTCTCTCTTTCTCTCTCTCTCTCTCTCTCTCTCTCTCTCTCTCTCTCTGTCTTTCAAATAAATAAAAATATTTAAAAACAAGAAATCCCAAGGTGATAACACCATGCTATAGATACATGTAAAGATATGTAACATTGCATATATAATATATATGCATGTCTATTTACAGCCTTACATTGTCTCCAAGAAGCTTATTTTTCATAATGAATTGCACTTATCCAAAGTCAGTGCACCTAGCCATAGAGAGGCACTGATGTTTGCTCAGCCATGGCCATACAAATTACAATCCCAGGGCTGGGAAGAGGAACCCGAAACTCCAACAGGAAATCTGCTAGCATGTGTGTGTGTGTGTGTGTGTGTGGAGTTTAATTACCCTAGTTCCTATATAAACTGGCAAAACTACATTCCTGAGCCTGGAAATAACAGGAACACATTTTGCATACATTACATTTCATCTGTAAATATTTGCCACTGCACAGTCCTGACCAGTACCTACGTGAGACTACTCATTATGCACCTCTTTACATCTCTCAGTAACAATCTGAAAAAACAAATCCACCAGGAGCCTGCATTGTGGTGCAGCAGACTAAACCACTGCCAATCATGCAGGCATCCCATATGAGCACCAGTTCGAGTCCTGGCTGCTCCATGTCAGATCCTGCTCCCTGCCTACAGCCTGGGAAAGCAGCAGCAAATGGCCCATGTACTTGGGCCCCTGCCACCCAGGTGGGAGACCAGGATGGAGCTCTAGGCTTGTGAATGATTTCCCCTTCTCTCTCCATAACTCTGCCTTTCAAAGGAATAAATAAATCTTTTCTTTAAAAAAAAAATCCACCAGTGTCTACATCTATTCTTCCTGAGCCTTTAGCCTTTAGAGACATTGGTAGCCACCCCTGGGCCAGCTATTGTCCCCAGACAAGTTTTGTGAAGGTCATGTGATGGTTTTCCTTTCTCAGATGGAAGCCAGCCAGCATTCCAAGCTTGGGAATTTGCATACAAAAGCGTGGGTACCTCCACGCTCCCTTATGGCAACAGCCTGCTTGGTGTGGGGAAGACCACAGCAGGCACACAGCCCACGTGTTGTTCACCTGCTCCCTGCTCCCTCAGTGAGGCCCCGCCCCTAACTGGCTCACCCAAGTCTCTGAGTCGCCTCTGTTCTGCATGAGAATTTTCACTGCAGAATTCACTTTCACGTTGCATTGAACACCAAGGGACCAGCGAGTTCCAGGCAGGCATCAGATGCTTTGCCCAGTTCTGCCTTTTCCAAAGGCTTACTCTTATCGACACGGACCCCACCAGTCTGTTTCCAGGTTGTTCTGTATAGACAGCACCCAAGGGTCAGAGCCCAGTTGCAGTGACAAATTCCAATCACTGTATTTGAAACGTACTGTGAGGATCCTTAACGTGTGCCAGTCCCGGCGTGATTTAACGCCAGACCTTGGCATCTAATGGCCCTTTCTGATTAATACCAGTCATTTGTTCAAAGTTAACAGCCCCAGAATGACAGCCGCAGATAAATTAACAACATTAGAAAAACACTAAAGCCAGCAATTTATAGAGGGGGGCCCAGAAGAATATGATAGCAATACAGACTGGCTCTGCCTACAGTCCGCTATTAATGAATTTTCTATGTTGGAGTCATTTTTACCCGGTACCTTTTTAATTGTTCTGAAGTTGTCCATATTTATCTTGATTAAAAAACAAGCCAACTCCTCGAGACATTAATGGGTTTTATGTGTTTAGAAGTGAATATTATAAGCAGATGGAGGAAGTGAGTGGAGGGTGGGGAGAGAGGGAGCCTGGCATTGAATTTCCATCTAAGCAGTTGGTTACAATGAATCCTAGGTGTTGAGTAATGGACCGCTATAAATTAGCCGACTGTTTACCTCGTCATGTCTGCCAAAGAAACTTGGCCAAATTTGGTCTTTTCCTTTCTCCTGCTTATGCCTGCACCTTGTTAACAGAGACACACGGCGGAGACGCCTCCCAAGGCACTTCAGAAAATTCACGGACAAACGACATTGCAAGATAAGTTATCTTGATACGAGGAATGCTGGGATTTTTGCATAGTTTTGCCAACGACGGTATTTCTCATGCACGTTTTGAAGACGCATGGATTTCAGCATCTCCCACATCAAAATAAGCTGATCTGTTAACTCCATTGTTCCAGAAGCTTTTTGTAGTACCCTGGTATCTACAGCTACAGGCAAATTTCCCAGACCCTGTGCCCCCCCAACTCCATGTTGAACTTAAACGTCACCTGTGGGGACCAACAGAGAGCAAAGGTCTTATTTTGGAAGGCAAATGTGTATGCACGCCTTTAATCTGGGATGTAGCAGTAACATCACTTTCGAAAACTGTGGAGGTGGGCGGAGCCTGATCCTCTCGTGTGACCAGAGGCGTTAAACACACCGTGTCAGAGAAATGGAGTGGCAGACGTGTTTAAAGCTGATGTCCCTAGAAGCTAATGGATGTCTTCTTCCTCAGTATCCCACCATCCTCCCACTCCCTAGGAAGAAGGGGGAGGTAGAATCCACTTCATGGCAACCATTCAGAGAGTCACCTAATACCGAAAGATGAGAAAATACAGCATGCATTTTATGACCAATTTTGGTGCATTCTCCCTGCAATTGCAGCCCCTTCCCAAAGGGAGCAACCAGGTCTCAGAGATGAGTTCCAGCTGGGTCCATGGCAAGACTTCCCAAGTCGGTCGTTTGGAGAACAACCACATCCAGCACCCCCTGGTAGGCTCTCATCGCCAACAACCGCCAATGGTCTGAGAAGAAAGCCAAGGCTGGGATGGCTCAGAGGAGCGAATCTTGTTTCTCAGTTGCTGCTGGCACACTTTCTGTACTAACTCTGCAACTTGGCACTGCAGGTGCACAAGGTCTGGTTCTCCTTATGCAGCCACAGCATGGTGGATTTAACTTAAGACCTCCTTATCCAACTTAGCACACAGTCAGTGGGCTCCCCAGGGATTGCATTGACAGCTGTAACAGGAGGCAGTCAGGGTCGTTTGGCTGCATTGAGTCCTCGGCTAGAGAACTTGGTCTCAAGGCCACGGAGGTGTTAGCTGCTGGGTGGGACACACCCACACCGATCTCCTGTGCTCTTTGCAAGAGCTCTGATAGAGGGCCCTGTATCTTGAGTGAGCCACTCCTTACCATCATGCCAAGTATGGGAGCATATAAGGAAAGAGGGAAATCAGAGAGTTCAATTCCCACTGTGCTCTCTTGCCATCAGCGGGGGATGGAGACATATCCTGAGCAAAGAAAGTGGGCTGCACCAGACAGGGCTGAGCCTCCAGGGACTTTATGCTGCTTGCAAACAAGTAGATGCAGAGACGTACAGAGACAAGAACCTTGTTGCAGTCAAACAACAGACCCAATTCTGGGGCTGCTTAAAAAGCAGCCAAGCTGAGCACTGGCTCTGCATAAGTTAAACTAAACGTGGTCGGAGGCTGACTCAATACCTTAAGTCCCAACTAAACAAACTGAGCCTCATTTGGGAGCACAGTCAGCTGTCCCTCTAAACCCTCAAGGCATGGGTCCTGGACCCCCTTCCCAAGATAGCAAGCTCCCAGGATGCTCTAGTCCCTTAAATAAAAGGAAGTCTTCCTTGCATATAACCTATGCAGTTCTCCCACACACAGCTGGTCAACCATATCCATGGCCTCACATCAACAGGTTCAAACAACCTCCGTTCGAGAATATCCAGTGTTGCGGAGCATCTGGTTGAGCCACCACCTGCAACGCTGGCCTCCCATTGCAGACTACGGTTTTGTTAGAAGTAGCTCAATGGTGCATTTTCTTAAGAATTTAGCGTAGCCTTAATGCAGCCATGATATCAGTTGCATGAAAGTTGCATGAAAGACAGAGAGTTGCAAAAGCCCCCAAGTAGGTTAGCTGCTGAGCTTGCTCCACAGGTCTTTCACTTGGCCTTTTTTTTTTTTTTTTTTTTTGCTAACCAATGATGACCCCCAACTCTGTAATCAGTAAGTACAGGGTCCCCGCCATGTTAGTTCCCAACATCAGTCTGAAGCAACAGCTGTTGAAAGTGCCCTTCTGGATATCACCTTCGCCACAAGTCCTTCTCCACATGTTGTCCCATCTCCAACCCCCAGTCAACCCTCCCTCCCTTCTCCTACCTGCCAAGCTACTGGTCTGGGAACCCATCCCTCCCTTACCCACTCCACCTTAGGAACTGACCAGGTCTAAACTATACCTCCCATGTTGCTCAGCCAATGAGGAACTGGGGGGAAGGGATTCTGTGTGATAGGACAAAGAGAGCTGAATTTGAGCTCCAGCTGCTCCACTTCTGATCCAGCTCCCTGCTAATGCACCAGGAAAGCAGCAGATGGCGGCCCAAGTGCTCGGGTCCCTGCCACCACTGATCGCACCATGCCCATATAAGGCAAACGGAGCTGTAACCCTCTGTCTCTCTACTTCACTGGATGGTGCTCTTGAGCCAGTGCCCTGCTGGGGACCAGTGCTGTGCTGCTTGCACACACAGCGCCTTGCTATGTCCAGTTCCACTCATCAGCCTCTGCGAGTTCCTTCTTTAGTGCTGCTGTCCCATCATGCATCCTGATCCTGGGCAGAGTCAGCTCCATCCGATACACCAGAGTGCTTCCAAAAGCTCATGGGAAATGAAACTAAACAGCAAATTTATTTGGGTGCAAAATCTTCAAAATCACTCATACGAGGAGCTATCAAAAAGAGTGTGCAAATTGTAGATTAGGAAAGAACTACACAGGGATTTCAAGTAATCTGTGCACATAAATAAACATTTTTTAATTGTATTTTATTTTCCATGATCTTTTGGAAAAGTGTACTTAATGTACAACTTAAGAGTGTAGAATGATGGTCCTGGTTTTAGGTGAAGGATGTTCTGCTGCCTCCATTGTAAAAGGATGGAGAACAAAAATAAAAGGGCAGCCGGCACCACAGCTCACCAGGCTAATCCTTCGCCTGCGGCGCCGGCACCCCAGGTTCTAGTCCTGGTTAGGGCGACGGATTCTGTCCTGGTTGCTCCTCTTCCAGTCCAGCTCTCTGCTATGGCCCGGGAGGGCAGTGGAGGATGGGCCAAGTCCTTGGGCCCTGCACCCACATGGGAGACCAGGAGGAAGCACCTGGCTCCTGGCTTTGGATCAGCGCAGTGCGCTGGCTGCAGCAGCCATTGGAGGGTGAACCAACAGTAAAGAAAGACCTTTCTCTCTGTCTCTCTCTCTCTCTCACTATCCACTCTGCCTGTCAAATAAATAAATAAATAAATGGGCAGGTACTTCTCGGAGTCTCGCTGGCATCTAAGACCTAAGAGAAAAGCAAGATGGAAAGTAGGCCATGACTGACTCAGAAACACACAAGTGCGGTGCTGAGGGAACGCATAGATGAGGAGCTCCCAAAGTTTGTGGGTGCCAGAGAAGTCCTAGCTAAGCTGACAGCAGCACCTGAATCCCAGGGCCTGGGTTGTGGTAGTTATGTCCATGATGTCTGGATACATCAAGCCGTAGCAACCCAAAGAGTCCTCTGGGGAATCAGGGAGCTCATCGTCCTAAGAGCCACTGCTCATGCGGTAGGACAGAAAGGACACAGATGACATAGATGGGCTGCAGACCCTGTGTTACTTTGGCTGGAGAATAGGAAGGATGGTTTCCAATGTTCTACATCGCATCATTCATTCCCATCTTCTTCAAAAATCTGGACCTCAGAAAAAACAGCCACAGCCCTTGGTGGCCAAATGTCCCCACAAAGACTTGGATTTTCATGAGTGTAGAGCCTCCTTCTCTGTAAGGGATGTTCCCAGACCCTCAGCAGGTGCCCAAAAGCTCAGAGAGCATCGAATGCTATACACAGTCACCGAGATACCTGGACAGCCCACTAGTCTGATGACGGGGATCACTACTAGATGACTGATGGACAGACAGCATGGACACTGGACAGACAGACGATTCACAGCCTGGGCCGGGTGTGAGGCCTCATCACACTACTCCGAATGGTGTGCACGCAGAAAAAGAGTCTCAGGTTTTCCATTCAATTCTTTCAGGCTACACTTGACTTCTGGTGACCAAAACCAAAACCGGCAACACAAATCCTTGGGTGAGGGGAGATGTCTGGATCTGAATTCAATCTGTGATCAAAATGGTGCCCCTAAATCAGGGGCTTATCCTATCTTGGTATCTCCTGGGACCCCATCCAACCTATGGAGTGGGTGTTCGGCCTAGCAGTTAAGACAGATTAGGATGCCCACATCATGGGGCAGAGGTCCAATTGGTGGCACCTGCTCCTGACTCCAGCTTCCTGTGCACACGCCTGGGATGCAGCAGTGCTGGCTCCAGTAGCTGCGCTCCTGTCACACACCTGGAAGACCTGGGTTGACTTTCTGGCCCCACTCTCACTGTTGCAGCCATTTGCGGGGGTGAACCAACAGAGGGGAGATCTTTGACTCTCTTTGTTTCTCGCTAACTGTTCCTGTCCGTCTTGTCTGTCCCTCTGCCTCTTAAACAGAGAGAGAATACTCCTGTTTCAATTTCTATCCCCAGTGCATGAATATGTGTGTTCCCCCCACAAAATGAACACACACATGCATGCATGCACATGCATACATACATACACACACACAAACTCATGCACACATACACACATGTACATACATGCACATACATACTCATACACACAAACATGTGTGCGCACCGGTGTATACATGTACATGCATGCACATATACATGTGTATCCATACATGTGTGCGCGTATGTGTGTACACACATGTATGCATTGTGTGTATATGCACATATGTACACACATGCATGTATATACACATGCATACACATATGCACTGCACATGCATACACATACACACGCGCATACACGTGCACATGCACAATGCATGTGCACATACACACAGATGCACATGCACATATGTACATACACATATATATGCACACATACACATGTATGTACCCATACACATGTGCACATACATATACACATGTACATACATACAAACCTGCACATACATGCACACATACACATATAGACATGCATACACATACACACACGCATACACATGTACATACACAATGCATATGCACATACACACATACACACATGCATACACATACATACACATAGCTATGCGTACATACACATGTATGTACCCATACACATTTGCACATGCATACATGTGCTTGCACGCACATACACACACATGTGCATGCATACGTATATGCACATGCACATACATATGTACATAATACAAACATACACATGTATGCACATATACACACATACATGCATACGTACACATGTGTGCGTGCATACAACATATACACACGTGCACATACACATGTATATAATACATACACATGTCTGCACACATACACACATAGAGGTGCATACACACACATGCATGCACATGCACACTCATACACATCTATACACATACACACATGCACATGCTTACACACATACACACATGTAGGGCTATTTGCTCTGGAGGAGTGGATGTACATATATAATTTGAAAATGATTTATAGCTGAAAATGCACATTGACTTCGTCTTACAAGCTATAGAAAGTGAAACTCAACAAATATTATTCTTTAGTGTAACCACGAAGACTATCATCATCGGCCTGTGATTGAGTTTAAGAAGCAACGATTTATCGAAACCTGGGAACTGTGGTTGAGAAGGCCACGCACTTATCCAACGTGGACACGGGGCTCCAAAAGCGGAGAAGCGAAGACCTCACCCGGAATGGCTAACTAAACATTTTCAGGAAATTGACTTTTCTCCTGACATGGACAAGGCTCCACCTGACGTTCCAGCTGTTCGGGGAATAGTTCACTGTTTTCACCGCTGTCCATTTCCACCCAAGCTCAGGTGCTGGGCCTTTGCCTTCTAAACCATCCCGAGTGCTAAGGACTCCTCCTGCCTGCTTCCCGGGATTGAGTGAGCTTCCAGGCTGTAGGGGAGTCGGGCCAGAGAAGTCAGGAGACCGAGGCTGGCGCTCCCTGCTGGCCAGTGTGCAGAAGTGCAGGCGTCTGTTGAAGAATGGCCCTAGCGACAGGGTGGCAAGAGCCGGCGGAAGGTTTTAGGGTGAGTGTTGACTGGAAAAGCGAGGACCCCTGTGTGAGAAAGGATTCATCCTCACTAGGGCTCCAGGGCACTGCCCGTGGATGCTGAGCGCACCTCCCCAGCTGTGACAACTCCAGCTAAGCACTGTGGGGAGCCAGCCTCCCCAGTCTTCCTGATAGCCAAGCACCACACTCCTCCTTCCAGGTCGTTTTCTCATCTGTTGTTAAAACGGAAACCTCAGGGGTCGGCGCTGGGCTGTAGCAGGTAAAGCCACTGCCTGCAGTGCCAGCATCCCATGTGGGAGCCGGTTCGAGTCCCGGCTGCTCCACTTCTGATCCAGCTCTCTGCTATGGCCTGGGAAAGCAGTGGAAGACGGCCCAGGTCCTTGGGCCCCTGCACCTGCGTGGGAGACCCAGAAGAAGCTCCTGGCTCCTGGCTTTGGATCAGCTCAGCTCCAGCCATTGAGGCCAACTAGGGAGTGAACCTTCGGATAGAAGACCTCTCTCTCTACCTCTCCTCTCTCTATGTAACTCTGACCTTCAAATAAATAAAATAAATAAATAAAGAAAGAAAGAACAAAGTTTTATTTAGCTCATGGCTTTAGAAGTCTGGAAGTCCAAGAGCAGGGCCAGCCTCCACTGGGGATCTGGCATGGGCCTCCTGCTGTACCCAACATGCCGGAGGGCATCCGTGGTGAGCCAGGGCAAGTGTGTCTCCCCTCATCTCTCTTGCACACCTCACAGGGTGTATCCCTTGATGACTGTATCCCCTCCTAATCACCTCCCAAAGGCCCCCACCTCCCAATATAATCGGTGTTTTCATTTGGGGATCAACTTTCAAGTACACATTGCAACCATAGCACCATAGCCCTCCCACTTCCCTCCTTCATGATTTGTGGAAGTAATTCCAGTATACGCAGGATGCTTTGAGCTAGGGCAGTCACATTGTTCCCATGACAGGACCTGGCTAAGGACAAAAGAGATGGGAAGAGCACTGATGGGCCATCTTCTACTGCTTTCCCAGGCCATAGCAGAGAGCTGGGTAGGAAGTGGAGCAGCCAGGACTTGAACAGGTGCCTATATGAGATGCCAGCACTGCAGGTAGTGACTTTATTCGCTACACCACAGCGCCGCCCCCCTCCCCAAATTTTAATTTTGAAATGATTACTCTTGCATCTGTGATTAAAAAGGGCAAGAGATTATCGTGATAATCAAGGCAAGAGATGAAGATACCAGCACCAGGTGATGGCAGTACATGTAGTTCTGGTGTTTCTAGACAGAAAGGAAACAGAATTTCCCAGTGGGGTTTGTTGTCTCAGATGAGAGAGGAAATGAGCTCGACTTTGAGATTCAGGTTCTCAACAATGCAAATGCTGGCGGTCCCATCAAATGAGACAAGGAAGGCTATGGGTAGAGCAGGTTTTAGGGAAGGTAGCATGAGAGTTCAGTTTTAGACATGATGCGTTTGAGACATTTAAGGAGAGATGCTGCATTAGCAATTGTGTGTATAAGACTGGAGTTTGGAAGAAAGATCTGGATCAGCAATAAACATTTGGGAGAATTGCCATGGTTTAATCAGATTTGGTTCCACCCAAACTCATGCTGAAACTTCATTCCTGGGTGCAGCAGTGTTGGGAGGTGGGCGCAGTGGGAAGTGCTTGGGTCATAGAGAAGGGTCCTTATGAATAGATGAAGACCCTCTCCCAGGAGAGAACTCTCCTCATGGGAATATGGGAGTGACTTGTTATAAAGAAAGGTTACCCCTGTGTTTTATACATGTACCTGGTGGACCTTTTTGATTTTCTGTAATGCATAGAGCAGAATAAGGCTCTCAACAGAAGCAGAGGGTATGAAGGTGCTACAATCTTGGGCCTCCAAAATGTTCACCAGGTAAGCTGCTCACATCATAAACTACCAGTCTGGGGTATTCTGTTACAGCAACAGAAAAGGGACTAAGGAGGGAGTCATCCATGTCTATCTCAAATCATGAGCCTACTGTAGACTCTGACAGTATTTCCTCATAACTCCCTAGGCTTAATTTTTACTTTCTTTTTATATGTATTTGAATGAGTTGTAGGGTGGACAATTAGTAAGCAGGTTAAGATGCCCACATTCCATATCAGAGTGCCTAGCTCTGGCTTCCAATTCCAACTCCCGGCTATTGTAGACCCTGGGAGGCAGCAGGTGGTGGCTCAAGTGACTGAGTGCTCCTGCCAACCATGTGGGTGACATAGATTGGCTTCCTAGCTCCCAGCTTCAGCCCAGCCCAGTTCCAGTCATTACAGGCATTTGGGGAGTAAACCAGTGCATGATAGATCTCCTTCTGTCTCCTTATCTCTCTCCTTTTCTCCCAAATAAATAATACAATTAATTAATTAAAATTTTTAAAAGAATAAAGTTGCAGAAGAGTGGGTGGTTATTGGTTAGGAGACCCATGTCTCATATAAGAGTACTTGAGTTCAGTACACAGCTCTGACTCCGGACTCCAGCTTCCTGCTAATGCAGACTCTGAGAGACAAGGGTGATCCTGCAAGTAATTGAATTTCTGCCACTCACATGGGAGAAGAGATTGAAGTACCCATTCTCAGCTTCAGCCCCAGCCCAGACCTGGCTGTCATGGGCATTTGGAGAGTGACCTGGTAAGTGGGAGCTCTCTCTGTCCTCTCAAAAAAAATGCACGCACACACACAAACACAACAAAGAATAAAGTTGTGTGGGTTGTTTAAAGACTAGCTTTACAAGTGATAAGCATTTTGTTTATTGACCTTGGCCCTCTTCACTGTCTAGTTCAGAGTCAGCAGAATCCCTTGCCAAGTCTACAGCTGGAAGTGTGCGTAGCTCCTGGCTCATGCTGTGCAGCATCCATTGCATGCAGTTCCAGTGTACTGAGGCGGTTGTTTGCCTATTGTCACTCCTACTGGATGCACTGATCCTTGTAGATAATCAACTACTTGAAGAATCCAGCAGCCTCAGAGCCCTTCCTCCCTACCACATTTAGATCATAGTCACCCACCAGGGCCAACTCATCCAACCCTTCTATATTAGCCCAGCGGAAGGAAGAGAGGTTGGTTTAGTTCATGGTAATGGGTGGTAGGAAGTTCTTGGCACCAGCATCTGCTTGACTTCCTGTGGGGGCCTCCTGCTGCTTCAAGGCATGGCAGAAGGCAGAAAGGCAAGCAGGAGTGTGAGAAGAGAGGAGCGAGGACCCAACATCTACTTCCACAAGAAAAATATTCATCGACCCATGACCCAGGCACCTCCCACAAGGCCCCACCTCCCAACAGAGCTGCTTTGGGGAATTGTGGGAGACATACTCGCATCATGCCACTTTCCGTCTTTTGTGTGTTTACCCCCAGAAGCTATGTCTTTAAGAATTACAAGAAACTAAAGCTGTGCAGTCAATAGATCCATCCACAGACTCAGATCATGGATGAGATGTGAAATATTTCCCTAGCTTTGTTTCTGTAGGAATAGGATTCATAAAGAAGCCAAGTCTGAGTTCACCGGGAGGGAAAACGTGGTTATCTGTGCTCCCCCAGGTGCCAACTGCCTTGCTCTGCAACCTGGCTTTGGACTGTCCATCAGGGTGTGTTTTAATCCCACTCTGTCTTCAAAAACACTTCAGTGGGAAACCAAGCCAGATTCATAAAGAGCTGCTAGTCCAATGCCAATTTAAGGCATTTCTACCCAAAACAAAGTTATAGGGCATGTAGCTCATGTTAACATTGTAAATTTCTAAACTCTCACTACCAAGCCCGTCTGCTAAAATCAACAGAGAAATTCCAAACAGTCGATAGTAAGTTTCCTTTCTCCCATCCCCGAACATTCTATAAACTATCTCGTTTATCTCTCCGGCTACAAATATAACATGCGGTTCACTCTTAGGATTTAGCTCACCATAGGGGCAAATCCACATACATTTTTCCCTACAAGGTATAAATTACATAGCCAGAAAGACGAATACGTCTTGGGCTCTAAATACACACACATAAATATCCAATGAAGGCAAGCTCAAACCAGAATGCACAAGTAATCATGGAAATTCAGATGGTGCTCCCATGGTCCCCCTCCTTTCAATGACCTTACCTTGATAATTAATTGAGCTTATAGAAGAGGTCATCCAAAAGTGCGTGGAAACATGTTTCTGCAAAATACGCATACATTTAGGAAATGCTATGCATAAATTTCAAACCTTTTTTGCACCAAAATAAACTCATCTGTTAATTCCACTTGTTTTCAGTAACTTTTTGAAGCACACTTGTATGTCACCCATATTTAAGATCCCCATGGTAATCGACTTCTTCATTCCCTCAGAGACAGAAAAAAAAATGGCAGGATGCTCCTATATCCTCGATTTTGGGCTGTGGATATCAGAAGGGAAAAGGGAGATAAGTCATATTGAAACTTATGGACCAATAGGCTTCTCATATCATGCAATTTCCTCTGCAGGATGAGAACTAAGCCCCATCAGTAAAGGATTAATGTGTAAGGCATTGATGATTAAGGTGCATGGTCACTCGGAGACTGCCAGAGGTGTTCAGGAATTGTGCACATGTTGCTAGTGGACAGCTAAGCACAGAAATCGCCATTCTCAAGGATTTATAGTTGAGATAGGTAGCAATAAAGCAGAATGAAAGCCAAGGTCACAGCAGCACGGGAGGTCATGGGGGCAAGACTCAGAGCACAGATGTAAATTGTTCTTGCTTTTTGTTGCCAGACTTTTAGTTCTCTTGAACTCCTACCCTTGCTTTTATTCCAAAGTTTTGCCCCTACTTGAACTTCACCCCATGGAAGCCCGTAATCTTGCCTGGCACACAGCAGTCCTCCACAAAGGTCTGTTGAGTTTAACTGAATGGATTTGCAATGTTCTACGTTAGCACACGGGGACAGGCGTTTAGTGCTGCTGTGAAGATGCCGCTTTGGATGCCCGCAACCCTTAGCAGAGTGCTGGCAAATCCAGCTTCCTGCTAGTGTGCACCCCGGGAGGCTGCAGGTGGTGGCTCAAGCAGTTTGGTCCCTGCCACCCACGTGGGAGACCCGATTGAGTCCCAGGTCCCCCTGGCTTTGGCCTGGCCCAACCCCAGATGTTACAGGCAGTTGAGAAGTGAACCAGTGATTAGGAGATCTCTATCTCCTCTCTCTCCTCTCTCTTTCTCTCTCTCTCTCTCTCTCTCTCCTTTTTAAATAATCTTTAAAAACCAGATTGGCACATATGTGTACATACATGTGTGGTTAAATTTTTTTCAATACATGCCTCAGATCCAGGACTAAGAGCAGATTTGGAACAGGTTTGGTGATGCAGAAATGGGGGATACCCAGACGACGAGATGTTCCATAGGGTACTTTTGACATGGGTGACTCTTAGTAGACAAAGAGAAGGAAGATGACCTCAGAGGATGAAGGAGGAAACCAAGGAACAAGAAGAAATGAGAAAAAGATTTTATGGGGATAAGGACAAGGAAGACATTCAAGATAAGGCAATGGTAGACAAAGAAAGTTCAGAGCTCAAGAGCTCCAGCATCTTCTGAGTTCCAAGTGCTGTGGGCAAAGATCCCATGTGCGCTGCACCAGTTAGGTCATGAGAAGCACCTGCTAATCTTCCTAAAGCACTCCACACCAGAACCTAAAGAACAGCTGTCCAGTAGGGGGCTGCAGCAGAGAGGGAGGTTTGTGGGATAGAGGAGACCAAAACCCTCTGTGGTCAAAGTTTTAGGACAATCACCCTGTGTGGGTGAATACGGGTCATGGGAGAGGGTAGGAGAGGAAGATGGCAATCATCTGTTGTTAGCTTAGAGTTGGAAATACTGAGCCAAACTCTTCCATCAAATCCAAAGAAATCAGCAATTACCAATTCTCAGCACCTGCATTTTTAAATATTCCTTCAAATTAGTTGATCAAATACCTAATGTAATCTGTTTCTTAGATTTCATGGTAAGGAATGTGTACCTTTCCACTATCCTATACAGAAAGGAACAGAGGCACTTGTCGAAAGTGACACAAAAAATTATGGTGAAAATATCAATTCTAGAAAAGAACCATAAAAAGGGACATATTGTTGGTCCAAGCCTTCTTGACAACTCTACCTGGGAGAATAGATATTTTTTAAATAGATTTATTTTATTATTTATTTGAAAGTCAGAGTTTCACAGAGGAGAGGTAGAGAGAGAGCGAGGTCTTCCATCCACTGGTTCACTCCCCAGCTGGCCACAATGGCCAGAGCTGTGTCAATCTGAAGCCAGGAGCCAGGAGCTTCTTCCTGGTCTCCCATGCAGGTGCAGGGGCCCAAGGACTTGGGGCATCTTCAACTGCTCTCCCAGGCCATAGCAGAGAGCTGTATGGGAAGTGGAGCAGCCAGGACTCGAACCAGCTCCCATATAGGATGTTGGCACTGCAGGCGGTGGCTTTACCCACAACACCACAGTGTTGGCCTCTGAGAATAGATACTTTCTAAGGAGCTTGTCATGCATAAAGAATGGTGGCCCATGGGCAGAAGAGGGAAGTTAGGAGAGGAATTGATACAACATTTCAGTCCCATAGGATGAGTAAATTCTAGAACTCTAATGTATAGCATGATGACTACAATCAATATTACTGTATTGTATACTTGAAATTTGCTATAGTAAATCTTGTGTGTTATCACCATACATACACACAATGGTAGTTTTAAGAGATAGTGGATATGTTAATGAACATGACTGTACTAATTGTTTCACAATGTACATGTATACCAAAATAACAAATTATATTTTTAGAAAGGTATTATTTTAAAAATAATTTAAACAATGAAATTTGGACCAGGATTGTGGTCAAGCCACTGCCTGTGACACTGGCATCCCATATGAGTACCTGCTCTTCTTCTGATCCAGCTCCTGCTAAGGTGCCTAAGAAAGCAGTGGAAGATGACCCAAGTCCTTGGGACCCTGCACCCACATGGGAGACCCAGATGGAGTTCCAGACTCCTGGCTTCAGCCTGGCCTAGCCCCAACCATTTGGGGAGAAACCCAATGGATGTACAGTCTCTCTCCTCGCCCCCACCCCATAAGTCTGCCTTTCAAATAAATAAAATAAATGTTTTCAAAAAACAATAAAAATAAAGGAGGGTTTTTCACAGGAACCTGTGGAACAGAAAGCTCAGATTTTCCCCATAGACATCCATGTGTTAACCTGGGAGCGTTGGCCACAGAGCAAGCCTCCAAGTCCCATTCTACTGCAAACCCCTGCAAGATGAGAACCCCATTTCTGCTTTGAGCTGAGACCCCTGCTTCCCACTGTTGGCCAGAGGTGAGAAGGAGAATGTTTCTCTTTGGAAACCATCATTACACAGGAGGGATCTGACTTTGTGGATTGTCCTCACAAGTGTGTCTTTCCATCTCTGATGCTGAAAATCCAGTCTTTTGTGTTTCTTGTCTCTGAACAGAAAGGGTTCTGAGTCCTGGCTCATGTTCCTAAACCAGTGTGCTCTCATAGACATCATAAGCCTTCTTCTCTATCTCAAAATTCATCCAGAGTTCCTTTCTTGTAAAATGAGTAAAAATCCACCTTGAGGTCTGCTGCCTCATAGCCCAAGGCCCTGTGCCCTTCCCACAATGTGATGATTAAAAATGAACATTTGGTCTTTGTCTCCCAGTTGCTGGACACAACTCCTAAAGACCCTGGAATCTCGATGGTGATAGAGGCACTGTTGTATGCTAATGAGAGATGGCTGGGGCTGAATGGATGGAGACTAAGTGCCAGAAAGACCAAGATCAGAACAGAGAGTTGGAACTTCTAGCCTCTAAGGATGGAGGGAGGCCTGCAGGTTGAGTCAATCACCATTGGCCAATGATTTAATCAATCATGCTTACCTAATGAAACCTAAATCAAAACTCTGAAATGATGGGGTTCTGAGAACCCCCAGGTGGTAAACACATGGAGGTGTTGGGAGAGGGGATGGCAGCTTTATGCTCCTTCCCAACATCTCTTCTATTCCCATGCATCTCTTCTATTTGGTTTGTCCTGAGTTGTAACCTTTATAATCAACTGGTATCATGACCGCACAGCCGGCTCAAACTTTCTGGGTTCTTTAGGTGTCAGGATGTTGAGGTCTTTTGTAGATGCATGGGGCCATACTCAGAGGAGGCATAGAATCCAGGTTCCACATCCAGAGGAGGAAAACCTACTCTAAGTTCCTCCTCTTGAAACTAAAGACAAGGGCAACACTCTACCCTATTCAGTAATGGTAGTAGTAAATAAAGCACTTCCGTAGTTCTGTGTGACAGTCTAGCAAAGTATTAAACCTGAGGAAGAAGGCATAGAAATCCCTGACTGTCAACCAAATGGCCAGAGGTGCAGGAGAACACCTGGGATTCCTTGTGAGACTGAGTCCTTAAACCTGAACTTGACATGAACTCCAGGTAGTGGGTGTAAGAATTGAATTGGATGTTGGGATACCCAGTCTGGAACATTGGAAAACTGGCTGTTGATATGAGGGAAAAAGAACACCTTGGTAGCAGAACTGATCAGGGTAGAAAACCTCAGATGGCATCATTGTCAGGTTCCTCTTGACCAGTCCCACCTGGAAAGTCTCAGCTGTGGTCTTTCCCTGCCTGTCAGGACTTGATGTCAACCTGGAGAACCTGTACTCCCGCCTGTATTGCTGACTTTTATTTGGAAACTCCCCAGACTCCCCTGAGGGCGTGATCTCCACCTCCGATGGCTTCATCCATTGTTTTGATCTCCCTGTTTCTAATCCATTCTGATCAGCCCCAAACTCACAGAGCAGTAGGAAGTATCTTTTACTTTATGGGATGACATTGGGTGACAAAACGGGTTTCTTCTAGCAGTCCCTATTCAGGGAAAGATGTTGCCATCAATCGCATCAATCAAATCAGAAACCCAGGATTTTCTGCATAATCCCACTCTCTTATCCCCCATATCCAAGCCATCAAATGTCCCAGTAGTACATCTCAGAGTGATCTGGCCAGAACTATTGCAAACCAACCTACTGCAGACTCTATGTGGTTTTCTTTCAAAGCATTCATTACCACTGCAACTTATGTTGGGTGTAGGATGACCTTACTCGTGCAGGGGCAAAGAGAACCCCTCCTTTACCCTCTGAAGATTCAGTGATGTAAGTCTGGGATATCCATCAGGGACCCACATTGTGACACAGCAGGTAAAGCAATCACCTGCAATGCCAGCCTTCCATATGGGCACAGGTTCAAGTCCAGGATGCTCCTCTTCTGATCCAGCTCCCTGTTAATATGCCTGGGAAAGCAGCAGAAGATGGCACAAGTTCTCAGGCCCCTTGTAACCCATGTGGGAGACCTGGATGGAGATCTAGGCTCTTACCTTTGTCCTGGCCCAGCCCCAGCCATCGCAGCCACCTGGGGAGTGAACCAGCAGATGAAAGATCTCTGTCTGTGTGTGTGTGTGTGTGTGTGTGTCTTCTCCTCTCTGTGTAACTCTGCCTTGCAAATAAATAAATAAATAATTTTTATAAAGAAAGGAACAAGGAATCTGATACTGGACAAATGAGAGAGAAAAGATTTAGACATGTATTAGGCACACTAGGGCATCGCAAAAGAGAATACTCAGCAAGCCAGTGAAATTTCGAAGCTTATGTACTGTCTTCATAAGCAGAGAGTGGAAGAGAGACGTAAGAAACTTAGAGAGTAGGCTGGCGCCACAGCTCAATAAGCTAATCCTCCACCTGCGATGCCAGTACCCCGGGGTTCTAGTCCCGGTCGGGGCTCCTGATTCTGTCCCGGTTGCCCCTCTTCCAGGCCAGCTCTCTGCTGTGGCCCGGGAGGGCAGTGGAGGATGGCCCAAGTGCTTGGGCCCTGCACCCCATGGGAGACCAGGAGAAGCACCTGGCTCCTGGCTTCAGGTCAGCGCGGTACACTGGCCACGGCGGCCATTGGGGGGTGAACCAGCGGAAAAGGAAGACCTTCTCTCTCTCTCTCTCTCTCTCTCTCTCTCTCTCTCACTGTCCACTCTGCCTATCAAAAAATAAAAAAAAAAAAAAAAAAGAAAGAAACTTAGAGAGTAAGTTATTTGGGGGAGAGAATGAAAGGGCCAAAGGACAGGTGCCTGTCTGTGACAGTCTGTCAGATGTGGTGTTAACCTTGTCTTCTTTCGTGTGATGTGAGTTGATCCTCCCCGCCCCCTCAGTGATGAAATTCCTAGGAAGGGGATTGGGATTGCTGAATTTTTTCTGCAGTATCCGGTCTCCAGGCAGATAAGGGAAAAGCCTCCGCCAGCAGCTGCCGATCCCCAAGTGCCTTCAGGTTAAAGCAATCAGCATGCCAAAGCCTCGGATTTCAGATGGCGTGGCCTGGCTGCCCACCCTGGCCTCTTTCTTTTACTCCACGCTGGCACAGACTCTGGTTACTTTTGTTCGCCATCATTTCCCCAGTCTGTTAGCACAGTCACAGGCGCGGGAGAAGCACTGAATGATATTGACTGAGAGCATGTTTGAGCAAGAAGGACACAGAGACCAGACAGCCACAGCTTGTCCTCAAGGGAGAGAGCTAGGCAACTTGTCCAAAAATGCAAAGCGAGTGACCAAACACCGGGAGCTTATCCATTCACTTTTTTTTTTTAAGATTTATTTTATTTACTGAAAGAGTTACAGAGAGAGGTAGAGACAGAGAGAGAGGTCTTCCATCTGCTGGTTCACTCCCCAATTGGCCACAACAGCCGGAGCTGCCAGGAGCTTCCTCCGGGTCTCCCATGCAGGTGCAGGGGCCCAAGGACTTGAGCCATCTTCCACCACTATCCCAGGCCACAGCAGAGAGCTGGATCGGAAGAGGAGCAGCTGGGACTAGAACCAGCACCCATATGGGATGCCAGCACTTCAGGCCAGGGCATTAACCTGCTGTGCCACAGCGCCAACCCTAACCACTCACTTCCTATGTATGAGGTCCTGCTCCCAGGGTTCACTAAATGCAGCAGAAGTGACTCAGCACACAAACTCAGACATGCAGGAGAGACCCATTGCTCTAGTTAAGTCCACTAGCATCTAATTTTGAATGCTGCTGGGTAGAAATGTCAGCCGTTCCCAGGTCCTGAACCCCTTCCAGAAACAGCAGCAGAATCAAGAAAGTCTGTGCAATGTCCAGGCATGACAGGAAAGGCCTTAGTCTCCAGCTCATCTCAAGGCCATCGAGCTCCTCACTGCCCAAGTCCGGCGATGTGTTGCAAGGTGTAAACCCTCTGCTCCCATGCCAGTGGCTCAGGTATGGGAATCTGTACCTGGGTTAGGAAGCTTCAGTGCCCAGGGCTCAGGGGCCAGCTTCCTCCCTTAGCATCCTGAGAGTCCCCTTCCTCCCCAGTGGCTTTGACAGCTAAGGAGGAGGTCAGTGCACACCTGCCCTTGCTTCATCCTGGTTCTTAAAAAAAAAAAAAAAAAAGTTCACTTACTTATTTGAAAAGCAGAGTAACAGACAGCTAGAACTCCAGTCTCCTGATGCGCTTCCCAAATGCCCACAATGGCCCAGGCTGGGCCAGGCCAAAGCCAGAAGCTTGGAACGTAATCTAGGTTTCCCATGTGAGTGGCAGGAACTTGACCTCTTGAGCCAGGATCCCTGCCACCCACATGTGCAACCGCAGGAAGCTGGAAGTAGCAGTGGAGCCAAAGCTCAAACCCAGACACCCCGATACAGTGTGCAGGTGTCCCAAGGAATGTGTTATGCTGTGCCAAATGCCTGCCCTGACCTCTGTTTTTATTACAGAAACAAACGAATCATCTCTGTCACTCTCTCATCCTTCTCTCCTGATGGCCCTTGAAGGGGATTCTTTAGGGCTCTTAAATGAAGCTCAGAATCATCAACACAGAAGCTGGGAAGGCAAGAGCTTGGAGGCGACTTCTGCTCTCACAAAGCAAAGAAGCACAAAAGAGCTGTTTGCTTGGCTGGAATGGATGTGGCATAGACGGAAAATCGGAAATAACTACGATTCTCAAAAATACGTGCTGCCACACTCGTATTGTTTCAGTAAGCCTCAGAACAGGCTTCTAAGTGAATTACCATCATCTCCAATTTTCTGATGAAAAAGCTATAGCCAAGAAGCTTTAAATGGCTTATCCAGGGGGGCCGACGCTGTGGTGAAGTGAGTTAAAGCCCTGGACTGAAGCGCTGGCATCCCATTTGGTTGCCAGTTCGAGTCCCAGCTGCTCCACTTCTGATCCAGCTCTCTGCTGTGGCCTGGGAAAGCAGTGGAAGATGGCCCAAGTCCTCGGGCCCCTGCACCCATGTGGGAGACCCAGAAGAGGGTCCTGGCGCCTGGCTTCGTATCGGCGCATCTCTAGCCAATGTGGCCCTCTGGCGAGGGAACCAGCAGATGAAAGACCTCTCTATGTGTGTGTGTCTCTGCCTCTACCTCTCTCTATAACTCTGTCTTTCAAATAAATAAAAACAAATCTTAATAAAAATAAATAAATAAATAGCTTACCCAGATAACCCCACCAGTGGTTAGCAAAGAAAACACCTTAGAACAAGACATGGTGGATTTCCAACTTGAGATCTGTCTAGCGCTGTGGCATTGGGGAAATGAGGAGGAGAAGGTAACTGGAGAGCAGGACGAGCAGGGGTATTGTGGGTAGAACACACAGGTTTCCCCGCCTTGGGTAGAGAATCAAGGTTGGACTCCCCCTGGCATAGAGAACAGAACAGAGAGAAGACGTTTGTGGAGGAGCAGGAAGTACAGACCTGAATGATCGCATGTGGAGCTTTAGAAAGCACAGCGTCCTTGGACTTGATGCCTGGGCCTTGCAGGCTTTTTGTTTGTTTGTTTAAGATTTTTTTATTTGCTTCAGAGGCAGAGTTGCAGACAGAGAGGTCGGTCGGTCTTCAATTCTGCTGGTTCACTCCCCAGAGAGGCCACAATGGCCAGAGCTGTGCCAATCTGAAGTCAGTTGGAGCTTCTTCCAGGTCTGCCATGCAGGTGCATGAGCCCAAGGACTTGGGCCATCTTCTACTACTTTCCCAGGACACAGCAGAGAGCTGGATCGGAAGTGGAGCAGCTGGGACTCAAACCGGCGCCCATACGGGATGCTGGTGCCACAGGCAGAAGCTTAGCCGGCCCCACGGGCCTCGGGTTTTGACCTGTGAGCCATTCGCTTTGCTGGAAAAAGCAGGACATGTTTGGTAATAATTCTTTTGAGCTGGTATTTTTTTAATGGATTCCAAATGAAAACCATTGTCCTCTTGGTGGGACAATCTCTTGTTTTAATGCCAGAGATTTATTGTTTGATGGAGGAAATGTTCTCCAAATATGGTTCCCATTCCCTAGTCATCAGAAAACACATGGGAGGGATATATCAACTTCCTGGACACACACACACAAATACAAACTCTTTCACACACACACTCACACATGCACATGCTCACACACACATGCACACGTTCACACATGCATGTACACAGTCACACACATACACACATGGGTAAATTTCCCGAATAATTTGATGATGACATTTGGAATTCATCTCATGCACATCAAACCCCTGAAAAGTCCACATCTATGAAGAGAACCTTTCAGGACTAAGCTTCACTGCTTACAATGGTCAAATACACCCTCTTGTGGTGAAATGGCATATTTTATTTCCAGATAATTTCCATTGTAGCTCCCAGGAGATGATAATTTGAAGAATAATGAGTATTTGAGAACAAACAATGAAACCTACAATGAGTTTATGCCATAACGTCAAAGACGCTTCTCAAAACGTTAATTATACCTGTCCCTTAGACTCCCAGAACCTCCAATTAGCAGACAGAAAAGCTGAACCCCAGAAGCCTGGCCAAAGTCACCTCAGGACACACAAGTAAGGACTGGAAAAGCGAAAGAATGGGACCAGCACTGTGACGTCATAGGCTAAGTCTCCACCTGTTGTGCTGACATCTCATATGGGCGCGAATTCAAGTCCTGGCTGCTTCTCTTCTAATCCAGCTCTCTGCTTGTGGCATAGGAAAGCAGTGGAAAATGGCCAAAGTGTTTGGGCCCCTGTACCTGTGTGGGAGTTCCTGGCCCCTGACTTCGGATCTGCTCAGCTCCAGCCACTGAGGCCATCTGGGGAGCGAGACAGCAGCTAGAAGACCTTTCTGTCTCTCCCACTCTCTGTAACTCTATCTTTCAAATAAATAAATAAACAGATAAATAAATAAAGGGAAACAAATTCAAAAGTATTGAGTGCTCTTTCTGTGACAATAAACACTATTCAGAAAGCTGGTACAACAGATTTCCAAAACCTCTGAGGGTTCAGCCTGAAGAACTAACTAAACTGCCAAAAACTAACCCGATCCCGTGACTGAATGAGCTGCCATGGCCCAGGACCTAGAAGGTGAGAGCTTCCATCGTGTTATTTGGTTTTCTCTCAGACACTCACTGTGCATCCTAAGGCCAACCCGTCAATGTGTTTTGAGAATCAGGTATCAGCTAGGCTAACCTAGGAGCTAATGATATGATGATGACCCAGACCAAGACTGGTAAGATCCTTGGCCCTGCGAAGCTTAGATTCCACCTGGATGTACCATCACGCACCACACAATAACACTTCGTCTATAAGAGACGACAAGGAAGGCAGTGGCCTCCTCAGATCCTCTACCCTGGGTGACGTTACAGCCATCCCGGTTTGTGTGAAGTGCACTATACAATGTTTGCACAGCAACGACATCCCCAACACCACGCTCCCCAGATTGTGTCCTTGGAATTAAAGGCTTCGTGGTGGGATTGGTTTGCTGTCACTGTGCAACCACTTAATGGTTTAAAACAACCCCATTTATAGCATACAGTTCTCTCAGTCAGAAGTCTGGATAGCATTGACCAAGATACCTGTGTTAAAGCCAAAAATCAAGGCACCAGTCTGGCTCCGCTCCTAACTGTAAGCTCTGGAAGACAGATCCACTTCTACATGTGCTATAGTTTGAATGTGTCCTCAATAAGTTCTACCTGCAAACTCATGTTAATGACATTTGGATGTGAGGCTTTGGGAAGGTGATTTGGGTGAGATGAACTCACAGCAGCTCAGAGGATGAAGAAGAGGAAGAGACCAAAGCTAATGCATTTCCTCTGTCCTACCGTGATACCTGTAGCTATGCTGTGGTGCAGCCAAAAGGTCCCCACCAGGGGCCAGTTTTGTAGCACGGTGAGTTCAGCTGGTGCCTGAAATGACAGCATCTCCTATAGGCACCAGTTCGAGTCTCAGCTGCTCCACTTTGTCTTCAGTTCTGTGTTAATGTACCTGGCATAGAAGCAAATGATGACCCAAGAACCTGGACCCCTACAACCCATGTGGGATCCAGGATAGAGTCCCAGGCCACTGACTTTGGCCTGGCCCAGCCCAGCTTCCCATATGGGCGCTGGTTCTAGTCCCGGCTGCTCCTCTTTTCTGATCCAGCTCTCTGCTGTGGCCTGGGAAAGCAGTAGAAGATGACCCAAGTCCTTGGGCCCCTGCACCCACATAGGAGATCCAGAAGAAGCACCTGGCTCCTGGCTTAGGATCAGCACAGCTCCACCCATTGCAGCCAACTGAGGAGTTAACCAGCAGATGGAAGACCTCTCTGTCTCTACCTCTCTCTGTAACTCTGTCTTTCAAATAAATAAAATAAATCTTTTTTAAAAATCTTAAAAAATTGATTTCTACCAGATGTCCAACAGATGCTAGGGCCATCCACTTGGACTTCCCAGCATCCAGAACAGGGGGTCAAATAAACTTCTATTCCTGATAAATCGCTCAGGTTCAAGTACTTTGTTATAACACCAGAAAATGAATCAAGATCATGTCCATTCCGGTTGTTGGTAGAATGTAGCATCTTATGGCTGCAGGTTACTCACGCTCCTTCTCTCATGTCCCTCCTCTATCTTCAAGCCACCAATGGCACTGTCAATCCTTCCCATCCATTGAATCCTTCCAACTTCCTCTTCTAGATCGGCCCAAGAAATTCTGCTTTGACAGAGCCTGCGTGATTCAACTAGGCCCACTCAGATACCCTCCTCTTGGCCATTATAGCCCAATACAATTATGTGAATAAATGTCTCATCCTAGTCCCAGCTTCTACCCACACTCAAAGTGAGGAGAGAGCCCTCCCCCCCCAGGGGCTAAGCCACTGAGAGGCATTCTTAGAAGTCTGCTTCTCTCCTAGTGAGCTAGAGAAGTGTGGAAAATCAGAAAACCTTTGGTTCTGAAGCCTGAGAAAGGAACCAAGCAAGTCAGTGTAATAAGGGGACTTGAATAACGAGAACAAGCTAGCCACACAGCAAACCACAAAAAGACTGGGCCAGATCAAGAGGACAATTTTCTTTTTTTAAAAGATTTATTTATTATGTGAAAGTCAGAGTTACATATAGAGAGAAGCAGAAGGAGAAAGAGAGACAGAGAGAGAGAGAGAGAGATCTTCCATTCGCTGGTTCACTCCCTAGATAACCACAATGGCCGAAGCTGAGCCGATCTGAAGCCAGGAACCAGGAGCTTCTTCCAGGTCTCCCATGCAGGTGCAGGGGCCCAAGGACTTGAGCCATCTTCCACTGCTTTCCCAGGCCACAGCAGAGAGCTGGATTAGAAGTAGAGCAGCCGGGACTCGAACTGGTACCCATATGGGATGCCAGCACTGTAGGCGGTGGCTTTACTATACCCAACTATACCCAACACAACACTGGCCCCAAGAGTACAATTTTCGAAAAAGCCCTGATACAGATTGAGTTGGGGGAAATCTAGGAATAGAAAGGAGATTAGCAAGGCAGAGTTTGGCACAGGACGAGTTGAGTCTGAACACAACACTACAGGGCTTCGCAGGCCTCAGGGAAGTGTTTGGGTTTATTTCTACTGTTCTGCAAAGGCTTGGGAGCACCTTAAACTCAGGAAGAGAATCAATTGATTTGTATTTTAAAAGACAGGGAGAGCAGTTGGGCCCCCATCCCCCATCAGAGCACCTGGCTCATACCCGCCTCCTCTCCTGACGCCAGCTTCCTGCTAATGCAGATCCTGGGAGGCAGCAGTGATGGCTCCAGTCATTGTTTTCCTTTTTGTAAAGGCTAATTTACTTATTTGAAATGCAGGATAACAGAGAGAGAGAGAGAGAGACTGTCCGCTGGTTCACTCCCCAGATGGCTCCAACAGCCAGGTCTAGGCCAGGACAAAGACAGGAGCCCAGAACTCCATCTGGGTCTCCCAAATGGGTGGCAGGTCCCCCAAGTGCCTGGACCATCTTCTGCTGCCTTCCCAAGCACATTAGCAGGCACTGGATTGAAAGCGGTGCAGATAAGACTCAAAGCAGCACTCCAACACAGTGTGTGAGTATTGCAAGCTATAGTCTAACCCACTACACACTATGCCTACCCAAGTAATAGGGTTCTTGACATTCATCCATGTGGGAGACCTGGCCTTGACCCGAACTAGCCCACCATTGCAGGCATTTGTGGAGTGAACCAAGAAATGGAAGCTCTCTTTCCCTTTTCCTCTCTTCTCTCTCTGTCTTCTCTCTGTTTCATAAAGAGAAAGACAATGTTAGAAGCTGGCAGGGAAGGAATTGTGGTGGGGAGGAATTGGAAGGGAAGAGAACAGAAGTACGAGGATCAGTTAGGGAGCTCTTGGTGGGTGCTGGAGAGAGATGATGTGCACTGGGGTGATGGAGGAGGCAACGGATGGGAGCAGAAGGTCTGGCGATTCCAAAGATGTATTTAGGAGCTGTGATTGGCACGGTTTCCTAATAGACTGTCGAATTATTTCATATATATCATCACTCAAAGTCAAGCTGTGCAGATCTTAATAAAAACAAATGCCACGTCACTTGCCATAAATATGTTTGTACATGTAGGAAGAGTTAGAGAGTCAATGTGAACCCCAGAAGACCTGAGATGAAACGTCAGTGACAGGGGAGACAGTTCAGAGGAGATGAGGCCAGGACATGTGGGATGGAGGATGCCACCTGTCAGCTTCATCCACAGGAAGGGGGAGATCCTCACACCCACAGCCTCTTTCAGCCCGAAGCTCTCTCCCCAGCCCACCTGGGACCATGAGGTCTTGCCTGGCCAAGGAAATCTAACAGATAACATCCCCCTACTGGCTGACCTGCTCCTGCAAGACTCCAAAAAGATTCATAGAAATTCTTCCAGAATCTTTGCAAAAATCTCAGTCATGGGTAAATCAAGACAAAAAAATGACCTCTGTAGGAGTGAATGGTCCAAAGAAGAAGCCAAAAGGAGGAACTGATTACTTCATTCATGGACTCAGAGCAGCTAAGAGCAGAAACATTTTGAAGACTTTTATATTCTCAAAGATGATTAAGATGTTACTTCATTTTTTTAAGAGCACAATTGTAAAATGAACATTCATTCCTGTCCTTCATTATATAAGATCATATTTTTATGACATACAAAATACCATGTATATTATATTTCTCTATACACATATAAATGAGAAAATTTTTCAAGCTTTTCTATAATCTGGAATCATTCAAATAAATACAGGCATTATCTGTTCTGTTATATTGAACTCAGCTGAGCCTAGTGCCTTTGTTAAAATACCAACTCTGTAATTACTGTTTCAGTCTATTCCATGTCTGTTCTACTTGCATTTTTTTAAAACTCTCTGGGTCTGTTTCAGAAGTGAGTATTTTAATAGGAGACTTTCTGGGTCCTCAAGATTTGAAAATGGATTGCCATATTGTTACACATCATAATCCCTATTATGTCTCTTAATCTCTTCCATATTTATATCTCCTTTCTCGGTACTAATACGGTCTGATGTTGCTTGCTTGCTTCTTATTCCAACAGAATCAGCAGGGAAATTTCTGTTTTATTACTCCTTTCAAGCACCAGCTTTGGGGCTCATTTATCTTTTCAACTCTTCCTTCGTTTTCCGGGGAATCGATAAAGCTTTTTATCTTCATTAATGCCCACTTTTTGCCTTCCCTTCCCTGATTTTGCCATTCTGTTTCTAATCTGCGATGTTAAAGACTAGCTCACTTGCTTTTTGGTCTCTTCAAAAATTAAAGAGAGTGCCCTGTATGGCTTCCAGTTCCCCATATACTCTAGTTGTGACGCACAGGTTTTTGGTAATGACCTATTTCTCTTTTTTATTACGTTGGAGAAAATTCACTGCCCTCAGGTACGATTGGGATAAGGAGATGTTTATGAGGGTGCTTCCCACTTTATATACAAAAGCATTTTGTAGTCCACCTTTCATTTCTGAGCCCTGGTTTTATTGGATGATGATGAAAAGATGGAACTCTGAAAACTCTCCACTCTTGGCAACTTATTAAAGTTTTCTTTTGTTCAAGTACATCATTGAATTTTTACAAGTGCTCCACGGGCATAAGAAACGAATAATGTTTTCTCCTCATGGAGCCATGTTCTTTCTTTCTGGGTGTATGGGTAGGCGCGTGTACTGGAGACAGCATTTTAACTGTGTGTTACTTTATGGATTGTGTCATACAAAGAGTACACACATCCACTTATATGCTGCTATTTGATTTGTCAAACTAGAAGGGAGTATGTTAAAACTCCCTTTTCTAATTGCATTTGTAAATTTATTTATTTATTTGAAAGGCAGAGAGAGAGGAAGCAATCTCCTCCCCCACACACACAAAGCTGAGGATCTTGCACCCCGTCTCAAGCAGGTCCTTCCACACCCCATGGAGGAGTGCCTGCATTTCAGTCCCCATTCCTCTTCCAGCTCAGCTTCCTGTTAATGCACACCAGCTAATGCACAGCTCAGCTTCCTGCTAATGCTAAGGAAACAGCAGATGATGACCCAAGTAAGGCCTTGGGCTTCTGCCACCCACATGGGAGACTCAGATGGAGCTCCAGGCTCCTGGCTTCAGCCTGGCCCTGTCAATTCTATATACATAAATTTCCAACAAATTTTCTTCAACAAATATTATCAGAAGTCATCATCAGTTACTTCTTTTTTTAAAAAAATATTTATTTATTTATTTGAAAGTCAGAGTTATACAGAGAGAAGAGAGGCAGAAAGAGAGAGAGATCTTCCATCCCCCGGCTCACTCCCCAACTAGCCACAAGGCCGGAACTGTGTCAATCTGTCAATCTGAAGCCAGGAGCCAGGAGCTTCCTCTGGGTCTCCCATGCAGGTGCAGGGGCCCAAGGACTTGGGCCATCTTCTACTGCTTTCCCAGGCCATAGCAGAGAGCTGGATCGGAAGTGGAGCTGCTAGGACTCGAACCGGCGCCCATATGGGATGCCAGCACTTCAGGCCAGGGCATTAACCCACTGCGTCACAGTGCCGGCCCCATGTTCAGTTACTTCTTAATTTTTTTTTTTTTTTTTTTTTTTTTGGTGATTGTATTTTCTTTGTAGTTTTCCATATTGTTCAAAGCTCTGAACAATACGAGTTTTTTTATTTTCATAAAAGACTTAGGGGATGGGCAGTGGTTCAGATGCCTCCTAAGATGCCTGTGGCCTATGTCAGAGTGCCATCTTTTTCTTATTTCAAAGAGTTATTTATTTGTTTATAAGTCAGAATTACAGAGAAAGAGATCTTCCATCCTCTTCACTTCCCAAATACCTGCAACAACTGTGGACAGGCCAGGCTGAAGCCAGGACCCAGGAGATTTTTCCGGGTCTCCCACATGGGTGGCAGGGGCCTAAGCACTTGGACCATCTTCTACTGCTTTCCCAGGCACATTAGCAGGGAGCTGAATCAGAAGTGGAGCATCTGGGATTCGAACCGGCGCCCATATGGGATGCCGGTGCCCAAGAAGGCATCTTTACCCCCTGCGCCACAGTACTGGCCCCAGAAGGCCTCGGTTTGATTCCTGGCTCTGGCTCCTGACTTCAGCTGCCTGCTAATGCGGACCCTGAGAGGCAGTGCTGAGGATTCAAGTAACTGAGTTTCCATCACCCACATAGGAGGCCTGGGTTCAGTTCCCAGCTCTTTGGTTGGCCTGGCCCAGTCTTTGTCATTGTGGGCATTTGGAGATAAATCAGTGCATGGGAGCTCTCTGTCTGCCTGGCTCTTCTCGTCACTCTGTCTCTGTCTTTGAAATAAGTTTTGGGGGTCAGCACTGTGATGCAGTGGGTTAAAGCCCCAGCTACAGTGCCGGCATCCCATATGGGCGCCGGTTCAAGTCCCGGCTGCTCCACTTCTGATCCAGCTCCCTGCTATGGCCTGGGAAAGCAGTAGAAGATGGCCCAAATCCTTGGGCTCCTGCACCCACATGGGAGACCTGGAAGAATCTCCTGGCTCCTGGCTTCAGTTAGGCACAGCTCCGGCCATTGCGGCCATCTGGGGAGTGAACCAGCGGATGAAAGACCTCTCTCTATCTCTACCTCTCTCTGTAACTCTTTCAAATAAATGATAAAAATATTAAAAAAAAAGAAATGCAAAAAATGAAATCTGTAAGCTTTAAGAATATAAAAATGCATTTTTACAACATAATAATAATTGTAATGTTGTCAGTTAGCCCCTATATGTCAATAAAGAGAACAATTAACATCTTTACAATGTTGTCTTCTTATGTAGGATAATGGGGAGGAATTAGTTCCTGTTTCGTGATTCATAGGTAAGTTTTGTACTTTTCTCCGTGTGTTCATACAAAGGACTTCAAAAATTGCATGAAACAATGGAGTTAAAAGATAGGTTTACTTTTGAGCAAAAAAGAAGAAAAAAATAAAAAACAAAATTTGGAACCATGCATAGCTTTTTCCATAACATAATTTTTCCATGAACTTTTTGAGTTCCCCTCATAGATATTTTATTGATTTTGTTTATGTGGTCAGTTAGTCTGCTTTTCCATTTTAACCCTCAAATGGCTGTGAGAGGTAAGCAGTTAAGGAACCCAATTCCGTGTATTTCTGTGGGAGGGGCCTGGCCTCCTGGGTTTGTGGTTAACATGGCTGCCTTCCGCGGCCTGCCTTTAGGAACGGTGTGTGTGGTTTCTCTCAGAGAAATGCCTTCTTCATCAGGAAGCATCCTGTGGCTGCTGGTTACTTCTTAGCAGAGAGCAAAGAGGGAAAAGAGTTTAAAAAATATTTTAGGATACAAGAAGAATTTCTTAGGGTCTTTTTCTCCAAGTGATTAATGCAGTCATTATTGAAACGGGGAAGTAGGCAGGAACATTAGCTGGGAACAGGTGAACTAGAATCACAGTTTCTATCAGCCCTGCGGTGTAGCTCCATCCCCTGACCTGTCAATCCAGTACAGCCACGTTCCCATGATGCACTGTGTCTCATCCGGGACCAGAGACGCCATGATGGCCGCATGGGAGGTAAACTCTGCAGGGAAAGCCTCACACGTCCTAAACTCCATCCTGTCCGTGTAGCTAATTATAGCACCTCCTGTCTCATAAAGTAGACTTGATAATGGGGAGCAGCTCTTTCGCTCTCGGCTTCTGGCCCATGATTCGTGTCCGTCTCTGACTTCGTCCCAGTCTCTCTCTTCGTGGGCAGCTCTCTGACCCACACATGATGGGAGCTTTTTCTGTGGGGTTGCCCATGCTCATGCGTGAATGTGTATTTCCTCACTTGTTCTTTCAGATAAATCCTGCTCACACCTGTATGCTGTACTTAAGCCTCTGCTTCAAATTCTGATCCCTATGGGGGGGCAAGCACTGGGAATAGAAGTTTAGATACTGATGCCCATCACAATTATCATTAATCTAGGGGCCAGTGCTCTTATGGACCAGGCTAAGCTTCCACCTGTGGCGCTGGCATCCCATATGGGCTCCATTTAGTGTTCCAACTGCTGCTCTTCAAATCCAGCTCTCTGCTGAGGCCTGGGAAAGCAGTAGAAGATGGCCCAGGTCCTTGGGCCCCTGCACCCATGTGGGAGACCAGGAGGAAGCACCTGGCTCCTGGGTTCAGATCAGCTCATCTCTGGCTGTTGCAGCCATGTGGGGAGTGAATCAGCGGATGGAAGGCCTCTCTGTATCTCCCTCTCTGTCTATAACTCTCTTTCTCAAATAAATAAATAATGCATAAAATTCTCATTAATTAATTCTAAGACTAAATCATCCTGAGTTTCTGAAAAACAAAAGCAAAACCCTACCTCTTCAAAGTGCCGTATTATTTTATCATATTGATTCTATTTCCAATATTTTTCTGCAGGTTTTTATTCAATGTCTATTTATAAATGACTTTCGTGCAAAACATTCTGTTTTTAATGGGCTGCATTTGTCAACTTTTTTCTCTATACTCGGATAACTTCATAGAATGAATTGAAGAGTTTTCCAGTATTTTCTGTACTTGTCAGTACTTAACTGATAGACTTCAAAGGAAATCATCCTGTCATGGTGTGTTCTTCTTCAACACATTTTGTTTCTTTAGTGAATTCATTCTGTTGGATTATAAAGCTAACAATCTTCACATAAGGAGCTGGCATTGTGTTACGTTGGCTTAGCCACCACCTGCAGCTTTGGCATCCCATATGAGCACCAGTTCAAGTCCCCGCTGATTCACATCCAGTCCAGTTCTCTGAGAAAGCAGAAGATGGCCCAAGTACGTGGCACCCCCCTCCCCCAATCCATGTGGGAGACCCAGATGAAGTTCCTGGCCATCGTAGCCTTTGGGGAGTGAACCAGCAGATGGAAGTTCTCTGTTTGTCCCTCTCTGTGACGTTCTGTGTTTTAAATAACGACATAAGTACATTTTTAATAGTCCTATAAAATGTTTGGACAACACAGATACTTGAGGTGTCTCAGTTCTTTCAGAAGCAGTTGTTATAGCATTAAAGCACTTATGGGCACAGGAAGTAGACGTGGTCAGACAGATCTGCCCCACAGTCACCATTCTGAAGTGTGCCGGCACCACCAATGAGCTCACTTTGCAGAAATTCCAAAGAAGATGGCGATGATTTAGAACAACGCTGCTGTATATGTTGCTACCCCTGTGCCATAGTGCAGCTCAAAGTCTCACTTAATGTCAAAATGAAAGAGATGTTTTTCAAAGAAACACCGAGAATGCATTTCTCCAACTTGTGAATGCCCTCAAGCAAATGGCGCTGTTTCCAACATAGCCAGCGAGTCCCTCTGGCTTCCGGTAACATGCGCAGCTTCTCAGCCTGCCCTGAGCATCTCCCCCAAACCATATTTGCATCCCAGCTGCAGGGACAGCTCCTGAGACAGTGCAGGGGACAGCCACCACCCATCCATCTCTTTTAACTCGTTTCTCTCTGATAGTCAAACAGGCTTAACCCAGGGAAAATTTCAGAAAAGCCAGCTGTCGGGCTTCACGTCGACACAGAAATAAACTCATGGTGCTGAGGGCCAGTGCTGGTCTGGGCATGTCCATTTCCACACTTTCTCCAGCTTGGTCTTCCTGTGGCTTTCCAGGGCGTGGAGCTCCCAGGGACTATTTGATGCCCTGGTGCTAGGTGACCCCAGTGCATGGAAATGCAGAGGAGACTCATGACTTCCCACAGCCCCCCGGCCACACTTTTGCTGCTTCTTCTGGAAGAAGGCTTGGGTGCCCCTGTTCCCCTGATCTCAGTTCTGTGTATGTCTTTGTCCTTCTCTTTCCTTCTTGTCATCAGGAGTCTGGTACATTCCTCAACTCAGTCCAAGGCCACCCAGGTGTACCATCCTCCGGGCCTGTCTTCTCTCCAGCAGCGTGTGCTGGCACCCAGGTATCACTTTGTCCCCAACAATGAAATGTGAAGCTGAATAAGGAAAGCCATGGGCAGCATTGAGCACTTTCTGTTACTCCATTCTTGTGCTATGCACTTGACACTTCTTACACGCACTGCGCTATGCCCATGATTTCTAATAGTTTCATCATTTTGATCGTTTATATGTATTCTACTTAAAATGTTAGTCCTTACATTGATCTTCAGGCAGAATCTATCAACCTTCCCATAATACAGATGTGTTAGCTGAGTTTAAAGAAATTCATTTACTACCCCAAAGTCAGTAGCCGGGGATGATAAGCACAGATTCTCAATGCTAAGAGAAAAGGTTGAGCATCCCTAGTCTGGAAATCTTACAGCCACAATGCTCCGAAATCCAAAACTTTTTAAGCAGCAACACAATGCTATAAGTGGAGAATTCCACCCGTGACCTCCATGTGACTGGCAACAGTCCTAACTCAAGAGCGCTAAAAATACTGCACAAAATTACTTCCAGGCTGTGTGTATAAGGTGTACACGAAATTTCATGTTTTGACTTGGATCTCACCACCAAGATATTTCAATATATGCACCCAAATATTCCAAAAACTACAAAAAAATCAAAACCCAAAATATGAACTACTTTTGGTCCCAAACCTTTCAAATAAAGGATACTCAAACTGTAGTGAAAACAAAAACATAGATGTTTTCTTCATTGTCTCCTCAAGACCTAGCAGCCTGTCTAAGACATAGAAGCTACTTAAGATACATTTACTAAACATGTATATGAACAAACCAGCAACACAGAGGTCAACACTGGAACTCCAGTGTAAATGCGATACCCTGGTGACTTCACGACCACCATCTTCTTCCCAGCTTTCATAGCCCCTCTGCAACACTCACTGGTAACACCATGTGTGTATGTGTCTGCTTCTGCATTCTCTCAGCTGTCTGCCTCCCCCACTTGGCTCTAACATGCAGGAGAAACTTTGTTATCACAGCATCCCTGATACCCAGCACTTTGTCATTCAGCAAACACAAAAGGAGGAAGCGAATCCACAAATGAATGTGTGAATGAAATGAGTCAACTTCTCTGCAAGTGCAGCTGTCCCTCATTTCTCTGCATCTTTGTAATGAATATAGTGAGAGGGGCAGGCATTGTGGCACGGAGTCATCGCCCATAGGAGCACTGGTTCGAGTCCCGGCTGCTCCACTTCCGATCCAGCACCCTGCTAACGCGCCTGGGAAAGCAGAAGAAGATGGCTCAAGTGCTTGCGCCCCTGCACCCACGTGGGAGATCTGGGTGGACTTCCTGGCCCCTGGCTAAGGACTGGTCCAGCTGTAGCCATTGGCCACTTGGGGAAACACCTCCTTCCCAGCTGCCAGAGGACTTCGGGCAGGAGGGCTGAGCGATACCGCATGCCCTCTGCTTACTCGGCTGGAAAGTTCAGAGCCGTAGCGCACACTGCTGATGGCAGAGACACAACCGGAAGCCAGGCTCCTGCTGCTGCCCTCATGGCAGGCCTCGCTCTCTCCTCTCTTTAGCCTGTCTCCGTCCTATGTTACATGCAGAGCCAGGTCTTTTTAAAAATATAGGCAACTGCACATGTTTAGAACATGAGATGGGTTGTGAATTGTGCAAAGCAAAAGGAGTCCATTTCCTATAAATGTTTCTAACCCTGCTCTGGTCGGGCCAGGCTAGTCCTTCCCATTTCTTGGCCATTCCCTCCCCCCTGTGGAGACAGCCTGGAACTGCACACATAGAGTCACGTCAATCCTGCTTTAGCCTAAAGATCTTTTCACACACGTGCTTTCCTGTGTCAATGACTGGAGCCAGATGGGCCTGGCTGAGCAGCCTTGCTGCTGAGCTGTAAGGGAACCTCAGAAGAAGCAGCTGAAATCCATGGCTGTTCATTTTCCTAGACAATAGGGAGTCGAGCAGGCGTCTTTAGAAAAAGCAAACTGAGAACCACCCTACAAACTTGCTCACGATAGACTGCCTGGAGTCTACTTTAGAAGACTCATACCACTCTTCCCACTCCCCAAGTCCCTTCTTTGAAACGCTTTCCCAGAATTCCTGACTTTCAAACACACCTCGCCATCTCCCTGAACTAGATTTTCACAACATGGCCAACATTCCTGATTCTGAACAAATTCTTCAAAAAAAATTTCTTTAATCTTTCTCACCAGTTCATAGACTCTCAGAGGTACACAGTGACATACACAGGACTACCTCATGGTCTACAGCGGCTCTAGCACCTTCTAGAAGCACAGGAAATTTAATCTGTAGATATGGAAATGCAGACAATGGAAATATACCTGAAATGAATAGCCTCACCCCCTCTGTAAGTTGTCATCTAATAGTTAGGAAATATGCGTAGTGAGTCAGCGGGAGGCTGTGTGTATGGATTTAAGAGTCTCCCTCAGATGGCTCCAGCTCATCTACATTTGCTGATACACACAGCTGTTCTCAAGCTGGTTGCAAATGGCTGGCCATTAGCCCACGGGAACAGGTACAATAACTAGTCAGTGAAGACATTTTCTTCTGAAAATATTAAACAAGTTTGCAAAAAAGAACCATTATTTCACATAGAAGTCCAAAGGCAGTGCTTTTTCAAAATGAACTCAACGTTACCTTCAAAACCGCATGTTTGCATCTTTCAACCCCAGAGCACACCCTGCGTGTATCAGCTTGACTTGTAGGTACAACCCCGTCCTGCCCGAAGAGCATTCGCACGGACAGATCTCCTTTGTTTGGAAGAGAACGCCTTTCCCAGGAGCAGTCACCAGACTTCTCCTTCATCCTGTTGGCTACTGTTGGTCACATGCTCTGAGCTACAAGAGAAGCTGGGAAAATACTCAGCAGGTGCATGGTCAGCCCTATTGAGGTAGGTGGATCCTGCCTGCAAGAGTAGGGACGGATTGTTGAGTGAACTCAGTAGTAATTCAGTTAGCAGTGTTAATTACCTTTACATAGTCCAACTGAAAAGCTAAAATTTTTCTTTTTTATTCCCAGTGGTCAACACTTTGATCCCTTTCTCTATAAGCGTCTTACTCTCTATCACACTGATTGTTCTTTTTCTACATTCATATGTATACAAATGCACATACACCTTCTCACACATACATACATGCACACATATGCACACACATTCACTGCCTTCGTTCAGCCAATGATACATGTTGCGTTCATTATGGGTCCAGTTTTGCTCAATACTAGGATTACAATAGTTCAATATACTCAATCTTGATGGAAATAGGATCCAAGACCCCCCAGGGATGCCTGAAATCACAGAGCATGTTAAACCCTCTATGCGTGTACTTCAAAATTTTGTAGAAAATGGAGTGCAAAGATAAGTTTACTTTGGTGCAAAAACTTTGAAATCCGCATATATGCATTTTCCACAAACTTAATGACAATCCCTCATATCTGTGGATAAGCTGGAACCTGGGGTGTTGAGCCAAAGGAAATGTCAGGGATTAGGCACCGGCAGCCTGGAGTGGTTGGACCAGAGAAGTGTCCAGCTTGGGGGCCAGCGCTGTGGCGTAGTGGGTAAAGCCGCCACCTGCAGTGCTAGCATCAATATGGGCTCTGGTTCAGGTCCCAGCTGCTCCACTTCCGATCCAGCTCTCTGCTGTGGCCTGGGAAAGCTGTAGAAGATGGCCCAAGTCCTTGGGCTCCTGCACCCTCGAGGGAGACCTGGAAGAAGCTCCTGGCCCCTGGCTTCTGATCAGCCCAGCTCCAGCCATTGTGGCCATTTTGGGGGTGAATCAGCGGATGGGAGACTTTTCTCTCTGTAACTCTATTTCTCAAATAAATAAAATCTCCAAAAAAAAAAAAAAAAAAAAAAAAGAACAGTCTCTTAGCTGTTTCTCTGCTCTCTGCTAAGCCTCTTGAGAGCCTTCCTGGTTCCGCAGGATTGCTGCGCTCACACTTGTCAGCATTCTTGCTAACTCACCAAGCAGCTGCTCCTGCGCCAGAGAAAGGAGATTTTTCAAATGCACCTTCATAAGAAAAGGCGCAGCACAGACCCCCCAGGGACTCCCCTAATTGGCAGCGCAGGCCCCGCCCAGGAAGCCCCCCAAGGCCTGAAGCCCATCTGCTCCTGCCTCCTCTTGCACCCCTCCCGTCCCAGTCCCAAGCATTTGTGCTGGAACCAAGATGCTTTGCCCTCTACCTCCACCCCCACCGAGACGGCTCCCTGGTATTTTTTGATGAATGAATATTCATTCATTCATGTAATATACTATGGTTATAAGTAAAACTGCAAATAGCTAATATATGATAAGCATAGTTATTAACTAACTATGTCTCCCCGCAAGAATAAGAGCCCCTTCAGCTTTCTGCGTCTCACAGCTAAGACCTTAAATTAATGCTGCTTAAATGCATGAATCTGTTCAAAATCTCTGAATAAAAAAAACAAGGGCGTGAACAAAACAGAAGCTGAACAAGAAGCTGAACAAAACGAAGAACAGTACAAGGGAGCCAGATGGCAGAGGCCCACTTCCAACGCGGTTTTGCAAATCAACAGAAAAAGGTGAACAGGCAAACAGACTAATTTGCACAGGGCAGGCAGCTTGTAGAAGAGGAGAAATACAGTAGCCAACAGCCAGAGAAAGTGACAGACCTCACTCAGTGCAATTAGAGAAACGTATGATTTTCCACTACTCAGGTTGACATTTTTAAACACTGCTCACATCTCCATACCCATCCGCTTGTGAATAAAGACAGACTTTCCTGCACAGCTACTAGGGAAAAAATAAACATATGCAGCTTCTTGGAGAGCAATGTGACTCTGTCAGTCAGGGATTAAAATGTGCGTGTCTTTCAATCCAGACTCGTACTGCTGAAAACACCCTTATAGATTGGTTTAAAATATGATCAAGCATTAAAAAAAATGCAAGATTCTTCTTGTAATGTTGTTCGTTTGTAAAGATGATGAATGGCTGAGTACGTTTGCTTTTCTGTATTATAGTTTAAAGAAGGATGGCCGGCGCCGCAGCTCACTAGGCTAATCCCCCGCCTGCGGCATCAGCACACCAGGTTCTAGTCCCAGTTGGGGCGCCGAATTCTGTCCCAGTTGCCCCTCTTCCAGGCCAGCTCTCTGCTGTGGCCAGAGAGTGCAGTGGAGGATGGCCCAAGTGCTTGGGTCCTGCACCCCATGGGAGACCAGGAGAAGCATCTGGCTCCTGGCTTCAGATCGGTGCAGCGCTGGCTGTAGCAGCCATCTGGGGGGTGAACCAACGGCAAAGGAAGACCTTTCTCTCTGTCTCTCTCTCTCACTGTCCACTCTGCCTGTCAAAAAAAAATAATAATAGTAAACACTTCAGTGTTGAAAAAAAAAAAACAGCTGTATATTGGTGGTGGATGTAAGACACTGCTTTGGACATCCGCATCCCATATCCGAGCGCCTGTGTTCAAGTCCTCACTGCTGACCCACCTTCCTGCTACGGTGCACCCTGGCAGGGAGCAGACGGTGACCCAGTTGTTGGGTTCTTGCCACCCCCTGTGTGGGAGACCCAGCGTTAGTCTGGCTGTTTGTAGGCATCTGGGGAAGTGAACTAGCGGATGGGAATTTTTTAGTTACCCAAAAAGTGAAATCTGTGCTTAAAATTCTGACAAGCCGGCCCTCACCTCTGTCCTTCAACCATTACATGTGGCTTTGAGCACGGATGACTTTCCATCTCTCCCACAAATCTCTAGCGTTTTCATTTCAGTCCGTGGGCCACCTGCTCCATGGAGATCTTATCGGACTCATTTAATCCTGCATCAGCCTGCCGTCTCTGGCCTGGCAGTGGTGACAGCATTGCAGAATCATTCACGGCAGAATGTGCAACGCTGTGCCCGGTGCACGTTGAGGAAACAGAAAATCACTCCACTCCTTCCTGCACTGAGAAAAGGGGGGGGGGGGGGGGAAGCATAGGGCAGGGCCAGCGCTATGGCTTAGTGGGTAAAGCCACCACTTGCAGTGTTGGCATCCCATATGGGCGCTGGTTCGAGTCCTGGATGCTCCACTTCTGATCTAGCTCTCTGCTATGGCCTGGGAAAGCAGTAGAAGATGGCCCAAGTCCTTGGGCCCCTGCACCTGCGTGGGAGACCCAGAAGAAGCTCCTGGCATCCTGACACCAGCAATGATATTGGATCAGCCCCTTGGAGAGGGGGTGAAGCTCTGAGTTGTAACACTCGCCAGTTTCTCTGGTATAAATGTGATGCTGTTTTTTGTTTTTCAGGCACTTCTCTTCATTCAAGGCACAGCATCTTTCCATTTGCAATCTTGTAACTGGCAAAACCCAAAAGACAGAGAGGATTGACAGAAGCAAAAAACCTTAGTATTAGACTGCTTCAAAAAGTTCACAGAAAATCGATTTAAAAGTTTAGTTTAGGGGCTGGCACTGTGAGAGTAGAGGTAAGACTGCCACTTGCGCTGCTGGCATCCCATGTGGAAGCCGGAGTTCAGGCTGCTGCACTTCCGAGCCAGCTCCCTGCTAATGTGCCTGGGAAAGCAGCAGAGGATTGCCCAAGTGGTGGGTCCCTGCACCCATGCTGGGAGACCCCAAAAAAGCTCCTGGCTTCTGGTTTCAGCCTGGCCCACATTGTGGCCATTTAGGAAGTGGACCAGCAAATGGAAGATCTCCCTCTCTGTAATGCTGCTTTTCAAATAAATAAATAATTTTTTAAAAGTGACACTTATTTTGATGCAAAAAAAAATTTGCAACATAGGATTGGCATTGTGGGTACAGAGGGTTTAGCCACTGCCCACAATGCTGGAATCCCATATCAAAGCAAAGCACCAGTTCGAGTCCTAGCTGCTCCACTTCTGATCCCGCTCCCTGCTAATGTGCCTGGGAAAACAGTGGAAGATGGCCCAAGTGCTTGGGCCCTTCCCACCCATGTGGGAGACCTGGATGGAATTCCTGGTTCCTGGCTTAGACCTGGACCAACTGATCGATCATTGTGGCTTGGAGACTGAACCAGTAGAGAGAAGATTCTCTCTCTCTCTCTCTCTCTCTCTCTCTCTCTCTCTCTCTTCATCTGTCTCCTCTCTCTCTTCTTCTCTGTCACTCTGCCTTTCAAATAAATAAAACAAATCTTTTTGAAAGATTTTGAAATGTGTGCCTACTTTTGCCTAATCTCCATTCTCAGAGATATTTTTGGAAGATCCTGTATGTATGTGGATTTCAAAATTTTTTGCACAAAAATAAACTTATCCTTTTTACTTTTACAACTTCTAAATTTTTCTTTTAATTAGTTTTTAATGGATTTAATGTGCTTTGTAGATAGAATTCTAAGAACATAATGATATTTTTCCCTCCTTCCCTCTCTCCCTCCCATCCTCCTTCTTTCTCAGTTTCTTTCTTTCTTTTTTTTTTAGTTTTTGAGATGACATAATTTAATTATATATTACAATAAAAAGGCTTAATCTTTCATCAAATAAGAAGTTTAACAAATAAAGGGCAAAATGACCTTAGTTTCGTGGATATATAGACAACAGCTACAAACAATAACTGAAGGGAAATATGACCATTTCACCCATATACAGTAAATTTTAAAGTAATCTCAGATCATTAAGCTGCAGTACCATAACATTCTTAACTATTGGTTTCACAAAGTTATAAAACAAAGTTTTACAAAACTATAATTGCAGCAATACTGGTACATGCAGACACTTCTTTTTGTTTGTTTTTAAATTTTAGCTCCCACATATAATGGAGAACATGTGGTATTCTTCTGGCCCCAGCTCATTTCACTCAAGGTAGTACTATGAACGTCTTGAGGTATCCTTACAGCATAACCAGGAAGAAATGTAAAAGGGTGGGGAATGGCTCTGTTCTTACAGACTAGAATCCAACCAGGTGCCACTGTGCAGACAGCTCATACAAGGGCAACATATCGATGCTGTTATGGGTGAAGTGGTGCCAAAGACATCCTCGGCTCTTTGACTCATGTGAAAGAATAATAATAAATAATCTTTAAAGTGGCCGGCGCCGTGGCTCAACAGGCTAATCCTCCGCCTTGCGGCACCGGCACACCGGGTTCTGGTCCCGGTCGGGGCGCCGGATTCTGTCCCGGTTGCCCCTCTTCCAGGCCAGCCCTGTGCTGTGGCCCGGGAGTGCAGTGGAGGATGGCCCAGGTGCTTGGGCCCTGCACCCCATGGGAGACCAGGAAAAAGCACCTAGCACCTGGCTCCTGCCATCGGATGAGCACGGTGCACCGGCCGCAGCGCGCCATCTGCGGCAGCCATTGGAGGGTGAACCAACGGCAAAGGAAGACCTTTCTTTCTGTCTCTCTCTCTCACTGTCCACTCTGCCTGTCAAAAAATAAATAAATAAATAATAATAATCTTTAAAGTGACATTTATTTTAATGCAAAAATTTTTTGCAACATTGAGTTGGCATTGTGGTACAGAGTTTAGCCACTGCCCACAAGGCTGCAGAGAGAAAAGCAAGATTTATTTAAATCAGAAACCTCCTGCCACTTCTAACAGTGGCCGTTAGAAGGCAGGCACAAAACCCATCAAAAGTCTGGGTTTGTGATTTTATCTGTCCTGTCTAGCTTGCTCATGATAAGACAAAAATCCAGCAGGGGGCTGGCCAACGCCTGCAGTGCCGGCATTCCATGTGGGAGCTGATTCGAGTCCCGGCTGCTCCACTTCCGATCTAGCTCTCTGCTACGGCCTGAGAAAGCAGTAGAAGATGGCCCAAGTCCTTGGGTCCCTGCACCCTCGAGGGAGACCTGGAAGAAGCTCCTGGCTCCTGGCTTCGGATCAGTGCAGCTCCGGCCATTGCAGCCATCCGGAGAGTGAACCAGCGGCTGGAAGACCTCTCTCTCTCTCTCTCTCTCTCTCTGCTTCTCCTTTCTCTGTGTGTAACTCTGACTTTCAAATAAATAAATAAATCTTAATTTAAAAAAAGCAGAAGGGTGGAATCACCACTCCCTTGCTATTTTCATGATAAGACTGGAAGGGTGCAAAGAGTGAACTAGACCCTTTGATCTTGCTAAAGATAACTTCTTGGGGAAGCAGGCATTTTGCACCCTCTTCGAGGGACTCCCTTTTCATCACTTTCCACCAGGACCAACCTAACCGCTTGTTGACCCGTTTGAGCCCTCACAGTTCTTCAGGGCTGGACCGCTGGCTTCAAGCTCACGCACGCACTAAGGCGCACATTGCCTCTTTTACAGACAAGCAGGGCAGGACTCCTCCATCAGGCCAGGTCTACTTTAATTGCATGTGGCTCACGAGGACCAACAGGGTGAAGCAGCAGGTGCACGCTGCCAGTCGGTCTAGTGGCCAGCCTCTACGCCTGGTGGAAGCTTGCAGCTCCTTCCAAATTTCCCCAGACCAGCTCTCCCTTCTTTCTAACCTCCTTAAAAACCCCCAAACACCCTCAATTAGCTGGATGGTAGTTCTGGAGACAGAAGTCTGCTACCTCCTCGTCTGTTGGTAGGTTAAACTTTCTCCTTCCTTTACCTTCAAACCATGTCCTTGTTATTTTATTGGGCACTAGGGATGAGAACCGAACTTTCGGCCATAGTAGTTGTTGATATGGGGTAAACAGGTGACTAGATTATGACCAGGAGCTGAAAGCCACAACCTTCAGCCCCCACCCCATGTAATTCTACTTGCCTGCTTGTTCATCAGAACCGCCCAAGCATCCCAGTCTGTCTCCTTCACCTGGGACCACCCAATAGTCACTCCCTTTGTGACGTCATAAAAGAGGCAGCCAATTGAAAGGAGCCCTCATCTCTCTCTGCCTACAAGGACCAGAAAAGGGTGCTGGGACACTGTCTATCCCCACTCCACTCCTCAAGTATGCCCGTGTGTGTGTGTGTGTGTGTGTGTGTCTGCTTTTTCGCCTTTTCAATAGATCTGATGGCTTTGCACACTGTAAACATGCCTATGATCAGAGTGCTTCTCTAAGTAGAAGGCAAGGGCTTAGAATAAAAAAGCAGGCCCCATCTCTCCCACTTCAGCTGTTAGTGTATATTTACATCACCACCTGGCTATCTGCTCAGCTCCATGTGTCATTGTCTTCCAGTCCTCCTGGGTCTGGGGTGGTCAGGGAGCAGAGAGGAAATGTGTATTCAGTATGGAATTGCAAGGGGATAATTTCTCTGTCATTTCCGTGCTAATGCAAAAACAGCATGTTTGCAGAGAAGTGAGGAAGGGAATGCATTTGGAGTCATTGTTTTACCTGTAAACTTCAGGGGCCCATGCCTCTGTCTACAGTGCTGGCATCCCATATGGGCACTGGTTTCAGTCTCAGCCGCTCCACTTCCAATCCAGCTTCCTCCCAATGGCCTGGGAAAGCAGCAGAAGATGACCCCAGGGCTTGGACCCCTGCACCTGTGTGAGAGACCCAGAAGAAGCTCCTGGCTCCTAGCTTCATCCCACCCCAGCCCTGCCCATTGCGGGCCATTTGCGGAGTGAACCAGCAGATGGAAGATCTCTCTATCTCTCCTCTCTAACTCTGGCTTTCAAATAAATAAGTAAATCTTTAAAAAAAAAAAAACTATAAAGTTCTTCCTCTGCTCCTCTAATACATAGTTATACTTCCCCTCCCATCACCTACACTGCCCATAACTTTGTGGGCATGGTCATGGTTTTTAGCATCCACGGCTGACACAGTTCAGAGGCAGTGAAATAGTAAGATGCCAAGGTCATTTTGCTTAAGCATTAGTGCTCTCCATGGAATCCACCTTTGAATTTTTGAGCTGTTCTCAGGGCTCCCAGCCGAAGGCATTTGGTAAGAATTACTGTATAATACCCCAAACGTCTCTAATAAGCTTTCCTCCAGTGTGATCTCAGCATCCAAGCTAAATGCTTAGGACAAGTACACAGCATCTGAGCAAACCGACCAAAAGCCAAGAGCTGGCAGGCAGTGTTCCTTCATGGAGAAGCGGCTATCAGTGGGTGAACAAGCCACATTTCAGTCTCGGAGGGAGAAAACGCAGCCAAAAATGAGGTCAAGCTGGGATTTTCAAGCTAAGTTAGCAGCCTTAAATGAAGGCATGTCAGCCTTCCAGTTGCGTGCAAAATCCACCAGACAGGGTAGCTGCCTAGGGGAAGGAAGAAAGGGAAGAAAAATATGGCTTCCTGTGGTTTTATGAGGGTTACAACAGCCTTAGGAAGTGGGGACTTCAGGGGCGGCTAAACATATGCAAATGCAATGCAACTTTTCAGAGGGAGTTTGTGCAGTTGCTTCATTAGACTGAAGCCAAGGGCAGTGCAGAACTCCTGCAAGGCAGATCTGAGAGTGTCCTTCTGTGCGCTGCCTGTCTTCAGGGCACCGGGTGAAAAGGCGGCCAGAGACAGCCCTGAACAGGAGCAGAACCTGTAAGCGCTCCCAAGCCCTCTTGCCTTCAATGCTGGCTTTTGTCCCTTAAGGGCCATGGCTCTGCTCCCTGAGAGTCCAGTAATGAAGCACTTGATTAAGACCTCATTAAAAGTTCATTGCCATTCAGCCAGACTGCAGCCAGCCCTGCAGCCCAGGGAGACTGGAGGGAGGACGGGACCAGCCCAGAGTCATGAACCCTGGGTTTGAATGCCCTTCCTAGCCACTTCACAGTGGCAAGTGGCTTTGTAGGGTGTTTTTATTTTCTTTTTTCATATCTTAAGGGTTATCGCTTTCTTCCTCTCTCAATAACACCAACTCAGTGCTGCTGTGACAACATGCTTGAAAGCACCAGTCATTTTCTGCTTCCTTTCTGCCCGTTTTACTGTCATCATCCAGTTGGTACCGGCCCCTCCGCAGCAGCCAGGGACACTTAATTCTTGCATCAAGGCGTCCTGAGACAGACAGGTTCCCTGCAGGACGCAGCTGGCTGAAAGAGGAGAATGGCAGCTCCGTCTCTGACAGGTGCCCAGGCAATCTACCCGAGCCCCAAGAAGCAGAGAGGGCGAGCACCTTGAAGAAGCTCCAGGCCGCCGATCAGACACTGTCTACCAAAGGACCTAGCCGGAAGGGCTAGTCGGTTGTGCCCTTTTGTCCAAATTCAGTCTCCTGCCCTCAGACCCAGGAACCAAGCACAGCAGCAAATTCTAAAGTGTAACAGGGGCTGGCACCGTCTGCAATGCTGGCTTCCCATGTGAGTGCTGGTTTGAGTCCCGGCTGTTCCTCTTCCGATCCAGCTCTCTGCTGAGGCCTGGGAAAGCAGTAGAAGATGGCTCAAGTCCTTGGGCCCCTGCACCCACGTGGGAGACCTGGAAGAAGCTCCTGGCTTTGGATCATTGCAGCTCTGGCCATTGTGGCCAACTGGAGAATGAACCAGCAGATGGAAGACCTGTCTCTCTCTCTCTCTCTCTCTCTCTCTCTCTCTCTGCCTCTGCCTCTCTGTAGCTCTGCCTTTCAAATAAAAGATAAATAATTAAAAAAAAAAAAAAGGCCGGCGCCGTGGCTCAACAGGCTAATCCTCCGCCTTGCAGCGCCGGCACACCAGGTTCTAGTCCCGGTCGGGGCGCCGGATTCTGTCCCGGTTGCCCCTCTTCCAGGCCAGCCCTCTGCTGTGGCCCAGGAGTGCAATGGAGGATGGCCCAAGTGCTTGGGCCCTGCACCCCATGGGAGACCAGGGAAAAGCACCTAGCACCTGGCTCCTGCCATTGGATGAGCGCGGTGCGCCGGCCGCAGCGCGCCGACCGCGGCAGCCATTGGAGGGTGAACCAACGGCAAAGGAAGACCTTTCTCTCTGTATCTCTCTCTCACTTTCCACTCTGCCTGTCAAAAATAATAAAAAAAAAAAAAAAAGTCTTTAGCATGATTCATTCTGTTGTGGGCCTGCGCATCTTCTAATCCCTATTCCAGGTCCTTGTCTCTCACAATGACAATTCTCTGTGAAGGCAAAGAGCAACAGGAGTTCTTTAACAGTGAGAGAAAAAGCACACATTCAGGCCTGACGGCGGGCTGCCCACTGTAGAAACACCCATCAGGAGTGGGCCTGAGGATGGCCTGCAGGTGGGGGGAGGAGAGAGTGCTCACCTGTGCAGCACCTGCCACGGTCCCAGGTGAGAGAGAGGGGGCTGTTGCCATTGTTGGCCTCTTTCTTGAGGTAGGGGTGGTGCCTTTGAGGTGTGAAGCCACCTGGACACTGCACGAGGCCTCCATAAATTCCACGTGGAGCTCCGTTTCTCACAGGTGTCTTCCTGCTACTTTGACACAGGTGCATCTTGGGAAAAGAGTCCTCTTTGATTGACAGCTAAAGAGATAGGCTGCAGGGCTGTGAGGCTTCCAGACACCATATCAGCTTCTACCAGAAGACACCAATGCTTCCAAGGTGCCTGATGCTTTTCAGTCATTCTCCAGGGAGAGGTGCAATTGTCCACCAGCCTGAACCGGTATAGACCGCACTACAGGGGCAGCAGCTGTGCAGAGGAGTCGGAAAGTACCCAGAGGTCATCCTTCGGTTCATTTTAATTTTTAAACCTTATTTTCATTTCATTTGAAAGTCAGAGAAGCCACACACGCGCGCGCGCACACACACACACACACCAGATCTTCCATCTACAGGTTGGCTCAGCAATGGCCTGCAAAAGCCAGGGCTGGCCCAGGTCAAAGCCAGGAGCCTGGAACACATGCAGCAGGGACCCAAGCATTCCAGCCTTCACATGCTGCCTCCCAGGGGGTGCATTAGCAGGCAGCTGGATTTGGAAAATGCAAGGTGGACTCAAACCCAAGCCCTCCGATATGGGATGGGGGCATCCCAAATGCTCACTTCCCTTTTTTTTAAGATTTATTAATTTATTTGAAAGTCAGAATTACACAGAGAGAGGAGGAGAGGCAGAGAGAGAGAGAGAGAGTTCTTCCGTTCCAAAGCCAGGAGCCAGGAGCTTCTTCCCGATCTCCCACGTGGGTGCAGGGGCCCAAGGGCTTGGTCCATCATCTACTGCTTTCCCAGGCCATAGCAGAGAGCTGGATCAGAAGCGGAGCAGCTGGGACTCAAATAGGTGCCCATGTGGGATGCCAGTACTGCAGGCAGCAGCTTTACCCGCTATGCCACCACGCCGGCCCCTGCTTTGTTTTCATGCTAAGATCTCCACCCCAGGAGGAGCTTAAGCCTTAGGACCATAACACACAATTTGTTTGTGTTCCTAAACTGTGCCTGTGTCCACTCATGCTCACCGTACATGGGATGACACGGCTGTCCCCTCTTACATGTTCATGTCCCTTTACAATGAACGAAATAGATTTCCTCTTGTGCACTGAGCAACAGCTCTGGAAATGATGCCCTGTGCTCTCCTTATTTGCTTCAAATAAAGTTTATTCTGCACGACAAGTCCTTCTAGCTCATTGCTGGTTTGTTTGTTATTGCAGGATCCTTTTTAATGGTGACAATTAGGGAACAGTTTTTTGTACATCAACAGAAGAAATCAAGACTATCAACTAACAAACACAAGATATCCATTGAAATAAATGCTCTAGGGGCTGCAGCATTGGGGTGCAGTAGGTTAAGCTGGGATCTCATCTCAGAACAGCACTTGAGTCCTATCTGCTGTGTTTTCAATCCAGTTCCCTGCGAATGCACCTGGGAATGCAGCAGAAGTTGGCCCAAGTGCTTGGGGCCCCTGCACCCATGTGGGAGACCCCGGTGGAGATCCACTCTCCTTGGGCTATTTGAGGAGTGAACCAGCAGATACAAGATCTTTCTCTCTCACCTTCTCTTTGTCTCTTTCACCCTGCCTTACAAATAAACCCTTACAAAAGGTTTTAGATGTAGAAGATGTTTATAGTGTATTGTGGAAAAAATTACAAGGCTTTTTAGAATTCTACAATCCAACCAAATTCATGATGATGGATATGGCATGTCCCATGATCTGATCATTATATATTGTATGTGCATATTGAAATGTCACTCTGGGTGCCTTAAACATGTACAATTACTATGTCTATTAAAATTTAAAAATACATGAAAAAAAACATAAACTCACCTCTCTGATTTTCTTAGAATTGTGGGACAACAAATATTTTATTTTGACTTATTGTGACTCTTTTCTGGTTTGCACTCAAAGAAATCATGTATTTATTATACAGTTTTTACACTCATAAACACTATATGTTAAAAAACATAATTCCAAACATTGAAGAAGCAAACTAGAAAGAAATCTGCAAAAAAAAAAATGACAAAAGGATAAGTATTTACTATTTAAATAAATTAACTATTCTTGAGAAAACATTGATTCTAATAATAAATGAAGCAAACCAAAGTGCAATTAAAAAGAAATTGAGGGGCCGGTGCTGTGGCATAGTGGAAGGCCACTACTTGCAGTGCCAGTATCCCATATGGTCACTGGTTCGAGACCCAGCTGCTCCAATTCCGATCCAGCTTTCTGTTATGGTCTGGGAAAGCAGTGAAAGATGTCCCAAGCGCTTGGGCCCCTGTGTGGGAGACCCAGAAGAAGCTTCTGGCTCCTGGTTTTGGGTTGGCACAGCTCCGGTTGAGTTGCCGATTGGGGAGTGAACCAGATAATGGAAGCACGCTTGCTCTCTCTCTCTCTCTCTCTGCCTCTCCTCCTCTCTCTCTGTAACTCTGACCTTCAAATAAATAAATAAATATTTTAAAAAGATTTATTTATTTGAAAAACAGAGTTACAGATAGAGGTGGAGACACAGAGAGAGGTCTTCCATCTGCTGGTTCACTCCCCAAATGGCCACAATGGCCAGAGCTGTGCTGGTCCAAAGCCAGGAGCCAGGAGATTCTTCCGGGTCTCCCACATGGGTGCAGGGGCCCAAGGACTTGGGCCATCCTCTACTGCTTTCCCAGGCCACAGCAGAGAGCTGGATCAAAAGAGAGCAGCCGAGACTCGAATCAGCGCCCATCTGGGATGCCGACGCTTCAGGCCAGGGCTTTAACCTGCTGTGCCACAGCGCTGGCCACAATAAATCTTTTTTTTTAAAAAAAGAAGAAATTGAAAAATATAGAAAGACAGCTTCAATAAACAAATAAGTAAAAAATAAAACAACATGCTTACTTCTTATGGAGCAGGGTTTGTTTTTTTTTTTTTTTTTAAGACACACTTTAGTGAAAATACAGAATAATAGGCATTCTCAAATCCCACTATACTTTTTAATTCAGTAGTTTCACTCCTGGGATTCTAGCCAAAAGAAATAATTCTAAACATAAAAAAAAGTCTCAGTGGAAGATGTCCATTGCAATGTTCATCATGAGAAGAAAATCCAGGAAATCCAGTAGAATACTATCTGGAAATCTAAATACATTGGAAATGTTTCAGAAAGATTTTTGTAAGGGAATATTCGTTTTGATAAGCACTGGTTCGCTACAACTAAGGCACATAAGGTATGAGTCACTGCTCACCCAGGCATCCCAACTCAGGGAAATCCAAAGAGCTGGTACCAATCACCAGGAACCCATTCCGAATGGTCATCAAAGGCTGTTTTTATGTGAAAAACTTACCAGGAAGCGGCCTTGGGTAGGTATCCCATCCACGTAGCCTCAGCCCAGTGCAACTGGACACCAGCTGGTTTTCTTTTGTGTTGTTTTGTGGTCATAGATCTTCCCTGTGAGCCTTGAGTCGCTAAGGGCATTCTTGGGGAAGTCGGGAAATGGCCCCTTCTGGTTGGGACTCTCCTCTGAGTCCTCTAAAGATTCCACAGAGCTCCTTTCCCAGCAGCACCTCCTCCTCAAGGTGCCTCTCACCCTCCCCTTCTTAGCCATGGCTGGCATCTTTGGTTGTAGGCAGAACATGCTACCCCAGTGCACGGCACCCCCCCCCCCCCCGCATTGAGTACCATGGCCTGACCGAGACTGGGAGGACCCAGAAGCAAGATCTCCCAGCACCCCATCTGTCTCTTGTCCCTCTTTCTCTCCTCCTGGGAGTCACAGAAACCAGAATTCTTCCCCAAGGCAGGTTATGGAAACTGGAACTCCTCTTCCCAAAGCAAGTCATAAAACCTGGAAACGTCGCTCTCTCCCTTCAACATTTCGCCTTGAAGATCTTCATGCCAGGAAGAAGCAACGCTACACAGAAAGGCCAGGAAGAATGAACAGACAGGCCTTGCTGGCTTCCCCCTGCCCTGGGTCTATCACCCTTATATCACACGTTTTTTCAGGCCAATCCTAGGTCTACACAGCAGTCCATGCTTTCTCAGACATCAACATAAAAATGGGTGGTTCACCCTGGGTCTTTGGGTCTTCAATCTGAAGCTTGGTGTTACATAAAACTATCATCAAATAAATGTGCTATGTTCACCTTTTGTTAATCTACCTTTTTAAAAAATGTATTTATTTATCTACTTGAAAGTCAGAGTTACACAGAGAGAGAAGGAGAGACAGAGAGAGAGAGAGAAAGAGAGAGGTCTTCCATCCACTGGTTCACTCCCCAAATAGTCATAACAGTTGGAGTTTCGTCGATCCAAAGCAAGGAGCCAGGGGCTTCCTCCAGGTCTCCCATGTGGGTGCAGGGGCCCAAGGACTTGGGCCATCCTCTACTGCTTTCCCAGGCCAAGCAGAGAGCTGGATCAAAAGTGGAGCAGGTGGGATTCGAATCAGCTCCCACATGAGATGCCGGTACTGCAGGCAGCGGCTTTATCTACTACACCACAGCACCAGCCCCCATATCTGCTCATTTTTAAGTGCAATCAGTTTCCTCACCTTTCACCATTCCCCAAGGGACATCTGGTCACCCTAGGATGCCTACAGAGGGAGTTCTGTTGGGTCGAGGTAGCCAGAATCCCCCTTACCTCCCGTACTGCCCCCTACTTGCCTCTTTGGCCGTCAATCCTCACTCACCCACACTGTGTCTGGAGTTGAACCCCGTCTTTCTCCTCAGCTTCAAAACCCTACTTCCGCGGTCCCTATGCCTAACACGGTAGTGTCACGGAGCGCCTTTCTTACCACGCTGCACCAAGCATCCTTGAGTAATTTTTTTTTCCTTTAGCACCAGAGAAGGAAGCACTAGAGGTAAATGGTGTTAGCATTTTTAAGGCCAATAAATGAACATTTTTCATTTGTCCCTTGCCAAATTCAGAATGAATAGAAGACATAAGATTCAGATGGAAATACATTTTAGCTCGGTGATGGGTAAGAGTTGGGTTGAAGGACACGGCCTCAATGTGCAGCCACATGGCAATGCTAATTCCTTGCCCCTGGATTCGATCCTGTTCTCCTCTGGCCACAGACCTGGCTCACAGCCCCAGGGCCCTCCCAGTAGTGTTATTTAACGGACAAGCAGAGGAGATGTGTTCCAAGAGAGAGATCCAGTGTCTCCTCTGGCACTTATCAATTAAGGATGTCTTGCTTCCCCCTTTGCAGAGGAGAGGGTATGACAGAGGAAAGGGTGTGAATTTTCCTTGAAACATGAAAAATCAAACCTATACATTGTAAAAAAAAAATACAGAATTGAAAAAAATCTCCAACTCCATACCAAAGCGTGATTTCTGATGGTACCAAAATAAAGTTCTGAATTCTCTTTGCCAATATTGGATTTTGATATTTGGGGACCTATATTTCAGAGGCTAGATTGTTGTGGGTTGCACTCAAGACACGTGGCATCCTAGAGTGTGCCATCACTCCTGTTAGTCCCTCTAGGGCAATCCTCCACGTTTCTCCACCTGCCCTCTGCCCTACAGGGCTGATTTGCATGTGCTGTGTCAATGGACTTGGCGGGCCTATGGCTTCCAGTTGGGTCTGGCCAGTGAGGAACCCAGGAAGGAAAGCGGTAGGAGGACAACCAGACGAGGGCATCCGTCCTCCCAGCTGCTTCTCTGTGAGCTCAGTAGAAGCTGTCTGGGTTACGGGAGTGACTATCAAAGCCTCTGCCAGGGCCTCCTAGGAGGATCTGCCCATCGCTCTCCCTTGCCCTCCCAAACCTAAGACCGTACTTTCCATGTGTCCTCCGCACCCTTCCCAAACCATTAGTACCTAATGTGAATATGGCATCTGTAGCCTGCTGGAAAGCTGACAGCAACTGGTTCCGCTAACTTAGCAAAGCGAACTAGAAAGCCTTCTCTTTGTAGCTGCGCTCTGGAACACATTAACTGTTACAAGCATTTTCTATTCTTTGAAGGTCTAAGAGCCAGTCTTCTGGTTCTTCAGCCTAGTGTTTTGAGGGATGAGATGGTGCTTTAACAAATGTTTAAAGCATTTTCTCACGGCGGCTTCTTTATTTAGGTTTCTGCTCCAGTCAAGGGTGGTAAATGATATTTCCTAGAAAATCATCCATTTCCTTAGGAAGTTGAAACTTACCAGCATGGAGTTATTTACAGAATTTTCTTTTACTGTTCTCAGCTGTCCAGAAGTTACCAGCAGAATAATAATAAAAGATTGCATAACATCCCCCAACATTTGTCAATTGAAAAAAGGAAAAGCAATTTTGTTCTTATGCAATTGTTCCATGAGACATTGATTTTTTTATTATTATTATTATGCTTGGCCTCACAGAAGCTGTGTACTCCTTTCTTATGTTTGAGGACATTTGCTTCAACTTAGTCCTAGGTAGAAGGCAGAATTGTACTTTCTCAGGCTCCTGTGTCCCTAGGAGCGAGATAGGTGGCCTACAACTCAGCAGTAGGGTTTATTGACAAGAGATTGCCATTTCAGAGTGCAAAGATAAGGCAAGGTGCAAAAGCCTTTTGTGGGACAAGCAGTGGCTGCAGCTTGAAATTGTAGAGGCCAGAGGCGGGGCTGGCATGTGTGTTCTCATCCAATGCCCTGCTTTGAGAAACACGTTCAGGTCTCCTTGCTCAATAGAATTAGCAACAATGTCTCCTGGGAAACTCTCATGTGGTTTAACCCTAGTGGTCACTCACGACTCCACAGAACCTTATTCTCTGGCCCTTTTCGGGTAATGAGCAAGGGACTTGATCATCAGGGGCTCATACGTTGTCTGTACCTCTCAAAATTCATACAGTAGCTCAGTACCTCGGACTGTGTCTCTATTTGGAGGTAAGGTATTTCAAAGGACAGTTAAGGTAAAATGAGGGCTGTGAGGGTGAGGGCTTACTCCAATCTGACTGACGTCCTTATATGAAAAGAAATACAAACCAGGGATGCACAGGCACTCAGAGAAACGACCATAGTGAGTAGACAGCCGTCTGCAAGTCAAGGAGAGAGGCCTCGGAAGAAAATGAATCTATTGGCAACGACCTTGGCCTGGGGGTCTCCAGAATTGGGAGTGAACAAATGCCCTCTGTGTTAGCCACTGTGCTCTGTGGTATTTTAGAGATTATTATTATGGTAAACTGAGGCACTGGTGTTGTTGGAGCTGTTTATTTCCCGCTTGAATGTGCTAACAGTTGGCTTGTGGTTGGAAACTAAGAACGCCAGTTCTGCACATTACACCACTGTAAGAATGGCTTCCACTTAGCAGATGGCTGAGTAAGTTCCTACCGGGCCAAGCCACCTGCAGAGTATAACCATCCAATCTGGACAAATTTCTCAAATTTAAGTTACTGTTTTGGGGCCAGAGCTGGGGCTTAGTAGGTAAAACTGCCTCCTGCAGTGTCAGCATCCCATATTATCACTGAGCCGAAGCCAGGAGTCAGGAGTTTTTTCCAAGTCTCCCAAGTGGGTGCAGAGATTCAAGCACTTGGGCCATCTTCTGCTGTTTTCCCAGGCATTAGCAGGGAGCTGGATTGGAAGTGGAGCAGCCAGGTTTGGAACTGGCACCCACATGGGATGTCAGCACTGCAGGCGGAGGGTAAACCTACTGTGCCACAGCATCAGCCTATCAAATAAAATTGTTAAATAAGTAAATACATAAATTTCAAATTACAACTACTCAAAGACACTGGAGATAAATCAAAGCTAGTCATATTCTGGAAGGGACATGACACTTGCCAGATGGGAACAGCAATGGCTGTGTCTCACAGTTCCATAACTTCTACTCCAAGGGGCGGCCCCTATTTTCACCATGTGGGGATGGCAAGAGATTTAACAGAAAACTTACTGCTATTTTTTCCCCAAAGGACTGGAAGAAAAATTTGAGAACACACCCACACACACTAGAGAATATGGGGAAAACTTTAGAAAAGACAGAGTTAGAAGGGGAAGCCCTAATTTCTGTGTCTGGCTCACTCCCTAACCACACACATGGGAGACAGACCCTGAGCAGCTTAGTAAGGATAAAATAACTAAACTGAAATTTGAACTGCTGCCCAAGAAATATAATTTTCAGTTTTAGTCCAATCAAATTACTCGCCTGATAGAACAAACAAAGATAGTCCCCTTAAGAGGACTACAGGAAAAACTTGGGAGTCTCCCCGGCACCCATCTTTAATATCCAGGATACATTTCTGAATTATTGTACAAGAGAAAAACCAAAAGCAAGAAAATGTGGCTCATAATCAATAGACAAATCAATGGGGAGTTTGAGTTAGGATTTTTCTACTACGTCTTTTATGATTTATGTATTTGCTGATTTACTCATTGATTGCAAAGGCAGAGTTACAGAGAGAAAGAGGGAGAGACAAAGAGAGAGACATCTTCCATCTACTGGTTCACTCCCCTAAATGGCTGCAACAGCCAGAGCTGGGCCAGGTGGAAGCCAGAACCTGGAACTCCAGACAGGTATCCCAAGTGGGTGCAGGGGCCCAAGCATTCAGGCCACTTTCTGCTACCTTCCCAGGTGCATTAACAGGGAACTGAATTGGAAGTGGAGTGGCTGGGATTCGAACTGGTGCCCATATGGGATGTGACCAGCATAGGCAGTAGCTTAACCCACTGCACCACGATGCTGGCCCCTTGAGTTAGGATTTTAAATTATCACCATAAATCTATTTTAGGAAGCAAATGAAAATATAGTCACAATGAATAAAGAGAGAGTAACGCTCAGTAGAAAAATAGCAAGAATAAAAGATCCCAATAGAAATGACATCACACTGATCCTTTACCAAGTTTCTTTCTGTAGCCCCAAACTCAAGAACCTCTTGTGGTCCCCCCCTCTTTTCCTGAAAGTTCCCTTGAGTTAGCCTTTAGCAATGAATCTGAGCATATCTTTAAAGTCCCTACTTTTGGCTGGCGCCAAGGCTCAATAGGCTAATCCTCCGCCTGCGGTGCTGGCACACCGGGTTCTAGTCCCGGTCGGGGTGCCAGATTCTGTCCCGGTTGCCCCTCTTCCAGGCCAGCTCTCTACTGCGGCCCGGGAGTGCAGTGGAGGATGGCCCAAGTGCTTGGGCCCTGCACCCCATGGGAGATCAGGAGAAGCACCTGGCTCCTGCCATCGGATCAGCGCGGTGCACCTGCCACAGCGCACTGGCGGTGGCTGCCATTGGAGGGTGAACCAACGGCAAAGGAAGACCTTTCTCTCTGCCTCTCTCTCACTGTCCACTCTGCCTGTGAAAAAAATAAAGTCCCTACGTTTTAGAACATGACCACATATGTGCATTGACAACATGATCACACATGTGCAGAGGGAGTTTGGAGCACAGACTTGTCTGTCACAGAACCTGGGCGTCTGCGGAGAAAGGAAAAACAGAATCAAAGAAACCAGGGCACCGCTGGAATTAGAATACGCACGGGAGCCCTTTCAGAAGGGAGATGGCCACTAAATAAGGAAATCTGGAATTAAAAGTCCATCTCAGGATGCTGGCCTGATCCCAAGCCCCTCCCCTAGGATTGGCCTCATCAGCACATCCACTTAGCAGCTTTCTCCATATCTCCTTACCGCTGACCCTTTCCCCAGATCCTGAGTCATACTCTCCTGCCCCCTGGTGGCCATAATAATTCTTCTCCAAAGACTGGCGTTGCAGATTCTGCTTGGGTGCAATGGACAGGGGGTCGACCTTGTTCAGTAACAGAGGTTCTAAAATGAAATAATACAATATTTGAAATAGCTCCATAGATATGTATATAGGAGGGTATTCCAAAAGTTTGGAGAAGTGGAATTTAAAGGTAAATTTCATTTAGTGCGAAATATTTTTTGAAATCCGTGCATACGAGGTTCTTCAAAGGGTTCATGGAAAATGCGCATTATGAAAAAAGCTATTCATGCATTACAAAAGTAGGAGAAGATGAAGAGAAGGGCATATCTGAAAATTACTAACACAATAGTATGATATCGTATGTAACTTTTTAATATTTGCTTATTTATTGGAAAGGCAGAGTGACAGATAGAAGGAGAGGACAAGGAGAGAAAGAGGTCTTTCATCTGCTGGTTCACACCCCAGATGGCTACAATGGCCAGGGCTGGGGCAGGCAAAAGCCAGGAACCAGGAGCTTCATCCAAATCGTTCAAGTAGTGGGCCACCCTCCATGATTGAACTGGAGCTCTGATAGAGCGTGCTGGCATCGCAGACAGCAGTTTAGCCTACTGGCCTGCAATGCTGGCTGGCCCTGTCATTGTTTCCTTGATACAAGTGTTTCCATTTAGGAGCTAGATTTCATATTATGATGTACTTTGATGCTTCAAGTTTGTAAAAAATCCAACATCATGTCTTTTTTAAATAAATGAAAATTCCTGTTGTATCACTTGATTTAGAAAAAGCTGAATTGGGGCCAGCTCTGTGGCGTAGCAGGTGAGGCTGCCGCCTGCAGTGCTAGCATCCCATATGGGCACCAGTTCGAAACCTGCCTGCTCAACTTCTGATCCAGCTCTCTGCTATGGCCTGGGGAAGCAGTGGAAGATGGCTGAAGTCCTTGGGCCCCTGCACCCACACAGGAGAGCCAGAAGAAGCTCCTGGCTCCTGGCTTCAGATGGGCTCAGCTCCAGCTGCTGCAGCCAGCTGGAGAGTAAACTAATGGATGGAAGACCTTTCTCTCTCTCTCTCTCTCTCTCTGCAATTCCACCTTTAAAATAAATTAATAATTATTTTTAAATGTGACTAATTTATTATTTTTAAAAATTTTTTATTTAAAAATTTTAAAAACAATATTTAAAAATTTAAAAAATAAATTTAAAAAATTTACTTGAGACATGGAATTACAGACAGAGAGGCAGAGGCAGAGAGATCCAAAGCAAGAAGCCAGAAGCTTCTTCCAGGTCTCCCACGTGGGTGCAGGGGCCCAAGCCTCTTGCGCCATCTTCTACTGCTTTCCCAGGCCATAGCAGAGAGCTGGATTGGAAGTGGAGCAGCCAGGACTTGAACCAGCGCCTATATGGGATTCCGGCGCCACAGGCAGAGGCTTAACCCACTATGCCACAGTGCCGGCCCTAAATAAATATTTTTTAAAAAGAAAAGAAAATGGTGAATTAACTGAGACATCTCCAGAAGAATGACCCAACCTCCTAAACCTTCTTCCCTATGGACTGGGAAGAACATAGGTGGGATTGCAGGAATGGAGCTAAAGACACTCCCAGTCGGTGACTTCACCCTTATGTTCCAGGGTGGCTCAGGGCCCTAGAAACCAATGAGAAACAAAAAGAAGTTTATTATTAGGCAAGAATCTGGGTATGGAACAGCCACAGCACAATGTTTAGCAGCCGCCAATCTAGTGCCCTGGGAAAACGGGACACTGGGGTTCTAACTTGGGCTGGAGGCACTGCTGAAATTCAAGCGTACCTCCTAGGGGTCAGTCCGGCCATCCGAGCTGGTTAATACTAATACGTTAGAATCCAGGAGCTGCTGATCGAAGATGCTTTAAAGATTTCTCATCATCGTCCACGGAACACTTCAATCTCCCCCGCCGCCACGCCTCAAACAGATCCCACTCCAGCACCTGCCAGCCCCACTAGTGCACTCAAGCATACAAATCTGCCGTGGACTCAGTTGAAATGGACGATTTGTTTAATTTGGGAAAACCATACGGGAGTCCTCTTGCAACACTGAGTGATTTTTTCTCGTCATTTTCATGTCTTCTAATTCTGCTGGTTTTCAGCACGGTTAAAAATAATTTTATCTCCTCTTTTTTTTTTTTTTTTTTTGATTCAACAGTGGTTTCATCCCCAAGCAAGCTTGCACTGGGCTGTCTTCATAACTCACATTTTATAGATGCAATGGCACCCCGAGCCATATTGCAATACCAACTGGAAAAAAGAGCATTGTCTGACCTTCGAGTAGGTTCTTCTCTTTAACGACTGTATCTTTTGCAGTGACTACGATTCATAGTGTTTTTCCAACCTTTCAAAGGAGGTTGGATGAGTATTTTGGAGGAGAGATGGAGTATTCTTAGGGATTCCAGTGATCTATAATATTTCATCATTCTGGGAGAAAGTAACTGTTTACACTTATCCTGGTGTAATTCTGCCAGATTCAAGACCCAGCAGCATGAAGAATTAAATGATTTCTATCCCCTAGTCAGAGTTCCACCCTCATGTTTGCTAGGGCGGTTGGGAGGTACCCAGCCACTGATCCCGATCCCCCGCTAACTCACCTGTCTTTGCTAGGAACCATCTGGGGCATTATCCCTACCTTCCAATTTAATAAGTTCCCACGGTACCAACTCTCTTGCAGATGACTACCATACACTCTAGACACAATCATAAAAAGTAAAATTTAGAAAAAAAAATCTTCCAGCTACTTGAAGGCATTGGAAAGAGACCCCACACAGGGAGAAACTTCTGGAAGGAATTTCACACTTGACTGATAAGAACTGCACTGGGTACCCCAAGTAGCCAGGACCATGCCAGGGGTGGGAACTGCAAAGCAACCCTGTTGTGTGATCTCAAATACCTCCTGCTTTTCTTAGAGGAATATTTGCATCCCAATGGACGCTCCCAGAGCCACATATCCACCCATGCTATTAGCCTCTTTTGATCTGAATCAGAATATATTACAAGACGATTGCATTTACGTCTTAATGAGCTGTTCTTTTGCATATGTGAAATATGTATTAGCTGAACATTCTCTTGGGTCATTTGAATATTGTGCAAACACGCCCTCCAGTTTTTAGTATGTGATCCTGTACTATAGGGAAACAAAGTTTTCTTTACTTTTAAATAATTTGAAACATTTAGTAATTTCCACACCTAAGAGTGGCTACATAAAGTCAAGTGTGTGAGCTTAAGCTGCCGTGTTTACTCAAATGTAACCCATTTGTGAATAGGATTTTGCATGCTTTCTTAGGGAGCCACTCCTTCATTCTTCATCCCTGGGGTTCAGTGCAGCTCACCCCATTGTCACTGCCACAGAAGACAACACATGACCCAGGCCTGACCCATCAGCTTTCCAGTCCTCGATCACACTGGTCCAGATGACCATGTGATTTGGGTGTGCCCAATCAGAGCCCCGCCCAGGACTTGCTCTGTGGGAGCTGTCAGAAACAGCTGTTGCTCTACTCTGGAGTCCTGGGCTCTCACGCCCTCATGGGCTGGGAGCTGCTGCAGCCGACTGGCTGCCCTGTGGCGGGAACCTTTCTCAGAAAGCTGCCCAGCAATGACGGCAATTTCCAGTAGGTGAGAGGAGACGGCGAATCCAGACGATGACGCGACATCCTGTGTGCCCACATGTGCCTGTGGCCACAGCTGCCTTGCGGAGTTTTCCACTTACAAATGCTTATATTAAATTCCCTATCTCGTTGACACTACTGTGATCTAGGCATCTGTCAGGTGTACCCAAAGTGGTTCTGACTGCTATACAACTTTGGCCAACTTACATCTGCTTTCTCTTGTATCAAAATCATGAAGGATTTTTAAGAATCTTTCTATAGTCTACCTGATTTACATGAATACATATTCTAGTCCACATTTCCTATATTCTAGCTGCCAAACACTGCACAAGGTAATGAAAGTTTATATTCATCCATCTTTCATTAATTAATAATATTAATATTAACCATGTAAACTCTATTATTATATTAATATCCAGTGTCTATTTTTAATAATATACTGAGTTGTTGGTATTAATAATATTAATTGACAAACAATATTATTTTAATTGAATTAATAGTCATTAAAATAATTAGAAGAAATGCAATTGATGCTTACTGAGCAGATTGTGAGTCAGTATCTAGGCTGGCCTATTTATATCAACTTACCTTGTTTAATTTTCTATCCAATTCTCACAGCCAGCCTTAAAGATGACATTATTTGTACTGCTTTATAAATAACCCCTTGCTATCTTCTCCCTGTCTTCTTTTTTTTTGAAAGCCAGAGTTACACAGAGGCAGAGAGAGAGAGAGAGAGAGGTCTTCCATCCACTGGTTCACTCCCCAATTGGTTGCAACGGACGGAGCTATGCTGGTTGGAAGCCAGGAGCCAGGAGCTTCTTCCAGGTCTCCCATGTGAATGCAGAGGCCCTAGGACTTGGGCCATACTCCACTGCTTTCCCAGGCCATAGCAGAGAGCTGGATCGGAAGTGGAGTAGCTGGGACTCGAACCAGCGCCCATATGGGATGCCAGCACTGCAGGCAGTGGCTTTACCTACTATGCCACAGCACCAGCCCCTCTCCATGTCTTTTAATTTGCCTCACAGAAGTGAGAATGCAATGACATCAGATCAATATAACAGTGCAAAGGGTTTAGGAAAATCCTTGATTTTTTTTTTAACCCTTTTCCTTTTCAAAAATACACATGGTTTTGCATGTTAGCCCTTTTAAAATCGGGCTGTGTCTCCAAGTGATGACACAAGAGCCCTTCATAAAGTTTGTGAGAAAATGAAATTAAATGTAAAGTTTACTTTGGTGCAAAGGAATTTTTCAATCCTTGCGTGGTTTTTTATTGTCCAGGGAGAGCCTCACAGGTCAGACATGCACACGCCCCATCAGAGCACCTGGGTTCATGTCCATGTTCTGGTTCCAGCCCCCAGCTTCCTGCCAAGGCAAAACATGAGAGGCAGCGGGCAATGTCTCCAGTACATGAGAGACCTCGACTGAGTTCCTGGCTCCCATCTGCAGCCTGGTTCAGCCCCAGCTGTTTCAGGCATTTGAGAAGTAAACCAGCGAATAGGATCTCTCCCCCTTCCTCTCAAATAAACAAAATAATCCAGATAGAGAAACGATACTCATGAATTTTTTAAAAGACCCCTTGTACATTTAATGGAGAGATGTATTGTTCTTGAGAAGTTTCTAAAGTCCATGGTGCATCCATGTTAAAGCCACGTAGGCACTAAGGAGACAAGATACAGAACCTGCTGTACCTAAGCCAGGCTGCTTAGTTATTCCTTAGAGTGATTCGTTTTCCAGATGGTTTCTCAGGGTCTTCAGTCCCCATCATCCCTGGCCCGAAGGATGCTTTTCCAAGTGCTAAGATGCTGAGAACTCAGACACGGTGGGAGGCTGAGGACTCCTGCAGGTGGGGACGAAGGTTCTAGAAGAGTTTCTCGGACAGAGGGATAAAAGCAGACAGTGCACCTGTTAATCCAGCCGGACCAACTCTGCACGCTGCTTCCTTTTCTGCCGTCTCCTTGATGTTCCAATCGAGAAAAGGCACCAGAATTTAGACTTGCAGCTCTTCACACTTTTTTCCTAGGAAATGTTGATTGTCACAGGTTCAGGAATTTTTAAAGGGATAGCACATTAAACGGAACAAAGTCAAGTCACATCCATCATTCTTGTTGCTCTATAGTTCTGATCCATGAGATGTCTGTACCCAGGATGATATTTTGTCTTTGGGCATAGGGCACGACATAATATCCTGGCCTTGTATCCTAATGGCTCTTCCACGATCATAAATACTGCCGTACATAATGTCTTTTCATCTCTCTCTTTTGACTATCAGTGTTCTGTTGCGAGATAACGAGGGCATAAGCTACTACTCCTCTTTCTCTGTTAATTGTCCAGAATAGACTCCCAATAACTACTGAACAGACAGAAATGAAGGCTGTGACTACGCGATTGTGTGTGTGTGTGTGTGTGTGTGTGTGTGTGTGTGTGTGGAGTGAGTGATTTTTTTTTTCCCTGCATCACACTGCATGTTAAAAGCAGAATTCAACTTCTCTGCTCTCTGGCCAGAATATTTTCACCTGCAGATAATAGCTGGTTCCCTGAGCTTGCACCTGCCCGTCCTCCTGATAAAGGATCAAAATGAACCCAAAGTGAAAGATTTGGGCCACAGCACGTGCTGGGTAGCGCCGGCGACACAGACGGTGCCTCTCGGCCAGGTCACTGGGCTGATAAGAGAGAGGGCGGAAGTCGCCTCCACTCTGCGCAGCTGACTTGCTTGATCTCCTGGGAGATAATATTTTTAATTGTCATCAGCATGAGGCTGTGTCCCGAACCAGAAGGGGCTTGTCCAATTCATCAATGCTCCCAGGCCGCACAATGGGACCCCTGACACACAGCACATTGGAGAGGGAGAGACACGGACATCAGGAATGCTCATGAATTGCAAATGCTTCTTCATTAAAGGTCTCCCTCTTGCTTGGGACCATCTGCTTGATAGAACCGGACGCAGGTCCTCAGGCGAGAAGCATCTGCCGCTTTGATCATTTTACCTCTTAATTAAAGCGCCACCAAAAGGAGGCCAAACACAGCCGTGACCCTGGACATATCAGAGTTCAGCCACGTGGCTGGGGTCGGAGGTGAGGGTCGGGGGCGGGGGGGGGAGGGTTTGTGTGTGTGTGTGACACGCATCCGCCTTGGCTCACCATGAATGAGAACATACAGGTGTGCTGTTGACCCAACAAGAGCGCCCCCTACTGGGATAAAACAAATTTGGTTGCTTGAATCCTCTTTGCCCTTGACTTGCCCTATCATTTCCAAGACTTTTTGCCTTTTAGGTTCACTGATCTTCCACCGCTAGGGCCTCCCGGCCAGTTGTCTTTAAGCCGCTCTATGCTCTACCCTGCGACACCTTGGTCAAGTCCTTACTGATCTACAAATACACACTGCAATGCAGGAAGAGAGCAGCCGTCTCCAGGACCCCTGCTGGTAATCCTTTTGTCCCACAGAGAATTCTTTTGTGATACAAACTGCTGCCCTTTAATTGATGTGTTTGGTTAGTTCCCTGTGTGTTTGTCAGTTTTCTCATACCTCATGAAAGCAACAATGCAAGGCCTTCTGGTGTGTATGTGGTGGAGCACTAAATAATTAGTAGGGGAGCCTATTGTAACTCAATTTGGGAGGCACACACGTTATTTTGAACTTGGGTCAAATTCTAAGCATGGAGATACAGCTATCCCCCTATACCCCTCACGTTGAACTCCTTCAGTCTATACTATTAAGAGCCTAGATGCTTATGTAGAAGGATATATTTCCTGTTGCTGTTTCTATAGTTGTCTTCGCCTGGATCCTATACCTCAGGATGCTGCCAAAACCATTAAGTGAGAAACAAAACCCATCATTTGTTCCTTGTAACACAATGAGTTAGGAACATTGTATGCTGCCACCTGGGCAGTGGGTAGCAACGTTGTGATGTGTCTGTTAAATCCAGAAAACCCTGGGCCAATATCTCTGGTGAACATGAAAAATCCTTCCTAAAACATGAATAATCTGTCTGCAGAGGAAATAAGGGACTAAAAGTGATTTGAAGAAATATTGGGCAAAAAATCCCAAATTTGGCAAAAAACATGAGCCCATAGATCTCAGAAACTAAGCACACCACAAATAGAATAAAAACAAAAGAAATATTTTTTAAAAAATATTTATTGGGGCTGGCACCATGACGCAGTAGGTTAATCCTCCACCTGCGGCACCAGCATTCCATATGGGTGCCAGTTCGAGTCCCGGCTACCCCTCTTCCAATCCAGCTCTCTGCTATGGCCTGGGAAAGCAGTAGAAGATGGCCCAGGTCCTTGGGCCCCTGCACCCGCATGGGAGACTGGGAGGAAGCACCTGGAGGGAGGAAGCTTTGGATCGGTGCAGTTCTGGCCATTGCAGCCATCTGGGGAGTGAACCAACAGAAGGAAGACCTTTCTCTGTCTCTCCCTCTCACTGTCTGTAACACTACATCTCAAATAAATAAAATCTTTAAAAATATGTATTTATTTTGAAAGCCAGAGTTACACAAGGAGAGGAGAGGCAGAGAGAGTGAGAGAGAGGTCTGCCATCTGATGGTTCACTCCCCAATTGGCTGCAACAGCCAGAGCTGTGCCGATCCAAAACCAGGAGCCAGGAGCTTCTTCCGGATCTCCCACGTGGGTTCAGAGGCCCAAGGACTTGGGCCATCTTCTACTGCTTTCCCAGGCCACAGCAGAGAGCTGGATCAGAAGTGGAACAACCGGGTCTCGAACCGGCACCCATCTCATCTGGGATGCTGGTGCTGCAGGCCAGGGCATTAACCCACTGCGCCATAGAGCCAGCCCCTAAAAGAAATCTTGACATGACATGTTACAGGGGAGCTTCTGAAAACTAAAAACAATCTTAAAAGTAGCCAGAGAGAACCATGCATTACCTGTAAGTATGGATTTTCATATGCTACTAATAAATACTTAGAAATAAAACCTAAAACCATTAGCATAATAGCATAAAAAACTTAAATACTTATAGAGATATCTGATAAAGGATATAAAAGATTTGTACAATAGAAATTCAAAATATCACAGACAGGAAATAAAAGAAACTATTTTGTTGCAAAAGTTTTTGAAACTCATGCACACAGGGTTATTCAAAAGTTCATGGAAATGTGTAATATAAAAAGAAACTACGTATGGACTTTCAAACTGTGTGCACCAAAATAAACAGCTTTTAATTCCATTTTCCATGAACCCTCATGTACCTGGTTGGTAAGTCAGGACACTCAATTTTATTAAGACACCAATTATCCCCAAATTGACTCACAAATTCAAGTCAATTCATAGTAAAATTCCAACAAATTTTATCAAAATTGCCAAGTTGATATCATATGACACAGCAAAGGACAAAGAATAGTCAAAAAGAACTTTGAAGCACAAGAACAGAGTTGGACAGGTTGTCATCAACTGATTTCAAAACATTATAAAGCTACATTATAACAACTGTGTGTTTTGGCATCAAGATAGACAAATAAGTCAAAAGAACAGGATAGAGAGACAAGAAGTTGACCCAAGCATGTAAGGACAACTGACTTTCTTACAAAGACACAAAAGAAGTTCCAGTGAAGAAAAGATGTCTCTTTTAGCAAATGGTGCTGGAACAATGCATATTTGATCCATACCTCACACCATATGCAAAACTTAACTCAAAATGGGTCATAGACCTAGGGAAAAAAGCAAAATAGAAAACTCTACAATGGCCAAAAGAGAGAATTTTGTGCCTTTGGGCTAGGCAAAGATTTCTTAGATAAAACACACAAAAAAATTAACCCTTTTTTTTTAAATTGAGAAACTGGTCTTCACCAAAATTAAAAGCTTCTTCTCGCTGAAAAATGCTTTTGAGGGGCCGGCGCTGTGGCTCAGTGGGTTAATGCCTTGGCCTGAAGTGCTGGCATCCCATGTGGGTGCCGGTTTGAGACCCGGCTGCTCCACTTCCGATCCAGCTCTCTGCTATGGCCTGGAAAGCAGTAGAAGATGGCCCAAGCCCTGCACCCACGTGGAAGACCTGGAAGAAACTCCTGGCTCCTGGCTTTGGATCAACACAGCTCCTGCCATTACAGCCATCTGGGGAGTGAACCAGCAGATGGAAGACCTCTCTCTCTCTCTCTCTCTCTCTCTCTCTCTCTCTCTGCCTCTCCTCTCTCTGTGTAACTCTGGCTTTCAAATAAATAAATTTTTTTTAAAAATGCTTTTGAGAGATGAGAAAGACAAACTACGGACTGGGAAAAAATTTGTAGATTGTGTATTCAGCAGAGTTTGAATATGGGATATATAAATACAACGAAGTAAACCATTGGAAATGAGCAAACTATTTGAACAGGAAGTTCATCAAAAATATCCTCATTGTGGGTAAGCATATCCAAAAAATAAAAAATGTGCAATGTCATTAGCCATTCAGGAATATAAATTGAAAATTTCAATAAGCTACTACTATATGATTTTAGAATGGCTAAAATCAAAGGCATCCCACGGGATGGCAAGTATGTAGAAGAATCAGAATGCTTCCACACTTCTGGTGGGGATGCTTTATGGTGAAAAACAATGTGGCAGTTGCTTCAAAAAAAAAAAAAAGTCCGCCTGCCACAGAATCCAGATGTATTATTTCTAAGTGTTTACCTAAGAGAAAAGGAAATGCGCACCTCTGGGAAGACTTGTACACAGATGTTCATAGCACCTTTATTTGTAATAGCCCCAAACTGGAAACAAACACACTGCCCATTAGGGGATGAATGGATAACCGTACATACTGTGTTATTCACACAATGGAACTCAGCAATTTAAAAGAGTGATCCACTGATACTCTCAGTGGATTTATTTGCAAATATTTTTAAATATACCATGAGCCAAGACACTAATTAGAGGAATATATTTTATTTAACCCAATATGCTATGTAAAATAGTATACTATGTCAAATACCTGCCTTTCTACACGTAGCACACAAACATACAGTATTTGAATTCATATAAGTTACTTAGAACTAAAAGAAGTCAGCTATTCAACTCCTCAGTCACGAGAGCCACATTCCACAACAGCCACACGTGGCTACCCCATGAAAGCGTGCAAATCTAGACCATCTGAGAAGGCTACAAGCTTTCTCTGTGATCAGTAGTTCTGCAAAACACAAAGGGCAACCGATTCCTCCAGATACTCACAACCCACCTACAAGGGGTGACTGAAGCTTCCATACATAGCAGCCGAAAGGAGGGCAGTCATGTCTTTTCTCCTCTCTGTGTCTTAACACTCCATTTTTAGAAAGAGACGGCCAGTGGCATTTGGGGAACAGCTGGGTGCATTCCACTGGCTCCAGGTCTTAGGACTCCTCCTCCCTCTCCATTGCCAATCCTACAGCTCCTAGAGAACACTCATTTATTTTTGTGATCACAGGATCCCCAGCTCAGCCAGGAAGCGTGGCTCCCGTGCACCTGCCAATCTAAGACTGGGCTCCCTAATCCCCACTTCATTACCCTTAGCTCCTCTCACTTTATCACATCATTCTTCTACAAAGCTCTTCACCCCTCACCTACTCTACGAATAAAAATCCAGTTTTCCCTGGGTCTCTAAGGCTCCTGTGTTAGGTAATGCTTTAGCTTAATCTGTTGCACTTTTCTCTTGTGAGTCTGTCTTTGATACAGAAGTGTCCTTCATCCACCTTGCAATGGGTTGGGCAAAGATATTACTTATTCTCCCTTACATGTGGGAGAAAAAGCAATAATATGAATTTTGAAAGCCTGCATCTTAATGCATCTTAAAAATTGGGAAATTAGTTATAGAGAGAGGGAAAGGAGAAGTGTGAAATATGTAGGTTGAAGAACTTCTAAAAATCAAGATGCAATCACTGACAACAATAATAAACAAAATAAATGTCCTCCAAAAAGACCAAGGAGGAGCTCATACTAAAAAATGCATAATTCACACATAAGGGAGCCATAAATAGAGCTTGATGTGAAAGATACACTGGTTCCATCCAAGACAGATGACCCAATACTGAAAAAGCCATTGAAAGGATTCACCATAATAATTTGTGAAAGGTAGAAGAATTAGTCTTCTTGGTAAAGCCTAGAAAAGTATTGGCAACATTTCAGATAATTAAGTGATTAAGATTCCCCTTAAGAATAAAAAATGTGCTTATTGAAATAATTTTTTAAGGAAGTCAATTAAAAGCACTGACCTTCCCAGCACATTCAGGAAAAAAAGAAAGAAAATAATATCTATAGTCACAGCTATTATTTGGCATGTTCCAGAAGTTATACTAAGTCAATACAGCAATTGAAAAATTAAGAACTTGGAGCCAGCGCTGTGGCGTAGCAGGTTTGTAGCAGGACAGGTGTACAGAGACAAGACACCAAGGCCTTTTAACAGGAAGTAGTCTTTTTTTAATTTATGCCAGTATACGGCCCAGGTAGAATTTCTTACCCAAATGCCTGAGCCCAGAACAAAGAGGGGTATTTCTTTATATACGGTCTTAGCCTCTTTGTCTCCCTTACATGGCTGCATGCATACATTTGATTGGATATTCCAATATAACACGGTGGCCACAGAAATTGATACAATAATACTGCACATGCTATATAGTTACTGATGATTTTATTTTTCCATGCACATACTGAGTCATCTGAGCCTGGCAAGGGTTAACACCATTGCTCTGTACTACCAAGCAGAATCTGAAACGGTTACATATAACCAAATGGTTTTATATAGCCAAATAGTTACATATAAGCAGATAGGAACCACCGATGAAGCATTCATAGGCAAGCAGGTAACAGACACCGCTATAAGCCATTCCCAGGACAGATGCCTCCCTTTTCCTTCTTCTGACCTTGGAAAGACCTCTACCACCACTTTAATCAGGTCGGTTTAATTAAAAGACAAAGGCCTCTACCACAGGTGAAGCCACCACCTGCAATGCTGGCATTCCATCTGAGTCCAGCTGCTCCACTTCCAATCCAGCTCTCTGCTGTGGCCTGGGAAAGCAGCAGAAGATGGCCCAGGTCCTTGGGCCCCTGCACCCACGTGGGAGACCTGGAGAAGCTCCTGGCTCCTGGCTTTGGTCTGTCCCAGCTTTGGCCATTGTGGCCATTTGAGGAATGAACCAGCAGATGGGAGATCTCTCTCTCTCTCTCTCTCTCTCTCTCTCTCTCTCTCTCTCTTTCTGTAAGCCTGCCTTTCAACTAAAAAATAATAAAACTTTTTTAAAGATTTATTTATTTATTTATTTGAGCAGCAGAGTTACAGAGAGGCCGAGGCAGAGACAGAGAAAGAAAGGTCTTCCATCCACTGGTTCACTCCCCAAACGGCCACAACAGCTGGAGCTGTGTCAATCCAAAGCCAGGAGCCAGGAGCTTCTTTCAGGTCTCCCACATGGGTGCAGGGGCCCAAAGACTTGGGCCATCTTCTACTGCTTTCCCAGGACACAGCAGAGAGCTGGATAGGAAGTGGAGCAGCCGGGACTTGACCTAGCGCCCATATAGGATTCTGGCACTGAAGGTAGCATCTTTACCCGCTGCACCACAGTGCAGTTTTTTTTTAAAAATTAAGAGCTATACAATGGGGAGAGGAAGAAGAGGCATGTTACTTTTTTGCTTTTTGTTTTTGCCCATGCTATGATGATCTATGTGAAAGACAGGATAATCAATAGGAGAAAAACTGGAAAAACAAGATAGATCAATAAGGGAGTGAAGTATTAAGCTCATTTAGAAAAATCAGTTGATTTCCAACATGCCCACAGTAATCAACAGTAAAATACAATGGGATAAGATCAATTCAAAAAAGCCATAAGCCGTGTAAAAACCTACATACAAAGTTAATGTGAGGGAACACCAAAAAACATCATAATAAAATACGAGCAAAAGTTTTCCAACAGTCCATCAAAAGAGTCATGCCCCATAAAGGTGTCCCAATTCCATCAAAGATAGAGGATTGAATACTAAATTGGAAAAAAGAAGTAGTGGAAAATGCAATTAAAAGAAAAATTCATTTTGTTGCAAAATATTTCTAGAATCTTTGCATAATTTTTTTTTCAATTACAAGTTTTTCGATACACATGTCCATGAGCTTTTTAGAGATCTCTTGCACAAAATTGTAAGATCTCTATTAAGGAAAGAGAAAACCTTCCTGATGCGTGAATGAAGAAAGAATGGAACAGAATGTATTCACACTGTGTGCTTGCTTGGAAAGGCCTCTGCTTTCCACCAATTAATTTATAAATTGAATATAACTTTCAAGACAAAAATTGAACTTTTGCTTCCAAAATGAAAGGGTTTTCTTTCACAATGGCTTATAGCAGATATTATCTTCTGGTTGAGCACTACCACAAAAACTGGATTTAAAAAAAAACAAAAACCTATGTTTGAAGATACCAAGACAGACCAAGGCCAAGGCCACCAGGAGTTGAGAAGTCAGGAGATCAGAGAGAAGAAAACTCATTGAAATGGGTCCAACCCCCTTCCCTGAATTTCCCTTGAAGGAATGTGCCAATTAATAAACAGCAGAGCCAGAGGTTGAAAAGTTGCCCAGAGAGACAACGCTATTACAGAAAAATTAAGCGAGAAGTTATGGCGAGCAAGGGAGACAAAAAATGGAATGGAGAGTTGCTGAGGTCAGACATCTGGAGCCACAGTTCGTCAGTACAATTGCCACTTGGTAAAGCAACTCTGAGAGCAGCCACTAAGAGGGTGGCTTTTAATCGAAACTCCATTTCTGTCAATTCCCAAACTGAAATATTTCTCAGAAGTGCTCAAGGATGGAAAGTTAATGTCATCAGGACAATCCCCTGGGGAAAGCCAAGGTTTTGTTAGTGAAGAAATCTGTTAACTGTGCCTCTCCTGTATCCTGTATGGCTTTCTGCTACTAAAAGGGAATAAAAATCTCATTCCCTAAGAAATTAACCTCAACCATGCAGATAAAAGGTGCATTACCTTTCAAACAGAAAGCCTTAATGAGAGAATTAGGAGCAGATAGCTGGCTCTTGATTTTTTTTTTTTAAGATTTATTTATTTATTTGAAAGAGTTACACACAGAGAGAAGGAGAGGCAGAGAGAGAGAGAGAGAGAGAGAGAGAGAGAGAGAGAGAGAGAGAGAGGTCTTCCATCTGCTGGCTCACTCCCCAAATGGCCACAATGGCCGGAGCTGTGCTGATCCGAAGCCAGAAGCCAAGAGCTTCTCCCAGGTCTCCCACACAGACGCAGGGGCCCAAGCACTTGGGTCATCTTCTATTGCTTTCCCAGGCCATAGTTGAGAGCTGGATCAGAAGTGAGCAGCCGGGACTGGAACCGGTACCCATATGGGATGCCAGCATGGCATCTGTCTAGAGCTTTACCTGCTATGCCACAGCACCGGCCCCTGCTGTCTCTTCTTTTTGTGTGCTTTGGTTTGCTTTTTAAATTTCTGTATTTAGTTATTTGAGGGAGAAGGAGGGAGGAGGAGAGAAGGAGAGAGAGAGAGAAAGAGAGAGAGAGAGAGAGAGAGAGAGAGGGAAAGGGAGAGGGGGAGAGGGAGAGGGAGAGAGAGAGAGAGATCCTACCCACTGGAGAGAGAAAATCCTATCCACGGATTCACTCTCCAAATGCCCACAACGGTGGGGGCTGGGCCACACTGAAACATCGAGCTGGGAATGCCATCCAATCCACTTCTCCCACGCGGGTAGCAGAGCCCAGGTCACAAAGAGCATCGCTTGCTGCTCCCCACAGGAATGCTGGAGTCTGCCCCCTGGGCACTCTGTGTGTGATGTGGTGTCCTCCTCAGAGTCTTCATCATGTGATGAAATACATGCCCACCACTCTTTTTTGTAACAGCTTTATTGCACTGTAATTCCCATACTGTCTAAGTGACCCCTTTCAAATACACAAGTCACTGGCTTCTAGTCAATTTACATCTGTAAAAGGATCTATTAAGGCTCACTAGTGTGGGCTTGAGAACACTTTCACACCTCAAAAGGAAAAAGGAAACATCATATCCTTCAGCTACTGTAACCTATGCTCCCTCCCCACTCCTCAGCTAAACAACCACTGATCTCTCTGTCTATGGATTCCCCAATTCTGGAGAGTTCAGTGAATAGAATCATTTAATAGGTAGTCTTTGGCGACGAGCTTCACCCACGTAGCATGTAGTCAGACAAATATTATCCGAGTGTCTGACTAGACAACATGTGGCTAAGCATCTGCTGATGGCCATTCGGGCTTAACCTTTCAGCTCTTATGAAGAATAATGCTATAAATATTCATGTGCGTGGGCATGAAGACATGTTTTCATTTCTCATGCTGTATACCTTGGAGCGGGACCGTGGGATAATCCAGCAACTGTTTAATACTTGGAGGAGCTGACAAATGGCTCTCAAAGTGGACACACCTTGTACATGCCCATGAATACACATTATTATCTGATTTCTGACCCTAACTACCTCCAGGGATGTGAAACAGGACCTCATCATGGTTGTAATTTGCGTTTCCCTGACGACTAATGATACAGGAGCATCTTTTCTTGGGTTTTACAGGCGTTGGTAGATCTTCCTTGGACAAATGTCTATTCAAGTCTTTGCCCATTTTAAAACTGGATTATTTGTCTTTTTTTAAAGATGTATTTATTTATTCGAAAGGCTGAGTTACAGAGAGACAGAAGCAGAGAGAGAGAGAGAGAGAGAGAGAGAGAGAGAGAGTCTTCAATCCACTGGCTCACTCCCTAGATGGTTGCAATGGCTGCAGCTGCACCAATCCGAAGCCAGGAGCCAGGAGCTTCTTCCAGGTCTCCCATGCAGGTGCAGGGGCCCAAGGACTTGGCCATCTTCTACTGCTTTCCCAGGCCATAGCAGGGAGCTGCATCAGAAGTGGAGCAGCTGAAACTAACCGGAGCCCATATGCACCACAGCGCTGGTCCCAGGGTTATTTGCCTTTTTATGTTTGAGTTGTAACAGTTGATTATATACTCTAGATACAAGTCCCTTATTTGGCTATATGGTTTACAACATGTTCTCTGTGTGGCTTGTCTTCACTTTCTTAATGACGTCCTTTGAAGCACGATAATTTTTATTTTGATTTTGATGGCATCCACTTTATCAATTGTTTTATTTTATTGTTCATGCTTTTGGTGTTCTAAGAATATTTTGCCAAATTCAGGGTCATGAGTAACCGCTATATTTTCTTCTAAGAGTCTTACAATTTCAGCTCTTACATTTAGGTCTTTGGTTGGCTTCGAGTTCACTTTTGCATACGGTGTTAGGGAAGGACCCACTTCCATATTTTTTGCATGTGGATATTCAATTGTTACCCCTCCATTTGTTGAAACAACATTCTTTCCCCATTAGATAATCAAAAATCCCCCCTGTCAAAAATCAGATGGCCATAAATAATGCATTTATTTCTGCATTTTCAATCCTGTTTCAGTGAAGTGTGTATGTACTGTTGTGCTGATAACACACGGTCTCATCGCCACAGGGTTAGTAAGTTTTGAAACCAAGAAGTTTGAACCCTAGTATTTTGCTCTTCTGTTTCAAGATCACTTTGGTTATTCTGGGTCCCTTGGAATCAGCTTTCCAGTTTCCATGAAAAAGTCAGCTGGGATTCTAATGGAGATTTTGGTGAAACTGTGCAACAGTTGAAGGGACAGGCATTGTGGCTCAGTGGCTAAAGTGCCACTTGGGATGCTCATAGGCCACATTGGAGTGCCAGTGAGAGTCCCAGCTGTTCCACTTCCAAACCAGCTGCTAGTGCATCCTGTAACTGGAGGATGGCTCCTGTGCTTAGGTTCCTGCCACCTACATGGGAGACCCAGGTGCAGTTCCAGCCTCTTGGCTTTGGCCTGGCCCGGTCCTGTCTGTTGCAGGCATTTGGGGAGAGAACCAGAAGATGGAAGATCTCTCTCTCTCTCTCCATGCCTTTCAGGTAATGAAAATAAATAAACATTTTTTAAAAAGATAAATTTATTTTGGTTCAAAGAAGTCTGGAATCTACGCATATAAGAGTAACATATAATTCTACTCTCTCTTCCCCTTTCTGTGCTGTTACTGCTACACATATTGCATCAATTAATGTTCCAAACTCAATAATACATTGTTACAATTAATTTGCCATCTGTAGTCATTTCCTTAGCCCAACACAGCTCTGCACCCACCCACTTCCTTTCTGTTGCTATTGGTAATTATATAAGGGTACTTCAAAACAAATTTGCAGAAAATGAAATCAAAAGATAAGTTTAAAATGCAAAACATTTTGGAAATCCATGATTTTTTTTTCATAACATGCATTTTCCATGAACTTTCCGGGAACCTCTCATATTCTACGTTTATTACTTTGTATGTTTTCCAACCAACGTCTCATAAGATGCCTATTAGTTTATACAACTGAATTTCTAAATCAATTAAGAGAAGAAAGAAGAAAATGATGTATCTGTACTGTGCTATCTTTTGTAATTATGTAATTACCTTTACTAATATGTTTTTTTTTTCAGGGTGGGGGGAGATATGGATGCACAGTAACACCTGGGGTCACTTGCTTTCGCCTGAGGAACTTCTCCAGGATTTCTTGTAAGGAGGACCTGCCAGCAACACTCCTTTGAAGGAAGTTTCTGTGGTGAGATCCCAGGAGGGTTTCTCCCTGTGTTATTCTCTGGTTTTCTCCTACAAAGGAGTTTAGCCTGTATCTTGGATCACCTCACAATTGCTTTTCAACAAAACCTCCCATATATATATTTAAAGATTTATAGATATATAGATTTATATATATTTAAAGATTAATATATATATTTAAAGATTTATCTATTTTTTTTGAAAGTCAGAGTTAAGAGAGCGAGAGGGAGAGAATCTTCTATCTGCTGGTTCACTCCCCAAATGGCTCCAATGGACAGAGCTGGGCCAAGCTGAAGCCAGGAGCCAGGAGTTTCTTCTGGGCCTCCCATGTGGGTGCAGGGGCTCAAGGACTTGGGCCATCCTCTGCTGTTTTCCCAGGCTCATTAGCAGGAAACTAGATCAGAAGTGGAGCAGCCGGGACTCAAATCAGCGCCCATATGGGATGTCGGCACAGCGGGCAGCAGAAACTGGCCTATTTATGAGGTGGTGGGTGGTGCCTCTCTGGGCATGAAGCCCCCTGGGAAGTTTACGACACCGCCATCAATTCCACATGGAGTTCATTCTCCGTGTTCTTCACGGCACCTTTTCTCATAGGTCTAGATGAAGCAGGTGTACCTTAGGAAAGGGAGCATTTTGATTGACAAGTAAGAGGACAGAATAGCACATGAGGTTAGGGCACCAGACCTAACGAGCTGCCTGCCCAGACCTGTAGCAGTTCCTCCAGGGCAGGAGAGAGCAATCCTGGATGACCATGCAGGGCGCAGAGTCAGCTCAGGACGAACGCTGAACACGCATATGCTGTGCGGCCTGAGAAGCAGCTGAGAAAACTCAAGAGGCACAAAAGATGCAAGGCATTTGGGGTGGGTGTGGGAGTCATGGAGACCAGCAGAGTGTCTGCCGCATCTCAGATGCCGGACTGCGCTTAAAATAAACCGCAGCACAGCAGACAGACTCCTAGGGCAGTGGATGGGAGACGGGTAACAGCTGGGCCAAAGGAAGTGGTAGGCAGATGAGCTGTTTCCAGTCATGCGGTTTGTTTTTAAATTAATTTATTTTTATTTATTTGAAAGGCAGAGTTACAGAGAGAGAGAGAGAGAGAGAGAGAGAGATCTTTCATCCACTGGTTCACTTCCTAGATGGTCTCAATGGGCAGGGCTGGGCCAGGAGCCAGGAGCTTCTTCCACGTCTCCCATGCAGGTGCAGGGGCCCAAGGACTTGGGCCATCGTCTACTGCTTTCCCAGGACACAGCAGAGAGCTGGATCAGAAATGGAGCAGCTGGGACTCGAACCAGCGCCCATGTGGGATGCTGGTGCTGCAGGTGGCAGCTTAACCTAACAGGCCACAGCGCCGGCCCCATGTGTTTTTATTTTAACATTTTGTTCTTGGTCGACTCCCTGAGTTCTAGGTAGAAAGGCTCAACAGTCAGCTAGAATTTGGGGCAAATTTTTAGAAACAAAGTTAGCAATAGTTCTTCAATATTTAAAAACACAAGAGTACTTCAAAGTGTTTGTGGAAAATGGAATAAAAAGGCAAGTTTTCATGGATGCAAAATTCTTTTTAAAAAATTTTTAGGCTGGTGCCGCAGCTCACTAGGCTAATCCTCCACCTGCAGTACCAGCACCCCAGGTTCTAGTCCCGGTTGGGGCACCGGTTCTGTCCCGGTTGCTCCTCTTCCAGTCCAGCTCTCTGCTGTGGCCCAGGAGTGCAGTGGAGGATGGCCCAAGTGCTTGGGCCCTGCACCTGCATGGAGACCAGGCGGAAGCACCTGGCTCCTGGCTTCAGATCAGCACAACGTGCTGGCCATAGCGGCCATTTGGGGGTGAATCAACGGAAAAGGAAGACCTTTCTCTGTCTCTCTCTCACTGTCTAACTCTGCCTATCAAAATATATTTTTTAATATTTATTTATTTATTTACTTAAAGGACAGCTATAGAGAGGCAGAAGAGAGAGAGGTCTTCCCTCTGTGCTTCACTCCCCAAATGGCCACAATGACCAGAGCTGGGCCAATCAGAAGCCAGGAGCCAGGAGCTTCTTGCTGGTCTCCTATGCGGGTGTAGGGGCCCAAGGACTCGGGCCATCTTCTACTGCTTTCCCAGGCCACAGAAGAGCTGGATCGGAAGTGGAGCAGATAGAACTTGATCCAGCGCCCATATGGGATGCTGCCACTGCAGGCACTGGCTTTACACCACAGTGCAGGCTCCTCTTTTTTGAAATCTATGCATGTGAAGAATCTTCAGAAAGTTCATTAAAAATGTACGTTATGAAAAAACTATGCATGAATTTGTTTTGGCACCCAAAGGAAATTATCTTTTAATTATATTTTCCATGAATTCAAAAAAATGTGTTTTTTGAATTTATTTGAAAGGCAGTAACAGAGAGAGAGAGAGAGAGAGAGAGAGATTTCCCATCACTGATTCACTCCCCAACTGGCTGCAGAGCTGAACCAGGCCAGGCTGAAGCTGGAAGTCGGTTACTCCATCCGGGTCTCCCACATTGGTGGTGGGAACTCAAGTACTTGGGCCACCAGGCGCAATGGCAGGAAGCTGGATCAGAAGCAGAGTAGCCAGGACTCGAACCCAGCACTCCGTTCCAAGCAGCAGCTTAACCTGCTGTGTCACAGCTCTCGCCCCTTCCTTGACCCTCTGGAAGTACTCTCATAAATGTGTTTTTGGCTCTGGCAGCATCTGTCCCGGGGTTTCACACTCAGATACCCATGTTCATGTATGAAGACATCCACAGAAACATTTGGGACAACTACAAAACCTAGGACGCGGTCATGGCGCCCATCCATAGGCGGCTGCTCCATCAGGTGCATGGCCACATACTGAAGTGCCGTGTGCTCCTAAAGCTGTGTTGATGAAATGCACGAAGTCTGTAGATCTTAAGTAAAAGGTTTCCAGGGGCCAGTGCCATGGCATAGATGGTAAAGCCGCCGCCCGTCCCATATGGACACCGGTTCGAGTCCCGGCTGCTCCACTTCCAATCCAGCTCTCTGCTATGGCCTAGGAAAGCACGAGAAGATGGCCCAAGTCCTTGGGTCCCTGCACCCGTGTGGGAGACCCGGAAGAAGCTCCTGGCTTCGGATCGGTGCAGCTTGGGTTGGGCTGCTGTGGCCAAATGAGGAGTGAACCAGCAGATAGAAGACTTTCTCTCTCTCTCTCTCTCTCTCTCTCTCTCTCTCTCTGCCTCTTCTTCTCTCCCTGTGTAACTATGATTTTCCTGTAAAATAAACAAATCCTAAAAAAAGAAAGAAAGAAAGAAAGAAAGAAAGAAAGAAAGAAAGAAAGAAAGAAAGAAAGAAAGAAAGAAAGAGGGATAGACATCTTCCAACTGCTGGCTCAAGCCCCGGATGGCTCCATGGTGGGGGCTGGACCAGACTGAACCCAGGAGCCTGGAACTCCATGTGGGTCTCTTAGTGGGTGGCAGGAGCCCAAGCACTTGGGCCATCATCTGCTGCCTTCTCAGGATTCAAACTGACACTCCCAAGGGGGGAGGCAGGCACCCCTAGCTGCAGCTTAACTTTCTGTGCTACAACGCCCACCCCCACCGCAACCCCCACACCCCCAAAATGTGCACGTGTTTGAAGCAGAAGCTTGTGAAGTGAAATGCCCAGTTTCACCTTGTGCCACCTGCATCTTACAACCTTGTGCGCCTCCTTTTGCCGATCTGCCTGCCTCTAAGGCAGACTACCACAATTACTGCTGCAGTGGCTCACTCATGAAAAGCTGGCTACCACAATTACTGTTGTAGTGGGTCACTCCTGGAAGTCTTAGATGGCAGAAGCTCTTCTCTCTGAGATGCTGGAAGGCTGTGAAGACTGACAGGAGCCTGGAGGGGCTCCATTCAGGGCTTTTGCTATTTAGAGTGCAGCTCTGGGACCAGCAGCACCACCATCATTCAGACATTCCCTGGAAATGCACACTGCCGGGCGCCCAGCACACTGATTGAACCAGAATGGGAAGCCACAATTCCCACAATTCCCAGATGGGAAGCCACGCGCTGGCCCGGAGGCTCACCCCTGATGCCATGCTGTACTCACCAAGATGCACACACAGAAGCCCAGTCTCCAGGGTAAGCCTCCTGCATGGGAGATGCCAAGGTGCCTATGTGTGCAATTGAGAATCCCACATAACAAACCACATCCCCTCCTTCCTGCTCCCTCAAAGACAATGTCTCAAATAACCACTCGAATTCATAGGCCAGGTACCAGATACCAATCACCCTGTGTTGTGGTTTGAACAGGATTTGGCTCCCCTCACTCAGGCATAAATTTATACCTCAAAGTTGGGCGAGCATTAGCATTTGGTTGCAACAGTTAAGCTGCTGCAAGAGAGCCTGCATCCCGTATCTCAGTGCTTGGTTAAAGTCCTGACTGCTCTGCTCCTTATCCAGCTTCCCGCTAATGCACACTCTGGGAGGCAGCAGACGATGGCTCAAGGACTCAGGTCCCTGCCACCCACGCGGGAGACCTGGATGGAGTTCCTGGCTCCTAGCTTCATCATGGCCCAGCCTTGGCTGTTGTAGGCATTTGGAGAGTGAACCAGCAGATGGGAGAGCTCTCTCTCTATCTTTCTGCCTTTCAAATAAAATGAAAGCAAAGTCTTAGGAAAACAGTTCATGGTTAATGTTAACAATTGATGGATTAAGGACGGAGACCTGGTCTAGTTACAGCATTCAGGGCTGGGTTAGTGGGAGATTCCCAGGTCATTAGGGGCTAGCCTTTGGATGCTACTTCTTTCTCAATTTATAATAATCTTTTTATCATTGGTAATATTTATTTTAAAAAATTATGTTTATATGAAAGGCAGCATTACAGAGAGAGAGAGCAAGAGATTGACCTTCCATCTGCTAGTTCACCCTCTAGATGGCTGTCAACAGCCCAGGCTGGACCACATGGGTTTGGGGGCCCAAGCCCTTGGGCCATCCTCCACTGCGTTCCCAGGTGCATTCACAGGGAGCTGTATCAGAAGTGGAGCAGTCTGGACTTGAACCAGGGCCCATATAGGATGCTGGCACTGCAAGCCCCCCAGGGGCTTGTTCTTGTTGTTTCTTATTTACTTAGTGACAGATTAAATTGTTGTAAAGTCAGTGTCATCCCCCATGGTGGTCAGCCTCTCGTTCCACAGCTTGGGCAGGTCCACAGTCACCCAGGATGCCAGCAGGTATTCATGAGTCTCTACTCCTGTCTTTCCCTGACCACACCCGACACAGAGTATGGTGAACCTTGGCCTTCGCATCCTGTCTAACAGATGAGAAGACCGAATCTTAGGATTTAAATACCCTTTCCAGCTGCCGACAGCTGCTTAAAATCTCAACACTGCTATTACCATATCATTACCATATGATCTTTCTGTGGTAAGAGCTGCCATTCTGGGGCCAGTATTGTGGCAGAGCAGTAGAGCTGTTGCAACACCAACATCCCATATGGGCACTGGTGCTGTCCCAGCTGCTCCACTTCTGATCCAGCTTCTTGCTAATGTGCCTGGGGAAGTAGTGGGAGGTGGCCTATGTGCTTGAGCACCTGTCACCCACGTGGGAGACCCGGATAGAGTTCCTGGCTCCTATGGCCCAGCCCTGGCCATTGCAGCCATTTGGGGAATGAACCAGCACATGGAAAAATCTGTCTCTCTCTGTCTCTCCCTCTCTGTAACTCTGCCTTTTAAATAAATAAACATGTTTTTAAAAAGCTGTAATTTTTTTTTAGGATTTTACTTATTTATTTATTTGAAAGTCAAAGTTACACAGAGAGAGAAGAAAAGGCAGAGAGAGACAGAGAGATCCTTCCATTCCTCTGGTTCAGTCTCCAATTGGCCACAATGACTGGAGCTGTGCCCATTCGAAGGCAGGAGCCAAGAGCTTCTTCCGAGTCTCCCACACAGGTGCAGGAGCCCATGGACTTGGGCCATCTTCTTCTGCTTTCCCAGGCCATAGCAGAGAGCTGGATCAAAAGTGGAGCAGCGGGACTTGAAGAATTACAGGTAGCGTCTTTACCTGCTACGCCACAGCGCCAACCCCTGTAATTCTTTCTTGATCTTCAGGGCCCAGTTCAAAACAGGAGCTCCATAAATATTGTATAAAGTGAAGGGCATCATTAGCTAGACCCATGCACAACAAAAGGTTGATGGGTAAAAATATATAAGCACGAGACATAGGTCAGAAAAAGCAGGAGCCGGATGCCAAGGTCAGCTTTTTCCTGCCTAGGATGGGGTTAGGAGGGCAGCAGGTGCCACCTATTGTTTTACCTGAGAGCCTGGCCTCAAGCCTTTGTCGTTCTGACCTTGCACCATATCCTGTCTCCAGGTCACGGTCAGAGCTGTCCATGCCAACATCCCAGGGGCAGCAGAGCAGCTCACGGTATGTCTGTTCATCCTCAGAGACCAGGTTGCCGGCAAGAAGCTGGAGCTAACAGAACACGCATGCCACCCCCCCCAGTCTTATCCAGCCTCTGTTTCAGCCACAGTCCCCAGCCAGCACACACCTGCACGGAACGCAAAGTGTGCTTCCAGGAACCTGTAAAGCAGCTAAGAATGAGGCCTGTTTGCACCACACTGCAGCCCGCCAAAAATCCCCAGCTCCGCCCTGCCTCCCACACACCTGGGTCCCACAAAAAAACCCAGCACAAGAGATCAGTGAGTTACTCTGATGTTTATTTTAATGCATCTTAGTCCACACAGTTGGTATAAAATCAGAAAAAGCAAAGCAAAATAATAATAATAATAATAAGGGTCTGGAGTCTTAGCATCGGAGGGCACCATATTTACACGTACAGTTGGTGGCCGGTACAAGTCATTGCCAGACAGTCCTTGGAGGCACAGAACATTCTAGACCTGGCCAAGCCCGGGGAACACACCATCCCGGGGGAAGAAGGGAGGGGGTCTAGATGCCAGTCCTGCAGCTCCGCCCGTAAGAGAAAAGTGCAAGTGATGAGAGCATTAGAATTTATTCATTATAGGAATAGTGGCAGCCTAGCTAGGTACAGAAGCGGTCTTAAACCATTTATATTACACGGAATTATTCAGGCCTCCTTTAGGGCGTAAAATTGTTAATTGAATTTCCAGTGAGTCGTTTAGAGGATTAGTGAGAATAAGGAATGGTAGATACATAGCACCATGTCATGGATTTCTTGTCACTGCCTGCTCACTGACATGGAGAAGACTCCACGCGCAAGGGCAGGTGTCCCAGGGCCAGGGCGGCGTCTTCGCCACGCTTGCTGTTCAACGCGCAGGGACACCCATCATCAAGGGCTTTGGGGCCATTGTTTCGTTTCTTTCTTGCTTTTTTTTTTCTTCCCCACACTTTGGTTTTCTAGGAGGTGGAGTGGGAGGGAGGTATCTTCTTTCAGATGAAAGGGAGGGGACCAGATGATGTTCTATTTTCTTTGGGGGCAAAACAAAATTAAAAAAAAAAAAATCAAAACCAAAAGTACTGAGCTTGATTATACTGTTAGGATGTCAGGTTCCTTAGCTACTTCTTTAAGGTTCAACACGAGCCTGAATGTCAACAGAGAAGCCGAATACTACTATGTACATATATGTAAAAAGTGTTATAAATAGGTTTTATAAACCATAGATATTATATACATCTTCGATCGACAGCAACTGCTTTCTGTTTGGTTTGGATTCACTTGGGGGCTGTTGGGGCTAGCGCTTTTAACTTTTTTCTTAGTTTCTGGTTTTCTTCCTCCCTTGCCTGGGTAAGCTTGGAGCCTCGGACGCACGCACACACGCACGCACGCACCGGGTCAGGGTGCCTCATTCGCGTTTCCGCAAGATCACGTAGACTACGCCGCTGAGGAGGGCCAGCGGGAAGGCCACCCAAGCCAGGATGTAGGCGAAGCCGTAGGAGTAGTCCGAGTTGAGATGCCACTCCGTGTGCCGCACCGTGTAGATGGCCGCTGCACTCATCACGCACAGACCTGTCAAGGAAGACACACGCTGCGTGACGGAGAGCTCAAGGTAGGGGGCGCCCTCGCATGCACCCCAGACACCCCCAGCACTGCCCGGGAAGCACAATTCTGACTTGGGAGGCACCTGCTGTCAGGTGCAGAATGCAGAGGAATGGATGGAAAAGAACCTTCTGTCCACTGCCCACTGGGCTGTCCTGGCCATTTCCGGCCAAGGGTCTCCAGTACATTTCTCTCTAACTGTCCCCAGTTCCCAGGTCACACAAGGTGTGGGCAGTGAGTGAGTGAGGGTTCAGGCTGCAAGATCAACCAGCCCATCTCGTTACCAGTGTGGTTGGCCTTGGAGAGCCCTGGTAACCCATGACCCACTCTACAAATGGGCATTGGCACGGTCCAAAATGATCAGCAGGTGAAATGACCATGATTGGATTTGTGCTGTGGGCCCGATGCAGACAACAGGGGCCTCCAGTGCCCTCAGCAGGGCTGCCCTGTGGGAGGTGCAGCAACCAATGCCCACAGGCACTGCTGGGCAGCAGCCAAAGGTGAGGATGGTGCAGGAGGAAGGGGTTGATAGGTGTGGGAGCAAAGCTGTTGAGGAAGGAGACTCTCACCACCCAGCTCCATCCCACCTGGGCCCCCGGGCACAGGTAGATCTGGCCACCCTCCCTAAACACCAGTGATGCAAGAGGGAGAAGAGAGGCCTCCACCTTGAGCCCCAGGCAGCAGCCAAGCCCAGCCGCCCATACCCATGTGACAGTCAGTGTGCCTTGGTGGGGCGGGGGAGGAACCGGGATTGGTGATGTCAGAAGCCCAGTGAGGAGTCGCACAAAGCCCAGTCTGTTCCCTCCTGAAAACAGGGTCTTTGAGAAGCTGTGAGTGACTCTATTATGAATCCAGCACACCGCGTAGGACTCATGTGGTTCCAACGCTCCCCACGGCCAGGACCACCTACATCTAACCTCACTGCTATTTGGGCTATTTCTCAGGACACTGCAACTTTGTGTGAACAAAATGCAGAAGTGGAACTGTGCTCACTGATAAGACTGGCCTGAGGCAGCTCGGAGGAGAAAATGCCCACTCAGGGGGCCACTGGCGAGAAGGCCACACCGTGATCTTGGAACAACAGGGGTATGGGGTCCAGGACCTGCTACCTACAGGAAGTCCAGGAGACAGCAAAGACATCTATGTCACAATCATGTGCTTCTGATTTCCTGGAACACACTTCCCTTGCCTTTGGAGTTTCTAAGTATCTCTTGCCTCTCTCCAACAGGCTCATTCTTGTCTTGAGGAAATATCAGAGGGGACGACGTTATGGGAATTGAATCAGCAAATAGAGGGAGAAATATCTTCCATCTGCTAGTTCATTCCCCCAAGAGGTCACAACAGCCAGAACTGAGCCAGGCCAAAGCTGGGAGCCAGGAGCTAGGAGCTTTACCCCAGTCTCCCATGTGGGTGGCAGGTGTCTAAGCACTTGGGCCATTCTCCGCTGCTTTCCCAGGCCATTAGCAGGGAGCTGCATCGGAAGTGGAGCAGCCAGGACACAAACTGGTGCTCATATGGGATGCCGGTGCTGCAGGCAGCAACTATATCCACTACAATGCCAGCCCCGGAAAAAATTTTAGAGCCTGATCCACAACAGAAAAAAAAAAAAAAAGGAAGCTCAGCCATGGAAGGCAGCCAGGTGTTACAGAAGGCTTACAAGGCAAGACAATGCTTATCGTGTGTGTAAAGCTTCCAAGGGGCGGTGTCTGACCAGTGCCAGTGTGAAAGTGCCCTGGCAGCCACGTGGAAAGCAGCTGTGCCCTGATGTCATGGGCAGAGAGACAGCATCGGGTTCTGTGCTTGGCCCCGACGGGCCAGGAGCAGCAGGAAACACAAGCGCAGTGACCGACCAGATGGCCGCATCTGCACCACTTTCATCCTCACAGACTCCCAAACGAAGGAACCTGAGCTTAACTGCCATCAGCAGTAAGTTTAGATGCCCACGAATTCAGAGGAAAACATCTGCTTTCTCTACTGCTCTTGGGAGGCTGCTGTTTCAAGGAAGATGTGAGTGGTAGTATTACAAGGTTGCCTGTACACCCGGAAATATAGAAAAGAAAGGCTCCTTGGCTAAGGGCCATCTGTCTGGACCTGGAGAATCCCTTATCCAGCATTCTTGGGACCAGAGGTGTTTCAGATGCCAGATGTCTTCCGATCTTGGACTATTTGCACATAGAGAATGAGCGATCTTGGGGAGACGACTCGAATCCCATCACGAAACTCATTTCTGTTGCAAACACATACTTTTATGGAATATTTTTTAATAATTGTGTGCATCAAACATGGGATCGCGGTATGGAATTTTCCATTTGTGGCACCATGTTGGTGCTCGAAAAGTTTTGAATTTGGAAACATCTGGAAGTTTTGGATGAGGGATGCTCACCCTGCCATCCCCCAAAGTTGAACATTTCTCCTAGAGGACTGTGCCTTGCCTTCTCAGCACCTACTAGGTGGAGACGCATCACAATCTCTATGGGTAAACGAGGTCCCAGCACACAGACAGGTGTTCTGTGCCCCCACAGACGAGCAAGCTGAGGGTTGGCAGGGACCGGGACCTCCTGGGAGGGGCCTCGGCCTGGCAGCAAAGGTCAGCTTTGAATGGAAAAGCATGGATCTTACACAGACAACATCAAGGTGCTGAGCGTTCAAGTGCAAGACTGCACAGCTGTCTCAGGCTGGTTGTCATGGGCAAAGAGACAGCATTGGGTTCTGTGCCACATACCCCTGCCACATTCTGCCACATACCCCTGCCAGTCCTCCCCATGCTCCTTTGGGTTAGAAGGTCTGCAGTGCCATTAACACAGAGGGAAATCTCTGATGAGCTATCACCCAGAACCTTCGGAAGGGGGCGATCACAGGTCAAGGCCAGCAAACATCAAGTCTCAACACTTTATCATCCCCATTGCCCTTGATGCAATAAGTGCCTACTGCCTACAGGCTCTGCTCTCCCCAGCTGAGTAGAGGCAGCAAGGTAAATGAGACACAGCTCCTACGTTCAAGGAGTTACCTGTCCAGAAGAGACACCCCTGGACACTTGGAACACAGTGCGATGGAATTCGATAAGGGAGGAGAAACACAGCAGATGCCCTGAGGTCATAGATGGTCATTGGGTCCAAACTCAGAGACTGGAAAAGCCTTCATGGAACACAGGGGCTTGAGCTGAGACTACAGGATGTGTAAGAGGTAGGAGGTGAGCAGAGGTGAGGATTCCAGGTGGATGGAAGAGCAGATGTGAGGTGAGAAAGGCCAAGAGCTCTTGGTAGATAGAGGGTCACAGCTGGAACCCCTGAGCCAGGCTCCCTGCCCAAGAAGCCAGCAGCTCGCTGAGGGCCAGGAAGGGGGAGCTTGAAGATACGTTTGAAGGGCAGCCTCTGAAAAGAGAATCGTCATCAGCAGCAGGTTCTGGAAAGATCGATCTGACCACCAGTGTAGGAAGCAGATTTGGGAGCTGGGACAAGGAAGGTGACCCAAAGATGAGGGGGAGGCTTGCACACAGCTGCCATGCTATGGGTGAAGGTAGGGGGAAGAGATGGGCAGACACCCATGGAGGGCACCACACAGCGGCAAGACTCAGGAAGAGCCGGGGGCTGGGGTGAGGGTGGGAGGAGGGCAGAGCGTCACCACCGCAGTGGGTGACTGGGAACAGGGATGTCTTGGCAGGCAAGGGGATCAAACTTCCAGGACTAAGTGGCCAACACCAAAGAATGCGGGCAAAAAGAGCGAGTGGTTCCAGCCAATTGAAGACTTCACATTGCACCTTGCACAAGCACTTTGATTTCAGAGCCCAAGGTGGAAGCCAGAGTGCGAGTGGCTGGAGGCCCCAGGACGGCTGGGTAGCGGAAGATGCAGCCAAGTGCTGCTTTGATGGCTGCCCCCCCCCCCTTCAGGGCAATGAGGGTGTAGGGTGGGAGGAAGCTGGGAGGCCTGTGACTGTGCTTCCAGCCCGGTTTCCATTTCCAGCATCCAAATGACCATCGCTGTCTGTAAGGCTACCGTGGCATCACTGGGTGCTGATGTGGGCAAGAGCAGAGAGAGACACTCAGAACCCCAGGTTCCTTACGAGAGTTTCTAAGGGAGCTACTTGACTTCAGGTGTCTTTGAATCGCTCCCAACAAGGAGGGCTGCTGTGTTTGCCTTCACTTCCTGCCAAACTCTTTTATTCTAATTGCCCATATTGATTTATGTGCAACAAATAAACAAAGAAGTGGGATGCACTCAGGAGTGCCCTTCGATCCTCTTTCCTGCAAGGAGCGAATACACCAAGATCTGCAAAGTCTTTCTTTCCAGATCTGTATCTATAAGAAATTCTTGATGCATCCCCATCTTGCCAAACCCAACCCAACAGAGTGGAGGCAAGGATGACCACAGAAGGCAATGGGTTCTGACAATAAGAAGGGCTCCAAACTCCAGAGTCAGTTTGTTCTTTCCCCAGAAGAGGGTCTGGAAGAATCTACAGCCCATGAAGGGGACCCAGCTTGTCTATGGAGGCATAGCCTGGAGGATCTCACAGTGGGCTGAGGCACCAGGGAACTAGCTGCACCAGTGGTTCCCAGCCCTGGCTGCACAGCAGAGTTATTGTGGGATGTGCAGTAAATGACGTGTTCTATGGATAAGGACTGGGCAGCAATGGTTTTTTCTTGAAAGCCCTCCAGCTGGGTTTTCCAGTGCAGAGTTAGAGTTCAAGAAGTGGCCAACCTAACACATAAGTAATCGAGGAGAGAGGATTCTGAAATGGGAAGCCTGTGGCTTTTCATGAACTGGAGAGAGGATGACATGGCGAACCAGGGAGTCCTCTGACTGTACAGAGAGCTGTCTGGTAGAGAGAGGCAGAGGAGACCGCTCCTAAGCCTAAACTCAGCCCCGAGAGCCCAAGGTACCTCTCATCTGCCTAGGCTGCAAGCTCCTGGGTGTGACCTATAAAGACCACAGCCGGACCCTCCAGAGGGACCCTGTGCAGAGATAACCCAGCCTGTGACAGCCACTCAGGAGACTCAGTAGAGATTCCACTAAAAAAGCTTCAGTGCTTTAAAGAGATATTTGTCCTGTAGGCAGCCAGCTACTAGCGACCATACCTTCCTGGGAGGTGCCTCCTTGGACATGGCATCCCATGACTGGATACTGCTTTCCTCTTGTCTCCCTCTTCCTTCCTTCCTTCATTCTCTCTAGTTGTGTTTGCTGATTGCTTTAGCTCTTCTGTCTTCTTCCTTGAGTTAATCTTCCTGGGTTTCCTGTAGTTCTCATCTCCCTAGTGAACTGCTTCTTAGCTGGCCATGAGTTGGGACACACCATGACCAACTGCTTTGGAATTGTCGCAGGCAGAAGGAATCAGAAACCTCAAGTGGAATCCCTACCCCTCTCAGCTCTCAGCTTGCGTGGAAAAGACCCTACGGCCAGCAGATGCGATTTTCTAGCTATCCAAGACCACCCAGGCAATCAGCTTCCAGATCACTGGGACTGGAGTTTTAACCACCGAAAGCTGTACAGTCTAGGACTTACAAGTGCCAGTTGTTATTTTAGCTTAATTCGAGAACGCGGCCTATTCAAATACGGACCACAAGCTGATCACTGAAAAACTGGGTCTTGTGAAAGACATGCAGCTAGATTTGAAGGGGATAAGTGAGACAAAGAAAGAACAAACCATGGGCTTTTAGATTCAGGGGTTCCTTGGGCAGAGTTCTAAAATGCTGGTATTGAGTTCAGAGGAGAAGCCAAAGAGTGAGGCAAATGTGGATTCGTGAACACTCTTGGGGGGAGGAGAACAGCTCAGTCCCCAGGGGTGTTTGGCTGCACTGACCACTTGTGTGATCTCTTGGCTCTTAGCTCTGGACTTTGCTAAAAGGACATGGTTACAGAATTTAAAGTTGAACTCTCTCAGTTGGAGGAGCTACCTATTTTGGGAAGCCCCTTCATGTAACTTCATCCTCCTCAGGCCAAGATTTTGTTTGGCAAGTTCTAGTTCAGATGTACTTGGGCACACATGGAGGTTCTGATCCACAAACTCGGACCACCGAGAGAATCCCACACTACTTCTGCCCCTTACGTCTCACCAATGCCCTGCAGAATTAGACAGCTGGCAGTCAACAGACAGAAGGACCAGAGCCACCAAAGCAATATGCTAGCCAGAATCTAGAGGCGAGGTTGAAAGATGTCACCCTCTGTGATGGAAGCTTCTAGAATTCTGAACACTGGGCCTTTGAATAACCAGGAACAAGAGGACATATAAGGGAGGAGATCAAGGGGACCTCTCATAGGTTTTCATGAGCTGTCATGGTCCCCCTCTTTGGAAATGATGGCATTACACAAGGGTGCTAGAATGAGGAGGTAGTAAATCAAAGCCAGTGGACTCCAGGACCTGCACAGGAGGAGGGTAAGAGCTGTCAGTGTGGCTTCACGACCACTCACAGGAGGAAGACACACACTTGGCTGTGAGCCTGTCAGCCACTGGCACAGCAGGGCCAACTTCTCACCTGAAGCAGAGATGTCTCTTGGGAGGGGTAACGGAATCTACAAGGAGCCAGCCCTCAAGACCTGCCTGTTCTCTGACATCCTCAGTGTTGCACTCCAATTCTGTGTCTACACTGCAGCTCCATTCCTAATGATCCATCTGGCTTGGGTGGGTGGGAAGCTTCCCTGCAGAGAATCTCTTTCCTATGCACTTATTCCATGCAGACGTGGAGCGCCCCAACGGTCTAGGTCATGGGCACACACTCACACACACACACACACACACACTCAGACCTACACTTTATGCAAGGCATCCGCCAGGCAGATTCCCAACGTCAGTCTTTCTGGGGCCACAGTCTTCTATTAAAGCAGTCGCCATGGATCGGCCCAGTGTCCCTGGGGGCCTCGCCATCCCCCAACTTACCAGCCAGGATCTGGAAGACTCCCGTGATGTAAAAGCGGCCGCCCTTGGTGAGGGTGAAGAGCTGGCAGAAGAACAGGAACAGGGAGAGGACGCTGAAGATGATGGACAGGATCATGGTGGCCTGGACCGACTGCAGCCACTCTGCAGGGAGAGACGCTTGGTTAGGAAAGTGCACCCTGGTCTGGAGGGCTCAGCCACGAGGCTGACGGCTTCTTTTCCTAGCAGAACTCACCCAGTTCATTTGCGCACCCTAAAAAGGCACTCTTTATTTAACAGTTCCTTTTGGAAGGCAAAAAAATAAATACCTATATAATACACATTTAACTGTGGACATTTTAGGGAAAGGCGCTAAGAAAACGCCTATGATTCCACCACTAAGAGTTAAACTTGAGGGGCCAGCATTGTGGCCTAGCGGGTAAAGCTGCTGCCTTCAGTGCCGGCATCCCATATGGACGCCAGTTCGAGTCCTGGCTGCTCCACTTCCGATCCAGCTCTCTGTTATGGCCTGGGAAAGCAGTAGAAGATGGCCCACGTCCTTGGGCCCCTGCACCCATGTGGGAGACCCAGAAGAAGCTCCTGGCTCCTGGTTTTGGATCGGCACGGCTCCAGCCATTGTGGCCATCGGGGAGTGAACCATCAGATGAAAGACCCTCTCTCTTGTCTATAACTTTACCTCTCAAATAAATAAATAAAAGCTTTTTAAAAAAGCATTAAACTCAAGTTCATATATTGGCTTCCCTTCCCAAATGTGTTACATATATACACGGACGATCCCTGACTTGCAATGATGGGGTGTAGGATTTTTTTTTTTTTGACTCTACAATGGTATGAATGCAATCTACATGCAATAGGAACTGTAATTAAAAATTTGAATTTTGATCATTTCTTGGGCTGGTGCTATGTGGGCTGATTTTCTCTGGGCAGCAGCAGTGAGCACAACCCCCAGTCGGGCCCAGAGCCATGAGGGGCACAACCCACACTCCAGGGTGCACGCTGTTGCTGAGCTGGGAGGTGCAGCAGGTTAGATGGATCAGTGCCTTTTCCACATATGATATTTTCAATTTACATTGGGTTTAGCAAGATGGAACCCTACAATAAGTCAAGATCTGTATGTGTTAATAAGGTTGAGCCCACCCATTGCCTTTCTTCTCTGTGCCCTCAGGGTGTCTCAAAGAGCTTACAGAACTCCTATATTCCAAAAAGAAAAGTTTAAAACCACCACTCAAAATAGCATCACCCCCACTCCGCAAGGAGAGGCAGAGATCCTGGGGAGTCCAAACTGGCTTTGCAGAAAGCTGGAAGGAAACATGCGTGGCAACATGGGTGCTCTGTGCAGGTGTGGAGAACCACTGGTTCCGCCAAGCTGTGTCTCTGTCTCATGGAGTCCTACTCCTGGCCTTCGTCCCCAGCTCACAGCACTCTGTGCTTAGTCACATCTCTCTTAATCATCTTCGACAAACCCTGCCATCTTTCAGTTGAAATCCAGGCAAGGAGGGAAACAGCCCTGTAACATCTCCAGTTCTGCTTCTACTGCAAATAGACCTGGGCACCTTGACCACCGTCTGAACTACTAAAAACGCACCCCAGTGTGATGGTTTTTAAAAGCACACATCGGGGCTTGGCACACTATTCAAGGCTGTGCAATCTGGAGGGTTTACAATGAATAGCTGACGAAGACAAACCTGTGTAGAGTCGCGAGCAGCTCATGGCAGAATGTTTAGGGTGCTGAGTAGGGTAACTGTTCTTTGCCTTGCATACAAGATTTTTCCAGACAGAGACTGGAAGCACTTGCAAGCTGGAAGAAACCTGAGAAACCCACTAATACAGCTCCTCTGCACTGAAAGAGATTTCCAGAGACGTCTGGAGAAGCCCGAGCATCACAGGCTAACCCCTGATTCCAACCCCTTTCTCTTTCCACTATAACACCATATACGTTTCTTTAATTGTTTTTCAACTTCTTTGTCAATTTGAGTAGGAAACGGATGTTTCATGGGCTGTGAGCCATGCTGATTGCATTTTCACAGATGCTGAATTGAATCTCTTTGTCTGCACTCAGCACGGGGGGTTCCTCCAGTGGAGCACTGTGCAATAATGCTATGCTGACATAACATAATTGAAAAAAAAACTAATTATCTAGCACTCTGGTAGATGCACAAGGAAACCTGAGACCCAAATATGAAACTAGAGCAAGCAGGGTGCTTCAACTTGGCCGAGAAACGCCCTCAACATGCACTCCAGCGAGAGGCCTGGCTGCCGAAGGTGATACCCTGGGTTTCCTTCTCCAACCCTGAGGTCTTTGCCCTCACCTTCATGCCCACTATCACTAGTAGCAGGAACCACTATTCAACATCACAGGTGGAGAAAACTTCAAATTTTTTTACCTAAATCATGCCTGAAACTTGTCTTATCGATCATGTGAACTCTAGTCCCAACCCAATTACAACAGAGTTATAACAGAGTTATTGTGTCATAAAGAGTTTCTCAAATCAGATCGAGACATACAAGAGATGCTCCTAAAACAGAAGGCAATAGGGGCCCAACAAAGTTTTCATCCAGGGAGCGCTGGGTGAACCCCAGCTGTTTTGAGCTAAATCCTCTGATTGACTCTAGGGAAGATGAAGGTGAAGACAGTGCATCCTCAGGGGCTGATGCTGTGGTGCAGCAGGTTAAGCTGTCACCTGCAGTGTCGACATCACGTATGGGCGCTGGTTTGAGTCCCAGCTGCTCCACTTCCAATCCAGTGCCCTGCTAATGTGCCTAGGAAAGCAGTGGAGGATGGCCCAAGTGCTTGGCCCCTGCACTCATGTGGATGACCCCGATGAAGCTCCTGGCTCCTGGCTATGGTCTGGTCAGGCCCTGGCTGTTTAGACATTTGGAGAGTGAACCAGCAGGTGGATGATCTCTCTCTCTCTCTCTCTCTTCTCTCTCTGTCTCTAACTCTGCTTTTCACATAAATAAATAAATAAAAATCTTTTTTTTAAAAAAAAGTGCATCCAGCTATGTACTGTTAATCACAATGCTGATTGACAAGTCATTCACTATAACACTCAGTTTTACTTGGATTAAATCATCCTAGTTTTATTTTGATAAAAGAGATAGACTTAAAACAAATAGCATTGAAAACAAAAAGACTAAGAAAAACCTCCAGGCAAATAATAACAAAGAGAAAGCAGTTAAAGTAATGGTGGCATCCAAAGAAACAATTTAAATTAAAAGGATGCAAGTAGCCAAAGAGGGAAATTTCACAGAGGAAAAACTTGGTTTGTTGATGTTTACTTCCAGTCCACTTGATCTATGACTGAAGAATCAAGGAATGACAGTTATAAACCTTTATGCAAATAATAACATGGCCCAGAAAAAAGTATGAAGCAAAAAACAGTCAAAATAGGAGAGGAAATGGACAAAGCCCCAATTATCAGATAAACTTTAGATTCCTTCTCCAAACAGATAAATCAGGAAGAATATAGGTTATTTACAGAAGAGGGTTAGCAAATTAGTCATATATATATATATATATATATATTCATATATATATATGAAATTTGTGTCCAAATGACAAAGTCTACAAATTATTTTCAATCATAAACAAGACAGTCTTACAAATCGACTATATAGTAAACAACAACAAAAAAATTCTCAACTCTTAAAGAAAGTAGAAATAAACACAACATACAACTACAGACAAATGAATCAGAAGATAAAAGTACACTGGACTAAATAAATCCACCAGTTCAAAAACATTCCAAATAATCCCCTGGATAAATAAAGGAAGATGAAAAGTAATAGCTTCTTCAACAAGGAATGATATTGAGAGTTCTGTGGTGAACTGCAGCCAAAGCTGTTCTCAGAGGACAATGCATATCCCTACATGAATTTACTGGAAAAATGCCAAAAAAGGATGAGCCAAACTGTCAACTCAAGAAGCTAGAAAAAAAAAATGAAATAAATAAAAAACTAATTGACTCTTTAGATGAAAGCAGAGATCAATCAAACAAAAAACTTTGATAAAATACATTTAATAAAATATCTGGCTCTTTGAGAGCAAAATCAATAATGTGAATGACTTTTATTAAACTACATCAAAGAAGCACTAAAGAAACAGAAACATAGCAAACTACTGGATAGAAATGTTCCAGATTGTGAAGGTACAAAATAATCTACAAATTCAACCACCAAATGAAAATGACCCAAAAAGTCATCTAAAAGACTATAGGCAATAATAAGAAAAACTGTGAACCAAGCACAAGATGAGCAGATGAGAACAAAAACGTGATAATACAATAAGAGCAAAAACATAACCAACAAAAAACTTTACAAAACAGATAAAACCAGTGAGACAAGATACCACCTACCAGATATCAAACACATACCTATGTCCTTTTTATTGTACCATATACCATGTATTACATATGTATTCTATTTATTAAATGCATAAATTATATATATATGTAATATGAACTTATAGAAATATATTTTATTTATAGATATGCACAGCTTATTTTTATAATACTAAGTTTTAGCAATACCAACAATGTGGTATTTGTCATAAAGGAAAAAGAATAGGACAGACTCAAGATTGGAAATTGACATAGAAATTAAGTATATAACACACATAGCATATAAACCTGTAGCGAAAAGATGTGCCAGATAAGTGGTGTTGGTTATTCAGGTGATAAAAAATAAAATCGGATCTCCAGCTCACATCATTCACAAAATTAAATTCTAGAAAAAAGAAAGAGCTGAATGTAAAATTAAAACCCATCCAGGGGCTGGCGCTGTGGTACAGCAGGTTAAAGCCCTGGCCTGCAGTGCTGGCATCCCATATGGGCGCCAGTTTGAGACCCAGTTGCTCCTCTTCCAATCTAGCTCTCTGCTATGGCCTGGGAAAGCAGTACAAGAAGGCCCACATCCTTGGGCCCCTGCACCCACATGGGAAACCCGGAAGAAGCTCCAGGCTCCTGGCTTCGGATTGGCGCAGCTCCGGCCATTGCCGCCATCTGGGAAGTAAACCAGCAGATGGAAGACCTTTCTCTCTGTCTCTACCTCTATCTGTAATTCTATTTTTCAAATAAATAAAATAAACCTTTTAAAAAAAACCCACCCAGATACATGATTCTCAAAGGAGAAATATGAACAGCCAATAAACATATTAAAAACTGCTCGTCCTCACTAATAACAAAGGAATGATAGTGACATCCATGAGGAATGAGACGCCAGTTTTTACTCACCAAATTGTCAAAAGCATTTTCTTTTTAAATGCTTTTTAAATCCCTGATGGGCAGCTGTCTACACGTGCACACTATCACAGGGTCAATAATAATGGCGACATAGTAATCCTTTGTGGCCAACATTTGGGCAAATGCAATTAGAATTGGCCATGCCTGTAACTTAACGACTCAACAATGTAATCATTCTAAGCTGGATAAATACTTGAACATATACCCAAAGAGAAACCAATCAGGATGTTCGTTTTAGTAACATTTCCACAGAGGAAAATAAACTGGCATATACCTCTGCAATGGAGTAACCTGCAGCACTTAAAAAGGCGTGAGTTTGAAGGTGACTAGCTTTGGAAATAATTCCCAAGGCAATGAAAAAACAAGGGGCGTGCATAGCTTGACATCGTTACGTAAACGTACACTAAAACCTAGAGAGGTGTGTACACACAGGTAAGCACGCATGTGTTCCTGGAGAAATCAGAGATGAACCGAACTGGGGCGTGCATTCGATTTAACAGTCAAGCTGCTAGTTGGGTGCTGCATCCCATATCAGTGCCCAGGGCTGAGCCCCGGCTCTGCTCCCATTCCCAGCTCCCTGCAAATGCACACCCTGGGAAGCCCCAGGTGATGGCTCAAGTATGGGAAGCCTGTATTCAGTTTCTGGCTCCACACTTCAGCCAGGCACTGTGGCTATTTGGGGAGTGAACCTGCAGATGGGAACTCTCTCTATTGCGTCTCTCAAATAAATCAGCAAAAGTTTTCTAAAGTAAAATTATTTTTTTAAAAAAAGACTACCTGTACTGAGCATGTACAGACTTTTGTTCTTCCTTGCGTTAACACTGTGTTAGCTATTATAAGTAATCTAGATATGATTTAAAGTCTCTGCAGAGGCACTGGAACCAGGAATAACTGTATATGGACTACTGAGATGATTAAAAATCCGTTGAAAAGACCGCTGGTAAGGAAGACGCTGCAGTCAACAACCAGTTCAGACTCAGGCTTCCAGAACGCAGAGACCTGTGGGGCTCCTAAGCAGGATGGGAGCCCCATGTGCCAAAGAGAAAAGAGACTTTTCCAATGCCACCCAGCAGAAGCCAGCAGGGGAGAGAGAGAGAGAGAGCGAGCAGAGCCCAAGAGGCAGCAGCCTCCAGCCCAGCTCCCAGCAGGCTGGCTGATGACTCAACAGCCCTGGGTATCCCTGACCACAGGGAGGTCCACCACACCCAGGGGAGAACCCCAAGCTCATTGGACCAGCCAGAATCAGTCATCAGAAGTGGCACAGTGGACAGATAGTGGGCAGACATGGACAGTCCACATCACACACTCCAGAAGTGACAGGTGACAAGGGGAGGATCCCAGGCCTGACCCTGCTGGCAGCTTGGTGCTACCGACAGAAGAGCTGTCACCTGGCTCTGCTGCCTAACCGCCTGCTTATCAAAGCTTTGGCCTTGAATCCCACTTCTCTAACTTGCACTAACATCTTTCAAAGGGCCGCGGTGATGATCAGACTACAAGGATGCTACAAAGGCTCTCAGAAGGGACAGAGGGCAAATAACCTCTTTTAAAGGCCGAGGTTAGGACGGGTGTCGGGCACAACAATTAAGATGCTGCTTAGGATGTCTGTGTCTCTTATCAGAGGGCCTGGGTTCAAGTCCTGCCTCTGCTCCTCATTCCAGCTCCCTGTTAATGCAGACCCTGGGGAGACAGTGGTGATAGTTCAAGTTATTTGGGTCCCTGCAAACCACATGGGAGATTTAGACTGAATTCTGGGCTGGCTCCAGCCTTGTGTGTTGCAAGCATTTAGGGATGCAACCAGTGCATAGAAAGTCTTTCTCTCTCTCTCTCTCTCTCTCTCTCTCTCTCTCTCTCTCTCTCTGTCTTTCAAATAAATGAAAAGTTTTTTGTTTTTAAGGGGGAGGATGAGCATCAGGGTAAACAAACATTGACAGATTATCAAAAGGGTACACCTGCCATGGTGTCTCCATCTGAGCCACACCAGGCATATTCTGATGGGGACCACATGGTGTCCACAGAAGCCAGATTACCAGGATTCTACTAAGCATTTGACCCAACTTTTCTATCAAGTTATATCCACTCTCCAGCACCGGGCAGTACAGATGCGCACACCTCGCTGACTGCGAACAGTCTGAGAGAAAACACTACAGGCTTTGCAGCAGACATGGTCTCCATAGCAACCACTCAACCCTGCCACTGTAGCACAGCCACGGTCAATATGTACATACACGGTGTGGCCCAGTCAGCCAATGCCCATTTATCTAATAAAAACCTCCCTTTCAAAATCACAGGATGTTGTCAGTCGTTCTTGGCAATTTTTGCAACAGCAGAACAAGTTAGATGGGCACAAAACAATGATCAGGGCTGTAAGAAATATTGCTGCCAAGGGAGAAGACTGCCCACAGCTGACCTGTCTGACATGGATCAAAACTAATATAAGGCCACCATCCCAAGTGGCGAACCTGGGGACGTCCCAGTATGGCCATACTCTTTCCCCTGCCAAGTGCAAGTGCACCAGGATGAGCAAAGCCCCTTTCAAACTGGTAAACGTTTGTAGAATTCCCAATGGCAACGTTCCAATCTCTTTTAAACACAATCTCAATTAAGCACTCTTTATTTAAGCCACTCTTGAAAGACCCAGCGTTCAAAGGAGAAGGACGGCTTTGTGACACAGCCACGGCTTCCCCAGCAGAGAAGGGGAATCTTGAAGTTTGGGCTGCACATCAGGGCTCACTTCAAGGTCAGATGCACGCTGCAGGATCAGCTGAGCGATGAAGGAAGTGCAACTGCCCCCTCAGCTGTATTCTTAGCCCTGAGCCCACAGCACAGACAGAGAAGAGCCCAGAAAGGAAGAAGCACTGTTAAATATAACAGCTCGTCTGCAGATCTGCAGCTTTCATCAGCAGCCTGGAGCCACCCGGCCCCCTCTGCACCTCTGCCCCGCCTCTGGGCCATTCATAAAAGTTTCCTAACTTAACAGAGCGGCTTTTGTTGAAAGTCAAAGGAGGGACAGAAAGCTACAAGAGTCGGAAGATACACTGCGAAGGCCAGGGGAGAAGAGTCCAGGAGGAAGCAGACCATCAGAGGGATGAGTCACAAAGGCGAGAGACAAGAAGCCCTCTCTGCACAAGGCTGGGCTGTCTTCCAGAACACATGACTCCCCGAGACCAGGATCCCCACCCCCAAACTCCAACCCACCACCATCACACAGATCGCCAATTTTCTTCTTTCTCTGTAAGAATACCATTCCAGAAATAGCTGAATTTCCAAGAGGTCCCCATCGAAACAATGTGGCCTTTGCCTCCAGGCAGTGCCCACCAGCTGGAGCCTTCCCAGGTCCCAGGCATCCACTTCTTCACCCACACAGACCAGCTAGGAGCTTAGGAATGGGGCTCAGGTCACAAGGGGAGGCTGTCGGCACAGGTTGGTGCTGGGCGTTTTAACTTGATCAAAATCTTTAGTTGGTGACAGTGACAACAACCTGCTCACAGGGTGGAAAGAACCTTTTAAGACAAGGGATTGTGTCTGAACCTGATTACAGGCTGTGTGCCCCTAATCTGAACATCCAAAAGGCTCCAAGCCCCAAAACCTTTTGCGTGCTGACATGATGTCACACGTGGAAAATTCCACACCTGACCTCACGTGATGAGCCACAGTGACAATACAGGTGCACTAAAGAAAATGTATTAAACATCACTTCTCGGCTGTCTGTACAAGGAGAACTTCAAAAAAACCCATGGAAAATACAATTAACAAGATAAATCTACTTTACTGCAAAAGTTCTTGAAATCCAGGCTTGGTGGATTCATAATATGTGTTTTCTATAGAGTTTTTGAAAATGCCTTTGTATACCGTGTAAATTAGATATCAATGATTCTCATTCTAGACTCAAGACCCCTCCGCAAGATCTCTCATTATATAAATATGCCAAAATCCAGAATCATCTGAAATCCCAAACACTTCCAGTCCCAAGTATTTGAGCTAAGGGACCCTCAACTTGGAGTATCATTCATTTTACTCGCTCCTGACTAAGACTCCATGGCAGGCTGGCACCGTGGCTCACTTGGCTAATCCTCTGTCTGAGGCGCTGGCACCCCAGGTTCTATTCCTGGTCGGGGCACCGGATTCTGTCCCAGTTGCCCCTCTTCCAGTCCAGCTCTCTGCTGAGGCCTGGGAGTGCAGTGGAGGATGGCCCAAGTGCTTGGGCCCTGCACCTGCATGGGAGACCAGGAGAAGCACCTGGCCCCTGGCTTCGGATTGGCACAGCGTGCAGGTGGCAGCGGCCATTGTGGGGTGAACCAACAAAAAAAGGAAGACCTTTCTCTCTGTCTCTCTCTCTCACTGTCCACTCTGCCTGTCAAAAAAAAAAAAAAGACTCCGTGGCAGGCAAGGAGGCTACTTTCTCAGTTTTGTCTGGGTTTGCTTATTGGTCTTTGAACTTGAAAAGGGAATTCCAGGCAGTCACTGAGCAACCTAAGGTTACCTGAGAACAGTAAGTTGTTTAAGGTTTCATTTATAGCCTTGTTGGAAGACTCTAGAAACAGAAAGACCAAGGTAGGCTGGATTTCCCAAAGAACAGTCTTGGGAGACTTGGTGAGAAACAGATACCAAAGGGGGCACGGGTTGCATGGTCCAGTATTTTGACCTCTCTCCTTGGATGTTCACAATGAACAATCACTTATTAAAGGCAATGAGGGGATGGAGCCAGCACTGTGGCACAGCAGGTTAAAGCCCTGGCCTTCCATATGGGCACCGGTTCAAGTCCCAGCTGCTCCACTTCCAATCCAGCTCTCTGCTCTGGCCTGGGAAGGCAGTGGAAGATGGCCCAAGTCCTTGGGGCCCTGCACCCACGTGGGAGACCCAGAAGAAGATCCTGGCTCCTGGCTCCAGATCAGCACAGCTCTGGCCATTATGGTCCTTTGGGGGGTTAACCAGTGGATGGAAGATCTCTCTCTCTCTCTCTCTCTCTCTCTCTCTCTCTCTCTGGCTCTACCTCTCTCTGGCTCTACCTCTCTCTAACTCTTTCAAATAAACAAAATAAATCTTTAAAAAGCAAATAAATAAAATAAGGGCAGTGAGAAGTCCTGGCTTTATTAATTAGTTTAAAAGCCTGATGAACTTTATTAAATTTAGTACATTTCAAATGTATTTATTAGGGAAATTTTTTTTTTTTAAGAAGAGCTTACTTGAAAGCTCTCTCTCCCTCTCCCCCTCCCTCTCCCCCTCCCTCTCCCTCTCCCTCTCCCTCTCCCTCCCTCCCCCTCCCTCTCCCTCTCCCTCTCCCCTTCCCTCTTCCTCTCCTCTCCCTCTCCCCTTCCCTCTTCCTCTCCCTCTCCCTCCTCCTCTCCCTCTCCCTCTCCCTCCTCCTCTCCCTCCTTTAGCTTCCACACTGCAATTGTGAGCAGCACAAATAGAGAAGGAACAGGACCCCAGTGTTGGGATTAAAAGGAATTCTCCAAGTAAGAATAACCAGAGACCTCTTCCCCAAAGGGGTTCCATTGCCCCCAAAGAGGCAAATAGGCGAAGCATGGAAATTAAGAGCAAGAGACAACACAGACTCCACCCCCGCCCAGCACACTGAACCAACCACCCGCCCTGCCCCACAAAGATCTCCTTTGCTCCCTATGGCCCCTGAAATTCTGCCCAAATTCCAAGGCACGGTTCCAAGGTCACCTGCTTTTAGGATTACTTCATACCACGACTGTGAAGGTGCTTCCTGAAGTTTGTGGGAAATGGAATATCAAGATGGTTTTGGCGCAAAAAAATTAAAAAGAAGTTTAAAACCCATACAAGGGGTCTTCAAAATTTCATGCAGAAAAGCAGACTCCTGGTGCTCAGTCTACTGGGTACTCTAATGAATGAAATGATCCAACCACCGGTTTTAAGATTTAGAATATACAAAAGGTAGAAACGGAGGAGAGAGAATGGCATGGAAGAAGTAGAGGGACTCTTTTTCCCCTTGCTCTCTGCTCAGAAGCCTGCCACACCAAGCCTCTGACCCAGCTTCAGAGAGGGGTGAGAACTGGCCCATGCCTGCTGTCTACAAGTAACCATGGACATGGCTAGGCTCCAGCAGAGCTAACTAACACCACAGAAGTCACTGGGAGAAGCAGGAGGCACTGCCCAGAGAAGAGAAGATAAACTGTAGCTCTCATGTATCTGCAGAGTCAGCCTATGGAGGAGAGACGGGCCATCTGCTGGTCCAGGGGGAAGAACTCAAAGCCTTGACATTGAGCCATGTGACTTGGGAGAGCCCAGCCTGGTGCATCAGGTAAGAACAAAGGTAACCAGAAGTTACCTTGAATGAAAGTTACCTTGAATGAAGTTACCTTGAATGAAAGAAGAGGCAGACGTGGGTTTAGCAAAGTAATGTATCACATAGTGTGTTCTCATGGCAATATGGCCTCTTGTTCTTGGACCCTCGTTAACTGGGGGAGGGGGTGCACCCAAGACCCAGCTCTGCACCCTGATCCCTTCTCTGGGCTCCTCAAGTAGCTCCACCCAGCACCATGACACTGAGTACCCTTCCATGCACAATAACGCCTCTTGAACTTGGACTCCAGCCCAGGCCTCTCCCTTGAGCTACAAACTTGCTTAGCTGACATCTCAGTCATAACAAATACTGACATCCACTCCTCCCCCGAACACCCTATTCCTCCTCCAGTCTCCTCTAGTGCAGTCCAAGATCCCGTTACATACCCAGCTGTGCAAGCCCCAAGCCTAGAAATCATCTCCATCACTCTTTCCCTAAGCCCCTACATCTAACCCATCTACAAATCCTATCACTAGCCCCAGCCCCATCTCCACTCCATTTCTATAGTTAAGGCACCGCCTGCCTCCTACAATTCTTGCAAGGATTAAATGCAGTGCTCTTAGAAGAATGTCTGGCACCGACATGAGCTGTTTGCACCATCATCATCATCTTCATCATCCCCAGCCTGGACCATTTTCCACTCTTGCATCTCTCCCCAAAATCACTCTCAACAAAACAATGAGAACAAGCTTTCCAACCCAAGTCAAAACCATGCCATGCCACTCTCTTAGTCCCTTTCTCTAGTATCCCTTCTGTCTTGAGTACCATGGCCATTGAGGACCTAGTGACCCAACCCTCCAGTCCCCTTCCTGCAGCTAGTGCAACCAGACACACCAAACTCTTCCTTCCCTTTGGCCTTGGCAAAGACCTTCTAGAATTTTCTTCCATGGTCCTTTCCATGGCTGGTCCCTCTCCCCATCAGTGTGGAAGGAAGGGACCTCCATAAGCCCCTGCCATCCTCCCCAGCAAGGACTTTCTGCTCTAGCTGGTGAGCACTTCCTGGATCATTCACAGGCTGCGTGCTGCCCAAGATGGCTGAGCTCCACAGGCAGGCACCCAATTTTCCTCTGTGTACCTTCTTTCTGGAATGGGGCCTCGTCCACAGGATGGACCTCACTGTGACCTCTTCAAAAATGAAAAGGTCTCTCTTGAAAGGTAAGTTCCTCATCGCAGGCAGGATGGACGCATGGTAGACCTACCGCAGAGGGCTCTACAGCTACACGCGGTGGGGAGCAGATGACCAGCAGGCCCTGGATGGGGGCAGTGACTGCTCAGTCAGAAGGCTTTACCCCTGCCACCCCTCTCTCAGGAGCCAGAGGCCAACACCCACAGCCTCAGGCCCTGGAGGCATCCATCTCTGTTCCCGGAGCAGTACAGATGCTTTCTCTGCTCTGGGAAAAGTCTAGGGATGAAGTTCAAGATTCCCGTGCTTCAGAAGCAAAGATTCTGAACGCCAAGATTCACGTGGTTCAGAAGCAGGCTGGGACCAGCATTCCACATGAACTCCTGGGTCCTGGCACCGGACGAGATACCTGAAGGATTGAGAGACCATCCTTTGGGGGCCAATGCTTTGGCATAGCAGGTTAAGCCTTTTCCTGTCGTGCCACCATCCCATATGGGCAGCCGTTCAAGTCCTGGCTGTTCCACTTCTGATCCAGCTCCCTGTTAATGTGCTAGGGGAAAGCAGTGGAAGATGACCTAGGTGCTTGGGCCCCTGTACCCATGTGGGAGACCCAGAAGAAGCTCCTAGCTCCTGGCTTTGGCCATTGCAGCCATTTGGAGAGTGAACCAGTGGATAGAAGACCTTTCTGTCTATAACTATGCCTCTCAAATAAATAAATCTTAAAAAAAAAAAAGAAGAAGGAAAGACCATCATTTGAACACCACATCCTATCCACTGTACTTCCTTCACCCACTGGGGTCCAGGCATCCCACAAGTGCCTGTAAAATCAAGAACCATTACTTGGGGGAGAGATTATGGGTTGGCTCAGGAAGCCACAAAGATAGTAAATTACAAAATATGAACCCATAAGTGCAGAGGGTCTCTGGTGTTTTCTACAATCTGACCAAAAGCTGAGCCACAGAGGAGGAGGGAGTCTGGCATCCCGGCCAAAATGACAATGCCACCAAATGGATCCACAAGGGAAAATCCGCCATCAATCTGAAGACAGAGACCACTGGAGACCACCAAGGGCTCATGTCGGGGAAGGCTGACACTGGCAAGCGTTTTTTTTTTTCCTCCTTTTTAATCCATAGCACTGACTTAATGCTGCCCACAACCTATTCACGGACATGAGCTCATTCCTGCTTTCGCTGGAAATGGAAAAGAAAGGTAAGGAGGGGGCTGGTGTTGTGGCACAGTGGGTTAAGCCACAGCTTGCGACACCAGCATCCCATGTCAGAGCACTGGTTCAACTCCCGGCTGCTCTGCTTCTGATCCAGCTCCCTGCTTATGTGCCTGGGAAAGCAGTGGAAGATGGTCCAAGTGCTTGGGCCCCTGCCACCCAAGTAAGACACCTGGTTGGAGATCTTGGCTCCTGACTTCAGCCTGGCCCAGCCCTGGCTGTTGAGGCTATTTGGGGAATGAATGAGCAGACAAAAAAAATTATTTGCCTGCGCCGTGGCTCAACAGGCTAATCCTCCGCCTTGCGGCGCCGGCACACCGGGTTCTAGTCCTGGTCGGGGCGCCGGATTCTGTCCCGGTTGCCCCTCTTCCAGGCCAGCCCTCTGCTGTGGCCCAGGAGTGCAGTGGAGGATGGCCCAAGTGCTTGGGCCCTGCACCCCATGGGAGACCAGGAGAAGCACCTAGCACCTGGCTCCTGCCATCGGATGAGCGCAGTGCGCCGGCCGCAGCGCGCCATCCGCGGCAGCCATTGGAGGGTGAACCAACGGCAAAGGAAGACCTTTCTTTCTTTCTCTCTCTCTCACTGTCCACTCTGCCTGTCAAAAAAAAAAAATTATTTGTCTCTTCTTTTTCTCTCTCTCTCCCTCTCTTTGCCTTTAGTATATGTGCAGCTGAAGCGAACAGCATCTCTCTGCCTTTAAATTTTTTTAAAAAAAGGAAGGCAAGGAGTGGCCATCGTCCCCGCTTCTGGTCCTGGCCCCAGCCCACATCCCAGCAGAGTAGATGTGGGCCCCTGCTTGTCCTCACAGAGAAACAAGGGACAGCAGGGAACTGGGGGTAGCAAAGGATGCTCTGGGGACAAAGTAGAGGCGGGCCCAATTATTCTCATTATGAGTGGGGGCTAAGCACGGATTTCCCCTTTAAGAAGGAAAATGACACAGGAGTGCACACATGGTGGGCATCTAACATCTCCATTGAGAAAAGTCTGTCAACCTCTTGGTTCTTCTGGGGCAAGACAGGACTCTGCAGTGGAGATGGGGTATGGTACCTGCTGAAGACAATTTCTTCCTGGACCCTGCCTCCATATGAAGCTCATGGGGACCAGGCCAAGAGGCAAGGCCAGGTCAAGGCTGGGCCCCTCCAGCCTCCAAACAGCCTGGTTCCCATGAATGGACCGTTCTGCTCTGCTGCAGGTGCACACAGAGGGGACAGAGGAGAATGTGTCTGCACATTGGGATTTGGTATTTGCATCTTCTGGAAAGCTCAGAACAAAATAAAAATGCAACTGCAAGGAACACATTTTGCTTGAACCCTCTGGGTCAGCAGGGACTTGGGGATGGGGCTTGGCACACCCCTGCCCTGAGCCCAAGCTGCTGTCCAGATCTCAGCAGTCTGAGAAGCCCCAGGTCTAGGAACCGGCTCCATGGTTCTGTGCCCCTGTTTGCTTATGCAGATGCCACCCCCGTGGGTCCTGTTTTCCACGCCCTAAGATTCTACTTTCCTAATAAAGGCAGAGAGAACCTTCTCCTCTTACAACAACAACAACAAAAATCCCTTAAGTGTTTTCCAGATCGTGCCAATCAAAGGTCTCCACGAGGAAAATGTGTGAGGCAACAGAAGGAAAGAAAACCATTTCATCACCCAGGACTGACCCTGGGACTGTATGGGGGGCACACCTGCTTTTGACGCATTCAGGAGCACTTGGGACAAACCAGGCCACTGAGAAACACATGTAAGCCACACAGGTCTGAATGACATCATAGACAGCAGAGAGCTGACCGAGCATCTAGAAGGAAGCTGAGCTCTTACTCCTTGCTCTCTGCTCCCACCTTGTCCTCACCTACGCCCACCTCATGCCCTCTTCAGCAACCTTGAACTTGATGACACCCCTGGGGGTCACCCCTCCAAGAAGCCTCCCCGCCCACTGCAGTCCCCCAAGATCCCATCACCCTGTCTTCTCGCTATAGCTTCCAGCACTTGTCCCCCAAGCCCTTCATCGACAGTTTTGTCCAACAACAATGAAAGCTCTAGTTTACTCTTAGGTCCTCAATGCCCCGATAGTGGAGACACCCAACAAATAGTTGCAAACAAGAGGTCAGAAGGGAAGGAGACAGGGGACGGAAGAGGAGGGATGAGGAGAGATCCTGCCTTTAGAGATGGTGAAATTCCAGGATGAAGGGCAGGGTGGGAGGGTCGGGGGAGGAGGAGGAGGAGGTTTTCTGGAGGCAGGAGCAGGTGCATTGGATAGGGTACCAAGGCCTGTGACAGCTCCACCTGAGGGTCACACAAAGGCAGGTGCTCTGTTTTAAAAAGAGGAGTGATAGGATCAGGGTTTGGATTCAACACAAGAGATGAATGACGAGGAAGCAAGGGAAGGTGCAGGCTAGTGAGCCCAGGGGCTGCCTGGGCAGCTCTGTGGCTGGTGACAGCACCTAGGAGAATCTAAAGAATGCTGAAGGAATTTAGCCCTGGACGGAGCCAGTGCAACTATCATAGGAGCATGCCCCTGGGTATGGAGGGCACTGTCAGAGCCCCCGAGGGAAGCGCCTCACTCCAGGGTCACAGGGAGGCACCTGCTGTTAAATTTCTATGAGTGGAGAAGCTGTGCTTCCCAAAGTCCAAGTGACAGTCCTCAACCTTGCTCGTTAACAAGTGTAGGTGTGACCCTGTGAGTAGCTTAGCAGGGAAAGGTAGAAAACCATGTGGTCTATCCAGGGATATGTCACTAAAAGAGCAAGGGACACATTCTTCCTCTCCTTCTGTCTCCACCCTAGTGTATGGATGAGATGGCTGGAGCTATGGCAACCTCTTAGTCTATGACAACGAGGGCCAAACCCAAGAGACGGCAAAGAAATGAACTAGAAAGTGCCTGGCCTCTGACAATGGATCTGCCACTCCCCTCCCAGCCTGCTTGCTGCCAGACTTCTTTTAAAAGAGAGACAAAGGAACCACCCTATTTGCAACTCTCATGGGAAAATGATCTAGTACATGCATTGGAGTTCACACGTAACCAAAACACCAGCCAACTGGTCTACCACGCCCCATGCATTGCTTTTCCCTGGCCTTGAGTTGCTACTGCTCATACAGGGAACATCCCCTCCACTGCCCCCCCTAAGCCTGCATGTACTTATGTCCCAGGGGCTGGATCAAGTTCCACCTCCCACCAGAGATTTCCCATCCACTTCCTCCCTGGTCCCTTGCACTGTCCCACTCACCATCTGCCCTACACTGCCCTCAGAGTGGGTGATTCATCCCTCCATACTTGGGTGCTGACTCCTCAGTGATGCTTGGGATCACTCAAGGTCAAGGCCCATCACACCCAGCTCCTGGTATTCCCTGGACCAAGGAGAATGTCTGTCTGACCCAAGGTCACAATGAACATGCTTCGACCTCTGCCTACAGCCACGTGGAGGAGGAGACGGCCAGAAGGTGTGAGAATAAATTTCTAAAAACACGAAGGAGTCTCAAACCACTTCCAGCAGCAAGAGGTGACTTGGGGGGAAACAGCCGTGCTCATCAAACCCCTATAATCTCGGTGAGAGACCGAGACGTGGCACAGTGCAGGGATGCTCCGTTCACACAGAAAACAACTCGAATGGTGACCCCCAGAGAGAAGCAAGCCCCCTTGGGCAAACAAACTGCCAGTGATGCAAGCCACCCGCTCTCCCCTAACCCACTCGCAACAGATTCTGCACACACAGATGCTCAGAAACGAATATGATGACTTCGCAAGTACATTTCCAACAGTCTAGGGGCAAATACACACGCACACACACAAGCGAAGGGATTTGCCACTAACAGTTCATTTGCCAAGGGGACTTTGGCAAAAACTGGACTTTATTTTTTGCCTTACTGTCTGCCACAGCGACTGTAAAACCCCATAGAGGGAGTATGGGCCTCTTAAAAACCCACAAAATCTGTTCTCTGTATAGGAATAAAAAATTAAAAAAAAAAAAAAAAAAAAGGCCAAGGAGGCCCAGCAGGGGGCGCTACTCCAAGCTGCAGCTGCGCCACACCACGAGCTAGCAGGAGGCCGTCAGCACAGGTCACTTCTCACTTAGCATAAGCACAACTGGAAGCAAACCCAGCCTGCCTAGGGTGTGTCCAGATGTCCTCAACGTGTGCGAGCGGAGAAGGCGCACGTGGAGGAGGGACACCCTGGGACCCTCCGCTCCCCCAGCCACGGAACGCCACCAGGCGGGCAGGCAGCCCTCGAAGCCAGGACACCTTCACCCAAGAAGATGGGCCAGGCCCACGAGGGCAAGTCGAGGGCTAAGAATGTTCCCCGTTTAAAATAGCGCTGGTCCCTCCAGGATCGGGGCTTAGAGCGCGAGCGGCCGCTACTCGCAACACAGTGCCGGATTCCGTGCCGGCCCCGCGTGGCCAGATGCCACTCGGGGATGGCGCCTGTGGACACTGAGACTGGAGTCTCAGGGACAGCTCGCCCTCCTCGGACTGAGTCGCCACTTGTGACCACCAGGTGTCAGTAGCGAGTACGGAGTACCGCGAATCCCAGCCCCAGTCACTTCTTGCAGGGGAGGTGCGGGGTGCTGTCTGTGGCTTTGGGGACAGCGGTGTTACCATCATTCTCAGGCACTCCTGGGTATTCCATGCAATCTGCCCCAAATGCAATCATCAGGATGGTTTCATTGATTTATTTCTAATATTAGCTTACTTATTAGAGAGATTGAGAGAGAGAGAAATCTCATTCACTGGTTCACCTCCCCCAAATGCCTGCAATGACCAGGGCTGAGCCTGGGCGATAGCTGGGAGCCAGGAGCTCACTCCAGGTTTCCCATGTGGGTGGCTGGAACCCAGTTCCTTGAGCCATCATCATGTTAGCAGGAAGCTGGAGTTAGAAGCTGGAGCTGGAGCTCTCCTAGGCTTGGATCAAAAATTCAGCAACGCTCATTTACTGGGACTGGGGTCTCTCTGCCTCCCTCCAACCCCGAACTCGGGAAGGAGGCATCGAAGAACAGGTTTTCTCTCCCTTGCCTGTGCTCCCCATATCCATTACCAAGCAAGCATTTTAGCAGTTCCTGGTTATACTGAGGTTCAAGGTATCTGGTTAGCAAGGTTCCAGAGACATCCTTGGGTGCCCCTAGGAGCAGAAAGCCCTAGAAGGACAAGTCCAGCAGAGAAACTGCAGGGTGCAAAGCCAGAGCCAGGGGCTGCACCACTGCCTGCTTCGCTGTGCCGGGTCTAAGCTGGTCCCTCTCCCTGGGTGTGGCACCTTCCACATAAATATTGCATCTATGAATAGCTGCAGTAATATTGCAAGCTGCACTTTATTGGCCTTTTAAATCTACGACGCCAGGGAAGCTTTGCATAGTTTCTTCCCTCTCTGGGCTAAAGGCTTGGGCTTTGGAACGAGAGCCCGTGTTAACCCAGGCACACCCAGTCACCAACACAACACACAGCCTCTGCCTCGGTCTCTCTGCCTGCAAAGACCCAGGGACCCCTGCTCAGCACTCCTGCCCCACTGGGTGCTTGGGGGTGATCTGACAGGTACTTTCACCACCCACTGTCCCCTTTACTTAAAACCGGATGAAGCCTGGTTTTTGCTATTGCACATGAGGAGGACGAGAAGAAATCGAGTATCCCAGATGAAGGACTCCAGGCTCGGCTTAGTGTTTTACAAAGAGCTTCAAGTTGCCCCTTTTGCCCCAAGGAAACACTCAAAGACGGTGAAGCTAAGTGACACCACTAAAGCCCAACCCAGGAAAAGGTGGGACCCAAAGCTGTTGGAGACGGCCCCCTATGCAGGAGGAGGCGCACGCCATGGGCAGACACAGGCAATCACTGAATGACAGGCACCTGCTTGAGCCAGCGTCCCCACGGGGTCTGCGGGGGGTCTAGCCAGCATGCTGCCTTGCTTCCCTACTCGTGTCCACTTCTCCCCGGGGCGATGGCCACGACCTTTGCGTTCATCTTGGGTCACATTCCACCCCTCCCCCCGCAACAAGTCTCCAGGAAGCAGCATTTCCAGAGGTGAGAAGCCCATAATAGACATCCAAAGGGCAAGGGCACGGAGCAGAAGCCCCGCCTCACCGTTCGCCGATGACGAGAAACAGTGGTGGACGTTTCCTGATGAGGATGTGCTGCAGTTCTGCCAGAGGTCGGTGGAGTGTCCATTGCCCACGAGCCAATGCTAGAAAGAACCACACGGCCCCAAGTCAGCAGAGAGATGGCTGCGAGAGGCCCCAGCCACTGGGCCACCTGGCCGACCCTGTTCCCTGCCCTGTGAAGTTCATGTCCCAGAAAGCACACATCAGACTGAGGGGACAGCCAGGGTTACATGAGTGAAAAGCACACACACATACAGACTCACACATACACATAGAAACTCACACACACACACACACACACACACACACACACACACACAGCTACTCTCAAGCCATCCATAGGCTCCCTCAGCATCCAAGCTTTCTCTCCTCCCTTGATCCCTGGGTTATCACTTCCCAAAGCCCCATTTCTCTGAACCCACCGATCTCCGTCCGAGAATTCTCATCAGACAAGATTATCATCAGGTGCAATTAAGAGCTGGCTGGGTGGTAACCCAACTGCACCAATTCCCATTCCTCTAACAGACTGGAAGATCATGCTGACAATCTGCCTTACAAGAGTGAAGCTAAAGCCCTGGTCACAGAATTGCCTGAATTTTGTGCTCACCCTGGTGGTTGTCAAGAAAGGGACTCTAACTAACACCAAGCTTCTTTCACGGGTTCATCACAAAACGGATGCCATGGAGTGACGGTGCCATGGACAAGGTCCAGGAGTCGCATCATGAAGCTGAGCTGGGGCTCTGAACTCTCTGGAATCGTTAACTTTCCAAATTCAATTCCTACAAGGGGGTTTTATGAAGCTAATCCACCCATCGGAGGAAGATCGATGTATATCAATATTCGAATTCCAACGCAGTTGCCATCAAGAGTGGGAAAAATCTAAACCATTTGATCCCTTGAGGGCACGGGATCCTGGATCTACACTCAAGTTTATTGATCTTCCAGGCGTGCCTAGTCCAGCGCTCGCTTCCTTGCGTGCTCTCACAGCGATCCAGAAGGGGGAAGATTGCGAAACCTCGCACAAACGCCCCCTGGACGCCTAACACTTGACGGTTGTCTGTCTAAAAACACCGCCACCCAGTCCCGAACTGGCGCGCCGGGCACTCACGCTGACGATGGTGGAGACGAAGAGCAGCACCAGGACGGCGACGTGGAGCACGATGATCCCCAGCAGCAACAGCAGCATCCTGGCGGCGAGTTCTGCTCGGCGGAGGTTCCTGCCTGCCCGGGGAGAGAGAGTGAGAGCTGTGCCCAAGCGAGCCCCGAAGCAGGGCAGGGCGGGGCGGCCAGCAGGCTGCGCGGGCCGGGCGCGCCGGGGAGGAGCGCGCGGAGGGGAGGATCCTGGCGCTAGCGGAATGCCTGGGCTTGGCCCCGTGCCCGCCCACCCGGGCGAGCGCGCCCTCCTGGAGCCGCCCGGCGGCCAAGAGGGGGCAGCAGCCGATCGCGGGATCCCCGCCCCGCAGCCTGCGAAGGAGCCCAACCGGCGGTGCGTACGTCGAAATCGGCCCGCAGGAAGTTTTCCAGAATGAGGAGCCGAAGCCCCTGCATCCGTCCCCTCTCCCCCCGGACACCTCTCGGGGCACAGCCTGCCTTGGAGAAGCGATAGGGACAGGCCCGCTTTCTCCCGAACCCCTGCGCAGACGGCGAAGTCTTCTGCGGGGTGGAGGCAGAGGTGCGGCGGGTGGGCACCTAGACTCCCGCCAGAGCTCTTGGGACACACACACACACACACACACACACACACACACACACACACCGCCAGTGCCTGCTCTTGGCGGGGACAGTGTGGCTGGCTGCGACGCTGTTTCCCAGACCCCGGTGCGCTCCGATTCCGTTAGTCTCCCGAGTTTCCACCCACATCTGCCAGCGCCCTGGCCCCAGCTCGGCCTGGCATGGACATTAGCGACTCTGGAGAGACGGAGCAGAGCCGGGAGGAGGAGGGGAGTGGGGGGAGCGGTGAGTGTGGAAAGGAAAGAATGGCCCGGGAAGGCTGCCTGGACTCTGCGCTTCCCGCCCACCGTGCGTACCCCCTCCCCGGCGGCCCCTGGGGGAGGCGGGGAGCACTGTGCTCCCAGGCTAGCCCCTCGGGCGTCCGCCAAGGGGTCTAGCGTGCGCCCCAGGCATTCGCAGCCCAGCCGCGAACTTGGTCCAGCCTTGGCAACGGTCTAGGGGCTATAGAGGAAGCAGACGCCCAGCGGGGACGAGAGGTGGACCGGACCGCAAAGGGTTGAATCGGAGGAGGAGTCCAGCCCGGGAGAGCCGGCAGGCCATCCTCTCAGGCAGGCGTGAGGTTCTGCGCTCTCCGTTTAGCCTCTGGGGAACTGCGGGTTAAGCGACCTGTTTGGAGCTATGCGCGACAGTAAAAGCGCGGCCTTATCTTTGGGAACAGAGGCTTGGGCCAGGGTGACTATTTCCAAAAGTCCGTTTAAAAAGTACCCAAGCCCAGGCCCTTGCTCCTTTTCTGTCCACGAGAATCTCTGGAAGGCACAGCAGCAGCAAGGAGGGAAGTTTTCTGGTGTCTTCTGAGCCGATAAATGCAATCCGACGGCCCCTGGCGCAAGCGAGAAGGGCGCTCGGGCAGGTGGCCAGCAGCTGGGGGACTGGGGACCCGGGAGTCCCGGGATATCCGCCGCCAAGACTGTGTTCCGCGTGCGTCCCTGAGCGGGCGCCTCTCCAGCAAGGCTCCCTTGGACACCCAGAGCCTGCAGCCCCAGCACCAGCAGCGCCAGCCTCGCCCTATAACAGCCTGCATCCCTGCGGGTGGGAGCGTTGGGGCAGGCGGGTGCCGGCGCTGTCGGGGGCCTCGGCTCGAGCCCGCGCCCGCCCGGAGCTTCCCGGCCCCGCATCGACGGAGGATGCGCATAATTTTTCTCCTCCATCCCCTGTCCAAGTGCCCCACCAAGTTACTTACAGCCCCAAGGGAGTAGCTGTCCCCTGATCCTCGGAGGGGGGCTCGAGCTCAAACTCGGGTGCGTTCGCTGGGCGGCTGGTGTCCCCGAGGACAGCTGTGCGGCGGGGTGGCGCGCGCGCGAAGCCAGGGGCCAGTGGGAGGCTCCCGGCGTTCCCCTTTAACGGGAACACCGCCCTGTTTGCGTCGCCGCAGCAGGGTGTGTCCCTGGGTCGGCGTGCGCGCCAGGGCGGGACTCCGGCTGGAGAGGGGGCCGGAGGAGGGCGGGAGGGGGCGCGGGAGACTGTTGCCGGGCCTGGAAAAAGTCAGTGTCTGCAAAACCGCGGCGACTTGGACTCCGAAACTGGAAGCCGCTGAGCTTTCTCACCTCCCTCCCACCTCCCTCTGGCTCCGCCCAGCTCGGGGAAACTCGAGTGTAGACCGGGAATCTGGCCCCTCTGTGCCCACGTGGAAAAAAATAAAATGATGCCATGCCAGACGGCGCTCCGAGGGTCCCCCAACGCCGACTGCCGCCACGAGGGGGCTGAGCCGGGATTCCTCTCCTCTCCGTCCCGCGACCTTAAGCGCAGGAAGAGGTTCCTGTTGCTCTGGGATCCTGGTGCACCTGGCCTGCCCCAAGCCCGTGCCTGCCGTCAGGGGCTATGCCTAGCGTTCCGAGCGTTCCAGGAACTCGGGCTAGCGGGCCCTGCCTGGATGGGAATGAGAGCAAGGAAGGCGAGCAAGGCCAACCGCCTGCTGGACAGCGTGCCCTGGGGAGATCCGGCCCCTCCTGGCCGAGGCAAAGCTGGGCTACAACCGAGTAAGGTCCAGGCGAAGTCTGCCTGCGGCAGTTTGGCTGGACTCCCAGCCTTGGCTGGCGTCCTGGCCACGGGGTTGGGGGCGGGGGACGGTGAGGGAGGTGGCCCTTTGAGTTAGGGGAAGAGCAGCCAAGGGAATCAGCTGATTCATCGGCCGCCTAAATGTGGTCTGCCCAGAGTGACAGGGAGATAGGCTGGCCCTGCTCAGCTTGGCGCAGGTGCACCGAAGACGGCCAGCCCCGGGGCTTAGACCAGCCAGGACACACGCGGCACAGGGAGTAGGGATATGGATGTTAAATGTTGTTTGCCTACAAATGCACCTGTACACACACACACACACACACACACACACACCTCCCTACCTGCTTGTTTACCATCATAAACCCTCATCGCTCCAAATGATTCCAATCATTCTATATTTTTCTGTTTTATAGGAGCCACCTTTGGCTTATCCAATAGTCTTACCCTTTAAGGCAAAATAACTATGAAACCCTTTTCAAACAACCATCTTTGAAAAACTGTGATACCATTCAACGAAAAAGAATGCTTGCATAAAACATTTTCTTCACGCGCCTGGGCTACTCCACTTGCATTTGGCAATCCAGTGCCTGTGAGAGGCAGTGCAGTCCCATGGTGAGGGCGCACCGGCTCTGGGCTCGGACACAGCTGCCCACTCCACTTCCGTGTGAGCTTGGAGAGTTTCTGAAGCCTGCTGAGCTGAGGCTTCTCATCTGCAGTCGGTTAACCCTCATATCAGATTCTCCGTGGCAGAGCTGACCCAGCCCTGCGTGAAGATGGTTCCTAGCTGTAGCCCACGGTTCTGCATGTGTATATACAGTTATGCAAAACTGCACAGGCCAGGAGAAAGACTGAAGACATGCAAGTATTGTCTCCCCTCCGTGGGTCGTTTGATAGGTCAGATTTATCCTAAAAGCCATTGCTTTGTCTTGCACCATTCAGCCTTTGCTTAACCAACAGCTATGTGGTCACTACGTGTTCTTAGCACTTGTCAAATATTAGCATATGTGATTCCGGCTTTGCTTTCTCTTCCTTTTTTTTTTTAAATAAACTTGGACATGAAGTATAACACACATCTAGGAACATACGCCCATTGTCATGCAGAGCTCAGGGTGTCCTGTCTTCTGAACCCAGGATTTTCATCTGTAACCACCAAACCACCTGCTGCCAGGCAGGTGAACCCACCTGTCCCCTGGCCGCCTCCCTACTTCCTGCCTGACTCCCACTCACCCAGGGCCGGCCAGCCACAGGTGAGAGCTGCTTCTCCCCGGCCTGCTTACCCAGGGTCACCTGCCAGCAGTGCACACGGCTCAGACCTCTCTCCCCCTGCCTGTCTGGATGTGCTGAGGTTTCTAGACGCTCTCGGCTGGGCTTCCTGCCTCCCCAGCCAGAAAACACATCCAACTCTTTAACCAAGGTCCTAAAACATTCCTCCGACTCTCCAGCCACTTCCAACACAAACGCACAGTCTGTGCTGCAACCCTTTCTGTCTGTAGTTGGGGGACGAGGGTGGTGGGGGGTGGGGCAGAGAATCGCCGCTTACCACCAAACAAAGCTCACACCACCCACCCAGAGGCACAGCTGGCCACTGGAACTCACCGGCCCAGACAGCGTAACCCCTTCCTCCACGCGGATCGCTTTGTATTCAAGTGCAAGTGGAGCCAAGGCAAGGCCCGCTCCACGGGGCAGCCAGAGACTGGACTCCCGGAGATGCTTCCCAGTGGTGCTTCCTGGGGCTGAAGGCAGAGCAAACGGGAGACTTTGCAGTTTATTCAGAGGCTAGTCCAATGCTGGCATATGTCGTGGTGGCCTGAGAGGTGCCCCGGCCTCTGCTATTTAAAGAGACAGTGCCCAGTTTTGTGGGACCTCCTGGAGAAGAGTGAGCCCAAGAAGGCTGGCTGACCAGCCGGGATCAAAAACCTGGAATCCACAGGAAACAGAGCTCTGGGCGTGCCCTAAACCTGGGAGATAGGAGCCAGCGATCCCCTCTGTCCCGGGGAATTTTGCAGTGAGGAAAGATTCAAGAGTTCTTTAAGAAATGTTTATTTTGGTGCCAAAAAAAAAAAAATCTGAGATCCTGGTATAGTTTCTTCACAATGTGAAGCTTTTGGGAAAGCCTGTGTGCTGTGCAAATGGTCTGGGTTGCTTAGTATCATATATGCTCAGTTAAAGTCCATTTCACATCAGCACCGTTCTTGCGAGGGGCTCCAGAGCACAGTTTGCTTCTCAGAGCCTCACGCGAGAGCACCAGATGTGTCCAAGCCAGAAAATCAGGCTCCCTTTGCTTGGCTTACCCACTCTGTCTGCCTGGACCCCACCCTGGTGAGCCACCCTGGCAGCAGGTTGGAATGAAACTTAGGGAAGTACATTCTTCCGGCTCTATTTTTATATGCCCTTAATCAACTCATTATTAAATGTCTTTTTTTTTTTTTTACTTATTTGAAAAGTGGTGAGAAAGGCAGCTTCCCTTTTGCAGTCCCCTCAAGACCTCTCTCTCTCTCTCTCTCTCTCTTTAAAAACTCTATTTGTTTGAGAGGTAGGGTTACAGAGAGGGGGAGAGATAAAGAGAAAGGTCTTCCATCTTCTGGTTCATCTCACAAATGGTCACAATGGCCGGAGCTGGGCTGATCCTAAGCCAGGAGCCAGGAGCTTCCTCAGGGTCTCCCATGCAGGTGCAGGGGCCCACATACTTCCAGGGCTTTCCCAAGCCACAGCAGAGAGCTGGATTGCAAGCAGAGCAGCCGGGACTTGAACTGGCGCCCATTTGGGATGCCAGTGCAGCAGGAGGAGGCTTAACCTAACATGCCACAGGGCCTGCCCCAGTCTGCCTCTCTTGGTGAGCTGTGGCTGGGGCTGAGGCCATGGCTGCACCACAATCAGTGGGCAGTGGTGGGCTCAGTGGCAGGAGACCTTTTGAAAGCCCAGATTCTTCTGTGAATGATGATGCATGGAAAAGGTGGTTAGCAGAAGGAAAGTAATGCAAGTGAAATTAACATAGTGGGCTTTGGTTTTGAGTTTGCTTTTTATTTATTTTTAGTTGAGTGAGAATAAGAGAAAGAAAGAGAGAGAGAGAGAGAGGATCTTCCAACTGCTGGTTCATTCCCCAAATGCCTATAACAGCCTGTTCTGGCCCAGGACCAGGACCTCCAGCCAGGTCTCCTACTGGGTGGCAGGGACCTAACCGCTTAGCTCTCCCAGAGTGCACGTAAGTTGGAGTTGGGAGCAGAGCCAGAACTCAACCCCAGGTGCTCTGATAACAAATGCAGGCATCTTAGCTGCTAAGCCAAACGCCTGCTCCCATGACTAAGCGTTGACCTTATGAGATCATCCCATTCAAGTCAGCACAGCTCTCTGGGAGACCTCTCAAGCTGCAGGCAGGATGCATGGGAGAAGCTGCTGGAAGATGGTGGAGAGGAAGCCACAGCCGTTTGCAGGCCCTTTGCTGCTTACCCGCAGCCCTTCAGGCTCTCTGAACAGCCCCTCATCTCTGCAACTGCTCTGAGGTTGGTAATTGATGACCCCCCCCTTTTACAGGCAGGGAAGTCAGAAGTGAGAGTGTCACTGGGGGAACACAGTGAAGTCACATCCGACTGGCTAATTGCAATACATGAGCTTTGGGGCAGGGGAAGCTGCCCCTTGGGATACCTGCATCCCATAGAGGAACGGTGCTTCGAGTCGCGGCTACTCTATGTTTCTGATCCAGTTCCCTGCTAATGCACCTAGAAATTCAGCAGATGATGGCACAGGTGCTTGGGCCCCTGACACCCATGTGGGAGACCAGGATGGAGTTCCCTGCTCTTGGTTTTTGAACTGGCCTAACCCTGGCTGTTGCATCTATTTGGGGATTGAATCAGCAGGTAGATTTCTCTCCTTCTCCTTCCCTCTCTGTCACTCTGCTTTTCAGATAAATAAGTAAGAAGGCCTTTTATAAAATGCTTGAACTTTTCTGCTGTACCATGCTTCATCAGCTCACCGGCAATAGATCATCTTCCAGTCACTGATTAAAATTAATAACAATAACAACAACAACAACAACAATAATAACTGCAACCATCTAGCTCAGTGGCTAAGATGTCAATTAAGATGCCATGTCACTTGGGGCCAGCACCATGGTGCAGTAGGTTGATCCTCTGCCTGTGGCACCAGCATCCCATATGGGCACCAGTTCTGGTCCTGGCTGCTCCTCTTCCAATCCAACTCTCTGCTGTGGCCTGGAAAAGCAGTTGAAGATGACTCAAGTCCTTGGGCCCCTGCACCCATGTGGGAGACCAGGAAGAAGCTCCTGGCTCCTGGCTTTGGATCGGTGCAGCTCCAGCCATTGCAGCCAAACTGAGGAGTGAACCAATGGAAGGAAGACCTTTTTCTCTGTTTCTCCCTCTCTCTGTCTGTAACTCTACCTCTCAATACATAAATAAAATCTTTTTTTAAAAAAAAAAGATGCCCATGTCCCCACACTCACAGTCCTTTGGTCTTCTGCAGCCTACCCTGCCTGTCATTGTGCCTGGTCCATCTCATGCAAGGCCATATCATTTTCATTGTGCCTCCACAGACACTATGATTTAATATGCCTTTGTTCATGAGATAACTCAATGCATTATACATATTTGGACGTTCACATATATTTTTCCATTAAAAAGATGGGAAAGTGCTGTTTAAAGATTTATTTATTTGAAAGGCAGAGTAAGAGAGAGAGAGAAAGAAGAAGGAAAAAGAAAGAAGGAAGGAAGGAAGGAAGAGAGAGAGAGAGAGAGAGAAAGGAAGGAAAGAAGGAAGGAAGGAAGGAAGGAAGGAAGGCAGGCCCCAGATGGCCACAATGACCAGGACTGGGCCAGGCTGAAACCAGGAGCTAGAAACTCCATCTGGGTCTCCCACTTGGGTACAGAGGCTCAGGCACATGGGTCATCTTCTGCTGCTTTCCCAGGTGCACTAGCAGAGAATTGGATCAGAAGTGGAGCAGCCGGGACTCGAATCGGCGTCCATGCGGGATGCCAACATCGCAGGTGGCACTTTAACCCACTGGCCCCAGGAAACTGTTCTGAAGCATCCACCAGCAGCAGCTGTCACGTTAGTGCCACTCTCAAGGACACTGCTAAGGAAGCCATGTGCTCCTGCAGGGAGGTCTGTGTCCCACACATCCGGGCACTGGGGCAGAATCCCACCTGTGGGGTTTGATTTCAAAGATCATAACTGTTGTCTATGCAGAGTGGAATCTGAGCAGATTCTTGAAAGGGAGGAAGCCCTTTCTGCACTCTGTAGCTAGGGAAATGCGGCTGCCTGTGGTGCTTTGTGCAACAGGGAGTCAGCATGGCGGTTTTCCACGTGAAGGAACTGAGGCTTGCTTGACTGATCCCATTTCCCGCAGGGACCAGCTCGTGAACGCCGGGGCTGGGACGTGAAAGCACTTCTGCTGATCTCCACACCGGCGGTTTTTCGCTCTCCGTGGACTCCCCAGAGAGAAAAGCAGAGGCGAGTCTGAACTTGGCGTTGGTCCAGATGATGAAGTTGTCCTTGGAGCATCTGTAACACCAGGCACCCGGTCAATATCTACACCGTGTTTATGCTACAGACGGAGCCTTTCCTGTGTCGCTGGAGCCAGCAGCCTGGGTGGGAGTTCTTGGCCAGGCCTGGATGCAGCTGGGTAGAAAGGATCTTCAAAAACGAGGTGACTGCTTGCTCTGGACACATCTAGACTGTTCTGACCTTGGGTGAGAGCTGCTGTTGAGAGAGCAAGCTGAAGAGGGGAAGAAGGCAGAGGGGAAGGGAGGGAGACAGGGAAGAGGAGGAAAGGGGTGGGGGATGGAGATAGGGAGAGAGAGGAAGAGGAAGAGGAGTAGAAAGGAGGAAACAGAAGGAGCCAGTTTGACTTCCATGCCAGACCTCTCTATAAATAGACAACTTTGAAATTATGTCATGTCTCAGTCTTTTTTTTTTTTAAAGAAAGATTTATTTATTTATTTGAAAGGCAGAGTTACAGAGAGGGAGAAAGTGAGACAGAAAGAGAGAGAGAGAGGAAGAGAGATCTCCCATCTGCTGATTCACTCCCCAAATGGCCGCAACAGCCAGGGCTGGGCCAGGCACAAGGACTTGGGCCATCTTCTGTTGCTTTCGCAGGCACATTAGCAAGGAGCTGGATTGGAAGTGGAGCAGCTGGGACTCGAACCGGTGCTCATATGCAATGTTGGCATTGCAAGCAGCAGCTTACTCCTCTGTGCCACAGAGCAGGGACCTGTGTGTCAGTCTTTAGAAGACGTTCTTCATGAACAACACCGATGTGGGCAGAAAGCAGCCTAAAAATACACACAGCTCAGGTAGGCACAGGGCCAGTCGCTAATCTACAATGTACAACTTGATCTTGGCATAACGTGCATCTTCCACCTGTGGGGGATGGAGGGGTTCTGTGGTGGCAGCGAGACAACGCAAAACACAAAAGTGGCTTTGTTCCCCCACACGCTGCTGCTTGGGGAAGCTAGATTCCACAGATGCAAGCGGAGGGGCAGCCAGCAGGGGCAGGATGGAGAGCAATTCCAGCAGGAGTGTGGACTTGCACTTGGCATTGCAAAGTCTAAACGTGTTCCAAGATTCTGACCCCTAAGAGGGAACAGGCTCACAAGGTGGGCAGCCCAGTTTGCTTCCCAGGAATGGATGGGATGAAGAGGAGTGAGGGGATTGTTAAGACCCCTGCAGGCCAGGCAAGGCAATGCAGCCTGGGCTTGGTGGTATGAGGTCACCCTCATTGAGGGAGGCGGAGAGAAAAAACTGTAGCTCAGGAAATGCTTGATTCAGGCAGACAACCCATGGGCAGGGCGTCCCCTGCAAGGGCTCATGCATCGCTCTGTGTGCACCTCTGCACTTGGACTGTGGCAGCTACACTTCAGACGAACTCGAGGGCAGATGCTCCCTCCATCTCCCAGTCCCTGAACCACTCGGCAAGTGTGAAACCGCAGCTAACCCAGGGAAGTTCACGGACAAAGGTCGGATCCTCCTGAGAGGTTCGATGGAAAACTGGGCAAGGACTCAAGAATGCTTCCTCTCCATTGTTAAAGACGAGGAATTATTGGATCCAGAGGGTTCAGCCTGGGCCTCAAGTGGCAGTCACCTCAAAACGCGGGGCCAGAGGTTAAAGTTCTAGAACTGTCTCTTAAAATATCCGTGGATATGGAAAAATTGAGCCTTCTTTTTTTAAAAGATTTATTTATTTGAAAGGCTGAGTTACAGAAAGAGAGGGAGAGAAAGGGAGAGGAAGAGAGGGAGAAGGAGAGAGAGAAGGAGAGAGAGGGAGGGAGAGAGAGAGAGGGAGAGAAGGAGAGAGGAAGAGAAGGAGATGGGAGAGAAAGAGAAGGAGAGAGGGAGAGAGAGAAGGAGAGAGAGGGAGAGAGAGAGGGAGAGAGAGAGAGTCTTCCACCTGCTAGTTCACTCCTCAAATGATCACAACAACCAGGGTTGGCTCTGGCCAAAGCCAGGAGCCTGGAGCTTCATCCGGGTCTCCCATGTGGGTTGCAGGGAACCAAGCACTGGGGCCATCTTCAGCTGCCTTCCTAGGTGCATTAGCAGGGAGCTGGATAGGAAACAGAACAGCGGGGACTTGAACCAGCGCTCTGATATGAGATGCCGGCATTCTAAGTGGCAGCTTAACCTGATGAGCCACAATGCCACCCTAAGAAATTAAGCTTTCTTGGTATGTATTGCGACACTTTTTATAATGAAGGGAAGGGTAAACATCCCAAATCACAAACCATAAGGGAGTTGTTAGGTAAATTCTGGGACTGTCCAAAGATGAAATGTTAAGTATTTTTTAAAGATTTTTTTTTATTTATTTGAAAGGCAGAGTTACCGAAAGAAAGAGGCAGAGAGAGAGAGAGAGAGATCTTCCATCCACTGGTTCACTCCCCAGGTAGCCACAACAGCCAGAGTTGTGCAGATCCAAAGCCAGAAGCTTCTTCCAGATCTCCCACATGGCTGCAGGGTCCCAGGGACTTGGGCCATCCTCTAGTGCTTTCCCAGGCCATAGCAGAGAGCTGGACTGGAAGTGGATCAGCAGGGACTCAAACCAGCGCCCATATGGGATGCCGGCACTGCAAGTGGCAGCTTCACCCCTTATGCCCCAGCACCATCCCATATAAGTATGTAGAATAATTATAAGAAAGGATAAGAAAGAATATGCAATGAAATGAGGAGACATTAATTGCAGGGTCTGAGTCCACCCGTGCAGGATGGACTGGGTCCGAGGAAAGGTGAGTGCGCCGCTCGCCCGTTCCCCAGCCTCCCGATCCCGGAGACAATCAGACGCAGCGGGGAGCCAAGTCTAGCAAGGACTCATTTATTCTGTGTGTAACAGAACCTTTTATAGCACAAAACTGCAGAGTCATTGGGGCAGGGCTAAGAACCAACCAATCACTTAAACAGTCACCTTATGGGGGGATTGCTATAGGACTAGCCATATGTCTATACACTTGTTACTAGTTTTGTTACCTCCCCTGATGTTGCGTAGCCAATCAGTTTTAGTGGTAAACAACTTTGGATTCCGCCCACCTTACTTCCTCTGGGTGCCATCTTTGAATTGCTTCATGTAACTAATTTCCCCACAATTAATGAGATATCCAAAACCTATAAGGTAAGGGTACTTGGAAAAAATTCCTGGAAATGGATCTAAAAGATAAGTTTAGGAGCAAGTATTTAGCCTGGTAAACATACTCACATCCCATGCTAGAGCCCCTGAGTTTCAATCCTGAATCCAGATCCTGACTCAGTTTCCTGCTGATACAGACCCTGGGACACAACCGTGATGGCTCTAGTAATTGGGCTCCTACCCACATAGGAGACCTGGATTGCATTCCTGACTCCTGGAGAGTAAGCCAGAATGGGAGCACTTCTCTCTCTCTCTCTCTCTCTCTCTCTCTCTCTCTCTCTCTCTCTCTCTCTCTCTTTCTCTTTCTCTCTCTTTCTCTCTCCCCTCTGCTTCTCAACTAAGTAAAAAATGTATTGAAAAATGTTTATTCTGGTGCAAAACATGTTGAAATCTATGCATCATTTATGCATAATTCTACCTTCCCATGAAGTTTTTGGAGAGCCCTTGTATAATTAATTGAACCCTTACTATGGGCAGGCACCATGCTAACTCTCATTTCACACCTGCAGCAGTCCCACAAGAGGACAAATGTGGTGATGCCTGAGGCATCCATGCAGCTGTTAAGTGGTGGAACCAAAATGTGGCCATCTGAGATCAAGACCCTGTGTTCCTAACCAGTCAGTCCCATAGAATGTGTAATCACAGAATTCCACTGTGGAAAGAACACAAGCCGAACCCAAAAGACTGAAAAGCTGGGAGAACGCAATGCACAGGCTACTTCCACACTACCGTGTTTCCAAGTTCTAACAGGAAAATCACTTTGCAGGATGCTGAACACAGAGCAGGGCTACCTGGGATGACTGATGGAATGCATCAGCCTCAGGCTGTATCACAATGAACTTGTGACTCTCTACTGAAGTGCAAGAAATGCACCTGGGGTCTATCCTAGGGAGGCACCAGGTGGACCACAGATCTGCCCCTGCCCCCTACTCCTTCCTCACTACTTTCCAACAGAGCCTCACATCCAGGCACGGGATAGGATGACAGCACTGAATTATGTGGTGTGCCTTAAACATTGATGGGAAAATGTAAGCATTTACTTGTAGATAGAGCATGAGTCTGAAACCTTATTTTGCAATTGTTTAAAGATATCAAAGTAACTCAAAAGCAAAACAAAAGGGAACTGGATTGTTCTCTGAGGGACCCTGGATGTGCCCACAGTTCATAGGCTTGCGTATGTGACTTTGACCATGAGAATCTCCAGAACCCATAGCAAAAACATGGTAAAGACGTGTGTGGTGTAGATGAGTAAAAGTGAAACTTACGGTCAATCTGACCAATGGGGAAAGCCCTACTTGATTTCCTGTACCTATCACCTACCACAGTGCCTTCTTTTTCTGAAATCAAACTCTCCCCACCACATGCCCCAGCTGCACAGGGGGCAACCCTAATGAAATAACAAAATCATTAGAACCATAATACTGTCATCTCATGAGTGCCTCCATTATCGGGAGACCTCGGGACCTTTTGGGGTTTCCCACAAGGCACTTGCATGGATCTTCCCCCCTGGGGGATCAGTCTACACAACATGTGCTTAGGCTTCATCCTACTTAGTCATGGCTCATGCATCCATCCCCAGGAAGATGACTCAGCAGTTTCTAAGTGTCTCTCACTATGGGACTTTCGTTTCCAGGAAATTGCCAAGCCTAGGTTCCATGGACCTCAACACAGGGCTCCATAACTCTCTCCGGCCCTCAATCATCTTGGGAAGTGTGAAGGCAGAGGCAGGCTAAGGATAGTGGTCCAGCTGACTTTCTTCAGTTGGGGAGCAGAAAACATGCATAGAAGCCAATATCGAGGAGCAATGCCAGAGAGATTTGCTGCTGCGATTCTGGTTGAAGAACGGGGTGGATAGGCTCCAAGACGGAGCTGTATCATTCCCCATGGGGTCTCAGACACTCCCTCGTCGCCTGTTTATTCTCCTTTTGGGGAGGAACATAATGTTTCAGCCCAGAGGCTGGCCTTGGTGTGATCTTTGGAAAAACTTCCCAGAAGTTATGGTTTTACATAAATGAAGATGACCTCTGTGTATTGGCCCCTCGATTGTGGGTTTCTTCACTTTAGGCTGGGACCTGCTTAGTTCAAAGCCCACTCGTGTCAAATTCAGATTTGTCCATGGTTTCTTATTTACTTATTAATATTTATTTATTATTTGAAAAACAGAGTGATAGCAAGGGAGAGGGAAAGAGAGACAGAGATTTTCCATTCACTGGTTCACTTCCCAATGGCTGCAACAGCCAGTGCTAGCTAGGTTGAAGCCAAGGGACATGAACTCCATCCAGGTCACCCACATGAGTGGCAGGGGCCCAAGCACTCAGGCCACCTTCCACTGCTCTCCCAGGCACATTATCAGGGAGCTGGGTCAGACGTGAAGCAACCAGGACTTGAACTGGCACTCATGGGGATGCCGGCATCGCAGGTAGAAGTGTGAACTCCTGTACCACAGCGCTGGCCCCAGACCTTGTTATTTTAAAAGTAGCTCAAGCAAGGAGATTTTTTAGCCATCTAGAAATGGCATGCTTTGCACAACCCGCATCTGCAGGGTAGAGATGAGACACAGCCTTGGGGAGGTGATAAGACCCCAAGCTGCTCTGGCCCTTTAGAGTTCTTGACCCAGGGACTCCCCGCTGTGCTGCTGAGTGACACTGACATCACCCAGACGCGTTAAGCCTCCTCTCTGAAGCCCTCCTCCCTCTCCAGATAGTGGCTCCTGTACTGCAGCATCTGGAAAAAATCTCATATTGTGAGAGCTCCCTCCCCTACCTCGTGTAACCCTGTCCAAGCATTGCCAACAAAGCATGTTGTGTTGTCCTAGCCTCGCTGTCATATCTTTTTCCTCCAAAGTCCCTTGCACAAACTCCAACAAATGGGCCAGAGAAAGGCGGGGATATAAGGGAACCCTGGAGCTGGGGCATAGAAACCCAGCCATGAGCCCAGGATTCATGCACACAGAGAGTAGCAAGAACACCTTCAATGAAGCCAAAACATCCTGGGGCAAGCAATGTACAGGTTACCCCAGCTGCCTCAACTAACCCAGCTGAGGGCTTCTTGCAGAGCATTGCAGGCAGAGGTAGTTGATGGACTACCAATTGAAAGCCTTCTGCCGGCTCCGTGGCTCAACAGGCTAATCCTCCGCCTTGCGGCGCCGGCACACCGGGTTCTAGTCCCGGTCAGGGCACCGGATTCTGTCCTGGTTGCCCCTCTTCCAGGCCAGCCCTCTGCTGTGGCCCGGGAGTGCAGTGGAGGATGGCCCAGGTGCTTGGGCCCTGCACCCCATGGGGAGACCAGGAAAAGCACCTGGCTCCTGGCTCCTGCCATCGGACGAGCGCGGTGCGCCGGCCGCAGCGCGCCGTCAGCGGCGGCCATTGGAGGGTGAACCAACGGCAAAAGGAAGACCTTTCTCTCTGTATCTCTCTCTCTCACTGTCCACTCTGCCTGTCAAAAAAAAAAAAAAAAGCCTTCTGAGAAGGAAGCTTCACACCATCAGAAGACCTGGGAGGAGGTTGAATGGCTGGGCTACCCAGCTACAGAGCCCTGGCTCTGGGACATAGACCTGTGCATGAGCCTGGCTGGCTTCCACAAGAGCACCACACTGAGGGGATGGAGGAAGCCAACCTTTGCCCAACAGTTCAGCATCTGATCACCAAATCTTTTTTTTTTTAATGCTTTATTTATTTGAGAGGTAGAGTTACAGACAGAGAGAGGGAGAGACAGAGAGAAAGGTCTTCCACCCGCTGGTTCACTCTCCAAATGGCCACAATGGCCAGAGCTCAGCCGATCTGAAACCAGGAGCCAGGAGCTTCCTCCCAGTCTTCCATGCAGATGTAGGAGCCCAAGCACTTGGGCCATCTTCTCCTGATTTCCCAAGCCATAGCAGAGAGCTGGATTGGAAGTGGAGCAGCCAGGACTTGAACCGCTGCCCATATAGGATGCCGGCACTGCAGGCAGAAGATTAACCCACTACACCACAGCGCTGGCCCCCGATCATCAACTCTTACCACCGACACATGGTACCGTGTGTGAAGACCTGGGTAGATCCTAAACTGGCTGGTCTCAGCCACACAACCACACACTGAGGTATCGGTTCCCAATCTACACAAGTGGTTTCTTCCCCAAAGGAAACAAAAGCCCTGCAGTTCCTCTTACCAAGGTCACTGGCCCTTGCCGACTTCTTCCATGATGAGAGAGCGTAAACAGAGGATGACTAAGTATTTTTGGCATCCCCGGTCAAGACCAGATTCTGGGAGAAGTGTATTTTGAACGTCTTAACCTCAACTATGCAGGGGGAAAGAACACTGGAGGCCTTTTAAAAGAATATTCATTCAATAGATATTTATGGAGGGGCGACAATGGACCAGGAGCAACAATGTAGCTTAACCCCTTCAGCTCTTATCAGAACACAAAGTAGCCATTCCCAGCCCTTGGTGCCCACTTCCTGGTAACACAGCCTATCCCCTCTACCAAGAGGTGGCATCTGTGGCTCCACTCTTTTTTATCTGGACCTGGCCTTGTGGGACATTAACAGTGTGACCCCTAGCACACACTGCTGCTTCCTTCTTGTGCCCGGGGACCCCTCTACTATCAGCTGAAAAGCCTGGGCAAGCTACCAAATATTGACAGGCAATACAGAGAGAGATCCTGGCTACCCCGGCCATCCGAGATAAAGAGCCCTAGATATGTGAGTCACCCCAGGGGAGAAGACCTGAGCCTGGCTTGGCTCAGAAGTTTATGCCAATGGTAGTGAAGCCCACCTACCCATTAGAATTGTGAAAGAACAATAATTTGCTGTTTTAAGATATTCAACTTCAGGGCGCTTTGTTACACAGCAAAAGCTGACTGATACATTCACAGTCCTAGAGCTGGGGTTAGATTCTGCATGTGTTCTCTTTAGGAACAGGGCTCTATGCCAACAGGGGCAGAACCATTTGCTGCTGGTCCTCTGGGGCCTGGTTGTTGACCTCTCTGGTTTCAACTGCATCTCTGCAGGGGGTAAGTGGTGAGACCAGAGAGATTGGGAATATTCCTGCCCTTGTGTGGCCATCACTTGGCTCTGGAGACCCTCGGGCATTCGCTGAGGGTCTTGTGGTTCTGGGAAGAATCCTGTGATTCTGGGAAGAGTTCTGTGGATTTTGGGGGGGCTCTAAGCTGTTTTACAGAGCAGCAATTGTCAGCTGTGGTGAGGCACCATGTGTGTTTTCTTCTTTCTTTCTTTCTTTTTTTAAAGATTTTTTTAAAAAATTTATTTATTTTATTTGAAAGGCAGAGAGAGAGAGAGAGAGAGGTCTTCCATCTGCTGGTTCACTTTCCAGATGGCCCACAACAGCCAGAGCTGCGCTGATCCAAAGCTAGAAGCCAGAAGCCAGGAGCTTCTTCCAGGTCTCCCGAGCAGGTGCAGGGGCCCAAGGACTTGGGCCATCTTCCACTGCTTTCCCAGGCCTCAGCAGAGAGCTGGACTGGAAGTGGAGCAGCCAGAACTCAAACTGGTGCCCATGTGGGATGCCAGCACTGCAGGCAGTGGCTTTACCCACTATGCCACAATGCTGGCCCCTCCTTTATTTTTTTTTAATTTTAATTCTGTATTTATATATTTATTTATTTATTGAGAGAGAGAGAGAGAGAGTAAAAGGGAGAGACAACAGGCAGACAGAGTACCCGTCTACTGGTTTGTTTCCCAAATGCCTGCAACAGCCTGGGCTGAGCCAGGCTGAAGCCAGGAGCTGGGAACCCAATCCAGGTCTCTCATGTAAGCGGTAGGGACCCAAGGACTTGAGCCATCGCTGCTTCCTCCCTGAGGACACACGCAATAGCAGGAAGCTGGAGTCAGGAGCTGGAGCCAGGAATCAAACCCGGGCACTCTGATATGGGACATAGACACCACTAGGATAGACACTGGATCCTTGTTCTTTATTTCTAACTCCTGAATTACCGAGCTGCAGGATACAGGAGACTGCTGTATCCACTGATCATGCACTTGGATGCTCTGGCAACATCACATGTCTATACAAGTTTCTCACAGCAGTTCTGTGAACTGGCACCGATTTCCACAATTCCACCTGTGGACCATACTTCGAGTAGCTTTGCTCTAGGGAGAAGTGAGGCTGGCCCTGTACACATGCAGCCTCCAGGCCCAGAACCAGAAACTCTCATCTGTGGCATGAACTTGACTGTGAACATTTTTCTTTGAACACTGCACCCAATGGTATTGCTTCCATCGGCCAGTGCAAGGCCGATGGAAAATCAAATAACAGGAAAGTTTTTATGAAGCACAAAACCCTTACTTAGGAAGGGCGCTGAATAATAAAAATAAGCACTCCTGGTATTTAGCAGCTCATTGGCTAGGAAAAGCAGCTGGAGGAGGCAGCGCTGTTCGCCGCCATCAGGGAGCCGCAGCCTTGATGGCGGTGCTGGGTGGGCACCAGTTCCGCCCTAGAAGCCAGCAGGACGGCCGCTGCGTGAGTTCTGTTCAGGGTAGGATCAGCAGCACAGCGGTGCCCGCTGAAGGCTCCGTGGAACTTATGAAATATTTGGTGGGGAGAAGCCCATGCAGGATTTCTCAGTAGACACACAAAGGAATGCTAAAGGAAGCGAGATGTCTCGCTGCTGGGAAAAAGAAAAAAAAAAAAAAACGACAAAGCAGGGGTGGCCATTGCTTCTGGCAGTTAAGATGCTGGTTTAAAGCCGGTGCCGCGGCTCTCTAGGCTAATCCTCTACCTTGCAGCGCCAGCACACCGGGTTCTAGTCCCGGTTGGGGCACCGGGTTCTGTTCCGGGGCACCGGATTCTGTCCCCGCTGCCCCTCTTCCAGGCCAGCTCTCTGCTGTGGCCCGGGAGTGCAGTGGAGGATGACCCAAGTGCTTGGGTCCTGAACCCCATGGGAGACAGGAGAAACACCTGGCTCCTGGCTTTGGATCAGCACAGTGCGCCGGCCGCAGCGTGCTGGCCGTGACGGCCATTGGAGAGTGAACCAACGGCAAAAGGAAGACCTTTCTCTCTGTCTCTCTGTCTCTCTCTCTCTCACACTGTCCACTCTGCCTGTCCAAAAAAAAAAAAAAAAAGTAGGCAATAAACGGGCTTAAATATTTTTCTCCTTTTTTTTGTTAACTTTAAAAATGTATTTATTTAAGACATACACATACAGAGAGATAGACAGAGAGATTTTCCATCTGCTGGTTCACTTCCCAAATGGCTACAAGGGTCAGAACCCAGTGTGCTGGCCCCGCAAGGTGGAGGATTAGCCTATTGGGCCACAGCACCGGCCCCTACTTTTTTTTTTTTTTAAAGATTTATTTATTTGAAAGTGCGAGTTACACAGAGAGAGAAGGAGAGGCAGAGAGACAGAGAGGTCTTCCATCCACTGGTTCACTCCCCAGATGGCCGCAACAGCCAGAGCTGGGCTGATCCGAAGCCAGGAGCCAGGAGCCAGGAGCCAGGAGCCAGGAGCCAGGAGCCAGGAGCTTCTTCCAGATCTCCCATGTGAGTGCAGGGGCCCTTGCACTTGGGCCATCTTCTACTGCTTTCCCAAGCCATAGCAGAGAGCTGGATTGGAAGTGGAGCAACCAGGACTTGAACCGGTGCCTGTGTGGGATGCCAGCATTGCAGGTGGCAGCTTAACCTGCTATACAACACCAGCTCCTTGCATCTGTTCTCAAAGGTGGAGAGAAAGAAAAGGAATGAGGAGGACTGCATGGGGAGAAGACAAAAACAGAAGGACAAGCCTTTTTCTGTAGCTCACCCGTCACTGGCCATGCCTTGCTGTACACTAACTAGAGTTCTCTGAGACATGTGTTTTCATGACATAGTTACACATAATGGTTGCCTTTATGCCTAAAATCACAAACATGATATGACATTGACAGTTTTCAAAATACTTAAATAGACTAGAGGGATCTAAGAGAATGGAAACTGAACTCTACTCACTGACATGACCAGTCTACATAGCATAGGGCCAAGGTGATTTAAAGCTGAATTCATTACCAGCATTTTGAGCCTGAAATCATGTAAAAATCCTTATTTCTGGCTTCTCCTGAGAAAGTGGGAGATTTGGCAATGCGAAGCCTACCTGACTACGTGGCAGTAATCACTTGGAGTTGAGTCAGGACTCACAATTAAGCAACATATCAGTCAGGCTCTATTACGCTGCCAGAACAGCAGCTACAATCCCACATCTCATGGGCTTAACGCAACAAAAGGTTATTTCTTGTTCACTCAAAAGTCCAGTGAGGGTTGGTATCTTAGTCCTCTTTCTGTTCCTATCATAGGATGTCTCAAACAGGTGATTATTTTGGCTTGCCATTCTGGAGGTAGGAAAATCCAAGGGAGTAGTGCCGGCATCTGTTCAGCTTCTGGTAAGGGACTCAGGCTGTTTCAACCCATGGTGGAAAGGGGGAGGGCAAGCAGGCATGCCGGGAAGAGAGAAAGGGAAACTGAACTCCTGTTACAGCTAACCTGTTCCTGTGAAAGAAACATCCTTCCATTCATGGGGGCTGATCTTACATGACCTGAACACCCCCAGCACTGCAGCATTCAGGCATTCAGCCTCAGCATGAGTTACGGTGGATACAAACCATAGTCAACCCGTAGCAGTTGGTAAGGTTCACACTCCCAGCAGTGACTCAGGGACCCAGAATTCCCTTATCTTGTGAGCCCACCATATCAACAAGTAACATCCAAAGTCCCTGTGGGAAGGAAAGAGATTGAAGGGTACACAGACTCTTCATTAGCTCTACCATCATTTTTCTTCCAGGTCTGTTGACCAAAACTCACCTGCAAATGGATCCAAGCCAACTGCAAAGGAGACTGGGGAATGTGGGGGAGTAAACAGCACCGGGGAGCATTGTCTCTGCCACAGATGGAGATGTGTTCTGTGTTCTGCCATCACCCACAGACCTTATGACCTCCCTGACCTTGACATCGACCTCTTGCTGCTCACTGCATCATCTGGATTAGAAGAGTCTGTCTGAAGTCAGAGCCCATGGATGCAAACACCCCACTGCCAACAGACACCCCACTTCCCTCTTCAGACTTTTGATCTTGTTTTCAAGTAGCTGGGAGCCTTGGTACAGCCAGCCCTCTCCAGGAAGGCAAAAGCCCTTAGACATGCTCTTGATCCACTGACCAACAGATGCCCCTGCCAAGACTGAGATGATGGGCGGTGGTTCCCAAGGTCAGGCCTGTCCCCAGAACCTCTCCAGTCCATCTCAGCACATATTTGGCTGCTGGGAAAAGCACTTTCTGGCCAAGTGTGGTTTCTTCTCTCTCTGTGTCACCCAGCATCTCTCCCAAGAAAACAGTGTGTAAAAGGGTGACTGCGTTCTCATGCCATGCCACAAAACCCACTTAACACAGAATGTGGCTGAAGTTTCCCTGTGTGTCTGGAACAGGCCTTTGTGGGCTAGCTAGGAATGAAACCATCATTTACAATCAAGTCTATGGGAAATGATAGTTCAAGAGCAGGTTAACAGCTGATAGATACTATGTTGCAACTACTGCTTTGGAAACTAGAAATTACCTGTGTCAAATACTCTGAAGTTGGCTCAAGAAATGCCCAGCCCTTCCCCTATGCCTCATGCCTCATACGAAAATTAGATTCCAAACTCCTTTTAACCTCAGGATGAAAGAAGCCTACCATAACTAGTAAATATCAATCAACATGTGGGAAATGTATTTTCCATCTTCTACCCTTGCAAAATCCTCTACATAAGTACTGTCTCTTAGAAATCCAAGGCAAGCCACCTACATAAAAGAAAATGTCCAGGAATCACATCATAAAAAATAAAAACAAGGGCATGCATTGTGGCCCAGAGGGGTAAGCAGCCACCTGGGATACCAGAATCCCACATGAGTGCTAGTTTGAGTCCCAGCTGCTCCACTTCTGATCCAACTCCCAGCTAAGGCACCAGGAAAGCAGCAGAGGATGGCCCGAGTACCTGGGTCCCTGCCACCCACATGGGAGACCCAGATGGAGTTCTTGGCCCCTGGATTCAGCTTGACCCAGCCCCAGCTGTTGCAGCCAGATGGAAGATCTCACTATCTCTCTGTATATCTGCCTTTCAAATAAATAAATATTTTTTGAAAAAGTAAAAATATTAAACACAAAGGCAACATTAACTTAAACACAAAGGCAACATTAACTTAAACACAAAGGCAACATTAACTTAAATGCAAAGCTGTACTTAATTCAAAATACACAAAGCAGTTTTAACATATAATTAATATAAAATTATCAAAAATGAGCATTTAGCCAAGCTGTTATGACGCCCACATTTTGCCTGAGAGTGTCCAAGTTGATGTGCACCTCCAGCTCCTGACTTCCTGCTACTGCAGATCCTGGGAGGCAGCAGGGATAGCTCAAGTAACTGGGTTTCTGCCACTCACATGTGTTCCCAGCTCCTAGCCTTAGCTCATCCCAACCCCATCCCCTCTAGGTGTTTGGGGAGTTGATCAGCACATGAGAGCTCTCTGTTTCTCTTTCTCTCTCTCTTTCTGTCTCTGTGTGTTTGTCTCCCTTTGCATCTCTCTCTCAGTATTATAAGTCAATAAAAATTGAGACATGTCATTGTTTTTTGTACTAAGTCTTCAAAATCCAGTGTATCTTTTATAGTCACAGCACATCCCAATTTAGGCTAGCCACATTTCAAAAGCACAACAGCCCCATGTGGCTTCGTGGCAATTATACTGAACATTGCAGATCTGGTTGTCAAATTAGGGTGTGGGAGAAAGTTACAAGAAAGATGGCTGAACTATGCAAAAGGGATCAAGGCTCCAAAGAAAACCACGCCTCCATATGATTTATTAAAGATGATGATCTTTAGCGAAGCAACCCGGGGCTTGGTAAGTCAGAAGAGTAAGGGAGTCCACAGCTGCACCAGAAGTCAGATAAGGAGGAGGGTGACTCCAAAAACTGACCTGCCCATCCAACTTCGGCCTTCTTGTTTGCAATAGTTATGAGCATGGGGAAGATCCTTTAGTGTCTCCGAGCCTCCTCCACCTCCTGTGGGGTGTTATCCACCGGCTGTCATTCCGAGTTGATTGGGAGGGTTGAATCCCTGCTGCTCACACCCAGGTGTGCAGGCAGAAACCCCACCCCCACCCCCCCTCACCCCCACCCCTGGTGACTTAGCGTAGCAACAACAGCGCTGTCTGCCTGTAGTGGGGAAGCTGTCACAGGAAGAGGCGGCGTTGCCCCAAGGCCACAGGTGACTTCATGGTTGAAGGCTCAGGAGCTGGGAGGATCTGCAGGAACCAACATGGGTATGGCTGGTTTGGTCTTCCTTTTTGTAAACCAGTTTTAGTGAGGTATGGCAGTAATCCGCACATAGTTGAAGTTTGCCATTCAAGAGTCAGGGTTAGCACGCATAAGACATTCTGAGTGTTTCGCGAATTCCCACGATGGCGTTCATGGGTACCGCAGAGCCTTGATGACGGAATGCTTGTTTCCTGGGCAAGAGCAGCTGCTTCCTCAGAAGATTTTTTTTGACAGGCAGAGTGGACAGTGAGAGAGAGAGACAGAGAGAAAGGTCTTCCTTTTGCCGTTGGTTCACCCCCCAATAGCCGCTGCAGCTGGCGCACCGCACTGATCTGAAGCCAGGAGCCAGGTGCTTCCTCCTGGTCTCCCATGTGGGTGCAGGGGCCCAAGCACTTGGGCCATCCTCCACTGCCCTCCTGGGCCACAGCAGAGAGATGGCCTGGAAGAGGGGCAACCGGGACAGAATCCAGTGCCCCAACCAGGACCAGAACCCGGGGTGCTGGCACCGCAAGCAGAGGATTAGCCTGTTGAGCCACGGCGCCGGCAGATTTTCTTTTTTAAAAAAAGGTTTATTTATTTGCTTGAAAGGCAGAGTCATCCACTGGTTCACTCCCCACTTGGCTACAACAGTTGGAGCTGTGCCAATCTGAAGCCAGGAGCCTCCTCCATGTCTCCCACATGGGTGCAGGGACCCAAGGACTTGGGCCATCTTCCACTGCTTTCCCAGGCCAGAGCAGAGAGCTGGATCAGAAGTGGAGCAGCCAGGACTTGAACCGGTGGCCAGCTTTACCTGCTATACCACAGTGCCTGCCCCAGCTGTTGGCTTTTGTCTCAAGAGGCTTTTGGCATGACAGTACTTCCATGGTATTTCATCCCCTGAGGGTAGGTGACCTAGTGTCTAAGACATGGAGGAGGAGGGGAGGGTGGAAAGTCAGGCGGTCCCTGACATTTTTAGAGACCAGCTCCTGCCCACTACCATCAGCCAGGACATTTCAAACTGTGCCTCAGGCAGCCAGTTCATACTGAGCTGCAGCAAATTCAAATCGGTGTGCATCACAGGCCTGTGCAACTGCTCACGGACGGCTGACTCCCTGGCTACCACATCCAGCTCTTAGCACCCAATCATGCTTTATTGCATTTGTTTATTGAATTCACCCTCATAGGCTATCTACCCGTGGGAGGATGGGACTTTTCTTACTGTTTTTGGATCCCTATGTCTAATTACAGCTCCCGGCATAAAGCAGGTGTTGGTTGAATGAATGAACAAAAGTATAGTCAGATAAGCAGAGAAATCCCCCAAACTTCCTGCACTACCAGGATGCCTGCACTGTGTGGATCCTGAGTTTATAGGCATCATAGTTTAGTTGTGAAGCATTTTTCAGAGCTGTTTGACAATTTCCTCATTTTTTAAAGACTTGTTTTATATTATTTGAAAGGCAGAGACAGAGGGAGAGAGAGAGAGAGAGAAAGAGGAGAGAGATCCTCCATCCACTGGTTCATTCCCTCCAATGGCCACAATGGCCAGGGCTGGGCCAGGCTGAAGCCAGGAGCCAACGACTCCACCCAGGTCTCCCACATGAGTGTCGGGGACCCAAGTACATGGGCCATTGTCTGCAGCTTTCCGAGGAGCATCAGCAGGGAGCTGGATCGAAAGTGGAGTAGCCTGGACTCAAGCCAGCAACTCACACAGGATGCTGGCTTGTAGGTGGTGACTTACCTGTCGCACCACAACCCCAGCCCCAACAGGTCACTCATTTGTATACTTGAAACATTTTACATTTCTAGTATCTATTCTGTTGCTTAGACTTCAAGACTGGTAAAATAAACTTTAAAAAAGAATGTAGTGGTACCAGGGAAATGTCTCAGGAATGCCCAGGGCAGAGGTAGGCACTCCCGGGAAAAGCCATCCGTTATTATCATGGTACCAGCATCGCCTGTGACACTGCCCCAATGAGCGGAGGCTTCGAGAGCTCTCCCGCAGCCGGCAAAGCGAGTCCCTTTGTGCTTCCCGATCTGATTAAACACACAGAAGCCATGCATGTTGAGACACAGCTTGATTTCCATTCCCATCTTAGAGATCAGGAAAATAAGGGTGAGAATAGAAACTCTTCAAGTCCTCCAGCAAAGTAGCCTGAAGGGGCCCCTCCCTCCTGTGGGCCACAGCAGCCATTGGGGGGTGAACCAACAGAAAAGGAAGACCTTTCTCTCTGTCTCTCTCTCTCACTGTCCACTCTGCCTGTCAAAAAAATATTCAAGTTTAATTGGCAGAACTGCTGCCCCTTCTACCTATGTGTTCACTTGCTTTACTTAAGATGAAATATACATGACATAAATTTTAACTTTTTTTTTTTAACATTTTGTTTATTTGAAAGAGCTACAGAGAGAGGGACAGAGAGAAAGATAGAGAAGTCTTCCATCCTCTGATTCACTCCCCAGTTGACTACAACAGCCTGGGCTGGGCCAGACAAAAACCAAGAGCCAGGAGCTTCTTCCAGGTCTCCCGTATGGGTGTCAAGGTCCCAAACACTTGGAGCATCTTCTGCTGCTTTTCCCAGGTGCATTAGCAGGGAGCTGGAACAGAAGTGGAGCAGGACACAAAAAGGGGTCCATAAGGGATGCTGACATCTCAGGCAGTGACTTTACCCCCCCCTATACCACAGCACCAGGCACTGCATCACAGTCTTCTGAATCAATAAACACCAAGATCCACTAGAAAGAATAGAAAGAATACTTTTCTATGCTTTTTCATATTTTGGCCGCTGGCATAGTGAATTCTACCCTCTTCTTTCCCTTGCCCCAAAATAATGTTATAAAGGACATGTCCAGAGGCCGGGCTGTGGCACAGTGGGTTAAAGCCCTGGCCTGAAGAGCTGGCATCCCATATGGGCACTGGTTCAAGTCCCGGCTGCTCCATTTCCAATCCAGCTCTCTGCTATGGCCTGCAAAAGCGGTAGAAGATGGCCCAAGTCTTTGGGCCCCTGCATCCACATGGGAGACCTGGAAGAAGCTCCTGGGTCCTGGCTATGGGTCAACGCAGCTCCAACCATTGTGGCCATCTGGGGAGTGAACCAGTGGATGGAAGACCTCTCTCTCTGTCTCCACCTCTCTGTGTGACTCTGTCTTTCAAACAAATAAAATATATATTAAAAAAAAAAAGAACAGAGCCAGCCAGCCTGCCTCTCTCCACCCCTTTCCAAGGTGGTGCCTCAGGAGCACAGACCATCTGATTCGCCTAAACTTGAACTTCACTGTGTCTACCGTTTGACAAGATCGATGAGTTGAAGTGGTGCTCCCAGGCCACACGCCATCCCTGGCATTTTCAGCAGCTTCTTGAAGCAGATCCATTATGTGCACTCCCGTGGAAGAGTGAGTGCACTTCAGCCAAGCGCAGCTCTCTCCCTGGTTTGATTGGCACCTAGGAATCGGGACCCCCAGAATTCAGGATCAGAAAGGAAGAAACCCCATGTGTTGTCCCAAACCTGAGAACTCTTCCAAAGCCGGTGTCAACGATGTTAACCCATGCTTTGCATTTGTGTATCACAATCTTCATTGGTCTACACAACAATTCATTGAAAAGGAATCACAGTGGCCCAGAGTTGTGATGCAATGGGTTAAGCTTAAGCCTGGGACATGGTCACCCCATACCAGGGGCAGGTTTGGCTGGCTGTCATGCTTCCAATCCAGCCAGTGCTCCTGGGAGGGTAGTGGATGATGGCCCAAGTGCTTGGATCCCTGCCACTCATGCTGGAGATCTGGATGGAATTCCTGCCTCCTGGCTTTGACCAGGCCCAGCCCCTCTTCCTCTCTCTCCATGTCACCCTGTCTTTCAAATAAATAAAATAAATCTTAAAAAAAGAAAAAGAAAAGAAATGGCAAAAGTGGAAATGCTCTCCGGTGACTTACCGAGATGTTGTGTCTGTACCAGGGTGAGGAGAACATGGCCCTTCCAACCCCCATTCATAATGTAAAAAATAGAGGAGGAGGAGACCAATCAACTCACAGGGCAGCTCTCACATACAGGGCAAAAAACAAATAAAAACTGGGTTGACAGCATCCAAAATAAATAAATAAACCAATTCTCTGGAGGTCACAAACATCTAGCTTTTCAGACTGTTGCTCATCTTCTGCATTTCAGAGAGACAAGATTCTTTGCTGTATCTGTCTGTAAGGATACAAAATCCTGTTCACATTGCTTTTATAAGTCACACAGACAGAATACCCAGGGCACGTGAGCCTCTTCTCATCCAGAGACTTTACTCCGAGATAATCCAAACTTAATTTCCTGGCAAATTACCTTCCTGACCCAACGGGAAAACATTTCCTGCTGAAGATGATAGAAAATTGGATATACGTTAAAATGAACTTTTATCAAATAAGTATATCCATTCTCTTCACTGACATTTACCTTAATTCATTTAGCTCTGCTTTGCTTTGTTTGCAAAGTGTTCCTTGTAGATTTTTTTTAATATTCCCACATGTTGCTGTCACTATTCTGTTGTATTAAATTCTCCATTCACCGAGAGAATCAATGACTCAAAAGTGGTTTGCTAGAGAATAAGCTTGCTATGAAAATAGTAATATAAATATTACAGCTCAAAATAACCTCGTAAATATAAATAGGAAGAGGACTCTGGTCTCGTTCAAATATAGACTGTAAATCTACGTGTGCTAGAACAAATGATGGCCAAATTTGTTTCCTACAAACCACCCAAACTCAAGAGGTGAATGAGAACTTGGACAATGGATTTTAAGCTGGATTTCCTTGGACCAAAGTACTTGCTTCTGCTCTGTGACATTCTGTTTTGACACTTTGTAAGGATGAGAATATTTTACATTATTTTCCAGTGGAAACCTTTTTAGTAAACCCACTGAGGTTTTCTTTTAAAATCCTAGAACAAGTGCAAAACACTACTTTTTCCGTTTTCAGCTGAATATTTTTATCTAAGGACTCTGTAAGCAAAACAGTCAACATTGAAAACCTCCAAAGCATACACAGATTGGGGTCAAAATAATTCCCCCAACATTTGTAAGACTAATTGTATGGTTTTTGGCACAGAGGGAGGTAGAAGAAGCTTCTGGAAGTTGTTCCATTCTCTGCCCATCTCCAGTTCTTCACCTTGTGTGTGCACAATAGGACTGCAGCTCTCTGCTGCCCGTGCAGTTAGGTGTGGTTGGGGGACAGTTGGATAGGCCAGTGTAGAATTCACCATGCTCTCTCCCCTTTGCCATCATGATAACTTGGCTGTTCCAGTAATGGCTGTTCCCCCAGCCTGGGTCCCAGAGGGAAGAAGAACAACAGAAGAGCCTTCAGCTGATCTGCATTGGACATGAAATTTCCTGAGCAAGCTTTAGGGAGTTACAAACTGCAGCCCATGCTGACTTAGCCCATGCTGAGTAATACATGATGATAATAGGAAGTCCTTACTCATTGGACATACGCTGGGTGATGCCAAGTACTAATAGCTTAGGAAGTGCCTAATATGGTGTATAATGGGCAACACTGAAAAGGGTTGGTAAGAGGGCTTTTGTGCTTTGTGGTTGGGTTAAACCACCGTCTTAGTCTATTTGACGTTGCTATAACAAATCACCTCGGGCTGGGTAATTTATAATGAGCAGCAATTTGTTTGGCCTGTGGTCTGGAGACTGAGAAGTTCAAGGGCACAGCACTGGCACCTGCTGTGGGCTTTCCTGCTGGTGAGCATCATCCTATGATGGAAGATGGAAAGGCAGGAGAACACATGCAAGGGTCAGCACAAGAGAGGGCTGAACTCACTTTTACAGCAAACCCACTCCCTAGAGATGGGCACTAATGCATTCGCAGGGGCACAGCCCTCCTGGTCTAATCCCATGTTAAAGATCCCACTCCTCAACCCTGTGGAATATGCCTCCAACACATGAACCTGGGGGACGCATACAGACCATAGTAACCACTGAACTTACTCTGAGAATAAGAGTGTAATACAAAGGTACTTAAAAAAAAATTCCTTACCAAATTGAGTTAGAAGATAAGTTTATTTTAGTGCAAAAAAAATATAATGAAATCCATGTATAGCTTTTTCCATTCTGTGCATTTTCCACAAACTTTTTCAAGACCCTTGTATATTCAAGGAAAAGGTGGCTGGTGATATTTTTCTGCTGGAAACTATGTTGGAGGAGAAGTATTCATTTTAGCTAATTGTTGGGTGAGTCATGATGAGGGCTGGAGAATGCGGGAACCAAGTAGGAATGGAGGATGGGCGAGGCCATGAAAATAGAAGTTGCCCCTCAATGAAAACCAAGTAGAGCCTATTTGGTATGTTTTTCAGCACATAGATTGATGGTATTGATAGGGATTATAAGATGATTTTTTCCCCATAAGTTGTTTTGAGATGGATCATTTTTAAGCATTACTGCACAACACTGATATTATCAATGAAGACTACTTAAACAACGTCAAGTAGCTGCATGCATGCCAATGTGTGTGGGGGGGAGGGGTCTCAGCGCTCTATTTATTAGCTTATGAAGATTCTTGAAGCCATGAACGCTGGGTACAGATTAATCCCCAAGAATCCATCTCCTTCCCAATATTTGATGGTTGTCTTCCATTGTTAGAGAAAGAGTCAGACGATATATTATTGGAAGAATGGTGCTTTATGACTGTAATCAAATGTGTAAACAGAATTTGAGAAGTTCCAAAGCTCAACTCAATCATAAAGCAGATTGGGGACCATTCACTGCTGCCTCCCAGCTTTTGAATTGAATACATGCTTACTCTTCTGGGTGTTCTAATAGATGAGAAAAGTAAAGAGGGCTTCTCATGGAAAGCTGCTCAGTTCTGATCAGGGGCTGGCAGACATAGCTGCTTGGGATTTGCTTCTACTCCCAATGGCTCACAGCTGTGAGCTGGGATTTTACACTTTTGATACGCTTAAGGCATTATTCCATTTGCCTGCTTTTTCTGTTAGTGTCTTCATGGCTTCTTAAACATCTGTAATCATCTGCAATTTATGTTAGCAATGAAACAGCAATCTATATTTCTTTTTTTTCCTAAATAGTCTATTATGGAATAGGCCATTCTTCCACCATGTCTTCTTTCCCCATCTCTCTGTCTTTATGCTTGTAGTGTACCAGCTCTTCTCTTCCAGTCAATCGTATGGTATAGAAGATTTTCTGCAGTCCGCTGTTGTCCCACTGTGCTTCGTAGCACCAGCACCTGTCACTTCTGTCTGTGTTATGGTACTCATTCCCCAGTCTCCTTCTGTTCCTCTCCTCCCCACCCTTCCCAGCCTGTAGTCATCATTATTCCAAGTTCAGGCCGGCACCGCGGCTCAGTAGGCTAATCCTCCGCCTTATGGCGCCGGCACACCGGGTTCTAGTCCCGGTCGGGGCACCAGATTCTGTCTCGATTGCCCCTCTTCCAGGCCAGCTCTCTGCTGTGGCCAGGGAGTGCAGTGGAGGATGGCACAAGTGCTTGGTCCCTACACCCACCTGGGAGGCCAGGAGAAGCACCTGGCTCCTGCCATCGGATCAGCGCAGTGCACCGGCCGCAGCGCGCTGGCTGCGGTGGCCATTGGAGGGTGAACCAACGGCAAAAAGGAAGACCTTTCTCTCTGTCTCTCTCTCTCTCTCACTGTCTGTCCACTCTGCCTGTCCAAAAAAAAAAAACAAGTTCATAACAACCTTTTAAACTTCCACATTAAAGGAATGTATTTGTCTTTCTCTCTGTTATGATTTTATTGGACCCACACAATAGGGGGCTACTTTTGGACTTCCTATTTCATTGATCTGTCTGTCCTTCCCAGTTTTAATTACTGTGGTTTACAAGCATTGCTTCTAGAAAGATAGTCACGTAAGAACAGCTGAAAAGCTTTTTAAGGATAATGACAGAACTCCTACCTTTAAAATAACTCTAAAATTACTGTCAAGTATCTCACCTACGACTAGAAGACAACACAGGCAGTATGAGACGTCCAATACACTTTATCTTTCACTTTCTCCATGCTTACATGAAGATTCTTCAAAAAGTTCATGGAAAACACATCTTATGGGAAAAACTATGCATGGGCTTTGAAAATGTTTTGCATTGAAATAAATTCATCTTGTAGCTCCATTTAACCATGAACTTTCTGAAGCCCCTCTATGTCTTCTGTATGTTGAAGAAACTTGCGCTGACTGCACACGGTGCATCATGTGGTTCCAGGGGCTGCTTCTTTTCCCACCTTTTTTTCACTACTTGTCCACCCCTGTTGGACACTATCCTGTGCTTTACATTCTTGTGTTATCTGGCTGCACAGCGCTCCCTAAAGAGAACTATTAAAAGTTATCAGGGCCCAAGTCTATTTCTGATCTCCAACCTCCTGCAACCCCTTACATAATGTGACCCCACCCCCACGCTGCCTGGACCCGCCTCTGTACCTCCCTCCACTCTGCACTACCCTAGGCCGCCTCTGATTTTTCCGGTGGCCTGAGTGGGATTTATCACAGGTAGCCTGTGCATGTCAGGCACCAAAGAATCTCCAGTAATCACAGAGACAGAGCATGACCCGGGGCATACAAGGGAAGTGGTGGCGCCTCGGGACGCTGAAGGTTCCTCCCTCTCTCTTTAGTGCTCTTGAAGATCAACACAGGGGCCCTCCTCCTTCTCTGCTCTCAGAGGTCAGTAAAGTGCTTCTCTCTGTATTCCTTATTGCTCACCCTTTTTGACCCAATGGAGCCATTTTATTTTTCAGCATTCCCCAAAATGTACTTAATAGGTAGTCTATAAAACATTGCAGGGGCTGGTGCTGTGGCATAGCAGGTAAAGCCACCATCTGCAGAGCTGGCATCCCATATTGGCGCTGGTTCGAGACCCGGCTGCTCTACTTCCCATCCAGCTCTCTGCTATGGCCTGCGAAAGCAGTAGAAGATGGCCCAAGTCCTTGGGCCCCTGCACTCGCAAAGGAGACCCAGAGGAAGCTCCCAGCTCCTGGCTTTGGACTGGCCTAGCTCCTCCCATTGCAGCCATTTGGGGAGTGAACCAGCAGATGGACTCTCTCTCTCTCTGACTCTGCCTCTCTGTAACTCTGCCTTTCAAATAAATAAATAAATCTTAAATAAAAAATAAAATGTTGCAAATAAATAGTTGTAAGAGATTGTCTATCTAGAGTATGGGGGAAAGAGTCTCTGATACCCAGGAGATTTGGGCATATGCCCAGATTTGCCCTCTTCTGGCCTCTGTGACATTGGACAACTGTGGAACCTTGCCGGAGTCTAGGTCCTAGATGTTTATGTGGAGATCTGATCAGTGTTCGGTAGCCACATGTGGCTAGGGTCTGTCATGATGGACAGAGAATATATTGAATACTTTTGTCATTTTGCAGAAAATTCTCCTGGATAGTCCCAATAGATAAAACATCTCAAGGAAGATGGTGTGACCGCCAGTGATGTCATAAAATAGGATTTATGGGAACTGCCTGGAACAGAAGTTACGTGGACAGCCACTACCCGGCTGTGTGAAGGGGAGCAGACAGCCAAATGTCTTTGGGATGAGTTCCAGGGTGCCTGTGGAATTAGATTAGTGGAAATTCTGCCAAAGAACTGAAAAATCTTTTCAAAATCATTTGAGTGAATGGTGGAGAGGAATAGGGGGGAATTACCACCGCCGGGGTGGGGGTGGGGAAGCAGTCCCACCGCAGATGCAGGGGTCTCTAGTATTAAACCGAAGATATGGGGCGATTCCAAAAGATATTTTGTGACTTCAAGCAGGAAGTAATGATTTTTAAAAGCTTACTTGATTTAATAAATGAGCCTTGAGCTGACATTTGGGCTACATGACAATGATGCCTGTGTCCCAACTCAGCCTTGCGACTCCAGCTTCCTGCTACTGCAGAGCCTGGGAGGCAGTGGTGATGGTAAAATTAAGAATTTCAGAACAATGACGTTACAGCATTAAACCAGGAGCCTGCATTGTGGCACAGCTGGTTAGGCAGCTGCCTGAGATGCCTGTAACAACAGTATCCCACACGAATGCTGACTGGAATCCCAGCTGCTCTACTTCGGATACAGCTCCCAGCATTGGAAGATGGTCCAATTGCTTGGGCCCCTGCCACCTGTGTGGCAGACCTAGATGAAGCTCCTGGCTTCTGGCTTTGGGCTGGCCTAGCTCTGGCTGTTGTGGCTATTTGGGGATTTAACCAGAAGATGAGACAGTTTCTCTCTCTCTCTCTCTCTCTCTCTCTCTCTCTCTCTCTCTCTCTCCCCCATCCCCATCTCTCTCTCTCTATTTGTATCTCAAGTAACTAAATTAAAAAAGTATTAACCAAACACATATCCTGTGCACCTGCTTGGTCTCATACCCGTGAAACTAACTCTATGTATAGCAACTCAAATTTTCAGCTCCTTTTAAAATGTATTTTTTCCCCTGCCTGAATACCACCGGGGAATTGACCACTGGTAGTCCATTACATATTGATTTCTTAACTTTCAAACAATTAATTAAATATCACAACTGCAAGGAAGCCCCCCCAAAGCCTCATCCCTGTCTTCAAAACTCTCTAAGTTAACGTAGTGCTTGGTGTGACAATTGATTCATGTCACTCTAGTCCACTGATGCGTAGCAGACAGAATGATTTCTAACTTGTCCATCATATCACCTCCAGAGTCTAATACAGCACTAGCATGTAAAAATACTCAATGTTGAGAGCATGAATAAAGGAATGAGTTGCAATTTTCTTTTTTGAAAAAGGCTTTATTGGGGCCAGTACTGGGGTGTAGTGGGTTAAGCCTGGTCTGCAGTGCTGGCATCCTATATGGGTGCAAGTTTGAATCCTGGTTGATCCACTCCCAGTCCAGTTCCATGCTAGTGGCTTGAGAAAGCAGTGGGAGATGGCCCAGACGCTTGGGCCCCTGCACCCACATGGGAGACCTGGACGGAGCTCCTGGCTCCTTGCTTCAGATTGGCCCAGCTCTGGCCATTGCAGCCATTTGGGGGTATGAATCAGCAGATGGAAGACTTCTCCCTCTGTAACTCCGCCTCTCAAATAAATAAATCTTAAACAAAAAAGAAAGGAAGAAAAGGATTTATTTATTTATTTGAAAGGCAATGTTGCATAGAGAGAGGGTGAGACACAAAGAGAAAACAAGACCTTCCATCTGCTTGTTCACTCCCCAAATGACCACAACAGCCAGGGCTAGGCCAGGCTGAAGCCAGGAGCCTAGAATTCCATTCTGGTCTCCCACATGGGTGCAGGGACCCAAGCACTTGGGCCATCCTCTGCTGCTTTCCCAGGCACAGCAGCAGGGAGCGGGATCAGAAGTGGAGAAGCAGAAACACAGATCGGCACCCATGTGTCTACTCCATTGTGCCACACCAGCCCGGCAATTCTGTACATATCATATCTGGAGAGAATTGCCTGGTGCAAACAGGAGAAAGCTGACTGTCAAGAAGAGCGAAGCACAGTTCCAAGTCCAATTCCAGTTCCCAGCAGAGTTTCACTCAGTACCTCTCACCTGGAGAGTGAGCCAGCCACGAACCATCCTGCCATTTCTGTTGGGTTCCCACCAGTTCTTCCCTCTTACCACAGGGCTTAGCTAGTTTATATTTTGTTCAGGGATTGTTACTGATTTCATAGACTACTTAATTATCATACTCCTCAAAGTCCCATGGGTTTTTAGCCTCTGCTTTGAAGGGCTCAGCCCCAGCTTCTGAAAGGCCAAACAAAGCCATCCCCACAACCACAAAGATGACAATGCCTCACCCAGCTGGTGACAGTATTTATCCCGAGGACACAGAGACTGGGACTGAGGGTGGAGGTCAAGGGTCAATTCAGCTTCGTGTGCAACATTTCCTCATTTTTATAGGATGATGAATTTCTGTGGTATCATAAAATTTTAAATAAGATTAAAATGCACACAAGTTGTGCGCATCATTGTCTTGGCTATAAAAAAATTAAAACTCAAATCATTAAAAGACTAAGATCTTCAGGCCAAAGACAATTTTTTAAAAACACCAAATGGAACATCAAAAAGAAATAACTGCCTTAATTCTCTCCATCACATAACTGCCTTTACTGTCCATTGCTGATGGATTTGCTGACAAGTTTAATTCTCTAGTTGTTTCCATTAACACCAATCTGGTGTTCAGATCTCCGTTTGGTGATTCTTCTCCTACAAATCACACTCTAAACACGCAGCCTGCTATGGCAACACGCAAAGGGTCAGAGTCCCAGGAACGTGTACCACACCAATTTGTACAAAGACCTCAACCACCCTGCGTAGCCCTCCCCTTCCACTCCCTCGCCTCTCCCTCCAGCTGCCCAAGCCATCTCAAATTTCACATTGGCACATTCCCAGCATCTTTTATTATTTATAAATAGAATCAAACTGCACGATAACAATGCTTGTGTAGACATGGATAGCTGGGTTTTGCACCACGGGTCAGGCCCTCTCCCTTGATTTCTCACAACCATGTACATTTACATTTTCAGATCTCGGTTCACGCTGGAAATAATCCATTTTCCCATTTCCTATTGGACTACTGCAGAGAAGTGTGGTAAATTAAAACTACATCATGCTACCTGTCCTAACTGACACATTTCTCTTTGTTTTAAAGGGTTTATTTACTGGGGGAAGGTGCTGTGGTGTAGCAGGTAAAGCTGCCACTTGCAATGTCTGCATCCATGTAGGCTCCAGTTTAAGTCCCGGCTGCTCCACTTCTAATCCAGCTCTCTGCTATGGCCTGGGAAAGCAGTAGAAGATGGCCCAAGTCCTTGGCCTCTGCACCCACGTGGGAGACTTGGAAAAAGCACCTGGCTCCTGGCTTCGGATTGGTGCAGCTCCATTACGGCCACCTGGGGAGTGAACCAGCGGATGGAAGACCTCTCTCTCTCTCTCTCTCTATCTATCTATCTATCTCTATCTCTATCTCTATCTCTATCTCTATCTCTATCTCTATCTATCTCTGCCTCTCCTTCTCTCTGTGTGTAACTCAGACTTTCAAATAAATAAATAAATCTTAAAAGAAAATGATGGCCAGCAGCTCCCATCCTAGTGTCAGGTAAAGGGGCTAACTCTCAGTCCACCACCATTCTGTCTGAGTGGCTGCTCATCCTCGCTGGGGCGCATTCACCACCTCCCAAACTTCCGTTTCCCCGTGCACCACGTGACAGTACTAACCATCATCAGACCACCGCAGTTGTGAAGGGGAACCTGACAAATGCGAGATGCCCGCTGTCTCCGGGTACCTGATGTCCTAGGAGCCAGGCAAGACTTGCACCAGTTGTCTTCTGTCGCAGCCTAAGACAACTCCCTATTATTTTTTAGGTCAATGTGGTTTGGTGGGGAGTTTGTTCCAACGGTGGCAGCCGGCGCAGTGGGAGGGTGGGGAGATCCCAGATGATCTCACTCACACGGCTCCCAGCTGGTGCTGGGCTAGCCAGGGAGCTCATGCAGAGATATGGGCTGTAGACTTAGTTCTTCACGTGAGACTTCCCAGGTGGCTCTCTGGGCTTCCGTGCAGCCTGGGGGAGGAGTGCAGGGGTGTCTGAGGGTCGCCCACTGTTTCTCAGGGCAGCCAGCATCCCAAAGCATCAACGTAGAAGCTTCCATGCCTTCTTATGTTGTAGGCCTGGACTTGGCAACAGCGTTACCTCCGTCACATCCTGTTACTCCAAGCAGTGACCAGTGATGCTCTAGACCAAAGGGAGTTGCGAGAAGTAAGTGACTATTTAGAGACATGCTCATTTTCCCTCGAGGGATTAACTGACATCTACTGAAAGGAACAGGGCATATTGGTGGCCCCATCCAGCAGCTCTACAGGATGATAATGTCTCAGTCTTTCAGACAGTGGGCTGTGTGGTACCCTTGGGTCTTGTCTGTGGTGCTAGCTCATTGTTTTGCCTGGTCTGCTCTCCTGGGGAGCCTCTGTCTTTGCAGCACCCATGGAAAGATCTGAAATAAGAAGATGAAGGTAACCAGCTTGCTGCAAATGCATGGGTATTCCCCCAAAACATCTACTGATTTTTGTTGTTGGAAAATGTTGTTGGAAATGCATTTCTCCAAAATACAGGTTCTCAGGCAAGCCGGCTACCATTTTTTGTGAAGATAGGGAAGCTGTCCTTGTGTGGGATTAGCTGGGGAGCTTAAATGCCAAACGATGAGAAATGAAGCTGAATCCAATGACATCGCGCCGCTTGGAAGACAATCTTGACCTTCGAAAAAGATGTAAGAAATTAATTGGAAACGAAGAATAACTTCATGGCTCCCGCAGTGCTAGTCCCATACAGAGGGATGTGACCTGGAATGCTAGTGAAAATCTTTTCATCACGAGGCCATCTGAGTAGTTGTTTGGGCCACAGTGATCGTCTTAGAGATTTTTCATTGCAAAAAGAGGAAAAGCAGACAGCAGAAGGGCCTCTCATTAGTTCCCAGCAACATGAGCAAATGGCCGGGTCGCAGAATCCCGCTGATGTCAAAAGATAAGGCTCTGAGCTGAGAAAGAGCCCGAGCTGTTGTGGCAGCAGGCAGTGCTGCCTGCCACCTCTCCCTCCTGGACCCCTGCAGATGGTACTATGGATCGGACTGCTGGATTCTTGGCTGTCCGAGTGCATGCATGGCCTCAAGAGCCTTCTCTCAACACTCCCAGTAAGGATTCCCAAGGATCCAGCTCTGGAGCCCAAGGTGAAGTTGATGTCCCATCCCTGGTGAAGAGACTAAATCGTGTTTCTCTGTCCCATCAGTGTATGAACAGTCAGACCATGCATGCTAACACTAGGTTCAGGAAACACTATCAGAGCACTGTGCACAGAAGACTGGTTGGTCTTGGCAGTGGTTGGTCTTGGCCAATGGCGCATGTGGATGAAGGTCAGGTTGGACGAAGGGAGACTCACAGGGAAGACTTGGTGCACAAGGTGAGCCTCAGCTCCACCTTCCCCTGTGTGCTCTGGGGTCAGCGCCGCATGCAAAGGGGGGAGGAATCCATCCTTGTTTTCAGCACGAAACAAAAATTATAACCTAAAACCAGACCCCACACTCCAGCTATTTACGGCATGAACTCAAGACACAAAAGTGCCAGGTGAGAGGAGTTTATGACAACACTCTCCAGAGACAGAAATGGAAATTACTAAAATTATAGGCGACTCGGCTATTTAGGGCCAATTACACACGTTTCTAAATCTGAGCGACGCTTGGGTAAGCGGAAGCCTGTAGCATTCCAGAAGCCCTTGTGAAAGCCACGTAGTCGTGAAGAGGGTTTGGGGCTGAACAGATAAAGCCAGAGTGTGTGATGATACTTGTAACCCTGAGGTTCTCAACCAGGGTCTCCCTTCGCCTCTCACGGATTAGCTGCAACATGTTGGATGAGAAACCAAATATTCATTTGCGGAATTTAATCTTGCACAGTTTTACCAAAATCACAGGAAAATTAGCCTCTTTCTGTGTCTGAACTACATTTTCTTCCCATCACAGTCTTGTAAGGCTGGGGATATACGCCTAAGGAAAACGAATGTGTAAGTATATATTCCCTCCCAAAAATTACAATTCTTGGGAAAAGATTTCTCCCCAAACACATAGCTATTAAAAGTGATGGAGAATTTATGTTTATTCTTGCTGTTGGCAAAAATTATGACTGCCAAACTTTGATTGCTCTAATTGTTAAATGTTCTCGTGGCATTCCTATATCGTTGCTGCTACTGGAAGCCAAAGGAGAATGACAAAACCTGCAACTGATTTCTAAAATGATATCCTGAGCCCACAGACTCACACACTTGTGCAGCTGAACATCAGGCCTGCTGGTGTTTCGAGAGGGTTTGTAAGATGGACTAAGCAAGGTCTCGAAACACTTGGGAGCAGCAGAGGGAAAGGTGAGGAGGTGGTGGAAGGTGGGAGCGGTGTTCGGGGCTGAAAGACCAGTGGGTAAGGCAGGGCCAGGAGAGTATGGGGGAATGGAAGGAAACACAGAGCAAGGGTACAAGTAGGAACAACTACGAGAGGAAAAAGAAAAAATCTTTCCTCCTGTAGTCTCGCCACCTTATTTCAGATTCAAGACCAGCAGAATGTGCCCAGCATCTCACAATGACTTTCATAGAGTTAATGCACTTTAATAAATTGTAAACAAGGAGCCAGTGCCGTGGCATAGTAGGCTAAGCCTCTGCCTGTGGCACCAGCATCCCATAGGGGCACTGTTTTGAGTCCCGGCTGCTCCTCTTCCGATCCAGCTCTCTGCTATGGCCTGGGAAAACAGTAGAAGATGGCCCAAGTCCCTGGGCCTCTTCACCCACATGGGATACCTGGAAAAAGCTCCTGACTCCTGGCTTTGAATCAGCACAGCTATGGTCATTATGGCCATTTGGGGAGTGAACCAGAAGATGGAAGACCTTTCTCTCTGGCTCTCCCTCTCTCTCTCTGTAACTCTACCTCTCAAACAAATAAATAAAATCTTTTTTTAAAAAAAAGTTCAAATAAGAAATATAAGAAATGTGAAAGAATTAGAAGGCTTCCTAAGTGAAATCTTAAAAAAAAAAAAAAGATTTTAAATGGCATAGAACTTGTCTAGAATCTATCCAAATCCTATTGTATACTTTGAATCATGTTTAGATGACACATAATACCCAAGAGCTGTATTTTTTTAATTATTTATTTATTTAAAAAATAGAGTTACATAGAGGCAGAGAGAGGCAGAGAGAGGGGTCTTCCATCCACTGGCTCACTCCCCAAATGGCTACAACACTTGGAGCTGGGCCAAACCGAAGCTGGGAGCCAGGACCTCCTTCTAGTCTCCCATGTGGGTGCAGGGGCCACCGCCTGCAGAGTCAGCATCCCTTATGGGCACAGGTTCAAGTCCCAGCTGCTCCACTTCCCATCCAGCTCTCTGCTGTGGCCTGGAAGGCAGTGGAAGATGGCCCAGGTCCTTGGGTCCCTGCACCCACATGAGAGAGTAGGAGGAAGCTCCTGGCTCCCAGTTTTGGATTGGCACAGCTCCGGCCGTTGCGTCCATTTGGGGAGTGAACCAGCAGATGGAAGACCTCTCTCTCTCTCTCCCCATCTGCCTCTGTAACTCTGCCTTTCAAATAAATAAATCTGTTTTTAAAAAAATCTTGCTAACTTAGCAAAATACGGAAGATTTTTATTTTCTTTTGTCTTATTTTTAGAAATTTCCACAATACATGCAACGATCAGCAGTATAATCCCAAATATGTTATTTATGTATGTAAACATAAATATTATATGCTATCTTTGCAAATAAACATTAAAATTGCACATTACTATATAGGGCAATCAATGTTCAACACATAAATATTATAGTCACAGAAAACGGGCAGGAAGAATATGTAGCAAAATGTTGACAAACCTCAGTGATTATTTTCAGGTGTTATAACACCAAATAATTTTCAGAAACATTTTTCCACAGCATTTTTGTGTGTTTTTGTGTGCTTTCTCTGTTTTCCAAGCTATGTGTCATGCAAATGTTTTTCACTCAACGATAAAGAAAAACAGTTGTCTTAGGCAGTTTTCTGTGGCTGCAACTGGGTGATTTATCGGGAACAGAGAAGTTTATTTAGCTCACCTTTCTGGAGACCGGGAAATTCAAGAGCACAGCCCCACAGCTGCTCCACATCTGGTGAGCGCCTTCCTGCCGGGTCCTGGAGTGGCAGAGGCTTCCCCAGGCAGGTGAGGTGGAGCACGTGTGGCAGAGGATCCACTGATAGATGAATGGATTCGTCCACTCATGGAGGACACAGCCTTCCAGACCCACTCACCTCCCAAAGCCCTCACCTCCAAACCGCATTAACAGATGATGCTGGGGATGGAGCTCCCAACACACAAATTCCAGGGCCAACACCCAAGCCACAGCAATCGTTATTGTTTTTAAAATAACACGCGAGGTACCATAGGACCTCCTAGGATTTAAGCAGTGCCCTCTTATCAGCTGCTAGTTTGAACAAGATTTGGCTTCCCAATTCATGCAGACACTTAATCCTCAAAATCATTTAGCCAATGGTACCTTAAAAGGGTGGAAAGGTCACCCACTTATAGCGTGTAGGAGCTGAGCCAGGTGGGACGTCCTTAAGTCATTCGGTGTAGGGAGAGGGGACGGTGGTGATCTAGGAAGATGGCTCTAGTGAGAGGGTGGGTTATGAAAGCCACACACCAGGTGCCAGTGCTGTGGCCTAGAGGGTAAAGCCGCCCCCTGCAGTGCCAGCATCCCATATGGATGCCAGTTCAAGTCCCGGTGGCTCCATTTCCAATCCAGCTCTCTGCTATGGCCTGGGATAGCAGTAGAAGATGGCCCAACTCTTTGGGCCCCTGCACCATGTGGGAGACCCAGAAGAAGCTCCTGGCTCCTGGCTTCAGGTGGGTGCAGCTCCAGCTGTTGCGGTCAATTAGAGAGTGAACCAGAGGTTGGAAGACCTCTCTCTCTTCTCTTTCTCTCTCTCTACCTTTCCTCCTGTCTCTGTGTAACCCTGACTTTCAAATAAATAATAAACCTTCAAATAAATAAATAAAAGCCACACACCGGGCCCAGTTGCTCTCCTTGCTTCCTGGTTGGGTGCGTGATCACACATGTTGCCATTCCTCAGTTTCCTTTGATGTCAAGCTGATGGAGCCACCTACTCCTACACTGGGAAGCTCTGAAATCGTGAGCCAAAATCAACCTCTTTGTCTCATCAGCAGCTTTTCTCGGGTATTTTGTTACAGTGGCACAAAGCTAAGGCACCAGTCCATCCAGTGTCAAGGCCTCTAAGTCCCCCTGGATCTCTCGGCACTCTGCAGGGGGACAGTTCCTGAGCCTTGCTGGCTTATTATCACAACGTGACCACCACGCCTCCTTTTTCTGCCGCCACTGCTGTCTCTGGAGCTCACAATTCGATTGCTTGACCATTGCTTTCAGAAAGACATGTCCCTGCTCAGGGACACCCACTGGGTCCCCTTACCCCTAAACACGGAGTAGAAAGCCCACCCACCCCATTACTTTTCCAGGCGTCTCCTGCATCACTTTTCATCCAGGGAGAGTGAATTTCATTCAAACGGATCTACTTCCTGTTGTCCGAAATGCACTCTGTATTTTGCAACTTCTTTTTCTGCACAAACTATCTCAACTGCCCCACACCCTTCCCCTTCTGGTCCGAGTATTGTTAAAGGCAAAGCTCAAACTTCACACTGCTTGTGACTCCCGCCCCAACTGCCTTGGAGCTGGTACAGTTCTTTCAGCCCTTTCACGTCACGTGCAGAATGTGCAGAGCCACACAAGTCATCTCGTCCACTTTCTCTACTAGATTGGGTATAGATTTTTTAAAATATTTATTCATTTATTGAAAGGCAGAGTTACACAGAGAGAGAAGGAGAGGCAGAGAGAGAGAAAGATTTTTCATCTGCTGGTTCACTCCCCAGATGGCTGTAAACAGTTGGAGCTGCACCGATCTGAAGCCAGGAGCCAGAAGCTTCTTCCAGGTCTCCCACGTGGGTGCAGAGGCTCGGACTTGGGCCATCTTCCACTGCTTTCCCAGACCACAGCAGAGAGCTGGACCGGAAGTGGGAGCAGCCGGGTCTCGAACCGGTGCCCATTGGGATGCCCACACTGCAGGTAGTGGCTTTACCCCCTAAGCCACAGCACCGGCCCCAAGGGTATGTCTTACTCAGAACCCAGAAGTTCTAGAAAGTTGTAGACAATGAAGCTGTGGACGCAACAAAAGACCTCCCCAAGAGAAGTAATCGGGACATTGTTATCAATTCTTTAATACATGAATATGTTAGCACTGAGACCCTGGCGTGGTTCTGCCTTTAGCGGGGCACCCCAGAGTCACGCTCGCGGGTGGGGGGGGGTCCCCCTAGCAGAAGCCAACCAGTCGCAGCGTGTTGGGGAAGCTTCTGCGCATGCTCATGCATTTCTCCTGGTCGATGTACAGGGAGTTGGCTTTGACCGCCAGGTCGTGTTCCAGAGTGGCCTTGGTGTGGACCAGCGACTGCAGGGTGTCCTCCGCTTCCCTCAGGCGCTGCTGCAGGGTCTGGATGGTGTCGTCCACCTCGTACACTTCATTCACAAGGCTGCGCGAGGGAACAGGCAAGGTGAGGTCAGCAGGGGTTCATGAGTTCCCATGGGGGATGCGGCTGCTGTGCTGGGTGTCGCATGTGGGGCCCCAGCAGCACGAGGGTTATACCCGTGTCAGAACCGCTTCATGTCATAAAGAAAGCAGTACTTTGTTATCAACTACACCCCATAATCCGAAATAAAAACTAAGCATATTCTAAGGATCCAGCACACTTTCATACACACACATATACAGGTATACATATTTATAATTATGTACACATACATGCAGTAAATATTATATTTCAAAGAAAGAAGGGGAAAAAACCATTTGACACTTTTAAATAGTGAAACTAGGAAAAAATCAAACCTCAGTTGGTCATATTCTACACTTACTTTTCACTGAAAAGTTTTTATAGTTGAAAAGAGCAACATGCAACAATTTTTTTTTTTTTTTTACAGGCAGAGTGGACAATGAGAGAGAGAGACAGAGAGAAAGGTCTTCCTTTTGCCGTTGGTTCACCCTCCAATGGCCGCCGCGGCCGGCGCGCTGCGGCCGGTGCACCGCGCTCGTCCGATGGCAGGAGCCAGGAGCCAGGTGCTTTTCCTGGTCTCCCCAGGGGGTGCAGGGCCCAAGCACCTGGGCCATCCTCCACTGCACTCCTGGGCCACAGCAGAGGGCTGGCCTGGAAGAGGGGCAACCGGGACAGAATCCGGTGCCCCGACCGGGACTAGAACCCGGTGTGCCGGCACCGCAAGGCGGAGGATCAGCCTGTTGAGCCACGGCGCCGGCCAACATGCAACAATTTTGAGGGGCTAAAATTCAGCTACACCTGTTAACTTATTCTGGAAAAGGGACAGTTCCTGAGACACACCCCAAATTCTATAGTGTCCTCCCCAAGCCATGTCCCAAGGTAAGTCCTTTCACGTCCCTGAGTAAGCTTTACTGTAATTGTCACAAACTTAATAGGACATAAAACTGATAATGTGTGAAACCAGAGACACAGACAGGACGTGCCAACAAGCTGCAATTCCAGTTGTGCTATAATGATGAGAAACATTGTACATTTTTCATTAAGACAAAAAGGGAAACAAGGTAACATTTAACAGCAACATCTGACATGTTTCTGAAAATATTTTAATCACTCCTGCAGTAATTTTTCATTTATTTATGAGTGGCACTTTCAGAAGTGTCCACTGATCATTTTGCATTTTTTTTCTATGAATTGTCTCTCCCTGTATTTTGTTCATTTTTCTACCACGGCATTGTCATTGCTTTTGGTTCTTGGCACAGAGCTCTTTAAATACTAGACATATGGATTTTATTTTATTTTTTTGTCTCTTACATTTGCAATAAATGTTTTCCCTAATTTTAGTTTGTTTTAATGTAGTTTAAGATTTTCAAAAATTTTAGCAAGTCAAATTTTGTCTTTTTCTTTGTGATTTCTTCTATGGTGTTTATACTGACTTATGGCAGTTCAACTTATAATTTTTTCTGTCTGTACTATCAAAAGTGATGTACAACTCAGTGGGAAGTGTGCTTCAGAGTGTGCATTTGGATCTTTGCTTGGATAGTGACACACTGTCCGATTGTCTCTTAGGATGCTGGGCACAGCCCTCATCAGCCCCTTGGTCACAGGAGGAACAATGGATTCTCTACAGTGTGTCCTGTTGCCAACATTTTTCAGATATTGTGATTTGTGTGTTTGTACCCCATCAAGTCTGCAAAATGCCCATCTGCGTGTGTACATGACATAGCCAACAACTGATTGTAAAACATGCTGTGTGTTAAATGATTTTGTCCAACTGTGGGGCCAGTGCTGTGGTGCAATGGGCTAAGTCTCTGCCTGCAGTGCCAGCATCTCATAGGGGCACCAGTTCTAGTCCTGGCTGCTCCACTTCTGATCCAGCTCTCTGCTATGGCCTGGGAATGCAGTAGAAGATGGCCCAAGTCCTTGGGCCCCTGCACCCGCATGGGAGACCCAGAAGAAGCTCCTGGCTCCTGGCTTTGGATTGGCACAGCTCCAGCTGTCGCAGCCAATTGGAGAGTGAACCAATGGATAGAAGACCTCTCTCTCTCTCTCTCTGCCTGTGCTTCTCTCTCTGTGTAACTTTGGCTTTCAAATAAATAAATAAATTTTTTTTTAAAAAAAAGAAGGAAATACAGAGCCTCGGTGGCCATATTGAGGAACAGGGTGCCGCTTCCTGCCCCTTCCCTCTTGGCTCCTTGTGGCCAAAGGGCAGAAGCAGAGACCTGGGAAGTCAGCCTCAGCACACTGGGGTCCTCCAGGTGGGACCCATCCCACCATCTGTCTGTTTGCAGGGTCGCCAGACAACCTCCAGGAGGCTCTAGTTTAAATCTGAATTTCAGAGAAATAAGTAACTTCTTTAGCATGGTTTTAAAAGTGGGGAAAAACACACAAAATGTAAAATTTACCACTTTAATCATGCATGTGTGTGGTTTGAAGGCATTAAGAAATCTGCGAGGATACTTTGAAAAGTTTGTGGAGGTAGCAGGGCACTTGGTGCATCAGTGCCTATGTTCAAGTCCCAGCTCCTCCACTTCCAATCCAGCTTCCTGCTAATGCACACCTTAGGAGGCAACAGGTGATGGCTCAAGCACTTGGGTCCCTGACACCGACAGGGGAGACTTGAATTGATTTCCAGACTTCTGACTTTGGTTGGACCCTGCCCCAGCTGTCCCGTGCATCTGGGAATGAATTAGTAGAGACAGACCTGTCTCTCTCTCTCTCTCTAAGTGAAAATTATTTTTTTTTCCAATTTTAAAGCTCATGGAAAAGCAGAATTAAAAATTGGGTTGAATGGCAGGTGCTTTGCACAGCTGGAAAGATGGTACTTAGGACACTTGCAGCCCACATGGGAGGGCCTGGGTTCAAGTTCTGGTTCCAATCCCAGCTTCCTTGCTATTGCCTACTCTGGGAGGCAGCAGGTACTGACTCAAGCACTTGGGTCCCTGTCACCTACCTGGGAGTCCCAGATGGTGTTCCTCGCTCCTGTTTTTGGTAATAATCAATACAGGCATAAATATTTTACTTAGCGTAAGTACTCTCAGACCACAATGACATCATCTCAGTGATGCAATCTGACAATGATGGCATCATCTCAGATAATGGTGATGCCATCTTAGGTGATGATGTCATCTCGGGCAATGGTGATGTCATCTCAGACAACAATGCTATTTCAGATAATGATGATGTCATCTCAAACAATGGTGCAATCTCAGACAATGATGATGTCATTAAATAGCCTATGTAATAGTTGGGATACACTTATATGCAAACAAATTTATTTGCAATGAACGGAAATTCAAATTTAACTGACTTCCTGGTGTTTTTCTTTGCAACATCTGGCAACCCTACCACAGAGGCCAGTTTAACAACAGCACAAGGTAAGTATAGTAAGAGACCTACAGAGCAGAAATTATTCCATTCAAAATCCCTCATACTGCCCTAAGGGACAAACTGTTAACCTTTTAAAGGAGAGGTTCAAACCATCAGCAGTTGCTTAAGTTGGGTGGGGGGAGGAGAAGGCAGAAGAGGGAATATCATTTTGAACTTTGTATAGATTTGTCTTATTATATTTTTAAATTGTAATGTATCCCTATCTTACCTATGAATTTTTGTTAAAGATTTATTTCATTTATTTGAGAGGCAGAGTGATACAGAGAGAGGGAAAAACAGAGAGAGAAAGAGATTTTCCACCTGCTGGTTCACTCCCCAATTGCTATCAATATCCAGGGCTGGGTCAAGCCAAAGCCAGGAGCCAGGAGCTTCACCCTTGTCTCCCACATGGGTGCAGGGGCCCAAGCACTTGGACCATCTTCCACTGCTTTCCCAGGCACAGTAGCAGGGAGCTGGATCAGAAGTGGAGCAGCCGGGACTCTGAGATGAGATGCTGGCATCTCCAAGAGTTTATGCTACAACACCAGCCCCGTCTTTCCTAGGAGAACAAGTAACAGCAACAACAACCAAACTTTTAGGAAGAAAGCAACACGGAAAAACTAGTGTAAATATTTAAAGGGAAAATGTCTTTACCTTGTATTGAATAGTGTCATGAGAGAAAAAGAGGAAATACAATTAATGTCTAATAATAATAGCTGCTATATCCAGACAATGGGCTCCTATATAAGCAATATTTTTTAAAAAGAATGTATGTTAGCCATGGGAAAAGAAATTCAGACTATCAGTTGGAAAGGTTGGCACGGGCACATTTTTTTTAATGTGCCTGTTGGCAAGAACAGCAAAATGCTCACTTGGCTCACCTCTAGAGAGCCTGGAGAATTCACGCTTTGATTTTTATTTTTAATTTCATATCTGGATTTTTACTTCATCTATCTCATTTTCTGGATTTTTATACCATGAACAGACACTCCTCTTAAAACCAGAGAGAAGATAAACATATTTCACAAAGCACACAGTAATTTTCAGAGACGAGACAGTCTTTGACCTTTCAGAGGGGCCTGGCAGACCCACGCCACGCTGGGCCAACATCTCCAGGAGCACAGCAAGTGGAGGGAGGTGGACTGGGAATTCCTCCAGTCCACTCCACAGTGCCCACCTTCTGGGCTTCCTCTCCCAGACAGGTAGACACAGCAGTGGCCAACCCAGGGCTCTGAGGCAGGTGTGGGGTGCAGAGGCAGGGGTGTGGGTAGGAAGCAAATGTGGCCTGGCACTTGCTCGGGCAATGATGACGTCATCTCAGGCAACGATGTAACCTCAGCCAGTGATGACATCATCTCTGGCAATGATGTAATCTCAGGCCACGATGACGTCATGTCAGACAGTGATGCAATCAACAATGATGGTGTCATCTCGGATAATGGTGACACCATCTTAGGCAATGATGTCATCTCGGGCAATGGTGATGTCATCTCAGACAACAATGCTGTTTCAGATAATGATGACATCATCTCAGACAATGGTGCAATCTCAGACAATGATGATGTCATCCTTGCAGATGCCAGGACCAGAAACCTGCCTGCACCTACCTTCTCTTTCCCCAAGTCCTCACATCCCTCAGTGGTTAAGTCCGGATAGTCTTGTCTCCCAGAACCTCCCCCTGCACCACTGTACCTTCCCCGCAGCCCTGCAGAGTCATCCTCAAACATGCTTGAGCTTTCTCTGACTTCAGGGCCAACACTCTGAATGTCCCCTTCGCCAAGTTCACTCTCAACCTACTCTTCGTCCCGCTGAAGGACACCAACCTCCAATCCCAGGTGGACTGACACTTCTTCAAGACGTCCCTCCCTCAACCGTGGGCCTAGGCTGCAGCCCAGTGTGGGACATTCCAAGAGCACCAACCCTCTCAAAGCCCTAAGGCATCTGTGACTCTCTGCTACCTACATCTCTCCTGTGCACTGCCCGCTGTGCCAAGGAAGCCATGTCCGCCTGCGGCTGCCTCGCTGTATCCATAGCCTCCCCTGCTATTAACAGCCACGCCACAAATACGTGTTGCCTGAAGATCGGCCCCCTGGACCAGGCAATACTGGGAGCTGAGAGCGAGGAGGCAAAGGCAGCAAGGGGCCTGAATGGATCTGTTTGGCCACCTGCAGCCGGCACGGAAAGGGGAAGGCGTGATTAGAGGCCCCCATCCGGACTCCTGGAAGAAATAACGGGCATCAGAGACAAATCAGTGCATCTCCTTTCGTCTTACCAGCTGTCCTGTTTTCTCCCTTCCCGAGGGCAAGGGAAGGACTCAGACTGCAGTGCCCAGAGCTGCCTTTGGTCTGGCACTAGCAAACACCGAATCTGAGAACTCAGGGGAAAGCCCGTTTGGTTGTTGTTGTTTAGATCAAGTGGAATTAAAAAGAAAGCTGGGTGTAGCTGGCGCCGTGGCTCAACAGGCTAATCCTCCGCCTTGTGGCGCTGGCACACCGGGTTCTAGTCCCGGTTGCCCCTCTTCCAGGCCAGCTCTCTGCTGTGGCCCAGGAGTGCAGTGGAGGATGGCCCAAGTGCTTGGGCCCTGCACCCCATGGGAGACCAGGAGAAGCACCCATCACCTGGTTCCTGCCATCGGATGAGCGCGGTGCACCAGCTGCAACGCGCCGGCCGCGGCGGCCATTGGAGGGTGAACCAACGGCAAAGGAAGACCTTTCTCTCTCTCTCTCTCTCTCTCTCTCTCTCTCTCTCTCTCTCTCTCACTGTCCACTCTGCCTGTCAAAAATAATAAAGTAAAATAAAAAAAAGAAAGTGGGGTGTAAACTGTCACTAGCAAAGGCCCCGCTCTTGGTGGGATTGGGAGGAGCTGCTGCAGGAGCCTGGCAAGGGAGTTCACAGGGGTGGGGTGTTTAAACTCACACCAGCTGTGCCTTGCATCTCCCACGCCTACCTGGCTTCAGAGGGAACTCTGAACCCAAACCCAGGAAATACAGCAGGAGGATAAATGCATCTTCACTCCTTGCAGACAAATACTGGTCTAGTGGAAAATTTATCTAGGGGGCAGGGGGCTGCTTGAAATCTCGTATTTTTAAAACATCAATTTTTTTAAATAGCATTCAAGATCCACAGAAGGCAGCAGTTAGGATCCCAGCTTCCCACTGCTGTGGGGACACAGGTAAGGGACTTAAGCCATTAGGAATACAATTTCCAGGGCAGGTTTTGTGGCTCAGCAGGTTAAGCCTGCACTTTGGTTGCCCACATCCTATAGTCAAGTGCCAGTTCAAGTCCCCAATACTCTGCCTGCATCCAGCTCCCTGCTGATACATCTTAGGAGACAACGGATGATGGCTTAAGTTGACAGGTCCCTGCCACCTGCAATGGAGCTCCTGGCTCCTGGCTTTGGCCTGGCCCAGTCCTGGCCATGTGGGGAGTAAACCAGCAGATGGGAGACTTCTCTCTCTCTCTCTGTCTCTCTGTCACTTTGCCTTATAAGTTAATAAAAATAAATTTATATGTTATACAAATACATTCTCCATCATCTTCAAGGACACATTTTGTCCCCGGTTTTCTTGTTCTTGGCTGATCACAGAGCTCTGAGCTACTGAAATCACTCCAAAAAAATTTTTTTGAACTACAGAGCTGAAACACGTTTTGCATTCAAAAACAAATAAAGCCACCTTCCTTTACAAAATAAAAGTATCACAATTATTTAAATAAAGCAGAGCCTAGCCTGGCTCACAACCAAAAATATGCCATGAAGGCTTAGAATCTCTTTTGAAAGAATCCATTTAGAACATTTTAAATGAAAATAAAAGTCTTGAAGTGAAACACCAGCTTTCCTCCATTCTCCACTTCCTTGAGTTTAGGATCTTTATTTTTTCTCAATCTAGACAGCCAAAAGACTGCTTTTAGAATGATCAGTTTAAGAAAGAAAATAACTCCTTCTCCCCGTAATAATGTTAACTATTTTTGGCAATGATTATTTATTTTAGATGTATGTATTTATTTGAAAGGCAGAATTACAGAGAGAGAAGGAGACACACACACACACACACACACACACACACACACAGAGAGAGAGAGAGAGAGATCTATCCACTGGTTCACTCCTCCAAATGGCCACAATGACTGGGGTTGGGCCAGGCCAAAGCCAGGAGCCAGGAGCTTCTTCCGGGTCTCCCACATGGGTGTAGTGGCCCAGGGACTTGGGCCATCTTCTACTGCTTTCCCAGTAACATTAGCAGGGAGCTGTGTCAGAAGCAGAGCAGCTGGGCTCAAACTGGCAGCCATATGGGATGCTGGCACTGCAGGCCATGGCTTCACCCACTGCACCACAGCACCAGCCCTGGCAATAATATTTTCACAGGAAATCTTGACAGAAATAGAAGTGGGTTTTGTCTTATAGTCAAGTCAAGGTGCAGGAGAAGTAGACAAATGAGGAAGTTGGTAGGAAGGAGATTGGAAAAGGAAGCTCTGCTTAGCCGGGAAAGATTGCTCAGCTTCTCCGGAGAGACTGTGAATTACTCAATGCCAGGTAACTCCAAAGTCTTCCTAGACCACTCCTCAGAACTGTTTGAAAAAACAACCTTGGAGGCCAGCGTCTTGCACAGCTGGTCAAGCCACCACCTGTAATGCCAGCATCTCAATCAAGCACAGGTCGGAGTTTTAGCTGCTCCACTTCTGATCCAGCTCCCTGCTAATGCACCTAGGGAAGCTATAGAAGATGGTCCAAGTGCCTGGGCCCCTGCACCCATGTGGGAGATTCAGATGGAGTTCCAGGCTCCTGGTTTTAGCCTGGCCCAGCTCCAACCATTGCATCCATTTTGGGCAGTGAACCAGCAGATGGAAGATTCTCTCTCTCTCTCTCTCTCTCTCTCTCTCTCTCTCTATCTCTATCTCTATCTCTCTCTCCCCTCCCCCATCTGTAACTCTGCATTTCAAATAAATAAATATTAAAAAAAAAAAAGAATGAGAAACCCTGTGTTTGTCTAAAGGCAGTCTAAAGAGTTTACTAATTCACAGAGTGGCTTTTGAAGACTCTGCAGAAATTTTTGAAGAATGAAACATCAGCTTAGCTTCCCCTAGTACTCTCTGCATAAAGTCACAGCTCATCTAATCCTAACAGGCCAGCTGGGTACACTCTTACTCCTGGGTTCTTGGGAAGCAGCATGACATTTTGAGCCGGCTGGGTAGGGGCCAGTTTGGAGGGATTAGGGAACGGCTTAGCTTAAAGCATGAGCTGTTCAGGAAGAGGGGGTCTGGGAGTCCCGCTCCGAGGAACACAAGGCCTGGGTGAGCTCCCACATGCCTGTGACCTGGAAAACAGCTCTGCTAAGAGAAATGCAGCTCAGCTAGGAAGCAAAGGCCATTCGGATGCACATGCAAACTGACCTACAGGCGTTATGTCCTGATAAACTCATCTTAAATTGAAAATACTATAGGACAGGGCTGGTGCTGTGGAGTAGTAGGTTACGTCTCTGACTGTGGCATCAGCATCCTATATGTATGGGCACCAGTTCGAGTCTCAGTTGCCCCACTTCCAATCCAGCTCTCTGCTATGGCCTGGGAAAGCAGTGGAGGATGGCCCAAGTGCTTGGGCCCTGCACCCATGTGGGAGACCTGGAGGATGCTCCTGGCTCCTGGCTTCAGGTTGGCCCAGCTTTGGCCATCATGACCATTTGGGGAGTGAACCAGCGGATGGAAGACCTTTGCCTCTTTGTCTCTCCTTCTCTGTGTCTGTAACTCTGCCTCTCAAATAAATAAATAAATAAATATTTAAGGAAAAAGGAAAATACTACAAGTAAAAAATAAATTAAATTTACCTAACCTACTGTACATCAAAGCTTAGCCTATGATGTCTAGTCTGCCTTAACCATGCTCAGAACACTGACATCTGCCTAGAGTTAAGCCAAATTGGCAAACTTGAAAAGCCTCGTTTATAAGAGATCATTGACTAGCTCATGTCATTTGTCACAAACTGTACTGACAGTGAAAGAATGGTTGTTCAAACCACGATGATGTCCGAAGACTGTAAGTCAGAGCATTCGTACACAGAAGACCACCTGTATATTCTTTTTTTTTTTTTTGACAGGTAGAGTTATAGACAGAGAGAGAGAGACAGAAAGAAAGGTCTTCCTTTTCCATTGGTTCACCCCCTAAGTGGCTGCTACAGCTGGCACACTGCGCTGATCCGAAGCCAGGAGCCAGGTGCTTCCTCCTGGTCTCCAATGTGAGTGCAGGGTCCCAAGGACTTGGGCCATCCTCCACTGCACTCCCGGGCCACAGCAGAGAGTTGGACTGGAAGAGGAGCAACCGGGACTAGAACCCAGCATCCATATGGGATGCCGGCGCCACAGGCAGAGGATTAACCTAGTACGCCATGGCGCCAGAACCCCGACCACCTGTATATTCTAACGCATGTTTCACAGCATCCAGCACAGACAACCTGCGTGGCCTGAGTGAGCTGTTTTGCAATAATGATTCCTGGGACACTCCAGTCCATCCTCTGTGGGAAAATGAAATGAGGGTGTTGTGTTGACTCATCCCACTCGGGCACAGAGAAAGCCAAATGGGACAAGGTACATGACAGGGTAGTAAAAGCACTAGGCAATGTAGAGTTGGCTCTGCAATGAGACAAGGATCCAAACATGGCTCTGTCTTACCACCAGGTACGGCCTGGACCAAGCCACTCAACCAGCTCCTGCCTCAGTTTCTTCATTGGTCAGAAAGAGATAATGCAAGGTGCTAAGGACGGGGTCCAGCAACAGGTGAGGAGCTGAAGCAATGGTAGCAATTTGCTATGATCATTGCTTTATCATATCATCAACATCATCATCATCATCTTTATCACCTTATGGTGAGAACGTACCATTGATGGAATCACAAGAACCCTCCCATCCTTCCCCTCCAAAAACTCCACTGCCTCAAACCACCACTTGCTTCTCTGGTGGAGCCCCAAGGGGGGTTAGCATTAGAATCCATCCTCCATGGTGATAAGCAGATATTATCATGAGACCAGGTAGAAGACAAGACTAGTGGTATCCCCTGGCTGCACCAGAGAGGCTTCTGGAACACCACGTGTTGCCCCCTCTGCCCCTCAAGTTGCTGTCAAGTGGATTCAGCGATGAAATCCAGAAAGAGAAGGCTGATGGGCAGGTATTGGGAAACTGGGGACAAAGCCAGAATGGGTGGTGGTGTAGGGGGCAGTGACAGTGTGGCCAGTGCTGTGCAGGTGCCTCCTTGAGGGAATCTTCAAAGTTAAAAGAATAATAAAACTCATCGAGCAGAGGCGGTGTGTGCATTCCTCCTGCCATGAGTAGGCGGGAGCTGTTGATGATATGATAAAGAGCGGCTGCTTTCCATCTCTGAGTGCAGAAGACATGGAAACGAGCCTCAACCAGACCTTTGGGGAGGTGCAGGAGGGGGTTGGGGGAGGGTCTCAGGGCATCACGAGGATGGTCTTAATGACAAGAGCAGACATGAATCGCAAACGAAGTCAGTGAGAGCAGATGAGTGTGGAGGAGCTAGAGGAATTGGTACCAAAAGTGTCTTTTCTGAGGAGCTCCCCGGGCACCTCTGCTGCTTATGAGACAGGTGTTCAGGCAACTTCAGAGACTCCTGGGAAGCGCCAAGGGACTCAGACACCTCCAGCATGCACTGAGTGAGCTAAACGTTTGCCACTGTGTGTGCGTCTGTGTGTGCAGTGTTCATGTCATTTCCTTTTTTTTTTTAAAGCAATTATGGTAAATAATACTAAAATACATAGCATGAAATCTACCCCTGGAGCAGATGTTGCCTGCACAGTTCCATGACACTAAGCACTTTCACACTGTTGCACAACCCTCCCCGCCATCCATCTCCGAACTTTCCCCATCAGCCCACACTGAGTCTTCTGCATTGAACACCTCTCCTTCCCCTGCTTGCTGTATGTTAGCAGAAAGCACCTTGGTACCCTGAGTCACAGTGGGGCAGAAGGGTTGTGCCCAGGCGAGCCCCGATCTCTCCCCCGTGCCCAGCCAGGCCTCCACCTTACCGGAGCTGTGCCATGTCTCGGCAGAGTTCTATGTTGGGTCTCCTCGTGCGCTCGTCCAGTCTGGTCTGGGCCACCTTCAGGAAGGCTGACTTGTCCTTGATGGCCTTCTTGATGGATTCGATGGTCATTTCAGTCTGGAAAATCTCCTGCAGGGTCTGTGATGAGGAGAAGCCATTGCCTAAGGAGTGCTGCCACCCCGGGGAACACCCAGCTTCCCGGCTCCTGGCTGCTTGGCCCATTTGGCACCTCCTACTCTGGGGTGAGGAAGGCGATTCACTGAGACCCCCTGGGACTGACTCTCGTGGCTCCGGAGTGTGGATCTTGAACCGCTCTTCTGAGCTCTGGGTTCATGACCTCGTGTCAGTAGGACCAGGGTGGGACTATTTACATCACAGAAATGGGCAAAGGCAACAAATTGGGGGGGGGGGACTGTCCCAGACACCCCAGATTGCCAGTTATTAGTTATTTACCAGCGAGTAACTCTGATGACAGCAAGGCTGGGAGCTTTGGGGTGTGGCCCTAACCTCCCTCTTGACGTCCATATGTTTTTGCCTCTCTGTTCCTATTCCCTCTCCCTACTGACTTATATGTGTGCAGAAGCGCTGCATGCATTTGGAAAACTCCTGAGCAGCTAACAGCAGAGAAAAGCACAAGTTATGACTGCCAATCAGCATCCAGAGAAAGCGTATTTGGGTGCCAGAGTAGAGGGAGACACGAGTGCACCGGGCAGGGCTACTGCTTGAACAAAGACTTGCAGGCAGCAAGCGGATCCGAGGTTAATGTGGGGTCTGCAAAGAGACCACCATGGCGGTTGGTATGGGTGGTTCGTGCACCTGGAGAGAAACCTGGGAAAGGAGGTTGGAGCCAGGTTTGGAGAAGACATTGACCGGGAGGTAGACAGGGCCAGGGGCCACCTGTGTTTGGACAGTACGAAGCCTTTCTAAACCTGAGCTGAGGGTTTTCCTGGAAGCTGAACAGGTTTAAGCTGCAGCGCGCCTCCCTTGCAAGGGCTCAGCACCGGCAGTTTTGTATTAATGAGTTCTGTCTTGATGAGGATCTCCCAAATTGCCTATTCTGGATTCCTCCTTGGCTCCTCCCCCTGCCTTCCATTGAGCCTGATCTCTCTGGCTCCCTGAGCTTCACAACCTCCCCATGACCATGTTGCTTTCCTGGGTCCTGGAGACACGCCCAAGTTTTCCCCAAATTGCTTCAAAGCCTCCTGTGTTTACCACAACTCTGCCTCTCCTGGGTCTTCTCCATTCCCCCTCCTGGTGTCCACCACCAAGTATTATTCAACCTTGGCCCGGGCCTGCTCCCTCCTCTTCCAACCCAGCCAATCTCCCAGTGTGCCCTGTCTGTGGCCTCAGCCTCCCTTATGAAACGAAAGCCAACCTCAAGGCCAAGGTCAAGGTCTCCCTGATGCCTCCCCCTCCTTGAAACCTGCACCTCACTTGCTTTCTGCAGTCAGCTGCCGTGCTAGACCCTGGCCTGTCTCTCTGACACTCTCCTCAATCTCCTCCAGGGAAAGGTGCTGTCCTTGGAGAGTTCTCTGCTGTGGCAGCGCTCCCCCCACCCACCGCAGCCACCCCGCCCAACTCTCCCCTACACAGATGTCATGCCATAGCACTGATTTGGCACTGGTGGATTCCAGGAACTCCTAAATCTGTCACTTGGGCTTTGATCTCTCGCCCAAGTTTTCAACAGCTGACTTACAATCTCCAGGGCTCCCTTCAAATGCTCTCAGCTCCCTGAAGCCACGCCCCTGCCTCTTTCCAGCGGAAACCACTTGCCCCTCCTGCTGAACAACCCAAGTGTTTTCTCTGTGGCTGTTTTCTCTCTCTCTCTCTCTCTCTCTCTCTCTCTCTGTGTGTGTGTGTGTGTGTGTGTGTGTGTGTGTGTGTGTCGTCTCACTGTAACACGGTGATGCTCCCATGTGAATGTGCCCAGACCCAGCACGGCACCCTTATTGGACCTGTTATGGCGTCCACTGTATCTCCTCCCTCCAAGATCCCAATGTTGAAGCCCTAACCCCCCAGGGCCTCTGACTGTGACCATATTTGGAATCAGGGCTCTGCAGAGGCAATGAAAGCTAAAAAGTAAAATCATGAAGGTGGGCCCGACGCCAACAGGACCAAGTGTCGTTATGCTTAGAGGACATCTGGACACAAGTGGAAGACAGGGGAGGACCCGAGGACAAGATCCCCCCTGACAACCGAGGAGACAGAAGCTCAGGAGCCACCAGCCCTGCCGACACCCAGTCTCAGACCTGTGTCCTCCAGAATGGGGGAGAAATCCATCTCCATGGTTTGAGCCACCCGTCTGTGGTGTATGCTGTTCTAAGCAGCCCTAGCAAACTAACAGTTGTAAATAAAACCCGTTGACTATAGGAACTCCATCAAAGCAGAAATGAGAAATGTCCAGCTGCAAGCCATAGGAAGCCTTGGTGTAGCCCTGCCAAGGCAACCACAGGTGAGACTCTGTGTTCAATGAATCCCCAGCGGGCTCATTCTCAAGTTGATAACTTTGTGTGGCCCGTGAATGATGCTATCAATATCCAAATGGCCCTTGGAGGAAAACAGCTTCCCCATCCCTGTAGAGGCTTTAGAACAGTGTTTTAAGGCCCAATGGGTAACCCCCAACCATCCCCATCAAGGTCTTCCATATCCTGGCTACAACCCGCTTTGGCAAGTTTCTGTCCCATGACACAAACTACCCCTAACCCGGCACCATGGTCTCTCTGGAGACCTGATCAACCTCTGATTTGCTACCCTCAAGTTTAAGAAGTTGCCCCCGCCCCGGGATATTTGGGTCTCCCTCCATAGCTCAAATATACTTTCTGTGTGTGTTGCTTGGCAATCGTAACTCGGGACTCTCTGTTGCTACTAATCATGAGCTTTTCACATGCCTGCCTCTCTTCTGCACACACACGAGCTTCCTGCAGGCAAACCCTGCACTTCTGGCTTTTCTCTCTGCCTTTCACAGCAAGAAGCACATTGTCTGGGCTGAACCGATGTTTGTTGCTTAAAGAAGGCACTATGAAAAGGGAAGCCACATGTGCTGCATCCTGGGGGAAACGGGGAGCCCTCCATTGAGTAGTAGCACCTTGAGCCACAAGGCTGACAGTGCAAGGAACTCAGAAAATGGAATCGACAACACTACTACATCCAGCAGAAGCCACAGCCACGGGACTGATGCTAGAGCAAGGAAGAGCTCCTTGTGTATCTGGAAATAGACCCCTTCTGCTCAAATGCTCCGCTTAAACCCTCATTGTAAAAGTCTGATTGCTTAGGGCACTTGCAGAATTTCAATATCAGAAACACTTGGGCCTACCTAATAGTTGCCTGTTTTGGTTCCATCTTCTAGAAAGGTCTGAAATAACTGAAAACGCCTCCCATACGTCCTAATAAAAAAGTCACTTCCTAGTTATATATAAGGATCCATTACACTTGAATAATATTTTTATTTCCAAGAAACACTAAGACCCTTTCACTACACACTGCCTCCTTTGTGTCTTAAACACCAGCGGCTTCTAGTTTCATTTTGACACCTGGCTACCTGGTGGAAATCAATGGTACCCATTGTGCTGTTTTTAATGTTTCTTACTCTGGATGGCCGGGAAGTCGTGTGCCTGCTGCTGTCTTTCTGGGTGTGGTGAGAGATTTGTGGTCCCAGAGGACCCTGCCTTGTCCGGGTTAGCTGGGAGTTGGTGGGAGTGGGAGGTGGCGGGGAGGGGGGGGTCCCACAAGGGGGTTGCCTACCTTCGCTAAGTGAATCTGAATCTTATTCTTGGCGTCTGCTGTCTCGGCGATGCGATTCGTGAAAGCCAAGTTCACTCTGTTGAACTGATTCCACATCTCATTGGCAGTCACCACCAAGAGGTTCTCAATGTCATCTCTGAGCTTCGCCGAGGCTGTCCGCTCGCTCTGGGAGCGCAGGATGTTGTCATCCGTAAATTTCGCCCAGGTTTCAGGCACGGAGATCCTGAGAAAGGCAAACCAGGCAAGGGCCACATGGTCGAATCAGCCTGGACAGTCGGCAGGCGACTGTTTCTCCTGGAACAAAGAAACTCCCCCCAAATCATGGACACTGCTTTCATCTCAGAAATGAACACAATAAAGCTTATTTTAAAAAAAGAAAACACTTCTCTTGGGGTGGTTGAAGGTGCCTGTATCCCACTTTGGAGGCACTGGGTTTGAGTCCTAACTCTGCCTCTGAATTCCAGCTCCCTAACAACAAAGACCCTGGGCGGCGGCAGGTGCTGGCTCGAGTAGTTGGGTCCCTGCCACCCCTATGAAGGAGACCTGGATTGAGTTCCTGGCTTCCGGCTCCTGGCTCCAGGTCTCAGATCCAACCCCAGCCCACCCAGCCATTACATGCATTTGGAGAGTAAACCAGCAGATGGGAGGTCTCCCTCTGCCTCTCTTCTTCTGTATCTCTCTAGCTCTCTAGTAGATTTTTTAATCACATTTTTTTCTCTTATTTGTGGAACTTAATATATAGACAGAGTACAAAAATTACGTGGCTACCATATCCCTTGTTATTTAGTTATAAATGATCCAACGAATCATACCATGGAAATGACAATGTACTTTTCTTTTCCCATGCTACGATCATTGTCAGGAATCTCTGAGTCTGTAATATTAGTATCCCTGTTTTCAAGAAAAAATATAGAGGCCAGCATGGTAGAATAGTAGGTTAGGTCCCGTATGGGAGCTGGTTGGAGTCCTGACTGCTCCACTTCCCATCCAGCTCTTTGCTATAGCCTGGGAAAGCAATAGAAGATGGCCCAAGTGCTTGGGCCCCTGCACCCACATGGGAGACCAGGATGGAGTTCCTGGATCTGGCTCCTATCTGGCCCAGCCCTGGCCTGGTAATTGCAGCCATCTGGGGAGTGAGCCAAGGGATGGAAACTCTCTCTCTCTTTCTCTCTCTCTCTCTCTCTCTCTCTCTCTAACTCTGCCTTTCAAATAAATAAATCCTTTTTTAAGAAAAAAGAGAGATAGTGTTTTTTAAAGAAGGGAGGGAGGGAGGGAGGAAAAGATGTGACACAGCCCTTTACAAAGGAATACAGATGGCGACTGTGAAAGTCTGGACCCAGAACACACACATCTGTGAGCACGTGTCCAGAGCTCCACGGGCGTGTCACGCTTGGGCATCCTCCCTCCCTTCCACTTTTTAACTTCTGCCATGGTTTGTTACCCTCCACACACTCAGCTGGACTGCCGTGGAGGCAAGTGTTGGGAGCTGGGTCTCTAAGAGATGGTGGTGAAGAGGGTTGACGGTCTGTGGTTCAGAGTGGGTTACGTCCCGAGGGAGTCGTGAGTCAAAGCAAGAGCAAGTGGGTGCAAAAGTCAGTGCACCCCATTTCCTCCCCACCGTGTTAGGACACAGTACAGAAGCTCCCACCGGAAGCCGCCGCCACGCCCTTGGCCAAGAGCCAAATCCACCTCTGCCCTCTCTCAGCACCATGTCCAGGTCCAGCAACAGAAAGGAGATCGGGTCGGCGCTTAAGCTGTGCCAGCTCCAAAGGCCAGAGACGGGACCGAAGGCCAGGGAGTCCACAGGAGAGCACTCATGCCCGACTCACGTGGCGTCCACCCTCTCCACGCCCCGGAAGTAGCTGACGCCATCGGAGGTGTTGCGCAGGTGGTGGCATTTGTCGTCGATGCGCTGAGCCGCCTGTTTGTCGTTCAGGTCCTTCTCCAGCTCGTGCTGGGCGGCTCTGTCAGAGCTAGGACAGAGCAGGGAGGCGGAGCTTCAGGCACAGGTGGCCCTTCCCTGGTGGGACCCTCTTGTTCTCGCTCTCCCCATCCCTCCTCCTTCTCCATCCAAAGGAGCCTTCTCTGCACCTGCCTTCATGCACCTGCCGGCCCACACTTCCCCACCCGTGGCGTGGGGTGGAAGTAGGGAGAGGAAATGCAAACAGACGTGGGTTTCTTCCTAACACCCACAAACTATCCCAGACAGGATGTTGCTTTAAAGGAATCCATCCATATGTGTGCCTCTCAATCCCTTCTTCTTTCCCCTCACCGTTTCTCCTGCAACCCCCAACAGATTATAACAGAGCCTCCCTCGCGATTCATGGGTGACCTTGGTTTGTGGCCATGCTGCTGCTAAGAATTTTGCCAGGAGGTGAAAACCATAATTAACCTCCAGGGTTTAGAGGGTGCTGGAAGAGATGAGGAATTGTCCCACTCAGCTCAAGTGCTCCAGCAACCCCCCATGCTGGGAAGAGAGAGAGAGAGGTCTTGGTGACTGTGAGATGCATCGCCCTCCCTGGTGGCCTGGGCAGAGAGAGGACCCACAGCTCACTCCCAAGGAGAAAGACCCAGGGGCAGGGGCATAGGGAACAAGGGAGCCACATCTCTTTATTCTGAAATAGTTCAGTCAACAAATAATTATTGAGCACCAACTATGTGCCAGGCACTGTTCTACAAACCTAGCATGCATCAATGGGCAAAAATAAATGTCGCTTCTCTAAAAAGCCTATGTTCTGCTGGGAGGAGACAGACAACTTATCTATAATGAATAGGCAATCGATACAACTAGAAGAACAAAGCAGGGAAAAGGTGGCCAGGAGCGTGAGTTATGACTTTAAATGGGATGGTCGGGGCTGGCACTGTGGTGTAGCAGGTAAAGCCTCCACCTGCAGTGCCAGCATCCCATATGGGCACCAGTTCGAGTCCTGACTGCTCCACTTCTGATCCAGCTCTCTGCTATGGCCTGGGAAAGCAGTGGAAGATGGCCCAAGTCCTTGGGCCCCTGCCCTTGTGCGGAAAGACATGGAGGAGGCTCCAGGCTCCTGGCTTCGGATCGGCACAGCTCCAGCCATTGTGGCCATCTGGGGAGTGAACCAGCAGGTAGAAGACCTGTCTCTCTCTCTCTCTCTCTCTCTCTCTCTCTCTCTCTCTCTCTCTCGCCTCTGCTTCTCTGTAACTCTGTCTTTCAAATAAATAAATCTTTAAAAATATAAAATGGGATGGTCAAGCTAGGTCTCGCCAGGAGACACTGAGCGAAGACTTGGAAATGGGGGACTCAGATCCTGCAGGACCCTGTTGGACACTGGAGTCAGGATTCTCTCTGGGAGAAACTGGAGACCATTGAATTGCAAGTCCAGGGCTGAAAACAGGCTGTGGGAGACCCACAGAGCTATGACTACAGTGACTCAGGTGCAAGATGATGGTGGCTTGGACCAAGGAGGTCACAGTGAAGGAAGAATTGTTCAGATTCTGGATATGTTTTCAAGACAGGACCAAGAGAATCCCCTCTCTAGCAAGACAGAGAAGCCACATGAGTCATTAGAACAATAGAATTCCATTAACCGAGGTGGGGGAGGCTGTAGGTTGGGAGGTTAGGGGAGAAGAAAGAAATTCAAATGACACACTAAGCTTGAATGTTCATTACACCATGTAAGTGGTGATATCATGCAGGTTGTTGGGATGTAGGAGAGAGGTCTTGGCTAGCAGTAAAAAGTTCAGAGTCATTTACATATAAGATAGCATTTGAAAAAGTGGGACGACTGGATGATCTTAATCAAGTGGTCTTGGCATACAGAAGCTACGTGGTAACAGATTTTTTAATTGAATCAACTAGTTCTGACTGCAGGTTGCCTGAAATTTAGCTTATACCTATGGGCAAGAGCTAATTTTGTTTTATTTGTAGAGTAGAGATGAGGCAGTAATGTGCCGCTGCTCTGTGTTTTGTGAGTTCTAAAACCTGTACAAAGCCTTTCCTTGCTACTTATGTGTGAAGTCTCTTGCTTTGGGTTATGATGCTAAAACTCTGGGTAGCAGAACTTAACCAAACTCTCTGGGATGTGGCCTGCGGTGCAGATGGTAGTGGAATGGGGACAGATGAGATGTAGCTACTCCAGGGTACAACAGTGAAAGCCAGGGAGAGGCAAGGAGACATAAAAGATGGGCAGGACGTTGTAGACTATGGACAAAGATGAGGATTAGGAACTGGGCCAGAAGAAAACAGAAAGAAACAGTTCTGCAGGTCCCGCAAATCCTAGAGGGCAGGAATGTGGCATTAGTATCAGGAGTCTACTGCTTATACTCCCAGTTTACCCATTGAGTTAAAAGCCACCTTTGTAGGAAACCAAACCGTACATTGTCAGTCATCCTCAGCCAGTCTTTTGCCTGTCACAGCTCAAAAGACTCAGCATATAACACTCACCCCCTTCCCAGTGCTGGTCCTGGGTGCACGGTGCATTCACTAAGCAAGCAGCACTGACACTTTTCATTGTCTTAGCCCCTTAGGAGTATCACCCATGACCTCTGACCATGTTCAAGGACATATAGCCATCATTTCTGTTCAGTGGCATGTGCTCAATTGGTATTTGGTAACTGTTGTTATTATCACTAAAGATCTTCCTTTGATTATTATTCTTCCTTCTCCCTCCCCCCTCCCTGCCCTCCCATTCTCAGCCTAAATACTAAGCTCCTTTTACTGCCAAGATAAGAGAGCCAGGCCCTTGAGGAATGTGTGAGCTGGTGAGATACAGGATGGGTGTAGGAAGTCCCAGTGCAATGGTTTGAGCAGGGAGGGCTGCGTCTTTAGAGAGATGGAACATGAGGCTAAGTGAGCCACAGCCTGTTGCTTATCCAGCTGTGAGGGCTAAACACACACAAGCCAATCTCTCAACAAAAATCAGCCTTTTGAGTTCCAAGACTCTTTAGCCATACTCCAAGGAAGGACAGAAATACCTTCTACAATATCTCAGAGTTAGTTAAGTAACAATTTTAAGAGGAGAACTCCACAAAACCTCCTGGTAACCTTTGAATAAAAATGTGTGCACAATATGTGTGTGTGTGTGTGTGTGTGTGTGTGTGTGTCTGTGTATCTGTCCTTCTAAGAAGTTAGGAGGCTAAGAGGAATCTGACTAGTTCAAGGGCGGATTCTAAATTTTACCAAGAGGTAAAACTCTTACGCGAGTTGGGCAACAGCCTTATCCAAATGCAGCTTCATTCTTTCTTGACAACACAGAATAACATCAACTTCCTACTCAAGTCAAAAGGAAAAAAAAAAGCACATTAATATTTTCATTATTGGATGTAACATCCTCAGTCAGCAACATAGCAAACCACCAACGAAGGAAAACTTCATGTCTCAAAAAATTATGAAGTTAAATAATAAAGGGATTATCCATTAACTTATGTAAATTGACCAATATGCTCCCCCACTCCAACATTGCAAATTAAATATTAGACCGAGATGTGTTCTTCATAGGGCTATAGCAAAGTTATATTATGGTACCTGATAGAACCCAGTTAAAAATGTAGGGTTTTTTTGTTCTTCATTAAAACCATAAAAAGCAGGAAGACAATAGGCCAACATTCTGGTAATATGCAGGGTTGAATTTAAGTGCATGGTTTCTTCTGTAACAGCTCTTCTTGCAAGACAAAGTAAGTCAGGGAGGGGAGAGACCTGCTCTCTGTCAATACCTTTCACCTGCAACAGACCAACTTCCAGCCTGTGAGGTAAGCCCTCCATGGCTCCTGTCTGTGCACGGCAGCCCAGCTCCCAACACTTGTACAAACACCAGTGTCAGCCAGGCACTCTACCTGTGACTGCCCAGGTGACTCTTTGCTACTGCTTAGATGTAAGCACTACTACACAGCATGTGCTAGATCCAAGATTTTTAAATAAATGTTCATTCCTCCTCTAAAATTCATATCCACCTTAGAAAGTTTAGACATTCAAAATAGTCCCAAGACTTAAGAAGTGCACTTAATCATGTTCTCCCTTTCTCTAGAAAAAAATAAAAAGATTATCAGGCACTGTTTTTGGTAATTATCTTGAATGTTTTTCCATAAGGTTAAACAGCAGTGCAGGGACCAGCTTTGTGACTCAGTGGATTATGCCACTGGCACCCCAGTGCTCCGCTTCCTATCCAGTTCCCTGTTAATGCTCCTGGGAAGCAGCCAAAGATGGTCCATGTGCTTAGGCCCCTGCCACTCACATGGGAGACCTGGATGCAGTTCCAGGCTCCTGGCTTCAGCCTGGCCCAGCCCCAGCCAGGCGTTGCTGCCATTTAATGAACTAGCGAATGGAAGATTTCCTTCTCTCTGTATCTCCTTCCTTCTCTGTCACTCTGCACCACAATGAACTCTTTGAGAGGGAGAGGGAGTGGGAAGAGAGGAGGAGGGGAGAGAAGGAGAGAGCCCTCAATGTGCCTTCATCAGCAGGTTCACTCCTCAAATGATCACAATGGTGGTGGTGCTCTGAGGCCAAAATCAGAAGCTTGGAACTCAATCCAAGTCTCCCAGGTAGACGACAGGAACCCAATCTCTTGAGCCATCACTGCTGCCTCCCAGGGTCTGCATTAGCAGGAACCTAGATTTGGGAGCCAGAACGGAGTATGGAATCCAGGCACTCCGATTCTGGGAAAAGAGCATTGTCACCAGTAGACCAAACACCTGCTCCATACACTTACCTTTTAATTCCATTTCTCCACAAACTTTCATTCCTTTATTACAACTTTTATTTATTATATATTAATTTTAGTAGTATTTCATACCCTTGTACTATAAATATGGATTTGTTCCATCACTTGACTTTATTCTTTTGTGAACTGTCTGTTCACGTGTATGTCTACATTTTTTGTGGTTTGTTACTAATTTATATAAGATTCTTAACAGATTTAAAATTCAAGCTTTTCCCATCATATTTCTTTCTGTCAGTTTGACTCTTGCCTTTTTATTTGGTGCATGGTGATTTTGATATAGACATTTGTGATGTCGTTGATGGCAAGCTTATCCAATATTCCTTTTTGGTTTCTCCCATTGCCATTTTCATTAGAAAGGGCTTCTTCCATGCTAATTGTCATTCATGTATAGAGTCTTCTCTATTCTTTATTCTATTCTCTATTCTTCTCTCTATTCTATTCTTTCAGTTTAGCATAAAAATATTGAACATACCTAGAGTGATAACCCTAGTCTGTCTTTCTTCCAAACTCTGAATTAACAGAGTAAATGAAGAACTCCACTCCCTCACCTGCAAGGAGCAAAGCTTTCTCACACAGTCCCCAGGGGGTCAGGCACCATTCTCAGCTTTTTGTGCCATTCAGCTTTCATCCATCTCAATGACTCAGGATGCATCTATAGTACATGGGTGTATCCATGCATGTATGTGTATGGATGTGTGTGTTTCATGTTGGTGAGATGTTGGCAAAGGGTTTAGAATTCCTGCTTAGAAAGCACTCTGTAAACTCCAAATCCTAGTGTGTTTTATATTATGTGCAGGGTGTTTTCACACATACTGCACATAGTGGAAAAATTCCTGGGTCTTTCAGTGGGGAAAAAAAATGCATTTAATGAGATTTGGTATGAAAAAGTCTCTGAAGGTGATTTTTAGGTGTGGATTTAAATAATGTCAGGGGGTGAATGGCAGATAGTTTGGAGCAAAAGGGCTCACGGGAGTATGAAAAGACCAAAGCCATCCATAAAATTCACTCACCTATCAATCCGCACTCATACCTGGAGGTGGCCTTGAAACACAGCAGTGGAAGTAAATGCAGGGCAAAGCATTGCCCCAGCCACCCATGAACAGAGAGCCTACAAGAAGGCAGAGGACACATACAGAATGCAGAAGTGTGGGTGGAACAGAATGCAGAAGTGTGGGTGGAGCCTGGACCCAACGAGACCTCAGCTGCTGCCTGACACCTGGAGAAGCCAGGGTTATATCCAGAGCATCTGAGAGCTGTGTGTTTAGGAGCCCAGACAGGGGATCCAATGCTTGTGAATCCTGGACTTGGGAAGGAAAAAAAAATCCAGACTCTATGAATTACATGATCATGGTGACTTCTCTGAGATTCTCAGAGTCTCAGTGACCAAAGGGATTAACACACGGTCTCGTTTGTGGGGCTTCAGATGGAAATGTCCTATCCAGTTGTCTGAAGGGCCTTGCATTCAGCCCATGCTTTTTACAAGAGTTTACTCCTTAGGAACTGTATACTTAAGGTGGGGTAGGAGGTGGGGAGGTACAAGGGCGATTTCATGGCCTTTGGCTTTCCTTTATCTCTAGGAAGAATGCTTCGTTGTCATACTCCCAAGGTTTTGGGTGGCCGAGTGGTTAAAGACATCTGCACAGCATCAGACAGCCCTGGTTCAAACACCAATTCTGCCAGCGCTGCGGCTCACTTGGCTAATCTTCCGCCTGCGGCACTGGCACCCCGGGTTCTAGTCCTGGTTGGGGCGCCGGATTCTGTCCCAGTTGCTCCTCTTCCTGTCCAGCTCTCTGCTGTGGCCCGGAAAGGCAGTGGAAAATGGCCCAAGTGGTTGGGCCCTGCATCTGCATGGGAGACCAGGAGAAGCACCTGGCTCCTGGCTTTGGATCGGCGCAGCGCGCCAGCCATAGTGACCATTTGTGGGGTGAACCAACGGAAGGAAGACCTTTCTCTCTCTCTCTCTCTCTCTAACTCTGCCTGTTTAAAAAAAAAAAGAAAAAGAAATAATTGGCAAGAACCAAGCCATGCCCCCTCAATTCATTAACCATTACTCTAACAGCATACGGTTTCTTTTATTTATTTTTGTTTAAAAGGCAAAGAAAGAGATAGAGAGACAGAAAGAGGGAGAGAGCACAAGCTTCCTTCTATGGGTTCACTCCCTGTTGTCTGCAACAGCTAGGGCTGGGCCAGGGCAAAAGCTGGGAGCCCAGAACCCACTCCAGGTGTCCCTCATGGGTGGCAGGGACCCATCTACCTGAGTTATCTCTTCTGTTTCCCAGAATGCACGTTAGTAGGAAGCCAGAATTGGGAGAAAGAGGTGGGCATAGAAGTCAGGCCCTCTGGTGTGGGACATGGGCATCTAACCCACCAAGCTAAACTCCTGCTTCCAAACCCACTTTTTTGTTTCTATTTTCTTTTTGTTTTGTTTTGAGGTAAGTCCATCTCTGCTATTGATCTCAAAAGCATAAGCTCCTGGAGCGGTGGTTCTTGTTTTTTAAAAAAAACATGTTTATTGAGGTATAATTCACCTATTCAAAGAGAACCATGTAGTTGTCTTCTGTATATTCATCAAGCTGTGTAACCATCACTGGAACCAAATTTACAACATTTTCATCACCTCCCCAAGGAAGCATACTCTCTTCAACAGTCACTCTCAACTCTCATCTCCCAAGCCTCCTCTCTCGGCCAACCACTCATCTACTAGATTTCCCTACTTTGGAAAGTCCATACAAGTGGAATCATACCTGGGCCAGTCTTTTGTGACTGGCAGCTTTCACTCTGCACACTGTCCTCAAGCTTCATCCATGTGCAGCTCTCACTGTGGCTGGATAAAGCCTTCTATTGTGTGGCTACACTACATCTTATCCATTCATCAGTTTGGGTTGTGTCTACCTTTTGGCTGTAATGAATAATATTTCTATAAACATTCCTGTGCAAGTTTTTGTTTGGACACATGTTTTCTCTTGAGTTAACTCCATCTGCCTGTTTGCCAAAGCGGCTGCATTGGTTTACATTCCCATCAGCAGTACATGGGGGTTTAGATTCCTCCACATTCTCACCAACACTTGTCATTTTCGCATTTTTTATTATAGTCATCCAAGCATGGATGAAGGCTGTTTCATTGTGATGTGATCTGCATTTCCCGGGTGATATCTGATGCTAAGCATCTTTGCATATGCTTGCTGGCCATTGTATATCCACTCTGGAGAACCATCTATTCAGATCATAAGAGTGATGTAGACATTGTTGATACAAAGCTCTTAACAGACATCTCATTTGCAAAGATTTTCTTGTCACTTTGTTAATACTGTTCTTTGACATACCAAGTTTTAAATTTTTACTGTGTCCAGTTTATCTAGTTTTTCTTTTGTTGTTTGTGCCTTTGGCATCATATCTAAGAAACAGTGCCAACTCCAATGTCACAAATATTTATGCTTGTTTTTATTAAGAGTTTTACAGCTCTGGTTCTTTCAGTTAGGCTTTGATCCATTTTGGCATAATTTTTTATACACTCTGATGTAAGGATCCAACTTGATTCCTTTGCATGTGCATATTAAATCACGCAAGCACCATTTGTGGAGATTATTCTTTTCCCATTGAGTTGTCTTAGAATCCTTCTTGAAAATCAAGTAATGGTCAACATGAGGGTTTATTCCTCAAGTCTCAAATTCTATTTCATTGATCTATAATCTTCATCCAAGTGCTACACTGTCTTATGTATTGAAACTTCATAGTACATTTTGACATCAGAAAGTATGACTCTTCCAACTCTATTCTTTCCCAATATGACTTTGATCATTCCATCTCTTGAATTCCCATATGAATTTTAGGATCCACTTGTCAGTTTCTATAAGGAAATCACCTGAGATTTTCCTAAGGACTGTTTTAAACCTGTGGATCAAGTTGGGAAGTATTTCCATCTTAATACAAACAGATCTCCCAGATATGGGCTTTGTGGGGCAGGGGGTTAAGTGCTACTTGGGACACACACATTTCATGTCAGGGTGCCTGGGACCAAGTCCTATCTTCACTTCAATCCAGCTTCCTGTTACTGTGCATCATGGAGGCAGTAGGAGATGGCTCAAATACTTGGGTTCTTGTGACCCACATGAGACTTGGATGGAGTTCCTGGCTCCTGATTTCAGCCTGGCCTACCCTGGTTGTTGTGGGAATTTAGAGAATGATCCAGAAGATAAAAAATTTCCCTCTTTCTCTTTCAATCTTTTCTCCTTTGAAATAAATAAACTTTAAAACAATCAAGTAGCAACTATTTATGAACATGGTATGTCTCTTTATTTAGATCATCTTTAATTTCTCTCAACAATATTTTATAGTTTTGAGGCACTTATTCTTACCTCTGCCTGTTCATTAAGATTACCTGGGAATATTTTTTTAACACAGCAATGCTAATTCCAGATTTAAATGAGAAGTTCTGGAGGTGTGACCCAGTCATACTTCTAAAACCCTCACCGTGTGACCTGTGTACAGCCAGACGTGAATGCACCTCATTAAATAACAGGAACACAAATAGAAGACATGTTTCAAAAATATTTCTTGGAAATATCACAATGTGCCTGTGAGAAAACTGATGAAGGGAAGCTGGTAGAACAGTCTTATTTATTTCATACCAGATGTCTTAGAATCAGGAAGAAGACACAACCCCAGGGCAGATGCTGGTAAGTCCCTACCCATTCAGGTTGACAAAGTATATGATGCATCATTTTTAAGACTTGAGAGAGTACTCAGATGCTGGAAAAGATGAAACAGGAGAGCAGGGACCCATCCTTGTAAAACTGTTTCATTCAGGCTGTCCCATTCTTCATCATTCAAGGATGGCAGGAGGGCAAGAGCTTTTATTTTATATATAAAAAAGTTATCTTAAAGGCACAGTGACAGGCTCATCAGCAGGGGACTGGATCAGAAGTGGAGCAGCCAGGACTCGAACCAGTGCTCATATGGGGTGCTGGCATTGCAGGTGGCAGCTTAACCCACTAAGCCACAACACCAGCTCTGGGACAGTGGTTTTTACAGAGTAGATTTCATGGCCTTCTGATAGTAGCCACAGCTTTCTTGAATATATTATTTCAACTCAGATTTCTCTCAGAGAGCCAGGAAGCAGAAAGGAACACACAAGGAAAATAAAAAGTCTGCTTATTATCCTCAATGTAATGAGTCACTGGAAGATTAAGACAGTGTTAAAAAATAGCATTGATGACAGTGATGACAATGATGATAATGATAGAGGGACTCTAATGACCAGGTTGCAAGCTCATTATACTTTCTGAGCAAGGACTCACCTCTCAAATCAAGCAAAAGCAAAGAGGTGGGACCTTGCAGAGATGGAAAAGGTGGATCCCCTGCAGCAGAAATTCTGTGATTCCAAGAGGGAAGTGAGGCTGGGAAACCAGGTGGGAGTCAGACAAGGGCCAGCCTCAGTGGGGCTTCTCCCGGAGGAGTTAGGCAATCAGAGAAGAGTCCACAGTGGAAGGAAGAAGCTGGGGACAGGGTGCAGTGGAGACTCAGTGGAAAGATATTTGGGAATTTCACATGAACCAGCTATAAAGAGGAGCTGGGAGCTGATTACAGAGGCCCAGGGGACTGGCCAGCAAGCCACACCATGGCAGTGGGACCATCAGCAGGATGTGGCACAGAACAGGGGTAGCAGGAATCAAGGGGGTAAAAAAATGTTCATTTCTGGGTTTCATGAATGTGAATCAAAACAAAAAAAATGAGTTATCAAGTTACTGAAATAGAAAATGTTTGGCAGGCACTTAAGGACACAGAACTGTTGCTGTGTCCGGGCTGAAGGAAACCATTGGGAAGGGCCAGCCCCAGGCACCAGATGGCTGGGATTTTAGAAATGGCGGAGATCTTGTGGTTACCAGTCTAGGAAATGAAGGTTGGAACATTTAGAACTAAATTGAATTTAATTGCCAAAAAACAGATATTAGTGAATCAGCGAGTGAGGCAGACCCAACTGTAAGATTCTCAGTGGCCATTAGGCTTGTGTTCAAATATTTCCAAATGCATGTGCCCTTGGCCACACCCATCACATCTCCTGAAATGGAGTCAAAGGAAATAGTCAGATGTACACACAGCTATGAGTAGCTTTTTATGCTATAGCGTTATTAAAAGGGGGGGGGGGAGGTAGTAAGGTAGGAAGACAACCTAACTTTTCAACAAGAGAAGGCTGATTTTAGAAATAAATATGATAGCATCTTTGCATTGTGAAACATTGTCCAAACATTTTTAAATGTCCTTAAAGAACATATAATAATATGTAAAAATTCCCCCAGTATAATTTTTAATGAATACAGCACCATTCAAATTCATTGATATACTATGATTCTAATCTTGAAGTCAGATCTCTGTGTCACCATGTGGATTAGGCATTGTTTATTCAATCATGATTAGGAAAAGGACTGAAATACCCCCAAGTTAATGGTAATTTCTGTCTAATAGTTTCACATGATTTTTTTCTTTCTTGTTTTCTGTACTTTTAATTTTCTCAATGAACATGTATTGCTTTTCTAACAAACAAAAGAGCAATATAGAGCTACCTGCTATGAACATCTGATATGATTACCTTTTATTAATAACTCATTTTTATAACTATATAGTAAACATACATGCACAATTAAGTGTCTCATTATTGAATACATATCCCACTGTTTACCGTCAGAAGCTGTGTTTCGACTTCATCATGAACTAGATCAATTCCCATTCTCTTCTCTCGATGAAACAGGCATTCTCTGGCCACCTACAAATAAATAAATAACAGAATTCCTGCTACAAGCTGACTACAACCAATGACCAGCAGTTCTAACAACTGATCTAAAAAAATAAAGCAGTAGCTACCCCCAAACTAAATTTTCAAACGATTTGGTGGAGATGTAGCATGAAAAAGACTGAGACAGCTAGATAATTCTTTTGGGTAAGTGGCAAAGAGGTAGCTATTCAAAATAGTTTGAAAATCTTCCTTAATCTGGAAAGTTGATAAAATGAAACAATGGCATTTACTTTTACTTCATACATTAGCAGCTGAGAACTTGACATCAGTTTCTTTGAGAGAAATAATGAAATATAATCCTAAAAGTATTATTTTCAACTGAGAAATGTGAGGAATACATAAAAGATTTTCTTCTTTAAATACATCAAAATGTTTTGTGCAGTCAAAACCCAAGTAATTATTTTTAGCACTATTTATTGTTTTAATTATAAAAATAATGAGTTTATCCATCATAGTAAAAATATGGAAGAGTAGAAAATATAATTCCACGGTTTTCCTATCACTGATTTCTTTGTGTTAACAAAGTGGAGGTTATAACGGCCTAAATTTTATATTTTGCTTTTTAGGGTTGACATTAGATGGTAGACTTGAGATAAAGTATGCTAATGACTCCAATGGAAAGCAGGTCAGATTACTAACAAGAAATTATTTATGAAATAACATTATGTAGCTGTTGAAATGTTCTTTTTCAAGGACTATGTCATGGCTTAGGCTTCTATATAATGCTAAATTTTTTAAAAGCACAAAGTAAATACCACGTACACCGCAATCCGGATGTATCTCACCGAACACAGGGTCTCAGTGAATCTCTTTTTAAGTGGTACAATTTGCATTTACTAATGAAGAATTAGTGGGTCAAAGGTAACCGTGATTGTTTTACCATATATTACTAAATTCCATTCCAGGATATTGCTACCTGTTCCACAGTGCCACCAGTAACATATGAAAGTGGTCATTTTCTGCTCTTTTGCCAACCTCAAATATTCTGTTTTTATAATTGCAAATTTGAAATGTCAGAGATTACCTCATGGACTCTATTTGTATTTTAAGCTTTCACATTCACTCTTAGATTAGTTGAGCGTCTTGATTTTCTCTGTTTGAGATTTATCTGTTTGTGTGACTAATGTTGGTAGTACATACTCAAACACACAAGAACATACAGACAAAAGTTGAGGAAATAATTCAAATTAGAACCATCTCACTGCAAGTGGCCGTCCCTGAAAGGAGTACCAGGAGAAGAAGTGGACTTCTTTTTGAGAATTAAATAAGAGGGGCATGGCCATTGTACCAAGGATACTCCCAACCCTTGAAGGCAGGGTGGGCTGTGGAGCAAACCCCTAACCCTCAGAATGAGCCAGGGCTCACGGAAGACATGGAGGTCTCTGTTGCTAAGCAATAATGCCCTCAGAGTTCATTTCAAAAGGCACCATGAGTGTCCTATCAGCCTTTCTGAGGATTTCTCCAGTTGTGTGTATTTCTGTGTCTAATGGAGCGGGGACATGACACCAAGTGTCAAGGTCACTAATAAACACAAACCCTTCGCTTATGCCTTCTGGGATCTCTTTAATCCCTTCCCGCACAGATGCTGGGGTAAGGACCCACTGCAAATGCTTTCACCCAGGAACATAAATCACACAAACGTGAAGCAAAATGGGATTGGCTGTAACTGAAATAAACACCTCTAAAATCATGTCTACAATTTGCATGTCTTCAAATATGGAATATTTTCCTCCAGTGGTGGAGAACAGAAAGGACTAGAGAATCCATCACATGGTCCAAGGGTTAGGGGCACCTTGAGCCCACTCCAAAGCCTGGTCATAATCCAGAAACCAACAGAAGATGCTGCCTCCATTACCATGGCAAACGGCCTAAACAACCCATAGCTCTCTTCAGGTCAAAATCAGTCATCCCTTAATATGGCCTCATCTGATAATTTCACTGTGCCTCGGATGGAATCACAGAATATACAAGTTGAGCAAACATTCTTGGTCCAAAAAAATCCAACACCTAAAATGCTAAAAATCCAAAATGTTTGGAGCACTGCCATGACACCACAAGTGAAAAGTTCCACACCCAACCTCATGTGACAGAGTCACAGCCAAAACATCGGCTCATCAAACATGCTGCACCAAATGACCTTCGCTCTATTTGTATCAGGTGTTCATGAAATAGAAATAAATTTCATGTTTATACCTGAGTACCCAAGGCATTTCATTATGTATACTCAGGAATTCTAAAGTCAAATATATCTCTTAATGCCTGTTACTCAAGCATTTCAGATTAGGGATACTCAACCTGTATACAGGAGGCATCTCTTGTCATAGAATATAACTTTTCCCTCAAATATGGATATAGTCTATCTTAACTTAGGGACAGCAGTCATCAAATAGCCTATTAAAGAGATAAGAAGGCAAATTTTCCCTTAAAGCGTAGTGTACCCCAATGATCTTTTTCTTTGCTTTACACTCAGAATACTTCCTAAAAGAGGTGGTTCTGTATCATGTGTAAGAATTTTACCATTACTGAAACCAATTACAGATTTATTGATAGGCGCTTGGCTGCGACAGGTAGAGTGAGACATAATCCAGTGTGAGAATAACCTTAGAAATTCAGTCACTGGGTTCTAATAACATAAGGCAATGCCACAATCATAGAGTCTTATCCCTACCTGAAGAGGAGCTTCGGTCTCCATCAGGGCCCTCTCCAGTCTTTTCTTAACATCAGTAAGCGCATTTGTCTCGCCAATCATCTCATCCAACTCATGAGTGATTTCGGATTTCCAAAACCCTATGTCATTGACACGTTCTCCCAGATTTTGGGTGGAGTCTTCCTGGGTTTTTCTTGTCTGCTGGTATTTGTCTTGAATTAAGCGAGATGTATCCACCCTTAGTCTCTCTGAGTTATGTCGAGATGTGTTGGACTCTTGGTAGTTGGTTAAATTGGACCTGTACCAGTCATCGGGGGTGTATCTCGTGAACAGCGTGGTTCTGTTGGAGATGAAGGGCAGCATCGTGCTCTCGGCCACCCTCTGAGATCTGGTGCAGTACGGGGCCAAGGTCGGCGAGTCAGAGGCTACTCTGTAGTATGTACTCGGTCTCCATGGAAGGCTCATGCTATGGGTCAGATTGTAATGGGGGAAGCGGTCCCTATAGCTTGAGGCCATGGTACTGATGGTGGGTAGAAAGTTGGTTGGGGTTGGTCTGGGGTGAGCATAAGTTGCCGTTAGTGTAGAACCTAAACGCTCCATGATGCTCAAATACAATTTATAAATCTTTCCTGTTTGAAAATAAAGGAAAAAGTAAAAATACGTAATCACATAAGTTACTCCTGCTGAAACATACACATAAGAAACTACACCTTAGTATCCCCAACACATTAGATATTTGTTAACCGTGTTTACCAATGAATAACACATTCAAAAAATATTTTTAATTTCTATATACCTAGAATAAATTTATGTATTGATATCATATAAATGTGTACATATATATATATATATATATATATTTTTTTTACATTGGCCTTTGGGTTTTGATTCCATTACAAGAGTGGTGTTATTTCTAACAAATTCAAATCAAGACAAGGAACTGGGCATTTTTTCAGACAGGGCTTCAAATCTTGGCCCTGATGTTTATTGGCTATGTGGCCCCGGGCAAACGACTTCACCTCTTCTGTCCCTCAGCTGCTTCATCTAACAAGAACTGGGAACACTAACAGCTCTGCCTTCTTTGGATTGTTATGGCAATGGGGCAGCAAGGACTTCTTTGGCAACCCCTCCACTCTCCACCAAGTCCTACTACAGAGAAATACAACCTGGCTAACAATGAGTGGTGCAGCAGTAGGCAAACGCAGGTCAGGGAAACTATGAGCAACTTGTCACCGCTAAGCACCTTCAAAACACAAATCTTTGGGCATGCAGAGTTATAAGGATGAAGGCGATGCTAACAACTTGGAGTTCTTAGCACAGGGCTCAATATGTCAGGGCTCAATAAATGGTAGCTTTTCAACTCCCTAGTCCAGAGGAGTCTATAAAAGACACATACCCCTTGCAAACTGATGAAATCTTTACTTAATATATACTAAATCGACCTTCTGTATATAAAGATAATTGAAAACGAATCTTGATGTGAATGGAATGGGAGAGGGAGCGGGAGATGGGAGGGGTGCTAGTGGGAGGGAAGTTATGGGTGGGGAAGCCATTATAATCCATAAACTGTACTTTGGAAATTTATATTTACTAAATAAAAGTTAAAATTTTTTTTAAAAAAAAGACACATACCCTTTCTCTCTCTAAAAGTGAATCCCCTCAAAAAAGAAGCCACTGGGAATACCTCATTAGTAATTGTTATCTTGCCAGATTTTTCCTATTATATACCAAGATATGTATTTTCATATGAGGGTACTTCAAAAAGGTTCATGGAAAATGGATTTAAAAGATAAGCTTATTGCTTTGGGAAAAAAATTGAAATCCACATATATGAGGAATCTTCCAAATGTTCATGAAAAGCTCAGATTATCAAAAAACTATGCGTGGATTTCAAACCTTTTTTTTAAGATTTATTTTATTTATTTGAAAGGTGGATTTACAGAGAGAGGGAGAGACAGAGAGAACTGCTATTTGATAGTTCACTCCCTCAAATGGCCACATGGGCTAGGCAGGAGCAGGAGCTCCTTCTGGGTGTCCCACAAGGGTGCAGGGGCCCAAGCACTCAAGCCATCCTCCACTGCTTTCTCAGACACATTAGCAGTGGAGCAACTGGGTCTCAAACTGGCTCCCATATGTGAAGCGGCACTGTAGGCGGTGGCTTAACCCAATATACCACAAAACTTTTTTACATCAAAATAAACTCTTTTTTAATTCCATCATTCCAGAACTTTTTGAAGTGCCCTTGTAATATATACAAGGATATACCATTTCTATGCATGCAAAACTTTTTAATACGAAAACTGAGTAATTGTCCCAGTCATTATAATATCATCCTAGAATAAGTTTTTGTATTTTTTTTGTTTTTTTATAACTGAAATATATGTTTCGGACCATTGTCCCTGTAGAATATACAGATCCACATCATTCTTTCACTGGTTCCTCTGTATGGAATTTTTAGTCATTTTTATGCCAGAAAACCAAGGATGCCAGACATTTTTAAATATCTATGAACCTGTTTACTAAAAAGGGAAAATTAAGTCAGATCTAATTCTATGCACTATTCAGAAAAAAAATAAAGTTCTTCAGTGATTATTTAAACAGCTTTCTCTTGAGGACTTTGGTTCTCAAACCAAAAAATAATCTATTTGTAGAATTGTGTAAAATCCTCAGACTGTGGGCCGGCGCCGTGGCTCAACAGGCTAATCCTCCGCCTTGCGGCACCGGCACACCGGGTTCTAGTCCCAGTCGGGGCGCCGGATTCTGTCCCGGTTGCCCCTCTTCCAGGCCAGCCCTCTGCTGTGGCCCAGGAGTGCAGTGGAGGATGGCCCAGGTGCTTGGGCCCTGCACCCCATGGGGAGACCAGGAAAAGCACCTGGCTCCTGGCTCCTGCCATCGGATGAGCGCAGTGCACCGGCCGCAGCGCGCCGTCCGCGGCGGCCATTGGAGGGTGAACCAACGGCAAAAGGAAGACCTTTCTCTCTGTCTCTCTCTCTCACTGTCCACTCTGCCTGTCAAAAAAAAAAAAAATCCTCAGACTGTGGAGTGAAATAGCTACCCATGGCCAGTGGCAATGACCCACATGGACCCAACTCCCTGACTTTTTCCTAAATTCTTCCCTCTTATAGTCCCCAAACATCTTATACTGGCCAAACTTAGAAAATGATGGTGAGCTCCCTGCTAATGTACCTGGGAAAGCAGCAGAAGATGATCCAAGTGTTTGAGACCCTTTACCCACATGGGAGACCTAGAAAAGGCTCCTGGCTCCAGCCTGGCACAGACCTGGCTATTGCAGCCATTTGGCAAGTGAACCAGAGAATGGAAGGCTTCTCTCTCTCTCTGCCTCTGTCTCTCCCTCTCTGTAACTGCACTTTTCAAATAAATGTGAAAGAAAGAAAGAAAGAAAGAAAGAGAGAGAGAGAGAGAGAGAGAGAGAGAGAGAGAGAAAGAAAGAAAGAAAGAAAGAAAGAAAGAAAGAAAGAAAGAAAGAAAGAAAGAAAGGAAGGGAGGAAGGGAGGAAGGGAGGAAGGGAGGAAGGGAGGAAGGGAGGAAGGGAGGAAGGGAGGAAGGAAGGAAGGAAGGAAGGAAGGAAGGAAGGAAGGAAGGAAGGAAGGAAGGAAAAAGAAAGGAAATAGAGAGAAAAAGAAAATGACTGCAAATAAGAAAATCTTACCACTCAAAGTTCTTCACTTCACTTTTGAAACTTGAATACTGCCTTTTGAAAAAGTAAATACAAATAAACTTGAGGCCTTAATACCCTTATGTCTGTTTTTTCTAATCCCTTCCCCATGTCAAATCTTGACTTAATCTAATATTCTTCATTAAGCTCCAAGTGGGGATGGACCACTCTTAGTGGTGTTAATTCTTGAGAAGAAAGGATCGACTTGGTCTGCAACCATGGGATCCCAAGTGTGGAACGCCATGGGAGATTCTGCACCACCTGTTGAGTTGGCACGTTGAGACATCTCAACCCCTCTTATCAAATGTTGAACCATGAGTCATCAGCTCCAAAGGGTGATAGAGGAACACGTCGAAGTTCATAAGCCAGGTAAGACATAGGGACTGAAAAAAAAATATTGAAAGCACCTAATGACTTGCTTTTTAAATAGGGATGAGACATAGTTTAGAATCTGTAATCTGAAACCTACAGCTCCAGTTGTTTAGAGCTCACCAAAGTGGAGCTCCTTATCCATGTCAGTGAATTCCACACAGAGGCACTATTTCATGATAGCCAGCTGTGAGAATCTAACTCTATCTTCTTGTAAGTCAGTTCAGGCCAACTGAGTAAAAGACAGCACATGGTGATAGCACACCAAAAAGTACCCCACTGTCTTGTTTGGGGTCATTCTTGGTCAAGACAACTGACAGTGTCATGGCCTAAGAAATACGTAAACACTCAAAATCGCTCCTGCTATGATCAATTCATAAAAACCAGACTTAGCCTCACACATACAAAAATCTAGACGAACTATATGAAACAATCGTTTTTAGACATCAGAAAACAAATAGCACAGGACCCTGATCCCTGTGAGCAGATAGACAAAGGAGGTGAGCCTTTTGATTGTCATGGTAACGTGCCTGGAGGCAATTTCCAGATCACAGGAAAATAAAGAAAAAAGCAGATGGAGACTGACAGAGCCTGGCAGCCTTTGTGGGTTGAGAAAGTAATAAGAACCTGGGGAGGCTGAGACAGCCAGAAGCTCCGCAAAGCAGGACTCTGCAAAAAAAGACCTCCAAAAATCTACAACAGGGATCCATGTGAGTCTTTGCCCACACATCAAAAGACACACCCCAAACCTTGGAAAGAGGGATGGCAGCAATTTCAGCTGAGCTGAACAGAGTCCAGAGTCCACAGAAGGTGGAGACACATCTTGAACTCGGGTTAACCAGATGGGGGAGTCATTGGTGATAACGATGAGCATTCACTAGAGACTCCAGAGCTGTCACACATTAGAAGTAGGACCTACCTGTCTCTGGAATAGAGGTACTGAAGAAAGCAGATCTCACAAAAGTCAAACAGATCCGCATGTAACTTAACTGATACCCAAATATGTAACATCACAATGTCCAGTAACCAATCAAAAACTACTAGACATAGGAAGAAGCAGGAAAATGTGTCCTGTAATTAAGAAAAAAAAATAGTCAATAGAAGCAAGCCTAAAAATGACAAAGTTAATGTAACTAGAAACTATGGACAAGTATTTAAGAGATTGGAAAACATAATATAATAGATACCTGGAAGATTTTTAAAAAGAGCCAAATGGAACTTTAAGGATAAAACACGCAGCATACACGTATATGATATATATTTGTACAATTTCACTAAATGGGATTAAAGACAGATCAGATATTGGAGAAGTAATGATTCTTGAGCTAGAGTATAACTAAATTTTTTAACAGCACCTCAGTAAAAATAGCAGTGGTCTAACATCATGTAATCAGAGTATCACAAAGAAAGGGGAGAATGACAAACATTTTGGAAAAACAATGAATAAATATTTCCCAAATTTATTGAAGAGTATAAACCCCCAGGTCTGAGAGGTTCCAGCGTCCAAGAGGATAAACACACAGACCCATACACAGGTACATACAAACACAATACATACAAATGCACAGATACACACCCCCACTGCCACCACCATTCCCAAGGTTCATCATAATCAACCAGTGATAAACAGAAAAATCTAAAATCATAGGGAAAAGAAGACATGTTAGGTAGAAATGATCAGCGATTAGAATTAGTGCAAAACTGTTGTCCAAAACGATCCAAGCCAAAAAGCAAACCAACGAGACCTCTGAAAAACTGGAAGACCCCCTTCATGCTGCTCTGACTGGAGGACTTTGCTTCTAATAAATACTTTTATATCTCTTTTAAAAAATGAATTGGAAGAAAGTGTGAATCTAGAGTTCTATGGGGGCAACTAATGGCAATCACCCTCCAAAAGGAAGGGAAAATCAGTTCTGGGAGTATCAGTAATGGGAACAATCCCCCGAAAGGAAGGGGAGATAAATTCTATGAGCATATCTATGAGAATAACCCACAAATTGAACAGGAAAGAAATTCTTTTCATATAACCAAAAGTCAAAAGAATTTATCAGCAGCAGACCTGCAGTAAAAGAGTTGTTAAAGGAAATTCTTCAAGCAAAAGGAAATTGTACCAGATGGAAACTTGGATCCACACAAAGCAAGGAAGAATGTTAGAAATGGTAGGCATGTGAGCTAATATTCTTTGCAAAAAGACTGATCTAACTTCCAAATTCTTTAAAAGATAATTGCTTGAAGATAGTAAAAATTTATGTGGAGTTTACAAAATACAAGCAAATAATGCGGTAATAATAGCACAAATAATGGAAGGGCTAACATGGAACTATGGGTCTTGTAACCAAGATGGAATAATGTTATTTAACTATTCTGTGATGTTAAAAATGCATCTTTCAAGTTCTAGAGTAGCGATTCTCCAAATCTGATCTAAGAACCCAGGGGAAGACTTAAGAGCTTTTCAGGAGTGAAAAATCATCACTTTCTTGCTAACCCCTCAGATGCTATTTGCATTTTTCACCCTCATTCTCTCAAAATTCACTGGCAGTGTTCACCATGGACTGAATGAGGAAGACATGAGAACTCAGCTACTCAACTAGAAAGTTAGAAACCTTGCCAAAATGTAAAGTGCCACCACCTTTCTCACTAATTTATTTTTGTTCCAGAAAATGTGTTTTTTTAAATAAAACTGGGTTTTGGTTATTATATAATGCGTTATTATGTTTATTTTTAAAGAAACCATATTTTTAATTCTAAATTTTATTTTCTAATATAATAAGGACATGGGGAAATAGTCACATGCAGCAAAGTTCTTTCAGGTCCTCAATATTTGGAAAGCATAAAGTCACACTATGAACACAATTTTTTAAATTAGTAGCCTAAAACAATCTCTAAGGGAAAAAAAAAAAGTTCTAGGTAATGAGCCCATAGTCAAGAAAAAAATGGGAGATTAAAATAAAGGCACAAAATTAATCCAAGAGGAAAGAGGGACAAAAATAAGACAAGAAAAAAAATCAAATAGCAACCTGATAGATATGATCCCAGCTATACTGAAAGTTACATTTACAGTAAATGATCTAAACAATACAATTAAAAGGCACAGATTGTCGTGTAATTGTTTTTAGAAAGAAATACCAAACTATATGCCATCTAGAAATAAGATCTCATTTTAAGTATGTAACATAGATAAGTTAAAATTGAAGTATGGGGGAAAATGCACCATGAAATGTTTATCAAAAGAACACTGGAGTGGCTATATTAATAATCAAACCAAGTAGACTTCAGAACAGGACGTATTATCAGAGCTTGAGAGATAAAGAAATCAATTAAGGAGACATAATCATCTTAGCTAGTTCTGTAATCATTAACACAATTGTAAACACATAAAACAAAAACTAACAAAACTGAGAAAGAGATGAGTCCACAATCGTAGCTGGATATGGAACACTTCAACCCTCTTCTGCCAGTAATTCACAGAAAAAGGAAGACAGAAAATTGGCTAATTCAGGGGCACTTGGACAACTAGCTGGATCTAATTCACATCTCCAGAACACTCCACCCAAAGCAAAGATTAAATATTATTCCCAACTGTGCAGAGAACATTCACCATGCAGGCCAAAATATGAACCATAAAACAATTCTCAAGAAACTTAAAATATTGAAATCATACCTCTCTGAGCATACGAGATTTAACTTAGAAATCAATAACAGAGGTCCAGCATATATGGCATCGTGGGTTAAGCCACACTGGCATCCCATGTCAGAGTGCCCATTGGAGACCCAACTTCTCCACTTCCAATCCAGCTTCCTGCGGATGTGCCTGGGAAGGCAGTGGAAGATGGCCCAACTGCTTGGGTCCTGCCACCCATGGGGAGACCAGGAAGAAGCTCCCAGCTCCTGCCTCTGGCCTGGCCCAAACCTGGCTGTTGTGGCTACCTTCTATTGGGAGTGAACCAATAGAAGGGAAATCTCTCAATCTCTCTCTTTCTCTCTGTCTCTCACATTCTGCTTTTCAAATACATAAGTACGTATTTTTAAAAGAAGTCAATAATAGGAGCCGGCGCTGTGGTGCAGTGGATTAACACCCTGGCCTGAAGCGCCAGCATTCCATATGGGTGCCAGTTCAAGTCCTGGCTGCTCCACTTCCAATCCAGCTATCTGCTGGGAGCTTCTTCCTGGTCTCCCCATGGGTGGCAGGACCCAAGCAGTTGGGCCATCTTCCACTGCCTTCCCAGGCACATCCGCAGGAAGCTGGATTGGAAGTGGAGAAGTTGGGTCTCCAATGGGCACTCTGACATGGGATGCCAGTGTGGCTTAACCCACGATGCCATATATGCTGGACCTCTGTTATTGATTTCTAAGTTAAATCTCGTATGCTCAGAGAGGTATGATTTCAATATTTTAAGTTTCTTGAGAATTGTTTTATGGCCTGGGAAAGCAGTGAAAGATGGTCCAATTGCTTGGGCCCCTGCATCCACATGGTAGACCAGAAGAAGATCCTGGCTCGTGGCTTCAGATTGTCCCAGTTGTTGTCATTGTGGCCATTTGGTGAGTGAACCAGCAGAGGGAAAACCTCTCTTTCTGTCTCTACCTCTCTCTGTAACCCTCTCTTTCAAATAAATAAAATATGTCCTCAAAAAAAAAAAAAAGAAAATATTTTTAACTGAGAACGAAACTGAGAAATATTTTTAACTGAGAATGAAACCACAGTATGTCAAAACATGTGAAATGCTGCTAAAATAGTGATGGAGGGAATTTTATAGCTTTGAGTACTTATACTGGAAAGTAAGAATGAGCTAAACTCATTGTTCTGTGTTTTCATCTTAAAAGTTTAGGGAGGAGTTGGTGTTGGGTGCAGTGGTTAAGTGGCTCCTTAGTGGATCAGGATGTCTGGTTCAAGTTATGGTTACTTCACTTCCAACCCAGCTTCCTGGGAGATGCAGAACGGCTCAAGTACCTGGGTCCCTGCCACCAACTGGGAGATCCAGATTGAGTTTTGGGCTCCTGGCTTCGGCCTGACCCAGCCCTGGCTGTTGTAGGCATTTGGTGAGTAATCCAGAGTCTCTCTCTCTCTCTCTCTCCTCTCTCTCTCTCTCCCTCTCTCTCTCTCTTTCTTTCTCTCTTTCTGCTTTTCAAATAAAGTAAAAATAACTAAATAAATAAAATTTAAAAGATTAGAGAAAAAAGGTAGATTTAAAGAAGGAAAAAATACTAAAGAGAAAAATTAATAAAACAGAAAATGGACAAACAGGAAAAAAATTGAAACTCTATCAATAAAAGTGATAAATCACTGCCTGGATTATGAAATATAAGTGGAACAAGAGCTATTACTACAGAGCACCCATACATCAGAAACAGCTTTATTCTAAGGGATTTAACAATATAGATAAAATGGACAAAAATTTTGAAATACTCAAATAACCAAAACTGATTAAAGAAGAGATAGACAACCCAAGTAGCTCTACAATAGTTCAAGAAATTGAACCTATGGTTTAAAAATCTTTCTTCAGGTGCACAGAGGTTCCCTGGTGAATTGCAAAACTTTTTATTTATTTTTTTTTTTTTGGACAGGCAGAGTTAGACAGTGAGAGAGAGAGAGACAGAGAGAAAGGTCTTCCTTCTGCTGGTTCATCCCCCAAATGGCTGCTAAGGCCGGCGCAAAGCCAGGAGCCAGGTGCTTCATTCTGGTCTCCCATGCGGGTGCAGGGCCCAAGCACTTGGGCCATCCTCCACTGCCTTCCTGGGCCACAGCAGAGAGCTGGACTGGAAGAGGAGCAACCAGGACAGAACCCGGTGCCCAAACCGGGACTAGAACCCGGGGTGCTGGCGCCGCAGGTGGAGGATTAGCCAAGTGAGCCGCAGTGCTGGCCTAAATTGCAGGACTCTTAAGGAAGAAATAATACCTGAATTTGCAGAAGCCCAAGGATTACTTTGGTGACGTGTGCTTTTAACAATGTCTAAATTATTCTTTCAGTTCTAACTCAGACACTTCCTAAGAGGCCATATGCAGCACATACTAAGATCATTAACTGATGCTATAAATATCTTATATTTGCAAGGAGACTGAAGAAAATCTTTGGAGAAAAATGACTGAAAATAGCTATGGGAAAAATTTTTTTTAAGATTTATTTATTTGAGAAGCAGAGTTACAGAGTGAGAAAGACAGACATAGAGAACTTCTATCAGCTGGTTCACTACCCAAATGGCCACAATGGCCAGAGCTGGGTTCATCTGAAGTTGGGAGCCAGGAGCTTCTTCAATCTCCTACGTGGGTGCGGGGGCCCAAGCACTTGGGTCATCTTCCACTGCCTTCCCAGGGAGCTGGACCAGAAGAGAAGCAGCTGGGACAAGAACCAGCACCTATATGGAATAACAGCACCACAGGTGGAGGCTTAACCTACTATGTCACAGCGCTGGCCCCCAAACTATGTAAAAATTCATCCCTTAAATCATGCAATTGTTATTTTTATTATATTTTTAGTCATAACAATAAAGCATTTCAAGCAATGAGACATATACCACAAAGTCAAATAGAGTATTTTACAATGTTGATTTAGTGTGTGGTCAATATTTGTTTACATACTAAAAAAAATCTTATAATAATATAGTCTTCCGTAAATATTAACATACTAAAGAGAGAATCAATCACGCAGATTTTAAATACTGGAAAGCTCCACTTACAATCCAAAAGGTAGCCTCAGATTAGATAAACATTTTTTTTTTTAGTACATTTAGGCAAGAGTTTAAGATCAGAAATATTTTGAAGTCTATAGAAGCTAGAGAGGGAAAGGTACTTTGTAGAACAGTTAACAGGCCACGTGGGATGCCTGTATCCCATATCACAGTGCCTGGTTCAAGTCCCGGCTCCTCCTCTTCCAAATCCAGCTTCTTACTAAAGAGCACCCTGGAGGGCAGTATATGTTGGCTTGGGTATCCGGGACCCTGTCACTATGTGGGAGACCCGGAGTGAGTTCGAGGCTCCTGGATTTGGCCTGGCCCAGCCCTGGGGGTTGCAGCTTTTGGGGAGGGAACCAGTGGATGAAAGCTCTCTGTGTGGAGTAGGGAAGGGGAGGGGAGGGGAGAGGACGGGAGGGAGAGAGAGAAAGAAAGGGAGGAAGGAAGAAAATGTTCTTAAAAAACCAATCAGGGGGGCCGGCACTATGGTGCAGCGGTTCTAGTCCTGGCAGCTCCTCTTCCAATCCAGCTCTCTGCTATGGCCTGGGAAAGCAGTGGAAGATGGCCCAAGTACTTGGGCCCCTGCACCCACGTGGGAGACCTGGAAGAAGCTCCTGGCTCCTGGCTTCGGATCGGCGCAGCTCTGGCCATTGTGGCCAATTGGGGAGTGAACCAGCAGATGGAAAACCTCTCTCTCTCTTTCTGCTCCTCTTCTCTGTGTAACTTCTGACTTTCAAAAAAATAAATAAATCTTTAAAAAAAAAATATCACCCAGAGTAAAAAAAAAAAAAAAAGGAAAAAACCTAAGTTTATGAAAAAATACAAGAATGGTGCTCCAAGCCTCCAATCATAAAGTAATATCAAATCAGGGGAAATGCGGACTCTCGTTTTCATCAGTACACATAGGCTCCACGTGTTGAAATGTCACACTGTAGCCCACAAATACGTGCATGTACTCTTAATATTTTTTTTAAAACCTACAGATCGTTCTGCACAGGAGACACGGAGTGTTTGCACGACCTGCCCCACACCTTGTCTCAGGGCGGGGGCAATCACAGCCTGGGATCGTTCCTGGAACCCCGTGTGAGCCGCTGTTGTGGTGCAGCAGATCAAGTCGCCACTCGCAACGCTGGTATCCTGTTTCAGATTGCAGGTTCGAATCCTGGCGGCTCTGCTTCTGATCCAGCATCCTTACAAGTGCACTTGAGAGAGCAGCAGTCCATGGCCCACGGACTTGGGCCCCTGCCCATGCGGGAGTTCCTGGCTCCTGACTTCCACCTGGCCTAGCCTGGAAAATTGTGGCCATTTGGGGAGTTCTCTCTCTCTGTCTCTCTCTCATTCCCTGTCATTCTGCCTTTCAAATAATTCCACCAACTTTTTATAAGAACAATCCCCTTGAGTTCCTTTGGGAGCATCTACTCTCAGTTTTATAAATTGGAACAGAAGTAAAACATCGCTCCCAATGTGTTCATAAATACCAGAATTGGAAAAATAATATATATTTCAGTGTTGAAGTCTTTTCTTTCTCTCTCTTTTTTTTTAAGATTTATCTATGTATTTGAAAGGCAGAGCTAGAGAGAGAGAGAGAGAGAGGTCTTCCATCCACTAGTTCACTCCCCAGATGACCACAACAGCTGGAGCTGGGCCAATCTGAAGCCAGGAGCCAAGAGCTTCCTCTGGGTCTCCCACGTAGGTACAGGGGCCCAAGCACCTGGGCTATATTCTATTGCTTTCCCAGGCCATAGAAGAGAGCTGGATCAGAAGTGGAGCAGCCAGGACTAGAACTAGCACCCATATGGGATGCTGGCACTGCAGGAGGTGGCTTTACCCGCTACACCACAGCGCCAGCCCCAAAGTCATTTCTTATTAAGTCCCCCTCCCCCCCAAAAAAAATGTTTGGCAAGGATCTCTATTCATTGGCGGGGTATGAATGGTGAAAACAGCCAGTGGTTTTACTACTAGGCAAAGTGTTTTGCTGTATCTTTCACACCCCAGGGAGCTCCAGGGCATACTCCCTGTGACTCATCAACTACCCTTCTTGACCTAGGCCTAGAGAAGCAGATATGTGTGCAATGGGAACGCGCCAAAAATACCTAACATTTGTAAAGGGGAACAGCCGAAAAGTCCCTGAGTAGGAGGGTGAGTTGCGTCACTTGTGATAACGCCATAGGAGAATTACCACATCAGTTACAATGAGTGACTCAGAGCGTAGACAGCATTGTCCCGTCACATACACTGGAAACGTAACACAATGTATTGGCTTCTGGATAAATACATAAATATAAAAACAATCACTGTATCCTTGTAGCCAAGTACTGGAAGGAAGGGGGGGGGGGGGTGTGTGAGATGCTCACACCTGCATCTTGTGCCTGGAGAAATGTTTGGTTTTGCTCTGAATTTAGGCCTGGGTCCATGGATACTTACTCGCTATACTTACAGTGTGAAGTATTTCATTTAAAAAAAATTTTTTTTAAGATACAGCAAAAACACTTTGCCTATTAGTAAAACCACTGGCTGTTTTCACCATTGACCGAGCAAATAGTTTTATGCATTTTTTTTAAAAGTGTTGATTTATGTGCAAAATCTTAAGCAACCAGGAGGAAACATATGAGGGCTTGGTGCAATCTGCTAAAATATAAGTGACAAGGTCACGGGCACAGCCAAGGAGCGCTGGCCCCGGGCCGCGGGAGAACACCTGGATCCCAGCGACTCTGCCTCTGAATGACATCTGCCCCTTGGATCCGGCTAACGATGGAAGAAGCAACAGGCGGACAAGGGGCAAAAGTGGGGCGGAATCCAGGGTCCCTGCGACCCCCACCCTGGAATCCGAGGCCAGGCGTTGGCACGCTGACTGGCCAACGCGGCGACCCTCTAGGGGTCTTGCAGCGGCAGAGAGGCGTTGACAAGACCACTCACCTGTCCGCGGGTGCAAGGGAGCGGCGGGGGGCCAGGGTCGCAGCCCCACCGCCTACCTACCACCGCTTACTGAGACTCGGACCCGACCGCCGAGACCGAGCCCCGCCTGCCCCGTCTGTGACGTCAGCGCCCGCCGACCACTCAGCGGCCGCCGCGGCCCGTCTCGCTGAGATCCGATTGGCCCAGTCAGATAAGGGGCGGGAGGTGGGGGGGCGGCTGGGTCGCGGTTGCCAGGGACGCTTTGGCGCGCGGTAACCAGGGCTCCCTGGTCTGGGAGGTACAAGGCGAGAGGGGCAACCCCAGGCGGAGGCCGCGGTAATTCGCCTTTGGCGCCAGACGCCGCGCTCTCGCAGCTAAGAGCGCGGCGGCCCATTCTAAGGCGCACCTGAGCTGTGGGCAGCGCGAACGCCTGTCCTGGGATGTTAGCCTGCCCGTACCTCTGCACCTGTCCTCTCCAACAGCGCTTCCCCCAGACCCAGTGATTCCTGCCTCCTCCCTCCGTCTAAGGAAGCGGTGGGGGACTGCCCCCCCATCCTCGTTTATTCAATGTTTCTGTGAACCTTAGCCTACACTGTAATTTCATCCAGGCACTCATCCACTCTTTTTACATCATTACTCATCCATGCTAGCCGCCTCCTTCCAATAGTGTAATAGGACTGCGCTTAACAGAGGAGGAAACTGGGGCTTGGAGAAGTGGATTGACCTAGGCAAGGTCACCTAGGGATAGAGGGAGCCCTAAAACTCAGATCCACGCGGCTTCAATGCTGCGCAGCCGCCAGGCTGGGTGAGGGGCAGAATTCACCGAGTTATGTAGGGGAATGATTAATGATAAAGACAATAAAGCCCTCTGGGTTTTTTTTTTTGGGGGGGGGGGCTGTGTGAAACTCCACTGAAAGCTAAGGCAGGGGGACCTCCCAGGATAAGACAGCCCCTTCCTCTTTTGTGTAGTAACTGCTGGTTGGAGGCCTGGCTCCCCACTTTGCCAATTCAGGAACTTGGTTCTGCCCATGCTCCAGGTCTATCAGAGGCTAACTCACGCCAACAAAACTCAGAGTAGACAAGTTAGAATGCGACCATTAAGGTTTCCAGTAAGCAATCTGGTCCCTCTAACAAGGCAGATCAGCCCAGAATATTTCCCCCCAGGTAGGAAAACTACGGAAGACTTCCAGTGCTCGGAAGCTGCTCATTGGGCTGGATGCAGAACTGGATAAGCCGAGCCTGGGCCACCACAGCCCACACCAGGCCACTGCCAGTCCTGTCCTGCCTTCCTGTGATCTTCATCAGCAACTCTTCCTACTGCTGGCCTAAGAAATACCTCACTGTGAGCTGTCTTTTAAAAAAATTTTTTTAGTATTTTAAAGATTAATTTATTTGAAAGTCAGTTACAGAGAGAGATGAAGAAACACACACAGAGAAGGAGAGAGACAGAGAGAGATCTTCCATCTGCTGGCTCACTCTCCAGTTAACTCCCCAACAGCCAGGGCTGGGCCAGACCGGAACAGGAGCCAGGAGATTCATGCAGGTTCCCCACATGGATGGCAGGGACCCAAGTACTTGAGTCATTTTGCACTACTTTTTGCAAGCCATTAGCAGGGAGCTGGATTGGAACTGGAGCAACTGGAACTCAAACCAGTGCCCATATAGGATGCCAGCATCGCAGGCCATGGCTTTACCTGCTATGCCACAGCACTGTGTATGTGTGTGTGTGTGTGAGTGAATGTGTGTATGTGTGAGTGTGTGTGTGTGTATGCTGCATTCTCGAAATTCAGGAGGGACCTTGCCAATGCCTATAGACTACGGACAATGCAGTAGGTGCTACCATGTTGACTCTCTGGGCAGCGAGTCTGGCCACTGCTCCAAAACAGAGTTAATCACCTGCAAGCTCCTTGAAGGTAATGTACAGTCTCTGAGTTCTGCACACATCAGCGTGCCCACCATCACTGCCAATTGAATAGCAAACGTATTCAGTGTCTGACTTAAAACTACAGGAGCGATTAGAACAGAATTGGATCTTTTGAATGACACAGTCAGTGGGCTTTATAAACTGCATTAAAATGTCAGGTTGAGAGCATGCATTTAGCCTAGAAGTGAAGATGCCAGTGAGGACCCACATCGGAATATTTTCAGCTTCTAATCACAAAAGCTCAGTGAGTGGGGGAAGAGATACCAGATAAGTGAAGAATTAGTGACCCATTACTTTCCACCCTCCTCCCTCACTTCATATCAACAAAGTCTCCCCAGAAACCTGTGTAACCACCTTCCCCATCTCCTACTTTTCCCAATAAAATGCCCTGTAGTTAACTTGCAAGGGCAGAGGGGAAGTATATTGGCGAGCACAGAGTCTGCCTTAAATGTAGTATCCTATTACATCAACTCTCATCTCCGATGGTGTATAGGCTGAACAGGATTGAGCAGTCTGGACCTAACTTTGTTGGGGTAACACTTGGGAAGCCAGTATCCCATATCTGAGTGCCAATTCCAACCCTGGCTGCTCTGTTTCCAATCCAGCTCACTGCTAATGCACCTGGGAAGTAGCAGACAGCATCCCAAGTCCTTGGGCCCCTGCCACCCACATGGGAGATGAGGATGGAGTTCCTGGTTCCTGGCTTCCACCTGCCTCAGCCTGGCTGTTGCAGGCATTTGGAGAGTGAACAAATGAATGGAAGCACTCTCTCTCTCTTCCTCTTTCAAATAAATACATCTTTTTAAAAATTATATAGATACCTCTCAAAAAATTTGTTTTGGGGCCAGCACTGTGGCACAGCAGGTAAAGCCACCGCCTGCAGTGCCGGCATCCTATATGGGCACCGGTTCAAGTCCTGGCTGCTCCATTTCTGATCCAGCTCTCTACTATGGCCTGGGAAAGCAGTAGAAGATGGCCCAAGTGCTTGGGCCCTTGCACCCACTTGCACCCAGAAGAAGTTCTTGGCTCCTAGCTTCAGATCAGCTCAGCTCTGGCTGTTGTGGCCATCTTGGAAGTGAACCAGCAGAGGGAAGGCACTCTCTCTCTCTCTCTCTATCTCTTCTTGTCTCTCTCTACCTCTCCTTGTCTCTCTCTCTGTAACTTTGATGTTCAAATAAAATAAATAAATCTTAAAAAAATGTGTTTCATGATTATCAAATCTTTGTCAGAATCAAGAGGTGGATTCTCCTTCCTCCACTTTTACAGTGGAGACTTCCTAGAATGCTGATTTGTCTCTGATTACGATAGAAGGCAAAACAACCTGCGTGCAGCTATCCAGTCTTGCTCTCCGCATCAGTTCCGTAAGCCCAGGCAGTTCCCTTCATCTCTTTATTCCAGTGTGTGGTATCCTAGCTGCCACAAGAGACGTCCTCCACCCATACTTGAATGAACACTTGCGTGTGTGATGCTCTGGGGGAGGGAGGTCATCAAAGGCGAGGAAGCGGGGAAGGCACAAAGCAGATGGTGCCCATCTTATCGCTTTGCCTTGTGACAACTTCCTTATCTGCTACATTTTCACCCCCTCTGCCTTACAGTGGCCAAGCTCCTCTCCAGCTCATCACTCAGTGTCAGGATGCCATCAGCCCGTCCTCAGCTCTACTTCCTCACTGGAAATCAAGTGTGCGCCGTGTGTCTTCACCCCTAGGATCCTCCCATGGTGTCCATCCTCATGGCTGCTCATGCCCACATTCCTCCTTCCTACATTCCTCCTTACAAACTACAACTATGCTACCAGGTCATGCTTTGATGTTCCTCTTCATTAACCTGCTCATGGTCTTGCTACACAAAGGGCCATCTGGCTCCAAACTCCCATTTTACCACTAAATTCCCAAGACTCACAGTGAATGCAAAACCGAACCTGCAAGGGTATGAAGACTAAGTCATTACTCGTGCTCATCTCTTCTCCTCTACACCTCAGCACCCCCCATCTCTTCTCTTACATCTATGCCCCAGCCTTAGAATATTTTTCTCGCTATGCTCACCCAGAACCACATCATGTCCCACCACACAGATACCCACAGCATTTCCATGGCTCTCTTGCCACTTCCACTTCTCTTTCTCCCCAGAGAATGTCCCCTCCACCATCAAACACACTCCAAGCATTGCTGTTATGGAATTAAGCCACGGGGGTTTCCTGCCTCTCAAGTCATCAGCCTATGGCTCCCTTCCTTGCTCCGTCAGATCCCTAGGTAATGATGTATGTTTGATATGGATTCCCAGGCTCAAGGACTATAGTTCCAGATCTGCATTGTCAATTCCTATGTCTCCATCTCTCACCTGGTGTCCAGCCTAGTACAACTCACTCCGTGCAGGACGACCAGCTGCCCACACCCTCCAAGATGGCTTTCCCTCCTCCTCCAAGACGAGTCCTGGAGCTAAATGAGCATCTCATCCATACAAATTATGTTCCATAATGTTCAACACAATCTCCTTAATGGTAGCAAGGAGCCAATATTTAAAGCAAAACCTTGAAGCTTTTTTTCTCCCTCTGCTTCCTAACTCCTCATTGAGATAACACCATGGGATAGAATTTTCTCATTCATTCACCCAACCACCCTTTACTGAATGCTGGCTGCCACATGTCAGGTTCCAAGGAGAAGAGAACAAATAGCACCCTGGTCCTTGCCCTGAAGGAACTGCTCACCTAGGGAAAGCAGACCAATGGCAAATGCTCGAGTGAGTCCAGTGGTTCCAGACACTGTGCTGGACATCATCCAGGCACAGTGAGGGCACCATGGTGGCAACTCTTCTTTGCAATTAGGAAATCAAAAATTGAGTGTGGAAATATTCCAGGCAACAGCAGAAGCCCAGAGACAGGAAGTGGCTGGGAAGACAGACTGGTTTCTTTAATGTTCTCAGATCTGACCCTACCTGCTTGTCCCTCTCTCTGTAACATTGTCCATGTTCTTCACATCCCACATCAGCATACGTTTTCCCTCCTCATCACCTGCCCAAAACTTAGACTCCTTCCCCTTTCCAGAGCTCTCTTGGACTACCCCAATTCTCATTCTTCTTTTTTTAATCTGACTCTCAATTATACTAAATACTCTCAAATTTGACATTCAGTTACTTCCCCACCCCCCCATCCTTTAAGAGGTAGAGAATTATAGAAAAACAGCCATATAGAGTATTCCCATCCTCTGGTTCACTCCCCAAATGTCTGCAAGGACCAAGGCTGAGCCACATGGAAGCCAGGAGATAGGAACTCAACCCTGGTCTACAGCATAGACGGCAGGGTCCCAATCACTTGAGCCATACTGCTTTCTCCCAGGGTCTGCATTAGCAGGAAGCTAGAATCAGAAATAGACCCAGCACCCAAACCCAGATACTCCAATATGGGACGTTGGTGTCTTAATCATTAGGCCAAACTCCCATCCCTCTTTTATTTTCAATTGACAAATAAAACCCGTATGTACATGTGGTTCACACCAGGTTTTGAATGGTGAAATCAAGCTAGTTAACATATGCATTATCCCATATACATCATCCTTTGTGGTGAGAATATTTCCATCTATTCTCCTAGTGATTTTCAAGAATCCAATGCACTAACCATAGTTACCAGGAATGTACAATGGATCTTTTCAATTTCTTCCTCCTGCCTAACCGAAATTTAACCAGTATCTCCCCAACCATGCCTGAGCAGTCAAAAATATTACATATAAAATTTCAGAAATGAACATTCATAAGCTTTAAATGATGCTCATTATGAGCCACGTGTTGAAATCTCACGCTGACCCACTCCATCCTACCTGGGATGGTTGCATCCCTGTGCCTAGCATCTCCCTAATGGATGCAATGCCTCTTGTTAGTCACTCAGTAGCTCTTCCAGGTATCAGATCAAATGTTGTGGATTCACAGTTCTGTGTCCAGGTGACCCTTATTTTAAATTAAAATGACTCCCAAAGGGTAAGAGTAGTGAATCTGGCAAACCAGATATGCCAAAGCAACTGTACACTTCTTTAAGGGAAAAGGTAAATATTGTTGAATTAATAAGAAAAAATGTATGCTTGGGTTGCAAGAGTCTATGTTGAGTCATTGTGAATCATCTCTTACCATGGCTAATTTATAAATTTCAATTTATCATAGATATATTTAGGGAAAACATGATATATGTAGGACTCAGAACTGTCCTTGGTTTTAGGCATCCACTGGAGGTCTTGGAATGTAACTCTCATGGCTAAGGAGGGAATTGTTGCCTTCTGTGTGCTGTGAAATGTATTGATTAATGTTCTGTCTCACACATGAGCACTTCTTGCATATGCATGTGAGCACACAAGCACAAGGCTATTGTATTACCATAATGCAAGTCAGAGTTGTGTTTTTAAATATTTATTTGTTGGAAAGACAGAATTATGGGGTGGGGGAAGAAAAGGACGAGAGAGAGAGAGAGAGATTCCATGCACTGGTTCACTCCCCAAATGGCTGCAATAGCTAGAGCTGAACCAGGCTGAAGCCAGGAGCCAAGAACTTCATCCAGGTCTCCTGAGTAGACAGCAGGGGCCCAAGTACCTGGACCAACATCCACTACCCTCCCAGACACATTATCAGGGAGCTGGACCAGAAGTGGAGCAGCCAGAATTTGAACTGACACTCAAATAGGATGTGCCGGCATCATAATCAGTGGCTTAACTCACTGCACCACAGCACCATCCCCCACAGTTACTATTCATTGAACTCTCTGTGCCATGGATCATATGCTATGCTAGAGTTTTGCATATAGTATCTCCTGTATTGCTCCTCATAGCCATGCAGCTGACTAGCAATATTTCCATTTCATAGATGAGGTTAGATGAGGCAATGACAGTTTGGAGGTCAGGTGGCTTGACCAGGGCCATGCAGACACCAAGAGGAAGCATCATGTTCTTGAATCCAGGACTGTCTGGCTTTGTTCTCCGTGGTTCCCACCTCTAAACTCCAAGCAGATAAATAAACTTGAAATAAATGATACATTGAAAACACAGTGCCGGCCATCAGGAAGTAGCTTTGCATGATGGCACCATGCCAGGCACTGCTCTTGACATTCATGGACCACTTTGGGAGAAGAAAGTACTACTGCACCGGCCCTTGGTGAGTAATGCTGACAGCCTGTTGCCTTATCTCTGAGACAGACAACAGCAGATAAGGCTGGCGCTGGGACAAAGTCCTCTGGTGGGGGGGAGGGGGCAGGAGGGAGGTTTTAAAGTCAACCTTTACCGATGTAAGCAACTTTAATAAAACCGTCTAAACAATGACACTCTCTAGATGGGCGAGCAAGTGCCCTCCAAACGAAGCAAAGTGGCCAGTCCAAGGGAGTTTAAGCAGACTCTCTAAGTTATAGGATGCTTCCATCACCACAGAGGCAGCCTTTGGAGACTGAGACGGGTTCTAGAAGCTTCCTTTGCTCACCTCTTTAACACAGGAAAAAGAGAAGTCTTCTTGCATTAGACTGATCTTTCCCAAAGTGTGTTCCTTGAATGGTGCTATCATTCCATGCATGATAGCTCTACAATGAAAAATATTGGTGTGTTTCTGGCACAAAAAGAGGTTTGGTTTTGTGGATTTTTTTTTTAAACAGGAGAATTTTAGAGACTTTGATGTGCCAATTTACACTTTCCTGTGGGATTCTAATCACTGTGGACATTTTAAAATTCAGGATACTTGTTAACATCTCCAAGAACACTGGTGTTCCATAAAACACAATTTATAAACCAGCTTTAGCATGAACGCTTAGAATTCAATGTGTCCTAAAAATATGTTTTTGCCAGAAAAGTTAAATAATGGCATTTCTGTTTAGCTAATTGCAGACTTCTTCCAAAGCAATACAGAAATAATTGCTTTATCTGTGTATTCAGTAAAGGATTCTAAATCATTGTGATTTAAGTCTAGAAGTGTGTGTGGGTGTGTGGGTGTGCATGTGTGTGTGTGTTAATGGGTAGTTCCTGGAAAGAGGAAAGAAGGGGAATAAGATTAAGAGAGGTGAAAGAGGTACATGGGGATGTGAATTTTGATGGAGAAGAGTAGTGTTTATGAAAAGGAAATAGAAAACACAGACTTTATGGCCAACTCTCTCTAATCTGCTTATTCTTTCTAATCCTTTTAAATCCGTAATTACATTTTTAGGGCTCTTTAGCCAAGGAAATTGGAAATATTTGCATTGTGGAAGACGTTATAGAGACGGTTACCATCCATGTTTTAGAATAGTATAGGATCTAGAAATATACAGAGTATTTCCAAAAGTTCATGAAAGGGGCCGGCACAATGGCATAGAAGGTAAAGCTGCCACCTGCAGTGCTGACACCCAACACGGGCACTGGTTCGAGTCCCAGCTGCTCTACATCCAATCCAGCTCTCTCTTATGGTCTGGGAAAGCAGTAGAAGATGGCCCAAGTCCTTGGTCCCCTGCACCCATGTGGGAAACCCAGAAGAGGTCCCGGCTTTGGATTGACACAGCTCTGGCCATTGCAGCCACCTGGGGAGTGAACCAGTGGATGGAAGACTTCTCTCTGTCTCTCCCTCTTTCTGTCTGTAATTCTACCTCTCAAATAAATAAATATTTTAAAGTTCATTAAAATATAATTAAAAGATTAATTTGTGTGGGAACATTTTTTGAAACCCATGTGTATGAGGGGACTTCAAAAAGTTCACAGAAACTGTGTATCATGAGAAAAATGTGCCTGCATTTCGAAATATTTTGCATCAAAATAAATTTATCATTGTCCTTGGAACTTAGAAACATACAAATGATGTTTTATTCAAATGTGTGTCATCAATATCAATGACATAATTTTCCCTTGAGTTCTATGTTGGGAATTGGTATGGGGGGGATAGCAATGTCACTGGATATGGGATTCAAATACACTTAATGTACAGAAATAGTCTTTATGGAAGAATGATTAGGAAACTTAACTGGGTGTGTGATGCATTCATTGAGAATTTCTACTGTGTACATCAGTAAGATGATAACTGTCATCACTGTTGTGTTTTGCTTATGTTACTAAGCTATTTCCAGGGGTGTGTAGCACAGTCAGCTTTTTCTATTGGATAGACTCTTTCGTGGCAAGAAATTGCAGGGCACACCTTGCTGGAAGCATTTCCAGAGATCCAAGGTATGGAGACCCAGTCAAGGATGAGATATCATCATCTAGATCCCACGCTTAGCACAGTGAAGAGCTGTGATTCAAGAGGGTAATTGATGGGCGCAAGGTCGCATTTTTGCTGCGGTGTGCAGACCACGTGGAAAGCAGTGGACTTCCACCGTAGGCTCTGTTTCCATGAGACCATTATCTGATTGTCATGTCTTCACTTGCTGTCTCTCCCATTAGACTAGGAGTCCCATGAGGATGGGGATGGTGCTATTTCCATCTTAAACACAGGAAACCATGGCTAAAGCACCTGCTCTGGACCAGCTTCACACACGTCATCCATACCTCTCACAGTAACCCCACAAAACTGTTAAAAATTATTCTCTTTTTTCAAGGACTTGGAAGTTAAGTGACGTGACTGAGTTCACATTAGCAGAAGGGGATACAATTGGAATCCAGTCTAGGACTGAAAGCCTGTGCATTGCTGTTATATAAAATATTTTTTGTACACTGTAATTATACAAATGACTGTGCATTATTGTTATACATTCTTCTTCTTATCCTTAGCACCTGCCATCAGGCTTGGGCTATGGTGCTCATCTAGTATATATTTAACGAATGAATGAATGAATGAATGAGTACCATATTGGGAAGGAGAGAGACCAGCTTCCCTTTGAACACTAACTGGTGTTGTGATCCTGGGCAAATCTACAAATCACCCCCAGATCAGTTGAATCAACCCACAAAATGAAGATGATGACGATGCTTCTCTAGTCTCAAGGAAGACAACCCAATACTCTACGAATTCCTCTCCAAAGAATGGGTTGGCATTTGGATGCTCACTTGCAAGTGCTCTGGAAAAGCCCACCTACTTCTAAAGGAGTTGACAGTGGATGGCTTCTCTTTTCCCTAGGAAGAAATGTAACTCAAGGGAATAGGACCCCAGATGGGATAGATCAGGTGAAGTGTGTTATAGAATATTCCACAAGCACTAGCACTAGTATGAGATAGCTGAGTGATGATTTGGTCTCTGTGTCTTAAGTATTTTCTTATATGATCTGGGGCCTCCCTGAAATTTAATCTTTAAGTTCCATTTATTGACAGTCCTATGTCATAAATTAGTCATCAATGACAACTCACGTTAACAGTGGTAGGAAGATCCTGACAATCTAAAGGAGATAAAGCTATATAGAGAGGGAAAGAAACTATTTTATATGATCTTGTTTAGAGTCATAAAATGATAAATGCTGGGTTACAGATAGTGTGGGGTTATGGGTTGTATTTTGTACTTAAAAAAAAAAAAGGAACTGAGAGAATACAGCCTCAATTTTTTGTGTGTTTGTCACAATTTAAAGGCTATAGGAATAAGACACTTTTAAGTTTAATGTGCATTATAGCATTTTATTCATTCACATTCTGCTGTCCAGACAAGCCACAAAACAATGAATCAAGGCTGCTTAAAATATTGACATTTTGGCCGGCACCGTGGCTCAACAGGCTAATCCTCCGCCTTGCAGCGCCGGCACACCGGGTTCTAGTCCCGGTCGGGGCACCGGATTCTGTCCCGGTTGCCCCTCTTCCAGGCCAGCCCTCTGCTGTGGCCCGGGAAGGCAGTGGAGGATGGCCCAAGTGCTTGGGCCCTGCACCCCATGGGAGACCAGGTAAAAGCACCTAGCACCTGGCTCCTGCCATCGGATGAGCGTGGTGCGCCGGCCGCAGCGCGCCATCCGCGGCAGCCATTGGAGGGTGAACCAATGGCAAAGGAAGACCTTTCTCTCTGTCTCTCTCTCTCTCTCACTGTCCACTCTGCCTGTCAAAAAAAAAAAAATATATTGACATTTTAAGGTCTGAAGCCATTTGTAATATGCTTTGTAAGATTCCATAGAAACAATGCATTGTTCTTTTAAAAAGTAACTGTTACAGGGCCAGCACTGTGATGGAGCTGGTAAAGCCGCCACCTGCAGTGCCAGCATCCCATATGGGCGCCAGTTTGAGTCCCGGCTCCTGCACTTCTGATTCAGCTCTCTGCTATGGCCTGGGAAAGCAGTGGAAGATGGCCCAAGTACTTGGGCCCCTGCACCCACATGGGAGACCTGGAAGAAGTGCCTGGCTCCTGGCTTCAGATTGGTACAGCTCCAGCCATTGTGGCCAACTGGGGAGTGAATCAGCAGATGGAAGACCTCTCTCTCTCTCTGACTCTCCTTCTCTCTGTGTGTAACTCTGACTTTCAAATAAATAAATTAATCTTAAAAAAAAAAAAAAAGAAAGAAACTGTTACAAGTAGAGAGACATTGACTGGTCCAAACAGATTGGTTTCTACCAGCATTCCATCCAAACAAGCCAAAAGGACCTTTATTGTATTACAAAAATTAGCTTGTGAGTTCAGCTGCCCGTGGGGAGACATCAAAATGTTGTCAGGATGAATCCAAAGTGTCAGAGAAAATCATAAACTGAACGCTTTTCATTCATGATCACTTAAGCGATCATTGAACACTGCACAGCCCTCGTTAGCCTGCAAAGCGTGAGTCTTGGGAGGTGACAGACAGTGGTGTGCTGGAACCGGCTCATCCTGGGGTGCAAGGAGCCACTGTGAAATTCTCAGCAACTTTGCAAGCTGGTTGTTAACTCAGCTGTTATTAAAAACTAAATTACAGAGGCAGACATATGGTCTAGCAGTTAAGACAACGGTTGCACTTTGAAATGCTCAAGCCCCTGGCTCTGATTCCGGACTACAACTTCCTGCTAATGCACACCCTGGGAGGAAGCTTTGATGGCTTGAATAATTGGATTCCCACCACTTGTGTTGGGATCCTGACTCCCAGCTTCAGCCTGCCAGTCCATCATTATGGGCATCTGAGGCATGAGTCACTCTCTCTCCATCGGCCTATCAAATAAACAAATGAAATAAACACATTTAAAAGGGTGGTAGTAAATACTCAAAAACATCACTTAGTAAACATTTTACATTTTACTGTTTGTTATCCTTGAGCTTATATTCATCTGTTGTATCTTCATGATGGGAACACTGCATAAAGTGGTATACAGAAAGTCTCATAAACATGAGTTTGTGGAAATGAAATTGAAGCTGGATGTAGCTAGAGGAGCTGTATTTTTATAAAATATTTGGAATGGCATTTGTCCTTGATTTAATAAGAAAGTTAATTTAGCTGTGTTGACATTGTTGAAAATAGTTTATCTTTTGTTTATAAACTGGAAACAGCCGGAGTCTGGCTCTTGTTGGTCGGAGTCTGGTTTCTGTCTGTCTTGTCTGATTTATCATCTGAGGTCGCCAGCCTGCGGAGGCGCAGGTGGTAGACAGGGGACTGCACCTTCTCCAACCTGAGCCTGTGCCTCCATGGCCCCGCCGCTGTCAGCTTCAGGGGCAGTGTAGGCCACGCCCTGCTGAGGGTGGCCTCTCTGGCTAACCCTCTGAGTGGCTGTCACAGCCAGGCCATGTCCTCTGGCATCCTTTGACAGTTGGCCGGGGCTCAGGTTCCCATTGTGTCCTCACTCCCAACAGTGGATTTCTGAATCTCCTTGAAGAAGAACTGCCCTCGCCAGGATCCACATGCGAAAACCTGCAAGTGCCTAGAACCCGGAGTCTAAGAACCCCAGCTCCCGCGCCAACTAATGGGTGCCACTCTAAGATGTGATGTGCCTGTCTCCAGAGTTTTACCTTCCTGGGACTCTGCCTGCTACTCCACTCCCGCTTCTCTCACTTCCCTTCTGAATGCCATGGCCTCATTCCTCTATCAACTTATCCCGGTAGGACACTTCCTTAAAAATCACTCTCCCACTAATTCTCATATCTGCTTGCAGGGAATCCAACCATGTTTCCTATGGTGTGTTACCCATCCTCCTCTGGCAGTCCTGGTCACAGCCAATTGAACCACAGGTTGGGCACCCAGCTCCAAAGCAGCTCAGGGTTGGCAGACTGAGGTGGCCCAGCCACACAAAGTCAATCTCAATGAGTCCCCTCTTCCAAGAGGCTCAATCTTGAGTCATGTACAGATAGTGAGTCATCGAATGCAATGTTGCAAAACTTGAATTGTGATTTCTAGTCTTGGTCTGCCACAGAATGAGGATACAACCCATAGGCCTATTGCATCCTAGTGACTTTTTTTCTTTCTTTTTTTTTTTTTTTTGACAGGCAGAGTGGACAGTGAGAGAGAGAGACAGAGAGAAAGGTCTTCCTTTGCCGTTGGTTCACCCTCCAATGGCTGCCGCAGATGGCGCGCTGCAGCCGGCGCACCGCACTGATCCGATGGCAGGAGCCAGGTGCTAGGTGCTTTTTCCTGGTCTCCCATGGGGTGCAGGGCTCAAGCACCTGATCCATCCTTAGTCTCCAAGCAAGCTCTCCTTTCCATGGGATCTCTTAATTCTGTGGGTCTCCCTCCCATCATGCTCCTTACTCAAGGCAATCAAATGTCTATAGTTCTCCAAAAGCCTAAAATATAAGCTATGAATCACCTCATTGTGGACCCAATATTCTGGCCACTCATGGCTGGATTCTTCAGAGAAATCACCCTGGAAATTGTTGGAAAGGCCACAATGATTGAAGTGGAAGCAACATGGAGCCAGATTAGTCTTCAGATAAGTTGGAAGATGGAAGGAAATCTGTTTGTGATATTAGACAGTCAGAAGGAAGCAGACTAGTCTTATTGCTTGAGGTAGAGAAAAAAAAGCTGAAGTTCTGTCTTCCTGGAAGAGGGCCCAAGTGCTTGGTCCCCTACCACCCATGTAGGAGACCCAGATGGAGTTTCTGGCCCTGAACATGAAGGCCATTTGGGAAGTAAACTTGCAGAAAGATCTCTCTCTCTCTCTCTCTCTCTCTCTCTCTCTCTCTCTCTCTTTCTCTCTCTCTCTCTCTGATCTCTCTCTCTCTCTCTCTCTCTCTCTCTCTCTCTCTTCTCTTTCTTTCTCTCCCTCCCCGCCTCCCTCCCTCCCTTTCAAATAAATAAATAATTCTCTTTTTTTGAGTCTTTGATGCCTTTGGCTCAAGAAAACTCTTCAGTTCTATTGATGAAAGGGCCGAGCTAGAGTGGAAACATAGGCACACTATCTTGGAGTTCTTTCTCACTATATTCAAAAGAGCTTCTAACAAGAACTCAAGGAAGACATCTTTCTCTAGAAATGCAGAATTGACCCATCTTCGGGGTGTCAGGGGAGGCAGGATGTGAGCTGAGACATAGCAGAACTACAACCCTCCATATTGAAAGGCAAGGCCAACATTTCACAGACGCAGCAAATGCAAACAAATACAATTCGTGCTTGTCTGGATCCAACACTATCTCCCCCACGGCCAGCCCACACTTCTCTAAAACGCTTGTAAAAATCCCAAGGACTCCTCAAAGGCCTAGCTCACCAGAGTCACAATCCACAGACATTTCTGCTCTGTTAGAACATTCCCAAGTGTAGAACATGATGCACCAGAATTTCCCAGAGAGCTTTAAACACGTCGTGTTCAGGCTGTCATCCCAGGAGGAACTGACTTAGTGAGCCAGGATGGGGGCTGGGGCTCACACATCCTTCACAACGAAGAATTTGACTGGATTTCGCCAAATCTTGCATTTTATGCAGATGGTCCTTACTTAACATTAATCCTGATGATTTTCAAAGGCAAAGAAACCAATTTGTATTCAGAGTTCTTTTGTTGGATATTTGGATAGGTACAGAGCCTATAAACAATTTCTTTTTGGCCAATTTTTTTTTTTGCCTATCAGATTTTTTAAATAGTTACTTACGGGTTTAATAAGTTTACATTTTTTTAAGTCTTCAGAGGAACCTTCAAACCTTTCACAGTTCTTCCTCATACACACACTGACTTGGAAAGGATCTTCTGCATACTGAATTGAAGGAGGTCAAATCAGAGCAGATGAGATCTGGAAGGCTCCTAATAACTCCCCAGTCCAGCTGCCTTTACTGGATGAAGGAACTGAGACCATCAATTTCATTGACTTGCCCAAATCACCAAGGAGGCTCGGTACAAGGGTCTTCAACTCCCATGGTCTCTTCCCTATACCTGGGAGGCCTGGTGTGAGTATTCTCACAGGAACTTCATTTCTGGCGCCATTCTGCCAAAAGCATGTCAGGCCAAATGGAGTAGAAACAGCCACGCCATCTCGGAAGCCACCCAACCGAAGGCTCCTCTCCACCTGATCAGGCCCATCTGCCACTGCCTGAGCCTTCCCTATGGAAGGGTCTTAAAGATTAAAAGCAAAATAAACTAAACAAAAAGCCAAGTGGCATTTGGCCTAGCAGACAAAACATTGGTTAAGAAGCCCACCTCCCCTCTCAGGGTCTGCTTCCTCATATCTGGTGAGAAATATACAGCTATGTATCCTCTTCAACCATGTGATGAAAAAATAGAATTAAAATATGACTTTAGTTAGGGCCAGCATTGTAGTGCAGCTGGTTTAGATGCCACTTTAGATGATGACACTGGCATCCCATATTTGAGCACAGATTTGAGTTTGGCTGCTCTGCTTCTGATCCAGCTCCCTGTTAATGTGCCTGGGAAAGTAGTAAAAGATGGCTTGAACACGTGAGCCCCTACTACCCATGTGGGAGACCTGGAAGGAGTTCCAGATACCTGACTTTGGCCTGACCCAGCCCTGACTAATGTGGCCATTTAGGGGAGTGAATCAGCAGATGGAAATTATCTCTTTCTCTCTCTCACCCATCTATGCATATCCATAGATACACATAAATACACACATATATGCATATCTATATGTGTACCCGCATACCTATATCTCCTCTACTTCTCTTGAAGTTCGTCATCTAAGTCCAAAGTGAGACTCATAAACTCTACACTATTCTTTCTTCTTATCTCCTTCAGCACAACCTTTGGATTATCATCCAATTAAAAAAGAAATACAGGTCACAGTGAGCAATGCTGCGATCCACAGGCAATCTGAGGCCAAATCTCCACTCCCAGGAACAAAAGACATTGCTCACAGCTGCCCACAGATGAACCATCTCTGCACCTGCTTCCACCCCATCCTTCAAAGCCACCGTGCTCTTCGGGCTTAAGCATGTCATCGTTAGAGATTCTGAAAGGGAGAGTCTACTGCCTTTCCCCTGGGTGGGTCCAGTCCTGATGCAGCCCAGCTATGACAGTGGCTGTTCCTAGAAGGCACTGTTGGGTGGGCATGAATGCATTGTCTGAGTCCCACCATCTAACATCCACGCTTGGACGGACACAGTGTGTTTGTAAATCTACACCCATCCAAGTTGGCCCCCTGCTGGTACAGGACATTGATCAGGTCCCGGATAATCTTTTTCCTTATCTATAAAACTGGGATAATAGGATTGGTTTTCAGATTGCTACACAAATTTAATAATACTATAGGTAACAGTATCTCCGTTCTCTCTGTTGTCCGTGCTATGTGACAAAACAGGGATGGTGGGGAAATGTCCATGAGCCTACACAGCTGTACCCAGCAGCTATTTCCTCCTGGCCTCTCCCTCCCAGGGCACACAGCAGGAAGGGAAGCCCCATATTATCTTGCAGCAGAACCACAACAAGACAGAACTTAATTATACGTGGCTGCAGGGTACCAGCAACAGTGGATGAGTTCATGGGTTCTTACAGAAAATGACCAAGGGCTTCGTGAAAGCTGATGACTATTTTAAAATACCTGGACTTAAAAAAAAAAAACAACAATGTTTTTCTTCTCTGTCCTCTCAACTTAAGGAAGATTGGCCCAAGGTCTAATTTAGATCAGGATCTGGTGTGAGTCCTGTAGCTGATCTTCCTTCCTGGCTCTATATTCCTGAAGTTCACGTGCTCTTCCAAGCACACCCATAATTCAAGATAGAAACCTGTGACTCGATTCCTTCTAGGAAATGTAAGTGATTTATCTGTTAACATGTTCTTTCTTTGGAGTATTCTAGAAGAGACTACAAAAGTCAGAGGCAGGACTGAGCCAACCTCGGTCGACCTTGGTGAGGTCGGTGGGAAGAACCCGAGGGCAGTGACAGAGTGGGAAATGCTCTCTCCGTTGGGATGGGGGTGTCCCCTGAGACTCAGCTCCTTTATCCAGCTCATGGAGACAACTGGACTGCTGGGTGAGACCACTGGAGGTACCGGAACACACCCCAAGGGGGTGCATGCACTCAGATGGCTGGGGGCATTGGTTTCTGGTCCTGGACTTCACAGTCCAGGAGTCTTCCTGGTTCTCTATCCCTTTCACAAAATCTCCTCCTCCCACTTCACTCCAGCGCTGTTGTCCTCAGCTGTAAGACATCTTGGGGTGCCGAACTCAGGGGTCATTCGAACCCTTGGTAGCAGATTCAAAGGGAGCCTCCCCTCTAGTGACTAGTTCATAAACTCTTCTGCCAATCGAGTAATTTCTTTTTTTTTTTTTTTAAGATTTATTTATTGGCTGGCGCCATGGCTCAATAGGCTAATCCTCTGCCTGCGGCGCTGGCACACTGGGTTCTAGTCCTGGTCGGGGCACCAGATTCTGTCCCGGTTGCCCCTCTTCCAGTCCAGCTCTCCGCTGTGGCCCGGGAGGGCAGTGGAGGATGGCACAAATCCTTGGTGCACCCACATGGGAGACCAGGAGAAGCACCTGGCTCCTGGCTTTGGATCAGCGCCGTGTGCCGGCCACAGTGCGCCAGCCGCAGCGGCCATTGGAGGGTGAACCAACGGCAAAGGAGGACCTTTCTCTCTGTCTCTCTCTCTCTCACTTTCCACTCTGCCTGTCAAAAAAAAAAAAAAGATTTATTTATTTATCTGAAAGTCAGAATTACACACAGAGAGAAAAGGCAGAGACGGAGAGAGAGGTCTTCCATCCACTGGTTCACTCCCCAGCTAGCCGCAACAGTTGGAGCTGTGCCGACCGGAAGCAAGGAGCCAGGAGCTTCTTCCGGGTCTCCCATGCGGGTGCAGAGGCCCAAGGACTTGGGCCATCTTCTACTGCTTTCCCAGGCCGTAGCAGAGAGCTGAACTGGAAGTGGAGCAGCCAGGACTTGAACCGGCACCCATATGGGTTGCCGGCCTGCAGGCAGAGGCATTACCTGCTTCACCATAGTGCCAGCCCCAATCAAGTAGTTTCTAGTTTTCCCCCTACAAAGTGAAAGGGGCATCTAGATGGTTGTCCATTGGCTAAATAAGTTTTGATAATAGAGTCATCTTATTCGGAGCATATTAACCTGGAAGGAGCTATATTTCAAATTAAGTAACAATATCAGAATACTGCTTCCAGTCCCATCTCACAACCTACTTGAATAGTTTCTCAACACCAACAACTATACAAATGAGACATTGAAATAAAATTGACTCTGAAACCCAGCTCAGGGGCCATGGATTGTGGAGCAGCAGGTTAAGCCGCTGCCAGCTGTGATTCATGTATCCCATATCAGAGCACTGGCTGGAGTCTTGGCTGCTCCACTTTTGATCCAGCCTCCTGCTAACGCACCTGAGAAGACAGCAGAACATAGCTGCCTACTTGGGTCCCTGCTACCCATGTGGGAGAACTGGATGGAGTTCCTGGCTTCACACTTCAGCCTGGTCCAGTCCTAGCTGTCACAACTCTATGGAGAGTGAACTAGAAGTTGGACTCTCTCTGTCTCTCTCTCTCTCTCCTCTCTCTGCCTGTCTCTCCATCTTTCTTTGTCACTATTTCAAATAAATAAATAAAGCTTCAAAAACTTAAACTTAGTTTAGCATCTATAAAAATGATTACTACTACACTGGTATGTGTAATAATAATACAATAAGTAAATTAATTAATGTCTCATTTATCAGCCTGATGTGCCTAAGTATTAGAATTTGATTTGGTGGTTTAATAATAATATAAATTTATGTTTTAGATCACTAGTATACTGAAAATTAAGAAAAAATTAACATGCTATGCTTTGAGCCTTATTTAAAGGCTCTATCCAACACGTTACATTTTTACAGATTCATTTGAGAGGTGGAGAGACAGACAGACAGACAGACAGAAAGCTTCCATCCATGGTCCATTCATCAAATGCCTACAACAACCCCAGGGGCAGGAGGCAGAGTGTGTGGGTGTAAGGGCTGGGTGGTGCTGAAGCCAGGAGCCAGGAGCTCAGTCCAGGTCTCACGCGGATGGCAGGGATCCAACTACTTGAGCCATCACCACTGCCTCCTAGGGTCTGCATTCGCAGGAAGCTGGGGTCAGGAGCCAGAGCCAGAAGCTGGAGTCAGGAACTGGAGCTGTGCCCTAAGGAGAGACACAGGCATTCTAACTGCTAGGCCAAATGCCGGCCCATAAGGCTCTGTTTAAAGACTCTCATTGAAAACTACTTATAAAGAATTAAAATTTTTGAATGTCCCTGATACACATATCTTGGCAGCAGAGATATGACAGATTGATTAAACAGTGGTTTCAAGCCTAAGCACAGATTGTATTAGGATGAAATTCTAGGGGGAAGTAGGCTGGGAAAATGAGCTCAAAGGATGACATAAACTTCCTGACCACTAAGGAAAGTTTGTTACATTTGGTTTTAAATGAGTGATGGCGCACAGCCTTTGCTCTGCTATTAGTGGGCACCCTGAAAAGAACGATCTAACGGCTTTACTTTTAGATGTCAATGTTTGTGGCACATGGAAAATGATTCCTTTGCAGCTACTTAAACATATATTACATATATATTACATATATATATATTACATATATTACATATATATTGCATATCAACTTTAAAGCATGAAAGGAGAGAATTGGCATAACATTTCGATTTGCTGTTAGGAAGCCAACTGGGACAACTACAACCCACACCAGGGTTTCTGGATTTCAGTTCTAGCTCTGACTTTCTGGGAGGCAGCAAGTGATGGCTCAAATCAGTGGGTCCCTGCCACCCATGGGAGAGACCTGAATTGAGATGCTGGCTCCCAGTTCTGGCCAGGCCTCCTAGCCTCAGCTGTGTGGACACTTGGGTGTGTGTGTGTGTGTGTGTGTGTGTCAAATAAACAAAACAAATGAGTGAGTTTTGAAGTGAAAGTGAACACAGAATAAAGTTTATTATTTTCTTGCAGATTATTTATATGAGCCAAAAACTCTGAGGAGTGTGGTTCTCATGCACTCAGAAGACAGGAATCCGGCTCTTCCTTGCTCCTCCTGTCCCAGCCTCCCTCCAGGCTGACCACTCTCTCTCCTGTAACACAAGGGCAGTCCAGAGGACCCTACTCGTGAAGAGACCGTTGCTCAGTAGCCTTGTATCTACAAAAGGTAGAAATCGTATGAGCGGTTGTGGGAATCTTTTCTTGCGATCCAGGAGGTAACAAAACTGTCCTCTGTGTAGTACTACATAAAATAAGAGCCATTCCCAGAAAACCTGAGCTCCACGTGGGATAGAAGAAAGGATTGCTGTGGGGCAGGGAGGTTGGTGGCATCCACCTGTGCTTGGCCAGGGGTTACAGGGGAGGAGGCAGAGAGAGATGTAGGGGGCAGGGGCCCAGTGGAGGTAGCCAGGACAGAGGTGGCTCCCACACTCGTGTGTCTCTCCCACATTCACGCTCAGGGTCCCCAACACCTGCAGATAAATCTTACCTCTCCTAGGAGTCACCAGGGGTCAGGACCCCCTTTTAACCTTTAAGGATGTTTATGCAAGTTTCTCCAAAAGATCATTGTCTGATTTGGTGGAGAAACTGGAGCACAGGCCCAGGGCAGAACTGCGAACCTAAAACTGGCCCCCAAAGTCAGAAAGCCTGGCCTGGGAACTGGGTACCAGAGCTCATGCCACCGACTGGCGGCAGAACCATTGCAAGGCCGAGAAAGGCGCAGGAAACGGCAATCAGGAGGCCCTGAGCCTCGTGAGCCTGTGCAGGGGCCTTCGTGTGCCAACACAGGCCACAAAAAAGCAGAAGCCGGTCAGCTGTACTGCCAAGGCCTGGCCCCGGCGCTTTCAGCTGAGCAGAAACAAGCAGAACTGGACGTTCTGCTGGCTTGGAGCATGGGCACTCTGTCGTAAGACATTTGCTCCTGCGTAGCACAGGTGCACACACACGTTGCACATTCTTCATGCAACTCCCAGTGGTTGTTTTAACACAACTGCCTTCGTGATGAGAGAGCTGCGCTCACGAGTCATTCAGCAGTCAAAGCATCAGGAAGTTCGGAAACCACGACACTCACACGCGTAATCGTGTAGACATTCCCTACCCGCTGCAGCTGGCCTTGGGATACCTGCGTGGGCTCGTGTTTCCCCCTGCTCTGCCTTCACGAATGGAACGACACCTAACCCACAGCCACCTCCTCGCTACTCAGAGGAGTCGGGATCCTGGACCTGCAGCGCCATCTCGCAGGGGCTTGTGAGCAATGAAGAAGCCCAGATTGGGACTCTATGACAGATCTGTGAGGTTCAGAAGTGGAGCGGTACACTTGCAGGTGAGCTGTGCACACACTGAGACTGGAGAAGCACCTGACCATGGCAGCAGCACTCTGTAGGCAGGGCTCGGTAGATGACGGGTGGATGCTTGATGAAAACTGTGCCAATCAGAATCTGGAAAATCCTAAAAGAAAAGTCACAGTGGGAAGTGGAACCAGGTCACAACCGGGTACAGCTCTAGAGAGACAGTTTCAGGTGTCCTGCTCTGGTCCTTGGCTATCATTCCTCCCGGGGTGTCCTGGAATAACACACAGCCATCCCTCCGTGTGTGGGCTCCATATCCATAGATTCAACCAGCCACGGACTAAAAATGTTGAGCCAAAAAAAAAAAAAATGGGTTTGTACTTGAATAGGCACAGGTGGTTTTTTTCTGGTCCTTATGCCCTAAACAATACAGTATAACAACTATTTGCATATTACTTATATTGCGTTAGCTGTTATGAATCATCTAGAGATGATGTGGAGTATGAGCATATGGAAGGATGTATCTAAGTTCTATGCAAATACTTGAGGAAGTTTGAATTTGCTTAAGACAAGGGGATGTGAGGCCGGCGCCGTGGCTCAACAGGCTAATCCTCCGCCTTGCGGCGCCGGCACACCGGGTTCTAGTCCCGGTCGGGGCACCGGATTCTGTCCCGGTTGCCCCTCTTCCAGGCCAGCCCTCTGCTGTGGCCCAGGAGTGCAGTGGAGGATGGCCCAGGTGCTTGGGCCCTGCACCCCATGGGAGACCAGGAAAAGCACCTAGCTCCTGGCTCCTGCCATCGGACGAGCGCGGTGTGCCGGCCGCAGCGCGCCGACCGCGGCGGCCATTGGAGGGTGAACCAACGGCAAAAGGAAGACCTTTCTCTCTGTCTCTCTCTCTCTCACTGTCCACTCTGCCTGTAAAAAAAAAAAAAAAAAAGACAAGGGGATGTGGAGCTGGCGCTGTGGCAGAGCCACATTGTAATCCAGCTCTCTGCTATGCCTGGGAAAGCAGTGGATGATGGCCCAAGTGCTTGGGCCCCTGCACCCAGGTGGGAGACCCAGAAGAAGCTCCTGGCTCCTGGCTTTGGATCGGCACAGCTCTGGCCATTGCGACCAATTTGGGAGTGAACCAGCGGATGGAAGATCTCTCTCTCTAGTCTCTGCCTCTCCTCTCTGTGTAACTCTGACTTTCAAATAAACAAATACATCTTTTAAAAAAAGACAGGGGTATATATGTCACACAGGACACTGTGCCTCACACACAGTGTGGCACTGGAACTCAGCCATCCTGTGCAGAGGGATCTTACTACCAGTCCCACTTTATCATCGAGAAAACTGAGATGTCAAGTCCTCAACCTGCCCACCCAGAGTTCAACAGTGGCCAATGGCACTGGGACTGGAATCCACATCACTGTCAACTCTCACACTGTGCTTCCTCGCAAACAAACTCGATTGTGTCCAGGGATGCTCAGCTCTTGCGTCTTGGCGCAACTCACTAGGCATGGGTGGCAGAGACAAGAGGACACATGTCAGCATCCCTTGTCCCCAACCTGAAGGCAAAGGCAGGGATAACAGGTCTCCAACGGGACAACACAAGCCACAGGAACCAGCCAGCATATGTCAATTAACCCCACAGGCTCAGAGCCCAGGGAGTCTGAGTCCAAGGGGCCTTCATCTGTGTTTCCACCAAGGTATGTTTGTTGGACTAAAATTCAGAAGGTTGAAGATCGTGTTTCTGAATGCAATGTGAGCTAATATTTTATGACTAACAGGTTTGGTAGAGATGACTCAGCTTTTGCTAGGTCCTCCTGGGGTACTTGGGCAGTGTGACATAGGTGTCTCAGGACCTGAAGAGGGATGGTAATTAGTTTTCCCTCTATTCAGCTGTGTTTCACAATAGTCTCTCCCTCTCTCTCTCTCACACACACACACACACACACGTGTGCATATGTAGATCACTCCATATTTAGCCTCAACAGTCCCGTAAATGACTTACCGACTTTTAGAACAAGAAAGAGTGTCAGTGGTGTTATTTTTATTTCTGTCATACTCTGGCATGGATGTTTTGTTCCGCAGGAAGTAGAAACCATGCACGCTTGTACTTTCTTTTTCTTTTTCTTTTTTTTTTTTTTTTTTTTGGTTAATTTCTAGAAAAAGTTCATCACGGCCCTCTTCCTCTTGCTCCACAAGACATTTCCTTACAAGCAAGGACACCAAGTGAAATTTGCAGAAGTTCAACAAGCTGCCCACACAGTTGGAAGAGTCTGGCGCAGAAGCCAGCTGCCCTGGGCTCAGGGTGGGACATCTGCCCGTCAGTTCAATGCGGCTTCCGGAGAGCACTGGGGGAAGCTTGTTGGCTTCGTGCCTGGGTATACAGCAAAGTGTTGCTATCAAGTTTCAGATGTACCCGTGCGTGAAGGAGCTCCACGCAGAAATCCTCCACTAAAAGGGGCCCCTGTGCAACCCCTGCATCCAGTCAAAAATGGCAGGAGAGTGAAGCACCAGCTTCCTTTGAAATAACTCCAGGGACTTCAGATTGGAATCAGATAAGGCATTGTGCAGAAATGTGTTTAGACAGTGGTTCAGGGCCAGCGCTGTGATATACTGGGTAAAGCTGTCGCCTGCAGTGTGGCATCCCATATGGGCACCTATTCGAATCCTGGCTGCTCCACTTTGGATCCTGCTTTCTTCTCTGGCCTAGGAAGGCAGTAGAAGATGGCCCAAGTCCTTGGGCCCCTGCACCTGTGTGGGAGACCTGGAAGAAGCTCCTGGCCCCTGACTTCAGATCAGCCCAGCTCCAGCCATTGCAGCCATCTGGGGAGTGAACTAGTGGATAGAAAACCTCTCTCTCTCTCTCTCTCTCTCTCTCTCTCTGTAACTCTACCTTTCAAATAAATTTTTAAAAATTAAATAAATAGGCCGGCGCCACGGCTCACTAGGCTAATCCTCCGTCTGCGGTGCCGGCACCCTGGGTTCTAGTCCCAGTTGGGGCCCCGGTTCCATCCCTGTTGTTCCTCTTCCACTCCAGCTCTCTGCTGTGGCCCAGGAAGGCAGTGGAGGATGGCCCAGGTCCTTGGGCTCCTGCACCCACATGGGAGATCAGAAGAAGCACCTGGCTCCTGGCTTCGGGTCAGCACAGTGCACCAGCCGTAGCAGCCACTTGGGGTGAACCCATGGAAGGAAGACCTTTCTCTCTGTCTCTCTCTTTCTCACTGTCTAACTCTGCCCAGAAAAAAATTAAATAAATAAATTCTGGTCTAGTAACTGAGTAATAAGTAGCTATTTTTAAAAAATTTACATTAGAGTAAAAACTACTTCACCAAATAAGTTAAACAAGTAAAATCAAAAACACCCTAGTTTAGTGGGAATGTATACAACAGCTATAAACAATTTACTGTAGATGGGTGAAATGTCCATTTTTCCCATTCACTTATTGACAATATTCTTATTTTTAACATTAAAGAAATCTTTAATGTGTTTGTGGAATCAGAGCAATAGGTCAGGCTTGAACTTGTGGCCAATCAGGATTCTAGGTGATCACCATATGGAACATTATAGAATGAGACTGAATTTTTTTTTAATTGAGTGTCTTGGTTTATTAAATAACCTATGGATTGTAAAACATGCTGTTATAATAAAATCAAGATAGTTGATGTTCCAGTTGAGTGGTTAAAAACACCTTTGCATCCTGGGATGGGAATACAGAAAATTGATATATGTTTAAGAGGAAACAAACTTTCTTATCCGTTCTTTCAAATCATTCTAGAGATAGTTTATATATTAATGCCAATTTGATTATATATCATATAAATATTGGTACACTACGTACCATTCTTTTCTTTTAAGATTCATATATTTATTAATTTAATTATTTGAAAGCCAGAATACAGAACGAGAGAGACACAGACAGAGAAAGACATCTTCCATCTTCTGGTTTGCTCCCTAAATGGCTGCAATGGCCAGAGCTGGGCCAATCCGAAGCCAGGATCCAGGAGATTCTTCCAGGTCTCCCACATGGATGCAGAGGCCCAAGCACGTGGACCATCTTCTGCTGCTTTCCCAGGCACATTAGCAGGGAGCTGAATCAGAAGTGGAGCTGCCAGGACTCTAACCAGCGCCCGTATGGGATGCCAATGTCACCGGCAGCGGCTTAACCCACTGTGCCATAGTGCCGGCCCCATTCAGATTGTTTTTAAACTTTTGCAATTACTTTGCAAATCCACATAGGTATCTGTAGTCATCATTTTGACCCACGTTCTGATGGCCCAGGCCTGCTTTGATTTGTGTTCCCTCTTGGGAGTTGCTGGTCCTTCTCACCCATGCTTGCTCCGCCTCTAAATGTGTAGTAAGTATTATTGGAATTGAATTCAACACTCTTTTCCCCATCCTCGGCTGATAGCCATGTGTTCCCGAGCATTGTGGACTCTGGCAAATGATGGTTGTTCTATTTACTGCTCTCTTGTACAATTATGTGTATCTTGAATATCTATCTCGGAATATTTCATTTTCTTTTCTAAATTGTCCGTTCCTCTCCTCTGTCTATGCTTTCGGCTTTTGTTTCTTTTGTTCCGTGCTGTTGGCTGGCTTAGCTTTGCTGTGGTTCGTTTGTAGCAATTCTTTTCAGGAGGCATCCTCAGCCAGGGTGTCGCACTCCCGTGCCATGGGTCTGGGGTTGGGCTGAGGCTGGATGGTGACCTCCAGATGTCCTTGCTGCTCTCTGAGGCTGCGGAAGCCTGAACAGCCCACTTCCTGCGTGTGGGGCAGCTGGCTCCAAAGTCCGGGCACTTACCTGCTTTGCATACTTCCTCATAGGCGTGAGGTTGGCTTTTGGGTTAGGCTAATACAGTTCATCTTCTAGGGAAGTATCCACAATTTCCCATTTTTGTAAGAGGCTTTTTTTAAACATGTTTACACATTGAGTATTTTAAATATCTTGTTAGCATGCACATCTTATTTTAACTTTTATTCTGTTGATATGAGGAAAAATACACTGATAGATGTTCTTATATTGATTTGCCTTTCAAATCAAATTGTACTAAAAGATATCTAGCCAGAAAAGACAGCCCATTGGCCAACTTCTCCTCAACGTTCTGTCTGACCTATTAATTAGGTTATCAATGCTAGTTGACTTCTAATGGTAGTACATGTGTTTGTAACTTATATCACCAGTCCCCTCCAGAAATGCTCATAGTACATTTCTGGTACAAGGACCAGCATTGTGACATAGCAGGTGCATCTGACGCCTGTGATACCAGCATTCTTTATTGGATCACCAGCTGCTCCACTTCTGATCCAGCTCCCTGCTAATGCACCTGGGAAGGCAGCAGAAGAGGGCCCAAGTGCTTGGGCCCCTGACACCCACATAGGAGACCCAGATGGAGTTCAGCCAGCCCTACCCACTGTGGCCATTTGGAGAGTGAATCAGCAGACAGAAGATATTTCTGCCTTGTTCTCTCTCTCTCTCTTTCTCTCTGACAGTCTCCTTCTTTCTGTCACTTTCACTTAAACAAGTAAAATAAATCCTTAAAAATTTATTACAGAAAAATTGGTCACATCATCTAGCTAAGTAATCAATGTTTACATTACTATGATTAAGCAAATGTCCACTGTAAAGCCAAGTAGTCAGTGATGACTATCTCTAACAATTTTAATTAATTCAAGGTAATTTCAAAAAGTTCATGGAAAATGGAATTTGAAATATGAGCATGTTTTGGTGTAAAAAAATTGAAAGCCTTTTTTTCACAATACGCACTTTACATGAATTTTAAGCACTATTTGTTGTTATATTTTTAATTTGTCTGAAAGGCAGAGAGACAGACAAACAGACAGAGATTTTCCATCTGTAGGTTCACCCCTCAAATGCCTGCAACAGCTGGACCCTGGTAAGGCCAGACTAGGAGCCAGGAATTCAGTCCAGGTCTCCTACATGGATGGCAGGGAGCCAAGTACTTGAGCCATCATCTGCTGCCTCCCAGGGTGCACAGCGGCAGGAAGCTGGAATCTGAAGTTGAGCCAGGGTGTAGACCCAGGTAGGCCAATATGGGATGCTGACATGGCAAGAGGCAAATCACCATAGCGCCAAACGCACCCGTCTTTGGGAAGACACCAGGTGCTTGCTTGCTTACCTGATGTTTGCATCATTTCCCTGGGGCATCATCCTTCAGGTTTTCCTTCACACCTGTTGCACCCATAAAGGTGTCAGGAAAGTGCGCCACCTATCACGGAAACTGGCTTCCGTTGTGATCCCCCTCCACGTTCTCAAGGCTGGTGGGCTGCTCTTTACAGCGTCTACATAGCTGACATCCAAGGTCTCTAGTTTAATTCTCCATTCAATATCCTGTTTCCTGGCTCCTTTGCTTTCTCTTCCATTTTAGCGGGATAAACTTATTTTTTTTACAGTTTTCTGTGCAAAAATGCATGATCAGTAAAACTCCTGGTTAACTCTACATCTGATCATATCATTATTCTTCACTCACACTTTATGAATAGTTTGTCTCAGTAGGAAAATCAAGCTTGAAAATAATGTCCCAGGCCAGCGCCGTGGCTCACTAGGCTAATCTTCCACCTGCAGCACCGGTACCCTGGGGTTCTAGTCCCAGTTGGGGCGCCGGATTCTGTGCCGGTTGCCCCTCTTCCAGGCCAGCTCTCTGCTATGGCCTGGGAAGGCAGTGGAGGATGGCCCAAGTGCTTGGGCCCTGCACCCGCATGGGAGACCAGGAGAAGCACCTGGCTCCTGGCTTCGGATCAGAGCAGTGCCAGCCATAGAGGCCATTTGGGGGATGAAACAATGGAAGAAAAACCTTTCTCTCTCTCTCTCTCTCTCTCTCTCTCTCTCTCTCTCACTGTCTAACTGCCTGTCAAAATAATAATAATAATAATAATAATAATAATAATGTCCCCACAGAACTTTGTCAGACACCTTCCAGGATTACTGACGCCATTTTGATTCCTAACTCTTCCTTCATAGGATCTGTTTTTCCTCATTTAACTCTCACTATTGTTCTACAATTTCATCAGCATAGACTTGCTATGAATTTGTTGTTGTTTTTAACCAGTTGCTTTGCTTTTTGTCATAGTGATAGATGCTTGGCTGCATCTTATCATCCAAGCTAGTATGTCCTTTAGTTCTAGAAAGTTCTCCCGCATAATCTCTTTGAGAATTTCCTCCCCTCCATTCCCTCTGGATCTCTTATTAGACGATTTTGTCTCTCTTGAATGGTTTTCTTTACTATTATTCTTTAAAGATTTGCTTTATTTCATTTGAAAGGCAGAGCAACACAGAGAAAGATCTTCCATCTGCTAACTTCGCTTCCCAAATGCCCACAACAGCCAGGTTGGGCCAGGCTGAAGTCAGGAGCCATGAACTCCATCCAGGTCTTCCACGTGAGGAGCAGGAACTCAAGGACCTGGGCCACCTTCTGCTGCTTTCCCAGTCACATTGGCAGGCAGCCAGATTGGAAGTGGAGCAGCTGACACTCTGACTGGCACTCCAAAATGCAATGCCAGTGTTGCCAGCTGTGGCTTACCCACTGTACTACAACACTGATCTCTGAATGGGTCTTTTTTTTTTTTTTAATTTGACAGAGTCACATAGTGAGAGAGAGACAGACAGACAGACAGAGAGAAAGGTCTTCCTTCCATTGGATCACCCCCCAAATGGCTGCTATAGCTGGAGCTATGCCAACCCAAAGCCAGGAGCCAGGTGCTTCTTCTGGGTCTTCCCACATGGGTGCAGGGGCCCAAGCACTTGAGCCATCTTCCACTGCCTTCCTGGGCCACAGCAGAGAGCTGGACTGGAAGAAGAGCAACCGGGACTAGAATCCAATGCCCATATGGGATGCCGGCGCTGCAGGCAGAGGATTAACCAAGTGAGCCATGGCGCCAACCCTGATGTATCTTTCAATGTACTTATCCTTCTCCTCTGTTTTCCATTCATCTTTACCTTTTGGGAGATTTCCAAAGCTGTATTTCCCAGTCTTCTCTTTGTTTATCTTACTATGATACTTTAAATTGCAGAGACTTTAGATTCATTCATTCATTCTAGACACAGAGAGAGAGGAGAGAGAGAGCGCTCCCATCTGCTATTCACCTCCCAGATGCCCGTAATAGCTGGGATTGGGCCAGATTGAAGCTGGGAGCCAAGAAATCAATGCAGGTCTCCTGGCTGGATGGCAGGAACCCAAGTACTTGAGTCAGGACCCAGAACTGGAGGCTAAACCCAGGTCCCCCAATACAGCACAAGGGCATCCTAATCGGCATTTTAATCTCTAAGCCAAACACCTGCTCCATCAAGAGCCTCATATTATCTAAATATTTCATTTCTTGGGAAAGAAAGTCATATTGTCTACATGCAATGCCATCTCTCACCTCTTTGGAGAATTTGTAAAGCAGGATTTTTTTTGAAGATTTATTTTATTTATTTGGAAGGCAGAGTTACAGAGATAGAGACGGGAAGAGAGATCTTCTATCCACTGGTTCACTCCTCAAATGGCCGCAAGGGTCAGGGCTGGGTCATGGCAAAGCTAGGAGCCAGGAGCTTCTTCCAGGTCTCCCACATGGGTGTAGGGCTCTCAGCACTTGGGATGGCCTCTACTGCTTTCCCAGGTGCATTTGCTGGGAGCTGCATTGGAAGTGGAGCAGCCGGGACTTAAACCAGCACCCCTACAGGATGCCGGCATCTCAGACAGCAGCTTTACCCACTACGCCACAGTGTTGGTCCTGTGATGCAGTAGTTTAACCTACTCTTCTTTGCCATGTGTAATTTCTTTCCTCTTTTCTTACATTTGTCTCAAATAGCTGACACCTTGTCTGCCCATGTGTGTTTCAGAGTGGAGCCCTAAGAAGACGGCCAAAAGCTCCAAGGAGTCTTCACAGTTTTCCTTCAAAGATTCATAGGACATGTGTGTTATCAAAAACCTATGCATGAGGGGCTAGCGCTGTGGCTCAGGGGGTTAACGTCCTGGCTTGAAGCACTGGCATCCCATATGGGCGCTGGTTCGAGACCTGGCTGCTCCACTTCTGATCCAGCTCTCTGCTATGGCCTGGGAAAGCAGTGGAGGATGACCCAAGTCCTTGGGCCCCTGCACCCAGGTGGGAGACCTGGAAGAAGCTCCTGGCTCCTGGCTCCTGGCTTCAGATCAGTATAGCTCTGGCTGTTGCGGCCAACTGGAGAGTAAACCAACAGATGGAAGACCTGTCTCTCTCTCTCTCTCTCTCTCTCTCTCTCTCTCTGTGTGTGTGTGTGTGTGTGTGTGTGTGTGTAACTCTTTCAAATAAATAAATAAATCTTTAAAAAAAAAAAAAAACCTATGCATGGATTTCCAACTTGTTGGCACCAACATAAACTTAGCTTTTAATTCCTTTTTCTGGAAACTTCTCTGAACTCTCTCATCCATGAACAGACTCTTCAGGCGGAGAGGTTCACTTTGGGGCACCTCCAGGTTTCAGGGTGTAGAGCAGCTTTCTCGGGACCAGGAGCCCTGGGTCTGGCCACCGCACCTCTATGCAGACACTCGCGGCCAGAGCTGAGCTGATCTGAATCCTTAAAAAGAGAAAAAGAGGGCCGGCGCCGTGGCTCAACAGGCTAATCCTCCGCCTTGCGGAGCCGGCACACCGGGTTCTAGTCCCGGTCGGGGCTCCGGATTCTGTCCCGGTTGCCCCTCTTCCAGGCCAGCCCTCTGCTGTGGCCCAGGAGTGCAGTGGAGGATGGCCCAAGTGCTTGGGCCCTGCACCCCATGGGAGACCAGGAAAAAGCACCTAGCACCTGGCTCCTGCCATCGGATGAGCGCGGTGCACCGGCCGCAGCGCACCAGCCACAGCAGCCATTGGAGGGTGAACCAACGGCAACGGAAGACCTTTCTCTCTGTCTCTCTCTCTCACTGTCCACTCTGCCTGTCAAAAAAAAAAAAAAAAAAACAAAGAGAAAAAGACACCAGCATCCCACCAGTTCAAACCCCAGCTGCTTCACTTCAGATCCAGCTCTCTGCTACGGCACCTGGGAACGCAGTGGAAGATGGGCCCCTGCCACCCGCATGGGAGACCCGGATGGAATCCCATGCTGCTGACTTCAATCTAGCCCATTCCTGGGTGTTGCAACCATCTGAGAGGGAACCAGCTGTTAGAAGTTCTGTGTGTCTGTCTGTCTCTGTAACTCTCTCTGGGTAAGGCCATGCTTCTTCCTTGCTGGGGGATTGCATGCTTTTAGCCCATCGTCCTCCACACTCCAGCGGGACCCTGAGAGTCATCCACAGCCGCACGTGCCCCAGCAAACGAGATCCTTAGGACCTGGCAAAAGTGCTTTTCTCCACCAGCTCAGAGGTAAACCAAGCCTGTCATTTCTCGCATACCACAGGCTCACAAGCACTTCCCCGGGAGTGCGGGGAGACCGACATGTTCTGCCCCTGGGAGAGGAAACACTGGCAGTTTTGATCGCAGCACCGTAAAGCATCAATGCACTGCCATGGGTAGCGAGCGACATAAGGCTTCCTTTTGTTTGGCAGCAATTAGCCACGTTCCAGCAGAGCCAGTTCTGGGCAGGGGACAGAGGGAGTAGCAACAAAATGGCCTTTGTCCGAACTCCCATAACAAAATTCCAGGCAGTGAGAGTGAACGCAGACATAGTCCAGAGAGTGGATTGTAGATGTCCCGGATCCTGGCTTTTACCATGACAATTATTCCAGGAATTTGTGGACCGTGCCTTGCGCAAGGAGGAAGAATACAGATCGCTCCTGGAATAGAAAAGGCGATGGGGGCTCACCGCCTGCTAAAGACGTGGTCTCCAGGAATTTAACTGAGTTCTTCAGTTGCTAGCATAGAGATAACAGCCAGAGAGAGACGATTTTTATCTCTGCATCTCATTGCCGTGCCCCATTCCCTGGTATGCATATAGAAATGGGCTTTTGGCTGTTTTGATGCACAGCTGAACGCGGTTACAGCCTTGGAATTGTAGACGTGCCTGTAAAACTTGCTCACCTGGCTGGTAGAATCATGTCCGCTGGGGAAGTGGGAAAACTAACTCTCCGAGGGTCCTAAGTCAGTGGATGAAGGGCTACTGGTGGCGCTGAATGGATGAGCCACATACATGTGCCTGCGCAGGGACTGGATCCGACGTCCGCAATCATTGGCGTAGCAGTGAGAGCGCCTTGGGCCAGATCTCACCTTGTATGACCCCCTAATCTTAGAGGACCACACCTCTCTGGCTCGCCTTCCTCCTCTTTGCGGTGGGCATGAAAGCAGAGATTCCATCTTTGAACTTTAAGGGACAGGGTGGCATGGGGAGAACCGGCAGTCCCTGGCATTTCATAAACAGTGAAGGGATGCAGTCTGATGAAGTCAGCCTCCGGGGGCTGCCCAGAACCAGTAGGCTATGATTTGAAGGACTTCTCCCGCTTGGAAGGGCTTGCGCTGATGCAAGCCTTTTGCATTTCCCTTCGGATTAATCATACACATTCAGAAGGTGGCTGACCAGATGAATCCTGTCCCTGCCTGTCTCCCCGGGCACGAAGTGATCTTAGATAACTGGATGCTGATGACCACTGACCACACCGGGAAATATGGGAAGGGAGCACTGTGGTTTCACTTTCCCTTTTACCAAGAAGATAAGATTGGCTGCACGCAGTGTCTGTGGGGCAGAGTTGAGCATGTGTTAGTAAGCCCCTTGAATGACAGCCGTGGGGTTGACTTCTGAGGCTGCCTCATCTCATTCACGAAACATTTTTTTTTTTTTTATTCCACCACCCAGACAAACCAGGAAGGTCAATGATTTCACACCAAAGTTGCCTTCTACATCTGGAAACATATAATTCTGCAGCTTTCATTCTCTGTGAAAATTAGCCATCACCTATCTCAAGGACAGACCCCAGCCAACCACCATAGAAGCGAGCACACCCAACTCCTTGGTGATGGATGCTGATGTCAACTCAGGTTGCCGGAACTGGCAGGTGTGCGATGCACAAGAGTAGGAGAAAACCTTGGCAAATCAGTCATGGAGTAGAGTGAGACACACTTGGGCTGATTCCCGATGCTGCCGGGTGCACCTGCTTGTCTGTTGCAGAATGTTTTCTGAGGGCTTCGTTTCTAATGACTCATCACCCGATGGGACTTTGGCAGATCATTTCCATTTTTATGAAGTTTGGACTTTTTATTAGTGGCAGGGTGGGAGCAGGGTGTGGGTTTAATGCCTATGCTAGAAATTGTCTCCCCAGGGCCGTAACAACCCACCTGAAATGATTCAGAAGGTCATTAGCATGATCAGCTGTGTCCCACTGGTCGACACTCCACGTGCTTATGTAAGTTTCCAAGGGAGAAGGTCCAGAGGTGGCACCAACAGAGGCGTCGCTCTCCGTGCTGAGCTCGGCTCTCACCATAAGGAGACATTTTAATATGTAGTTGTTTTGACAGATAGGCTATAGTCAGTGTAAATACATTTGCCTCATGTTATTTTCTTGACGGGTTGATCAACCAATCAGAACATAGCCCGGTTTTCCGTGTGTCCCTGATTAAAGACATTTGACTTCCAAAGAACCGTGGATTCATCGAACTCACAGCTAACAGCACTAAAACCCCTGCCGGGATGAAGTGCATCTATCTCATGCATGTGAGGCTCTGTGAGGCTCATCACAGCCTTCTTAGAAACACTAGGGAGTGACTGGTGCTATGGCACCATGGTTTGAGCCGCCACCTGCAATGCTGTCACCCCATAGACTCCCAGTTAGATTACCGGCTGCTACATGTCAGAACCTTCTCCCTGCTCATGCGTCTGAGAATACAGGTGGTCTATGTGGGAGACCAGGATGTGGTTCTTGGCTCCTGACTTCAGCCTGGCCCAGCCCTGGCTGTTGAGACCATTTGAGGGGCGAACCAGAGGATGACGGATTCTCTCTCTCTCTCTCTCTCTCTCTCTCTCTCTCTCTCTCTCATAAATAAGTCTTTAAAACAAAACAAACCAAACACTAGATGACATTTTAGGGCTACATTCAGGATCCATTTTAAACAGAAAACTCATCAATAAAAAGTAAAAAATAAAAAGGCAGCACCACATTTATTTTAAAAAACACAACTTACCATATTGAGATGCAAAATTAGAAGGCAGAGCATCAACTTATTCTTGCATTAAACACCTCATGTTTACCATCACTCTGCATACACATGGCTATGAAGATCCATGAAAGCAACAAGTATTAATCCTGGAACGACGAATAAACTTTAAATAATAGACGGATTCACAATTATAGAATCTACAAATGAAGCTTGACTGGTTACGGGGGGTCGGTGCTGTGGCACAGTGGGTTAAGCTGCTGGCTGCTCTGCTTCCAATCCAGCTCCCTGCTAATGCACCTGGGAAAGGTGCCTGCTAATGTACTTAGACCCCTGTCACCCATGTGGGAGATCCAGATGGAGCTCTGGGCTCCTGACTTCTGTCTCGCCCAGCCTCAGTCATTATATATATTTGGGGAGTAAACCAGCAGATGGAAGACCTCTCTCTTTCTCTCTCTCTCTTGCTATCTCTCTCTGTCTCTGTCTCTCATCACTCTGCCTTTAACATAAGTAATCTTTTAAAAATAAATCAACAAAAGGTAGTTCCAGGGATAGGCATCTGAGGTAGCAGTTAAAATGCTCACATGCCGTATCAGTGTGTGTAGGCTCGAGTCGCAACTCCTCCACTTCTGATCCAGTTCAGCTTAATGCAACCCTGGGAGGCAGCAGCTGATGCCTCAAGTATTGGGTCCCTGCCACCACTGTGGGAGATCTGGATTGAGTTCCTGGCTTCTGCCTTCAACCTGGCCCAGCCCTGGGCATCATGGGTACGTGGAGAGTGGAGCAGCATATGAAAGACCTCTGTGTCTGTCTGCCTTTCTCTGTCTCTCTACCTTTCAAATAATTAGTTGTTTAAAGGATTGTTACAAATAGGGAGGTGGAATAATTTATAGGTTGTGAGCAAGAGTTTTAGGGTTAGACTACCTGTGTTCAAACCCTGCCTCCTCCACATGCTAAGCAGGAAAGATTCTCCTTTGTATGTCAGCTATGACATTAGATAGACTAATACAACCCATTACAACACGGAGTTGGCCTGTGGATTTAAAGAGTGAAAGCAGAGGAAGCTCTCAGGAAAGTTCCCAGCATGCTCAGTGCTTGGTGAGTACCAGCTGACCCGTCCTCTCCTCCCTCCTCTGCCCAGCCTTCTTTGGGGGGGGGGGCACAGAAAGGGGAACCCCTCCCCCAAACTAAGAAGACCCCATTCTGGGCTGTACAAGGGGAAGAGTAGAAGAAATTCCACCATTCTCCATCTGACACAGAAAAAACTGGAAACATCATAGTGCCCAGTAGGATAATAAATACAGGGTAGTTCAAAGGGTTTGTGGAAAGTGGAATGAAAAGATAAGCTTATTTTGGAGAAAATAATTCTGAAACCCGTACATGTGAGTCTACAAAAAGTTCACGGAAATGCATATTATGAAAAATTATGCGTGAGTTCCCTTTTTTTGCACCAATATAAGCTCATCTTTTAATCCCATTTCCCTTGAGCTTTTTGGAGTGCCCTCATGCACATATTTGTGAGTTTCTAGAAATTTCTGAGATCCCGTCACCTCTATAATCACTTATTTCCACTGGACTTTGACCTGTCACTTGCTTTTTATAAGGCTTAATATTTCGCCCACTAGAAGAGTAGGAAGTGGAAATAAAGCTGATATTGACATAACTTAGGGTGACTCCCTTTGGCTCAGAGCCCTAGGGTGTGATTCATCATGTCATACACGCTGTTTGATCGCAGATAAATCTTCAATAACACACGCCGTTCAGTCTGGACCATGAGCTGAGGAACTACAATCAAGTGACAGTTTGCCCACATCACAAGTCCACTTCCCTAGAGAATAAACCTCTTTTAATTTTTTTTTTTAAATGCTATCTGGGCCGGCACCTCAGCTCAATAGGCTAATCCCCCTCCTTCGGCGCCAGCACCCTGGGTTGTAGTCCCGGTCGGGGTGCTGGATTCTGTCCCAGTTGCCCCTCTTCCAGTCCAGCTCTCTGCTGTGGCCCTGGAGTGCAGTGGAGGATGGCTCAAGTGCTTGGGCCCTGTACCTGCATGGGAGACCAGGAGAAGCACCTGGCTCCTAGCTTCGGATCAGCGCAGTGTGCCGGCCACAGCACGCCGACAGCAGAGGCCATTGGAGGGTGAACCAATGGTAAAGGAAGACCTTTCTCTCTGTCTCTCTCACTGTCCACTCTGCCTGTCAAAAAAAATAAATAAATAAAATAAAAATAAATTTTAAAAAATACTATTCAACAGGCAGAGAGAAAAAACACATGCCCAAGTGTCTGTAGAGCCAGGCTGAGCCAGGCCGAAACAGGGAGCCAGCGCTGAAGCCCTCATCTGCTGCCTCCCCTTCCTGCACATTAGCAGGAAGTTGGATTGGAAGCAGAGGAGCTTAAGGCGAGCACCCTGCTATGGGATGCAGGCACCCAGGCTGCAGCTTCACAGCTGAGCCAAACGCCAGCTCTGTTTGCAAACTGACATGTATGGCAAGAGAGCAGATGAGAAAGAGGAGATGAAAATATGTACAAATAGGGGTGGAGTTGGGGCGTAATGGGTAACGCCACCAGCTGCAATGCCAGCACCCAATATGCGCACTGGTTTGTGTCCCAGCTGCTCCACTTCTGATCCAGCTCCCTGCTAATGGCCTGGGAAAAGCAGTAGCAAAGAGCCCGTGTGGTTGGGCCCCTGCATCAACATGGGAGACCTGGATGAAGCTCCTGGCTCCTGTCTTGGGCCTGGCCCAGCCCTGGCTATTGCGGCCATCTGGGGTGTGAACCAGCATATAGAAGATCTGTGTGTGCGTGTGTGTGTGTGTGTGTGTGTGCCTACCTTTCTCTCTCTGTAACTCTGACTTTCAAATAAATAAATTGTATATGTTTATGTGTGTGTAAATATATATATATATACACACACATAACACCCTTAATAGTAACTTCAAGGATTGGTAATAATTAATGACGTTAATTTTAAATGGGCTTTCATCTAGAAAGCAAGATTCTTATCTAACAAAATAAAACTCACGGAAGTAGACAGCAGGATGATGGCTACCAGAGGCTGGAGGGATGGGGAGGGTGGGAAAGGGATGATGACCAAGCTGCACAAAGTTTCAGATAAACAGGAGGGGTAGGTTTTGTGATCCATTGCACAGCAAGGTGACTGTAGTCAATAACACACACTATATATTTCAAAATAACTAAGAGAGCCGATGTCAACTCTCCACTCTTTAAAAAAGGGTAGGTAAGGAAGGGGATGGATATGTTCATTAGCTTGACTTAATCATTCCACCTTGTACTTCAACGAGTCCTCAGGAAATTAAATTCAAAGGTTAGCTTCATTTGATGCAAAACTTTTTAAATCCATGCATAGGAGGGATCTTCAAAAAGTACATGGAAATGTGAGTCATGAGTTGCAGAACTCTTAAAGCTGTGTATCTCATCATACCAAATATAAGTGTACAGTCTTGATTCATCTGTAAAATTGTGATCATTTATAAGAAAAGAAGAGGCCTCCTGAAAGCATCAGAACAGGAAGAAGGCGTGGCATCCTCGTTGGCTTTATGAGCGTCTAAGCTGTGCCTGACCCTGAGTGTCAAGATCTTTGAGGAAGAACAAGACCAGCACAACAGGCAGGGTGGCTCAAGGGTCATCAAGGGTCATGGCAGAGCTGGTCGCAGCTCAAGGAGAACAGCCACAGACCCACAGAGCTTGCATTTTTATTGCTTGGGGTTACATCATTACATCACAGGAAGAGACAGATCCGGAACGTGCCCTCTCCACCCTAATCTACTCGTGATCACTGGAGCCCTAATGACAGGGGCGTTGGGGGTACAGAGCCAAATATTCACTAGGGAAATGATTACCCACCCAGGTACTACAGCAAGTGCTATTTATTTTTCAGTTCATTGATTCTTTCCAATGGGCACCGTTAGGTATTTGTTGGTGGGGCCAGTATTGTGGCCTGTGACATCAGCATCCCTGATGAGCTCTGGTTTGAGTGCCAGCTGCTGCACTTCCAATCCAGCTCCCTGCTAATGCACCTGGGAAAGCAGCAGAAGATGGCCCACGTGCTTGGGTCCCTGTCATCCACAAGGGAGACCTGGATGGAGTTCCAGGATCCTGGCTTCAGCCTGGCCCAGCCTTAGTGAGCCAGTGGATGGAAGATCTCTCTCTCTCTCTCTCTCTCTCTCTCTCTCTCTGTGTGTGTGTGTGTGTGTGTGTGTGTGTTGCTCTTTGTAATTCTGCCTTTCAAATAAATAAATATTTTTAAATATTTATTTGTGGACAATCTTGCAAAAGATCACGTTGATTGACAATGCCGCTTCCTAACAAACATACTAAGGTGTTGCCAATGAGTTTCATCCATCAAAAAGCCTTAGTCTGGGAGGCAACACCTGCTTGCACCACATAGTAGGCAGGAAGCCTTGAGCAACTGCTTTCTAACCTTGCTATGTCTCCATTTTCTCATTCACATAACACAGGCAACAACAGTTCCACATGACCTGGTTGCTGCGACTGGGACAGTGTGTGGAAAGTGCTCAGAACAGTGTATGGCAGAAAGTAAACACTCAGTAAAAATGTCAGTTTTTACTATTGCCATTATTGGCCTTGCAGGGTGCCTTGTGGGCAACGAATCTGATGCCACATTTCTGGCCCCACCCAAGGAGTTCATCCCAAAATCCCTTGAGGAGAAAACAACACGGCCTCATCCAGAAGAGTCAAAGCTGGCTTTTATCAGATCAGGTTTAATCAGCCTCAATAAAACAGCCCATCAGGCCCAGGTAATGTCTTTACGGGAACTCATCAAGCTGTCCTGAAGAGTGCAAATCTTACGAAACTGTGCTAGATACATCACGAGTGTGTTTTCATGGCAGAAATGATCCTATTCCATAGTAGGAAACAGAAAGTGCACATGAACCAAAGGAAGAGACTAAACACTATCCACAATTCCACTCTGAGATGATATGAACTTGTGTGCATGTAGCATTTCAGATCTTCCCCCTGCACATCTATCCAACATATGCTTATTTACCATAAAGCTCTGGTCATTTGGCTTGGTAGCTCAAGCCATGCATGGTGTCTCTTCTGGGAGCCATTGTGGAGCCTTGGAGGCCTGCCAGTTTCCTAAGCTCTTGTCAGATGTCCCTGGCCCAGTGAGGTTGGCGTCACCACAACCACTTTACAAATGAGAAAATTAATGCCTTGAGAGATGAAGCAAACTCGCCGAAGTCCACAGAGCTAGCAAGCAGCAGAGCCAGGCTTCAGCCCAGGTGCCAAAGCCCAGGGCATCTGCAGTGGCCGTGTAGTGCCTCTGTCATGTCCATGGGGATTGAATCACAACTTACTTGGCCAGTCCCCAATACTGCTGCATTTAGAACGTGGCCAGTTTTTCTACATCTATAAGGAGGCAGGAGATGCCCTTCCATAGTCTTTGACTATCTTCCTAGGAAACATTCTTATTAGAAATAAAATGGCTGGATGAAAAGGCTCGCACACTTCAAGACCCATGGATAAATAGTGCTGGATTGGCCTCAGAAGACACAGCATCATTTTCAATTCCCACTAAGAGGTGGGCATTTGGTCTAGCAATTAAGATACCCATATCCTTTATGGAAGTACCTCGGCTCCATACCCAACTCCAGCCCCTGACTCCAGCTTCCTACTGATGCAGACCATGGGAGGTGGCCATGATCATGTAAGCAATGGAGTTCCTGGTTCCCATCTCCCAGTGTCCAACCAGCTGGGCCAACCACAGCTTCCATTAGCATTTGGGGAGTGAACCAGTGGATGGGAGTGCACCCTCTCTCTTTCTCTCTCTCTTTCTCTCACTCTCTGTGTGTATGTGTACGCCTGTGTGTATCTGTCTCTTTAACTCTCAAATAATAAAAATAAGTGTTAACACACCTGGCAAATTAACAACACATGAACACAAAAAAATCTTGTGTGTTGGGACCAATTTTATATTTTGACTAGTGTGGCAGACACATGAACATGCATATGTGATAAGATTTCAGTGAACAAAATATGCAAAATATGCATAAATGAATACAAATAAAGCAGGCCAGATTTGAACAAGATCAATGGTTTGCATCAATGTCAACAACCTCTCTATGACACCATACTCTTGCAAAGTGTCACAGTTGCGGGAAGCTGAGTAAGACACTGCTTCTTAAAACTGCATGTGAATTTAAAATTAAAAGTCCTAAATTAAAACATTATACAGACACTTACCATATGGCCTAAGCATTCCATTCGTCTGTACTTATCCCAGAGCGATGAAAGCATATGTCTACCCAAACCTTGTACCCAAATGTTTATTGTGTTATTCTTAAGAGCTAAATATTGAAAATAACCCAAATGTTCACCAACAGATGAACGGATATACAAATTACAATATATCCATACACGGGAATGCTACTTAGCAATAGAACACAAAGAGTAAACAGCCATATGAATCAATCTTGAAGTTATTATGCCAGAGAAATAGAGAGTGCATACTGTGCTACGTGATTTCTTTTGTATAAAATTGTAGATAGCACAAATCAAACTATAGCGACAAAAAATAAAAACAGATTGGTAGTTGCTTGGGAGCAGGGTTGGGGCAGGAGGAAGTGGGAGGTAGGAATGACCAAACAGGATAATGAAATTTGAAAGTGTACTGGACATATTCATTATCTTTTCCTATAATTATTTCGTGTGTATGTGTGTGTGTGTTTATATATGCAAAAACGAGTTGTTTACGATATGTCCGTTATACCTCCCTAAAGCTGTTGTTATTTTTATAATAATAACAATATGGCTTGCCTTGCGCTACCCTGTTCTTTCTAGAATCTTCTGCTCCATTTCTTGAAGACCAGGTTCTTTATAGTCATTTGCACTTCTTGACATGTTCAGCAGTCATTGCCTGAATTTTCTGCCTGTTCCTAGGTTTTCTCAGACGCTCTTAGGAGGAGGAACCCAAAGAACAGGAAATCGTAGGGAAGTCATCCCAACGCACTCAAGGTAGGAAGAGCAAGAGCTACTGTCATCTGCTGAGAAGAGAGTTCAAGTTCACAGCGATTGGCTGCTCTGCATCATAAGGTCCCAGTCCAGTGGTCAAAGCATCCCTGCCCATTGCCTTCCTACCATACTTCACAGAATAGGAGAGAACACTCTACGCTCTGTGTGCCCTCTTCTGCCTCGGCTGAGAAGCCAGGGAAGTATGGAAACAGCCCGAATGAGATGCTTCCTGACAGAAACTTGACATCTGATTGAGGAGTGGGCATCTGAGAAATGCATTGAGTCAAACTGGAAGGCAGGGTAGGGTCATTGCATTCACTGCATAGAATAGCCATGCTCAGGCTCCCTCAGTGCCCAATCCCCTGCCTCCAGGGCTGGGGGACTGAGTCCAGTTCCATCTGCTCTGGACTGACCGTCCTGGATTGAGGGACTTGGTAAGGCCCCTTGACCAAAACTTCACTCTCCCATTGGGTGTTACCAGGGAGTTCTGTCTCAGGGGTAGGAAGCACCTGGTGTGTTCTTACGTGTTTCTCTCTGTGTCCTGGAGGGGAGAAGAGATGTGAGTCAGAATTCAAGCAGAAAACCAGTTTGCAGATCCCTAATTGTGCATCTCCATTGTTCTACTCTGGCCCACCTCCTCCCAAAACCCAGACCTTGAGACGTAGGGCCCTGGACCTCCTTCTACAATGTGGGAGGTACATAGGCAACTCTAAACAATGTCAGCTGTGTGATCCGAATGGTTTGCCCAAAGCTGTTCCAATGGGGCTAGTGTGGCACAAACTGCTGGTTGGCTGTGTTAGCCCTTCCCTGCTTGGAAATAGAAGCCCGGATTTTATGTGAGCACATTGCTGATAGCAAAGAAAAGAGGAAGGAAGAAATGGATAAAGGAAGTGGAAAAGAAAGGAGGAAGGGAAGGGGAGGGAATGGAGGGGAGGGGGAAGGGTACTTCCAGGAGACTAAGCTGTGCCCACTGAGCCATGAGCAGGAATGTGGTTCAGGGCTTTCTGTACAGAAAGCAGGGACCCCTCAGAGCTGCCTGAAATGGACAGTATTTGGTCTTTCCTTCTCTCCTGGGCCAAGAAGGGGATGTCTCGGCTGAAGCTGCCTTAGCCTTCTGAGACCACAAGACAAGGCAGGCACACGCTGCAGACGTCGGAGCGGAAGATAAAAGCCCAGCATCCTGACGCCTGCGAGCCATCATCCCAACTTGAATCACCCTCTGGACAGTCTTTATGTCAAGAGAAATAAACTTACGTGTGGCGTAAGCCAATGTCATTTCGAGGGTGTCTGTTGTATGCATCTGATCCTAATCTTAAAGTACTCACTGTTTGCTCTTTGTTCCCCGAACACTTGCGTGGCTGCCTGAGTTCTGTGGGAATTCTCTCTGTGTGTTTACATTTCTTCACCAGACTGTGAGTTTATTAAAGGACCGTATTTTCATAATCTCTGCCTGCTGAATAGCTTCCTAGCAAGCACACAGCACGTACCTATTGAATAGTTTTTTTTTTTTTAAGATTTATTTACATATTGGAAAGGCAGAGTGCCAGGGCTGGGTGGGGTGGTAAGACAGAGACAGAGACAGAGATCTCCATCTGCTGGTTCACTCCCCCAGTGGTTGCAATGGCCAGGGCTGGGCCAGACCAAAGCCAGGAGCCAGGAATTCCATCCAGGTCTCCCACATGAGTGGCAGGGACCCAAGTACTTAGGCCATCTTCTGCTGCCTTCCCAGGCACATTAGCAGGAAGCTGGATTGGAAGCAGAGCAGCTGAGAGTCAAACCAGCACTCTGCTATAGGATGCCAGCATTGCAAGCAGAGGTCTCGCTCTCTGTGCCACAATGCCAGCCTCTGAATATTTTTAAACATTAGAAGGAAAGGATTTTCAAGGTAAAAGTCCAAAAGCTGTCTGGTGTTGGAATGCCTTGTAACCTCTGCCCCGGGGGAACTCTCACTCCTCTACAGAGTCTGGGTGGTGACTGCTTCCCCCTCTCCACATTCCCTTGCTGGCAAACTCAACTCCCTGGAGTGCAGAAACAGGGGTGCAAAGAAGCCATTGTTGGCTCCACTCCCACCCACTCTGGCTCCTCCCCCTCTATCACAGATGACAAAACCAAGGCTTTGTTTAGGCAAAGTGCAGTGTTACATTTCTGTCCTCTCAAATCCCAACCAAAACTCTAGGAAGGGAGAGGTGGGGGAAAAGTCTCCATTTTCCCATTATTCCTTGCAAATATTTGAACTCTGTTTTCCCCTTTTTCTCAAATCTCTACCCCATCCACCCTTTTGCCCTTGGTGCTTCCAACATATCCACCTCTTTATTTGCTGCTCTCCTTTATTCTGTAAATGAATTCCTTTCATGACAGTTATTGTTTGGGCACCCAATGAATGCTGAAAACTCTGCAAGGTGCTACGAACAACATAGAAACACGGTTACAAGTTGGGTTTCTCCCGAGATGTATACAGCATGGACATGGGTGTCATGGGGCTCTGGGCCAGACACAGTAGCAGGCTTGAGGAGGGACTGTCCATGTTGTCCCAAGATGATTGGCAGGGGCTTCACAGAGATGATGGCCCTTGAAGGAAGCAAGGATTATGTGCACACCTGAGTTGAGAGAGAGTGGAGTTCACAGTGAAGGAGGCGGCTTGTGCCATGAGGTGGATCCCTGAGCAAGGTCTAGGTCAAGGTGGAAGCATCATATCCCAGGTTGCACCTCCACCTGTAGGCAGCAGAGAGACAAGGAGGGGACTGGCACTGTGGGGCACCGCAGTGTGAATGCCCATGTCGTGCTTTAGAAAGATTGGTTCTGGCAGGAGTACAGAGGCTGCCAAGAATAAGCAATGCTGCAGCACTCTGCAAGAGAGGAGGATTTGTGGGTAGGGATTGACAGATAGACTAGGGAGGCATCCAGACTTTGGCTAGCATAGAACATAGCGCCCATTGAATGGGAGGTTGTAGGTTGGACTTTGTGAGAAAGCGAGAGGTTGGTAAATTCGAGATGGAAAGCACTCCACCATTTCTACTCTTCTTTGATATTATCTGGCTTGAGAGGAGAGGTTGTGAGTACAGGGAGAGTTCTCCTTGGCACAGGAAACGCTCAGAAGAGAGAGAGTCTGAGGCAGATGCTGGCCCTTTATTTCATACTGCCAGACTCTCCCTCTGTGCGATCCAACTTTTATGCTAACTCACGTTGACCTCCACTCTCTTTAATGCACTCCTTGGTCCCCCAGGCCATCTCTCATTTTTAGACAACAACGCTCGGCACATGCTGCACTGTCTCCATCCCTGAGCCCCTCTGGAGCAGGACATGGGGAATTTGCTTCTTGGCCAGCGGATGGCCCAGAATCCAGGGGTCAGTGCTCACTGAAGACCAGGGAAGCTCCCAGTTAGCTTAAATCCTAGTCCACGAGAGGAGGGGAGAAATACACCTTCCTGTGGAGTGGGAGGCGCAACAGAAACTGGCATCCTGTTGGACAGAGACAAGTCCCAGGACGTTCAGGGCAGAGACACAGACGTGAGCTGTGTGGACAACCACTGGCCTTGGGGGCTGGGCGTACTGGTCAAGACCATGCTCCAACCAGCCCCTTCTCTTCCATTCTCTTCTACACTACCTGGGAGAAAAGAGAATTGGGGTCGGGGGGAGGAGCAGTTGAGTCCCTCTTGGGCAGCAAAGGATGGAAAGAACACATTTCATCCTGGGCTAAGGTGGCCATTCGTGACCCACTTCTTGGAGATTTGTTGAGGGCTCCAGATGTGGAATGTCTCAGGCTTCTTGCAAACTCCTCTGTGCATCCATTTATGGAAAGTTCCAGTGGAAGAATAGCAACCATGCAGAGGGAACTCAGGATGGGGGCTTAAATTGCAGCAGGCTGAGCTGATTTACCCAGAGTCGAGTGGAATAGGAGTGTCCTGGCTGCTGTGGCTGAAACATTCCCATCAGTCCCAGGAAGCTGTCACAGCAGTGCTGCCAAGGATGGATCCTGGCTGCTATGGCCACAAGCTCCACAGATAAGAGGATGGGTGAAGTCTTTGACTGCTTCCTGGTTCAGTCCTGCAATCGCCCTGGACAACCCCCCCCCCACACACACACACACACCTTGGATTCAGAAGTGGGTATAGCATTCTTTACCCTGATGACCCCAAGGTAGTAGAGCATTAGGAATGGAGAGGGCTTCATATCTTGACTCTGCATGACCATATTTCCAGGTAAAAATTGGGGATTCTAGGGCCAGTGGTGTGGCGCTGTGGGTTAAGCCACCTCCTGAGACTCCAGCATCCAATACGGGCACCAGTTGAGTCCTACCCACTCCACTTCCAGTCCAGCTCCATGATAATGTACCTGGAAGGCAGCAGATGAAGGCTCAAATACTTGCATCACCGCCATCCATGTGAAAGACCAGGATGGAGTTCCAGGCTCCTGCCTTCAGCTTGGCCCAGCCCAGGCTGTTGTAGCCGTCTAGGGAGTAAACCAGCAGAAGGAAGATCTCTCTCACTGTCTCTTTTCTGTAACTTTGTCTTTCAAATAAAATAAGTAAACCATTTTATTATTATTATTATTATTATTTATTTGAGAGATAGTTACAGACAGGGAGAGGGAGAGACAAAGACAAAGGTCTTCCATCCACTGGTTCACTCCCAAATGGCCGCAATGGTTGGAGCTGGGCTAATCCAAAGCCAGGGGCCAGGAGCTTCCTCTGGGTCTCAGGTGGATGCAGGAGCCCAAGCAGTTGGGCCATCTTCTACTGCTTTCCTAGGCCATAGCAGAGAGCTGGATCAGAAGAGGAGCAGCTGGGATACCAACTGACGCCCTTATGGAGTGCTGGCACCACAGGCAGAAGCTTAACCCACTACACCTCAACGCCGGCCCCAGTAAACCTTTTTATTTAAAATTGGGGATTCGGGCGCTGTAGGAGAGAAGTGATGCTGGGTGCATGCAGCTGTCAAGCTCTGCTATTGCGTTGTTTGAGCAGCATGTCTTCTGCTCAGGCTCTGTTCTCAGCCCCATCTCCTCCACAAGCCTTCTGCCCAACTCGTGATTGGCTAGCATCACTTACCTGAATCTCCTGCCCAGCACACAACACTTCCCTCCCCCTTAAAGCCACTGCCCACACCGGGGAGGGGCCCGCCAAGGATGCCTTTCAGGCATTCGTACCTGTGCTGCAGCCAGAGCCCACCCCGTCCCCCTTACACAGACATGTCTGGAGACCATTTAGGGCTGTAAGCAGTTACATAATCATAAGCTGTTACATAACTAATCATAGGCCGTTATATAAACAACACCCAAAGGCTCTGCTGCTGGGTAGGTAATTACTGCCTCCACTTCACCAACTCTCCTGAGTCAGACTGGAGCACAGACCAGTTTTTGGAATGCAAACGGAAAGCCAGGGGCTCTGGACTGAACAGCCATCTGACAGCAGTGGGAAGCATCAGTGCGGGGGTATGCATGGGAACCTCCTTGGTCCCCCAGTTCCTCTGAAGGGAACTGGGGGGCAGTGGGGCTGTGCAGGCAGAGACGTCCTCTCTGTCTTGACACGATGAGGACTTGCACAGTCCCTTGTGTCCCATGAAAACCACGTCGGACGGTTCTTGTGCGTTACTTCCCGGCCTCAGAACAACCTGAAGATACAACCCGCATTTCATAGACGAGGAAAAAGGGTCAGAGAATACAACTGATTCTCCTTGGATTTTAGACTTGAGCCCACATGCAAATGGCTATAGACCCAAGTCAGATTTCTGCTACTGGGTGACCTTTCAGATATTTGGATGGGTTCTCCCACAGAAGAGGAAAGAGGCTTCTGGAACGTACTCAAGTAGGCTGAACAGGGGCCAGAGAACAATAGTAGAGAGAGAGACCAATGGGGGCTCTGCAGCAAGAGTGGCCCAGGAAGTGAATGGTCTACCTCGATGAGTGGGGTCGGATTGAGAGGAAAATTCAGGACCAGATGTCAGGAGGCTGAAGAGCGTGCATCTGCTGGGTTCTAAGTCACTACCACCTTCAAAATCACAGCTGGACCAAAGATCCTGCCCCCAGGAAGGAAGTAGGCTGTGCATAGAGAGTGCAGCTGGGAGACCGGACTTTCAAGGTCGGTAGAAGTTTGCACAACACTGAGAATGTAGTAGATGCCGCCACCATGCACCCTTATAGATAACTAACAGGGTAAGTTTTATGTTTTGTGTGGTTTCCTGCAAATTTTTAAAAAGTCAGGAGCAAGTGTTTTGACACCTGCAACTCCTACTGGAGTGCCTGATTCGAGTCCCAGTTTCTCTGCTTCTGATCCAACTTCCTGCTGCTGCATCATGGGAGAAAGAAGATGATGGGTCAAGTGTTTGGGCCCCTGCAACCCACGTGGGAGAACGAGATGGAGTTCCTGGCTGTGGGCCTGGCCCAACCCTGGCTATTGTAGGCACCGGAGGAAGGGAACCAGTGATTGAAAGATACTTCTCTCTCTCTCTTTCTCTCTCTCTCCCTGGCCCCTACCCCTGACCCTGCCACTCTGCTTTTCAAGTAGATTGGAAAAAAAGTCAGTAGAACAGATGATTAATCCATGTCTGGACCAGACATCCATAGGATGTTTCCAGTGACATCAGAGTTTCAATGTCCCCTCTGGGACTCAGCAAAAGAAGCCTCTGTTGCCAAGTGTGCCTTGGAGCTGGATAAAGAAGGATGAAAAAAATCCAAGGCATTAGCCTTCTCTGCCCCGCCCACCAAGCCCCTGGAACCAGTCCCCCTCCCCTTGTAGGTCAAAGGCCCATCCACCTGGGTGTCCCCATCACAAGGAACACAAAAGAACAGCTGGAATTCACAGATCACTTAGCACTGGCAAGGAACCTTGTCTTCCCCAGCCTTATCCTCCCCGGGCTGGGGTACTCCAGCCAGCTTCAGGTAGGAGAGAGCTAGGGCCTGAAGAAAGGATGGGAGGAGGTGGAGGAGCAAGGGTCTGGGGGAGGCTGCAGGCCTGCAGGTGAGGGGGTTGCTCACAGCTTCCCAGAACAGGCTGTCCCAATAAGCAGCCTATGCAGGGCTTGAAGGTTGATGAAGAGACGGAGAAATCTCTTAACAGATGATGCATTTTCTGGTTCAAGTCACTTGTTGGCTAGGATTCCTTTAAATAATTCAGAGAATTAGGGCTTGGCTCTCATCCATGTAATGTTCCTCTCTGCCCAAAACCAACTGATGAAGATTGGCGATGTCCTTGGACACGAACGAGCTGAGTTACAGCCTGGGTTTCTTTCCTACTTCTATCCCAGCACCTGGTCCTGTGCTAGCCCCGGGGTTAAGGTCAAGGCCTCCTATCTCTCAGTCCAGGGACCACAGAGAGCAGTATCCTGAGTCTCCGTCAGCAAGTGGCCCAGGTACTGAGTAGGAGGAGAAAACGAGGAGGGAGGTCCTCTCACTTTTCACTGGGCTGCTGGCCACCAGCTTTTCCAGACTCCCAACCAGACATCCCGGGGCGGGGCAGAGAAGAGTTCTATAAGTGTGCCTTTCATCTTTTCCCTTTCTTGAGTAAGAACTCAGCGAGGGTCTTTCACAGTGGTCTGAGCCCCAATGTGGCATCCTCCTTGCCCTCTGAGCCCACTTCACCCTCGCCTCTCGTTCCCGCCCCAGCACCCACCAAGCCCATCTCAGTACCCGGGCCACGCGCGCGTCACCTCCTCCTGCTTCCTCTTCATCAGTTCAGGGCCATCACCTCCTCACTGCCAGCAGGCAGTGGTCCAGAAAGGCCATTTGAGCATTAGCTCATTGTGCCAGGTGTCTCTGCAAACCTTCAGTTTAACCCTTTCTGGGGAGAGCAGTTTCTGGTTCTCCATCAGCCTCTGGGCTGTGCAGGGTAGAGCGGGACATCGGGGGAAGAGGGTGGAGGACAGGGATGGGGGATGATCTTCAACTTCTTCCACAGCTTTTCTGGAACTGCTCTCTTTTTTGAGCTCCACTGCTAGAGGTCCCTGGGGCTGCCATTCCTGAGCCTCTGGAAGGTTCTATGACATCCATCAGGCAACTTTTGGCATTCTTCATCAGTGAATTTCCTTTATTCTTTGTCCTCCTGCTTTTTTGTCCCCAAAAGTGTCATTGCCACTGACTGCTCCCGCCTTGTTTAACCTGGCAGCTTCCTGTCTTTTCCCCTTCAGTCTCTCTAGGGGATGCTGATGGAGTTTAACTTGCACGTATCCAACCTATTTTCTTTCACTAGGAAGCCTGAGTGGCCGTTTGTCCTGAGCTGTTTGTCCCCTGAGTGGCTCTGCCCTCCCCAGCTGTATCACAGACCTCTCTGGTCACTGCACCTGCCACTCTGGAATAGAGTTCTCCAGGGGGACATGCAAGGCTTTTAACTGTTAAGCCTTTGAGGACTGTGGGTGCACAAGTCACGTGGGCATGGTCCCTGCACCCTGGTGTGGGTCACCAGGCATACTCTGGTGTCTAACTCCAGGCGGCTGCACCTGCCCAGAGCTCTGGGAAGTGCAAAATGAGCCTTCACTCACCATTTCCCACATGGGCAAGCTATGGGCTGAGTTGGGCTCTGACCTTTCTGTGTATTTCCCATTGGTTCTGGAGGCTCCCAGTAGGGTGTGGAGGCACAGAGACAATGGGCAAATTGGACTCATTTCCCAAAGAGAAGGCAAAAAAAGACCTCTCGGGTTATAACAGACACACAACAAATAGCAGCCCCCTCCCACTGATAACACCTGGTTTGGGGGGTTGTTTCTGAACAGCCCAGGAGTTGCCATATTCCACTCCTGCTCTGGGCTCCCTCCAACCCATACATTCCCATGGCCCCCGCACTACTGAGCACCGTTGTGGCCTGCCCAGCCTCCAGGGAGAGAGGAGGAAGAACCAACCCAGGCCAGCGGGCCAGTCCTCCCTCCCTTTCTTCCTCCTTGTACAGGTGTGTATGAGAACATGTGTCTCCATTTTCTTTTATTTTTAAAAAAATTATCTACTTAGTTTATTTGAAAGTCAGAGTAACAGAGAAAGGAGAGACAGAAAGAGAGAGAGAGAGAGATCTTCCATCTGCTGGTTCACTCCCCAGATGGCCGCAACAGCCAGAGCAGCGCTGATCTGAAGCCAGGAGCCAGGAGCTTCTTCCAGGTCTCCCATGCAAGTATAGGGGCCCAAGGACTTGGGCCATCTTCTACTGCTTTCCCAAGCCATAGCAGAGAACTGGATTTGAAGAGGGGCAGCCAGGACTAGAACCGGCGCCCATATGGGACGCCAGCACCGCAGGCAGAGGATTAACCTACCATACCACAGAGCTGGCCCCTTGTTCCTTTTAAAAACCTGAGAATCGCACATGAGAATAAGGCAGGTAGAAGAGACAGGAAGAGCCAGAGCTGAGTGTAGAGCTCGAATGTCACTTCCTCTGGCCAATCTAAGGATGGTCGTGGAGCAGTGGGAGGTGACAGAGGCTGGGGCTTGCGCGGCTTAGAGGTCAGACAGATTTTGGACTTAGCCTGGAGAACTCCATGGGAAAAGCCCAAGCAGGTGCAGGACATACACTTCGAAAAAGCATCTCTGATTGGTTGGTACAAAATCAATTGCAGGGGAAGGGATGAAGCTCAAGGCAGGAAGATGGGAGCCCAGCAGTAAAAGCAGGTGATGGATGGCCTGCACACGGGAGTCCATGGAAGCTGGGTTCTGACATCCTCAGATGACAGCATCGCTGAGCTTTGGTGATGGGTCCCTAAGGGGACAGGGCTCTGGATGGTGGTCACATTTCTGCAGGGCAGTGTGTGGTGATATTTACCAAGACAAGGACCCTGGAAGCAGGACCTGCTCTGTCTTCTTGATTACAAAAAAGCAACAATGAGGGAGAGATGAGGCTGTTTCTTGGGAACTCCATTGCAAGCTAAGGGGCCTGCCAAGCCTGGATCTCACTAGCCCTTTCTCTGTGCACCTCCCACCAGCTCCCGGGCTTAGCCCAGTAGCCACACCATGGGTACAAGGAGAAGCCACTCCTCAAGCCAAAAGCCATGCCCTCACACTTGCACAAGGCATGTCTTGGGCCCCATGACAGCCTGTAAACCCCTATGTGCTCCTCCTCACTTGTGATACACAGGTGCACACCGTCTCCTGTGCCTGGCCCAGCTCGCTCAAAGCCCACCAGTTCCCAGGCCTCCAGGAGTCCTCTGGTTGCTGGAGACAGAGCCGGTGAGTGGAGGGTCTACCTGAGTCTTGTTTTCTGAGTCCCCTTGTTAAATCACACAGACAGGTGAACAAAGAGATGTCTCCTGTCTTCCATTGAACTCAGATAATCACTGGACTCTCAGAAATCACAGCTGAACTTAATCCTGAGAACATGGGGCTGACCCAGAAACTGTCTCTCTCAGCCAGGAAGAGAGACAGGTGCTCATAACAGTCCTAGCCCCTGCATCTCAGAATATACTTATGGATGGATCTGGGAGTCTTCATATGATAATTAAGTCAAAATGAGTTCATATGGGTGGACCCTAATCCAATCTGATTTGTGTCCCTTTAAGAAGATGAGATGAGGGTGGGCATTTGGGTGCAATGGGTTAAGTCACCACTTAGGACAGCTGCCTCTGCTCCCTTAGCCCAAAATTGATTTCTGAGAAGCAGGGCCCTGCCGGGGCGAGCCTGGCTGCAAGGAGGATATCAGAGTACTGGTAAGAACCCTTAGTTGCTCTGCTTCTGATCCAGCTTCCCACTAATGCACCGGAGATGCAGCAGGTTGATGCCCAGGTACCTGAGCTCCTGAGATCCATGTGGTGGGTGGTTCCTGGCTTCTGGTTGCTACAGGCTTTTGGGGAGTGAACCAGTGTCTGTAAGATTCTCTCTCTCTCTCTCTCTCTCTCTCTCTCTCTCTCTCTCTGTGTGTGTGTGTGTGTGTGTGTCTGTCTGTCTCCTTCTCCTCCCCCCTCCAAAGAAAGGTGATATTAGGACACAGACCCACCCAGAGGAAGCACTGTATGAGGACACAGGAGAAGATGCCCTCAGCAATCTAGAAGAAATCAACCATGCTGACACTTTGCCCTCGAATGTCCAGCCTCCAGAGCTGTAGAAACAAATCTCATTGGTGGAAGCCACCAGTCTGCAGTACTTCATACGGGAACCCCAGGAAGCTAACACAAATGCTATTATCAAGGTTTGTGAAACGTGCTGCAGGATCGGTCCAGAGAGAAAGCAAGTTGGCGCAGAGATGAATGTGTGGACCCCAGAGCGGTCTGGCTGAGCCCAAGCCTCCCTGGTGGGTCTCTCACCCTTGGGTTTGAAGACTGAAAGCCTTCAGAGGAAGCTGGTACAGCAAGGGACAGAGAGGGAGGCCACAGTGAGGCCAGCTGTTGCTCTCTTGGCTGATGTGCAAGAATCCCATGTCACAGAAGGTGAGAGCACAGAGAGAGAGAGAGAGAGAGAGGCCTACAGGGGCTGCACACGGAGGAAGGAGTCTTTCCTGCCAGGGGACTTGGAGAGCCAGGGCTTGTCCTTGGTCTGCATGGACCCTGGGAAGAAAGGTCACTGCGGCAGTGGGGAGATAAGCAAGGGGCTCTTGCAAAGGGGAAACTGGAGTACCAGGCCAGCTGTTGTTCCCAGGGAAGTGAAAATCATGAAAGGTTTGCAGCAAGGAAGAGAGCAGCAGAGACAAGCTGGTAGCAAAGGATTGGAAGACCAGTTGCAGGCTTGTGTGATCAAATAGGAGGCCGCTGAGTAATTCTGGCTCCGCTCTTTGGCTCGTTGCTCATCTGAAATATTTACTTCAGTGTCTGCAAGCATAAACAATGCAGGAGCCCAGATGCGCTCACTCTAAGAGATGCTCTGTGAATGTGTTCCTGGAAGAGTCAGTTAATGCCTCTGCTCCCTTAGCCCAAAATTGATTTCTGAGAAGCAGGGCCCTGCCGGGGCGAGTCTGGCTGCCAGGAGGATTTGTGTATCCCAGCCCCGTTGCACCTCCTGGGGTACAACGAGACTCAGGATCTCAGATTTCCAAACAGAGGCTCGTCTTGAGGAGCTCAGCTGAGGGGTGGCTACTGAATTAATGGGAGTGCCCATCATGGCCAGGTGCGTCCCCCCATGCTCTGCTATTGAACCTCTAATGTATTCTTTCAGGATGAACACTGGCTGTCCTAAACTCTACCAAGCCCTGGAGAAGCTCCGCCCAAAAGAAATATGGCGCAAGTCCCACAGTTAAGGTTAGACCTTCAAGGAGCCACATGAACAACACCAAAAAGAAACAAGTGAAATGCACCTTAAGAATATGCATGGTTACAGCCAGTATGTGCAAAATACACAGACTCTTGTGCATACCTTCTGACCCACAGGTCAAAGTGCACTATGCGTCTGCTTGTGCTTGGCTGGGACATGGGTGGGAGGGAAGGAGTGAGGCCCCAAATAGCAGTGAGAATAGCCTCTCCAAGGAAGCCAGTAATTGCAAGCCCACGAAGCCCCACATTTTGCAGAAAATCTGCACTCCTCGCAGGAGCATTAGTGTATAGAGAACTGTCCCCCACAATAAAAGCGTAGGCTTCGGGGGACAGAAGGCTTTTTATCCTGCCATCTACTGCCAGGGTGTTTTTAGCTGACAAAGAACGCCTGTGGGTTGCTGGTATTCCATCCATCTCTCAAGCCGACTGGGTGTGGGTGACAGGGCCAGCCCCTGGGTAGAATGCTGGGACAGAAGTGCCTGGAGGGGCAGAGCAACCGCCCCCCAACACTGGAGGACTTGTGAGGTCAGCCCAGATGACTCATGTGGGATTCCCAAGCCCCTTGGATCCAAGGAATGATCCCAATATTCAGAGTTCACCTGGAGCTATGCCAAGTTCCAGAATTTCACCCCTTTCCAGGAATCTGAGATTCCATTTTAACCCCTGTAAAAGCTACTGCTAGCTGACTGGGCCTCCACCTTCCCCAAAGATGTCAACGTACATCTCAGAGCCAAGTGCCTCTTCTCTAGCTCTCAAGTGCCCATGTTGGAGCCAACACACTGTTGGACCAACAAGGGCTGCTGATAAGCAGGTTCCCAGGGTAACGAGCCGCTGGAGGCAAAGGTGGTACATTCCCCACCACCACCTGGCCCATGGCACGGCTTATCGGAGTACTGATTAATTAACACAGATACTTAGATTGATGGAATTAATAGGCTCTTTGGCCAACAGGTCATCACAGGTTTTGGCTGTTCAGTTTGATTCCAGAACTGTGCGGACCAGTACATGTGGATTAGGGAGCCTTTGAAATGCAATTGGTCCAAACTACGATGCTCTGGCATCTTCATTCTGTGTTTTGAGTTTGGTGGTGGATGTGAACCCTCACATGTGATGAGATTGAATGGGACGTGATACACAACTACACACTTGCCTGTGTTATCTGCATGTGACTCTACAATATCTCAAAGTCCAGGGCCATATTCTACACCCATGCCCACAGCAGCACTATGCTAAGTGAAATAAACCAGTCACACAAAGACCACAACTATGTGATTCCACTTACAGGAGATGCCTGGAAAGAAACTAGAATAGTGGTTGCCAAGGGCAAGAGGAGAAAGAAACAAGAAGTCCATGTTTAATGGCCAAAGTGTTGGGGAAGACAAAAAAGTTCTGCAGATGGAGGATGGTGACAGTTACAAAACAATGTGACGCACTGGATGCCACCAAACCATACTCTACAAAATGGCTACGATGCAACTTTTATGTTATATGTGTTTTATCACAAATGTTAAAGTATTTTTTCAATTTAAAAATTGAGCCTTTTGGACCTAGAGATCAATGACTCTCTTCAAGGAGCTTGTCTTCAACAAGCTTTTGGGTATGTGAATAAGAACCAGACCTCGGGCTCCTGGGTCAATAACCTGTAAGGGAGACAGAAGCCAGGCGTGAGCTGTGGGAAGATGTGAATCAGATTGGCACCCATGCCCATGCCCCACCCAGAGCACCCGGATCCCCTGTGCCACTCAAGGTTAAAACTACACCTGCTGTCACAGAGTTAGCCTTGATCAAGACTATTAGTAAAATGTAGGGGTCGTGGAGCTGAAAATCCAGATGGAGACGTCCATTCCAAGAGCTGAGAGGGGCTGGAGAAGGCAAGGGCTGATCCCAGTTCCGGCAAGTTGGGTCTACGGTGACGCGTGAGACGATTTCCTTTACAGATTAAGAGGAGTTGATGCTAGAAGCCACCTCAGTTATACCGTTGAAACGACTCTGACAGATTGACAGAGAAGGGTGGCTGGAGGCGGGGAGGGTGTGCACCTGCTCTGCCTAAAGGAGACGACTTTGAACAGGAGGAGCTGCCGGGCTTGGGGGTTTTCTCTTAGCGGGTCATCAGGAGCATGACTTGGTAAGGGTCCATTTTGGATAATGGGGACGTTCCAAGGAGAATGGTGTCTCTTCCCCCTGAAATTCACATAGATTGCCCGGAAACCCGTGCACTGCTGCAACCTATATTAAAAATGACAGCCGTCTCAGCAATCATTTCCAGCTCCCAGGGTTATGATGGGCAGCGACCCTACCACCCTGCTCTTAAAAAAAAAAAAAGATTTATGTATTTATTATAGAGGTAGCGTTACAGACAGAGAGGGAACAGACAGAGAGAAAGGTCTTCCATCTGCTGATTCACTCTTCAAATGGCCGCAACAGCTAGAGCTCTGCCAATCCAAAGCCAGGAGCCAGGAGCTTCTTCTGGGTCTCCCACACAGGGGCAGGGGCCCAAGCACCTTTTTTCCCAGGCCCTAGCAGAGAGCTGGATTGGAAGAGGAGCAGCCAGGACTAGAACCGGCGCTCATATGGGATGCTGGCGCCACAGGCAGACTTAACTACCGCTGCGCCAAACCGCCACCCCCATTCTTCTCTTCAGCTCCCCCACGGCCCTCACATGGAACCTGCACCTGCCGCTGTGGTTCTGCGCCTGACCTCCACACAGAACAAGAGTGCATCATCACTATGATCCTGTCTTGGGGTGTGATCCCTCTTCAGCCACAGCTTCCCAAGCCAAGAGATTGAACTGTTTATGAGAAGTAGCATTGTTTTCCCTCTTGGTCATGGAATTCATGGGAAATTTTTGTGTGGTGATGCATAAATCCCAGAAAGTTTGATGGGGAAAAAAAAAAGGTTCCTTAAAGCATGGGTTGTTCCTCAAGTTTATCCAGATCTACTGAACATCCCACGTCCACAAAACAAGCCTGAACGCATTGCCTGCACGCCGCCACCTCCCCTAAGGGGTCTTTTTGGGCTCGTGGGCATCTTCAGGAGTCAGTCGTGGCAGTCGATGGGCCGTAGTAGGACTTTTAAACTCTCAATTAAAATGTGGCTAGGAGCCTGAGTTAGCCGGGTCGTAGGGGAGAACAGGACTTCCAATCAGTTCACTCTCCCTTGATCTAAAAATTTCTCTAATAAAATCATCATGGTGAATTCCAAATAAAATCTGGTGAGAAATTAATGTTTTACTCAACCTGTGGACAATCATTCTTTGGGCACCTGCTTGTCTCAGGGTGGCCATTCACTGACCCGAATGCCTTCTCTTAGTGTCAAGCCTCCACCCCCTCAAAACCCCATCCTGCTGATCCCCACCCAGTAACCTAAGCAGATTTTGAGTAAATTGTGTCTGGACAGGGAATGACGGAAGGACTTGCAAAACAGTGTGCATATGTGTTTGTAAATAAATAAATAAGTAATAAAAATATGTGTTTGTATGTGTAAATAAATATGTAAATATATAAGCAATGTGTGTTTAATCTAACTTCTGTGTATATACTTAGTGACACATGCTAGATATGATAGATAAGTAGAAAGATAGATAAGATAGGTAGATAGATAGATGATTGATTAATAGACACACAGATAGAGTTCCTGTGTTTCTTTCAATAAGACAAAATCAGAGGGCCAGTATTGTGGCGTAGTAGGTTAAGCCTCCACCTGCAGTGCTGGCATCCCTTATGGGCATCAGTTTGAGTCCCGGCTGCTCCACTTCTGATCCAGCTCTCTGCTATGGCCTGGGAAAGCAGTAGAGGATGGCCCAAGTGCTTGGGCTCCTGCACCCACATGGGAGACCTAGGAAAAGCTCCTGGCTCCTGGCTTCAGCCTGGCCCAGCTCTAGCTATTGTGGCCATTTGGCGAGTGAACCAGTGAATGGAAGACATTTCTGTCTCTCCCCTCTCTGTCTATAACTCTGCCTCTCAAATAAATCTTTAAAACAAAACAAAACAAAAATCAGGATAGATACCAAACTATTACCAGTGATCATCTCTGTTTAGTGGAGTTTTCAACTCTTAACTTCTCTATTTTTCTACATGCGAAATCAAAAAATAAAAATGTCTTAAAGGAAACACTGGCATTGAATGGTGATGGAAGGAAATTCAGGAGCCATTAAAAGAGGTTAAATTTTATTAGTTGGTAAGTTTTATTTAACTCCTTGTAAATTCTGGATATTAGCTTGTAAGATGCACAGTTTGAAAATATTTCACCCCATTCAGTCAACAACCTCTTTGCCCTGTTGATTTCTCTTGCTGTACCTCATGAAAGTGTACAAGTTTTATACACTGATCCAAAATACTAGAAACAAATTAATTAAAATTTTAAAGTTTGAAAAAATAAAGAAGTCTATATGGATTTAGGGTTTGGGAGCCCCAGGCTTCTGTCTGAGATGATGGCCTGGACAAAGGGAGAAGGTGATGTTTAGCTTTTTCCCATGCGACCAGGATGTAAAGATACAGCCAGTGATGTCTGTGTGACCTCCCCCTTAAAAACGAGGAAGGGGTCTTCTCCAGCCTGGTCAGGCTCATTCCGGGGCCTGGCTTTTCTGTTCTCATTGGGATAGAGGATGGAGGAGAGACTAGAAACAGCTAAGAGACGTTAAGTAGCTCTACGTAAGCAATAGCACAGCCGCCAACACAAAGCGGGAAATGCACAAAGTGTAGAAGGAAGTGGAGAGGGCTCCAAGGAGGAGGAAGTGAGGAGGAGACAACCAGTACCACTGAGATTCCAGGGGGAAAGAGGAGAAGCTAGCTGAGTCGTAGCTGCTGCAAGTCTGTCCCCGGGGGACTTCCGGGATCCCAGGAGAGAAAGGCAGACCTTGTCAATCAAAGGAACTGCACCACGTGACACAGGTTCTGTTCCCCGCCCCTCCCTCAGCAAACCTTCAGTGAAGACTGTGACAACTCTGCAAGGCTGGGGCTCAGGTTTGTGTCACTTGGAGCCAAGGCAAAGAGCCTCCAATTTACCTGGACCTTTTAATTGTTGCACTGACTGGGCAAGCCGATCAGAAGCTGAGGGGGAGCTCCTGGGGAGCGGTGGGGCACATGCCGAGCAGTGCGGGGGCAACTGGCGTCGGCTGCAGCAGCTCCACCTCTCTCTCTCTCTCTCTCTCTCTCTCTCTCTCTCTCTCTCTCTCCAGCCATGGCACCAGGTACCCTCTGCTGTGAGAAAGCACGACATGCCCGGGGGACTCCAACAACAGGAATTTCCCATCCTGCCGTTCTGTGGAGACAGAAGTCCAAGATCAAGATGGCCACCTGGCTGGTTCTCTCTGGACGGTGAGGGGAGGATCCGTCCTAGGCCTTTGTCCTTGGCTCGTAGACATCTGTCTTCATGTTCCCACACTTTCTCCTTGCATGCCTGTCTCTGTGTTGAAATTTCCCATTTGTGGGCCGGCGCCGTGGCTCAACAGGCTAATCCTCCGCCTTGCGGCGCCGGCACACCGGGTTCTAGTCCTGGTCGGGGCGTCGGATTCTGTCCCTATTGCCCCTCTTCTAGTCCAGCTCTCTGCTGTGGCCCAGGAGTGCAGTGAAGGATGGCCCAAGTGCTTGGGCCCTGCACCCCATGGGAGACCAGGAAAAAGCACCTAGCACCTGGCTCCTGCCATCGGATGAGCGTGGTGTGCCGGCCGCAGCGCGCCGACCGCGGCAGCCATTGGAGGGTGAACCAACGGCAAAGGAAGACCTTTCTCTCTGTCTCTCTCTCTCACTGTCCACTCTGCCTGTCAAAAAAAAAAAAAAAAAGAAAGAAATTTCCCATGGGTGGCACCAAGCACATTGGATCAGAGCCTACCCTAAAGATCTCACTTGATAATGACCTTGAGAAAGACCTTATCTCCCAGGGAGGTCGGGTTCTGAGGTATTGGGGGAAAGGATTCAACATACAGATTTGGGGAGAGAGGGCACGATTCAGGCCAGGACACCCACAATGGCCCCAGGCCCGTGCTCACCCCTGGTTCTTGCAACCCGCAGCTCAGAGGGTCCTGCCAGGGACCCGACCACGTCCCTGTTCCGAGCACACACAGTCCGTGCCATCCTCAGAAGGTTGTACAGAAATTCCTCAGAACTTGGGCCTGGTGATGTCACCCTTCCCCATTTCTGAGCCATCCTTGTCCTTGGCTTCCATCTGGCGATAAATGCCTGAGCGGGCAGGAAGACCCCGCTGGTGGGCTCGGATCCCTCCTTGAGCCTGAAGTCGCTCCTGTGTTTTGGCAGCCGTTCATTGAAGGGGCTTCCCTGGGGGGTTTCAGGAAGGCTGGGTGGACGGACAGGTGCAGGGATTGCTGGAGAGCTCCCTGGGGCCGCTGTTGCTGTTCCCTGTCCTTGGACAGATGCGGGATGTGGCTTCACTTCTCGGGGGTGGAGTAGGGGATGAGATGCAGGCAGGCAGTTAGCTGAGCTGGAATTCTCGCCAGCCCTGCCAGGTAATGTTCTCTCTTTTTACCTGCCAATCTAAAACACCCCTGAGCACAGTGGAGCATGGGGTTGGGTCACAGGCAGGGACCTCTTGCTCTAATAGGACAAGGAGCTACCCTAACTCCATCGTCTGGCTTCGAGCAAAGCTGCATGTCTTTCCTCACCTGCTTGGAACAATGTGCTCCCACCTAAGGATTCAGTTGAATAAAGGTCTCCATGGTTACAAAGTCAACACACGCATGCCCACCACTGCTTCAGCTGCATTTCGATACGCGTGGAAAATCGTTCAGTCATTCCTCGGTCCTCAAGCGACTGGTCCCAGGGCCTCCAAAGATACCCAAATCCAGAGTTGCTTCTAGAAAAATGGCCTAGTGGTTGCAGCTAGCCTACATACATCTTCCCATACACTTTATTTTTTTAAGATTTATTTATTTATTTGAAAGGCAGAGTTACACAGAGAATGAGAGGGAGAGAGAGAGAGGGAGGGAGAGAGCTCTCCAGCAGGTCTTCCATCTGCTGGTTCACTCCCCAGATGGCTACATTGGCCAGAGCTGGGCAGATCCAAAGCCAGGAACCAGGAGCTTCTTCCAGGTCTCCTATGTGGGTGCAGGGGCCCAAGGACTTGGGCCATCTTCTACTGTTTTCCCAGGCCATAGCTGGATCAGAAGTGGAGCAGCCGGGACTCAAACCGGCACCTATATGGGATGCCAGCACTGCAGGCAGTGGCTTTACCCACTATGCCACAGCATCAACCCCTCCCAAACACTTTAAATCATCTCTAGATTTCTTATAATATCAAGAACAATGCAAATGTTATGTAAGCAATTGTTCTATTAAGGGGCCAGAGTTTAGCCTAGTGATTCAGACACCTGTGTCCCACATCATATTGCCTGGGTTCGAGTCTGGGCTCTCCTCCTAACTCCTGCTAATGCAGAGCCCAGGAGAATCCACCTCCAGGGACAGGAGGTCCCAGCCTGCTCCTTCTGCTTCGAAGGCTGCACCGTCTCTTGAGGACAGGGAGGGTCCCAGGGCCATTTTCTCCACATTCTCCTCCCGGCCTGGGGGACTTAAAGTTCTTACACTTGCAGGCCGGCACCGTGGCTCAACAGGCTAATCCTCTGCCTAGCGGTGCTGGCACACCAGGTTCTGGTCCCAGTCAGGGCGCCGGATTCTGTCCCGGTTGCCCCTCTTCCAGGCCAGCTCTCTGCTGCGGCCCAGGGAGTGCAGTGGAGGATGGCCCAAGTGCTTGGGCCCTGCACCCCATGCGAGACCAGGAGAAGCACCTGGCTCCTGCCTTCGGATCAGTGCGGAGCGCCGGCCGCAGCGCACTGGCCGTGGCGGCCATTGGAGGGTGAACCAACAGCAAAAGGAAAACCTTTCTCTCTGTCTCTCTCTCTCACTGTCCACTCTGCCTGTCAAAAAAAAAAATAATTAAAAAAAAGGTTCTTACATTTGGGTCAAAGGGGGTGGCAAGCAGAGTGGCTGGGAGGAGGAACGCGGAGGCCGTTTGCTGGGTGGCCTGATTTAGACCTTTCCCCTTTCCCCAGGCGTCAGGGAAACACTTGCTATAAGCAAAGTACTAAGCAGAGCTGGGGATCCAAAGCTGAGAAAGGAGCCCCGTGGGGCCGGCGCTGTGGCGTAGCAGGGACAGCCATGGTCTGCAGTGCCAGCATCCCATATAGATGCCAATTCAAGTCCCAGATGCTCCACATCTAAGGCAGCTCCCTGCTAATGCTCTTGGGAAAAGCTGCAGAGGGTGGCCCAAGTGCTTGGTCCCCTGCAGCCACCTGGGAGACCTGGATGAAGCTCTTGAGTCCTGGGTTCTAAGCCTGGCCCAGCCCCAGTCGGGGCAGCCATCTGGAGAGTGAACCAGCAGATGGAAGGTCTCTCTCTCTCCTCTCTTTCTGTAATTCTGATTTTCAAATAAATAAAAAAAAAAGAAAAACCCTAAGCCCCAGGGATGGTTCAAGTGGCTCTTGACAATGGTTTCTCAAACACAGGTCAAACACAGGTCAACAAATATTCTGCTTCTAGAACCTTCTAGAAGCCTGCCTGTCTTTGCCCTTTTGGGTCTGCCAGTGTAGCTGGGAGGAGCGAGTCCCTTGAATACCATGTGCAGAGAGCTATCCCAGGGGTGTACCTCCCAGAGACCTGGCAGAGACCAGAGTTCAGGCTTGTGGAACCTACAGAAACCCACAGCTACTTCATCCTTGGCTGTGCACAGATTTCTGGTCTATAAATGCCCTGGCCACCGCCAAGGCACTCGCTTGGGAGGATAGGATTGCAGTGTCAGAAGCAGCTCTCAAGGCCATCAGACCCGGCCCTGATGGGACAGGGCACCGGGAGCCCCGTGGGGACACGCCCATTGAGTGGCTGTTGGACTTTGCTCAGAGCAGGATACACTCACACCACGTGTGCAGGTCCTGGGCACCCACTGAGAGGCAGCTGTGTCTCAGAGCCTATTGCCAGCTTTGGGGGCGGGGGGTGATTGCCAAGGAATGGTGTTCTCTGCGTGTCAGGCTTGTTCGGCATGTCCAGGGCCCCAAGCCCAGAGACAGCAGGACCTCAACTGCCACTCAAGCAAGGGACCAGCTTGCCAGAGGTCGCTTGGAATGCATGCAGCTCTGCAGGGCACGGTATGTGCCTCCCAGGGCAGGCAGCCATGCCAGAGGGCCAGGGGAAGCACCCAGGGCCCCCCCCAGCCAAGAGACCTGCAGAAACACAGCTCCTGGATGGGGCTCCAGGCTGCCTCACCCCCCAGCCCAGCTCAGCCTCTGCATGTGTCATGCTTGATCTCAGTGCCTTGCTCACCTCGTTCTGGAAAGTTCTATTCTCATTCACATCCTTCTATTTCTCCCATGGCCCAGGGGTCCCCCCATCTCTATTCCAAATGCATCAAAGGTTGCCTCTCTATTAAGCATCTCCTCATAAATTCTTTTATTAAAAATGTGTGTGTGTGTATATATATATATATATATATATAGTTATAAGGCAGGTTTATGGGGCAGAGAGGTAGATAGACGGGGAGACAGAGAGAGATTCCATCCACTGGTTCACTCCGCAATGGCCGTAATGGGCCAGGGCTGGGCTAGGCTGAAGGCAGGAGCTGCTTCCAGGTCTTCCACATGGGTGCAGGGGCCCAAGCACTTGGTCATCTTCTGCTGCTTTCCCAGGCGCATCAGCAGGGAGCTGGATCAGAAGTGGAGCAGCCGGGACTTGAACCAGGGCTCATAGGGGATGCTGGTTTCCAAGCCAGTGGCTTAACCCACTGGGCCACAGTGCTGGCCCCACCCTGTGCAGTCCTATCACCCACATGACTGCCACCTTCAGCTCCAAGTGTTGTCCAGCTGTGCCTTGCAGTCCCCTGTGCCCTGCTGGTCTCTCTTTTTCTCAGCCTCTACGCTACTTCCGGTCCACACCACACTAGCGAGTGCTAGCGAGCCCTTCCATTTGTGCTGCCTAGTGCAGGTTCCCACCCGTGCCCTCCATGCCACCCTCCTCCCAGCAAGCGCCTAACGAGAGGAACTGTGTCTCCAAGTGTCTAGTCTCTTCCCAGGGGCATGGCAGCGGCCACCCCTCCCCGCGCACTGGCCTAGGGTCTCCCGGAGGAGGTGACCCTGGTCCTCGCCCCAACTTCCCAGACCCCACTGTGGATGACACGCAGGAGACAGAGGCAGCACAGACTTGAAGAGGGATCTTCTGCAGCAAGGGACATTGCACTGGGAAAAGGGACCCGAGCTGAGTGAGGGGACAGGCAGGGGTGGCCTCCCATGGCCAGAGCTCAAGCCCTGGGGTGGAAATGCAGGGTGGGGAGGGAGGCGGCTCCAGCATCCATGAGGAGATCCCACGGGACAGGCCACTTCACAGGTGTGTCGGCTTGTCTTGGCCCACCACTGGAAAACACCTGTGATCCTCGGTTGACACCAAACAGCCAGGGAGGGCGCTCGGGTGGCCCTGGGCTGAAGGCACTCAAGGGACTCAGGACCATTCACTAGAACATTCCCAGGGGCTCCACCTGCTTTCTTCATGTCAGGCACACGTCAGTGTGGACTCAGAAAGGGAGGAGGAGGTGGCCAGCTCGGTATGGCCATCGCTGGGGTGCCTGTGAGAATGAAGTGGGCTCAGGGTGGTCCCTGGGTCCCCCATGCTGAGGTCTGAGTCACGCTGGGCCATGGATGCTTGGGGGAGGGAAGCAGAGGCTCCGGCAGAAGACTCAGACCAGCTCATCCAGGCCAGGGCTGGGGCTGCCTGGTAGCCACCTCTCTGGGGAAGCCACGTTCTGCTCCCTGGGTTCCTAAAAGACGCTGTCTCCTGAGTTGCAGACGGCTGGCTCCCTTGCCAAGCTGCCCAGGCCAGGGCCGCAACAATGGGGGCCTGTTCCTGGGGAAGCCGACAATATTCCGTAAGAACGGAGCAGAGAAGAAAAAAATGTCTAAATATCTGTTTTTGCATCCTACGCGGCACCCACTCGAGACATTAGCCTCATACCAAGCTCCCACAGAAGCAGCAGAGGCCCCAGAGCACTATGGGAAGGAGCAGAGGAAAGCCAGACCACGCTGGCTCTGCCGAGGGTCAGCCCCACAGCCTTGGCCGATGCTTCCTCGCCTTGGCTCTTCCTTCAACTGTCAGTGGGATCACCAGCAACAGCCATATGCCAAGGGTGGGATTTTTCCTACTGCTTTGCATTTTCTTTCTATTTTGCTACTATTTTTTTTTTTAAAGATTTATTTATTTATTTGAAAGTCAGAGCAACAGAGAGGGAGGTGGAGAGAGAAAGCGAGAGGGAAAGTGAGAGAGAGTGAGAGAGAGAGAGTGTCTTCCATCCACTGGTTTACTCCCCAAATGGCTGCAACAGACAGAGCTGGGCCAGGCCGAAGCCAGGAGCCAGGAGCTTCCTCCGGGTCTCCCATGCAGGTGCAGGGGCCCAAGCACTCGGCCTATCTTCTGCCACTTTCCCCAGGCACGTTAGCAGGGAGCTGGAACAGAAGTGGAGCAGCCAGGTCCTGAACAGTTGCCCATATGGGATGCCGGTGTTAGGCGGCAGCTTTACCTGCTATGCCACCAGACTGGGCCCACCACTTTTTTTATTTTAAGTGGATAAGATATAAATTCAGTACACTAAATTTGTTAGTAAATTTGAATTTTTATTTATTTATTTATTTTTTATTTTTTATTTTTTTTGACAGGCAGAGTGGACAATGAGAGAGAGAGACAGAAAGAAAGGTCTTCCTTTGCCGTTGGTTCACCCTCCAATGGCTGCCGCGGACCGCGCGCTGCGGCCTGCGCACCACGCTCATCCAATGGCAGGAGCCAGGTGCTAGGTGCTTTTTCCTGGTCTCCCATGGGGTGCAGGGCCCAAGCACCTGGGCCATCCTCCACTGCACTCCTGGGCCACAGCAGAGGGCTGGCCTGGAAGAGGAGCAACCGGGACTAGAACCCGGTGTGCCAGCGCCACAAGGCGGAGGATTAGCCTGTTGAGCCACGGCGCCGGCCAAATTTGAATTTTTAAAAGATGTATTTATTTATTTGAAAGGCAGATGTGGGGGCAGGAGGAGAGACACAGAGAAGTCTTCCATCCCTGGGTTACTCCCCAGATGGGTGCAATACTTAAGGTTGGGCCAGCCAGAAGCCAGGAGCCTACAGCTCTATCCAGGTCTCCCACGTGGGTGCTGGGGCCCAAGCACTTGAGCCAACGTCCATTGCTTCCCCAGGTGCATTCGCAGGGAGCTGGATTGAAAGTGGAGCACCCAGGACTCAACCCTTAACTTGCTGTACCCTCAACACCAGCCTTGGTAAACTCACGTTTGGAGCCCTCCTAGCACACAGCCCAGAAGTGACCCAGGCTGCAGCACTGGGTTGTGGCTTCAGGGGAAGGAAAGAGTTTCACACAACCTGTGTTTTGTGACCTCCTGGTGCCATCGCAGAAGGGGGTCTGTCGGGATCCAGGCGCTTCTGTTGGCCTCATTATTCTGCCTCCTAGGGGAAGACAGGGCTGTGGCACCACCTGCAACCAGCTCTCCTTTGTGCCAAAGGCTCAAAGCAATCAGAAAACAATTTCAGAGGAGTCCTGTGGGCTGATTCTCACCGGGTACTTAGATGTTAAAGCTGCATTAACGAAAATGATTTTACTCTGGTGCATAAATAGACAGGCAGATCAATGAGCCAAAATCAAGTCCCAAACTGTGACTGGAAAATATAGGCGAACTTAATGGACAGGCCGATTTCAAATCATTGCAGACAAGTAAATATATTTTTTTTAAAGTCAAATAGTCTCCTGTCTGGTCAGTATACTAAAGTAAATTACAGGTGAAAAATACATGGGTTTTTTAAAAATATGTAGAATCTGAAAAAGTTGATCTTTTAGAAGGTAAGAGTAGAATGGTGGCTCCAGAGGCTGGGCAAGGAGGCGGGAGGAAGATGTAGGGAGAGGTTGATTGACAGGCACCGAGTTCCAGCTAGGAGCAAGACTGGTGTTCTGTTGCACAGCGGGCCATCTACAGACAATGAAAATGTGCTGTGTTGTTTTAGCAACGACACCAAAGAGCTAGAAGAGAGGTGCTTTGCCTCCTTAAAAATACCTACAGGGGCCAGCGCTCTGGCGTAGCAGGTAAAGCCACTGCCTGCAGTGCCGGCATCCCAGATGGGCACTGCTTTGAGTCCTTGCTGCTCCATTTCCAATCCAGCCCTCTGCTGTGACCTAGGAAAGCAGTGGAAGATGGCCCAAATGCTTGGGCCCCTGCACGCATGTGAGAGACTTGGAAGAAGCTCCTGGCTCCTAACTTCGGATCAGCCCAGCTCTGGCCATTGTGGCTATTTGGAGAGTGAACCAGCAGGTAGAAGACCTCTCTCTCTCTCTCTCTCTCTCTCTCTCTCTCTCTCTCTGCCTCTGCCTCTCTGTAAATTTGCCTTTCAAACAAATAAATCTTAAAAATAAAATAAGGCCGGTGCCGCAGCTCAATAGGCTAATCCTCCACCTTGCGGCGCCGGCGCACCAGGTTCTAGTCCCTGTTGGGGCGCCGGATTCTGTCCCAGTTGCCCCTCTTCCAGGCCAGCTCTCTGCTGTGGCCCGGGAGTGCAGTGGAGGATGGCCCAAGTGCTTGGGCCCTGCACTTGCATGGGAGACCAGGGGAAGCACCTGGCTCCTGCCTTCGGATCAGCGCGGTGCGCCGGCCGCAGCGCGCTGGCCACAGCAGCCATTGGAGGCTGAACCAACAGCAAAGGAAGACCTTTCTCTCTGTCTCTCTCTCTCTCTCTCACTGTCCACTCTGCCTGTCAAAAAAGCAAAAAGCAAATAATAATAATAAAATAAAGTAGAATAAAAGATCTACAAGCATTTCCCCTTGAGTTTCTTTCACCCTACCGTCCAAAGCACAGGCTGTCCTGGAACGAATTCATTTCCTGGGAAGGTGGAATAAACAGAAGCAAATGGGGTGGGCTCAGAGCTGTGTGAAATCTGCACACCCTTCTACTTCTCCCGCAGTCCCTGGAAAAAGGACACAGATACAAACATTTCCCATCTGGTGCGCTCTTTGGAGAGCAACTTTTAAGAACATCAGCTTGGGGAGATCCATGGCTCACCTCCCTTTTTTTGGGAAAAAGACATTGTCAGTAGCAGAGTCCATTTGGAGATACCCACAACACCTCACCCTCTCCACAACGCCCCTCCCTCTCATTCCGCCTCTTCAAGCCCTGCTCTGCAATGCCTTCCTCTTGCATTAGCTCCACTTGCCCCCATACCAGGAGATGCCCAAGTACATGGACAGCCAGGGTTCCTCCCTTGCCCATGAGACATCAACAGGGGCCCTGCGGTTACCAAGGCTGCAGTCGGCCAAGGCTATAGTTCTCAAGTAAAGGGGTGGAGAAGGTGCCCTCCGGCTCACTCCCATGGCTTTTGTGCATGGGTCTTCTCCACAGGGCTTCCGTGTGATACATCAGCTCCTTCTTCCCAGAGCCAGCGACCAGAGGCAGAGAGTGGGCACCCAATACTAACACCTCCTTTGCTTTCTTTTTTTTAATTTTTTTTATTTTTTGACAGGCAGAGTGGACAGTGAGAGAGAGACAGAGAGAAAGGTCTTCCTTTGTCATTGGTTCACCCCTCAATGGCCGCTACAGCCGGTGTGCTGCAGCCGGCGCACTGTGCTGATCCAAAGCCAGGAGCCAGGTGCTTATCCTGGTCTCCCATGGGGTGCAGGGCCCAAGCACTTGGGCCATCCTCCACTGCACTCCTGGGCCATAGCAGAGAGCTAGACAGGAAGAGGAGCAACCGGGACAGAATCTGGCGCCCCGACCAGAACTAGAACCCCGGGTGCTGGAGCCGCAGGCGGAGGTTTAGCCTATTGAGCCGCAGCTCCAGCCAGTTGCTTCTAACCTCATCTTGGAAGCACCATGCAACCCTCTGCCACCTTCTGTTTATCAGCAATGACTCTGTAAGTCCAGCCCCACACTCAAGGGAGAGAAATTGAGCTATCCCTCTTGAAAGGAAGAGTAACAAAGAATTTGTGGACACATTAAAAAAAAAATGACACCACCTCCACCTCCAATGCTTTTCTTTCAAGAGTAATGGCCCCCATCTGCCCAACAGCTGCCAAGCAAAATCCTTCTTACCCTCCAGGTATACACATCCATCAGTCGTATACCTGGTTGCACAGGTAGTGTGTGTTGGTGGCATTTGGTCAGTGGTCAATGTCGATTTGTGTGTGTATGTGTTTTTAAGACAGTTTTTTCATCAGGTGGATTGAAAATAGGAGAAGCATGAGTTAAGTGCATAGCCAAACTGTCCCAAGCTGGCAGGGGAGTCAGCAACCAACCACAGGTGGGTGAAGCCCCATCTCATAGCTGCACCTTGCACAGTCTCCAGTCAGCAAAGCTCCTCCCACATTCAGCATTCATCGCCCACACCGAGCCTTCAGCCCTAACCCAATGTGCTGGCTTAACTCTGAGCAGTTGGCAGCACCCGTAAGCTCTGGTTCTAATTGGGCCAGAATTCCCTGGCTGTTTGCTGTGCGTGAACATCCAGGAGTAGGCGGCTGTACCATGCCCTCGTTGGAGGAGCTTTGAGCTCTGCCAACTCGGGGTTGGTGCAGAGCAAGCATTGAGGAATGGGTAGGTTTAGGACATTCTCTCAGCTTGGCTCTTCCTCAGCTGAGAGTGCTAGGGTCAGTAAGTCAGGTAAGTGAGCACACTGAAAAGGCATACATTCCATACAAACAGAAGACACCACTCTGGTCTGCATGTCTGTGTCTCTCCGGAAGTTATATGCTAAACACCTAACCCCACTAGAGAGGTAGAGACTTTGAGGGGATGACCAAGACATGAGGGTGGGGCCTTTGTGAAAGGGAGTAGTGCCCTTTCCAAATAGATGGAAGCTCATTCGCCCACTCCACCATCTGAAGACAACAACGAAGATGTGAGACTGCACCAGACACCCGGTCTGCTGGCACCTTGAACTTGGACTTCCCAGCCTCCAGAACTGTGAGCAGTAAACTCTGTAGTTTATAAGCTGTGCACTCAATGGCATTTTGTTCAGAATCAACTAAGACTGGCATGATTATTATACCAAGCCAAGTCAGAGGGCAGCTGAGGCAGAAGGGAATCCGAGAGCTCCCCCTTGAGCTTTGTAAAAATCCAATAATCAATTCAAAGGTGGAAGCACTGATTACCACGGGGCCTTAACCAGCTATGTAAAGGAGCAAGTGAGATCTCTATCTGCTGATGGTGAGGATATCCATGAGGTGGTAAGTGAGATAACAAAAATAAATATAATTCATAAGATCTAATCAATGTAGACCTAGTGATTCTTAAAAAATTGTTTAGTCATTTCTACCTAAAAGGCCAGAATTATTACATTACTCTAAGGAGCTTCATTCTCATTGTGGCTTATGTGAAATCCCCTTTCCTATCACTCCAGAAGTGTCCAGTGCTCAGCATGTGCCATTATGCAAGGAATCCTGTAAGAAGGCAACAGGGGGAACCTGAAGAACATAGGAAGAAGAGTGAAGCCGTCATCACCCTTGCATTACTGCATGATTTGAAGCATGATTCATGCATCAAGGGCCGTAGAGCACCAGGCTCTCTGATCATCATGTTTGGGCAACATAGTGGGCACCCCCACCCCCGCCACTGTGCACATGGGATTCTCAAGAGCTCACTGGGCTGTGTTGCAGGAAACTAAAAGCACATGGGTTCAATGGAGATGTGACGTCTTCCATAGGCCTTTCATCGAGCCTTTTCTAGATCAGACTTTTTGCACAAATAAAGGCTGCCTTTGCATCCATTTGTTCTGTCCTGCTAGTGGGGATGGTATGATGGCCATGGTGATGGTGAAGGTGATGGCAGCTGCAGCGATGATGGGCACAGTGATAGTGATGGAGATGGAGGTGGAGGTGACAGAAGTCAAGTGGTGGTAAAGGTGGAGATGATGGTAGTGGTGGTGGTGAAGGGGGAGGTGTGGGTGTTGGAGATGGTTGCCATGGTGACGGTGATGGTGCTACTGATGGAGTTGCAGAGGGAGACAGAGGTGGAGGTGATGACGGTGGTGATAGAAGCGTTGATGGTGGTGGAGGTGGAGGCGAAAGGGGGGGGAGGTGTGGGTGTTACAGATGGTCATCATGAGGATGGTCGTAGTGGTGATGGCTATGGCGTTACTGGTGAACGTAGTGGTGGTAATGGTGATGGTGGTAGGTTTGGAGTTACAGATAATGATGGAGGCAGTGCTGGTGATGATGGAGCTAGGTGCTCTGTCTTCTGTCCAGGAGCTACCCCCACATGCTCGCACCCGGATCCTAAAGAGGACCATACAAAAGCCTCCTGCTCTGCTGAATGGTTTTGAGGATCTGAAGTCTCTGATTAGCCACAAGGAGCATGTCAGGCAACAGGGAGTGGACTGTTGAGTGCTGAGATTGTCTCTTCCAGCCCAGGGCGGCTGAGCCACATCTCATAAATAAGAAACTTGGCATTCTCAGTGGTGTTTGTCTGTGATCAAAACAAGGAGGAGATCATTAACAGGGGAGAGTAAGGTGGAAGTGGCCCCACTGTTTCCAGGATGAGTGGGGAATGGAGTCCGAATTCTGAGTTCATGCAGATCCATGTGCTGGAGGTAGAGCTGGCCCTCCCCAGGAAATAGAAATCAAATTCACATTGTGCCCCTCCACACGGGAGCCACTCCTGGAAGCAATTGCGATTCACTCTCTTGTGCTACTTCCATCCCCAAGCCCTCCAGGCAGATTGGTGGATGGTTCCAACTCAGGCAGAGCTGACGTTGGGAATGTGTAGTGGACCCAATGGTTATGCTGGAGTGAAGCGAGACAGCAACGCTCTGGGACCTGGACGTAGCTGCTTCTGGGATGAGGTAGGTGGCCAGGGTGACAGGTGGCTGTGACGATGGTCAGGTGGCCAGGATGACAGGTGGCTGGGATGAGGTAGGTGGCCAGGGTGACAGGTGGCTGTGACGATGGTCAGGTGGCTAGGGCAAGTATCCTCAGAGCCTCCCAGGAAGTACTTGCAAACTCCCTATTGTCTTCTTGATGGAGGTATGAGAGTACTTTAGCACTCAGCTTAGTACTTCAGTACTCAGCTTGGTACTACAGTACCCGGGCATGCTTCCCCTAAAGACTGGAGGCTCCGAGTCATCTTGATTACTTACACTTCAAGTTACTTGCAGCAAGTATCATTTAATTTAGCAATTATAAAAATAGCCACAAAGATCAAAAGATAAGGAAAGAAGGGGATGGAGGGAGGCACACAAGGAAGAAGGAAGAAGATGAGAAGGAAGAAATGAGGAGGGAGAGAAAGAAAAGGGAGGAGATAGAGTCAGGGCAGTGTCAAGGTCAAGTGCGCTACAGTCTACGGAGAGCTCTGCAAGACGCTGGGAACGCAAGCATCGAGCAGGGGTTGCCTGGCCAGAAAGGAAATCAAAGACAGCACTGAAGACCCAGGAAAGCCCAACTGGGTTGGAACCGGATGCTTAAGGCCTGGCCCAGGTCCTTGCCCAAGGTCTGCAGAGCACAGCAAAGGGCCCTCAGAGTCTCCTTTGTAGCTGCCCTGCCCAGTCCCTAAGGACAGAAAGGCAAGGCAGGAAGTGAGCGCCCTGGAATAAACAGTGTGTGCAAACATTTGGCACTTCCTCTGTGCTGTCACCGGGAGTGTGGAGCGGGATGCCCTAACCCCAAGCCATCCTGAGCTAGCAACAGCTCCATGGTGCTACAGAAACAAACAAGCGTGTTGGGGACCGAGTTTGAAACTGAAGGCAGCTTTGCAGAGTTTCACAAACTTACCAGGCTTCGTTGAAATTCCACTTGGCCCAAAATTCACTATGACCTCATTCCCTTTTATGAGCAGCTGTCCTGACACTAATCCTGCCTCCAGCTCTAATCCCTTTTTCAGAAGACCGAGAGAACATGTCATGAGCCTAAAGCAAATTCACTCTCACAGAGCCCTGTGCCCCTGCCTAACGCACAGCCCAAGTGGCATTTGACAGAACCCTCGTCTAATGTCTCCACTGCTGAAATATAAGCCCAGCTGTGTCTCCCGTGGCCACGGACGGGCCGCTGGCACAGTGCCTGGTACAAGCAAGCACTCAGGGCATATATTTTGAGGGCCTGTTGACATGCTTCACACATGGAGACGGAACAAGTGAAGTCTACGAAACCACGTCCCTTAAAAAGGCTAAGGGGAAAATGGACACCTTGGAATCTCATCTCATAGGTATGGATTGATCATTTAAAAGAACATCTTAGGAGCAGGTGTTTGGCACAGTGGTAAAGACAGCACTTTTGACACCCACATCCCACGACATCCAAGTCCCTGGATTCAAGCCTCAGGTCACTCCTAGCTTTATGTGCCCGTGCATGGACACCCCAGTGGTTGCTGGTTGAAATCGCAGCACAGAGAGCTGAATGCTGTCCTATGTGTGTCCCCTGCTTCATGCGACTTCTTATACCCTTGGGGACCTCCATTGAGGCCCAAGAACCAAAATCCCTATCCTTAGGGTACTCAATTATTTCCCTCGGTCCTAAAAAAATGAGATGTGGGACACAGGGGGGCATTTTGTGTCTCCTGTGTGAGGACCATGGGCCAAGGAAAGGAAATGCAGGATTTGTTGACCAAACTGTGATGGTCTCACTCCAAAATAGCTCTAAACCAGGGTTGGGTGGGGGGAGGTTTTGGTTTTTTTTGTTTTTGTTTTTGTTTTGTGCCAAAAGCCATTTGGATAGCATCTTTCACGGACCACACAAAACTATCAACTTAAAAATGAGCCTGCTGCTGTAGATTTATCAAATTTCAAGTCCTCCCAGCAGTTCCCTGGGCAGGGCCAGACCAAATGATTTTGCTTAGACCCCACAGCTAATCAGATCCACAGCTGTTCTCTGTTCGCTGTTCCCCAAAGCTCCCAGGCCACCCCCAAATATCTGGCTTGCCCAGACCTCTGTTCTCAGAGTCACCTCCTCCAAGCTGGCCTCACTCCATCCAGACTTGCTCGCTGCCGTGGCCAGGAAGGCTGCAGAATGTGGAACTGTTTGATGTCCTCACGAGCCCCGTGCCAAAGTGACAGCGGCCAGCAGGCTCGGTCATGTTGCCGAAGTTAAACATCAACCGTTCAAGCACCAGCCTCGGAATCTGGAAATGTACACCGGGAGCCAAAGAATCTGCTCAGAAACAGCTGCGCGGGATGTGTCGGGACCGGGCCTTAGCTACAGAGCAACACAGACAGGCTAACAAAATCCATATTCTGTAGCTTCAGGAACCTCCTGCTTGTGGTAGGGGGACGAATGGAAACTGCTCTCCTGCCAAGCAGAAAATTCCATATGCAGGGGAGATAAATAAGAAGAGGCCCCTTGGGCGGTGGAACACCAGTGAACGCCAGCTCCCCTCTTGGAGATGAAAGGTAAATAAATATATTCAGGGTAACCTGAGATAGCCCAGCCCTAGCTGGAACAGGCAGATGAGGTTACCTGAGGGATAGCCCACACATTCCACTCGCTCCAGGCCCTGCTGCTCCTAACCGACTCCAGGCCCCAGGAAGGGCTCCGTGCCCACTCCTGGGGACATCAAGGGTGTCTCTTGGTTTCTCACGAACAAGGCTGGTCCCACCAAGTATGCACTAGGCTCCGCCAGGTGCAGCCATTTCTTGTCTACATGCAGGGTCGGGGGATAATGTGAAGTCGAGAAGACCTCTTCCCCACTCAGCCTTGGTCCGCCCCCAGAGCCTTCCAGGGGCCTGTGAGAGTCTGACTCACCGCTCCCCACCCTCATGGTGCTCAGGCAGGTCTGGAGCAGGAGACATGTAAGCGTGAGATACGGGGCCCCCCAGGCCTCTCCTCCTCCCCCAGTGACCAGGCTTCCACTCGGAACCCCGCTGATCTTCCCCAGGTATGTCTTTCCTTGGAGAACTGATTCCCAGAGACCTTGTTGGTCTACTGTCCATAGGAATGGCTGGTCAAGTCCCCTTGTGGGCCAGACCTGCGAATCCCACCTTGGACTTGGGCAGAATTCCCCCCTCTCCAGTGGAATTAGGGGTTCTCTCTCTTCAAACTGCCTAGGGAGCGCAGTGGCAGGGTGCAGGCAGCTCCTGTCACCACACAAGATGTGAATGGGTCCTTTCCCTCATGACCCGCGTTAGTAAAACAGGCTGGGCATTAAATCCATCTAATTAAGCAATCTAGAAGACAATCATTTTAATTTAGAGGGTACACACTTTTAAGACGATTAAAAATGATTCAATGCCTAGAAATGGGAAAATAAAAGTTGTGCAATCCATACCATTCTGCCCTTGAAGGGATTGGAAGAAAACATCCTAAGTCATCCCAGATCCCTATAGACGCTAATACTCAATAAGATTCTCTACTCCATATAAACTCTGACCATAAACACCCATAAAGGGAAAGAGGAGATAAAGTTTCTTGTTGGTGAATTTATCACCTACTTCCTTGGCTATAAACTTTCCAGGGACACAAAACACAGTCACTGGAATTCACTAGAAACCTCCTGTGTTGTTCTAAGAATTCACTCTGACCAAGGGCTGGGAACCCCGGAACAGACCCGGAGCTCCTAATTTGTGCAGTCGTCCCAACACCAATACCCGGGAGCTGGAGAAGAGTTCCCCAGAGCTTCCTGCATACGTAGGCGTCTTCGAATATTGACGCAAGACTCTCGGAGGGAGAAAATGCATTACAGGGCAAATTCTGCTTTTTCAAATAGTGTCTTCAGATGAGGCTATTGCATTCCTCTACATCTCTGTGAGGGAAGCCAGGTGGGGGTGAGCTGCCTTGCACGGGAAAACACAGAACCTGAAGTAGGGTCAGCCATGCCCACGAACATGGCCATGAACGTGAAACCAGCTGCGGTTTGCTCATCATGACAGATCCCCTGTATCTGAAGCTGAAGCTTATCTGCTTAGAGATGGGGGTTAATTCAGCACTGCTTGCCTTGGCGCCAGCTAAGGGCATGGGTAGACCAAGTCTAGCTGTCTTCTGAGAAAAGCAGCTGGGGCCCAGCCCCCCACACTCTACTCCACAAGGCAAAGCTCCGAGAAGGACGGGCCGGGGGAAACCTCCTCCCTTTCTCTGCTAGGGCCATCTTGATCCCCACCTTACAAGCCTTCAAGGTCAAAGCCTGAGGCTCAGGTGCCAAGTAGGGCAGCAGAGTAGACTCCCTGAGAACCGAGGCTGCTGCTCTGGGTATTAAGATAATTTTCCCATGGCTTCTGAATGCATCCTGCTACCCTGTGCTGGGAGACACTAGGAGAGCAGACCCCACATCTGCTTTATGCTCCCCCAAAGCTCTGCCCTCGGGGTGCCAGCTGGAGCCCGCAAGGCGGGAGGAGGAAGTGCACACTCGCTGCTTGTTCACTTCCTATTTGCAGCCTGGCGAGTTGCTGTCAGTGGCCTGCCATTCACCCAAGCAAGAGGCAAGTCCTTCCAGAAGCATCTGAATGCATTTTGCCACTTGGCCAACACTCTCAAAGACCAGCCTCAGGAGTGCTGCCTTGGAGACACCAGCCAAACAGTGGGGACACCATCCCCACAGAGACTCCACCCCGGAGTTCAGGGGCACAGTGTCCCCACGACGCCACCTCTACAAGCGGCTAACTTTTACTAAGTGCCATCTCTTCCCTTTGTTCCCCCAGCCTCAGGAGCCATCATGGCAGGGGCTTCCTCTGTGGAAACCTCTGGGGTCTCCTTTTCAGCCCCCTGCTCCATAATCCCTTATATTCAAGGATCTCTGCTAAAATAAACAAATAACTGGTATGATACATCTCCTGCCTGGATGGGGACTGCTATACCTGCACACGGTTAGCTCCTCAGCCACTATGGCCGACACTAAAACATGACACTGCCACACTCCACCACACAGACAGCAGGGTGGCAGGGGAGGCCCCCACGCACCCACCACAGCCCCCATCCAGAGGTGGCTTCTCTGAGCCAGCCTCTGCCTGAACAGGGCACAAGTTCCAATTTAAAGGACAAGGTGACGTGTGTGGCACATGGAGCTTAATTGCTGTAACATTCCTGGGAGGGCACGGCCACGGGGGCTCCTGGCTAGACGTTGGCATGTTTCTCCTTGCTGGTCAGCAGCGAGCTGTAGGGGAGCAGCCTCATCACCGGCCTGCGGGAGAAGAGGATCTTGTTGTGGGTTGCAGTAGGGCTGTCGCATGTGGGCTCCGGGCTGATGGCGGGACCCACGGCCAACACGGAGTAAGTGCCCCACACGGATAACATGGCCTGCGACAGCGCATCCTGGAAGGCGGCTTCACTGGAAGATTTCGACGACTTCCTCCTCTTCAGCTGCACGATGCTGGAGGCCTTGTTGGGCTTCGCTGCCCGGCGGCTTTCCTCGAAGGCATTCGCGCATTCCAGCTCTCTCGTCTTGCTTTTCTCAATGAGTCTTTTTACCACGGGGGAGGTGTAGGTGACAAAAGCTGGCCAAGGGTCATGTTTGTCAACGAGTTCCAGGGGGAGTCCGATGTTTGCTGTGAGTCCTACCAGCAAAGACAGGAGTAGGCAATGTAGAGACACAGCATAGGCAATCGTTCCGTTCTCCCAAGACTTGGGGGCTAGTGCAACCCTGTTTTTGATGTGGCTTTATTTATTTTTTTTTATTTGTTTAAAAGGCAGAGTTACAGAGAGAGAGAAGGAGAGGCAGAGAGAGAGAGGTCTTCCACCTGCTGCGTTCACTCCCCAGATGGGTCACTACAGCGGAGTTGGGCTAGGTTGAAGCCAGGAGCCAGGAGCTTCTTCCGGCTCTCCCACATGGGTGGCAGGGGCACAAGCCCTTGAGCCATCTTCCACTGCTTTCCCAGGTGTATTCACAGAGAGCTGGATGGGAAGTAGAGCACCTGGGACTCGAACCAGCACCCACAAGGGACGCCAGCATTGGAGGCAGCGGCTTCACCTGCTATGCCACAGCGCTGGCCCCTGGAACCACTTTTTGAAGTCCCACCATCAGGCATCCCTTGCATTCAGCGGGAATGAAATCCACGCCAAAGCTGGGAGACACCAGGAAGATTCGGGGAGTCTACCCATTAAAGAACAAACAGCACAGGAAGGTGTCTGGAGTAGCAGTTACGCCATTGCTTGGGACACCTGTGTCCCGTCTCAGAGTGCCAGGTTCTAGTTCTGCCTCCACTCTCCACTCCAGCTTCCTGCTAATGCACCTGGAAGCAGCAGGTGATGGCTCAAGTATTGGGTCCCTCTGCCACCTCTGTGAGAGACCTGGATGGAGTTCAGGGCTCCTGGCTTCACTCCAACCCAGCCCTGCCTGGATGTTTGCAGGCACTTGGGAAGTAGACCAGTGGATGGGAGCGCTTTCTCTCTGCCTGTCTCTGCCTCTGTGCCTTTCCAAGAGCAACAGAATGATAAGAGCAGGAATCAGGCTGCCTATGCTGCAGATATTTGTACAACTTCAAATTGTTTAACCTTTGAACCTATTTATAAAGCAGAACGACAGATGAAAAAGAGAGGAACAGAAAGATTTTCCATCTACTGGTTTAATCCCCTAAATGCCTACAACAGCCAGAGCTGGGCCAGGTCAACACCAGGAACCAGGAACTCAATCCAGATCTCCCATGTGAGTGGCAGGGACCCAAGTACTGGAGCCATCATCTGCAACCCCTGAGGGTGCACTTTAGCAGGAAACTGGAATGGACAGTAGAACAGAGACTTCCAATCCAGCTTCCTGCCAATGAGCCTGGGAAGGCAACGGATCATGGCACGAGTACCTGGGCCCCTGCCACCCAAGCAGGAGACCTGGATGAAGCTCCTGGCTCCTGGCTTCAGCCTGGCCCAGCCCTAGCCAGTGTCATTTGTGATTCAGTGGATGGAAGATTTCTCTTCTTTTTCTATCTCTGCCTTTCAAATAAATAATTAAATCTTTGTTTTTTAAATAAAAGGTGAGTTTGGGGGCTGGTGTTGTGTTACAGAGGGTTAAGCCATGTCTGCAGTGCTGGCATCCCATATGAGCACCAGTTTAAGTCCTAGCTGCTCCACTTCTGATCCAGCTCGTTGCTAATGAGTCTGAGAAAGCATTGGAAGATGGTCCAAGTGCTTGTGCCCCTGCACCTGCTGGGAGACCTGGAAGAAGCCCCTGGCTCCTGGCTTCAGATCGGCCCAGCTCTGGCCATTGTGGCCATTTGGGGAGTGAACCAATGAATGGAAGATCTCTCCCTCTGTCTCTCCCTCTCTCTCTCTGTAACTCTGACTCTCAAATAAATAAATCCTTATTTTTAAGAAAAAAATTAATTTGTTTTTGATGCAAAAAGTGTGAAATCCATGCAGAGTTTTATCCTAATATGCATTTTCCATGAACTTTTTGAAGGTCCCCTGACATCTGCATGAGTTTCAACATGTCTTTGCACCAAAATCAACCTATCTTTTAATCCCACTTTCCACAAACTTGCTGAAATACCTTCACATTTGTGTATAACCTACAAACATGCTCTCAGATACTATACAACAATACCAAATACTGACTTAAATACCCAACATTGTTGCTATTCTGCAGTATTTAGGGAATAATGGGAGGAAAACAAACCTGTGTGTGTGTGTGTGTGTGTGTTCCATTCGGAGGTAAAATGTTCATATTCTCCACTCACAAGTAGTGCAGTTTGCAAACAGGAACCCAGCAGCTGGCAGAGGGGCGGCTGGCTGTAATGGATTTTTAGGGCTTGGAACGGGAGAGCTTAGGGCTCGAGGGCCTAGGCAGGCCATTTAGACTGCTGCAGATGCCTGCACTGCCCGCTTCGTGACCAAGCTTCTTCCGCAAGTTTCTTAACCCTTCTAAAGCTCAGCTGCCTTGCCTGTAACGATAGCGGCTGGAGTGGACCAACCTCGGAGAGACTGCTAATGGCTTAGAGCTAATTTATGGGAAGCTCTCATTTATTTTAATGTATGTGACGCTTTTAGCGCAGTATGTGACATGTAGCAAGCTACACCCCTGGTCTGCAGCGTTTGATTTCATCCGGGTTATACCCATGAGGTAAGTACTAGACCCATGTAACAGCGCTGGACACTGAGGCAGGCTCACAACTGAGGGTCTGATAGGCTCAAACCCCCCAAAAGCTTTCCACTGTGGCCGATGACCTGACGTTTTGGGTGTTTGGGGCTCTGGGGCTTTCCTAGAAATTCGACCATTAATCGACATTTTCCTCTGTAGATACCAAGTCATGAGCAGGTGGGTCCCCCCTTCCGTCACGTGCAGCTTCGGTCTGTCTAGTGAACATGGCTCCGGATTCCTCCCCTGCAGCTGCTCCTCACCCTGTCCCCCTGGAGCGCATAGGTTCCCAAAGCCTATGTTTCTTGGGTTATGTAAATAGGAGTGAATTTCATTAAAAAGTCTTATAAGTGGGGCAAGAGGATTTGCACATTACACCGTTTCCCTTTACCCACAGTTTCACTTTCCATGAATTTGGAAATTTGGAGTATTAAATGGAAAATTCCAGAAACAAGCAATTTATAGGTTGTAAATACCTTGCATTACCGTCTACTGCTACAATGGTTCCATTTTATTATTTATTGTTGTTAATCTCTTACTGTGCCTAATTTATAAACTCAACTTTATCATAGGTATGTGTAGAAAAAAAACACAGTATATGAGAGTACTTTGAAAGATCTGTGGAGAACATTGTGTAATTTTGAAATAAAATCAAAGATTCGTGGAAAATGGGATTAAAAGATAAGCTTATTTTGGTGCAGGAATTTTTAAACCCATGAATAGTTTTTTCCCCATAATCTGCATTTTCTGTTCCTTTTGAAAACCCCTGGGATACAAGGTTGAGTATTAGGCACAGTTTCGTGCACACCGGGGGTCTGGGACATGTCCCTTGCAGGTGAGGGGGGACAGCTGTACACAGTCATCCCAGGCTGCTTTGCGGACAAGGAGGCGCTGGCGTTTGTCTGCAGGCAGATCTGTCAGTAAGGAACGTGCTGCAGAAGGCTTCCGTCTCCTGCAAGAGTCGTGAGTGATTCTGCCCGAGGAAGGGGAGACGTGCGGCATCACCTCTCACTAGAAAACGGACATCAGAGCTTCCAAGCACAGACCTGACTCTCCCTCCAGTCTCCTCCAGGCAAATGCAGAACGCAAACATCTTGCAGGTGACATCACCTGCATGACTCAGGCCAAGGCCGAGCTTCGCTAACTCTCTGCTTTTGACAGCGGCCAACTCCCCCTTGCCTCTCCTGCACACGCTGTGTTTTCTGCCCGCACCGCAAGACTGGCCCTCCCAGAGCCCTGCCTCTTCCCAGCCCCAGTCCTCCCACCGGGAGAGCTCCCACTGAGAAGTGCCCCAACCCCTCTTACCTACTTCTGTCTTCAGCTTTCTTATATCTGTCTTCTCTCTTAACTTTATGCAATTCTTCAGATCATAGGTCAGGATACCTTTGGGGACATACATTTGTTAGCCAGCATCTCTTCCAAGTTCCCGGAGAAGAAGGGGTCTAGGAACCACCTTGGGGACCCCAGGTCCTACAGTCCCTAAAACTGAGATGATTCCACCCTCTCCAGGGCAAAGACACGCCTTCCGCGGAGCTGGAGGGAGGCCGGATGAGCCCCGGAAGGCCCTGCAGGCAAGGTCATGCTCAAGAATCTTGAGCATAGGGCCGGCGCTGAGGGCAGCAGGTTAAGCCACTGCCTGCAACACTGGCATCCCACAGGCGTGCCGGTTCGAGTCCTGGGTGCTCTGCCTCTGATGTAGCTCCACACTAGTGGGCCTGAGGCAGCAACGGAAGATGGCCCAAGTGCTTAAGCAGACATCTGGGGAGTGAACCAGTGGATAGAAGATCTCTCTTCCCTCTCTGTTCATCCCTCTTTCTCTGTAACTCTGCCTTTCACATTAATAAATCCTTCAAAAAAAGAAAGAAAGAACTGTGACACTCATGCCAGCTCTCGGGGCAAAGCTTTCTGGTCTGTACCTCTGAAGGAGTGAGAACAGGGCACATGTGGGGTCAGTGTGGATGGTGGTCCACAGAGAGATACGAGAAAAAGCCCCTGTTTCAAAACCATGCCATCTCCTCCACCGGAGCCCAGGAGTGGTCATGTTCCAGTAAATATGTCAAGACCTCACCCTTCAACCTGCACTTGTCAGCCTAGAACTGGGGGTGGGGGGAGCAGAGATGGGCAGCTGCCCAGGCTTTCAGTGCAGGCTGAAATAGGGAAGAAGCTTTAATGGCCATGCAGGTAGGAGATTCAAAGAGAATGGTGCCCAGTGGTCCTCAAACTTGCAGGTACATCGCCAGGATGGCTTGTTCAAGCACAGGTGCTTTTTTTTAAAGATTTATTTATTTAAAAGTCAGAGTTCGGATTCTGTCCCGGTTGCCCCTCTTCCAGTCCAGCTCTCTGCTGTGGCCCGGGAGTGCAGTGGAGGATGGCCCAAGTGCTTGGGCCCTGCACCCCATGGGAGACCAGGAGAAGCACCTGGCTCCTGCCATCAGATCAGCTCGGTGCGCCAGCCGCAGCAGCCATTGGAGGGTGAACCAACGGCAAAGGAAGACCTTTCTCTCTGTCTCTCTCACTGTCCACTCTGCCTGTCCAAAAAAAAAAATGTCAGAGTTGCCTGCACCACGGCTCAATAGGCTAATCCTCTGCCTGCGGCGCCAGCACCCCAGGTTCTAGTCCCAGTCAGGGCACCGGATTCTGTCCCGGTTGCCCCTCTTCTAGTCCAGCTCTCTGCTGTGGCCCGGGAGTGCTGTGCAGGATGGCCCAAGTCCTTGGGCCCTGCACCCGCATGGGAGACCAGGGGAAGCACCTGGCTCCTGGCTTCTGGTCAGCGCAATGCACCGGCCGCAGCATGCTGGCCGCGGCGGCCATTGGAGGGTGAACCAACGGAAAAGGAAGACCTTTCTCTCTGTCTCTCTCTCTCACTGTCTAAATCTGTCTGTCAAAAAAAAAAAAAAAAGAGAGAGAGAGAGAGAGAGTTACACACAGAGAGAGAGAGAGAGACAAAGAGAGAGAGTCTTCCATTCACTGGTTCACTCCTCAGCTGGCCACAACAGCCAGAGCTACACCGATCCAAAGTCAGGAGCCAGTAGCTTCTTCCAGTACAGGGGACTGAGGACTTGGGCCATCCCCCACTGCTTTCCCAGGCCATAGCAGAGAGCTGGATCGGAAGTGGACCTGCCAGGACTCAAACTGGCACCCACATGGGATGCCAGCACTGCAGGTGGTGGCTTCACCCACTGCGCCACAGTGCCAGCCCCAGCACGGGTTGTTTTTAACACCTCCTGAGTGTCTGATCCGGTGGCCAATGCTGTTAACTACATGAAGATGTTTTCAGTTCTTTCCAGTTCTAAGATGCAAGCTTTTATCCAGTAACTCATTATTTCATATATTCAGTTTTGCCATCTCTGTAGCTTTTTGAACATTTAAAAGAACCACAGGGCATGTCCACAATCACTCACTAATGCTCAGTGATAAAGAGCCACTGGCAGTTTTTGCCAAGTTCCCTTGGGATGCTGGTGCTATTGGTCTGGAGACCACACTTCCAGAAACACTGGTCTAGGACAAAGCTTTGAGGAGGTGAGCTCATTCTAGAAGCACCTGCAGAGCTGGGAACGCATGGATACCTGGTCCCTACCCTGACATATTCTGTTCAGCAGGTCTGTTTTAGAGACCTGAAGATTTTCCCATCTCCAAGTCACTCTGGAGGAACACTGATGCGGTTGGTCTGTGGATCACACACTGAGCAGCCCTGGCTTAAACAGACGATGGTCTCAATCTTTTCTTTCCACTGAGATTGACTTTCAAGTGTGAGACCCTCCCCTGAGATAAGCGACTTCTAGGTTCTCTCTCCTAATCAAGGAACTCTTACAGAATGCCAAGTGTGCATGTCAGGAACAAGAACAGCCTTAAGCACCACAAGTTTTATAAATTCACAGATTTCCGCATTTCATTATCACATACCTAAGAATAGCTCCCTAGAGATTCATTTTTCTTTAAAAAATTTTTCAAAAGACTAGTCTTTATCAAACCTATTTTGATTCAGGTCATACAGGGGCTCTGCCATGACTGTCGGTTGCAAAGGTTCACAACAGTGTGTTTTTAGAAGCACTCACAGCATCATTTTTCTGAGGCTGGGGAAATAGTCCCCTAACCTAGAAGCTTCATGTAATTAAAAAAAGCGGAAGTTAAAACCCATTAGTTCTCCAAGACCTACCATAGGATCTCAGAATTTAAGCTCATCCGTTGGAAGTTACTTACTATATAAGACTACTTCAAAAGGTTGTCTGAGAGAAATGGTATGAAAAGGCAAGTTTGTTTTGGTGCAAAAGAATTTTGAAATCCATGCACAGTTTTCCCAGGATATGTATTAATTGAAGATCGCATCTCTGCCTGACTTCAAAATTCCATCCACCTCTGATGAAAAGTCGACTCAGCTGAGCTTCTGTACCTGTAGCGTTCTTAGCCATTTCACTTCTCCCCACAGGGAAGACAGGACTGCTCAATCCCGCCCCATGGTGGGAATACCTTCGGAGCTAGTGCTTTGCGGAGCATTTTGGATCATTCCTTTCTCTCCGGCCTCTGACCTTCTAGTTCATGAGCTTGAAGTCCAGTTACCAGCAAATCGCCAACCAGCACACTAGAGTTTGTGAAAAAGTTCATGGAAAAATGAACTAAAGGACATTGGTGCAAGTACATTGAAATCCATGTGTAGTTTTTCTCATACTACACGTTTTCCATGAACTCTAGGAAAACTGCTGGGGTGACGGCAGCGCCTCGTGCTGTGTCTCCCTGGGCCCCTGCAGCAGCCCCGGGTGGGGGTGGGGGGGCTCATAGGACAGTTCTACAGAATGGTGGGTTGTTCTGATCCCTGCTGATGCAGAGTCTGGGAAACCATAAAAAACCAAGGGAGGGGGTGCTTGAGACTGGCCTGCAACTCCTGGGGAGGCCTTGTTTGTTTGAAAATAGCAGGAGACAAATAGTTGACATTAAGTCTGAAGACAAGCTGTGGGCTTTCCTGATTCCCTTCAGTTTCAGCACAAAGGTTCCATTTTGCCTCCCTCCAAATGAAATGCAAACCAGCAGTCTGCACACAGAACCGCATTGATGGGAGGGGCAGGAGGCTAACACTGAAGTGGCTTTCTTGTCTCTCCTACGGACACAAAGGCCCATGTTCAACCCACCTCCAGCCAACCTCTCCACCCACCATATCCAGCATCTAGTCCGATATGCAAGGTTTGGCCTTGCTAATTCAGAGGCAGGACACTCACCTGGGACCTGTCATAGCCATGTGACCCTAAAGATGTCCCTAACCTCTCATAACTTCAGTTACTTGGATTTCAGGCTCCCCCCTAATTTTTTTGGCCTTTGGAATTACTGGAGATTTCTAAAACATAAGCATGCTGGCCGACTCCCAGCATTTGATTGGAATGAGATGCAGAACAGGCATCAGAATCGAAAGCTTCCCAGGGGATTTGAACACACAGCAAAATCTGGGGACTGCTATTCTAGAATCTAAACCAAAAACACCCAAGATTTGTAAGGTACGAAGGCACTTCAATAGGTCTGTGTGGGGATAGGTGGGGGCGGGGTAAGTGCAGGTGCTGTGGTGCAGCAGGTTAAGCCACCACTTGGAAAGCCTACATCCCATACCCGAGTGCTGCTAGTTCGAGTCTCAGCTACTCCACTTGCCATTCAGCTCCCTGCTAATGCATTCTGGGAGGCAGCAGGTGATGGCTCAAGTGCTTGGGCTCCTGACACCCATATGGGAGACCCAGACAAAGTTCCAGGCTCCTGGCATTTGGGTAGTAAACCAGCAGATGGACATTCTGCTTTTCAAACATTTTTTTAGAAGTGTGTAAAAAATAGTATTTAAAAATAAGTTTATTTTCATGAGAAAAAAATAGAAATCCATACATGCACAGAAGATTCAAAAAGTTCACAGAAAATGCATATTATGAAAAATGTATACATGAATTTTGAAACTTTTTTAATCAAAATAAATTTATCTTTTAATTCCATTTTCCAGAAACTTTCTGAAATGCCCTCGTATTATTATTGACCACTTGGAGATAGGATACGGGACCAGTCCCTTTGCAGTTCTAAAGCAGAGACTTTTATTCCAGAATCCCTCAGTATAAATATTCAGTACTGGGCTCGGTGCTGCGGCACAGTGGGCTAAGCCTCTGCCTGCAGGGCCAGCATCCCATTTGGGCGCTGATTTGAGTCCCGGCTGCTCCTCTTCCAATCCAGCTCTCTGCTGTGGCCTGGGAAAGCAGTAGAAGATGGTCCAAGTGCTTAGGCCCCTGCACCTGCATGGGAGACCTGGAAGAAGCTCCTGGCTCCTGGCTTCATTTGGGGAGTGAACCAGCAGATGGAAGACCTTTCTCCCTATCTCTCTCTCTCTCTGTCTGTCTGTAGCTCTACCTCTCAAAAACAAATAAATAAATAATCTTAAACCAAAAAAGAATCCTTTAGTGACTTCTCATGGGTTTCATTGAAAAAAAAAATTCAGCATTGCATCTCAGTAGCCGGAACACATTTAAGAGCCATGGAGCGTTTGCACCGCTCCCGCCTGCCATCACCAGAACTGACTCAGATCAAAGGTGAGAAGCAGTGGCTTAAAGGACTGAACTAAGGAAGCTGTGGCTGGAGCAGGATTCACACACGAAGCTAAGGATCGCACGTCTCTGTCTGTGACCACAAGCTGCATCCTTATCTCAGGAAACCATCTTGTAAAAGGATTTTTTTATGGATCTCAGGGTGGATTGGTGCATTAGTGCTTGGGAACAAGTCAGTCAGTCCCACACAGATGTGCTGGCCTCTGGCACTGGGCGGGGGTGGGGGGTGGGGTGCTGTTTGCAGCAGTTGTGGTGGGCAAGGTGCAATCCTGATTCAGCATTTCCTAAAGTGGGTCCCCTAGAAAGCCAGACTCGCTCAAGATGTTCACAGGAGTTGCTTAAAGAAAAAAAAAAGGGGGGGGGGACACCTATGGTAAGGACCATAGCGAACAGCCATAAAGATTGGTTAGCCCAGAGTCTCCGTCCACATGGTATAAGTGGCTCTGCAACATGACAGGCCTTAGTCAGCTAGGCTTGGAAACACATGTCCTGTTAAACTCAAGGTTAAGCCTCAGCCTCTCACACCAGCATCCCATATGGGCACTGGATTGAGTCCCGGTTGTTCATCTTCCAATCTAGCTCCCTGCTATGGCCTGGGAAAGCAGTAGAAGATAGCCCAAGTGCTTGGACCCCTGCACCCATGTGAGAGACCCAGAAGAAGCTCCTGGCTCCTGGCTTTGGATTGGCCCAGCTCCGTCCATTGTGGCCATTTGGGGAGGTGAACTAGCAGATGGAAGACTTCTCCTTCTCTCTGTCTGTAATTCTGCCTCTCAAATAAATAAATTTTAAAAATCTCAAAATAAATAAATAAATAAATAAAACCCTGAGAGCAGGACTCCCAGGAGCCTATCATTGATAACTTGCTCCGTAAATCTCCAAAAGAAAGGCCGAGTGTGCAGCAGCCTCTCACCACAGGAAGTCATTCATTCATTCATTCATTCACTGGGAATGGCATCTGGTGAGACTAGCAGATTCTGAAGCCGTGTCCTGGTTCTGGAGGTGTGAACGCTGTGACGTCAGCATACAGCCGGGACTTCAGTCATTGTCTCCTCTGCAGTCAGCCTTCGCCTCCCACAGAGCTGTCCATGCTCAGAAGCACGAGCCGACACCAGGCCCTAGTGCTTCAGGGCAAACTACTCCTAACAGGGGTCTTCAGAAAGTTCATGGAAAATGCGTTTTATGAAAAAACTAGGCCTGAAATCCAAACCTTTTTTTTGCACCAAAGAAACTCATCTTTCAATCCCATGTTCCATGGGTTTGTTTTTTTGTTTTTTCTTTTTAAGTGCATTTGAGTTTCTGCCTCTGGGTAGCCTCTCTCCTCACTGCTCCAACCTGCGGGCGTCTTATCCCACTGGCTTCTCATCTTTCGCCTCCCTCCCGGAGCCATCCCTAAGAGTTTTCTGGGACTCCCAAGGGAGAATCCCATTTTCTCCACCAGGAACCTAATGCAGGTCCTCATTTCAGCTCTGCACTTTATCCTGCTCACCCTTCCGTTTCCTCTCCCCCTTCTCTCCACTTCGTTTCCTGCCCGGGGGGCTGCTCCTCGTTTATTTTTGGCCGGAAAGGAAAGTGCCAGGAAAGCCAGAAGTATCTGGGGAAGCCTCTCTCTCTGGCATCCCTGGGTGCAGTAAATGGCTTACACGCTCATCTCCATCCCAAATGATCTGGCAGGAGACCTGCGGCGCCCCTTCCCACGGACTGCTTGAGTTTCAGTCCAAACACATACCCAACACCTCCCACCACCCCGCCCCACCTGGTGGTTGCTAGGGAAACTCTTTCCACAGCTCCACCTCTGCTACCCTCCACCAGAGGTGGAGAGTGCGCAGGGGATAGTTATTGGATGTGCCCTTCATGACACTGCAACTGGGGGGTAGGGGACTCTAGAATTGCTAAGATAAAAGGGACCAGGGTGGGGAGGGACAGGTTTGTCTTTCAGGAAAGAGGAGGTGTTCTGTGTCCCCTCTCCCCATGCAGCAACGTGGGGCTGGCCACCTTCCCTTTTTCATCACTTCCCTCGCCAAACCCACCCGCTCAAAGAAGAGGGGCTCATTAGAATACGGTTCAAAAGTCAGTTGCACGCAATGGGTCACTTCGGTGGCTGCACCTTCTAATATGGACCAGGCCCCTTCCTAGGAGAGCCATGATCGCTCACAACAGCTGGGAGGGGCAGCGGCAGTCCCATCAGAATTGACCGATTGATTGATTGACTGATTGATTATAACCGATTTATGTGGCATCATGGTGGGGAGGGGGGTTGCCTCTGGATAGTACTTCCACTCTTGATGTATTTTCTGTGATGCTTCTTCATGTATGTCGAGGGTGCTTTAGTTTCCAAAGTTGGAAGCACGGTTCAAGTTTCCATGGCCACGCAGCATCTGTGCATGCATGGAGGCCTGTGTGCACACACACAGGCCAGCACTGTGGCACAGTAGTCTAAGCCTCTGCCTTTGGTGCCCCTGCACCCACATGGGAAACCTAGATGGAGCTGCAGGCTCTTGGCTTTGGATCAGCCCAGATCTGGCCATTGTAGCCATTTGGTGAGTGAACCAGTGGACGAAAGACTTCTCTTCCTCTGTCTCTCTCTCTCTCTCTGTAACTCTGCCTCTCATTTAAATAAATCTTTTAAAAAAAAATCTGTATTGCACTCCCAACACTACACATGTACCAGGTGCAGGACCTGCATTTGCCCAGAACCCACCGTGGATTCCCCACACTCATCTCTTGTTTTATGGTCTGCCCTTTTCAATTTTTGTCAAAGGGTCCTCCAGGCTATCTTCCTATACTGACAACAAACCAAACGAGACTAACTCATGTCAGCAGAGACAAGGGCAGAGAAGTGCGTCGCACAGAACCCCGACCATCAGCCATTCCACAAACAGGCACTGGGCATCCCCATGGGCCAGGCACTGAGCTGGGTGCTGGAGACACAAAGCAGGGTGAGCTTCAAGACACTCACGGGCCTGGGAGGACGACAGTCCACCAGTTTCTAATTCAGCTCAAGAGGGGGGAAACGGTGGTGCTGGACTTCAAGAACAAGGACAATGGGCAGCGGGTAGGGTCCCAGTGCCAGCCGCAGTGTCTTCAAATCCCGCAGGATGTGCTTCTCTGCTTGGGATCCACTCTCTTCTCCCAGCATGCAGGTGATACAGGCTGTTTCCAAACGGTGTGTCTTCTGCTCGGGAACTACAATACGGAATCGACTGAATGAACACGTTACACACTCACTTCAGGAGGAAGCACGAGGTCTTGGGTACCCAGCAGGTGCGGCCATTTCATCTGAACTTTATGTTTGCCCAAGGAATACCCCATCATAAATATTAAATTCCCATTTTACGATGGAATACAAAGGCCCATTAAGCGCAAAATACACACAGGCCTATTAGCCATGGCTCAAGTTCCGAATTTAAAACTCAATCTTCTAGAACAAGCCAGGCAAGCCTCATCAGAGGAAAGCTTTTCAACTTTCCTAGGGACGTCCTGGGGTACACTTGTCGACTGGCGAGAAACGGAGGGAAAAAATATGGAAAGTCTGCCAACAAGAAGCAGCCCTACAACCTCTAAGTCAGGAAACCAGGCATAAAAGCTGTAGGCAATTTGTTCTCAGAGGCCTTCTCTCGGCCTGACAGCTGACCCCGGGAGCCACGGGGACCATGGTAATTTGCGGCCACACAATGCCTAATCAATCAGGAACAGGAAGTCCCGCTCCACAGGAACAATGGGGACAGTGTGAACCCAGAGACCACGTCGGGGAACAGCCCGGCATTTCCCGGGACTGGACTCAACCAGTGAGCCTGGCCACCTCATTCTGCAATGCCCAGAGCACTGGGAATCCAGGCCAGTGCTTGTTTTGTTTTGAAGAGGAAGCCTTCATTTGAGGCTTTGCCCAGAAGCAAAAAAAAAAAAAAAAAATCACACACTGACACCTTCTAAAAGGATTCCATTAGTCCAGCAACCTACTGACAGCTTATCCTCAATAGCCCATGGTTATCCCACTTCTTGCCAGAATGCGAGTCAACATCTGTATCCCATCTTGAACCCAAATCTTGGGTCACAGATAGGTGGCCCTCAATTACGATGGAATCAAAAATGTTGAGTTCATCTGGGGCGGACTGTCACGACTGAGCCACAGTCGAAGTAAATTGCCAAATTGAATGGTTAAGTTTGTACTTTGTCATGAATGCTCTTCACCGGTACCCGGCAATCACAGGAGCCCTCGAGCTGCTTCCGAAACAGAAACTACACAAAGGGAAGTTGGGACGTTGCAGCATTTGGGGATGAAGCAAAGAGAGGCAAGATTGGGGATGGATCCTCGGCGCTGCTGAAGCCAACAGGTGGAGAAAGGGGAGCCTACTCTGAAGCTGTGCGGAGACAAACTCCATCCCATCAGCAGAGTCCCTCCAGTACCCCATCCACACGTGGCCACTCCAGTGACTAAGAGGTTCCAAGGAGGAACTTGAAGCAATCATTACCATCCCTGGGAGAGCAATCCAAGCCATGGACCCCGCTGATGATGGCCATGTGTCTGCATGTGTCATCCGTAACACCTAACACAATTCCACATCAACATTCTGCTGTGTGTGTTTTCAAAGTGGAAATGATGCATCGGCATTATAGAAAGCCTTGTAAATAAGCTCCCACTCATCAGCACACAACTGTCACCTCACCCAGTTCTTACAGGGTGATGGCCACAGAATGTACATGTTCTTTCAAATCTTTCATTGTTGCTCCACCCTCCTGGCTGTATCTTCTCATTTTGTTCAAGATTCCTCATCATTATTTTAGAGCATGCTTACCAGTCCATCCCGTGAATGAACCATGCTCAATCATGCCTCCATTTGGGGATCGTAAAGTGTTTCGATTTTAGCTATTGTAAGCAATGAGCAGTGTCATTTTAAGAGGAAGGACTTAGGGCTGGCACTGTGGCGTAGCAGATAAAGCCACCGCCTGCAGTGCTGGCATCCCAGATGGGCACCAGTTCAAGTCCCAGCTACTCCATTTCCAATCCAGCTCTCTGCTATGGCCTGGAAAACCAGTGTAAGATGGCCCAAGGACTTGGGCCCCTGCATCCTCATGGGAAGACCCAGAGGAAGCTTCTGGCTCCTGGCTTCGGATCAGCACAGCTTCAGCTGTTGCGGGAGTGAACCAGCGAATGGAAGACCTCTCTTTCTCTCTTTCTCTCTCTCTCTGTGCCTCTCCTTCTCTCTCTGTGTAACTCTGATTTTCAAATAAATAAATAAATCTTAAAAAAAAAAAGGACCCACTGATGTCCCACTGCTGTGTATAACCATCTACATCACAGTGCTCTGATGCCCCACTGCTGTGTATAACCATCTACAGCACAGTGCTCTGATGCCCCACTGCTGTGTATAACCATCTACAGCACAATGCTCAGAGAACGTTGGCTGCCAATGGTTTCTTGTCCCCCAAAAACCTCAGGACTGCCAGCGTCGCTCCCTTCCAACTCCTTTGTCTTTACAGACAAACAGCAAGGAAGATGTTTGCCCCCTTAATCTCTAAGGTTCTGATCCACCCGTTCCTAGGTCTACCATCCACTGTAGAGCAGTCCAATACTAACGATGAGGCCAGAAACTAAGATGGAAGCTGTGCATGAGCTGGCTCCCGGCGCCAAAGTGAGACAGACTCCAGAAAGTCCTCCACCCCTGCAGTTACCCCTCCAGTCACAGAAGAAGTCCAACAGAATCAGCTTCCTGCAGTTAGAATCTTCTGTGACAAGGAGACGGGCCTGAGAAGCACCTCAGCCACAGTGATGCTTTAGGAAGACAGAGGGAAAGGTTGGATGCCTCACAGTGCGATGGCAAAGGAAATGGCATTGGGATGGATGAAAAGATTCTCTAAACTTGCAAGACCCGAGGCCCAGGAGCTGTAGGAGCTGCATGAAGGCCACCAAGAACCGTCTCCAAACATCTAGGTACAAAATGCCTCAGCCAATTGAAGTCTCATTGGCAAGATGCTGAGTGACTGCTGGGAAGACCAAAGAACCACGGAAAGCAAACCGACTTACCACAAAAGCATGGCGACGTGGCCAGCATCCTATCTTCCCACAGTAGCTAAGGCCCTTCCAGCATTATCATCTCCCATAAAAATCATAGCTGCTCTTCACTAGGTCCTGAGTCATCAAGAAATTGTCAGTCATCACACTAAGTGAAATAAGGCAGTCTCCGAAGGACAGCGTCCAACTCCAGTTAACTTGTGATACCTAAAGTAGTCAAAGCTCACAGAAGCAGAGAAAAGAACAGTGGCTGCTTGGGGCCAGTGCTGTGGCATAGTGGGTAAAGCCACCGCCTGCAGTGTCGGCATCCCATTTGGGCGCCAGTTCGAGTCCTGGCTGCTCTACTTCTGATCCAGCTCTCTGCTATGGCCTGGGAAAGCAGTAGAAGATGGTTGGGCCCCTGCACCCATATGGGAGACCTAGAAGAAACTGCTGGCTCCTGGTTTCGAATCAGCGCAGTTCTGGCCGTTGCAGCCGTCTGGGGAGTGAACCAGCAGATAGAAGACCCCCCCCCCCCCCGCCTCTCCTCTCGCTGTATAACTCTGACTTTCAAATAAATAAATAAATCTTTTAAAAAAAAATCTCTCCACACACAAATTCACATAGCAGCTACATTGAAAAGAGGATAAAAAAAAAAAAAAGAACAGTGGATGCCATGGGCTGATAAGTGAGGAGGAGATGGGGGGATCACCCACTGGTATAAAGATTCAGCTATGCAAACTTAGTAAGTTCTAGAGAGCTGTTGTACAATATTTTGTTAAGAGCATTGGGGCCGGCGCTGTGACACAGTGGGTGAAGCCTCCACCTGCAGCAGCAGCATCCATATGGGCACCAGTTCGAGACCCAGCTGTTCCACTTGCGATACAGCTCTCTACTGCTGATGGCCTGGGAAAGCACTGGAACATGGCCCATGTGCTTGGGCCCCTGTACCATGTGAGAGACCTAGAGGAAGCTCCTGGCTCCTGGTTTCAGATCAGCCCAGCTCCAGCTATTACGGCCATTTAGGGAGTGAATTAGCAGATGGAAGACCCCCCCCCCCATCTGTAACTCTGCCTCTCAAATAAAAAATAAATCTTAAAAAAAAAGAGCACAGTATTGTGCACTTAAAAATGTGGGGGCAGATCTCACAAGTTTTTAAAAAGCACACAAAGAAAACCTTGGAGGTGGTAGATATTTTGATCACTTTGATTGTAACGATCACTATCAAGGGTGTGTATGGCTACACCCATGCTCATAAAAATGTAAACATTAAACATGTGAAGACTTTTACATATTAATTACATCTCAGATAAGCTGTTTCTTTTTTCCAAAAAAGGCAATTGCTTGGTGTTGTCCCACATTACCTATCAGAAAGCAAGTAAGACTGGAAAAGACATGTTTGTATGGTTTCCCTGGCGTTGTGTGAGGGAGATGGACTTGGAAACAGCACAAATGAGTCCCAGAAAAGCAAGTGAATAGGGGGGGTGGGGAGTGGGATCCATCATCTGTATGAGCTGATGAGAGCAATCCCCTTTGCTTTCTTCACAAAGCAACTTTCTGAAAATTGATTCTTAAGTAACTCCTAGGTGTCCCATGGTAAATGATTATTCTGGCACCCTGAAGTGTTAAAATTTTCCTTTAAGTTTTGTCAGAATTCATCACTTCCCCACCAAAACATTGTCAGTGTATGCCTTCAGTACCACTGGGAACTTGATAATTATCAAAATATGTTCCTAGGGCACACCTCTTGTCTGAGACTAGATTGCTGTTTCCATCTGCTTACTAAGCAAGTTCCTCTTAGTGTTTGTCCCCTTCCATTAAATTTAAGCCTCTTCGAGGCCAAGGGCAGTATCCAACATCAGCCCAAACTAACACCGTCATTCCTGACCCTCAAAGCAGGAACTCAGTGCCTCCTCCCTTCTGATGCCCCGGATTCAGGCTCCGGTTCCCAAACACGTCTCCTTCCCCGTGTTTTATTTCCCTCCAGTTCATCTTCCACAGGGCAAGGACAAGAATAATCACTTCTAGACCTAAGCATTCATGTGACCAACCAAAGTTTACTGACTACCTGTAACGTGCTGAGCGCTGCAGCAGGCATGATGTCCAAAGCAGAGAGAGCCAACTGGGCGAGAGCTGATCACGTCACACGCTTTTCTACTGCCAGGAAGATAGAACACACAGCCCTTTGTGTGAGGGTACAAAACCCATCAAGATCTAGTCCTAGGGCCAGCGTTGTGGCATAGCAGGTAAAAAGCCACTGCCTGATGCACCAGCATCCCAATTGGGTGCCAGTTCATGTCCCAGCTGTTCCACTTCTGATCCAGCCCCCTGCTAATGGCCTGGGAAAAGCAGTGGAGGATGGCCCAAGTGCTTGAGGCCCTGCCACTCCCATGGGAGACCTGGAAAAAGCTCCTGGCTCCTGACTCCTGGCTCCAGCCTGGTTCAGCTCCAGCAATTGTGCCCACTTGGGGAGTGAATCAGTGAATGGAGGATCTCTCTGTCTCTCTATCTCTCCCTCTCTAATGTTGCCTTTCAAATAAATATTTTTAAAAAAATCTAGTCCCATGAAAACTTTCCAAACCTAGCATCTACCACCATGACTTTCTCTCTACATACTCTCCCCTGCACATACATGTACACTCATGCAAACACACATCCACATAGTCACAAATACATGCAAACATACACATGCACATGCATGCTCAAAAATATGTGCACACGTATATAAATGCACAAATGTGTCCGTGTGCACACTAAACATGTATACATGCATAAGTATACACATGTGAACACACTCACATACATGTGTACATGCGCACACAAATACATCTATCTCAATACAAACCTATACTCATATACTTATGTGTACACACATGTATTTGCACTCATAGTGCATATACATGTACATGCAGGCCCATATACCCATGCACCCATGCTCACACACACCTACACTCAAACACACACATACAAACATACACTTGTCACTCCAAGTGCCCCACTGTTCCTAATGCTCTCCACACCCTCATGCCTTCATCCTCCACATGTACGGTTGCCTTTGCCCTGAATTCTTGTCTCCCTCCCTGCTTCTAATTTACTGCAAGTCCCCCAAACACCAGCGTGTAGCTCAACCAATGCCGGCAACTGTTTCCCAACCCTTCCAGGATGGAATCTGTCTTGTGCTGGCAGAGGAAGGTAAGAATGACTGTGTTACGGATGCCATGTTGGGAGAATCGTATGGGATTTCCTTGCGGCCTTGAACAAACTGATACAATTGCTTTCACAGTCGGAAACTGAAGACAAGAAGAGGAAGCTGGAAGACATCCCCACGCAGAGCCACACTGTCCTGGCTCAGATCATCACCTGAGGCCGTGCCCTCTCTCCCAGCCCGGGGAAAGCCTGGCCACCGTCCCCCTCCTCACACACGGGTCCCAGTGCTCAGAGACAAGTTGTCCCACTGTCGTTCTCAAACCATCTTCCTTCCCTCCTTCTTGGAACCTCCCACATCACACACTGACATCCTTGGTGGTATCCAGTGGTGACTTCTGGGCCCTTTCTCTTTCTTTGCCTCCACATCCACCCAAGGGGACATCACCAGTTCTGTGGTCTTACCTTCCATCCATTTGCCAAATCTTGACTCTAAGGCTGACTTTGTCCCAAATCCAACTGCCATCTATCACTACACCTACATTTGTATGTGGAAAGAGATCCCAAGCTTCTCTCGACTCAAACTCTTGATTTACTCCCTAAAATGTTCCCCTTGGTCTCTCCCACCTCAGGATGAGGCTCCATCATCCAGCAGATTGCCCAATTCATTTTTTTTTTTTTTACAGAGTGGACAGTGAGAGAGAGAGACAGAGAGAGAAAGGTCTTCCTTTTGCCGTTGGTTCACCCTCCAATGGCCGCTGCAGCCGGCGCACTGTGGCCGGCACGCTGTGCTGATCTGAAGCCAGGAGCCAGGTGCTTCTCCTGGTCTCCCATGCAAGTGCAGGGCCCAAGCACTTGGGCCATCCTCCACTGCACTCCTGGGCCACAGCAGAGAGCTGGACTGGAAGAGGGGCAACTGGGACAGAATCCGGTGCCCCGACTGGGACTAGAACCCGGTGTGCTGGCACCGCAGGCAGAGGATTAGCCTATTGAGCCACGGCGCCGGCCCAGATTGCCCAATTCAAACATCTCAAGTTTGTCGCAAGTCCTCCAGTTTCTTCACTGAGTACATCCAGGCCATTACCCTCCCTCCCAGCCTGCCATTACTTAACTTTTCTACATCTCCAGCCTAGTCCAAGACATTAACATCTACTAACGGGGCTGCTGAGCACCTGCTAACCGGCCTCGCCTTTTCCCCTTTAATTCCTTCTCTACAGTAGACCCAGGGTGATGATCTTTAAAATTCAATCCTTTCCTTATCTAACTCCAGTGGCTTCCCCTTCAGTTAGAATACAGCCCATGTTCCTAACCTTGACCTACAAAACCCTCTTTGATCTTGGCCCCTGTCAACCTGTCCAGTCTTAGCCAGAACCACTTACCCCTGCACTCACTGGACCTGGCCACACTGACCTTCCTTCTCTTCTTTAAACACCTCGAGTTTCTGCTCGGGATGCACTTGACCCAGATCTTCATGTGGGATGTTTCTTCCTTAAGTCAGAGCTCACCCTAATGTCACCTCCTCAGTGGAGCCCTTCCCTTTCTACCCATTGCATCCACCAGTAATTACCACTTCTCCCATTTTATTTCCCTGCATGACACTAAACCTGCCTGGCATTTCTTATGGTTTCTCTTAACCAACTAGAACTTTCCATGAGGGTAGGTTCCCCAGGCACTGGGACCAAAATCATTAGATGAATGAATGTCACTGGAACTTCCCCCTGAATCTCCACGGATCATGGAAAGTCCACTCATCTGGTAGCTACACCCTTGTACAGAACACAGTGGAAAGCACAGATCCGCAGACAAGCTGACTTGACCTCTGCTATTAGAGGTCAAATGCCAAACAATGAGACATTATCAAAAACGTATGATAAGCAAATTGGCTAGTGGAAAGGCCTGCGTTCAAATCCTTGTGCTTCACCTGACTCCTTGAAGGGGGCAAAGCACTTGCCCTCTCTCTCCAGGCCATACATTTTCCCCATCTGTAGCATGGGAATGACACACCTCTCCTGTGGGACGTCTGTAAAGAAGAGTGAGATACTGCACACAGAACACCTGCCACGTTGCCAGTGCCCAGTGAAGAGCCACGGTCGTCTGGGATTCAGGCATGGTTCAAAGGTGCAATGAAATCCTGTCTTTCATGAAAAGAGCCCATGCGGCCTAACTGTACCAAATTCCAACTCAAGCCCTTTTCCACTTTTCCTCCAAACCTTCATTTCCATTCCCTCATGGCCCCATGGGTACTCTATTCCCTCCACGCCCAGCAAGCATGGCCAGGTCTCATCACCGTCAAACATCGCCGCACTCAAGGCATCTTCCATATGCTGTTAGTGGGTGTGACTGTCTTTTCACACGCGTCTGTTTTCTTCCATCATAATGATCACACACGTGTGCATGTGGCCCTCACTTTCTACTCACTCTGTATCTCTTTCCAAGATGGCTCCAATGGCCCCTGTGCTTTGGGATCCCGGTCCCAACCTCTAAGTGGAATTAGGAGTCCCCATTCTGTGCTCCCAATATCTGATCTGCACCCCATCTCTCAGGACCATCTAGCATATTGGTGTGTTACTGAGTTGGTGTGGGTCGGTCTGTCTCTCTTTCCCTCTCTCTCTCCTTAAATTGTATTTCTTAAGTCTCAGAAGCCATATCTTTAAACTCCAGTCAACTCCTGGCTCACAGGTTGTCTCACAGGGTGAGGGCTGACTACAGTCTGGCTTACCTTGATATGATCGCTTTTCTTGCTCGCTTCTCCCAGCTGGAAGCTCCTGCAAGTCCTTGGTGTCATTCATTTTACTAGGTTTCTGAAACACATAGAAAGAGAAAGGTAAACTGTCAAAAATATAATGGAACATAACTAGGATGAATGACTTCCGGGGCAATGGACAGCCAAAAACATACAGCATTGGTGCCTGGGAGTGGAAGTGGAAATTTCAGTTGCTCCTTTCCCTAGAGGTCACTGGAAGTGGGGAGAAATCTGTAGTCATTCGTTTCAAGTGGATCTTTCTAGGCACACACACAGACACTATACAACGAAACATAACTGCTGCTATCCACATATAGAAACTGTGTGTGTGGGTAACATGCCAGAAATGTTGAAGTTCTGACAAAAGAAGTTTTTATTGAGTCAGAAATCCAATTAAACAACAAAGACTTCAATGTGTGTCCTTGGCAGGGCAGGGGATGGATCAAATGCCCTTAAAATCCGGGAATGGGCCCTTTGTGGAGGGTGTTGTGTGCCCCCCTCCCCCCCAGTGAAGGTTTGGCTTTTTTTTTTCTTTTTTAGATTTGTTTATTTATTTGAAAGGCAGCATTACAGAGATAGAGGGAAAGACACACTCCCCAAATGGCTGCAACAGCCAGAGCTGGGCCAGGCTGAAGCCAGGAACCAGGAGCTTTATCCAGGTCTCCCATGAGGGTTCAGGGGCCCAAGCACTTGGGCCATCATCTACTGCTTTCCTCAGGATCTTTAGTAGGGAGCTGGATAGAAAGTGGAGCAGCTGGGACTCGAACTAATGCTCATATCTGGCATCACAAGCAACAGCTTAACCCGCTGTGCCACGGCATGGCCCCAGGTCTAGCTTTTGAGAATCACCTGTGTGCAGCATTGAAAGAAAGTCAGCTCATTCCCTCCTGTCCAGCTGTGTCTGTGAAATACTATTTTGTGCATATTTCCATGTATGAAGGAGGCAATTGATGGGAGAATTAGCCAAAGTTATCCCGAGTGGTTAAGCTGCATATTAGCAATTGTTTTGAGTGAAATGTGACATAGAATTAAGAAGCATGTGTTCAGGAGATGACTTAGCTGTGTGACCAGGAACAAGATACTTAAACTTGGTCTTAGTGTTCTCACTTGTAGGACAGAGGCAGTAAGAACTCCTCTTAGCTTTTCTTGAGGACTTAATGAGATAATTCATATAAGCATTGAGCACAGGCCCTAGACACATGATAAGAGCCTATCTGTTGGAATGTTATTATCATGAAAATTCAGGCTGATGGTGTCTTCCATAGTGCCAGAACAGTGTACACCAACATTTAGGCTGGAAAATTAATGACCAAGTACATCCTCTCAAAAGCCAGCCACCAGGTTGAAGAGCAGGAAAGAGATTGGAGCAAAGGGGATCAGAAGATGTGTTCAGGGGACCCTTCACCTGCCACATGCTGCTGTCTCCACCTCTCGCCCAGCCCACCCCACCTTCCCAATTTTTCCCAAGAGTCCTATTTACATCACCCTCTCATCAAGAGGACAGTCTCTAGAGCTCACTCCTGAGCCCAGGCAGGTCTGAGGCATCAAATGTCTACTTGTAGCCACATACATGTTCACTTGCATGTAAACATGCACAGTCCTAAGGAAGACATCCATGTAGCCCCAGGCATGGGAAGGAGTCGAGAAGTCACACATACATGTATGAGCATGCCCACAAACACACATGCACACACACCAGTGTTTACCTCTCCAAAGTCACCAGCCATGCCTGCTGTGACCCCCCTCCTGCCTTTGACCTTCCCTGTCCTGGCTGAGTTCTATCTCCCACCTCAGATCCCTGCAACCATGGTCTGGAGTGACTTGATGCACACAACCAGGTCGAGGAGTCTTGCCAGATTCCTACCAGAATCAATCTGGAGAGTTAGGTGCGTAGGCAAGCAAGCAACGTTAAAGGGGGTCCAGGGTGGAGCACAGAATTTGGGGTTCTGAAATCCAGATTCACCTCCGTATGCCTACTCTGCAGCAAGTTCCTTCATCCTTCTGAACCTCAGCTCCTTATATCCAAGGTGGGAGCCATCCCGTCCTATGGGATGTTGTGACGATCCCATTAATACAGGTGGAAGAATTTCATGAGCTTTATGACTGTCAACTTCGGTGGTGAACACCAGGAACCATGAACTATCCGTGTCCATTTCATTCTCTGGTCTGTGACTCGGGGCTCATTCTGGTAGCAGGAGAGTTAAATGACACTGGGATCCAAGATGAGTATAAACTCTAGAGAGAGCAGAAGGATCGTGTCAGCCAGCAACCGGCAAAGACCTCAGAGAGGGGACGGTGAGTGTGGACGCTGTCTTGGATTTGTCTGTGGTCCGTGGAGTGGCAGTGGGGTAGGAAGGGAAAGTGGAGGTTCTATGTAACTGGCTTAGACACTCAGAATTATTCATCCCTGAGAAGTCTTTGGAACGCCATGCCAGCAAGTGTGAGCGTGCAACTCATTTTCCTCTGCCCCTCACAACCCCATCGCTTATCAACATCCCAGGGCCCCCCAAGGAAACAGATCCAAAGACTCAACAGCAACTGGCCACAGGAGGCCTGTGGTAGGCAGCCCAGGAGATGGCTCCCAAGGACCTTGGCTCCTGAAGTTCATGTCCTTGTGAAATCTCCTCCCCTTGTGTCTGAGCTGCCACTCAGAGTGACCTCCTCTTCTAATAGACAGAATCTTCCTATGGTCCAAGGGACAACGTCACTTCTGAGATCATTACAAGACTCTGGCTTCCATCTTAATCATTCTCTCTCTCCCCACCCCACCCCCACTCCTTCCCTGTCTCTCTTTCATTCATTCTGAGGGATACCAGCTGCCCCTGAAGAGCCCATGAGGCAGGGATCCAAGCAGTATTTCTAGTCAACAGCCAGCAAAGAACAGAGACCCTCAGTTCACCAGCCTGGAACAACTCAATCTTGCCATGGACCAAGTGAGTGAACTTGAAAGTAGACAGTCCTCTCCTTGAGCCTTCAGATGAGACCACAACCTCAACCAAATTCATGAGTGCAGCCCCATGGACAGACCCTGAGACCGAGGGAGGCAGTATATTCCTGACCCACAGACATGGCGGCATAAAAAATATTCAGTGACTACGTTTGGGAATAATTTTTTTACACAGGAAGAGATCACCAAAACAAGGCCCTCACCAGGCATGCCAAGGGAAAGCCCCACCCATAAGACTGACACAGAGGAGGGTTTTGCCCTCTGGCAGCTGTGGGGGAAATCTCAATGCATTATTCCTCCATTTCCATTCCACTCCCATCTCTAGGAGACAATGCAACTTCTACCAAAAAGAAAAAAATTCATGAAGGTAAAGTTGCTAAGCCCCAGAACATAAGACAATAATGAAGTGACTTGTAACAAGGCTGATGTTGGCCAGACCTCGTAGCCACGGGGGATGCATGGATGTGATATGGCAGAGAAGTCCAGGTTGGGCAGCTAAGGGGCAGGCCCAGAGATGGCATTAGGGAGGGCATTTTGCTTCTCACTAGACTTGAGAGGTGTGAAGAGCTGGAATTTGGGTGGCTTCTTTGGAAGACAAAGCAACAATGAACGCCCTTGGCATCAAATTGGCTTTGTGAAAGCAGCCAAAAAGTCAGGTCCTATTATGGAGCTCTTATCCAACCTCACTCTGTAAACGCTTCTTAGGCTCTACCCAGGCCCCAAAGATGCAAAAGTATAGCAAGTCTCTCTGTCTTGCTTGTCAGCGCAAGCACTCACACCTTTGCGTGTGCACACACACACACATGTACAGACACACACGTGGACACACACACACACACACCTTGATCAGGAAAAATTTCCAGGGCCTACAGCATGAGGGTCGAAGATGGTGTGAATTTCAACACCACCCTTGTCTGTGCCCTACTTGGACAGGGCTGCTCTGATTAAGAGGCTGACAGCCACCGGCCCAGAGGCTGGAGTTTCTCTATAGACCCATTGGAGCCTAGGTCATCTATGGGGTCCCACGAGGGCTTTCCCTGAATTGCTGAGCACCTAGGACACAAGGATGAAGAAGCCACCTGCTGTGCAAGTGACTCTAAATATCACCTTTATCGTTAGCCATTCCCCTTGGTTTTCTCTAAAGTCATTTGTATATTGAAAGCTACTACCTTATCAACACTTCATAAAAATGGGCATGTGCCCTGCATCCCTGTGTGGCTGGCTGGTCATCTTCCTTGGAGCTGGCACGGTCCCAGGTCACCACAATCGGGTGACCTATGAAGCAGTGCTGAGGTCTAACCCACAGCACGAGGGACAGGTCCTCAGGTCACTTTGCCTCTCTGCACCTCCGTTTCCGCCTGGGTGAGAACAGAGGGGTTGGGGTCTACCACAGCCAGGCGCCCTTCTGGCTCTGACCTCACGTGTGTCCCCAACCCTCCCCGCACTGTGGGGGCCCCGGAGCCTGGAATGCAAATGAGGTTTCTTAACTTCCCACCAAATCAGTTCCTTATGAGGCCAACTCCTGGGTTGATCCTCATGGAGGAAATACAGCAAACACTGAACTGCAAAACTCTGCCTGTTCTCATTCCCAGCTGCCTTGCACAAGAACAAGAAGCTAACTTTTGCCCTCTAGGGTGGGAAATGCGAAAGACACAAGTGCAGAGCCCTGCAAACCGAGACCACAACCACCGCCGACCCCTCCCAGGCGCCGCACTATCCGCTGGGTGGAAATTCCACAAGCAGAAGGTGCCCAGCCCGACTCCCGCTCTGGCTCCCCTGCCAGTGGCCGTCAACCTGTTTCTGTCCTGGTGGAGTTACGACGTGGAGCCAGAAATCTGGAAGAATTTAACACCCAGTCGATTCAGACACAGGAAAACACTGTTCAGAGTAAACACTGGAATCCCTCCCTCATCGTGCAGGAATGTGGGGCCGGCAGGGTCTGAGCTCAGCAGCTTCTCAGAAAAGCCCCCGCTAAGCGCTCCCTCGCTTGCTAGCTGCTCTCGGCTTTGGGGCTGCAGCCCTGGAGGGCCGGGCGGGGCTCCGCAGGCTGTGTTCTGGCGACACAGGGGCGAGGCTTAGGTCAGCACAGGGCGCTACTCTCTCGCCATGGAAACATGGGCAACGCTGGCCGCAGCCTCTTGGCGAAGGAGCCGGTTATTTTCTCTGCTTCCAGGACTTTGCTTGTATGCCACAGCCGGGCATGGGCTCTGGATTTGTGCACGGTGGAGGAAGCAGAGGGGCTCAGGCTGCCTTGGGACCTTCCAATCCCCTCCCTCCCAGCAGGCTGTGAAAGAGTCACTTTTCCTGGAGGAGAAGAAAGCAAGCTCTGTGCACATGGCCAGGGTGCAATCCATCCAACCAAAAGCTGAGGGCGCGCAGCATGGGATGTGGCCTCCGGCGGGCATTTCTCTTTACTGCGACTGAATGACTTCCGTTTCTCCACTCCGTTTCCTCTGGCTCTGGAGACCAGAAAGAAAGGTCTTGCTGGGCCCGAGAGCTGTAAAATGGATCCCAGAAGGAACATTCTTGTCCCTGCGTCCCTCTGCCTAAAATTCTGCCCAAATGCCCCTCGTGAGAAACTGCTGGACGATGTCTCATGGCCAGAATGTCAGAGGACACCTGTAAGTTAGCAGTGGTTCAACAGCCACGCAGAGGGGCCAGCGCTGTGGCACAGCAGGTAAAGCCACTACCTGCAGTACTGGCATCCCATATGGGTGCAGGTTCGAGTCCCGGCTGCTCCACTTCCGATCCAGCTCCCTGCTGATGTGCCTGGGAAAGTAGCAAATGACAGCCCAAGTCCTTGGACCCCTTACACCCAAATGGGAGACCCAGATGAAGCTCCTGGCTCCTGGTTTCAGCCTGGCCCAGCCCTGGCCATTGCGGCCACCTGGAAAGTGAACCAGAAGATGAAAGATATCTCTCTCTCTCTCTCTCTCTTTATCTCTCTTTCCACTTCTCTACTCTTTCAAATAAATAAATAATTCTTTAAATAAACACATGCCACAAAGAAGTAACGCATATGCCCTTAAGACGAAGATATTTTATTTAAAAAAAAAAAAAAAAGACAATGCAGAGAGAGTCCAAAGATCACTGCTGTGGCTTGAATGTCATCACCAAAAACTCACGTTGAGAACTGAATCCTATGGTCAGGTCGTGAGAGGTGGGACCGGGTGGGACATTTAACAGGTGATTGCTTGGGACGTGAATGAATGGATTAAATGATTCTCTTGAGAGTGGACCTGTTATAAAGCTGTTGGTTCTGTCTCCCCATATGATACCTCCCACAATACAACAAGAACATCCTCCTTGGATGCAGAGTTGATACAGGAACCAGCATGGACTGCCCAGACTTTGGAACCATAAGCCAATTAAATGTCTATTTCTCATAAATTACCTAGTCTTGGGGGTTTGATTAGAGCAAGAGAAAATTGACCAAGTTGACTACTTTGCCACCAAAATTCAGTGATGAGGCTGCTGGGACATTGAGGTGCACCAGCTACAGCTACTTGGGTCTTTATGAAAGGGCCAAAGGTACAAACCACTGAACGTCCGGCATGAACGTCTGCCTGAGCTTTACCACTGCCTCACCACCAGCGCAGCACTGAACCCATTCCCTGAACCCTGAGGGATCCATCATTGATCCGAGTGTTTTGAGTGGCATTCTGTGAGCAAGAGACTCAGCTCCCAGATGTGTATCTCCAGCCCTGGGCTCTTCCCTGAGCACCTTGCTCATGTAGACAAACTCGGCCAGACCTTCCCTGTCCTAAATGAGATCTGGCCACCTGTCTCCCTAGCCACTCACCAAAACCTGCTCCTTCTCTGGGCTCCCCCCATTTCATCCAACAGCACCAAAACACTAGGAAGTCTTCCTCTCCTCTTTCCCTCACCCTCAAGGTCCAACTTACCAGCAAATCATGTCAACTCAGCCAGCAGAAATACTCTGATACTGTCATTTCCTCTCCATTTCACAACCATCACAACTACTACTGCAAATAACAATGACAGAATAACCATAACTCACCCCATAGGTGTCAGTGTTTCACATGCATTAAGCCATTGAGAATTCTCAACAAACCATAAGTTAAGTACTACTATTACATAGGGTGAACTTGAGGCACAGGAAGGTTCGCTCCTAGCTCAAAACCATACACCTCTTGTGGGGGGGCCTGGATTTGGATGTAGACCACTGGTTCCAAGATCCACGTGATCAAACACCACATGCCCGGTGCCACCCCTGTACATACCTGGATATCCCCACAGCCTCTTTCACCCATATAATTTATTTTGTATGCACAGCAGCATGGTGATCTTTCTAAAAATATGTGCCAGTATGCACAGCACCCCCTCCCAATCTAAATATCCATCCCCAATGGTCTCCCCAGAACCCTTGAAATGAAATTCTCACTCCTACCATGGCTGCCGCTGTATATCTCCTCTCTCTCTCTCTCTCTCTCTCTCTCTCTCTCTCTCTCTCTCTCTCCCCCAATCTCCAGCCCTTCCCCCAACCCAGAATGCTCTGGCCCACAGACTGCTCCATGGCTGGCTTCGGGTCATTTGGACCTCCATCACATGACTTTATTTCATTATCACAGCAGCACTCATCACTATCAGCCATTATTGTACATTTGTTTGTCTATAATTTATTTTCTGCCCTCCCTCTTAGAATGTAAGTTCCACTGGGGGAAAGAATTTGCCTAGATTTTCCTCCACTCGTGTCCTAAAACTTAAAACTATATAAATAGCTACTGAGCACCTGCTGTGCACCAGATGCAGGGAGAGAGAGCAGAAGACATCAGAAGCCTGACGGATAGGGAAGTCACTGTCCCACAGTTCCAGCCTGGCATGGGGAGTTCATGACAGAGAAGGCACGGGTGTCATGAGGACATAGAACAGTAATTTCTCACCCCGTGTAGGAAAGTCAAGAAGGCTCCCTGGGGTAGAGATGACTTGAGCTCATTTCAGTTCAACAAACAGGTACTCTGGGCAGACCCACACAGTGCAGAGGTGATGAGGCCAGTGGTCCACTTCCTCAGAGCCAGAGTCACCTGCATTGCTGAGTCCCACACCCAGGGCCTCTGATTCAGTAGACCTAGGGTGGGGGATGCTAACAAGTTGCCAGGTGAGGATCAGTGTCAGTGGCTTAGGAAGCAATGCTTGCAAAACAAGTCAATTGGGGCATTTTCCTTGCCCCAGTCCAGCATGAATATAGTTCAGTGCACAGATGAGGGCCACTTGCTTAGACAGAAATATCAGCTGAGTTGATATGATAGGGAGGTATCCAGGTCACTGAAGGAGAAGAGGGAGCCAGAGTCTTGGAGGAATTAAAATGTATTTCAGTATTGCTGAAGATTAAAGTGAAGCCTAAAGCAAAGATTAGCCAAAAGTGAGATCAATGCAACTGCCAGTTCCAAGTCTCAGGTTGAATAAGGGCAAGGAAAGCACAACAGACTAAGGGACTTCAAAAATCCATCACATCACAGAGGTGTGTGTGATCAGGGAAGAGTGCAGTAGCAGATGGTAAACAAAGTGGACGTCAGACCATGAAGGATCCCCTCCTGGAGCCAGGTGCTACTTGTGTCCTCTGCCTAGAACATTCCCACTGAGCACCACGGTGACTGCAGATGACTTCCATCAAGGAGTTGCGTCATCAGCTCTGGTTTTCAGAAAGATTTCCCCAACAGAGACCTATGGTTTTCCACCAAAGACGTGCACTTCCAGACCTGATTATCCATTTGTTCCCAGAAAGAAGGACCCCAGCCAAGAACTCTCTTGCTCAACACTCTTCCCCTACCTTGCGTCCGAGATAAGCTCTGTATCTGAGTTCTTGCTACTCACAGGTCTGGCCCGTGAGACCTCCCAACTTTACTCGCCCCGTTTCCCCAGAAGAAAAGGAAATCAAGGCAGAGATGGCAGAGTCACAAGATGGCTCAAAGGTCCCCCTCCGCCCTCCAGCAAGAACCCCAAAATCCACAAATTCTCAAGTCCTTTACATAAACTGGCATAGCAACGGCATGGAACCGTGCATGTCCTGTATGCTGTCAGTCATCCCCAGATTACTTAGAGCACTTAATGCCATGTCAACAGATGCTATACTGCATTGTTTAGGAAATAAGGACAAGGAAAAAGTCTCTATGTGTTCAGAACTGATCCAATTATTTTTGGATATCTTCTGAGTTTGGTTGAATCTTGGCATGCAGAGCCAGCAGATATGAAGACTGACTAGTTCAACATTAAAAAGAATGTTTTGAAGTAAGGGGTGACAGAGCAGAAGGGAGTGGAAGGGGTGGAAATGGGACAAGAATTGCTACAAGGAGGGGAATAGAAGATTGCCTAGAATTTCTGGATGTTTGTCCATGACCCAGGCTCTGTCAGAGCACAGCTGAAGGGTTAGCAGTGAGATGTGCATGTGGTGGGGGTGAGGGTAGAGGTGGGGGTGGGGTCAGGGTCAGGGTCGGGGTGGGGCTCGGGGCAGGGGCAGTAGTGGGCAAGTCTCTTTAGCATCAGTCAAGAGCCTTAGATGGCGTGGCCTGGAGAAGGTCTTGGGTGTGATGGAAAACAAATGAGAAACAAGGATGGGGGAGGGGGATGCTGGGGTCCCTGTGAGTGTAACTGAAACAATGGGCTAGAGAAGACAGAGCCCGGAGATGCACCAAGGAGGACAAACCTGGCCATCAGCCTCTAACCTGAGGGTGCAGTTAGCAAGCTGGCCCCTATCTCTCTAAGGCCAAAACTAAGAGTCTACAACCAGATCAAAATCACCCTTTCCCATGTTCACAAAAGCCTCAAGAAAAAAAAAAGGTAAAATCAACATGTATTTTAGAAATAATGGAAATTGAAAATCAATGTAGGCCAAGTATTTCCCAGGCAGCAGGCCTGACCTGCTGCACATTCCTGGTGTCTGGTTTCCACGAGGCACTCACTGTAGCTCAGCCAACCTTGGCTTCTGACGTCTATGACCCATGGACGCTGCTCCCCACACGCCACCTCTGCAGTGGATTCCACTTACTGGGAGCCATCAGATGCTGCCTTGGCCAACTCCAATTTAAATACCTCCTTCTCCATACCTCCTTCTGAGTCCCTGCTTCTGCCTGCCTAACTGTCCCATGGTCACTGGTATGGGTGGCCTGAGGACAACTGCCCCTGGGGAAGCCTCAGAAACTTCTGGGTCCAGAGCTGGGGTCTGGCCAGGGGCCAGCAGTGGATGAAAACTCTGAGCTGAAATGCACTAGCTGGCCAATGTGTGTGAGCTAAGGGTCCAAGTCAGGCAGGCGGGAGAGTAGAGGAGCAGGCAAAGCCAACACTGGAGGCGACAGAGGATGAACAGCACACCAGGAACCCATGACTATGGAGGAGGACCACGTCATGGAAGTCCAGGGCTTGAACATTGGTGGCACACGGGGCTGGGTTCAAGTCTTTGTTCTGGTGATTGCCGACAGTGTGACTTTGGGCAAGTCACCGAACTCTGCTGGCCTCGATTTTCTCTGGTGAAATGTTGATGGCCTTGATGATGGGTATGGAGGAGGGGATGGAGGCCCCTGGGCCAGGCAAGACTTCAGGTTTGAGAGGTTGACGCGTCCCTGTCTGAAACGGAATCCTGAGCCCGTCAGGGGCAGAGCCTCTGGGCCAAGTCAAATGAGGAAGTGGACATGGCACACATGAGCCTGGGCAGCCCCATCAACCTCAGGGGCACGCTCACTGCCTTTCCAAAGCCTGCTTCTCGCGTCTGCTTCCTGGGCTGACTCCTGAGTGACAGCATAGACTCTGGGGCCACCAGCAGCCTGCACGCTGAGTAACAGCGACCAGCCTCCATTCTCTTGTCCTGTTTCCCCCACTCTGGCACCGGCTCCTCACGCCTCTCCCAGTCGGCCTCACCCTGTCCTCTGCACTTTCCAAACGTCCCTCCTCACGACATTTCCAAGTCTCCCCTCCTTACAACATTCTTCCCTTGACCTCCAGCTTCCCCTTACTTCTATTTTTCTCCTTTTCTCTGCCAAAATTCCCCAGGGAACGGCCGTACCAGCTGCTGCTCTTGCCTCACTCCCCAGGGCCCCGCAGCCTGCGTCCATCCCCAGAGTTGCTGACAGTGCTGAGCAGAAGCCAGAGGGCAGGCTGGAAGGAAAGGCATGGCTGGAGAGGGCCCCAGGGAGCGTGAGTGGGAACGTGCACAGGCACATGCATGCACACACATGCCCAGACACACATCCCAACACCCCAACACACATGCACACATGCACACCAGCACCCTGACATAACCGGATGTGCCAACATACTACCACATGCACACACCAGAACCTTGGCACATACAAACATGCTTAGACACACACATACCAACACATACACCGATACACAGATACAACCACCCCAATACACCCGCAACACACACACACACTCACACACATTAACTCATGGAAATACACACCCCAACACACACATCAATATATAGGCACATGCATAGCTATACCCCAACATACACACCAAGACATAATTGTACTGACACACTACCACCCTGACACTTACACAACATAGACACACACACCAACACACATATACCATCACACATACCAGCATACACACACACGAACACCACAACATACACACACAGCAACACAGACACACCCACAAACACCATGATATACACACCAACACAGAGACACATCCACAAAGACACACACACACACATGCACACACTACCTAACCCCTTCCAAAATGGTAGACAGGGGTTCTCACTGTGATTAGAGAAGAAGAGGAGGCACCCAGAGCTGCCCATTGTGGGGCCTGCACCTAGTCCTTACCACAGGGACCTCAGGCCTGTGTTGGCAGCACAGTGGGTGAAGGAGATTCTGAACTGCACCACCTAGGGGTGCATCCAGACCTTAAGTGGCCTGAATGTTCTGCAGTTGGGGAGGGAGCCTTGCACAAGTGCCTGGGGAGTAAGCACTCAGAAGTCATCCCTGAAATGACGTGCAGTCAAGGAAGGGGGAGAGAGAAGCAGAGTAGGACAGGGTACAACTTCAGGCTAAGTCCCATGAAGATAACATCAGCCTGATCCTGCTGGGGGGGCTCTGGGGTGTAAGTTATGCCTCTGGAAGTTTTATTTTATTTTATTTATTTACTTGACTGACAGAGAGAGGAGAGAAGGAGAGACAGACAGCAAGAGCTCCTACCCTCAAATGCCTGCAATGGCCAGGGCTGGGGCCAGGCTGAAGTCAGCAATCAGGAACCCCATCCAGGTCTCCCACATAGGAGGCAGGAGCCCAACGACTTGTGCATCACCACTTCCCCCCAGGGTCTGCACTGGCAGGAAGCTGGAGGTGAATGAATATCAAACCCAGGTACTCAGAGATGGGGGCATTGGCATGTAAACCACTGGATCAAATGCCTGCCCCCTACAGGCTGTGAGTGGTAAAGGCAGGCACCAATCCTTGGTTCTGAACTATGAGACTCCTTCGTGCATCTGTGGGAGACACAATAGTGTCAACCCTCACCTCCACTGCCCAGGAAGGCACACGGGGCTGTGGTCTAGCTATGGTTTGGATGTGTCCCCCCAAGGGTGCATTGCTGGAAGCTCCACCCTCCATGGGGTGACACTGGGAGGCTGTGGAACCTGTAGCCGGTGGAGTCTAGTGGGAGGGGACTGGGTCACTGGAGGGTTGTTATAACAGGAGCAGGCCTGACCCCTGGACCCCTCTCTCTTCCTGTCTCACCTTGCGATGCAGCGATCGCTCTGGCGCATTCTCCCACCATGTTGTGCTGCACCCTCATAGGGAGGGCAAGCCAATGGGGCCACCCAGTCTTGGGCTTCCAGCCTCTAAAGCTGGGAGCCAAATAAACCCCTTTTCTTTAGAAAGTACCCAGCATCAGCTGTTTTATTACCACAACAGGAAGTAGACAAAGACTCCCTGGGTACACTTTTGTGTGTGCTTTGGTTGGCTGGTTGTTTAAGTAGAGTTGTCAGCACTAATTACACAATAGAATCACCTGTTAACATACCCAGGGCTGAGCCTTCTGCAGACAAAGTAAATCAGAATTTCAGGGATGGGGGGAGTGAAGGAGGCAGGGGATAGACATCAGTATGTTTAGAGTCTCAGGTGTAGGGACCCCTGAGGATTCTGGGAATTCTGGAATAAGCAGAAGGATGGTCCTCCTATGAAACCGCATGGCTTCCTGGTATCTGGGTGTGTGCCTTTGACTCTGCCCTGGACTTTTCTCTCTCTGAGAATGCCTGGTGTCCCAAGGTGGGAAAACAAGATCCCAGCCACTGTTACCTGAGAGGGTTCTGTGCTTCCCCCATCTTCCTTGGCTTGCCTGCCCGGTGCTTATTTTCTGTCTCCAGCCATCTCCAGTGCTCTCGATCCCACTGGCCCCAGGATCCTCTGCTTGCTGCTGTCAGCCATCCCCTCACCTCCCTCCTGGAGTGGTCCAGAAGCCAGGCCCCAGGGGTAAAGGGGGCATTGTGACATCAGCAGTTGCCATGGCTTTGTTCTCTTCCTCCTTGGTGAGGCCACCTGACTCTAAAAGGGGGTGTCCTCAAACTCAGATGTGGGAGTCATCATCGCTGTACCCCACCCCAGAGTCAATACCTACTACGTGCCAGGTCCTGGCCCAGGCGCTGTGTATGCCTGATCCCATCGGGCAGCTCGGATCACAGGGGCATGAAGGAGATTCTTGGGATCATTTCATTTCCACAGGCAGTAACTCTAGCAGAGCCGGCCAGTGAGAGACAGACAAGGCCAGTGGTCTACTTCCTCAGTGCCAGAGTCCCGTGGAGGACCCATGTAGACACAGATCACTGGGTGCCACCCCCACCCTAGAGCTCCAGTTCAACAGATGTGCACAGGATCCTGAGGCTGTGTCTCTACGCTCCTAGCATCCTTCTGAAATACAACCTACTTTGGATAAGAGAAGGGAATCATGGCCACCAATAGGCTGTTCGGGTTCAGCCTCCTTTACCAGGAATCCCTTGACTTGACCGTTGCTGGCAATGGAGGAGAAGGCACAGCTTCAAATCTTACTTACCCGTGACCCCAACTCTGATAGATTCTCCAAGTCCAAGGAGCACCCAGTGCAGAGCAGACTGGGACATCTGGCAATTTAACTGCAGTTGGCTGGGGACAGAAGCCAGGAGTCAGGCTTGGCTTGTCTTCTAGGTGTCCTAGTCACCAAGATCCACTGGGAAGTCCTTGGAAATGTCTCTCCATCCTTCTTGGTCCTCTCCTCCCATCCCCATAGCACTTCTGTCTCTCTACACCTGCACACTCACGTTTTATGTGAAACCCAAACAGAAAAACGTATCAGGTCAGGAGTTTGTTAGTTCTCCCTCTTGGTCCCTATGCCAGTTTCAGAGTGGTAAGCATCAGACCCGTCACACATCACCTCTTCCTAGAGGGCTCCCCTGTGGCCTAGTACCCCCAGTTGAGTCCATCGAAGAAGGACATAGAATCAAATCAGGCAGCTCACTGGCTGCTCTCTGACCTGTGGCCTGGAACAAGAAGAGGACCTGGGCTGAGGCAATTCTATGCAGGAAGACAAGCAGGAGGCCGAGAAAGAAGTGGCAACTGGCCAAGGGTCAAAGGATTCTCCGAGTACTATAAAGGCCACGAGAGGTTGTAGCAAACATCAAAGGAGCCAGATGAGCTCCATGTGCTACAACTGGTGGACGAACCTCTTCAGTCTCTGCTTTCCAGGTTCCCCCTCCCTCCTCTTCTTTATCTGCAGATGAGCTGCACTTCCCACAGGCTGAACTGTGCTGATCGCATCTCCATCACACCTTCTTGCAAGCTCCTCTGTTCCCCCTGTAACTTGGCCATAGGATCTGCAGCCTTGACGGGGCCCGCGTTTGCTTTTCCATAGATGTGTTCTAAGTTCTGGGAGGTGCCTGATTCAGGGCTGCCTCTCCTGCTGGGACGTCAGCAGCTGCTGCCGACCTCCTGACAGAAGAACTATCTCATTGGTGACTGCAGCTGACAGTGAGGTAGTTCACTCATTTCCTCTTCGTTTTTCACCTGGAATATTTCCATAGGCAGACACCTGTCATCAACACATTGGTTCTGCAAAACTACTGAAAAGCAAGACAGGTGTTGCATTTTTTTTTCCTCCTTTATTCACTGTTTTTTCCAAGTAGTAAGTGGGATTCTTTCAAGTTTCAAAAGGAACTAAAATTATGGCTCTTCTGTAGCGAACTTGCAGATTTTTCAATAGCTCCCCCTTATCCACAGGAGATGTTTTCCAAGACCTCCAGAGAGTACCTGAAGCCTCAGGTCGTGCCAAACTCTACGTACGCTAAGATTTTTCCACTACAGACAGACACACCCATAATAAAGCTTAATTTATAATTTAAGCACATATCAGATTAACAGCAATAACTAACAATAAACTAGAATCTGCTGCAGTAAAATAGCCAGCATTGCTGCTCTTACACGTTGGAGCCATGGCAAAGTAAAATAGGGGTTCCGAGACTATCAGCACTGTTCACAGCACTCTGTCTACTAACAAAGACAGCTACCAAGAGACGAATGGGCTGGTGGGGCACTGCATGGAGACCCTGCACAGACGATCCAGGTCCTAGATGGGGAGGAGCAAGACAGTGCGAGATTTTATCACACTGCTCAGAACTGAGTGCAATTGAAAACTTCTGAATTGGGGGTCAGTACTGTGGGCATAGCCAGTAAAGCCCCCACCTGCAATGCCAGCATCCCACATGGGCACCGGTTCAAGACTCGGCTGCTCCACTTCCGACCCAGCTCCCTGCTAATGCACTTGGGAAAAGTAGTGGAAGATAGCCCAAATGCTTGGGTCCCTGCACCTATGAGAGACCTGGAAGAAGCTCCTGACTCCTGCCTTTGGCCTGACCCAACTCCAGCTGTTGAGGCCATCTGGGGAGTGAATCAGTGGCTGGAAGAGCTCTCTCTGTCTGTCTCTTCCTCTCTTTATGTAACTCTGACTTTCAATAAATAAATCAATATTTAAAAAAAAAACTGAATTGTGTCTTTCTGGGACTTTCCACTTAATATTGTTGGCTGACTGTGGGTGACTGAAACCACAGAGAGCAAACCATAGATAAGGAAGGGTTACTGGGAATACTCGAAAATTGCAATCCACAGTAGCATTGTTCTTTTTTTTCCTCAAAGATTTTTTTCTTACTTATTTGAAAGACAGAACTACAGAGAGAGAGAAGGAAAGAGAGAGAGAGAGAAAGAATGATCTTCCATCTGCTGGTTCACTCCCCAGATGGCCACAATGGCCAGGGCTGGGCCAGTCCAAAGCCAAGAGCCTAAAACTCCATCTGGGTCTCCCATGTGGGCAGCAGGGGCTCAAGTACTTGGGCCATTTCCCGCTGCTTTCCCAGGTGCTATAACAGGAAAAGGAAGATGGAGGCTTGCTTTTAGCTTCGTAGGAAGGCTGTACCACTCACCTGTAGGACGAACTCATTATGGAAAGACTAGTTTTTAAAAGGAGATGTGGCCTTCAAGGTACGTGCAGTAAATAAAACATCCCACTGCCCCACCCTGCCCACTTTGGCTCCCTGTCGGGTTAATGCTGAACCAATATTTCAGTTCCAGGTCAAAGGCCATCTCCCACAGCAAGGCATGGAACTCAAAGGCCTCCAGGAAGAGATTGGCAACACAAACATCTCAAGAGACCGGCTGAATTCACAGAGGGGTGGTGCTGCCCGCCTAAAGGGCCTGAAGTTCAGTCTTTAAAACACAATGGCAGCCCCAGATCGCCACTGTGAACAGTGGCTGCATCTCCATTCCAGGGACTGCAACCCAGGCCAAGGTCTCTCCTCCCCTGCCACCACCCCATGAAGGACTGACTGCCCCAGGGCCCTTTGATCGCACTGCAGCTCTTTCATTGATTAATGGCAATGCTTGCCAGCCTTTATGGAGGGCTTATCGGAGGCCAGGCAACACGCCAAGAGCTTTACATTTCTCCTATCCTACAGCCTCACTAGAAGTTAGGTGCAAGTTTTCAGCCCCCTTTCCCAGGTGAGGAAACTGCATCCCAGAGGGGTTGAAGAGCTCACTCCAGGTCATTCACCAGCAAGGAGGTGGGCAGGCAGAGCTGGGATCTGAACGCAGGCAGCCTGGCTTCAGAATCGACCTGTCTAACCAGCAGGTCTTTCAGAAGACGGGACTTGGGTCTTAGCCCTAGGTGGAGACTCAATGCCTAGCACTGTGGTTTAAGTAGAGTCAAACTAATTCAGCAAAACTTACTCAGGCTGCCACAAAGTGCAAAACGCCCTCCCTGCTTCCACGAAGGTACCACGGCGAGCCATTTTCACTGTGTCTCACCCGGAACACAACCACTGTGTGGATAAACATGGCAGATACGAGGTAAGTGAAAGGAGGCAGTCGCCACATACCCAGACAGCGGGATTCCAGTTACGTGAGCCATCCAGGAGACACAGGTCCATGGAGAGGGAAGGAGGGCTACTCACGGCTATGGGGAGGCAGGAGCACTGGGGAGGGGACTGGTAGAGGCGACAGGGTGTCCTGGCATCTGGGCCCTAGTGCCGTCCCCTCCTGCACTGCCCCAGCGACAGCCTGGGGGATCCAGACAATCAGCACAGCAGAGGGGTGGGCATGTGGCGTGGTGCTTAGAGCGCTGCTGGGATGCCCGTAGCCCGTATCACAGTGCTGGCTTCCGGTCTCAGCACTGCCCTCCATTCCAGCTTCCGGCTGATGTGCACCCTGGGAGGCACAGACTTCTTGGCTCAAGTAATTGGAGCCCTGCCAACCTGGAGGGAGACGTGAATGGTGTTCTGAGCTCCAGCCCTGGCCGCTGTGGGCATTTGGGCAGTGAACCAGTGGAAGGAAGATGTCTCTCTCTCTCTCTCTCTCTCTCTCTCTCTCTCTCTCCCTCTCTCCCCGCCCCCTCTCTGTCTTTTAAATTAAGTGAAAATAAGTACAAAAAATAATTTTAAGAAAATGTCCTAAAAATTGACTGGAGTGATAGTTGCAATACTCCATGGATATACTAAAAACAATGGAACTGCACAATTTAAACTGGTAAATGAAGTGAAATTATGTGGAATATGAATTATATCTCAAGAAAGCCGTTTTAAAATGTGAATTATCTTTTTCCAAATGCATGCTGAAGGTTAGATGAAAAGAGCTTGTATTAAAGATGCAATCAATAAGTAACGGACAATAGGCAGCTAGCTTAGGGAGACAGACAGCTAGACAGCTAGCTGATGGATAGTTGTAGGCATCTGTTTATCTTTCACCTTGTGTTCTCCCTTCTCGGACCAGCAACCCAAGAGGACAGAAGATCTGTCAACAAACCATGAGACTCACTAAGTGATTACAATGGCAGAAAACTCAAGAGAGTGGGCTAGAATATCAAGCCAAGTAAACAAGTGCTCCCTCCCCTGTGTCACTTTCCCAAATGCCTGCATATCCAGGTTTGGGCCAGGCTGAAACCAGGAGTCAGGACTCCATCTGGGTCTTCAGCGTGGGTGGCAGGGACCCAAGTACTTGGGCCATCGTTCACTGCCCTCCTGGGTGCATTAGCAAGGGGCTGGATGGGTTACCTGGGGATCCCTGTGACTTCTTTTTTTTTATTCAAAAGACAGAGATATCCCATCCACTTTCCAAATGCCCACAACAGCTGGGCCTAGGCTAGGCCAAAGCCAGAAGCCAGGAACTCCATCTGGGTCCCCCACAGAGATGGCAGGAGTCAATTACTAGAGTGGTTCATGTGGAACCCAACACCTGGAGTCATCATCACCTGCTGCCTGCCCAGGTGTGCATTAGCAAGAAGCTGAAAGTGGAGCCCAGGCACGAGTGGCGTCTTAATGGCCACCCTAATGTGACTTCTCTTAGAGATCCATCAAAACCCCTGCTTCAATGTATGCTTTCCAGGTGGAGCACAGACAGATTTCACCCTAGCTGTCAACTCAAGAAAGAATGCTGCAATGCAGTTATTAAGAATACCAGGCAATCCCTTAGGAATTTCTTTTCTCTTTGGAACACATTACATAATTTATTTTGCAAGAGATTCACATAGCTAATTAATTCCGTTTTTCCTCGGCAACTAGTAACAGGAGTTTCACACTCCCAGAAGGAACTAGAGTTATACAGGGTGTTGAGACTGGAGTTGTGAAGTGAGTCAGGGAGGGTTTTCCAAGGGCTGAGGGCACGCAGCAGATAACACCCATGAAGAAATGTGTGCAGATTCACAGTCACATGCATGCAGCTTTCTAGAGGGATCTGCAAGTTTTTCTGATCCCTCTCCAACACCCATAAACTACCCTTCCAACCCCACGTCATCCGATCCCCAAAAGGAGCAAACTCTCAAAGGCAGGCTTTCCTCTATGTCCTATACAAGTATGTTGGACTTATGTCCGGTGTTTCTCAATGCCATCTCTCTCTCTCTCTCTCTCTCTCTCTCTCTCTTTCTCTCTTTCTCTCTTTCTCTCTTTCTCTCTTTCTCTCTCGCTACTACAGCTCCGTGTTTCCAAATGTCACTCCCTGGAATGTACTTCCAAATTACTTGGGAGCTGGTTACCAACACAGATTTCCTGGAATGCTGGTTTGGTAGGTCTGGAAAAACACTGTATTTCTGTGTACATTTGATTTTTTAAATTTATTTGATTTTTAATTGACAAGTAAGAATTGTATGTTCTCTTGGGCATATGTTTTGAGTTGTGTACCCATTATTGAAAGATTCAATAAAGCTAATTAACGTATCTACAACCTCATCAACTTATCATTTTTTTTTGTAGTGGAAACATTAAAAAATGGGCCAAGCAGGGCTGGTGCTGTAGCCTAGCAGGTAAAGCCACCAACTGCATCCCATATGGATGCCAATTCAAGAGCCGGCTGCTCCACATCTAAGGCAGCTCCCTGTTAATGCATGGGAAGGCAGGGGAGGATGGCCCAAGTGCTTGGTCCCCTGCACCCACATGGAGACCCAGAAGAAGCTCTTGGCTTCTGGCTTCGGATTGGCTCAGCCCTGGCCATTGTAGCCTTTTGGGAAGTGAACCAGCAGATGGAAGATCGATCTCTCTCTCTCTCTCTCTCTCTCTAACTTTGCCTTTCAAATAAATACAGAATGCTGGAGGACGTGGAGAAAAGAGAACCCTGGTACACTGTTGGCGAGAGTGTGAATGAGCAGAGCCATGACAGAAAACAGTATGAAGCTTCCTCAAAAATCTAAAACCAGAACTGCTCTGTGATCCAGAAATTCCAGTGCTGAACATATATCCTGAAGAGAGTTATAACTGGCAGGACCAAAAAAAAAAAAAATCTACATTCCAAGTTCATTGTAGCACTAGTCACAATAGCCAAGAGCCAAGAAGATGAATCACTCTAAGCCATCAATGACTCTCACGTGGGAGACCCAGATGGAGCTCCCAACTCCTAGACTCAACCTAGCCCAACCCCAACTCCTTATGGGCATTTGGGAAGTGAACCAGAGATGAACAAGAGATGAAATCTCTTGATGTCTCTATCTATCTATCTATCTATCTATCTATCTATCTATCTATCTATCATCTATCTCTATCTCTCTCTGTCTGCACCTGTTTCTCTTTCTCAAATAAATAAATATAAACCCAGCCAGTCTCGTTTCTCGCTCTCTGGTCATTCTGACCCAGCTTAGGTGCTCGGCCTGGCTCCTCCACAGAAAGCTTTATCACGTACGCGACAAACCTCCGCACCCCTCTTGGTGTGGGCCATGCCATCAGTCTGGACTTTCAAACTCAATTCCGGGGCCTACCCTGCAAGATGGCCACAGCATGTGGTGTCTACTTCCAGAAGAATTCCCTGCGCACCCCTGCTGCAGTCACCCTTCAAAAACATGGATCTGCTCAGGCTCCCGACTGCCGACACAGCCAGTAACAGGCAGAGCTCCCAGCCCCCACTTATTCCTGTCTTCTCCCACCACGCCTCTCACACGCCTCCTCTGACAGCCATACCACAGTGGTGGGGCTATTTTTTTAAAGTACTAATTAGTTTATTTCCTATGTATTCCCACTGGCTTCTTCTTTCTCACTGATGGGCTGTTGAGAAACCACAAAGAAACCAAATTACTTTAGTAAAGAAAAAAAAAAAAAAAAAAACACGGAAGCCAGCAGAGCCAGTCTTCCTGTCTTCTAAGACCAGACAATACCAGGCTAAGGACTTGGACAGGGTCCAGTGGGAGGAATGTGAGAAGACAGGAAGTGAAGAAAGAGGCGAACTTCACCGCTGGAGATCTGCTCTCGTCCTGCCAGGCAAAGCTCATCGCCCCCTCTTCCGGGCTCCTCAGACCTGCGTTTATCCCCATCTTGCTGTTTTTCACCTGTTCGTTGCTCCAGGGGATCCATGGGTTTTTAAAGTGTTTTAGTTCCTGCCATCCACACCATAAAGGGCTGGCGATATGCATGGCCAGGTACTATTCAGATTATTAATTTTTAAAAACCCCTTAGTTCATTTAATGCAGCGCAACTGTGAGGTCTTGCGTTTTTAGGATCATGTTTCAGTGCAAGTGTCAAGAACACTCAAGTCAGTGTGGAACCTTCTTTTTCCTTTCTGCTTCCCACAATTCCAGGAATGCTAAGGTGACCTGGGACTCCAACAGGTCCTATACACACATCAGAGTCTTGTATGTTGGTTAATCGCTACTTCCTGGTGAAATTCCTTGAAGATGGACCAATGCCAGAAGCTGGTATTTTTTCCATAGGAAGACAAGAGCGCTACTTCTCACTTTCCTTTCCAGCGCAAGCTTAAAGGATGGAGGAATGCCTGTACTTGTCCCCACAGGCAAGTCTCACCCCCTGACCTACTGACCCCTACAGTCATGACCTCATAACCTCTTCCTAGAGATCTCTCCCAGCAGGCAGTGAGTTATTCCAGTACCAAGCATCCATAGCACAGGAGAAAAGATTTAAAAGATTCTGGCTTTTGTTACCTGTGATCCTGCAGAGGGTTTCATTCCTCCTCTTGGTGTTCAATGTCTTCATTGCAAAAGGTCCTCATGACATCTGCCCAGGTCCTCTTGCAGGGACACTCTGAGTATCAAAAGAAAGAATCATTTTGGAGATTTCCATGAAGTGTTCAAGGGTCATGCACAGACAAGGATATCCCAAAAAGTGCGTGGAAGATGGAATTAAAAGACTGTTTTGGTGCAGAAAGTTTCAAAATCCGTGCATAGTTCTTTTTTTAAAAAAAATTATTTGAAAATCAGAGTTACACAGAGAGAGGAGAGGCAGAGAGACAGAGAGAGAGGTCTTCCATCTGCTGGTTTGCTCTACAGATGCTGCAATGGCCAGAGCTGTACCAATCTGAAGCCAGAAGCTTCTTCTGGGTCTCCCAGGCGGGTGCAGGGGCCCAAGGACTTGGGCCATCTTCCACTGTTTTCCCAGGCCATAGCAGAGAGCTGGATCAGAAGTGGAGCAGCCAAGTTTTTAACTGGCGCCCATATGGGATGCCGCTGCTTCAGGCCAAGGCATGAATCTGCTGTGCCACAGCACCAGCCCCGCGTGGTTCTTTCAATATGCATTTTCCATGAACTTGTTGAAGACCTCTCCTGATAGTGGTTTTTGTTTTTTAAGATTTATTTATTTATTTGAAAGATGGAGTTAGAGAGAGACAGAGAGATAGAGAGAGCTTCTGTCTGCTGGTTCACACCCTAAATGGCCACAACAGCAAGGACTGAGTGCCCTGAATTCCATCTGGTTCTTCCACTTGGGTGGGAGGGGCTTGAGACATCTTCCACTGCCCTCCCAGGAGCATTAGCAGGAAGCTGGTAGGAAGCGGAGGACCCAGGACTCAAACCAGCCCTCTGATATGTGATGCCGGTGCTGCAAGCGGTGGCTTAACCTGCTGCACCTCAACACTGGCCCTAACAGCTTTGCTATTAGCTTCTCATTTATAAGAGGATGAGCCTTGATGTAGTGTAAAGACAAGAAGATCTATTTCCATGCCAAACATGAGTGACATAGAATAGACTCACTACCATACAAAGTAAGAGTTAATAACACACAGAGTAAAAACCCAATGCTAATGGAAAATAGGACAGAATTTTGCAACCTTTTTAACGACATTTTCTGGGAAAAAAATCAGGGGCCAGGACTGTGGCATAGCAGGTAAAGCTACTGCCTGCAGTGTTGGCATCCCATATGGGTGCTGGTTCGAGTCCCGGCTACTCCACTTCTGACCCAGCTCTCTGCTATAGACTGGGAAAGCAGTAGAAGATGGCCCAAGTCCTTGGGCCCCTGCACCTGCATGGGAAGACAGGCAGGAAGCCCCTGGCTCCTGGCTTCGGATCAGTGCAGCTCTGGCCATTGCAGCCATCTTGGTAGTGAACCAGCGGATGGAAGACCTCTCTCTCTCTCTCCCTCTCTCTCTCTGCCTCTCCTTCTCTCTCTGTGTAACTCTGACTTGCAAATAAACAAATAAATCTTTACAAAAAAATTTAAAAATCAAAGCATAATTCTTTCCTTTAATGTCATTTGAAATTTCAAAATAAGTAAAATAATCAATAAATCTCATAATTCCTACATGACCTACTATCTACCCATCCCAGCCAAAAGCCATTCTCCTGGTTCTTCATAATTTTGTTTCCAAAGGGGGCATTTATAATAAAAGCTAACATCCACTGAAAACGTGCCACATGCCGGGCCCTGCTTGTTCTGAACACCTCAGGAGTACAGACTCCAACACTCACACCAGCTCTGTGAGATTGGCACTCTCACCCTCCCATTTCACAGATTAAGATCCTGGGGCACGAACAAAGGTGGGAGAGGGGGGTTTAATTTGCTCAGACTCACAGCAAGAGGGGGGCAGAGCGCGGCTTGGAATCAATCCCTTGTTTCTGACGTGTTTCGCCAACCCCCTAAGGTAACACGCATCGCTGGCATCATTCTTGGCTAAATTTTCATTCAGCAATGGGTGAGCATTTTTTGGCAACATCTTCAGATGAGGCTGCTGGGATATGCAATGTGGCGGCAGCTCCCAAGCACAACAGCTGCTCTGGGGGGACCTTGGCTCTTAGCAGCCCCAAGCCCGGACCTGCTCAAAACCCCACAATTCATGCATTGGCAAACGAGTCCCCGCACTCATCTGTTAATGCATTTGGAGGCGGGGCCTGTGGGAGGTATTTAGCATTAGATGAGGGTGGGGCTCCCAGGATGGGCCTGGCACCTGGACAGGAAAGAAGCCAGGTCCCAGGTAGCAGGCTTGCTCTGTCCCGACACTGTGATGCATCCGCCATGCTGCACCCTAGCATGGGACAACCTCACCCGATGTTGGTGCCATGTTCTGAGACCTTCCAGAACTGTGAACCAATAAACCTCTAGTCCTTGTGTCTCTATGCTATTTAGTTACACAAAGACACTGCTGCCTGCCATAAAGCTATCCAGACTGTCACAGTCTTGTGCTGGTTCCAAGCACAGAAAGCAATGGAAATAAGTTAAATAATCAAGGGTATAGGAACCACAGCGACTGAAGAAAAAAGACTCGAGACTTGTTACTGAGCCTTGCGTCTGACCCCAAGACGGGAGACAAACCTCAGGAAAGGCTGCTTCTGCGGGAGGCTAGCAGCCCACAGCCACAGAGAGGGCGTGCAGAGATGGACCCTGGAAGATGGCCTGTTTTGCAGGTGCCCAGGTGGACATGTCCTGATGCAGGCAGAAATGACCTAGGCCAGGCTGGGAGCATCGGTTTCACCAGCCCAAGGTCAACACAAGAGTGAAACGTGAAAACCCTTGGGACTGGCTTTCCCAGGATGAAGTAGGAGTGTAAGCCCCATAGCACCCATGTCTGTGGTTTGCTAGCTCACCGTGTGTCCTCACACCTAAACCAGTGTCTGACACGAAAGAGAGGCTGGATACTCTTGCTACCTCGCTAAGGAACCAACGAAACAAGAAAGTGTAGATTTCCATTCATCCCTTTAGCACCTGGGGCATGGATTACAGGGAAGCCATCAGTCAGCAGTGTCTGCTCCCAGGCTGGGACAGCCCAGCCCCAGCGTGTGCCCCTCCCTACTCATGGCTAAAGCTGCTGGGCTGGGAACTGTCAGCCTGGGATGGAGTGGGGGGAGGATTTTAACAGCATCAGTGAGAATTCCTTTGAGGCTGGAAGAGGAAACCAATGGTACTGAGGGTAAACGTTTTCACATGAGGGAGAAAAGCATAAGGACTGTGAAGCATCTGCCATCAGGATGGAGATGACAGAGAGATGAGAGGTAGAGAGACAGTAGGTAGATAAATGACTGATAGTAAGGTAGATGGATAGATGATGATGATGAAGGCAGATATGATTGATACAGATGATAGATACTTCAAAACGTTCATGGAAATAAAAGACGAGCTTATCTGGATGCCAAACATTTTTAAATCCCTAGATAGTTTTCATAATACATATTTTCCATGAACGTTTTGAAGAAGATAGGTAATAGGTATATGGATGATAGATAAATACTTTGGCATATACAGACTGGCTCAATCGATCAGTAGGCAATAGGTAGATAAATGATATACTGGTAGAATCACATAAATAGAATCATATACACACATATACATGTGTATATATATATAATATATATATATTTGATAGGAAATATACAATGCTGTCTCTTTCCCCTCAAATCTAGTTTATTTTGTTTCTTGTGTCCTCCCCCAAAATTGCATGGAAAAACCATATGGAAAGAAATGGAAATTCCTATTCTTTGTTCTACATATGCTATTTTTATATATATATTTATATTTACATATAGCAAATATAGGATTTGCTGTATGGAAACTGAAACATTATTCAGCTGCCAGAGTGAGCGCTATAAGGTGAACTGTGTCCCCTACAAAGACATTGAAGTCCTAGCTCCAATACCTGTCTATGTGACCATATCTGCACACAGGGTCTTCACAAAGGCGATGGACTTCTGACCCAGTTTCCTGCTAGTCAGTGCACACCCTGGGAGGCAGCACGTGAGTCCCTGCCACTCCTGTGGAGGACCTGAACAGAGCTCCTGGCTCCTACCTTCAGCCTGGCCCAGCCCCAGCTGTCGCAGGCAATTGAGAAGTGGACCAACAGATGGAAGATCTCTTTTCTCTCTTTCTCTTTCTCTTTCTCTCTCTCTCTCTCTCTCTCTCTCTCTCTCTCTCTCTCTCTGCTTTTCAAATAAAATGAAAATAAATAGTAAATAATTTTTAAATGGGTCCTTATCTAACATGACTGGTAACCTTATAAACAGGGGGGAACTGGACCAAATGGCGTGTACACGGGGAACAGCAGGCAAAGATGAATACAGAGATTGGGGTGATGCATCACCAAGCCAGGGAACACCAAAGACACCAGAAAAATCCCAGAACTGGGCAAGAGGTCTAGAACAGTCCTCGGCTGGAACACTCTCTGCCGCCACCTTGATCTTGACCTTTTACTCAGAGGTAACAATAATAAATAGCTGTTGTGTTGGATGCGGAGCTTGTGTCCTTGGTTACGGCAGCTCTAGGAAATGAACGCAGACGCCATGGGACGCGCAGAAAGCAATGTCATTAGGGCTCCGGGTTATCCAAACTCCTCCAAGTTCTCCTTCCCTCCATCTGGGCTCCACTCCCAGGAAGGTTGTCACTCACTACACAGCGGCCCCGGGAACCCCAGATTTGCAATCTTCCAGATTCCTGTCCTTTGGGGTGGCCGGGGGTGGGGGCTGGGTGGGGGGAAGCTTCTCTTCCCAGGAGTTGCCAAAAGACCTGGAACCAAGTCTTAATGATTTGAACTTAGGGGTGGGGCTGGCTCCACTGACTCCACAGAGTCTGAGAGTGGGACAAAGATTTTTTTTTCACCCCCATGGAAAGCAGAGTTCTGTTACCAAACAAGAGGGGAAGTGTATAATGAATGCCAGGCTGCTCAAACACAGGAAGGTATCTGGAACCCATTTTCACATGAGGGAGTCACACATCCAGCCCACAAGTACAACTGCGTGCAAGACATTGTTCTAGATTCACCCAAGAGCAAGAAGGACAAAGATTTCTGCCCTCTTGGAAGCTTATACTCCAGCGAGAGGCACTGAAGGCCCAGAAAACCACCGACCAGTTCAACGCCTGCTGTCTTGTGGGCGCTGAAGGTTTGTTGCATGAATCAAGGAATGGAAATGAGAACTAGTGGCCCTTCCAACTGAATCCCAGCTAAGCCCATAGCAGTGTAGGTAGGGGATTTCTAAGATTCCCAAATGCTCTGTGGGCTGGGATTTCAGTAAACAAACAGGCAGGTGAATCTCTAAGCTCCAGGAAGGCTATAATAACTTTATTCACACAGGAGAATCTGCTACCTAGTGACGCAGCACTTTTTTTTTTTTAACAAGCACATGGAAAACCAATTAAAAACGACCACGTAAGAACCCTGTGACAATAGTCCTTTCACGGAGTTAAAACTGGCTGTCTCTTAATTACTATTTTTCTGCTTCTTCGGGAAAGTCTGCAGCAGGCTGCCCCAGCATGAAGAGAGCTGTGCTTATTCTAAGGAGGAAAAAAGAGCATGAAGTCATTGGATTTTGCAATCAGGATTCTTCAGCAGCCAAACGCATCCAAATCCAAAATGTCCCTCCCTGGATGAGATCACGGATGGAGTGACTCCTTGCGACTGGGCTGTGAGCTTTTGGGAAAAGGAGCCTTCTAAAATAACAGCACCCGCAGCTCCCTCTGAAATCCTCAATCACTAAAACAGGTCCCTGCTGTCTGAGCGAATGGCCAGCCCGTGTGCCTTCAACCAAGGGCAAAGCTGGTGGCCCTAGGAGAAGGCTCGATGCAGATTCACCACCTTCAAAATCATCAATGACTTTTTATTCCTCGATTTATTAATTCATCAAGAAGCCCTTTTCTGAACACTGTATCCAGGCATGAGAAACAGTAAGCAAAAAGAGCCGTAAGTATTCCCTCCTCCTCATATGGCCTGTCCTTGCCCACAGTTTGTGTAGCTTACAGACTGGCGCCAATCAATCTCAGCGATGTCCAGTGATTTCCAGTTGCGTGGGAATCGAAATGTAGAGACTTGACCCAAACAAGGAGGTCAGAGAAGAGCTCCTAGGGAGTGATCATTCCAGTGAAATTTAAAGGATTGAGTAGGAGGTATCAGATGAAAAGAAAACATAAGAGCACTTCCAAGAGAAGGAACAGAATGTACAAAGATCGGCAGTGAACAAGAATACACAAGGGGGTCTGGTGGGAAATGAACTTGGAAAAGGTGGCAGAGAAGACCATGAAGGAAGAAGCTTTGTCTTCCTGCTAAGAGCAAGACGAAGGCATCCAAGGTTTTAGGTGATGAATAAGACATCCTGGCTTGTGTTTTGAAGCCACAGAGGGTGAGGGATGGAGAAAGATGGTCAAGGGCAGAAGCAGGTAGACCACTGGAGATGCTTGAGCAGTCCATGGGGTAACTGATGAAGCAGGATGGTGGTGAAGGCGATGGAGAAAGGAAGCCTTCCGGCATGGTTGAGGAGGTCAGCTGGCAGATCTTGCTGATTATCTAGATGCAAAGCTGAGTGTGAGGAAAGCATCGAGATCAGCTCCTGGATTTCTGGCTTGCATAACTGGATGTGTGGTGGAACCACTGACTGAGGTAGGGCAGATGGGGAAAAGAGAAGTTTTGGAGGAGAAGTTAGTTGGTGAGTTTGATTTTGCTTTATTAATTTTTTTAAAGATTTATTTATTTGTTTGAAAGGCAGAGTTACAGAGAGGCAGAGGCAGAGAGAGAGAGAGAGAGAGAGAGAGAGAGAGAGAGAGAAATCTTCCATCTGCTGATTCACTCCCTAGATGGCTGCAATGGCTAGAGCTGTGCCAATCCAAAGCCAGGAGCCTGGAGCTTCCTCCACATCTCCCACGTAGGTGCAGGGGTCCAAGCACTTGGGCCATCTTCTACTGCTTTCCCAGGCCATAGCAGAGAGCTGGATTGGAAGAGGAACAGCCAAGGCTTGAACCAATACCCCTATGGGATGCCGGCTCTGCAGGCAGCGGCTTTACCCACTACACCACAGCGAAGCCCCTGCCTTTGCTTTAAAGAATAGACTACTTTGGGGCGGGCGCTGTGGCGCAGCAGGTTAAAGCCCCAGGCTGCAGTGCCGGCATCCCATATGGGCACCAGTTCATGTCCCGGCCGCTCCTCTTCCGATCCAGCTCTCTGCTATAGCCTGGGAAAGCAATAGAAGATGGCCCAACTCCTAGGGCCCCTGCTCCCACGTGGGAGACCTGAAAGAAGCTCCTGGCTCCTGGCTTCGGATCAGCACAGCTCTGACTGTTGCGGTAATTTGGGGAGTGAACCAGAGGAATGGAAGACCTCTCTCTCTGGCTCTACTTCTCCCTGTAACTCCTCTGTCTTTCAAAATAAATAAAATAATTCTTAACAAAATCAGTAGACTACTTTGTGGAAGTTTTAGTTTTCTAGAAAACAATTGAGAAACACAGAGGGTTCTCACACACTTCATCTCCACCACTCCCCATTGTTAACATCTTCCGTTAATATAGCTCAATTTTTTTTCTTTTTTGTTTGTTTGTTTTTTACAATTGGTGAGTCAATATTGATACAGTGTTGTAAACCAAGGTCCATAGTTTACACTAGAGTTCACTCTGTGCTGTACAGTTCTATGGGTTTGGACAAATGCATAGAGTCATATGTCCACCAATGCAGTAGCATGCAGATCAGTGTCACCGTCCTGAAAATCCTCTATGCACCTGTTTGTCCCGCCCCCTTCCTGCCCCCATCCCCTTTGCAAGTCTCTATAATTGTGCAGTTTTCAGAATGTCACAGAGTTGGAGTCATACAAGTAGTGGGCTTCTCAGACTGTCATTTATTTAGCAACATGCATTTATGAGTCTTCTATGTCTTTTTATGGCTTAATAGCTCATTGCTTTTTATTGCTCAATAATATTCCATTGTTTGCATAGACCAACATTTTATCCACTCACCTACTGCTTCCAGCATGGACAATTATGAATACAGCTACCATGAACATTTATATAGAGTTTTATGTGGACATAAGTTATCAACCCACCCAGCCATGTGTCAAACAATAATAACAATAAATATTGCTAACTTTTTTATAAGGCTATTATTTTTTTAAATATTTAGTTATTTATTTGCAAGTTAGAGTACACAGAGGGAGGAGAGGCAGAGAGAGATAGAGAGGTCTTCCATCCATTGGTTCACCCCCCAATTTGCTGCAACAGCCAGAGCTGCACCGATCTGAAGCCAGGAGCCAGGAGCTTCTTCTGAGTCTCCCACATGGGTGCAGGGCCCAAGGAGTTGGGCCATCTTCTACTGCTTTCCCAGGCCATAGCAGAGAGCTGAATCAGAAGAGGAGCAGCCAGGACTAGAACCAGTGCCCATATGAGATGCTGGCGCTTCAGGCCAGGGCGTTGACCCGCTGTGCCACAGTGTCGGCCCCAAGAATATTATTTTTTTAATATTTTTTAAAGATTATTTTATTTATTTGAAAGACAGAGTTACAGAGAGAGGTAAATCCAGAGAGAGAGATGTCAACCATTCTGCTGGTTCACTCTGCAAATGACCAGAGCTGAGCTAATCCGAAGCCAGGAGCCAGGATCTTCTTCCAGGTCTCCCATGCTGATGCAGTGGCCCAAGCACCTGGGCCATCTTCTACTGCTTTCCCAGGCCATAGCAGAGAGCTGGATTGGAAGTGGAGCAACTAGGACTTGAACTGGTGCCCATATGGGATGCTGACACTGCAGGCTGGGCTTCAACCCACTGCGCCACAATGCCGGTCCCAGAATATTATTATTATTTGTGGAAGAAACTGCCAGACCATCTTCTAAAACAGCTGTACTATTGTTTCGTTCCCAACAAAAGGGAGCAAGGGCTCCTGTTGCTCCTGACCATCCTCGCACAAGTGCGTGACGCTGTCGGTGCTTTCAATGTCAGCCACTCTAATAGGTGTGTGGTGGCCATTCACTGTGATTTCAGCTGGTCATTCTTGACGCCACGTGATGCCAGGGAAGCTTTCCATACACACATCTGCCTCCGGCACCTCCTGTGCTGGGGTGTCTGTTATTCTGTTGACTTTTAATTGGCCTAGTTGTTCGCTTATTGTTCAGTTTCAAGACTTCCTTAAACAAAATGGATAAAATTCTTTTTTTTTTTTTTTGCCAGGCAGAGTTAGACAGTGAGAGAGAGAGAGACAGAAAGAGAGTTATAGACAGTAAGAGACAGAAAGAAAGGTCTTCATTCCGTTGGTTCACTCTCCTAATGGCCACCACGGCTGGTGCTGCACCAATCTGAAGCCAGGAGCCAGGTACTTCCTCCGGGTCTCCCATGCGGGTCCAGGGACCCAAGCACTTGGGCCATCCTCTACTGCCTTCCCAGGCCACAGCAGAGAGCTGGACTGGAAGAGGAGCAACCAGACTAGTACCCGGCACCCCAACCAGGACTAGAACCCGGGGTGCCGGCGCCGCAGGCAGAGGATTAGCCAAGTGAGTCATGGTGCCAAAATCCTTTATTAGATATATTTTTGGCCAATATTTTCTCCCAGTCTGTAGCTTATCTTTTCATTCTCTTTTTAAAAAAAGAGAGATTCATTATTATTCAAAAGGCAGAGTTATAGAGAACAAGAGAGGGAGAGACAGAGAAAGCAAGGTCTTCCATCCACTGCTTCACTCCCCAAATGGCTGCAATGGCCAGAGTTAGGTCAATTCAAAACCAGAAGCCAGAAGCCTCCTCTAGGTCTCCCACATGGGTGCAGGGCCCCAAGCACTTGGGCCATCCTCCACTGCTTTCCCAGGTTCACTAGCAGGGAGCTGGATTGGAAGTAGAGCAGCCAGGACTCAAACCAGTGGCCATCCAGCAAAAGTCCCAAGACAGGAAGGAGCATAGTGAGTCCCAGGGCCCAAAGAAGCTGAATCTAGCTGCAGCAAAGCGATACCAGGACTCAGGCCACTCTATCCAGGGCCCTGAAGGCTGCGGCAAGAAGTTTAATCTTTACTCACTGAAGAGTTAAATCCTGAGGTTTTCATGAATCTCCTTGAAGGACAAATCTTCCATGTTATTTACGCCAAGCCCTCTTCTTGAAAGCAGTGGGGATCCAGTTACATCTCAGTATTTAATCCAGCACTTCCTGTTGAGCATGTGTTTAATCAACATTTATTGAATAAACGCATTAACTATCAAGTAGGCTGTGTGGAGGCATTTATATAAATATTCATATGACAGATTCATTCACATCTCACGAGGGACTATTATGTGCCAGGCACCATATTGGTTGTTGTGAACAAAGCCAGGAGCCCTACTCTCATGGAGCTTATATCTGAGCAAGAGGACACGGTTAATGAAATACATGCATAAAGTATAAATCCTCATAGGGTCTAAAGGTATGGTCAAGAAGCCGGTGCTGTGGCATAGTGGGTAAAGCTGCCACCTGAAGTGCCAGCATCCCATATGGGTGCCAGTTCGAGTCCCAGCTGCTCTACTTCTGATCCAGCTCTCTGCTATGGCCTGGGATAGCAGCAGAAAATAGCCCAAGTGCTTGGGCCCCTGCACCCGCATGGGAAGACCTGGAAGAAGCTCCAGGCTCCTGGCTTCAGATTGGCCCAACTCCAACTGTTGCAGCCATTTGGGGAACAAACCAGTGGATAGAAGACCTCTCTCTCTCTCTCTCTGCCTTAGCCTCTCTGTAACTGTGCCTTTCAAATAAATAAATCTTTAAAGAGAGAGAGAGAGAGAGAGAGAGAGAGAGAAAGAGAAAGAAACAGTTAATGAGGAGCTGGTGCCATGGCTCACTTGGTTAATCCTCCACCTGCGGCACCGGCATCCCATATGGGCTCCGGGTTCTAGTCCCGACTGCTCCTCTTCCAGTCCAGCTCTCTGCTGTGGCCCAAGAAGGCAGTGGAGGATGGCCCAAGTGCTTGGGCCCTGCACCCGCATGGGAGACCAGGAGGAAGCACCTGGCTCCTGGCTTTAGATCGGTGCAGTGCGCCAGCTGTGGCAGCCATTTGGGGGGTGAACCAATGGAAGGAAGACCTTTCTCTCTGTCTCTGTCTCTCTCTCTCTCTCTCACTGTCTAACTCTGCCTGTCAAATAAAAAAGAAAAAGAAAAAGAAAAAAAATTTAAAAAAGAAAAGAAAACAGTCAATGAAAAGGCCCTGGGGTAAGGAAGGCCCTGGAAATTTCTAGGAACAGAGCCAGCAAGGGAAAGAGATGGAAGTCCTAGGAAACAGTGGGCCAGACGACAGAAGGAAGTGTAGGCTGGAAATGTAGGGCCCTGCACTTGTCTCAAGTGAAGTGAGGAATAGTTAGTTGCAGGGTTGTGAGCAGAGGAATGGCTTGACCTGATTGTTAAAGGATCTGTTTGGTTTCTTGAGAAGGACATAAGGCAGGCGACTGGGTAAGAATTTCAGGACTGATTCAAGCAAGGGATGTTAAGCAATAGTCTGATACAGGGTGAAGACGGAATCGGCAGGTTTTCCTAACACTGGGGAGGTGGAAGCGAGCGACTTCTGAACCTGAGCAACTGGAAGGATGGACTTGCCATCGACTGAGGCAGATGCAGGGCAGACAGGGCTGGGCTGGCAGTGGCTCAGCCCATGGGTGGGGTCAAGTGGGTGGTGTCTGTCAGAGAGTGAAGGGAGTACCTATGAGGGTGTGAGGGCGATCTGGCTGTGACATCCGTCACCCCATGGACCACCAGGGTTGATTCAGCTGATCTGGCTGGCTAGGCGGGTATCCCCTTCCTCCCTCACCGCTCCATGTGCGTCCCTCCCGAAGCTGCACGATGGGTCGAAGAGGCTGCTGACCTGCCCCGCTACAGGAGGACCGGTCTTCGGTCAAGGATATAGGAGTAGCTGCGCTCCCCTGCTAGAACCTGCAAACTAGCTCTCAGGGAGTATCTATGAAAACTGCATTCATTAAAGAAAACCTTTAAAAAAAAGAAAGGGACAGAGGTGTCAAAATGGCAGCCGAAAAGGGTCGAGGCTGAGATACAAGGCCGGGAGTCATTAGTGTCTACAAGCGTCTTTGCATGCTATAGACTGGGTGGCTCACACATAACAGGAATGTATTTCTAGAGGTCAGAAGTCTGAGATCAGGGTGCCTGGGAAAATTATTCTGGTGAAACAGTCTTTTTTTTTTTTTTTTGGTCAGGCAGAATTAGACAGTGAGAGAGAAAGAGAGACAGAGACAGACAGAAAGGTCTTCCTTTTCTGTTGGTTCACCCCCCAAATGGCCGCTGCGGCCGGCGCGCTGCGACTGGCATGCTGCGACCAGTGCACCGTGCTGATCCAAAGCCAGGAGCCAGGTGCTTCCTCCTGGTCTCCCATGCAGGTGCAGGGCCCAAGCACCAGGGTCATCCTCCACTGCCTTCCCTGGCCACAGCAGAGAGCTAGACTGGAAGAGGAACAACTGGGACAGAATCCAGCGCCCCAACCAGGACTAGAACCCGGGGTGCCGGCGCCTTAGGCGGAGGATTAGCCTAGTGAGCCGCGGCGCCAGCCGAAGCTGTCTTCTAGATCGCAAAGGGGACCACAGACTTCTCTGGGGTCCCTTTCATAAAGGAGATGAATATGAATGAGGTAACGAATATGCATTACTTATCCCATTCTGATGACATCACTGCCTCTCCAAGGCTCCACCTCCTAACACCATTGCATAGGGCATTAGGATTTCAACATGGGGCAGACACAAACGTTCTGTCCACTGCAAGAAGATACTTAAAGCCATAAGTCGCATGTAATCACCCTGTAGGTGCATGTGGGCAGAGAAGAGAACCCAGAACTGGGCCCCAGGGTGTTCCAACATCCCACTCCTCGCCACCTCCACTGCTGCCACCAGATGCAAAACTCATCTGAAGCCACATTTCAACAGCCTCCTGAGCGGTCTCCCCGATCCACCCTTGCCCCCTCCAGTCCATTCTCTACTCAGTGCCCATAGTGATCCCACCAAAGTCAGATACCATCGCTCCTCTGCACAAACCCTGCCAGGGAAAACAGCTCAGATGGGGCACTCCATACCATGGAACACAGCTGAAGTGCAGACACCTTCAACACATTACCCTACGCGAAAGAAGCCAAGCATAACAGACCCCTGTATCATGGACCCCACTGACATACTATGCCTAGAATAGGTAAATCTGCAGAAAGGCTGTCACGGGGAGGGGAGGGAGGAATACGAAATGACTGCAATAGGGACAAAGTGTGCACAATGTCATGTTCACAATGGCTGCCCAACTCTAAGAATATCCTGAAAACCACTGAGTGGTACCGGTTGCATGGGGCCTCATGTGCCACAGAGATAATATCCGCATTCTGCTGTCTAAACCTGCCATGGCTCCCCATCTCGTGTCAAAATCTCAGGCCCCTCTTTCCTGCCCATGTTCTCTCTAGTCTCCAGACTTGATTCTCCCTACTCTCCCCCATCATTCCCCTGGCCCAGACACCACAGCCCCCTTGCTGGACACCAGGTGTATACAATCCAGACTCACTCCCCTGGCCCCAGACACCACAGCTCCCTTGCTGGACACCAGGTCTATATACCCAGACTCACTCCCCAACCCCAGACACCACAGCCCCCTTGCTGGACACCAGGTATATACACTCCAGACTCAGTCCCCCCAACCCCCAGACACCACAGCCCCCTTGCTGGACACCAGGTGTATACACTCCAGACTCAGTCCTCCCTAGACACACAGCCCCCTTGCTGGACACCAGGTGCATACACCCCAGACTCAATCCTGCCCCCCAGACACACAGCCCCCTTGCTGGACACCAGGTGTATATACCCCAGACTCAGTCCCCCTGCCCCAGACACACAGCCCCCTTGCTGGACACCAGGTATATACACTCCAGACTCAGTCCTCCCAACCCCCAGACACCACAGCCCCCTTGCTGGACACCAGGTGTATACACCCCAGACTCAGTCCTCCCTAGACACACAGCCCCCTTGCTGGACACCAGGTGCATACACCCCAGACTCAATCCCGCCCCCCAGACACCACAGCCCCCTTGCTGGACACCAGGTGTATACAATCCAGACTCAGTACCCCCCCCCAGACACACAGTGCCCTTGCTGGACACCAAAGTGTATACACCCCAGACTCAGTCCCCCTGCCCCAGACACACAGCCCCCTTGCTGGACACCAGGTGTATACACCCCAGACTCAGTCCCCCTGCCCCAGACACACAGCCCCCTTGCTGGACACCAGGTGTATACACCCCAGACTCAGTCCCCCCCCCCGCAGACACACAGCCCCCTTGCTGGACACCAGGTGTATACACTCCAGACTCAGTCCTCTGCCCTCCAGGGCTCTGCATGTTTCACCACTTCACGTCTCTCAGTCACGCTGTCACCTTGCCAAGACACCTTCCTGGCAGCCCACACTTGCCCACAGTGCCTGTGCGTGCCCCTCCCCACTTTCTCTCTTTGTGTCTCCCCATTATCCATCTCACTATTTACACCACCATTTGATTTTGCATTCTGCCCACTGCCTGTGTTCCCAACTAGAAGGCTAAGTCTCATGACGATGGGGATTTTCTTTAGTTGTGGTCATTGCTGAATCCACAGAGCCTAGAATAAGGGCCAGCACCCAGAGGGCACTCAGCAAACATGAAGTTGCTGCAGAAAATTGGAATTAAAAGATAAGTTTATTTTGGAGCAAAAAACAAAAATGGTGAAATCCATAAACATGAGGGATCTTCAAAAAGTTTATGGAAATATGCATTCTGCAAAAGCTATTCACAGATTTAGAATTTTAATAAACATGTTTTAATTCCATTGCCATGGGATTTTTAAGTACCTATATATATATTTTTTGAAGACCCCTCATATATATATATATATATATATATATATATATATTCAATGGATTAAGTTATGTTGCCTTTTGGTAACTACAGATTTTTCTTCTGGGGTTATTGTGGGATTTTTTTTTCCCTGCAAATTTTCTTTAAAAAAATTTGCTTGAAAAGCAGAGTTACAGAAAGAGAGAGGAAGAGACAGAGAGAGATATCTTCCATCCACTGGTTCACTCCCCAAATAGCTGCAACAGCCAGAACTGGGCCAGGCTGAAGCCAGAGCCTGGAACTCCATCTGGGTCTCCCACGTGAGTGTCAGGGGCCCAAGTATTTGGGTCATCTTCCACTGCTTTCCCAAGTGCATTAGCACAGAGCTGGATCAGAAGTGGAGCAGCCAGAACTCAAGCTGCACTCATATGAGATGCTAGCATTGCAAGCAGTAGCTTCAGCTGCTGCACCACAACACCGGCCTCAGTTCTACAATGAATATGCATTACTTACACAGTCAGGAAAAATGTCACATAAAAAGGAAAGGAATCCTGCTACTGCTCCTCGCTGTCTCCAAGGTGAAACCCGAAACTCCTTATCAGGCTTTGGTTTTTCCAAAACCAAAGATCCCCATCCCCTTCTGTGCCCCCTGCCCTGGACCAGAACAAGTCCTTTGGAGCTCTGGCTCCCCAGGATGAAAGTAGACATTTGCCAAAACAGAAAGGGGGGATCCCCGCGACTTCACGTGGTTGTGCAGGCTTTGTCTTGTTGTGTCTGATTTGCTAAGGCCCTTAGCTCTGCGCATTGTGGAGCTCTAAGAAGGCTGCAGAGTGGCAATCTTGCCTGACGGATTTGACCCAAGATCCCTTCTGGGGTGGCTCATCTCCAAGGACTAGAGTTCCACGCAACAAGTTTTGGGGGTACCACCCTAGTCAGACAGGACTCCTGGCAGTTCCGAAGCATCTCCTCTCTCCCCAGCTCGAGCTTCTGGAATTCTGTCCCTTTCTCTGCCTGCAGAAACCCCACCCTCGCTTCAGAACCCAACCTACCTGGCGCCCAACCCGTGACACCTTCCCCAAGTGCCTGCTTTAGCATCTCACTCTCCTGCTTTTCTGTAGAACTTTATCTGATGGAAGCTCTCATCGCGGTGGTTGCTGGGGCCATAACCAGCTGTGAGGATGTCTGTCTCCAGCACCCAACTGTGAGCCCCGTGACAGCAGCAACGTTGCCCTCTGTGTGGGCTTCCTGCAGGCCTGGTGTGCAGCGGGGCTCCAGGAGTGCTCACGCTCCTGCAAAACTGTCTTTTGGAAGCAGGCGTGCCTTCCCGCTGTAAAGCCCAGCAAGTGGGCTGGAGAGGAACCCCAGGCGCGCCTCCTTCAGCTCCCCATTCTCATCATCTCCATCTATGGATACGGGTGTCTTAGCTCATTTTCTGGTTGCTAATCACACAGCAGAGGTCTAGCTAGCTCAGAGCCCTGCAGGTGCAAAAGGACAACCCTTGCATCAGCTCCTGCTGACGGCCTCATGGTAGATGGCAGGGGCACTGCGAAGGACAGAAGTCGCATGGCATGAAGGGAAGACAGCCAGAGAGCAAACGAGAAATCCACCACACTCACCTGACCACACCCGGCTCTCACAGAAACCAAGCCAGTGCCAGATGTAACCCAGGACCACCGCTGAAGCATTAACCCCTTTGCATTAAGTTATGCCCCCGCCTTCTCCTGGACCTCACCACCTGTCAAAACCTCCACACTTGGAGACCAAGTAGCCAACGCATAAACCTTTGCAGGGAAATATAAAACCACCACCCTGGAAAGGCTCTGGCCACTTAAGGATGAGCGTCCTTGATGTCTTTTCCTCAGCTGTTCTCCATCTTTATCTTTGAAAGCTCTTCCACAAGGCTGTTTTGAAATCAGAGGAGCTAGCTTTTGGAGTTCACCTGGTCTGGCCGTATTGGTGTTACATTGGGTCCACCCATCTCTTACCAATGTGTAGGTGAGTAAAGAAACTGTTTAGAAAATTTTTAAACATCTGCTCTGTGAGAGGCAGACAGAATGGCAGGGAAAAGCACTGGACCAGGAGACAGGAAGCTGACCTTCGAGTTTTAACAACAGCTCTAACCTCATCAAGAGATGAGCTGGGCCGGGCCAGCGACGCGGCCCACTAGGCTAATCCTCTGCCTTGTGGCACCGGCATACGGGGTTCTAGTCCCGGTCGGGGCGCCGGATTCTGTCCCGGTTGCCCCTCTTCCAGGCCAGCTCTCTGCTGTGGCCAGGGAGTGCAGAGGAGGATGGCCCAAGTGCTTGGGCCCTGCACCCCATGGGAGACCAGGTGAAGCACCTGCCATCGGATCAGCGCAGTGCGTCGGCTGCAGCGCACCAGCCGCAGTGGCCATTGGAGGGTGAACCAACAGTAAAGGAAGACCTTTCTCTCTGTCTCTCTCTCTCACTGTCCACTCTGCCTGTCAAAAAAGAGAGAGAGAGAGAGAGAGAGAGAGAGAGAGAGATGAGCTGATCACTGCACTCTTCGAAGGCTGTTTCCTCCATTCTAAAGTGGAAGGCGCCTAGAAGACCCCTGACAGGGCTAAGACTAAAGGTTAACTTACAACGAATTTTTGGGGGTATAAATTTTCTGAGATGGTTCTTGTAGAACATTCTAATGACCATGCATCCCTTCCAATAACCATGGAGGACCATCCGATACAGTAAAGCTCCATGGTCCCCACCACCCTCAACAGGCAAAAATCATATGGGATTGTTCATCTGTCTCACTAGTCATTTCTAAGATGGTCTTGTGGGAGGTGTGCGTAGAGGACGATTCTCTAGAATGTTGGTGGCTCAGATCAGAGAGAGCTTGAATGTGATTTGTACCCACTCTAAAACACCTTCCTATGGACAAATGATATCTACAGAACCCACTCACAAGGCTGATTCCTTTTAGTTTGTATTTATGTTTCTCTTACTTCTGTGAGAAGCAGGAGAGAGAGACAAAGACAGAAACAGACAGAGAAATCTCCCATCTGCTGGTTCACTGCCCAAATGCCCACAATAGCTAGAGCTGGGCCAGGCCTAAGTCAGGAGCAGGGAAGTTAATCCAGCTCTCCCATGTGGGTGGTGGGGATACAGTACATGCTGCCTCCTACGACGTGCATTAGCAGGAAGCTGGAATCGGAAGTGGAGCTGGGACTCAGACTCCCAGTGTAGGAAACGGAAAACACAAGCAGCGTCTTAACTGCTAGGCCGAACACCCACCCACCTCCAATCCCCACAATAAGGTCAATTTAAAATATTTGGTCCTCCTGCCCCATCAGTCACCCTCTCTTTATCCAGGCCCGCTGTCCTGATTTAGCTGGGAAAATATGGTTGTTGTAACGATGGCTCCATTCCTGCTGCAGGCAAGGAGTCCTGGGAAGAATTAGTCAGTCCTTCCTGGACTGTCAGGAGCTTCTGAGCAGAGGGAGGAGGACAGGGAAACAAACAGAAATCCTAGAGGGACAGTCATCCGAGCCTTCGTCATGGGGCCGTTCCTAGGACCCACCCTGGGGAGCAGTGAAAGGCCCATTGATCCGGCAGGGGAGGGAGTGGCCCTGCATGGGTGACGTTTGGGGCAAGGGAAGGCAGATGTCTGTGCTGGCTGAGATAAGGAGGCTTCTCAGGAAGTCTGAGTCACGTTGGGCCGACTCTCCCTAGAAGCATAGAGGCCTGAGCACGGATGGCCAAGACTTCCCCCCAAGCCCGGGAGGGGCAGGGGGTGGGGGGCCTGGGAGTTTGCATTTCCTGTTGGTGTCATTTGACCTGGGCAGCCACCTCCCCTGGGCAGTTTCCGGTGGCCACCCTTACCCGAGCACATGGAGCCTGGTAGTCGCAGCTCTTTGTCCCTTTGCTCATCTCGCTTTTGTTTCCTCTGGAATGTTCCAAGCCCCTTGCATTGTCCTGTGCCAGGAATCTGAACATTCCAGGGTAGGAGCAAGACTTCGTGTTACTCATCCCCTCTGTGATTTCTGGATGGAGGATCCGAGGACTGAATGCCGGTCCAGGTCTACCAACAACTAACAGTCACGGCCAAGGCCCTCTCTGAATCTTAGCTTCTTCATACATCTCAGTGGAAGCGGAGGTAGGATGGCACAATGCTGAGGAAACAGATTTATAGAACAACTTTGATGTTTCCTGCAAATTACCTCATTTGCTGCTGCCTGCTGGCTGGCACGTGCCATTAGATAGAACAGAAGTACTTACAGTTAGAGTCAGCCCTTGGTATCCATATGGGATTGGGTCCAGAACTCAGATACCAAAAGCCACACATGATCAAGTCCCTTACATACAATGGCACAGTATCCCGAGACAAGCACTGTGGTACTGCGGGTTAAGAAGCCACCTATGACGCTCACATCCCAGTCAGAGCACAGGTTTGAGGCCCAGCTCCTCTGCCTCCAATCCAGCTTCCTGCTACTGTGCATCCTGGGAGGTGATAGCTGAAGCGATAGCTCAAGTGCTGGGGCCCCTGCCATCTGTCTGGGAGACCCAGATGGAGTTCCAGGCTCCTGGCTTCAGTCTGGCACAGTCCTAACCATTGAGGGCATTTGGGGAGTGAAGCAGAGGATGGAAGATCTGTCTCCCTCTCTCTCTCTCTCTGCCTTTCAAGTAGATGAAAATAAATAAACATAAAATAGGACACAATAACTGCATATAACCTGTGTACATCCTTTCCTATACCTTAAATCATCTCTAGATAATTTATACCACCAATAAAATGTAAATAGCTGTTATACAATAATGTTTAGGAAATAGTGATAAAACAAAAAGCCTGTGTATATGTTCAGTACAGATACAATTGTTTATTCCCTGACATTTTCTGGCTGTGTTTGGTTGCATCTATGGATACAGAGAATGCAGGTAAAGGGGGCATCAAACTGTATTATCATTCACTCATTCCTTACAAGTGAAGGGTGTCAGCAGGTTTCTGCTAGAGGCAAAAATAGCAGTAAGTCAAGCGAAAGCTACTCCCCTTCGAGTTGGAGAAAGTGCTGGAAAAGGCTGGCAGAGGGACGAAGCACACAAAGAAGATCCCATGTCACGCGCTGCTTGGTCTCAGAGATTATGATACAAGGGAATATTTGCTAGAGCAAAACATCACTGGAAGCCAACTGATCCAGTCTTCATTTTTTTTTTGAGATTTATTTATTTATTTGAAAGGCAGAGGGAGAATGAGAGAGAGAGAGAGAGAGAGAGAGAGAGAGAGAGAGATCTTCTATCTGCTGGTCCACACCCTAAATGGCCACAACAGTCACCCGGCTGCTGCACCCTGGCCAGGCTGAAGTCAGGAGCCAGGAACTCCAGCCAGATCGCCCACATGGGTGGCAGGGAAACCAAGTAGTTGAGCCATCATCTGCTGCTTCCCAGGCTGATAGCAGGGAGTCAGATCAGACGTGGAGTGTCTGGCATTCAAACCAGTGCTCCAAAATGGGATATGGGCATCCCAAGCAGCAGCCAACCTGCCCTGCCACAATGCTCACCAACTCTGCTTCGTTCTCCAAATAGGGAGACCAGAATCCCGTAGCCAGGAGGAGTGCCCGGCACCTAGACTTTAACAACCCATGTCTCCCAGGTCTCCGTGTCTTCCGTTTTAGGATGGGGATGCTGGTAGAACCATAAGGGATGAATGAGAGTAGACAGACTGGCAATAGTAAGTAGGCAGTCATCATCACCATCATCACCATGCTAACCTCCTAACCTCCTCCTAACCAACACTCTATGCCCTTCTGCAAGACTTTTCCAACACTGGAGATAATATCAATAGTTCCTGAATGAGGCAAAGCTCGATTTTGCACATACCCATTTCCCTCAAGAACCACCCAAGTAAATAAGAGAAAAACCACACAGCACAATCCCACTTCCTCCATGAAGATCACTGTGTGGGAAACAGTGCTCAAGCACCCCACACATGGATCCCAAAATCCCCGAAGAGAAGTTGGCATGAATGCATTCTGAGCCCTGGGCTGACTTGACAGCACGCCGCGGGCTGAGAGAAACAGGGACAGGTATGCTTCTGGGGACCTTTCCTCCCCTTCCCCAGCCTGAGTCTGATTTGGGGTTGGAAGCCAATCATCTGGAAGAGCGACAGCTGCTGACTGGGGACGACAGCCATGTGCCCTCCCGGACACCAGAGAGCCAGCCACGGGGTCCAGAGCCTGCCCCGGCACGGTTGCCAGGGCCACGGCCGCTGCTGAGCTGTCCTGCACCCTGGGAGCGCCAGTCTTTGTGCAGCTAAAGCCCACAGGGCTTGGCCATTGTGGACCTGTCTGTCTGCATTCCGGCTGTGGGCTTCACCCTTTGGTGAAAGCGATGCTCCGGCTGCACAGGCATCCAGAGTGGAAAGGGCAGCATCGTCTCATCCTTTCATTGCAAGAGCTCTGTATGATTCCAGCCAGAGTCCAGTGCCGGGGGACGAGGGAGAGTCACAGGAATCTGAAAACCTGCCCCTGCCCTCAGGGAGCTTGTCAGCTCCAGCCTGCCCAAGGAGCCCACAAGGCTTGGGGAGCACCATCCTTCTCAGTCCTTAACACTCATGACACTAGCTCAGACTTTCTTGAAATGGGTGTGGAAAGCCACCAATCCTAGTGTTTGGAGGTAGGCCTTTGGGAGGTAATTAGTCCATAATGTTGGATCCTGATGAATGGATTAGTGCCTTTATAAGAGAATGAGTGCAGTGGAGGATGGCCCAAGTGCTTGGGCCCTGCACCTGCATGGGAGACCAGGAGAAGCACCTGGCTCCCGGCTTGGATCAGCACGGTGCACTGGTTGCAGCATGCCAGTCGCAGTGCGCCGGCCGCAGCGGCCATTGGAGGGTGAACCAACGGCAAAGGAAGACCTTTCTCTCTGTCTCTCTCTCTCACTGTCCACTCTGCCTGTCAAAAAAGGGGGGGGGGGGATGAGGAGACGAGAGCAACTCAGTCTTTCTCTCCCCCTCTCTCCCTCTCTCTCCCCACCCCCCCATCTCTCTCCCTCTCTCCCCTTCTCCCTCCCACCTCTCTCTCTCATCTAAAAGCCAGGAAGAGGGCCTTCACTGGATACTAGATTTTTGGTTTTCCAGCCCCCAGAACTATGAGAAATAAATGTCTGTTGTTTAACTCACAGTCTACGGCCGTCTATTCCAGCAGTTCCAGGACACCTTTATCAGTGGAAAATGTAATAAAAATAGTTATTCATTAGATTTCTCACATTTGAAAGGTTAAAAAACAGAGTAGGTGCCTAGCAGTTGGTACAAACTAAATGTTAAACCTGAAGTCCGGGTACAAGGTACATGACTACATGAGATTGCTCACTTTGGCTAACATTCATTGGGTATGGTTTACCTCAACCATTTTCTCATTGCTGGTTTGTGACTGCTTATATTGTTCGGTTTTCTTTGCTGTTGCTATTTACTGTTATCTCATGATATAACCCCTAATCACAAAGTAAATCAAAGGTCTAAAACAACGCATTGTAGAATAAAAATAGTGATGAGAACACTGACATCAGTGTACTTGGAATAACGTAATAAACAAAATAAGAAATATATACTACATATCAGAATAACAATAATCATTACTATAAGCATAACCCTGGTGGGAATATAGACCAGAAATTCATGTTCTGTGACTATTAACTATTTAAACTAAGTCCATACACACAGCACCCCCAAAAGAGAAACATACAGGGGCCGGCACTGTGGCGTAGCAGGTGGAGCCGCCATCTGTGGTGCCAGCGTCCCATATGGGCGCCAGTTTGAGTCCCGGCTGCTCCACTTTCAATCCTGCTATGATCTGAGAAAGCAGTAGAAGATGGCCCAAGTGCTTGGGACTCTGCATCCATGTGGGAGACCCGGAAGAAGCTCCTGGCTCTTGGCTTTGGATCAGCACAGCTACACCCATTGCAGCCAACTTAGGAGTTAACCAGTGGATAGAGGACCTCTCTCTCTCTCTGCCTCTCCTCTCTGTGTGTAACTCTGACTTTCACATAAATAAATAAAAAATCTTTTTTTAAAAAGAAAGAAACATACAAATAGGAATTATAACAATTTGTATTTTTCTTTTCTTTTTTTTTTTTTTTTTTTTTTTGATTTTGACAGGCAGAGTGGACAGTGAGAGAGAGAGACAGAGAGAAAGGTCTTCCTTTGCCGTTGGTTCACCCTCCAATGGCCGCCGCGGATGGCGCGCTGCGGCCGGCGCACCGCGCTCATCCGATGGCAGGAGCCAGGAGCCAGGAGCCAGGTGCTTTTCCTGGTCTCCCCATGGGGTGCAGGGCCCAAGCACCTGGGCCATCCTCCACTGCACTCCCGGGCCACAGCAGAGGGCTGGCCTGGAAGAGGGGCAACCGGGACAGAATCCGGCGCCCCGACCGGGACTAGAACCCGGTGTGCCGGCGCCGCAAGGCGGAGGATTAGCCTGTTGAGCCACGGCGCCGGCCCAATTTGTATTTTTCTAAAGTAAGTGCACAATCATTCTTTCCAAGAAAAAAATTTGTCAGTAGAGTTGAAGAGATGAAAAGAAAAATGCATCATTCTTATACCTAAACAAGCTGTTTAACTTATGCTGTTTTGATGATGCTATAAAATGACAAACAAAAATGTTGAAAAATATTGGACTTAGAATAAAAATAAGTGCTTTTATTCTAATTTATCAAAACCTAAATTCCTTTATCAGATGATACTGCTGGGCAACATAATATCAGAGCTGCTTGTAATTACTGGTACTCTCAGCTGCATTTCAACTAACGATTCTCATCCAGAGTCAGTTTTGCCCACACTGAGACAGTTGGCAATACCTGGAAGTATTTTTGGTTGTGACAACCAGGAAGTGAGAGCAATGGGGGACTGCTGCTTCTGTGTGTGTATGTGTGTGTGTAGAAGCCAAAGAAGCTGCTAAGATCCTCCGGTGCAAAAGACACCCCCCTACCATAAAGAATTCTCTGACCGGAAGTGTCAACAGGGCTAACGTTGAGAAACTTGATCTAAACCACTTCTGTGCAGAATGTGAATCAGCTACATGGGGAGGGGAGAAGGGGAAGAGAGATAGAGGAAAGACTTACAGAATGTTTTTCTCTGTCTTTTCTTAGAAGTCCACACTACAGAAGACAAGATGGTATGCTAAGATCCTGATTATTTTCTGATTCATGAGCCCGTGAAGTATCTTGACCTCCATGTGCTGTGTGACAATGAACCAGATCTTTGAACCTTCAACTTGCTTGATTGACAGAGAACAGGCCAGCAAATGACCCAGTGTTCAAATCAATTGTGAAAACCACAAATATGGCCAGCTACGGCCATTGAAAGTTCATCTTCTGGGCTTGTCTTGGTGATGAAAGGAAACTGTTTCTAGATTCTCCTTTTCTGCTCTGAAGAACATAGGCCCCGAGGGTGTAGAGAGATCTTCCTTGAGGTATTGAAAGGATTACTTCCATTAAAAATGTTTTTCCTTGACAAAAATTACGTCAAGAAAGGCCCTTCTTGAGGTTTCAAGGAGCTTCCTGCAGGCAATGTAGCTCATTGATATTTTGAAGATGAATTTTTTTTTTCAAGGCAAAAGCTACATTCATACTGGGAAGGAGTGGAGACCAAGAGTGAGCCAAGGTCACAGAGGGCAAACATAGCCCAACTGCTCCCTACTGTTGGGTTTCCAAACCCACCTGGAGGCCCTTTCATCAACCCACAACCCCTTGCTTTGGATTAACCTTCTAAGAGGCCCCAGTGGGCCTTCTAAGAACGCTTAACTCTGTTAAAATAATTAACTGGAGGACTACTAGGTTGAGAAGGCTCCAACACCTTGCATCCCTATGAAAGCAAACCAAAACCCAGCTCAGTGTAAACAGTAAAAGAAACGTAAGCTCAACCAAGCAGAAACCACCAACCAACATCGAACTGGGGACTTTCCACTTGAGCCAATCAAATGTTTTCTTTGTCTTGCCTCCTGGAGCACCTTACAAAGCGTTCTCTCTCTGGGCCCCTCAGTGGAGCGCTGAACCCCTTGTGGTCTGTTGTTGCCCAATTCATGAATTCATGCTGAATTTTCAAACAAATTCATTAAAGCTTCAGTGCACAAGGCAGACATTTGGCCTGGTGGTTAACATGCCTGCAGGCCCCATCAGTGTAGCTGGGTTGAGTACCAGGCTCTACCGACTCCAGCTTCCTGTTAATGTGGATCCTGGTTGGCAGTGGTGATGGCTCAATTATTGGGTTCTTGCTCCCAATGTGGGAGACACAGATTGAGTTCCAAGCTCCACTGCAAACATTTGGGTAGTGAACCAGCAGATAGGAGCTCTGTCTCTTTCCCCATTAAATAATAACTTTTAAAAAATCTGAAGCAAATTGTTTTTTCCAAAAACTTTAGTATGCCTAAATTTATTTTTAACAGCTCCTTGGCTTCTCTTTCATCTTTTTCTCCTCCATATCAAAGACAGTTTCATTCTCTTAGGTAAGAAGATTTCCATCCCCTGGTGGCAAAGTGGCCACCAGGGGAGTGGTTTAAGAATTCACGCATGGGATGCCCAGGTGACAGAGCAACAGGTGACTTCATAGAGGCCTGTTCATGCCCTAGGTCAGAGGAGCAGCCCCATGCCTATTCTCCCATGTGGTGCAGAAGGGAGCAAGCATGGACTGAGAGCCAGAACACCTGAAGTCCAAGGGCCAGGAACCAAAGCAGGTGCAGTGAGGACTACATGACTTGAGACCAGAGAGAGATAAGGACACACCGAGGATAGCAATGCTGACCTGTCACATTGCCACCACTGCTGTCTCTCACCACCACCCTACTGTCCGAGAATGGGTGTGTGAACTCAAATACCTCCCTTAGAAGACACTGGGAGGTGGCAGCATTCCATACTGGAATTTAAGCAGAAAAAAAATAAATAAAATTCTTGAAGTGACTAAGAGAATAGTCTTGATTGGTGAGGTTATGCATCCTATTATCAGGCAGGTGAAACTGAACCTCAGAATTGAGATTCCCAGGATGATAGCAGTAATGTAATGAGTATAATAAACAAAGCTCCCTGGCTCGCAAAGCCAAGTACAAGGGTTAAAAATGAGGTCCCCAGGTACACACTTCACCTTGAGTAGCCATAGAGGCCCCTGGGAAGATGGGGATTTTTTTTTTTTCCTCGCAGATGAGACAAGGATTGAGAGAGGAAATACTTACCCTTGAGATGCCAACATCAGACAGTTAAAAATCAAGCCCTGGGGACTGCTGTGCTTGCCTTGGCTCTCACCCTAACTACCATGCAAACATGCTCCATGATCACGCCAGAAGGGCTCTGGCCCGAGACATCTGTAGAGCATTGAGAACAAACATCTGTAATTTAGAACATGTCCTTGGAACAGACTGCTTGGGCGTTGGGGTCTACAGAAACACCAGAGTGTCCTGTAGAGAAGCCAGGGTGAAGGCCAGGGACTGGGAAGCAGAGACGAGGAGACGCTCAGGTTTGGAGGAAGCCACGGATGACTCCAGGTAGAGGAAAGCGAGCAGTTTCAGACAAGCGCTGTCTTGAACTAGCGATACAGATGTGAACTCCCGGAGAGCAGCAAGTTAATCGCATCAAGTGCTAGCTATAGGCAAAGCTAGTCTTTCCCTCTGGCGAGGGGGAGAGGCCCTAAGTGCACCATCGTGATCATTTTCAAAGCCAGGCTTTAAAGCTTACTCCAGAATTAAGCACACACCCACATACACCAACAGACTACAGAGCTCATCAAATGTTAGCTGAGAAGTGCTTCCAAAATTATCCAGTCTAGCGGCTTCATTCTGTGGATGAGGACACCCAGGGATGACAGGCCCTGCCCGTTGTCACTAATTTAGTTACAACTGGGAAAAAAACTCTGATCTTGTGACTCCCAGCGCAGACCACGTGTATCCATTACTACTATTAGTCTCAACGGAAGGGGGGAGTATTATTATTATTTGTTTTTTCCAATACTGCGTCTCTCCAGGACAACAGCAAGACACGGCAAGGAAGTAAAACACTAGTTTTCTCACGATTGTTACTACTGGGAGGTGGGAAGCTGGCAAAGGGCTCCAGTCCAGTGGGTCTGGGCCCTGAACAAGGAACCGAGTCGGCTTCCAATAGCCAGCAGCAGAGATTCCTGAATGTTCTTGTCACACGTCACTAAGAAGGTTGAGCACTAAACCACAGATGTATACTGCTATACTGAAACATGTACACCAAAAGATAGAACATTATAAAGGATGAACATGAAAAAACAAACTGTAATAGAAGTTAACAGCCAGTGCAGGCTGATTACCATGTATTTGGGGAATATACAATTAGAGTCCCCACATGTCAGTGGCTTGACTGAGTGAGGTCTGTTCCTTGCTCATGTTGGGGTTCATGGAGAGGGCTTCGTCCCTGTACCCACTTGAAGGTCCCTCCCATCTCGTGGCTCCTCCCTCCTCTAGGGTCTAGGAATCTTCTCCATTCAACCAGGGGATGTAGAAGACAGGGAGCCTTGAGGATTCCCCAGTGCCCAGGGGTTGGAGAAGTACATCTAGGAGGGGCAGCCTGGTGGTATCGTAGCTGCTCTAATTCTTCTGACCCAGATGCAACTGTGTGGGCTCACGGAGCTGCAAGAGAGGCTGGAAAACCCAGCCCAGCTTGTACCTGGTCTGGGAAAGGCAATGAAGGTTGGTGAATATAGCAATCTCTGACACAGAAATTCAGATCCCAAAAAGTTGCTGAGCCCTCTGTGGGGTACATCTTCCCCAGTGGGAAACCGCTGACCTGGAGGGCTCAGCCCCTCACTCCCCCTCCCACAGAACAGCGCTGCTTGCAGACACCCAGATGAGGGGCAAACAGAGATGTTGAGGGTAATCACTAATACCAGGGTGGCATTTGGCTTTCGGAGGCTGGCATGTGGCACAGCAGGTTAAGCTCTCGCCTAGGAAGCTGGCATCCCATATGAGCACCGGTTTGAGTTCCAGCTGCACCACTTCTGATCCAGCTCCATGCTGATGAGCCCGGGAAAGCAGCACATGATGGCTCAAGTACTTGGCCCCTGCCATCCACATGGGAGACCTGGATGGAATTCTAGGCTCCTGGCTTCAGCCTGGCCCGGCCCAGCCTTTGCAGGCATTTGGGGAGTGAATAAAGAGGGTGAAGATCTCTTTTTCTCCATGTCTCTCCTCTTCTCTCTCTGTCACTCTGCCTTTCAAATAAATTAAATAAATCCTTTTTTTTAAAGCTACTAGTTAAGACACCCACATCCTATATCAAAATACTTGAGTTCAATTCCCGGCTCTGGTTCCTGAATCTAGGATTCCGTTATGCAAACCCTGGGAGGCAGTAGTGCTGGCTCAATTGCCTGGATTCCTGGCACCCACATAGGAGAGCTGGATTGCATTGCTGGCTTCCTGCTTTGGCCCCCAATTGGGTGCATTGCAGGCACTTGGGGAGTGAATCAGTAGATGAAGCCTGCACACTCTCCCCATCCGTCTCTGTCTCTCAAAAAATAATCAAATAATAGCAAATATTACTGAGCACTTACTTACCCTTGGTCCTTGCATTAACACATTTAATCCCACAAACAACCCACTGAGGTGGATGTGCTTACTAGCCCCATTTTTCCTATGAGGAAACTGAAGCCCAGAGAGATGGCCTAGGCTGCCCTAACCCCACAGCAGCGGGGACGAGATCTGACCTCAGCACTGGCACCAGACTCTGTGCTGTCAGCCACTACCCGGAGTTGACCCCAGAGGGAAATGAGCTGGCAGCTCTGTGCAAGCTTCCTAGGCCTGGTAAAGAGAGGGCAGGAGAGAAAAGACCTGGGGCTGAGGGGCTGGGAAGGGAAGGGGTGGGGGGGGTGCAGAGATCGGGGGGGCCAAGGCAGTGAGACAAGGACAGGAGGCGGAGGGCCAGGGTAACGGAGTTGAGGGAAGCAGTGGTGGGTTGGCAGAGTCAGGCCATGTCACCGTGCAGAGGAGTCACAGGACCCAGTGCCTCTCCTTGACCGAGCTGAGAGTAACAGCTGTGTTAATCTATTTTGTGTTGCTGGGTAGTCTAAAAAAAATTTTTAAGATTGATTGATTGATTTGAATGGTAGAATGACAGAGAGAGAGGGAGAAACAGAGGAAGAGAAGGAAACAGGTCTTCCATCTGCTGGCCCACTCCGCAGCTTTCAGGCCTGTGCAGTGGTACCGTGGGCTAAGCCTCTGTCATCAGCAATGCCAGCATCCCATGTGGGTGCCGTGTGGAGTCCCGGCTGCTCCACTTCAGATCCAACTCCCTGCTGGTGCACCTGGGAAAGCAGTGGAGCATGGGCCAAGTGCCGGTGCCCCGCCACCCCTGTGGGAGACACGGATGGAGTTCCAGGCTCCTGGCGTTGGCCTAGCCCAGCCCTGGCTGTTGCCACCATTTGGTGAGTGAACCAGCAGACAGAAGAAGACCTCTCTCTCTGTGCCTCTCCCCCTCTTTCTGTCACTCTGACTTTCAAACAAACGAATTAATCTTTAAAAAAGAGGAAAGAGGTCATTTAGGACACAGCTCTAGGGCTTTAACAGCATGGTCCCTGCATCTGGTTGGATCTGCCGAGGGTCTCGTAGTGGACAGCTCCATGGTGGTGGACACACAGAATGGTCACACCTGCTGCCCAAGGGCTCAGGGGCTCACTCTTTTTACAGCAACCCATTTGTAGAGGAACTAACTCACGACTGTGAGATCCAGACCGCTTCAAGAGACTGGCATCGGTCCACTCAGGAGGGTGGAGTTCCTGGTGGCCTAAGTTTCCTTCCCACTACCTCCGGGATGGGCATTCACCCTAGCACATAGGACACAGGCTAAAACAGCTACATCCCATATTGGAGTATCTGGGTTCAACTCCCAACTCTGGCTCCCAATTCCAGTTTCCCAGCAGTGTTGACCAGTGTTGACCAGTGTTGAGGCAGTGGTGATGGTTCAAGGAGTTGGGTTCCTGTCACTCAAGTGGAAGGCCTGGGTTGAGTTCCCAGCTCCTGACTCCAGCCCAGCCCATCCCCCACCACTGCAGGAATTTTGGGGAATGAACCAACAGATAGGAGCTGCCTCCTTTCTCTCAATACACTTTTAAAAAGTTTTAAAAGATCCCACTACCTCAATACCCCACACTGGGGACAAGATTCCAGCATCTGAACCTTTGGGAGACATACACTGGACCCATATCCCACTCTCAGCAGCGGCCATGGCCTGCCCCAAACCCAGAGCTCTCGCTTGGTGCATCCCCAGGTCAAGCTCAGCCGTTCCCCTGAGCCCACGTGTCAGTCCCTGGGGGGCACTTTCCAAGGCCCTCGCTCTCTGGGTGCCTTCTGGGGCACCGCCCTTGAATGGTCTCCACGTGGGAGGGACCTGATTCACCCACAGAAACCTGCAGGGCTGGATCCTGTGCAGTCAACCAGCATCCTAACAGACTCTAAGCCATGAGGCTGGACAGCACTGGCTTAGGCCCCCTTTCAATGAGCTCAGGGTGTGTGTGTGTGTGTGTGTGTGTGCGAGTGGCCAAGGAACAGACCCATCGGGTCACACATCCATTGGGTGCCTCTGCCATCACTGACTGATCACGGGAAGTCATTCTGCCACTCTGCTCTGGTTTCCTGACAGCAAAGTGAGTTTGGAAATGGGATGACTCAAGCCCCCACAGTAACTTCTGAGCAGTGCTGTGCCTCTCCACCTCGCCCTGGTGAGTCCTCTTTCAAGGGAGGTAGAGGGGAGGCACCTGGCCTACAGTTGGGATGCCCAGCTCCCACATCGGAGCATCTGGGTTGGATCCCCAGCTCCACTCCCACTCCCAGCTCCCTGCTAGTGCAGACTCTGGAGGCAGCAGGTGAACACGTGGGTGGTTGGGTCCCTGCCACCCACGTGGGAGACCTGGTTTGGGTTCCTGGCTCCTGACTTCAGCCTGGCCCAGCTCCAGCCATTGGGAGCATTTGGGAAGTGAACCAGCAGACTGGGAGATCTCTCTGTCTGTCTCCTGCTGCTCAAGTAAATATAAAGAATTAAATCAAAGTTTAAAAAAAATGCCCGGGGTTGACTCTTCCTCTGGGGATGTGCAGGGCTGTAACTGATACTTAGACACCCACAGGGTCTGCCATCCGGCCAGCGCCGGGACAGCTGAGGACTTCACAGAGGCCACGTGCGCCCTTCCACTGAGCTCCTCTGCTCTGGTAGCTTCCGTCTCCTCTTGATAAAAACTCTCTTCCGTGGCAGCCTACCTCTCGTTCAGGGATCCAGTGCATCGCCCGGCTCCCAGAAGGAGAGAGACATGTGCCTTCTCTGCTGCTCCTTTGATTGATTCTAATTGCCAATCCACGTAGGAACCCAATTCAAATGGGCAGAGAGTGTTCGTCCTGCACTGCATGACGGAAAGCCAGCAGCCAACTCCGGAACACTTTGCCAAGCTCCAGTAACCCTCACAGCTGTCCCGGGAGAGCCTGCTCCCTGCCCTCGTTGCACGGACGAGGAAAAGTGCAACACAAAGAATACGAGTGATGTGGTCAGCAGATGTGGTCACAGAATCAGTGGCTGAGCTGGATGTGAAACCTGAGAATCACCTGACTCCAAATCCCCACCATTTATGTCTCGCTCTGCCTCATCAGGAAGAAAGCAAAGTTATATTAGCCAAGGAGAGGTAGGTTAGATAGGAAGAAAACAAAGAGAGGATGGGAGGAGACCAGTCTTGGGAGACTGGGCAATGCACACCATTCGATGTATGTAGTCTGCCCTCAGCATCTATTATGGATCCATTGCAGGATCTCCCGCACACCAAAAATACCAAAATCTGCAAGTGCACAGGTCCATAAAATGGTGCAGTATTCACATATAACATCTCCCACATGGTTTAATCTAAGCATCTCTAGATTATTTACATCCAACATAAATGCTATATAAATAGTCGTCATATTGTATTGTTCAGGGAATAATGACAAGCTGCTGAATATGTTTAGTGCAGATAATTTTTCTGAATATTTTCTACCCCTGACTGGTTGAATCTGCGAAGGCAGAACCCACAGAGACTGAGGACTGTGTGCCTGTGTGAGGGCTGATCACGTGCCAGTGACCACCCCAGCCTCTTGTTGTTTGGCCTCTCGGGAACTTGAAAGATGGTTTTTCCTTCTGGAACGTATCCCTTCCCTCTTTCCATAAGGCTTTGTTGAAAAGTGATCGTGTGTGAAAACATCACATACAGTCTTAAAGATACGTACAGTTATTCACTGGGAAGCCTTGCGGGAGATGTCAAGGACACAAAGGACACAATCTCTTCCCCTCAGGAGCTGCTCACGTGTTTTGCCTCGAATGCAAATTCCTCTTGGGTTTCCTGGACTGAGACGCGCATGTGCGACAACAGTGAGGAGGTGCAGGACGTCAGGTTTACTCCATGCCGTGTCCCGTCCACCACTGTCCCATCCCCATATGTCATGTCACCTTGGGGTTCACGAGAACCACTAGATCCCTTCCTCCTTTGTCCTCCATCCCTCTTGAAGTTCATTCCCACCGCCTGGAGTTTAATTACGTGTTCACAGCACCCACCTCCCTAACCTCAAACGGAGGTGTGTGCATGTGTCCAGGTTCTGTTGCCGTAATCGCACGGCTGAGGCTGGGTATGGACAAGGAAAAGAGGCTTATTCCTCTCCCAGGTGCAGAGGCTGCAAGTCCAAGTTCAGGTGTATGGCATCACAGCGGCAGGTGCATGCAAGTCAGCATGCCAGAGACCAGTCTTGCTCTTTCATAGCATGAGAGCTAACTCACTCCACAATGCCAGCATTAATTCCTTCCACAGACAATGTTCCCCACCACCACCCTGCCACCGCCATCCCCCCTTACAAAACTGCCTCCCCCTAGGTCCCAACTCTTCATGGTTCCAGCACCTCACATTGGGGACCCTGCTTCTGATACAGGAACATTTGAGAAACAACGTACATGCAAACTGTAGTGCTGGACGAGGCCGGGCCTGGGAGCTCAGCCTCGCAGCTCTGAGCCGCTTCTTCCTCACATTCCGACCCAGACACAGGAACAACAGAGAATGATGAGGGCGTGCACAGTAGGGCAGCCAGCTGTAGGGGGACTGAGGCGGAAATGGGAGGTTTAGGTGGAAAGTGGTAGCCTGATATGAGAACAGGTGTCACACACACACACACACACACACACACATACACACACACAGAGATAATGTCTGGAACTTGACCTGGGCAGCCCCTGGCCCATCAGTCATGACCTGCAGAGGCAAGGGTTTGTCACTTGGGGAAAGTGACCCAGCCCCAGGCAGAGGAGGAAGCTGCAGGCCTCCACCCCTTCCCTCTCTGTCCCTGCCTAGGAGCGGCCACCCTGCCCGGAAAAGAGACTCGGAGGATCCTGGCCCGCCATTCATGGACCTGTAGCTCGTGGCTCCACTCCTCCCCAGGGCCAGGTCTGCAATGACCCCAATCATGGACCCCCGCCCCTTGTCAGTGGTGACCCTGGGCCCATGCAGCCCCTTCCCAGCCCTCTGCCCCTAGCCTAGCCCTCTTCCTCCCTCTCTCTCTCTCTCTCTCCTCTCTCTCCTCTCTCTCTCACTCCCTCTTTTGAGATTCAGATTTGTGGGTTGTTTTTAATGCATTCCAGATGCCAGAGGAGATCTTGGCCCTGGCTCAAGCAGGCCTTCTTCTGACTCTGGGCCTCGCCCCGCCCCGTCCCGCCCCGCCCCTCCGGTGGGGCCACAGAGGAGAGCGAGGCCGGCTGGCGCCACCTGTCGACAGCGTCTGGGAGTGTAACAAAGGGGAGGAGGATCTGGGGACGGGGCGGGGCCGAATGGAGGTTTTCCTGGAGCAAGCTCCAGAGGCAGTTCATTGATGAAAAAGTCCTGGAGGCCAGAGTTCATCAGGCACAGCCTTCAGCCCCTACAGGGAACCGAAGACATACGGAGCATTTACGGTCACCTCCTGATGCTCTACGTCAACATTTTTCTTCTTCTTTTTTAACTACAGTTTGGAGCCCAGCTGGATTGCTCCTAAGGTTAAATCCTTTGGAGGGTGGAGATTTTTCACATCCAGTGTGATGGCATCCAAAGGAAGCCAGGAGAAGTTTATTTGTGAGAGTACGGTTCGGTGAAATCCAATAAGGAAAACGGAAAGGAATGGAAACGAGGCAGTTAAGAATAAGCAATGGAGCCAGCGCTGTGGCGTAGCAGGTTAAGGCGTCACCTGCAATGCCCACATCCCATACGAGCACCAGTTCAAGTCCTGGATGCCCTGCTTCTGACTCAGCTCATTGCTAATGCACCTGGGAGGTAGCAGGTGATGACCCAAGTATTAGTCCATGGTTGCTACTGTCATGAAATACCTGAAGCTGGGCACTAAGAGAGAGAGAGAGACTTATTTGACTCATTTATTTGATTTGGAAGTACAATGTCCAAGTAACACAGCAACAGCTCTGGCGAGAGCCCCCTTAACCATAACACCCCACAGCAGACAGAGGCATCACAGTGGGGGGAGGATGTGTGAGAAGGTAAGAGCACTGTGGCCGGACAGGAAGTCAGTCTTCAGACCTCCCACTTAGCTCCACCTCTTAAAGGTCACATGACCAGTCAGGACGCCACTCTTGGGACTACCTACTAGGCTCCACCTCTTAAAGGTCCCCCACTTCAACACAACCACACTGAGGACCATGCTATGAACACATAAACCCTTGGAGGACAAACCACACCCATACAATAGCAACACCCAATGCATACCCCTTCTTAGCACTAAAGAGGCAATGGTAGTAGAGACAGACATGGAGCCACAGCCTTCCACCTTTAACATTTAAATTAAACAAGTCCAATTAAAGGGAAATATCCCTTTGTCAATTTCTTTATTTGGTCTCTGCATCTTTTCCAAAATGCCTAGAAATTTTTGGACCAAGGCACCTGACTGTGGATGCACTTTTAGGTGGAGGTGGGAGTTTGCTGGGCTTATGACGACACGGGATAGCTGTCAATTCTCTCACTAGTCTTGGGCAGTGAAGCCTAGTGGTTGGGACCACCACATCCAGAACAAGACTGGGTTCAAACTCCAACTCTGCTACTTCCTTCCTATATGACTTGGGCAAGTTGCTTATCCCTTTGTACTTCTATTTTTTTTTTAATCTGTAAAGTGGGTATCAAAATAGAACCACTTGGGGCGGCGCTGTGGCGTAGCGGGTAAAGCTGCCGCCTGCAGTGCCGGCATCCCATATGGGTGCCAGTTCGAGTCCCAACAGCTCTACTTCCAATCTAGTTCTCTGCTATGGCCTGGGAAAGCAGTAGAAGATGGCACAAGTCCTTGGGCCCCTGCACCCACATGGGAGACCCAGAAGAAGCTCCTGGTTCCTGGCTTCAGATTGGCCCAATTCTGGCTGTTGTGGCCTTTCAGTGACTGAACCAACAGATGGAAGATTCTCTTTTCCATTTCTAAAAGACCTCTGGAGCAGTGGAGAGACATCATGAATCTGCACTCAGACCCCATATAGCTGCCCTGCCCACAGTGGGCCAAGGTAGGCAGCAGCACACACGCATGTCCTGAGTTGCCAGCATGCTCTGCTCCAACCTGGCCAGGAGCTCCCAACCTGTTTCATGGGGGATTGAAGGTCCCACCCTCCGCTCCTTTGAGAAGGCTTTCTTAGGCCTTCATTCTCCCTCCCTGTGGCTTCCTAGTCGCTTCTCATTCGCCCAAGGCACTACCACTGTGTTGAGTCAAGTGTTTCCATTATGCAGTGTTGCTTTGGGACCAGTAAAATGAACCAGGAATAACTTACAAACGGGTACGGGACAAGGTATGCTTTTAATATTTGGAAGATTTCTGGGTCTACTTCTTGGTCGTGTGTTTTACAGCCAAGCTCCAACTCTGCTACTTCCTCCCTATACGACTTGGGCAAGTCACTCATCCCTCTGTGCTTCTATTTTGTTCTAATCTGTAAAGTGGGTATCAGCCACTTCCTCCCTGCATTCCTCTTGCATCTTCCCAGAATGACAGGGAAATTCACTGCCCAGCTACAGCTCCGCCATTTTCTCAACAGGGTCCCAGCAAGTGAGTTCCCCTAGCCCAGGAAAGGAGGCTGCCTGAGTCACTGTGCAATGGACAGAAAATGCTCTAACTTAAGATTTCTGTTTGTTTTCATCTCATTTTGAACTTCTAGTTTTCAGTAGGTTTTTATATTGAGCATCACAGTACAGTAGTACCTATTTACATTTATAAATAAATACACAGCTACTGGGGATGCAAGAGCAAACTCGGAGGGGCACGATGTTAAAGATTTGGCATCTAGGATCCTGGCCCACAGCACCTGTCTGTCATTCTCAGACCCAGCTTCAGATGGGTTTTCCTACTTTATCAGCCCCCAGAGCTCAGCCAAGGTGATGATCACAACATCTACCAGAAGACCTGGCCCCAAACAACCCACTGGAGGGAAGGAGGGACCTGGAGGCTTACAACTGACTAGCATTAACCCTCTAGCTGCTAGTCTGTGGGGAGTTCAAGGGGCAGGGGGGATGGGCAGGCAGCTGATACAGCCCAGGTTGCAGGGATGCCCTTGGGAGGTAAGAGGCAGCTGCTGGTTACAACTACAGCTGCTCTTTGACTCCTAATGAGGTATGACCCAGTAAACCCATTGTAAGTTGAAAGTGCATTGAATTGGGACCTGCGTTCCGGTGCAGTAGGCTAAGCCATTGCCTACAACACCAGCAGCATACATCGGCAGAGCAATGGTGAGTCCCGGCTGCTTCTATTCCAACACAGCTCCTTGCTAATAATAGGCCTGGGAAAGAAGCATGAGATGGCCCAAATGCTTGGGTCCCTGCCTCCCACATGGGAGATCTGGATGGCGTCCAGGCTACTGGCTTTGGCCTGAGACCTGGCTGCTGCAGACATTATGGGAGTGAACCAGCAGATGGAAAATCTGTGTGTGTGTATTTCTCCCCCCTTCTCTCTGAGTTCCAAATAAATAAATAAATCATCAAAGAAGGGAGAGAGAGAGAGAGAAGGGAAGGGAAGGAGTGAGGGAAAGAGGGAGGGAGAGAGGGAGGGAGGGAGGGAGGAAGGGAGGAAGGAAGGAAGGAAGGAAGGAAGGAAGGAAGGAAGGAAGGAAGGAAGGAATTTCTGAAAGCTAGCAACAGCCACTGGTGCTCAGCTCTGACTGTAACCATGCCCATCCTTCCAATTAGGGGCCTTTACAAGTTCTCTTGGTTGCTTTTACTGATCCCTGGGGGATTGGAGGTGGGTTGAAATGCCCTTCCACCTTTTTCTTCTATCCAAAATCCCACCTTCAAGATCTAGTTCAGGTCCTCTCTCCTCCAAGAGAATCCTCTGATGCTGCAGGTTAGAAGGAAGCACAGGCCACTCTCAGTGTTCACAGGGGGGTTAGTTCTAGAACCCACCATGGGCACCAAAATCCATGGACGGTCAAGTCCCTTCTATGAAACAGTGGGCTATTTGCATGGAACCTACCCACACCTCAGCTCCTCTCTAGATCACTTAGAACACTTAACGAAGCAGAAATGTCATGTAAGTGGTCTGTTTTACTGTATGGGTTAGGGAATAATACACCCCAACAAATGCTGCCACGTGTTTGGTATGGACACAGGCTTGTTTGGTTTTAAGGACTTGCTTATTTATTTGAAAGTCAGAATTACACACAGAAAGAAGAAGAGGCAGAGAGAGAGAAAGAGAGAGAGAGAGATCTTCCATCTGCTGGTTCACTCCCCAGTTGGTCACAATGGCCAGAGCTGTGCCGATCCAAAGGCAGGAGCCAGGAGCTTCTTCCAGGTCTCCCATGTGGGTGCAGGGGCCCAAGGACTTGGGCCATTTTTTATTGCTTTCCCAGGCCATAGCACAGAGCTGGGTGGGAAGTGGAGCAGCCGGGACTCAAACCGGCGCCGATGTGGGTTGCCAGTGCTACAGGTGGAACCCCCAGAGACATAGGGCAGCTGCACTCCTTCCCTTGCTCCCTTCATACCATCACCGAGCACTTACTGTGCTCTGACCTGGATGGTGGCTGGCTCTTTACCTATCGCCCTCTCTCTCTGACTCTCACCTTGGAGAGAAAGACAAACCTAAGGTGCCCTGGTTGCAAATGCACCTTTACGGATTGGATGCCATACCTGGACCTCAGAGACACTGAATTTTACAAAGCAAAAACAAAAGTGCTCCTTGGAATGGGTAACATGTTGTGCCCAATTTGGCTTTGAATCTGCATCACCCTATGTCTAGAATCGTGAGTTTTCTTTTTTCTTTTCTTTTCTAAGATTTATTTATTTAAAAGGTAGCACTACAGGGGGGGGGGGGAGATAGAGAGATCTTTCATCCACTGGTTTACCCCGAAATGGCCACAACAGCCAGGAGCTTCATCTGGGTCTCCCATGTGGGTAAACGGGTCCAAGTATTTGGGCCATCTCCCGTTGCTTTCTCAGGCGTATTAGCAAGGAGCTGGATCAGAAGTGAGACAGCTGGGACTGGAACCAGAACCTGTATGGGATGCCAGCACTACAGGCGGTGGCTTTACCAGTTACATCACAACGCCGGCCCCTAGAATCATGTTTTGTTTGAAGTAAATGTTGCATAAGTATTTTTGCTTGCTTTATTTGAGGATCTAGCATAGAATTCCAAGGCAGGGGCAGGAAGCAGCCAAGAACCAGGGCTGGAAGAAGACAATGGTGAGACTGGAGAGATCAATACTTGGGCTCAGCTGACAGGTACACCCACCACTCACTTCCTCATGAGTCAGGTGTTTGAGGCTCAGGGCACCACCATCTGGTGACAGTCCCAACTCTGTGATGGCCTGTCATTGAAAATCAGACTCCTCTGGGATCCCCCATGCTAGAGGAGACAACAAGACAATAGTAACTACCATTTACCGCATTCTAATAATGTGTCAGGGCTTATATACGTTCGTGTGTTTTCTTTAAAAAGACAAAACCAGGAGACGTGTTTTGTGGCACAGTGGATTAAGTCACTGCTTGCGATGCTAGTATCCCATATCATAGTGCCGAGGTTCGAGTCCCACCTCTGCTTCCAACCCAGCTTCCTGCTAACATGCACCCTAGGAGACATCAGGTGATGGGCCAGGTACGTGTGTTCCTGCTACCCATGTGGGAAACCCAGATAGACCTGCAGGCCCCGACTTCAGCTTGGCCCACCTGAGGCTGTTGTGGGCATTAGGAGAGGGAACCAGCAGATGGAAGATATTTCTTTTTTTTTTTTTTTTTTTTGGACAGGAGAGTGGACAGTGAGAGAGAGAGAGACAGAGAGAAAGGTCTTCCTTTTCTGCTGGTTTACCACTCAGTGGCCGCTGCAGCCCGCACACCACGCTGATCCAAAGCCAGGAGCCAGGTGCTTCTCCTGGTCTCCAATGCAGGTGCAGGAGCCCAAGGACCTGGGCCATCCTCCACTGCACTCCTGGGCCACAGCAGAGAGCTGGCCTGGAAGAGGGGCAACCGGGACAGAACCGGACTAGAACCCGGTGTGCCAGTGCCGCAGACAGAGGATTAGCCTATTGAGCCGCGGCGCCGGCCAATAAATAAATCGTAAAAAAAAAAAAAAAATTACCGGCCGATATTTCTTAAGCTAGCTCGCGCGCGCTCGCTCTCTCTCTCTCTCTCTCTCTCTCTCTCTTTCAAGCACATGCAAATAAATAAACCTTTTTTAAATGCAAAACCAGTATTCTTGGCCCTTTCTATTTTAAAAAAGATAAATGGAGAAGCAGCCACCCACAAGACATGGGAGCTCACACAAGCCACTTCTGGTATTTCATAGCTAAGGAAACAGGATCAGAAAAGCTAATCACAGGTACCTAGTCTACATTTGAGATGTTTTATGAAGACAAAATACAAGACCAAATGTCCAAGAGCTTTGAAAACCACAAGGCCAGATTAGTGTGAGAGGTTAACACAGGCAATAAGAGCAGAGCAGATCTGAAAGTGCTCAGTGCCATCCACAGCAAGGATCCTATTCCACTCCAACGTAAAACCATAATAGACAGAGTTCCCGATCGTAATGGCATCAACTGCCCCCCTCCGACAGTCTTCGGAGAAGGTAGAAAATGATAACTCACTTATAAAGCAACATTCTGAAAGTGTCTACAGTTTCCAGGAACCCAAAGGAATTGGTTTGAGGCCCTGGGGAATTCAAATCATTAAGAAATATAAAGTATTCATAGGGTTTCCAGGAGTCCTACAACTTTAGCTCTCTACAGTTAATACACTGGAGAACAGCTGCTTTTGTGATTGTCCTGCTTCCCCATTTCTCTGTTCTAATCAGAAATTGTTGCAGTCTCCAAGTCAGAAAGGGCTTCATGTGACCTCACTTAATGGCTCAAGAAAACCATTATTATATTCATTTTCTCTTTCAGTAGTATTTTGTGATTCTTCAGAAAAACACTAGATACTGTCAATATCTAGTATGATATTTAACTACAGATACTATAGTATATTACTTTCAATATGTCAAGTTATATGATATCTTTATTGTTAAATATCAGATGTAAATAATAGAAGTGCCCCAAAAAACTCAAGGATTGGAGATCGTGGCTTAAATAAATAGTGGTTACTTAGAACCGCAGTTCTCAAAACCTCCCTGGGCCATGTGTTGAAATACAGCCTGCGGGGCCTCATCCCCACAGGTGCTGGTTTGGCCAATCTGGAGGAATAGTATCATCTGTGTCTCTGACACCTTACCGGGTGATGCTGATGCTGCTGGCCCTGGGACCACACTGTGAGAACCACTGTTTGAAATGGCCATCAGAGGAGCTGGCATTTGGCACAGCAGTCAAGAAGCCACTTGGGACAAAATGCATCCCATGTCACAGTGCCTGGGTTTGAGTCTTGGTTCCACTTCAGAATCCAGTTTCCTTGAGTGCATCCTGAGAGACAGCAGGTGATGGCTCAAGTACTTGGGGCCCTGTCATTCACATGAGAGAACTTGACTGAGTTCCTGCTCCTGGCTTCAACCTGGTCCTGCCCCCCATCAGCCTGTCTATCTTTTTCTCTGCCCTTCAAATAAACATAAATAAATATTTACAAGGAGCAGTTGGGAGAGCCAGGACACACAAACCCAGGAAGCTTTCTCTCTTACTGTTCTTTGGATATGAGTTGTTGTGACATTGTGAAGGGGAGTGTTAGGAGAAGCCTAGGGGAGACGTACCCTCGGGCGGGGTGATGGGTCCCATTTCTCAAATCCTCACCAGAGTTTCCTTCTGTAAGTCCAGCTCCATACACATGCTGATGTTCTCCCTTGGGCAGTTGGGAATCCTGAGCTCCAAAGTCTAACTGCCAAGCCCAGATTCCATCTGTCCCCATGTGACCCTGGGGTCCAAAGGGATCTGCTCTAAGAAGAGTCAAGGCTCTGGAGGAATTCACTAATGCTCGTCCCCATGACAACGCCCTGAAGCCTCTGCCATGTTTAGTGGTGGGAAGTGATCAGTGAGAAACAGGATGACTGTATGGGTGTGCTCTCACACAACTGTAAAGACAAAACATCCGAAGTCAAACCACCCTACGTCTTGGACCACCTGCATATCTACATAAATTTTAAAGGACCCACAGAAGATCACTGATATACTTTTATGAATGTTAAAGTTCAGATTAAGAAAAATCAGGTTATTTTCCCTGCTCACAAACTCCTAAAGCAGCCATCATGTTTCTTTCAATTTTTAAAAAATTATTAAAAGATTTATTTGTATTTATTTGAAAGGCAGAGTGACAGAGAGAGAGAGAGAAAGACAGAGAGAGAGAGAGAGATCTTCCATCTGCTGATTCATTTATGGTAACAATGGCCAGGACTAGGCCAGGACAAAACAAGGAATCTGTAACTCCATCTGGGTCTCCCATATGGGTGGCAGGGTTCCAAGTACTTTGGGCTATCCCAGGAGCATTAGCAGGGAGCTGGATCAGAGAGCAGAGCAGCCATACTCAAACTGGTGCTCCAATATGGGATACCAGCATCCTAAGCAGCTGATTAATACACCACAATGCCAGCCCCAGCCACTGTGTTTCAAGCAAACCAACCCTATTACCAGACCAAACCTAACTGAATCATGGATAGGTGTGCCCTGGTAGGGACTACAGCAAACTGAAAAGGGGGCAAACTATCCACCCCACGAAATCCTCCCTGCTGGCATACACAGGCTGTGTTGGGACTTCAGGCCAAAGCCCTCTCCCTACCCTGAGCCCTCATGTCTGTAAAGGCAGGAGGCTAAATCTCAGCTAGCTCAAAAGCCCTTTCTGCCCTGACGGCCAACACACAGTCACTCTCTGTTCTTCTGCGCACGGCTGCGGGCCCCCCTTTTCTCTGTGCTATGCTAGGAACTCGCCCTCTCATCAGATCTGAGTGTGGAACGGGGTGTCCGATGCTCCGAAAGGCGGCGAAGAGTCCTTAGTTTCCAAGGCAGGCCTCAGAATCTACGGTCAGACCCAAATGGCAAGGCGCTTAGACAATGTGACATTGTGGTATTCAAAAACATGCATTTTTTTAAGAGACTGGGCTTACTGAGTCAGCAATCTGGAACATTCTCAAGAGCCTAAAAATATCCCAAGAGTGCACTGAATTTTCAACTATGCTCTAAAAAACTTTCTATGTGAAAACAATTGAGTATTTCTTCTTCAAAACAGTTATCTCTTCTCTATTTAGATGTTCACGGCTGGAATTAAGTGCAGAGGGGTTTCTAGGCTCAGATGCAGAATTGAACGCCAAGGGCTCAAAAGGCTGGGCAGCCCAAGACCCTACAGCAGGGGAACCAGAATTGCAAGTTTAAATCTCTCAAATGAGTTACATGTTCAAAAGAAAAAAAAAATAAGGCTTTCTCTTTTCTTTCTGATGGTTTGTGGGCCCCTTTCACAGCATCAAGTACCAGGACAAAGGAGTCTTTTCAACCAGGAGCCAAATTCGAACCTGCCAAATGGTCAGCTCTCGGTATTCCCTGCTTTCTTCCAGAAAAACAGGAGTAAGAGATTCAGAACAGGCCTGAAATACCCCAGTAAGATGTACATGTGAGTGTCATCACCCCACCACCACCACCACCAGCACTGGCCCATGCATCCTGTCTAACTCCCACTAAAACACAGTGGGAGATGTAGAAAAGGCACTGCATCTGGGGTGGTTAAGCTCTCTGGAGGCATGTGGTAAACCAGGTGCAAACTCAGCTTGGTGCCTACAAAGCAGTGAGTTGGGACTGCCACTGTTCAGAGTGGTCAATCTGGCCTAGTCAGATACAGTATTTCTCCTGGAAGTCGCTGTGGGCCTGGACTGGGTGGGGCTGCTGGGCTCCCCCTCGCGAGTTCTAGCAGGAGGTTAGGGTCTGAAGAAGGTGAGGAGGCAGCCAGTTAAAGCAGAACAGACTTTTATTGTAAAGAGTCAGCACAGTGGAGTTTGAGGTGGGATTGTAGCCTGACTGCAGAGCGGGTAGGGGAGGCTGAAGTGAGTTCCTGTTTTATGCTGTTTGTTGGGAGTGGTCCATGCAGATGTGTAGAGACCCAAATCCACTGCAATAAAGTGGGCCTGGAGCAGCAAAACGCCTCCTCAGTAGGTGTTTGTCGGAGTCAACAAAGTACAGTGTGTGGTGTTATCTGCTTAGGACATCCCTGGCAAGGTGCGGTCAACGTCACAGTCAGGCTGGCGGGATCTTGGGCAATGCAATACCACAGTGTTATCCTCAGGGTCGTTTTGCTCATGCCCAATTTTACCAGGCATGGAGTTAACCATCTGTGTCCCAGCAGCTTAGCAAGTACTAACGGCTGGGACTTCTGACTCCAATCTCCTGTCACTGTTCCTCAAGCCTGGCCTTGAGGCTAACACAGCCAGAAAGTAATGAACTTGAACACAGGCATCCTGTTCTTGGCCCACTCATTAGACTACCTGTTAACAACCCTTTCTGTGCTGGTTTGACTGTCAGGAGAGACGGTGGTCGGGGACGCAGCAGCTCAGAGGGTAGGAAAGACTAGGGGAGTCTACAGAGGGTGATGAGGCTACTAGGATATCACAATGATGACTACTGTTGTCCACATTTTACAATACAGAAACCGGGGCTTAGACCACAGAGTGCTTGTCCAATGATGGATGGAACCAGTAAACAAGGAGAGAAGACTCAACTCCAGGTGGGTCTGACTCCAAAACCTGTGCAGAGGTGTTTCTTCTATATTTCAGCTGGGCGTGGTTTTCAGGAACAGAAATTCTGTGTTCACAAGAGAATCATATCCGTGATGTAAGTACTGACACACACATGGCAAATCTAAAGGGACCCTTTGAAAGAACTGCCTGTAGGGGTGGGCCTTGACTGGCTGCTCTGCTTCTGATGCAGCTCCTTGTTGATGTGCCTGAGAAGGAAGCCTAAGATGGCCCAAGTCCTTGGGCCCCTGTCACCATGTGGGAGACACCATGCGGGAGATCCAGTGGAGAGCTGGGTTCCTAGCTTTGGCTTTGCCCTGTCACAGCCATTGTGGCCATTTGGGGAGTGAACCAGCAGATAGAAGATTCTCATTCATATTCTCTCTCTCCCTCCCTCCCTCCTTCCGTCCCTCCCTTCCTTCTGTTACTCTGCCTTCCAAATAAATAAACCTTAAAATAAAAAGAATTGAATGTCTGTAATCACATGCCTACTTGCTCTTTAAAAGTTATCTTGAGGGGCCAGCACTGTGGCATAGCAGGTAAAGCTGCCGCCTGCAGTGCCGGCATTCCATATGGGTGCTAGTTCCAGATCCAGCTGCTCCATTTCTGATCCAGCTCTCTCCTATGGCCTAGGAAAGCAGCAGATGATGGCCCAAGTCCTTAGGCCCCTGCTCCCATGTGGGAGACCCAGAAGAAGCTCCTAGCTCCTGGCTTCAGATCAGCACAGCTCCGGCCGTTGCAGCCATCTTGGGAGTGAACCAGCAGATGGAAGACCTCTCTCTCTCTCTCTCTCTCTCTCTCTCTCTCTCTGCCTCTCTTTAACTCTGCCTTTCAAATAAATAAATCTTTAAAAATATTTATAAAAAAAGTTAATCTTGAGATTTCTGTAACATGTAACATAAAACACATCACTCTTCTCCATCCCATGCCACACATTTAACTGTTTGTATACAGTAGTCCCCTCTTGTCTGCAGTTTTGCTCTCCGAAGCTTCATTTGCTCACAGGGAGCCACAGCTTGACAGAGGAGTAAGGGTGAGTATGTTACAGTAAGATGTTCTGAGAGACAGCAAGAGTGCCCACATTCACATGACTTCTTTATACTTGCTCTATTATTGACTGCTGTTGTTCATCTCTTACTGTACCTGATTTGCAGGGTAATCTTTACCATAGGTAAGTATGAGTGTGTGAGGGGCGGGGAGAACAGTATACATAGGGCCCAAGACTATCAAGGTTTCAAGCACCCACTGGGACTCTTGGAACGTGTACCCTGCAGACAAGGGGACACAGTTCCTCTCTGAATAAAAGTGTGTATGCTCCCTAGCATTGAGGAATTCCTTTTCCCAGTGACAAAAAAGGCTAAGCTACATGTAACAGACAAAAGAGAGCACGAAGGAAAAGGAAAAGCTGGAAAGAAAGCGTTCCAAATTCCACAGGGCAGGGAGACAGAGGAGGTGGCATCGACGTGACACAGCCAAACGCAAGCAAGTGGTGGTAAAAGCGAGAGCTGGACGACACTAACGATGATCAAACACAGAATCCTGTCGAGTTAGAAAGAGTCCACTCTGCCCAGCACAGGAGACTCTCCTGTCCACAAGGGCTACTCCCAGGAAACAGAAATCTACAGAGGACAACACAAGAGCACATCAAGCAAGGGGACCCCCAACACTGAACCCCTCCCACAAGGAACGAATTGTGGATACACAGTCGGCTCTCCACATCCACCAGTTCTGCATTCAAGGATTCACTCAACTTCGGATCAAAAAAAAAAAAATTCCAGAATGTTCCAAACCACGAGACTTGAATTTGCCATGTGCCAAGTACTGTGCTGATTCCGCATGAATGAACTGATGTGTAGGCATTCCATTAGCTATTATAAGAATACAAGAGGCTGTGCATAGGTTATGTGCAAATACTATGCCATTTTGTAAAAGGGATTTGGGCATCCACGGACTGTGGTATCCATCTGTACTGGGAAAACAATCCCCCAACTGCCAGTGTCCCACCCAGATACCCACAAATCCCTTCCCTGCCTATCTATGTACTTTTGGCTCCCAACAGCCCCTAACTGCAAACTCTGTTTCTCAGGGCTGCCCTGGGACCACAGGAAGCACTTTGCACAGGGCGCCTGGAAGTTTCCACGGTGGGCAAGGTCCTGAGTCAATGATTGATGGCTGAGAGCTCTTTTATTCCCACAAACTCATACCTTACCAGGGGAGTAGGCATTTGGCCTAATGGTTAAGATGCCTTCGTCCCACAGTGGGATATCTGGGTTCGATTGCCAATTTTGCCTCCAGACTCCAACTTCCTGCTAATGCATACCCTGGAAGGCAGCAGGTGATGACTCGACTGATTGGGTTCCTGCCACCACATGGGAGACTTAGATTCCGTTCCAAGCCCCTGACTCCAGCCTGCCTCGGCCCCTGCCATTGCAGACATCTGGGGTAACAGCTCTCTCAGTCCATCTGTCTTTCTCCTTCCCCTCTCTTTGTGTTTCTGTCTCTTTGCCCACTTACAGCAAGGGCTAGTGCTGTGGCATAGCAGGTTAAGCCTCCCACTTTGATGCCAGCATCCCATACAGGCACCAGTTCAAGATCCAGCTGCTCCACTTCCAATCCAGCTCCCCGGTAACATGCCTGGGAAACCAGTAGAAGAAGGCCCTGTGGAGGGACGGCGCTGTGGTGCAGCCGGTAAAGCCACTGCCTGCAGTGCCAGCATCCCATATGGATCCAGCTCTCTGCCATGGCCTTGGAAAGCAGTGGAAGATGGCCCAAGTCTTTGGGCCCCTGCACCAGCGTGGGTGACCCAGAGGAAGCCCCTGGCTCCTGGCTCCTGGCTCCTGGCTTCAGATCAGCGCAGCTCTGGCCATTGCAGCCAACTGGGGAGTGAACCAGCAGATGGAAGACCTCTCTCTATCTCTTTCTCTTTCTCTCTGTCTCTCTCTCTAACTCTTTCAAATAAATAAATAAATCTTTAAAAAAAAAAAAAAAGAAGAAGAAGAAGAAGAAGGTGGCCCAAGTGCTTGGACCTCTGCAACCACGTGGGAGACCCAAATGAAGCTCCAGCTCCTGGCTTCACCCTGGCCCAGCCCCAACCATTGTGGCTATTTGCAGAGTGAACCACTGGATGGAAGATCTCTCTCTCTCTCTCTCTCTCTCTCTCTCTCTCTCTCTCTCTCTTCCTCTATTTATAACTCTGCCTTTCAAGTAAATAAAAAAAAATTTTTTTAATTTACAACTGCAAAATTTACATCCCAGAGTATCCATAAAGAATCAAGCTGAGGTTACGTCCACGGGACTCAGCCTGAAATTATACCTCCTCCTACCCTGCTTCTCCACCGACTCTACTTACCATCCTAGAACCAAAGGAATCATTTTCACAAGAATCCTCAGCTCAGGGTCTGCTCCCGGAGATCTGACCCAAGACAGGAAGAGGCACAAGGCCAAGCACTGCTGGGGAGTTGACCACGCATGCTCCAACAGGCAGCCCAAGGGCCATGTCGGAAGGCTGAGACACGAGCAATGAAAACTGAGCTGTAGGCCGGCGCCGTGGCTCAACAGGCTAATCCTCCGCCTTGCGGCGCCGGCACACCGGGTTCTAGTCCCAGTAGGGGCGCCGGATTCTGTCCCAGTTGCCCCTCTTCCAGGCCAGCCCTCTGCTGTGGCCCAGGAGTGCAGTGGAGGATGGCCCAGGTGCTTGGGCCCTGCACCCCATGGGAGACCAGGAAAAGCACCTGGCACCTGGCTCCTGCCATCGGATGAGCATGGTGCGCTGGTCACAGCGCGCCAGCCAGCCGCGGCGGCCATTGGAGGGTGAACCAAGGGCAAAGGAAGACCTTTCTCTCTGTCTCTCTCACTGTCCACTCTGCCTATCAAAAATTTAAAAAAATAAATAAATAAAAAAAGATCCGTGTACTGAAATGCTGCCAAAGTGCTTAGGAGTCAGAGAAGAGTGAGAATACAAGTTTTTCTACAAGTTGTGCTCGCTCGTGCAGAGCTTCCATCTAGAAAGGCTGGGTCACAGAGGACCAGTGTCAGCACCACGCCAAGCAGCTGAGACTGTAAGAATCCTAAGCCCAGCTCTTCTCCTCAGGCTCCTCCCTTACTCTTTTTTTTTTTCTTGTTAAAGATTTATTTTATTTATTTGAAATAGAGTTACAGAGTTACAGAGAGAGGAACACACGAGAGAAAGGGCTTCCATCTGCTGGTTCACACCGCAGATGGCTGCAACGGCCAGAGCTGTGCTGATCCCAAGCCAGGACCAGGAGCTTCCTCTGGGTCTCCCACGCAGGTGCAGGGGCCCAAGGACTTGGGCCATTTTCCATAGCACTGGCCCCTCCTCTCTTACTCTTAAGGTCTCCTGGGTGGATGGGGGAATAGAAACGAGGTGAGTCCAGGCACAACGAGGCCGAAGGCCGCCTAGAGCAGTGTGCAGCGGGGAGGTGAGAGAGAGAACAGAGCAGAAATACAGGTGATGGTTGTGAAGCAAGCCCAAGGCATTTGTAACTGAGTGTGAGAGGGGCCACAATCAGGGTGGTCGCTTTCTCAGGCCATCATAACAAACACCACCACCAGGGGCCTGAGCAGCAGGCAGGTGTCACACAGGGTTGTGGGGGCTGGCAGCCAGGGGTCAAGGTGCTGGCAGGGCTAGTTTCTCATTGTCTTCTTAGGACCCTTCGTCTGCCAAGCAGGTGTCTGTTCCCAATCTCTTTTTCTTAAAGGGACAACAGCCAGATTCAAAGAGGGCCCACCCCAATGACATTACACCTTCACTGCTTGTTTAAAAGGTCCCATCTCCAAATACAGTCATATGCTGGGGGGAGGTCAGGATTTCAACACACACATTTGAGGAGGGGCCACAATTCAGGCCATAACAGTTGGCAACATGGCAATGAGTTTGAGCCAAAAACAAAAGCACTGAGTTTGAAGTAATGGCCAGACCCCTCCCCACCCCCCAAATGTAGTATGCAGCAGGCCATATGAGCATAGGACTCAGGGGCAAGGCCATGGCTACATCAGCACTGGAAGACCCTGCTCACCTGCCCATAAAAAGCACAGACTCAGCATCTCCCCCCAAGCGGATGAGCTCCAGAACCCGGCTGTTTCGAGCGCTGAGAGAGCCCGGGTGAGCCAGTTCTCACCAAGCCAACCCAGAAGAGGCTGCCTGAAAAATGACAGTGCCTGTTTAATCATCTATGTGTGCCAGGAATTTCCAGGGGATACGCCTTCCTGTGCACTGTTTGGATCTCTATCTCTTTCTCCTCGTGGTCACCTCCCCGTGGATCATAAGCTTTCTACGGCCTGGGACTGTGTCCCGAGCACTCAACTCCACAGCCTTATTCAAATCAGCACATGTGCATCCTTCCAGCATCCAACACAGTTTCTTTTTATTTACGTATTTATTTGACAGGCAGAGTTAGAAGTGAGAGAGAGAGAAAGGTCTCCCTTCCGTTCGTTCATTCCCCCAAATGGCTGCTATGGCCGGCGCTGTGCCAATCTGAAGCCAGGAGCCAGGCACTTCTTCCTGGTCTCCCACGCCGGTGCAGGGGCCCAAGCACTTGGGCCATCCTCCACTGCCCTCCCAGGCCACAGCAGAGAGCTGGACTGGAAGAGGAGCAATCGAGACTAGAACCCCATGCCAATATGGGATGCCGGCACCGCAGGCGGAGGATTAACCAAGTGTGCCATGGAACCGGCCCCAAAACACAGTTTCTTGCAGGGAGCAGATGGTCAATAAATCTGTGTCAATTGTTCTGTAGGGAAACAGGACCAACCTCCAAGAGCAGAGTAATTAAGATAAGCAAGGCTCTGGGCCAGACCTCCTGGGTTTGACTCTTGTCTCCACCACTTTAGTTGTGTGACCTTCCCTGAGCCGAATTATCCCATCCTCATCCTATCAAATAAGGTGACACTCACAGTGCCGCCTCACAGAGCTGTTGTGAACACTGCGTGAGTTAAATTACAGCCATGCCCTGTGTCTCGGTGGGTATGGGCCTACAAGATCATACCACAGCCTGGTGACGCGATAGCTATCTCAGTCTGCGCAAGCGTGTTGTGTGATGCAAAAACAACGGTGGAGTCGCCTCACAACGCACCTCGCAGAACATACCCTGTGGTTAAGCGATGCACGACTGTGTCTGTGGAGGACTTGGAGCAGCACACGGCACACAGTCAACGCCACAGAAGCGCTGGTCATTTTTCATACCCGCTATGCACCTGCCACGTTACCTAGGCTGTCTCGGTACATCTCCAAACAATGATTTGAGGCCAGGTATTTCCCTCCCCACCTTTAAGAGGAAGAAGCCAGGTCAGGTGAAGTTAACATGCAGATGGCTGCACGACAGTGAGTGGCAGAGACAGAGTGTGAACCAGAGCCAAGTCCTACGCCCATTCTCTTTCTACAGCCCCACAGATGAGGCTGAAGACAACCCCCGGGCTCTCCCAGGAGACCCCACAAGCCCTGAGAGTCAGAAAGTGGGACCAGTAGAGCATCAGAACTGACTTGAGCATGAGGAATCTGAGATGTGATCATGGGCCAACCCCAAGCACGGGCCCAACATCACATACAAGCTGCACGGTCCAGAGGCATCCCCAGCATTCACTGGCCCCAGAGAGCCCCCTTGGCACTCAGCAAGCTGTCACTAATGCCCACATAGCTCCTGCCTCTGGAAAGCAGGTGACAGCTGGAATCCCCAGCAGCTGCTGGCTAAGGATATAGACTGTGACTGGGACAAGTTGTCACCACACCTTAGGGAACCCCAGGCATCCTTTCAGCCCCAGAACGGCGAAGGGCTAGATACTGTCAGCAGTAATTCTAATTAATTAGAGCAGATTGTCTAGAGTCAGTGTGTTCCAAACAGTTTAGCTAAGACTGGGCCCATGGTTGAGTAGTGAGGTCTGCGGGGGGCACAGAAAGGAGAGTAGCCACGGGATGCATGTTTCCTGTCCACCTTCAGGCCAAATCATGGTGCATTCACTCAGCTTCTAAAGAAGCACCCGGTATCCACCTATAACTGGTATATTACAAACAGGGGGGTAGACACAAAAACATGTAGGAGGCATGGTCTCACAGAGGTACACACAGGTGAGAAACCAAGTAGAAATATAAAGACCAATGATGTGCACAACTTCTCTATTTCAAAACCCTACTTTCTTTTTTTCAGGGACTCTGTTTTCTCAACATGCTATGAAATTATAATCACTTGGTGTCAGCTGCCTTTTATAGGTCAAACTAAGCTAAGCGGGGAGGGGCACTGTGGTGGGGCAGGTTAAGCTGCGGCTTGCTACACCAGCCCACATCCTGTATCAGAGCGCCAGTTCAAGTGCCTGTTCTGATTCCAATCCAGCTCCCTGCCAGTGCACCTCGGCAGCAGATGATGGCCCAGCTCCTTGAGTCCCTGCCACCCACACGGGAGATCCGGATGGACTTCCTGGCTCCTGGCTTCGGCCTGGCCCAGCCCTGACTGTTGCAGTCATCTGGAGAGAGAACCAGCAGATGAGAGATTTCTCTATGTCTTTCTACCTCTATCGAACACTCTGCCTTTCAACTAAATAAATTTTTTAAAAAAATAAAACTAAGCTCTATAACATTTTAAGAATGGAAGGAACCTGGATGTCGCTCAGCTCAGTCCCTCACTAACTGCAGGAACTCCTTGGACAACCACCTGGAAGACGGCTCAGTCTCTCCAATCAGCCCCGTTGAACAGCCCACTCCAGCCCAGGATCAACCAAGATTTCTAGAAAGTGCTTCCTCGCACTTTACCAAATCCTCTTCCTCTAGTTCCCATCCAACCGTATGAATTCCAAAACTCCAGGGCCGTGCAGAACACAAACATCCCCGCTCAGCTGTCTTCCTCATCTCCGGAGTTCTGACCTGGCTCCCTGCCCCCAGAGCTTCCAAGTGTTTGCCAGGCGCCCCGGTCTCAGACTACCTCACCTGTCCCGGGCTCCCCTCTTTGATCATCTCTCATCTCCTCCACTCCGAAAGGCAGCCAGGCTCTGTCTGGGCTCCTCCTCCGGGAGCCTCTTGTCAGAATCCAGGCAGAAAGCCAGGCAAGTACAGGGCTCACCTCACTCATTTCCCTTTTCCCAGGGATCACAGCTGTGCACTGCCTATTGTCCAAGGCCTGAAAAAGCTACTTTATGTACCTTATCCAGCTTTCTAGTTGTTTCTAGTGGGAGGTTAAGTCCGGTTCCTGTTACCACATTGGGCTGGAAGCGGAGATCCCCACAGCATTGTGAAAGGGATTCTTGCAACACTTTGAGATTAAATATGACAGTATGGGGGCAGCCGTTGTGGCAAGGGCCCTATGATGTCCCTTGGGATGCCTGCACCCTACTTAGGAGTTCAAGTCCTGGTTACTCAGTTTCTGATCCAGCTTCCTGCTAAGGCATCCTGGGAAGCAGCAGAAGATGGTTCAAGGGCTTGGGCCCCTGGCACCCATATGGGAGACTCTCAGTGAAATTCCTGGCTCCTGGCTGTTCTGGGCAATTGGAGAGTGAACCAACAGATGGGAAGTATCTCCCCCTGCTCACCTGTGCTTTCAAGAACATAAAAATAAATGAATATTTTTTGAATTTTTTTTATCTTTAAAAACAAATAAGTAAATGAATGATATTGTAAGCACTCCCTCAAATGCTGGAAATAAGCACAGGTGTTTGTTGTGAGCACATGAGGACAACATTACTGGTACTCCTACCCAGTGTGGTATGGCACAGATAAACAAATAGGGTAAACACTGGAAATGAAGAAAAAAATTTGTTTTTATGTGCAGTTAACATGATTGAGTAAAAATCCCAAAGGATCTACTCAAAAATTTTAAAGTATACACAATTGAAATGAACATTTAGAAAATGTGACTGTAGCTGATGCCTGTGACGCTGACATCTCAGGTGGGCGCCCATTCGTGTCCTGGCTGCTCCACTTCTCATCCAGCAGCCTGTTAATGGCCTGGGAAAAGCAACAGAAGGTTCCTCGGGCCCTTTTACGCATGTGGGAGACCCAGAGGAAGCTCCTAGCTCCTGGCTTCGTCCTGGCCCAGCCCTACCTGGTGTGACCACTTGGGAAGTAAACCAGTGAAGAGAATATGTCTCTCTCTCTCTCTGCCTCTCCTCCTCTCTCTGTAATCCTGTCTTTAAAGTAAATAAATAAGTGGGGTTATAAAAGATACCATTTATGATAGCAACAAAAAGTAAAAAGTACCTGTCAACAAAGCTAACAAAGATAGAAACAGATTCTATGAAAAAAATTAAAACTATTAAAAGAAATCAAGGAATGAAGAGATACATAATACTCATGGATCAGAAGAATCAATATAGCAAAGATAAGGATTCTCCCAAATGATATCATTTGTTTTAAAGATTTATTTATTTATTTGAAAGGCAGAGTTACAGAGAGGCAGAGACAGAGAGAGAGAGAGAGAGAGAGAGAGAGAGAGAGAGAGGGAGAGGTGTCTTCCATCTGCTGGTTCACTACCCTGATGGCCATAAGGGCTGGGATTGGGCCAGGCCAAAGCCAGGAGCCAAGAGCTTCCTCTGGGTCTCCCACATGGGCCATCTTCTCCTGCTTTCTCAGGCCATAGCAGAAGGCTGGAT